>CM077009.1:157500-1407500 GCA_039090855.1 Macrothele yani
ACATCTAAGGGCATCACAGACCTGTTATTGCTCTGTCTCGTGCGGCTAAACGCCACTTGTCCCTCTAAGAAGAACGCCCGACTGAAGTGATCGGAACGCCTATTTAGTAGGCTAGAGTCTCGTTCGTTATCGGAATTAACCAGACAAATCGCTCCACCAACTAAGAACGGCCATGCACCACCACCCACTGAATCAAGAAAGAGCTCTTAATCTGTCAATCCTTCCAGTGTCCGGGCCGGGTAAGTTTTCCCGTGTTGAGTCAAATTAAGCCGCAGGCTCCACTCCTGGTGGTGCCCTTCCGTCAATTCCTTTAAGTTTCAGCTTTGCAACCATACTTCCCCCGGAACCCAAACACTTTGGTTTCCCGGAAGCTGCCCGCCGAGTCATTTGAGGAACTCAGGCGGATCGCTGGTTGGCATCGTTTATGGTTAGAACTAGGGCGGTATCTGATCGCCTTCGAACCTCTAACTTTCGTTCTTGATTAATGAAAACATTCTTGGCAAATGCTTTCGCAGTAGTTCGTCTTGCGACGGTCCAAGAATTTCACCTCTAGCGTCGCAATACGAATGCCCCCGTCTGTCCCTCTTAATCATTACCTCGTGTTCCGAAAACCAACAAAATAGAAACGAAGTCCTATTCCATTATTCCATGCACCATTATTCAGGCTACACGCCTGCTTTGAGCACTCTAATTTTTTCAAAGTAAACGTGCCGGTCACCCAAGACAACCGGTGAAGATCATCTAGGGAAACCGGCTGGCTGTTCAGGCCAGGCAGTAACCACCGTTAGGCGGACCGCCCGTCTGGAACTGAGATCCAACTACGAGCTTTTTAACCGCAACAACTTTAATATACGCTATTGGAGCTGGAATTACCGCGGCTGCTGGCACCAGACTTGCCCTCCAATAGATCCTCGTTAAAGGATTTAGAGTGTACTCATTCCAATTACGGGGTCTCAAAAGAGTCCCGTATTGTTATTTTTCGTCACTACCTCCCCGTGCCGGGAGTGGGTAATTTGCGCGCCTGCTGCCTTCCTTGGATGTGGTAGCCGTTTCTCAGGCTCCCTCTCCGGAATCGAACCCTGATTCCCCGTTACCCGTTACGACCATGGTAGGCGCATAGCCTACCATCGACAGTTGATAAGGCAGACACTTGAAAGATGCGTCGCCGGGACAAGCCCGTGCGATCAGCCCAAAGTTATACAGAGTCACCATAAGATGCCGAACGAATCGGATTGGTTTTGGTCTAATAAAAGCGCTCGTCCCCAGAGGGTCGGAGCTCTGATGCATGTATTAGCTCTAGAATTACCACAGTTATCCAAGTAGTAAGGTACGATCTAAGGAACCATAACTGATTTAATGAGCCATTCGCGGTTTCGCCTTAATGAGGCATGTACTTAGACATGCATGGCTTAATCTTTGAGACAAGCATATGACTACTGGCAGGATCAACCAGGTAGCTTTTCCCTTCGGTTCGTTCCAACACCGGGCCTCTCGTCAGTCAACGCACGAGAAGAAATGGTGAAACGAACGCGTCAGAAAATTGTCGGCTTTCTTGCCGGCGTTTGACACCCCTGACAAGGGCGCCTGGAGACGCGACTGACGGCGTTTCCATCACGCAGAACAAGACCAAAAATGCTTACCGACATTCAACTTGGTGCGGTCCTTGCTCACGTCGTCCCATTGCTACCGTATACGGCAGAGGGAGAGCTAAGACACCGTCCAGAGTTACGGTTCAAATGCAGAAAACCCCATCTATTAGCATACTGTTCTGCGTAGAGCAACGACACGAGGGCGAGCTTCTCGCAGACTAGCTGTGAGAGCAGGGAGCGCGCCGCGAATCCGACGGAATCGTGCGCAGCAGGCGACGTGCGTCAAGAGACTACGAAAGAACCTTTCAGTTCTTTTCTTTTTTAACAGACGCTCGCGCCGACTCCCATATATACGTCCTAACCCCCGATTGACTGTCACACTTTGAATGAACGGTAGCGATTACATTCCCACTTTCTTCCCGTGAAAACGGGGAGAGCTACGGAACAGTTCCGGCAATAAACAGAAAGGGCAAAGGAAAAAAACACGATTTGAAACAAACTTCTCAGCTGCCATTTGCAAAGAGCTGCAATCACAATACCCAAAAAGTAATAAAACGCACAAAGAACGTTAGTTGGATGGCCACACGCACCCACGGGCAAAACACAGTACTCGCTTCGCTACAAAACCAGATCAGACTCTCCCCTACATATAGGTCATTACCCATCGGTAGGTGTTCACACGCACCCTTCGGGAAGTGGTTGATGTACGGTGATGTGAGGTCGGTCATGCCGACACCTAACCGCAAAAAGCTGTTGTTCCTTCGCAAGTGTGGGAAATTTTCCTATATGCACACTTTGTGCCCATAGAAGTGCTTGTTTTTTGTTTCTTTTTTTTTTTTTTTTTTATTATTTCCACAACGGTACTCCATTCCTCAGATGTTAAAATAAATGAAATTTTCAAAAATTAAAAAAAAAAAATCTTAAATTTTTTATTTTAATTTCTTCGTTAAAATTTTTTTACGTTTAGCCGTTGTACAACGTGAAGCGCAACAAAAATCTCGTAAACGTTGGTTCACCGGTACAAGCGGGAAGAGTGCCGGCACGATCCGCGGGGAAACTTCACCCTTCCTACCGTACTCGACGAGTGCCGAGCTTCGACGGACGCCCAGCATCGACGGTCGCCGAGCTTCGGCGGGCGGCGAGCCTCGGCGGCCGGACGCTAACCGGAGCCGAGGTAGAATGTAATGATGTTATGTATCTTCGACTAGAAACATATACACACTCACGTTTGTGTTGCGTTTTGTATGACTGCACCGAAACATCGGACTTAGAAAAAAATAATAATTTTTTTTTTCGCTTTCTAAATAACGACTAAGTCTAACACAGCATCGTCAACGTCAAGCGCATCAAAAATCTCGTAAAAGTCGGTTCACCGGTACAAGCGGGAAGAGTGCCGGCACGATCCGCGGGGAAACTTCACCCTTCCTACCGTACTCGACGAGTGCCGAGCTTCGACGGACGCCCAGCATCGACGGTCGCCGAGCTTCGGCGGGCGGCGAGCCTCGGCGGCCGGACGCTAACCGGAGCCGAGGTAGAATGTAATGATGTTATGTATCTTCGACTAGAAACATATACACACTCACGTTTGTGTTGCGTTTTGTATGACTGCACCGAAACATCGGACTTAGAAAAAAAAATAATAATTTTTTTTTTCGCTTTCTAAATAACGACTAAGTCTAACACAGCATCGTCAACGTCAAGCGCATCAAAAATCTCGTAAAAGTCGGTTCACCGGTACAAGCGGGAAGAGTGCCGGCACGATCCGCGGGGAAACTTCACCCTTCCTACCGTACTCGACGAGTGCCGAGCTTTGACGTTTGGAAGCTTACCGGCACATCGGAATATATCTTCCTGCACGAGAAATGGTAACAACACTACCCTACTTTGTTTTACAGACAAAAAATTAAACTTTCATATGAAAAGGAGCGTAAAACCTATCTGTGTTTCTGAATTCATTTGTTTATTTCCAGTCTGTAAATTCATTTCTTTATTTCCATGAGCCTAACTTTAACTTTCCTTTGAAACAATTTTTTTCAGCGGTGGGATAGGTTCGTGTTCACGAAAATACATTTCTTTCTGTTTACAAAAGTACAACCGGTACGCCTTTTCGAAAAAAATGTGTTGGCTCTTAAAAGAGGCTTTTATTTATATATATGTGGTATAATCTTCACTTCTTGGCTGTTTTTTTTTTTATCTCCAGCCCTCATTGCTGCCTTAACTTTCTTGGGCCTTTCACTGCTTTCTTATGTTTCTTGACTTTTGCTGCTTTCTTGGCTGGAGCCTTTTTCACAGAGATTTTCGCAGATTCTTATTTTTTCTTCTCAGCAGACTTTGTGGCATGCAAAAATGGCAAACATTTCATGAAATGGTGAAAGGAAGAAATGCAATTTCAGTTGACAATAAGGAATAACCTAAAATATTGCTACAACCATAATTTTCTCTTTCCTTTTAGAGCTCTGCTACTGTTATATAAATAAAAGGTTGCACGAAATATAATAAAAGGTTGTACGATATTGTATACTATTCCGAAAAAAATTAGTTTGGCCCTTAAAAGGGCCTTTGTAATTTCTTTATTTCTTTTTTTATTTCTTATGCTTTTTTCTCTGTCTTCTTAGGAAGCAGAACTGCCTGGAAATTTGGAAGTACACTGGTTTTTATTCAAGTATGGATTCAAGTGACAATCTCAACCGACCAATGAAAAATTTCCTTTCTCCTGATTGGCTGGCGGCGAACAGATAGCTTTTTTCTTCTTTCTTCTCAGCAGACTTTGTGGCATGCAAAAATGGCAAACATTTCATGAAATGGTGAAAGGAAGAAACACAATTTCAGTTGACAATAAGGAATAACCTAAAATATTGCTACAACCATAATTTCTAATTACTATTATAACAATAGGTATGAATTACTATTATAACAATATGCGAACAGATAATGGCTCCGCACCGAATACAGAGCAAACGGAAAAGTTCTGCTTCCAGCTCGAGAAACCGTAACAAAAATAAAAACGAAATATCAGGAAATAAGATTTCCGAGGATATGTTAGTAAAATTTAACAGCATTTCGAATTAAAAACAAAAGTTTCACGTTTGGGAGAATAAGATTGAACATTTCACAAGAGTTCATAACAATTGGTGGCTTTCATTGTTTTCTTAGGTTTCTTGACTTTTGCTGCTTTTTTGGCTGGGGCATTTTTCACAGAGATTTTCGCATATTCTTAATTTTTCTTCTCAGCAGACTTGGTGGTTTTCTTAGCTAAAACTGCACATCCCTCTACCCTACCCCACCCCACCCCACCCTACCCCACCCTACCCTACCCTACTTTGTTTTACAGACAAAAAATTAAACTTTCATATGAAAAGGAGCGTAAAACCTATCTGTGTTTCTAAATTCATTTGTTTATTTCCAGTCTGTAAATTCATTTCTTTATTTCCATGAGCCTAACTTTAACTTTCCTTTGAAACAATTTTTTCAGCGGTGGGATAGGTTCGTGTTCACGAAAATATATTTCTTTCTGTTTACAAAAGTACAACCGGTACGCCTTTTTGAAAAAAATGTGTTGGCTCTTAAAAGAGGCTTTTGTTTATATATATGTGGTATAATCTTCACTTCTTGGCTGTTTTTTTTATCTCCAGCCCTCATTGCTGCATTAACTTTCTTGGGCTTGGTGCCTTTCACTGCTTTCTTATGTTTCTTGACTTTTGCTGCTTTCTTGGCTGGAACCTTTATCACAGAGATTTTCGCACATTCTTATTTTTTCTTCTCAGCAGACTTGGTGGTTTTCTTAGCTAAAAATGCACAGCCCCCTACCCTACTTTGGTGGTTCTCTCAGCTAAAACTGCACATCCCTCTACCCTACCCCACCCCACCCCACCCTACCCCACCCCACCCTACCCTACCCTACTTTGTTTTACAGACAAAAAATTAAACTTTCATATGAAAAGGAGCGTAAAACCTATCTGTGTTTCTAAATTCATTTGTTTATTTCCAGTCTGTAAATTCATTTCTTTATTTCCATGAGCCTAACTTTAACTTTCCTTTGAAACAATTTTTTCAGCGGTGGGATAGGTTCGTGTTCACGAAAATATATTTCTTTCTGTTTACAAAAGTACAACCGGTACGCCTTTTTGAAAAAAATGTGTTGGCTCTTAAAAGAGGCTTTTGTTTATATATATGTGGTATAATCTTCACTTCTTGGCTGTTTTTTTTATCTCCAGCCCTCATTGCTGCATTAACTTTCTTGGGCTTGGTGCCTTTCACTGCTTTCTTATGTTTCTTGACTTTTGCTGCTTTCTTGGCTGGAACCTTTATCACAGAGATTTTCGCACATTCTTATTTTTTCTTCTCAGCAGACTTGGTGGTTTTCTTAGCTAAAAATGCACAGCCCCCTACCCTACTTTGGTGGTTCTCTCAGCTAAAAATGCACAGCCCTCTACCCTACCCCACCCCACCCCACCCTACCCCACCCCACCCTACCCTACCCTACTTTGTTTTACAGACAAAAAATTAAACTTTCATATGAAAAGGAGCGTAAAACCTATCTGTGTTTCTAAATTCATTTGTTTATTTCCAGTCTGTAAATTCATTTCTTTATTTCCATGAGCCTAACTTTAACTTTCCTTTGAAACAATTTTTTTCAGCGGTGGGATAGGTTCGTGTTCACGAAAATATATTTCTTTCTGTTTACAAAAGTACAACCGGTACGCCTTTTTGAAAAAAATGTGTTGGCTCTTAAAAGAGGCTTTTGTTTATATATATGTGGTATAATCTTCACTTCTTGGCTGTTTTTTTTTATCTCCAGCCCTCATTGCTGCATTAACTTTCTTGGGCTTGGTGCCTTTCACTGCTTTCTTATGTTTCTTGACTTTTGCTGCTTTCTTGGCTGGAACCTTTATCACAGAGATTTTCGCACATTCTTATTTTTTCTTCTCAGCAGACTTGGTGGTTTTCTTAGCTAAAAATGCACAGCCCCTACCCTACTTTGGTGGTTCTCTCAGCTAAAAATGCACAGCCCTCTACCCTACCCCACCCCACCCCACCCTACCCCACCCCACCCTACCCTACCCTACGTTGTTTTACAGACAAAAAATTAAACTTTCGTATTAAATGGAGCGTAAAACCTATCTGTGTTTCTAAATTCATTTGTTTATTTCCAGTCTGTAAATTCATTTCTTTATTTCCATAAGCCTAACTTTAACTTCCCTTTGAAACAACTTTTTTCAGCGGTGGGATAGGTTCGTGTTCACGAAAATATATTTCTTTCTGTTTACAAAAGTACAACCGGTACGCCTTTTTGAAAAAAATGTGTTGGCTCTTAAAAGACACTTTTATTCATGTATGTGTGTGGTATAATGTTCACTTTTTAGCTGTTTTTTTTTATCTCCTACCATCTTTGGTGCATTAACTTTCTTGGGCTTGGTGGCTTTCACTGCTTTCTTATGTTTCTTGACTTTTGCTGCTTTCTTGGCTGGAACCTTTATCACAGAGATTTTCGCAGATTCTTATTTTTTCTTCTCAGCAGACTTGGTGGTTTTCTTAGCTAAAAATGCACAGCCCCCTACCCTACTTTGGTGGTTCTCTCAGCTAAAAATGCACAGCCCTCTACCCTACCCCACCCTACCCCACCCTACGTTGTTTTACAGACAAAAAATTAAACTTTCGTATTAAATGGAGCGTAAAACCTATCTGTGTTTCTAAATTCATTTGTTTATTTCCAGTCTGTAAATTCATTTCTTTATTTCCATAAGCCTAACTTTAACTTCCCTTTGAAACAACTTTTTTCAGCGGTGGGATAGGTTCGTGTTCACGAAAATATATTTCTTTCTGTTTACAAAAGTACAACCGGTACGCCTTTTTGAAAAAAATGTGTTGGCTCTTAAAAGACACTTTTATTCATGTATGTGTGTGGTATAATGTTCACTTTTTAGCTGTTTTTTTTTATCTCCTACCATCTTTGGTGCATTAACTTTCTTGGGCTTGGTGGCTTTCACTGCTTTCTTACGAGTCTTGACTTTTGCTGCTTTCTTGGATGGGGCGTTTTTCACAGAGGTTTTCGCAGATGCTTTTTTCTTCTCAGCAGACTTGGTGACATGCAAAAATGGCAAACATTTCATGAAATGGTGAAAGGAAGATATGCAATTTCAGTTGACAATAAGGAATAACCTAAAATATTGCTACAACCATAATTTTCTTTTTCCTTTTAGAGCTCTGCTACTGTTATATAAATAAAAGGTTGCACGAAATATAATAAAAGGTTGTACGATATTGTATACTATTCCGAAAAAAATTAGTTTGGCCCTTAAAAGGGCCTTTGTAATTTCTTTATTTCTTTTTTTATTTCTTATGCTTTTTTCTCTGTCTTCTTAGGAAGCAGAACTGCCTGGAAATTTGGAAGTACACTGGTTTTTATTCAAGTATGGATTCAAGTGACAATCTCAACCGACCAATGAAAAATTTCCTTTCTCCTGATTGGCTGGTTGCGAACAGATAGCTTTTTTTCTTCTTTCTTCTCAGCAGACTTTGTGGCATGCAAAAATGGCAAACATTTCATGAAATGGTGAAAGGAAGAAACACAATTTCAGTTGACAATAAGGAATAACCTAAAATATTGCTACAACCATAATTTCTAATTACTATTATAACAATAGGTATGAATTACTATTATAACAATATGCGAACAGATAATGGCTCCGCACCGAATACAGAGCAAACGGAAAAGTTCTGCTTCCAGCTCGAGAAACCGTAACAAAAATAAACGAAATATCAGGAAATAAGATTTCCGAGGATATGTTAGTAAAATTTAACAGCATTTCGAATTAAAAACAAAAGTTTCACGTTTGGGAGAATAAGATTGAACATTTCACAAGAGTTCATAACAATTGGTGGCTTTCATTGTTTTCTTAGGTTTCTTGACTTTTGCTGCTTTTTTGGCTGGGGCATTTTTCACAGAGATTTTCGCATATTCTTAATTTTTCTTCTCAGCAGACTTGGTGGTTTTCTTAGCTAAAAACGCACAGCCCTATACCCCACCCCCACCCCCCACCCCACCCTACCCTACCCTACGTTGTTTTACAGACAAAAAATTAAATTTTCAAATGAAAAAGAGCGTAGAAGCTATCTGTGTTTCTAAATTCAATTGTTTATTTCCAGTCTGTAAATTCATTTCTTTATTTCCATAAGCCTAACTTTAACCTCCCTTTGAAACAATTTTTTTCACCGGTGGGATAGGTTCGTGTTCACGAAAACATATTTCTTTCTCTTTACAAAAGTACAACTGGTACGCCTTTTTGGAAAAAAATGTGTTGGCTCTTAAAAGGGGCTTTTATTTAGATATATGTCGTATAATCTTCACTTTTTCGCTGTTTTTTTTATACCTCCTACCCTCTTTGGTGCCTTAGCTTTCTTGTGCTTTGTGGCTTTCACTGCTTTCTTCGGGTTCTTGACTTTTGCTGCTTTCTTGGCTGGGGCATTTTTCACAGAGGTTTTCTTTTTCTCTCCAGAGACTTTCTTCGCAGATGCTTTTTTCATGAAAGGCATTAAAAATGTTATAACCAAATGAAATTTATGAACAAATTGAAAAAATATCAAAAAAAGAAAAAAAAAAAAAAAAAAAAAACTCTGCTTCCCAATTTTTAAATCAAGGCATTTTCCCAACCATACAACAGCAGTACTCTGTATCAATTAAAAAGGGGAGGTTGGTGGTGAGGGGGGAGGGGTTAGCGCTGCGAAGGATACGATTATTATTAACATTGACGAACTACAAGGAATGTTTTTCTTAAGAGTGGTTCATTTACGAAGTGCTATCAGTTCAAACGATTAAAAAGTCCGGCGCTCCAAAACAGAAGGACATTATAAAATAATTAACTCCGAAAACAATGTTCCACTCGAGCAAAAGAAATGCGAAAAAAAAAGTACAATCAAGTCTTCTTTCTTGAGTAATCCGGGAATGACACCGCACACCGGTAATGTTAACATTACGGGTATAGGCCAGAATAAAAAAACGACGTCGGAACCTAAGGAATGGCGGCGGAGCAAAGTGCTTCAATAAAAATAGAAGGAAATTGAAAAAAAATCCGCAAAAAAGCAAAAGGGAGTTCGGCAGGAACAAAAGAAAAATGTAAACAAACCGCCATCTTGGAATCGATTAGAGATGCGCGAGGCCGTTGCACATCGTCAACGTCGACACACAACACAAATCTCGTAAACGTCGGTTCACCGATACAAGCGGGAACAGTGCCGACACCATGCGCGGGGGAAATACAACCTTCCTACCGTTCGCGACGGGCTATGAAGTCCGGAGGCTAACCGGCACTACGGCAGCATCAATTGTTGTTATACATCTTCGACTTGAAACACGCCACACACGCAATGTGTTTAGTTTCAATATGACTGCACCGAAACACTGGACTTAGAAAAAAAAAGAAAAAAAAATTGTACGCCATCAAAATCGCGACCAAGTTTCTCTCAAGAAGCAACCTGATAGAAAAACCGCGCAGAAAAACTTTGAAAAATTTTTAAGTTCAAACTCCAGGACTATGACACCTTAAGGTGTCATAGTCCTGGAGTTTGAACTTAAAAATTTTTCAAAGTTTTTCTGCGCACGGGAGCCGCCGCCCCCGTGGTGTTTTACTAAACTGACTGCACCGAAACACTTTTGTATATTAAAAAAAAAAAAAAAAAAAAAAAAATTTTTTTTTCTTCTAAGAGAAAAAAAATCTTTTTTTTTTTTCTTCTAAGAGAAAAAATCTTTTTTTTCTCTCTCCTTCTTTCTGTTCGCGTAGCGAACAAATCTCCCAGTCAGAGGATGAGTCTCAATAGATCGCAGTATGGTGGCTGCTCTTCTAAGTACGACACCCAGACCAGTACCTAGGTCGTCTGCGGACGATTTGGTGCCCACACGTCACACCTGCACGGTTTGGATTTGGGTAGGCGGGAATCGCACGGTCTCGACGACTCCTTGAAAGCCCCCTCTCGTATAGGCCTCATCGCCAGGGTAGTCTCGCCCGGAAGGACGAGATGTACGCCCCGGCTAGCGTTGCCCCTCAACGCGCGAGGCACGAACGATATCGTTGCAGCGACTAGACGGGATTCTGACTTAGAGGCGTTCAGTCATAATCCCACGGATGGTAGCTTCGCACCACTGGTCACTCGACCAAGCACATGTACCAACTCCTCGGGAACTCAGCTCACCTCCCTCGGCAACTCAGCTCACCTCCCTCGGCAACTCAGCTCACCTCCCTCGGCAACTCAGCTCACCTCCCTCGGCAACTCAGCTCACCTCCCTCGGCAACTCAGCTCACCTCCCTCGGCAACTCAGCTCACCTCCCTCGGCAACTCAACCCACCTCCCTCGGCAACTCAACCCACCTACCTCGGCAACTCAGCCCACCTCCCTCGGCAACTCAGCCCACCTCCCTCGGCAACTCAGCCCACCTCCCTCGGCAACTCAGCCCACCTACCTCGGCAACTCAGCCCACCTCCCTCGGCAACTCAGCTCACCTCCCGTAATAGATAGAGAAAATCAATTGCGGGAGCTATTAGCTCTAGAATTACCACAGTTATTTAAGTATTACGGTACGATCTAAAGCACCATAACTGATTTAATGAGCCATTCGCAAACGGTTCCTCCGTAACGACGCAAGTACTTAGATAGCACGCATTCATGCCAGCGTTTTACGTCTGAGACGGCGATTCCATAACGCAGAACATCACCAAAAACGCATACCGATATTTAACTCGGTCCTTCCTAACATCATCCCATTGCTACCGTAACCGGCAGAGTTACGGTACAAAGGCAAAAAACCCCATTTATTAGCACACTGCTCGACGCCGCGACTCCGACGGAATCGTGCGCAGCAGGCGACGTGCGTCAAGAAACTACGAAAGAACCTTTCAGTTCTTTTCTCTTTTATCAGACGCTCGCGCCGACTCCCATATATACGTCCTAACCCCCCGATTGACTGTCACACTTTGAATGAACGGTAGCGATTACATTCCCACTTTCTTCCCGTGAAAACGGGGAGAGCTACGGAACAGTTCCGGCAATCAGCAGAAAGGGCAAAGGAAAAAAACACGATTTGAAACAAACTTCTCAGCTGCCATTTGCAAAGAGCTGCAATCACAATACCCAAAAAGTAATAAAACGCACAAAGAACGTTAGTTGGATGGCCACACGCACCCACGGGCAAAACACAGTACTCGCTTCGCTACAAAACCAGATCAGACTCTCCCCTACATATAGGTCATTACCCATCGGTAGGTGTTCACACGCACCCTTCGGGAAGTGGTTGATGTACGGTGATGTGAGGTCGGTCATGCCGACACCTAACCGCAAAAAGCTGTTGTTCCTTCGTAAGTGTGGGAAATTTTCCTGTAGGCAGACTTTGTGCCCTTACAAGGGCTTGTTATTTTACTAATACAGACAACGAAATCCGCCGTCAGATGAGCTCAGCTTCGCGACCAAAAATGCTAGGGAGGACGGCGTCACACACAAGGAACGACCGTCGACTCTCGAAGCCGTAAGGGGACCATAAATAAATTGAAAATGTAAAATTCTCCTAGGAAACGAACACAGTTTCTCTTAAGGGACCATCAAAAAATTGAAATATCGCTTATTACGGCCTCACGAAAAACCATGTATCGTAACAAGTAAGTAACCGATTAGCAAGCAAATGGTCTCTTTCTACTCAGGAACGAAACACCCATGAGATACGATACAGAATTATGTTCCATCCGTCCGCCGTCTGTCCGTCCGTCCAGAAGAATAAAAAAAATATCTCCGCCGATAAACAACCGATTTGCACGGAAATTTTTTCTTTTGACTCACGGACGCCTCAAACCCATCAGCTACAATACAAAATTACGTTCCATCCGTCCCAAGTCTGTCTTTCTGTCCGTCCGTTCAGAAGCATAAAAACGCATAACTCGACCGAGGAACAACCGATTTGCAAGCAAATGGTCTCTTTCTACTCAGGAACGAAACACCCATGAGATACGATACAGAATTATGTTCCATCCGTCCGCCGTCTGTCCGTCCGTCCAGAAGAATAAAAAAAATATCTCCGCCGATAAACAACCGATTTGCACGGAAATTTTTTCTTTTGACTCACGGACGCCTCAAACCCATCAGCTACAATACAAAATTACGTTCCATCCGTCCCAAGTCTGTCTTTCTGTCCGTCCGTTCGGAAGCATAAAAACGCATAACTCGACCGAGGAACAACCGATTTGCAAGCAAATGGTCTCTTTCTACTCAGGAACGAAACACCCATGAGATACGATACAGAATTATGTTCCATCCGTCCGCCGTCTGTCCGTCCGTCCAGAAGAATAAAAAAAATATCTCCGCCGATAAACAACCGATTTGCACGGAAATTTTTTCTTTCGACTCACCGACGCCTCAAACCCATCAGCTACAATACAAAATTACGTTCCATCCGTCCCAAGTCTGTCTTTCTGTCCGTCCGTTCAGAAGCATAAAAACGCATAACTCGACCGAGGAACAACCGATTTGCAAGCAAATGGTCTCTTTCTACTCAGGAACGAAACACCCATGAGATACGATACAGAATTGCGTTCCATCCGTCCGCCGTCTGTCTGTCCGTCCTGAAGAACAAAAAATATCTCCGCCGATAAACAACCGATTTGCACGGAAATTTTTTCTTTTGACTCACGGACGCCTCAAACCCATCAGCTACAATACAAAATTACGTTCCATCCGTCCCAAGTCTGTCTTTCTGTCCGTCCGTTCAGAAGAATAAAAACGCATAACTCGACCGAGGAACAACCGATTTGCAAGCAAATGGTCTCTTTCTACTCAGGAACGAAACACCCATGGGATACGATGCAGAATTGCGTTCCATCCGTCCGCCGTCTGTCTGTCCGTCCAGAAGAACAAAAAAAATTTCTCCGCCGATAAACAACCGATTTGCACGGGAATTTTTTCTTTCGACTCACCGACGCCTCGAACACCTCAGCTACAATACAAAATTACGTTCCATCCGTCCCAAGTCTGTCTTTCTGTCCATCCGTTCGAAAGCATAAAAACGCATAACTCGACCGAGGAACAACCGATTTGCAAGCAAATGGTCTCTTTCTACTCAGGAACGAAACACCCATGAGATACGATGCAGAATTGCGTTCCATCCGTCCGCCGTCTGTCTGTCCGTCCAGAAGAACAAAAAAAATATCTCCGCCGAAAAACAGCCGATCTGCACGGAAATTTTTCCTTTTGACTCAGGGACGCCTCAAACCTAACAGCTACAGTACAAAATTACGTTCCATCCGTCCCAAGTCTGTCTTTCTGTCCGTCCGTTCCGAAGCATAAAAACGCATAACTCGACCGAGGAACAACCGATTTGCAAGCAAATGGTCTCTTTCTACTCAGGAACGAAACACCCATGAGATACGATACAGAATTGCGTTCCATCCGTCCGCCGTCTGTCTGTCCGTCCAGAAGAACAAAAAAATATCTCCGCCGATAAACAACCGATTTGCACGGAAATTTTTTCTTTTGACTCACGGACGCCTCAAACCCATCAGCTACAATACAAAATTACGTTCCATCCGTCCCAAGTCTGTCTTTCTGTCCGTCCGTTCGGAAGCATAAAAACGCATAACTCGACCGAGGAACAACCGATTTGCAAGCAAATGGTCTCTTTCTACTCAGGAACGAAACACCCATGAGATACGATACAGAATTGCGTTCCATCCGTCCGCCGTCTGTCTGTCCGTCCAGAAGAACAAAAAAATATCTCCGCCGATAAACAACCGATCTGCACGGAAATTTTTCCTTTTGACTCAGGGACGCCTCAAACCTAACAGCTACTGTACAAAATTACGTTCCATCCGTCCCAAGTCTGTCTTTCTGTCCATCCGTTCGAAAGCATAAAAACACATAACTCGACCGAGGAACAACCGATTTGCAAGCAAATGGTCTCTTTCTACTCAGGAACGAAACACCCATGAGATACGATGCAGAATTGCGTTCCATCCGTCCGCCGTCTGTCTGTCCGTCCAGAAGAACAAAAAATTTCTCCGCCGATAAACAACCGATTTGCACGGAAATTTTTTCTTTTGACTCACGGACGCCTCAAACCCATCAGCTACAATACAAAATTACGTTCCATCCGTCCCAAGTCTGTCTTTCTGTCCGTCCGTTCGGAAGCATAAAAACGCATAATTCGACCGAGGAACAACCGATTTGCAAGCAAATGGTCTCTTTCTACTCAGGAACGAAACACCCTTGAGATACGATACAGAATTGCGTTCCATCCGTCATCCGTCTGTCTGTCCGTCCAGAAGAACAAAAAAATATCTACGCCGATAAACAACCGATTTGCACAGAAATTTTTCTTTTACTCACGGGCGCCTCACACCTGTCAGATACAATACAAAATTACGTTTCATCCGTCACAAGTCTGTCTTTCTGTCCGTCCGTTCGGAAGCAAAAAAACACATAACTCGACCGAGGAACAACCGATTTGCAAGCGAATAGTCTCTTTCTATTCAGGAACGAAACACCCATGTGATACGATACAGAATTGCGTTCCATCCGTCCGCCGTCTGTCTGTCCGTCCAGAAGAACAAAAAAATATCTCCGCCGATAAACAACCGATTTGCACGGAAATTTTTTTCTTTTGACTCAGGGACGCCTCACACCTGTCAGATACAATACAAAATTACGTTCCATCCGTCCCAAGTCTGCCATTCTGTCCGTCCGTTCGGAAGCATAAAACACGTAATTCGACCGAGGTTTGTTGGTTGGTTCTTTGATTTTAATGGCGCAAGGGCCATGGTTGGCCAAAGAGCGCCAAACAAAACACATCAAAACAAAACTAAATCAATAAAAACGTACACAAGGTTAAAAACAGGCTGATGTGGTAAAAATGAAATATGATAGTGAACAAGTTAAAATCTAGATAAGTTTAAAAAAGTCAATATCTTGTAAAAACGAAAACACTGCTTTCATGTCGCAGGCTTCGCCAATAATGGTTTGCAGCGTAGCTGCTCCTTCGTCCAACAGATGAGAGTGAAAATGACGAAAACGATGATCACAAAAACGAACACAAGTACACAAAACATGAAGGACGGTGAGACGACAGTGGTACGCCTCACACATTGGGGCACTCTCGCCACACAGCAAAAAGCGGTGAGTAAACCGACAGTGCCCAATGCGGAGACGCGCAAGAACAACTTCCTCACGACGGTTCTTCCGCAAACTAGACTTCCATAATCCGATCTGTGGTTTGATGGCATAAAGTTTGTAATACTGATTTCCTGTGAAGCCTTTAGATACTTCATAAAGCTTCTTTTTTTTTCTTGTTCAAAAATGGTGTGAAAGTTCTTTCAATTGAAAATTTTTTTCTACACACTGATGCCACCAAGTGTGTTGTCTGGACAATGTTATAATTGTTATTACACAGTGCTCATGAAAGCTGAATACCTCTATTTTTTGTAGGTAGCTAGATATGATAAGTGCTGGAGAGGAGGAAATATTGTGACACCTTCTCACATGCTCAATATTCTCAGAAGGCAGACTACTTTCTGTGCAACTGTGGCATCCCTTAACTAACTTTTACTGAAAACTGCTAAAATTTTGTGAGGAAATCCTTTTGCTTTTATTGAGCAGTGAAATATGTTGACAAAAAATTTCGTCTGTATTGGAAACATGTAGTCAGAATGTGGGTAGAAAAATTCTTAGAACAGAACAATGTATTAATAGCTGAGTATTTTAATGAGTGGCATGGAACTACATTAGTTTTGTAATGGACCTAAATTTTTACAAAAGATCCGTCAAGCAAAAATATTGAAAAACAAATCATTTAATAAAATAATCTGTTGTATAGATGAAAAAAAAAACTTTCTATTTTGTGAACTGTATATTTATGAAATCCTACCAATATTGCAGTTAACCATGTTACATGTATTTTTTTTCCCTGGCATAACTCTTGTGAAACTCATTTTCTTGTAAAGCAAATCTTAAGATCATGTACTTGACTTCAATGTACAAATTCTGTATAGGAAGAAGCACCTCATTCCTGTTGTGTAGAGAAATTGGTGCATATTTATACACATGATGTATCAAAGTTCTTTATGTATATTGTAATCAACTTGTAAGACTGATGAGATACTTTTTTTTTTGCACAGGAAACTTTGTATTTACAATACTTACTGTTCTAATTACACTAGCATGGTAAATAAATCTCTGATGTATGAAAATATTTGTAGATGTAGGCTAAGTAAAACAGTATTGAAGGCGGAGATGTTAGATGTTTTACACAGCTAGTTTGTAAGCTTATAACATGCTACTGGCAGTTTCTGCCACTTTTCATGCATTCCTTTGGTTTCAAAGATGTTTGTTGATTTTCTGCAACTTGTATGAATTTCATATGTGTGTGTTTGTGTATAGTAGCATATGCACAGGTGAAACTAAAGCAAAACCATGAATTCTTGTTTAATTACCTGCATTTAATTTGTCTATCAGTAGCCTAGCTGTTTGTAAAAGACCATAAGGTAGGTTCAAAAGTTCCTGAAATAGTCCCAAACTGTGGGGATAAAAAAAATGTAGGATGAATTTTCATTTCAGACATTCACAACAATCATCGTACAGTGCTAACAATTGCTGCCATTGCATTTCCTGTCTGTGTTGAGCACCAGCAGTCTTTTTGTTGTGTCATCATCATCATCATTGTCAACCATTATCAATCCACTGCTAGACGAAGGTCTCCATAAGTTTCCTCCACAACGGTCTGTCTTGTGCCAGTCTCCTCCATGTCACTCCCGCATACTTTCGAATTTCATCCACCCATCTTCCATGTGGTCTTCTTCTGGGTCTTTTCCTGTCCCTGGGAATCCAATCTAAAATTTCGGCTGTCCATTGATGGTCTGTTCTTCTGGCAGTATGTCCAGCCCATTGCCATTTCAGGGATTTAACTCTGATCATGATGTCTTCCACTCTTGTCATTTTTCGGATCCACGTGTTCCTCTTCTAATCTCTCCTGGTTACACCAAGCATGCACCTCTCCATGTTTCTTTGAATTGTCTGCAGCCTTTGTATGTCTCTTTTAGCTAAGGTCCACGTCTCTGCACCATACGTAAGCACTGGAAGGATGCATTGATCAAACACTTTTCTTTTAAGACATAATGGCATATTGCTCTTGAAAATTATGCTGTTTCTTCCAAAAGCTCTCCAGGCAAGTTTTGTACGCCGATTAATTTCTTCACCAATGTGACCCTCACTTGATATCTGCTGTCCAAGATAAACGTACGTGTTCTGTTATCTCCAGCTTTTATCCATCAATCGATAAATCTTCATTTCTTGTAAAAGCATTGTACATCACTTTTGTCTTCTGAAAGTTCATTTTTAATCCCACTTCTTTACTCTTGTCAGCAAGTTCCTGGATCATACTCTGTAGCTCTGATGGGGTAGTTGCAAAAATGACTATGTCATCAGCAAAACGAAGGCGGGTTAGATAATCTCCATTAATCTTTATCCCTTTGTTTTCCCAGTTCAGTGATTGAAAGACATTTTCCAATGTGGCATTAAAGAGCTTCGGAGATATGGTGTCACCTTGTCTCACTCATTTTAGAATTTTTATGTGTGTTGTATTTTTAAACAGCCGAATCTTTGCACTTGCATTTTCATAGATGTTATTAATAATATTAATGTATGCATCTTCAATACCGCAGGATTTCAGAGCCTTTGCAACTGCTGATGGTTTCACCGAATCAAAGGCTTTTTCATAATCGATAAAAGCCATGCACAATGGAAGTTCGTATTCCCTCGCTCTTTCAATTAGTTCACTCAGTACGTGGATATGATCTATTGTTCTGTAGCCACTCCTGAATCCAGCTTGTTCTCTCGGTTGAGCCATGTCCAGTGTCACCTTCAAGTGGTGTGAAAGAACTTTAGTGAAGATTTTATAAACCACTGATAGGAGGCTGATAGGTCTGTAGTTCCTGAGATCCTCAATGTCACCTTTTTTATGTAGCAAGATCATTGTAACGTTGTTCCAATCCTCAGGAATTTTCCCTTCATTAAGGCATCGAGTGAAAATTTGGGCGAGTACTGTTTCGATTTCTCCACTTGCTTCTTGTATGATGTCTACAGTAATTCCATCTTCTCCTGGAGCTTTTCCCCGCTTCATGTTCTTGATTGCATGTGCAACTTCTGCTGGAAGGACTGGAAGAACTCTGGTACTGGTACCTTTCATGATGTCTGGAGTACATGTATCATCCCTTTCATATAATTTGGAGTAGAAATCTTTCACTCTTGTCAAAATTTCGCCTCTATTTCTTGTTAGAGAACCATCTTCTTTTCTCAGTGCCATAATCTGTTTTTTTCCTTACTGAGATGTCCCTTTGCTATCTTTAGGCTTTGGTTGTTTTCAATTGCTTTCTTTACTAGTTCACAGTTGAATTTCCTTACGTCTTCAGTGATACTTTTTCGTACTGTCTTGCATAGCTCTATATATTCCACTTTGGAAGTCACATCTTCTTTAGTTGTCCTCATCACTCTTCTTTTTTGCATCAACATTTTGGTTTTTCCTGATAATTTGTTCACATGCAATTTGTTCTTAGACCCAGCTAATTTTGTTGCTGTTTCCATAAGAGCTTTGGTTACTTTTCTGTTAACTTCAGAAATATCCACTTCTTCCGATGTTAGGCCTTCTAAAGCAGAGAATCTGTTCTTCAGTTCCCATTTGAAGGTATTATGGTGTTTTTAAGGTTGGTTATGTCAGTACATTTTGTTTGTCTTATGAGCTTGCTACGTTCGAGTTTAGTGTTGAGGTGTATCTTACATCTCACCAATCTATGGTCACTGCCTGTGTTGAACTTGTTTAGCACACTGCAGTCTTCTATGACGAATTTTTTGTTACACATAATAAAATCAATTTCACTTGTCGTCCCATTTGGATGTCTCCATGTCCATTTCCTGTGTGGCTTTTTCTTGAATAAGGAGTTCAAGATGAAAAACCCTTCTGCCTCTGCAAACTCTATGAGAGTATTTCCACTCTGGTTTCTGTTGCCGTGACCGAATTTACCTACTAAAGTTTCATTCTGTTGCCGTTGCCCTATTTTTGCATTGAAATCTCCCATAATTATCTTCAAGTGCTGCTTACCTTTATTATTTAGATCACGAATTTCCTCATAAAATTCTTCAATTTCTTCTTCAGCATGACTTGTGGTGGGTGCATAAGTTTGAATAATCTGAGCCTGGTATCTTCTCGAGAGTTGGATAACGAGTCGTGCAGCTCTGTCAGAGGAACTTTCAACTTCTACAACTTTATCCTTCAGTTTCTTGTTTATTATAAATCCAACACCACTAGTTCTGCCAGTATCTGTCCCACGATAGTAGAAGAGATGTCCACTTTTCAGTTCAATGAGATCTTCTCCTTTTCTCCTTACCTCACTTAGCCCGACGATGTCCCACTTGATCCTTTGTAGTTCCTCTTCCAATTCAAGAAGCCTTGAATCAGAAGATAGGGAGCGTCCGTTATACGTAGCCAAGGTCAGCATCAGATGGCAGCCTAGTCCGGTCCTCCGGGGATTCTTAGCACCCTCTGCCTTCATGTCGCACTGGCCGCTGCCTTGGCCAGGTACATTCCAGCTGCCGGAGACTGAGGGCCAAGATTTAAGTTGTGGAGTCATTTTGGAGGGGTTTGGCCATAACTCACCACGCTGGCCAAGCGGGTTGGTGAGTGTGGGATAGCATTTCCTCTAATCCCGATGGTATAGTTATGCCGCTATTGGCGGTGGTCAGAGCCCCTTTAGTGGGAACAGGATGTACCACGAGAAGGCGGGGTTGACATTTGTCAAGGAGAGGCTGTGATGTTACGCATCACCTGACCTTACATCCCTTTTGTTGTGTACTGTGTATTATTAGTTTTGAGAAGTGCCTAATGTAATAACCATATATGTATTGCAAACCAATATCAGCATGTCAGTTTTTTTATTCTTCCCTTCATTTTGATTGCATATGTACTGTATCCCTGCCCTAAGAATGAATAAATAATTAAAAAATTCAATTTGCGGTGCATTCCTTTATCACAGATTTAACATTCAGTTTTGAAGCATTTTCATGTCATTATCAGAATTGCAGAATACAGATTTACGCAGATAGTTTACAGATTATTAGCAGATTTCACAGCTTTTGCTTGTAGATTTAAAAATAAAATAAAGTTTTATTCTCAATTTTCTTTTTGTTTTAGACAAAATTTCCTTTTTGCTTTAAATTTTCTGTTTACCCATTTTCGGCCACCACTGCAAGATATTACACAGTAAATAAATATGTAAAACAAAAAAAAAGCACATGGAAATGTGGTAACTGCACCCAATAACATAAATGTGATGGAAGTTGAAATCGTGAATTCTAACCACCTTATTTCTGGTTGACGGTAAAAAACGAATCTAGCCATTTCACACACATTGATGCACATTCAATCCTAATGTACTTTTGTTCTCATTGGAACCTGGAATGTTCTAAAAATAATTTGTCTTATTCATTTTTCTTTAAATTATCGATTGTATTGTTATCTTGGTTAGCACTTCACATTAAGTAGAATCATTGTTATTAGTGACATTTTAAAGATACATGTTCCAGGATGAAAAAAACAAAAACAAATATTCAGCATGCAAAGTTTATTTTACAAATTTTTTTATTATTATGTCAGTGAGACATAACTAATTCCTTTAATTCTGCATGTGCAAGTTTATACAGAGAAATAAAGATGCTGCTTACATTTCTCAGACTTTGCAATCATAATTATACACTGCAGTGTGTATGTTGGTATACAAACTAAATGCACCGATCAGCCATTGCATTATGACCTAATAAGCTGTAGGACCCCCTTTAGCCCGCAAAACAGCAGTCACTCGGCAAGGCATCACAATTTTATGAGGTGACAATAGGTATCCTGGGGTCTCTGGTTCCTGTAGATTTCAGGGTGGTGGTGATTTAGCACAAACCCCCGTTTTCCAATTCAAACCGCAAATGTTCAAGTGGGTTCGTGTCAGGTGAATTTGGACACCAGGGCATTAACAGAAAGTCACCAGCGTGTTCCTCAAACCACTACTTGACGATTCTGGCAGTGTGGTATGATGCATTATCCTGTTGGTAATAGCCATCACCAGCAGGGAACACAGTTGCCACGAATGGGTGAACTTTGTGTGCAATGGTGTTCAGATACCTGACAGCTGTAGGGATTGGGATAATGGGGGCTAAAATGTCTCCTGGGAGGAGAAACACAGCGACACCCATTGCAGATTCTCGGAAAGGTGTGCAGAGTGTTTTTCTATTTTCTTAACATTGTTTTTAAGATTTTTTAAAACAGGAAGGGAAATTGCCACATTTTCCAGACATGAAGCTATTATCGATCACGAAGGCAACTGTTTTCCACCCTTCCCCATTTTATTTTAGCTTTAATTCTTCCATATTTTCGCACAGATAACTTCAACCTGATAAGATTTAATTGTTTTTTTTTTTCAGCTTTAAATTTAAACAGTGCTGTTTTTGTGCACTTTTAACACACCATGAACGCTTGATGTGGCATTTCGGAAGGTAATGGGCGCAATTTTTCTTTTTTTTTTTCTATTTTTGGCATGGACGACTAAACTTTCATCTAACTGAAAGTTAGATGTTTTTTTTTTACAAGAGCCTTATTTTTATAGTGTTTTCTCCATTCCTGTGGCCGCAGAAACGAAGAAATGCTGCAACTTAATGGAATATGTCGACATTCCATAAGTTGATGTGTCAACTTATTTTTTTTATTGTTTGCTTCCAAGATAGCTTCACTTCAGTTAGATTGATAAAGTTGTTTTTTTTTGTTTCCTTCGTGCTCTTTTTTTCCTTTTTCAAAAATTATGTTTTTACACATTTATATCGCCCTCGTTACGTTTTGTATTATCGCATTGTGAGGCATTCTGGCGGCTGTGCGCAGTTCCGTCATTTTTGGCACCCAGAAAGCTTTCTTCCAATTAGATTAATGCTGGTTTTTTTTTGTTTACAAAATCCATATTTGTTAAGTGTTTGCAACATTCCCTTAAGTTTCCGCAGCCATGTGGCATTTTGGAAGTTAACGGTCGCATTTTATTTTATCTATTTTTTTTACTTCCAGATAGCTTTACTCAGATATATTTTTTTTAATACCCCGCACGGGGATAACCGGTTTTCCGGTTATTTGGGGAGCGGCGCCCCCACGGCCCGAGCTAACCTTGTGACGGTTTCTCTTGTCTCTGCGGCTTTAACGATTACATAACCGAAATGACAGCTGTTCATCCAGCTGATGGGGGATGGCGTCCCCACGGCTCGAGCCGATTTTCTCTTATCATTTTGCTTTTTCGTCTTTAGTTTAATTCTTGACATGTACCCGCCTCAGTTGTAGGCCGCTGAGGTTGTGATGAGGCGCCAGCTCCGGGTTTTGTTCCTCGTTCCCTTCCCTGTCTTTTCTCTTTTATGTTACATTTTCTGTTTTTCTGGAGCTGGTTAGCTTAGACCTACCTGCATGTTTGCCGTGTGCGGTGACCCGTACAGGTGGAAATGAGGATGCTGGAGGCTGAGGTATTTGGGGGCCGGGTTGTAGTGTCTCCAGATGCCAACACTCCTCTTTGCCCTCTGCTTCACAATAAACGGGAGGCTGGGAGCTAACCCACTCCTGGTCAGGAAGTCTGTGGCCGAGTTGCGTCCAGACTTCCAGCGGCTTGTCGTTCTGTTCGGCTGGGTGAGTTTGGGGGTAGGGTGGGCATGCCAAAGGGGTGTTCTCTGGGCACGGGAAAGTCTGGGTGCACGCCGAGCGTGTGTCTGCCCTACCAACTTGCTATATCCGCTGACTATCCCTAGAGCCGTGTGGAGGAACAGTGATGGAGGAACGGTTGATGACGCTCAGGGTATTGCTGAATGTCTGGGCGCCGCTTTTTCTTCGGTGTCCAGCAGCAGCAATTACCCTGCTTCGTTCCGGCAGTTACAGCCGCGGCTTGAACGGTCCAAGATTTCTTTTGGACCGTTTTCTGCCACTGGTTACAACAGCCCGCTGACTGCCGTGGAGCTGCAGACCGCTCTGAATAGGTACGGCCGGACATCTGTCGAACCAGATAACATCCATTACGAAATGCTGAAGCACCTTTCTCCGTCCTCTCTTGAATGTCTGCTAATCCTGTTTAACAGGATTTGGCAAGATCGTGCTTTTCCCGAATCTTGGCACACTGCCATTGTAGTTCCTGTTCCCAAACCTGGTAAAGATCCCACCAACCCGTTGAACTACCGGCCAATTGCTATGACGAGCTGCCTTTGCAAAGTCCTCGAGCGTATTATTAATTTTCGACTCATTTTTTATTTGGAGTGTCATCACGTTTTTTCACCTCATCAGAGTGGATTTCGCAGATATCGTTCCACCACCGATCATCATCTTCGCCTTGAGACATCTGTCAGGGAGGCGTTTGTCCGGCGTCAGCACATGGTCTCTGTGTTCTTCGACATGGAGAAAGCCTATGATCGTACCTGGAGATACGGCATTCTCCGTGATCTGCACGAGTGCGGATTGCGGGGAAACTTACCATCTTTCATCGCCGGATTTCTCCAGGACCGGAGTTTCCGTGTGCGCGTCGGGTCGACCCTCTCTGCGATTTACCCGAAAGAACAGGGTGTACCTCAAGGCTCCATTCTTTCAGTTATGTTGTTAATCCTTCGTGTCAACCATATTTTCCAACTACTTCCTCCGACGGTTCGTGGAACCATGTACGTGGATGATCTGCAGATCTCTTGCGCCTCTGTAAACATGCGCACCATCGAGAGACAGCTCCAGTCTGCCATTACCAAGATATCTCACTGGGCTTCCCAAAATGGATTTGGCTTCTCGACGCAGAAGACCGTTTGCGTGCATTTTTGCCGCAAACGGGGTCTTCACCCGGACCCCAGCCTCCGTCTGGGGTGTTCTACCATCCCTGTGGTGTCAGAAGCCAGGTTCCTTGGGCTAACTTTTGACCGAGCGCTCACCTTCCGGCCTCACATTCAGTCTTTGAAGGTGAAGTGCACGAGGTCATTGAGTATCCTGAAGGTCCTCTCCCGAAGATCTTGGGGAGCTGACAGGTGCTCAATGCTTCGCATTTACCACTCTCTCATTCGGTCAAAGTTAGACTTCGGATGCATTACGTACGGTTCAGCGCGTCTATCGGTTTTAAAGCCTTTGGACTCCGTCCATCACCAGGCATTGCGGCTATGTACTGGTGCTTTCCGTACCTCTACCGTGCATAGCCTGTATGCGGAGGCTCATGAGCCGCCGTTATGCATCCGTCGTAATCAGCTGTCTCTTCAGTTTTATACCAAACTGAAATATCTTCCTGATCATCCACTGTATGGCTCCATCTTCCAACCAGACTGTGTCCGCTTGTTTTCCCACCGCCCCTCCTGTGTTCCGACGTTCGGGATTCGGATGTCTGCCATAGTGCGCGATGCTGGTCTCAACTTGTCTAGGATTGTTTTGACCACTTTTTCGACCATCCTCCTTGGCAGCCCGTTCAAGCAACGGCTGACCTTTCTCTTTGTGTGTGGCCAAAGTCGTCCACTCCTGCTCTGGTGTACCAGCAGCTCTTTGCCGAATTACAGTCTGTCTACCCGGATTTCGTGCGTGTGTTCACCGATGGCTCGAAGTCCGGGGATGTCGTTGGATCCGCTTTTGTGTGTGGCGCTGCCTCCCATGCTGAGAGGCTTCCGCCGGAATCCACTGTCTTTTCGGCAGAGATGCGTGCGGTACACTTCGATTTGTGCTACATACAGTCTCGATCACATCGTCGCGCTATGGTTTGCTCTGATTCCTAGTCCGTCATCCAAGTTTTATCTTCTCCAGAGGACACGGACTCACCTGTCATCCGTGATGTCCGTCGTCTTCTTGGAACTTTGGAGGGTGATGGCTTCCTGGTCCGATTCTGTTGGGTTCCTGGCCATGTTGGGATCCGGGGTAACGAGCTGGCAGATCTCTCTGCCAGGTCTGTTTCCTCCATGTCGCCAGCTCGGCTGACACTGTCTTTCCGCGATTTTCGACCTTTAATCCGGACATTTCTCCTGGACGAGTGGCAGTCCCTGTGGTCTCAGCAGGGCAGCAATAAGCTGCATTCTATCAAACCGCAGATCGGACTTTGGAAGTCTAGTTTGCCAAAGAACCGTCGTGAGGAAGTTGTTCTTGCACGTCTCCGCATTGGGCACTGTCGTTTTACTCACCGCTTTTTGCTGTGTGGCGAGAGTGTCCCGGTGTGTGAGGCATGCAACTGTCGTCTCACTGTCCTTCATGTTTTGTGTACTTGTGTTCGTTTTTGTGATCATCGTTTTCATCATTTTCACTCTCATCTGTTGGACGAAGGAGCAGCTACGCTGCAAACCATTATTGGCGAAGCCTGCGACATAAAAGCAGTGTTTTCGTTTTTACAAGATATTTACTTTTTTAAACTTATCTAGATTTTACCTTGTTCACTATCATATTTCATTTTTACCACATCAGCCTGTTTTTAACCTTGTGTACGTTTTTTCTTGATTTTCTTTTGTTTTGATGTCTTTTGTTTGGCGCTCTTTGGCCAACCATGGCCCTTGCGCCATTAACATCAATTAACCAACCAACCAACCTGTCATCCGTGATGTCCGTCGTCTTCTTGGAACTTTGGAGGGTGATGGCTTCCTGGTCCGATTCTGTTGGGTTCCTGGGTAACGAGCTGGCAGATCTCTCTGCCAGGTCTGTTTCCTCCATGTCGCCAGCTCGGCTGCCACTGTCTTTCCGAGATTTTCGCCCTTTGATTCGGAAAATTGTTTTGGATGAGTGGCAGTCCCTGTGGTCTCAACAGGGCAGCAATAAACTTTATGCCATCAAACCACAGATCGGATTATGGAAGTCTAGTTTGCGGAAGAACCGTCGTGAGGAAGTTGTTCTTGCGCGTCTCCGCATTGGGCACTGTCGGTTTACTCACCGCTTTTTGCTGTGTGGCGACAGTGCCCCGATGTGTGAGGCGTGCCACTGTCGTCTCACTGTCCTTCATGTTTTGTGTACTTGTGTTCGTTTTTGTGATAATCGTTTTCGTTATTTTCATTCTCATTTGTTGGACGCAGGAGCAGCTACGCTGCAGACTCTCATTGGTGAGGACTGCGATCTGTCCGCAGTGTTCTCCTTTTTTAAGGACATTGACTTTTTTAACCTAATCTAGTTTTTACCGTATTCATTTCCATCTTTCATTTTTACCGCTTCATCCTGTTTTTAACCTTGTGTACGTGTTTTATTGATTTTGTTCTCTTTTGATGTCTTATGTTGGGCGCTCTTTGGCCAACCCTGGCCCTTGCGCCATTAAAATCTACTTACCAACCTACCAACCAACCAATATTTTTTAATAAAACCATATGATCACAAGTTTTTAAGTCCCCTGCTTCGTTTCGAAGGCCATATTACGTGGTATTCCGGAAGCTGACTGTCGCAACTGTCTTTCAATGATCTTCAAGATTGTTTAATTTCAGATTCACGAGGGAAAAGTTTTTTGCTTTACAAAAACTATTGCTGTTTTGCACACTTCAGTTTTATGGGATTTCAACAATTATATCAATGAAAATTCTCCCATCACATTTTCACCAAATTTTTCTAAAACTGTGGTCAATGCACAAACTGGATTTCAAAGAAAAAATCTTATATGGACCCCTGTTTTACAAATCAAGTTAAATGTGGCAAAATTACTGGTATTTTCGAAGTTGACATGATCCTTACCTTCTCACATAATCACCTGGTGAGGTCCCAGTACAACATACTGTAATTGCTGCAGGAATAGTAAGAACAATGTATATCAGGAAAAACATCCTTCGAAGAGAGGGAGTTAAAGTTTGATCATTTAACTAAATGCAAATTAAAAATATGGATTTCAAATAATTCCTTATACTTTTTGACCATTATTTTTAAAATTCCAAAATCATTTAAAGAATGATATTTAAATTCTGAATGTATTAAAATACTTTGTTTCTTCTGCATTTTTATCAGGAAAAAGCAGCAACCAAATATGAATGTGCACTATTATCAATATCTCAAATTGACTCAGTGCAGAACAATAAATTTCATGGCAAAATTAACGTTTAGGTATCCCTTTACCTTGCAGGCAGTTAAGTGTTTCTTTCTGTGTTGCAGACTTCTGAAAAAGATTCCGCTAGTGAGAAGTGTCCCAAAAACATCGGCCACAGCATAGCGCCGCCGCCAGCCTGTTTCTACCTAACAGTGCATCCAGGTGCTATAGCCTCATTTGGTAATTGGCGTCTCCATGCTTGGCTGTCTACATGATGCACCAGGAATCTTAATTCGCCAGACCAGACCACTTTCTTCCAATCATCCAGGGTCCAATCTCGATGATCTTGGCCCATTTCATGCAGTGAGTATGGGAACCCAGCTAGCTTTTCGGCTACATAGGCCCATGCGCAGAAGTCTGCAGTGAACGGTGTGCTGCGACACGTTGCCCTGATCACCACTGTTGTATATATGTGTGCAATTTGTTGCACTGTGGTTGCTGTGATCAATGTGCGACAGTCTCCGCTCCCCTCTGGCATCAGTGAAGTGCAGACGATGATTCATCATTTGGCCATCTGTGCACCACTTTCGATGCCACACTGTGCCATCACAATTTGTCCTTTATCAAACTCCTATAAATCGGCAGATTTTCCCATTCTGACTCTTTAACACTCTACTAACCGAAAGCTGGTCTGGTTGTTTATATACTACTCTGTGAACTTCACCTGCTTTGCCGTTTGGTCTCCAGGCGCACTCATTTTAAAACTTAATTTTTTTGCCAGTGAGTAGCAACAGTTTGATAATGAGTAAGTTTCAGCATTTAACATTATAATTCATTCATAAATAAATTTTATGCTGTTATATTTTTCTCAGCTGAGTCCAATTTGTTGTCCCATTTCTGTCACTGAAAAGCCTAAAAGTGAGCTGCATTTCATACTATCATAATCTGTGTAAAAATATATCAAAGCTACCATGTCGCAACGAGGGTTCAGTTGCACAAGACAAAAGAGAATAAATGAGCTAATTACAATGTGAAGAAAAAATTCAGTCAAGTTGATGCCTACACAAATGTAATTTAAAATATTACCAGAAAAGAAACTTACCCACAGTATCTGTAGCCTGAACTTCAGATCTGCTTACTGCTGTAACTGAGACCATCAGAAAGAAGTGTTTTAGTGGACATTTTTTATATAAATCCACCATGAAACATTTATCTCAAATAGTCAATGTCATCTCCAGGTGACATCTCTCATTAGCTGTAGGAAAATGCTTTCAAACATGCACTGTGTTCCACAATAAGCACGTGTTTGTCCTCTCAAAAAGTCTAGTCCTTTTAGCTGTTCTAATGGAAAAACAAAAAAAGAGAGGGTGGGGTGCATGGATATACAAAAACCAGAATACTCAAAGGTTTCAGAAATTAAAACAAAACAAAAAACAACAAAGCTGTAAAAAAATACCAAAGTGTTAGGTACAAGAGATTATATTGAAGTGTAAAATGATATAAGCTAATGACATTGTAAGCTGTTGAAAAATGTATCAAAAGAACTATCATGTTGTAATGGGGGTTCACTCATATATTCAGTTATACAAGGAAAAAGATAAATTAGCTACGAGGGTATATCAGAAAATAGGTTTCACATAGCAGTGATTCTCAGAAATGGATACAACACGGCTGTAGAGTGACATCACACGTTTTGTCATCTGCTCATGGAAGGAGTGTGGCACAATTGTGTTGCATAGTTTATTAGCTAACAGCAGTTTGTTATGGCGCAGCAGCTGGAGTGTTACTCGAGTTCGGAAGTTCATGGAACAGTGTGTTTTTTTTTATGAGCAAAACATTTGAATCCCAATGAAATCCATCATGAAGTGTTGGCTGTTTATGGAGAAGAGGCAATGTTGCTCATCAAATGTTCAGTACTCTTTAGGTTCCGAGGGAATATATGAGCTAGACACGGAGCTTTTTGTAAGCTGAGGCTTTCAGCTCGTGCCCCGCTAGTTAGAAGCAATTTTTGGGTTGTTCAGCATCAAAAACAAGTGTGCTTACATGGAAAGTGCTCTGGTGAGTTTCTTCACCATGTTTCTTTGGATTTTTATCCAAACTATGAGTACAAAAACCTGTATCTCTGGGGCCCATACCTTCTAACTGATGCATTTCTTTCTCCTTATATACTTGTTATAAAGAATTATTAGAACGTGTTACCTCTCTACAGGCAGAGCACACAGTGAAATGCTGTCAACCATGATTTCTAGAGTGCTGATTTCTGACTTTGGGTGTCCACATCTGTATTTTTTTACAGATTGTTTTAAAGCTTTGTTTTTCTTTTACACTGACATCATGGTTCTGTATTGCTCCTGTCAGTAACAATTTTGGTGGTGTTGGGCATCTAAACAAGTGAGGCAAGACACTGAAATGGCCATCTGCCAGTGTTTACATGTCATTTTCTTAAAATCTTTTGTTTCTCTACATTGATATCGTGTTGTTGTTTTTTGTAAAATTTTAAGACAAATACACTCTGCAACAGAGGAATTACCTACCAGATGCACATTTTGCTGTTGGTGTGTATAAACAAGTGATGCAAACACACTGAATCAGCCATCTGCCAGTGTTTCCACTACGCCCTTTAGGATGTGTTGTAGCACCAAAATTGTATGTAGAAGGCTGATTTGATGCTAGACGCGTGGTCTGTTGAACAACAGAAATCCTCTGCGGGCCTTCATGTTCAGTCGAGTTCTCATCATAGGGCTATGGTCTATACGGATTCCTTAAGTGTCCTGCAGTCTTTGTCATCGCTGGACTATTGTAATCATCCTTTTCTTTTGAATGTACGAAGGCTTCTTCGTTCCTTGCTCGAGGCCGGTGTCCAGATTCAATTCTTCTGGATTCCTGGGCATGTTGGAATCTCAGGTAACGAGTGTGCTGATGCGGCCGCTAGATCTGCTTCCTCTTTGGTCGTCACACCCTTGCCACTGTTTCACCGCGTTTTTCAATTTCTTGTTTGTGATCATATCAAACGAACGTGGCAGGGTCTGTGGGACCAACAGGTGGAAAATAAACTGCATCGTATAAAACCTATTCTCGAAATCTGGAACTCCTCATCTCGTTGGAACCGCAGGGAGGAAGTGGTGCTTGCGCGTCTCCGCATTGGGCATCGTTGTTTCACTCACCGCTTTTTGCTGTGTGGCGACACTGCGCCGATGTGGGAGACGTGCAATTGCCGACTCACTGTCATTCATCTTTTGTGTAGCTGTGTTCGTTTTCGTGGTGTACGTTTCCATTATTTTCATTCTCATTTGTTGACCGAGGACGCCGCTACTCTGCAGCGGGTCCTGGATGACCACTGCGATACTGTCGCTGTGTTTTCATTTTTAAAAGAAATTGACCTTTTTAAACGCATTTAGATTTTAGCTCTTCCATCATCCTCATTTTTCAGTTTTACTGAATCAACTGAATTTTAAACATTGTATCATGTTTTTAATGCTGCTTGTTTCATTGTCTTTTAGCCCTTCCATCACTCTCATTTTTCACTTTTACTTAATCAGCCAGATTTTAAGTTTTCTACCATATTTTTAATACTGTTTGTCTGTCCTGTGTCTTGTCTTGTCTTGTGTTTGGCGCTCTTTGGCCAGACATGGCCCTTGCGCCATAAAAACTAACAAACCAACCAACCTCTGCGGGCAAATGATGTGATGCTTACAGCTCGCAACACTGTTCTAACCCTAAGGTGGCTTTAACAATAAGGCAGACTAGGCTGTTCTATGGAGAGCGGGTGAACATCTAAAGTTTTGTAGTCTTTTGGATGAGTGCATGCTCTGGTGGGACAGTGCTGTGTGTGTGCGGTCTTTTGCTGAGATTGTTTCTATAGGGCCTGCTGATAAAAGCTTAACGTGTTGATCAGCGTCTCTTGAGGACATCATGCTCTTCTAAGAAACACGGGGCGGGGGTTGAAAGATTAAAATTAGTGATTTTTTTCAAGTGGCCAGTGGGTGGACAAAATTTAGTAGCCACTTTCGTTACGGCTATTTAGTGTTATATATACATTTTATCACTGCACTGTATACCTTTCACTTATTTAGACATATACTGCCGGAAAGTGAAAAAAGAAAACCAAGAAGGAATTGGCGGACGATCATGAAATTTATATATCTAATGGGGTAGAGTTTACATTGGTGTGATGTTAATTTCGGGACCAACCGGTGAGCGCTTACGCCACAGCACGGCATAATATTCAAATTATCGTCGGTGGTATTTAAGGAGTACGGCGAAGTGAATGTAATCAGTCGTCGGCGTACGGACACGTGCGAAGACCATGAAGAAGCTGCAATGCCTGGACATGGAAGACGTGTACGATTTCAGCAGTTACCGGACTTTGAGCGAGGTCGTCTAGTCGGACTCTGCGAGGCCGGGTGGTCGTATCGTCGTATTGCGGAGCGAATTGGACAGGAAGTATCGGTGGTGGTACGATGGTGGCGTAGATGGTCCGAGGAATATTCCCACACGAGAAGACGTGGAACGCCTGGACATGGAAGACGTGTGGTGGTACGATGGTGGCGTAGATGGTCCGAGGAACATTCCCACACGAGAAGACGTGGAACCGGGAGTCACGGACGGACTGATGAGCGGACCGATCAATGCATAAGAGCGGCGTTGTCAAGCAGAGCATGCACTGCGCCGCAAATCCGAGCTGCTGTTGCACCTGAGGTGACTGTGCGAACAATCCGCAACCTTCTACTGAATGCAGGACTACGTGCACGTGTGCCTCTGGCATGTGTACCTCTGACTCCAGCCCACCGCCATGAACGGCTGCAGTGGTGTCGCCAACGTCTGCACTGGAGAACGCAATGGCGATCTGTCGTGTTCAGCGATGAAAGCAGATTCTGCTTGGGAGCCTCGGATGGCCGTATGCGTGTTCGCAGACGCACAGGGGAGCGTCTCCACCCTTCTTGCACCCGCCAGCGACACACAGGGCTTATACCTAGTCTCCTGGTGTGGGGAGCGATCACTCCCGTACACAACTAGTGTTTGTACCAGGTACGTTAAACAGCACCTCCTACACCAACATTCAGCCCCTTGTTGTGCCATTTGTAAGGTCGGTCCATCGTGGTGTTTTCCAGCAAGATAACGCACGCCCACACACGGCACGTGCAACGCAACATGCACTCCAGGGTGTGAGACAACTTCCATGGCCTGCACGTTCACCGGATTTGTCCCCCATTGAGCACGTGTGGGATTTAATGGGACGACTTGTCCGGTCTGCACGACCAAACCCCCGATTTACGCGTCCAGGTTGAGGATGCTTGAAACTCAATACCCCAAACTTACATCCAACATCTGTACGACAGACTCCATGCCAGAATTGCACAGTGAGACGCAGTTCATGGCGGTTCAACCTCGCACTAACCATGTTACATGGAAATGTTATTTTTCAGTTTACCAGCAAATACAGCTGTATTTTGCCCAAATGTTTTGATCACGTTATCCTCTGTATTCCGTTATTATGCTGTATAAATTTCGTTGGTATCAGAAGTCTCCTTCTTGGTGTTCTTTTTCACTTTCCACCAGTGTAGTTTAATTTAAGCTTAGTAGTTACAAGGGCTCACTGTCCAGTGCAATTAAATGAATAAATATAATTTTAAAAGTTACATTTTTCTTCAACCACATCAACCAAATTTTCTAGACAGTTTTTATTGGAAAGATAATTTAATCATTTCGATTTGGTCTCTCGCTATGTTCACAAATAAAATCTCTAAATCTCTCCACCATAAATTGATTGCAGTGGATAGGTCAAAATTTTCAAACAGTACTTACTTAATTGCTTACTTTATTTAATTTGCTGTATTTTCTAAAGTCATTCTTTGCATGAGCATTGTCTTATCAAGAACATTGCCCACAATGCTTGCATTCTCTTAACTTCTGCATTGCTTGGCATAACAGTCAGCAGTATTGAGTATTTCAACAATTTGTGCTATGACCTTCATGTACTAAAAATTGCTTGTTTTCAGTTTCTCTAGCAGTTTTTGGTGAGTTATTGATGGTCAAAAATGTTCAGACACGTTTTGAAGCTGGTTTCATTCTGCTAAATTTTTCTTTTCATTCCATTTCTTTTTGGTTTCTTGGTGTCAAAATGAAAAGTGGCGGTATAGCTTTCAAAAATGAATTTCATATCTTATAGCAGAATCATTTTGTGGTACAGCTGAGATTGGGAGAAATGTGACACCAACCTGGTCACTTTATTTTACAGACTCGCAATGATTCCTGACCAGTAACAGAAAATATTCAGTAATTTCCTGGGTTGTTCTAATAAACATTACATTAAAAACATTGATAAACCTTCACAGGTGTTGAAAAAATAGTCATGACAAAATAAGAACACATGCAGAGTATCTTGATTCCATCGGATTCTGTCTGGTTTTCTAACCCAGAGTCAGGTTGTTATTTCTTTCTTTCTTTCTTTTTTTCTTTCTTTCAGAAAACGTTCAGTTTTGGTAGAATTTTAATGATTTGTCATTTTTCCTGTTTACCCACCACAGACCTTTCAAATACTACGAATTCTCCATAGTCACTATGAAAATCGTCGATCGCTACGGAATACGGGAAACATCAAATATACTACGGAAATAAAAAATCTATGAAATAATGTTATTCAATCATTTGTTCAAAGTTTATTTTCATGTTTCCAAATTCTTACATTCATCAAACATTTTTTGGACTGTTTATTGGATGTTTTTAATGTCGCGACATTTGTTCGATATAATTTGAGCATATTCATGCCGTTCGTCGCCTGAAAATGATTGTTTTAGCACGGATGAAAATGTTCCGTAGTTTTCTAAATTTTGAATTTTTCTTACCCCAAGATGCACCTTTCTTTTCATTTTCTGGTTATATTCTTATGTTATATTCTTTTCTGATTATGTTTCTCGTTTTTAATAGCTTCAGTAGTAGTGAAGAAGAACAACTTCATATTTTAAAAAAAAAATTCTAGTGAAGCACAGTTTTTGTTATTTCTAACAGCCTGTTCTCCAAAACCAATCAATACTGAAAGTGTTTTTCCTTTTCCGCTTTTTTAAAGCTAAATTTAATTTCAAAATCGGTACTTATTCCACCCGTGATGGCATCTGCCTTTTCCGCGACCCGTAAAATGACTATCACTGCAGTGAGTGTGAACAATACAGTACTGATTTTTGATATATAATTTCGCTGAAAAACTTGTGTTTACCCATTCCTTAGTAACATTTTACCGTATTAAGGGACAGACAACAGTTGTTTTTTTATTTTGCTTAAAGCCAACTTCACACGTGCAAAGGAAACGCGACTCTGCGTGGAAAGAAAGACCGCGCGCGGCGGAAAGTGAAGTCCCAATTTTCTATCTGTGATTTCTTTTTGCAAACAAAAGGGAAAATGCTTGCCCATTTTGTTTGATGATAAGCAAGAAGTGCCTAAGCAATAGAAAATCGTGCATTTTCAGAGAAACCAAACTTTAAAAAACGAGCTGCTGAAGACGAGTTGTGATGTCACAGTTCCATCTAAAGCCACAGGTGTTCGTCCATTCCTGATATGGTTACTTTGTGCATCAACTGAAGTGGAAAAACAAACAGCCACCCTCGTTCTTGAAGAGTGAATCTATAAATAGATCGTACCCACGTATTTGAGGAGGAAAGGGCTGTTTCTCACCGCGCCTGAGTTGGATGATTTGAAAATGTGTTTCCTATAACAGGAGCATTTTAAAAATGCAAATTAATTCTTTAGCAATGAAAAAGGCAAATTTTCGAGCGTGGCGACTAAAGTTATTTTTTCTACTGGACATTTTATTTTACCCAGTCGCCACGTGGCGAGTGGCGACCGCTAATTTTAATCTTTAGGGGGGAGAACAGTTTCTGTGCCTTGCTTGCCTCCCCCATGCAAGTCTATACTGAATTTCTGCAACGGCAAAATGGTTTCAACATTGGTATGTATAAATTTAGTGTACTCTAACAGCAAACCCCTGCCCATGCAGAAACATGAAACTATGGTCAAAATCAGTAATTCATTCATTATCACACTTCCTTCGGGCAGCAAGAATAAAATTATGTTCCCCAGCTTGACCAAGTAATAATGGACACTTTTGACTGTTGGAGGAATTCAGCTTACAGGCAGTGTTAACAAGAAACACATGGCCATAGCTCTTAGCTGCACCCTTTTCCAATTGACCCCAATGGGAATTTCCTTCTGATGAAAGGGCAATAAAGGGGGGGGGGGGGCTATTTCAAATACACTTACACAAAGGGGAACAAAAAAAATAATGTACAACTTCAATTAACCCTTCAGGTGACAGGGGATTTGGAAGAGGCAATGCAAAATTTTGTCACATGAATAACAGGAGACTCCTCTAAAAGCGTCCTGTCTTTCTGTAGTATTTGTCGATTTGTCGTTGTTAAGATGTGCATATATGCGTTCTCGCCGCTTTTGAACAGGTTTCAGATGAACGTATTATTGCATCGTCGTCGCTTTGGGCACAGAAATCTACAAACGTATATATATCTGCCGGCCAACCGGAGGCTTAATACATTACTTCATGACCGACCACACATCACATTTTAATTCTTCTAACAGCCTCGGCACACAAGAAAAAAATAAATAAATTAAGGTACCTGAAACTCAACTGAGGACTGCCATTTTGTTTGACGGCGATTGAAGCTCACATTAACATGAAATAAATATATTTGCAATACGTATTAACATTATATTCAAATTACACTAAAGTACAGCTATTATTAATTATTACAGATTACATTGCATAAGTGCTAAATATCAAATAAAATGCACTCTCATTACCCAAATAATATTTACGTTGAATTTATTTATCCCTCTTCTGCTGCGGACCAAAGCAGACAGAGAGAGAGAGAGAGAGAGAGAAGAAAAAAAAAAAAAAACCACTATCAAACCATGCTATCCCACACATTCTGGGTACTCCTCAAAATAACCTGAATGTTTTTGCAACACGGAACACAACAAAAAACATGAAAGAAGGGGGAAAAAATTGGCTTCACTTTTTTATTGACTTGCTCATCTTATAGGAAGTTATAAGGAGTTAAGTGTAAATGAAATTTAACTACAAACTGTTTTTTTATCCCCTGAATATTTCACTTTTCCAACAACTCGAAAAGAATTTTGGGCATGGATCTATGCAGCAGATCAGAAACAACATGAGGCGGTTGATCAATCCTGCCTGGTATCGACAGTGTTAGTTGTTATGGTATGGGACGTATTTACCTGGCAGAAACTTAGACCCCTGGTGCATGTGGAACAGCATGTGACTTGTGCCCACTGTCGTGAACTGCTTGCCGATTCTGTACACCCAGCAATCTTGCACTTTTTCCCAAATGGCGACAATGTCTTCCAAGATGACAATGTGCCAAGCCACAGGTCCAATGCTGTACAGGAATGGTTTGGGCAGCACAGTTCAGACCAGGGTTTAAGCTAGCTCAAAAATTGCTGTAGCAAAAAGGCTAAAATGGGGAAAAAAGTTGTAGCAAAATGCTAAAGAAAGTTAGCCGCTTTTGTCACTCAAAAAATTGTAATATCAAATGAACTGTTCACTCCAACAATGCCCTGGACAGCAGTGGAAAACTAACTAGCTTGGAAGATAATAACATATTTAAAACAAAACTGTATTGGGCAGTGTAAGTTGATATACAGCTCCTAACAGGATAAGGACTTTTTTCTAAAACCATGATTAAATAAGCATTAAATCCAAATCTGAAATTTGATTTTGTGAGTTACAACATTGTCTTTGCATGAATGATTTGATTAATGACCAGTATGAACTGAATAAGCAAAATGCCAATACTGTTACTGTTAATAAAAATTTAATTGAAAATGCCAATACTGTTACTATTAATATAAATTTAATTGCTGTCAAGAGATGCACTGAAAACCCGGGTTATGACATTATAAGCTGCTTTCGCGATTGAACTTATTGTGTACCCTAGCTACCCGTATTTTAAGTTAAACTTTATTAAACAATATTTACAAGGTAGCTTACCTCTTTCTACACTTCCCACACGTTACATTCTTTCAGCCATCATGCTTGGCCTAGGCCCGCGGTGTGGTATTCTATTTTTGGTCCACAGGTTTTCTTGAATGCTTTACCAATTCTTATGTGACATGAAGTGTCCTGTCGTCTTGTAAAAACCTAACCCTCGTTGCTATAAAACCACTTATTGAACTCAAAGACTTATGATATCATAGACAACTACAAAAACTTACGTACAAACATGCAAATTCCGAACAAAAAAAAAAAAAAAATTAAAATCATATATACAATTATTTACACACAACTCATTCACTGGACTTCTCGAAAACTAACCACACCCTAGGCCACTCCCAAGCAGATTGCCTCGAGTACTTTCAGTCCTCAACTGGACTATCTTCAGGAGGTGTTTTCTCTTCTGCCACTGCAGCAAGAGTGAGTGACACGCCCAGCTTCTTCGCCCCGCCCCATCGTCATCCATGAAACGCTTCCACCGTGGCTCCATCTGTTATTGACTTTAGTGAACTCTTCATTTTCTCTTTCCCTTTCTGTGTTTTTGGTTCTTTTGGTCAATTTTTATTAATTCCTTCCATTTCTCATTAAGTATATTAGGATTTGTTATTATTACATACTCGGTATCTATTTTTTTCAATTATTACTGATTCTGCAATACGTAGGTGTCTTTCATTACGACATGTTTTTATTATTTTAATTTCTTCAAAATTTGGATATGTCTTGTTATCTAGGCAGTATTCTATCAGTGCTGTTTTCGCTTCTTTTTTTTTGCCAATTTTTAACATGCTGTTGTAATCGATGTTTTAACTGATTTTTAGTACTACCAATATATGACATTGGTGGGATTCCATTTATTGGTATTTCGTACACACCAGCTTTTTCCAAGATACTGCATTTTCCAGTGTTATTAATTATCATATCTCCAATAGTCATTACTTTGGTTCCCATCTGAATACCATATTTATTGCATAATTTATTGATTTCCCTAGAGATTCCTGGAAGGTAAGGTGTTGCTCCGACATATTGAAATTGTTTTTTTCTGTTAGGTGAATAAGTATCCTGCATCTTTACCTGTACTTCATAAATCCATTTATTTATCTTCTGTGTAGGGTATCCATAGTTGTATGTGATTTCTTTAATACAATTTATTTCTTTATTACGAAATACTTCTGTAGAGGAATGTGTGGTAGCTCTTTTAATTAATGTTTTTATGCTATTACATTTCTGTGCATAAGGGTGTGTTGAGTTATATGGTATCAGAACTGGGACATATGTTTTGTTTTCTGTGTACCTTGTACTGCAGTTTGTTTTTTTGCTTGATAATCTTGACATCCAAGTAAGGTAAGATATTTTCTTCTTCATGTTCTATTGTCAATTTTATTGTGGGATAGACATTACTAAGACGAAATACCAATAAATGGAATCCCACCAATGTCATATATTGGTAGTACTAAAAATCAGTTAAAACTTCGATTACAACAGCATGTTAAAAATTGGCAAAAAAAAAAAAAAAAAAAAGAAGCGAAAACAGCACTGATAGAATACTGCCTAGATAACAAGACATATCCAAATTTTGAAGAAATTAAAATTATAAAAACATGTCGTAATGAAAGACACCTACGTATTGCATAATCAGTAATAATTGAAAAAAATAGATACAGAGTATGTAATAACAACGATCCTAATATACTTAATGAGAAATGGAAGGAATTAATAAAAATTGACCAAAAGAACCAAAAACACAGAAAGGGAAAGAGAAAATGAAGAGTTCACTAAAGTCAATGACAGATGGAGCCACGGTGGAAGCGTTTCATGGTTGACGATGGGGCGGGGCGGAGAAGCTGGGCGTATCACTCACTCTTGCTGCAATGGCAGAAGAAAAAACACCTCCTGAAGATAGTCCAGTTGAGGACTGAAAGTACTCGAGGCAATCTGCTTGGGAGTGGCCTAGGGTGTGGTTAGTTTTCGAGAAGTCCAGTGAATGAGTTGTGTGTAAATAATTGTATATATAATTTTAAATTTTTTTTTTAATATTTTTTTGGTTCGGAATTTGCATGTTTGTACATAAGTTTTTGTAGGTGTCTATGATATCATAAGTCTTTGAGTTCCATAAGTGGTTTTATAGCAACGAGGGTTAGGTTTTTACAAGACAACAGAACACTTCATGTCACATAAGAGTTGGTAAAGCATTCAAGAAAACCTGTGGACCAAAAATGGAATACCACACCGCAGGCCTAGGCCAAGCATGATGGCTGAAAGAATGTAATGTGTGGGAAGTGTCGAAAGAGGTAAGCTATCTTGTAAATATTATATTGGTATGCACGTAAATCTAAGAACAGCTGTGGCTTCCGCTATAGATGTTTTTAATCAGAATTCATTTATTAAACAAGTTAGTAAAGTCATGCAATGCATTGATTATGATACGCTTTCCAACATACCAGAAATAATTACTGAAGTTATTACCGACGTTATGAGGATAATGGCTGTGGAATAAATCTCGCTCCTGTGTCCTGACCTTTGACCCCATTTCGGTGATATTAAACATAATTGGTTCAGTATACCTCCAGAACAACATACTAAAGTTTTGTCACAATAGAAACATTTTTAGTCAAGTTATGAGCCTAACACGGCTGTGGAATGTATCTGGCTCCCGTGTCCTGACCTTTTGACCCCATTTGGATTATATTCAACAAAATCGGTTCAGTATACTTCCGGAACAACATACTAAAGTGTTGTCACAATCGAAGCCTTTTTATGAAAGTTATGACACATAAGGGAAATGGAATGGATCCCGCTCCTATGTCCTGACCTTTGACCCCATTTCGCCCATTTTCAATAGGGTTCGTCCCCAGGTGGTCCCCTACCACATACTAAAATTTCATCAAAATCGAACCATTTTTATGTGAGTTATTGTGCAGACGGACAAAACTGGAGCATATACGCTTCTTCAACCTACGGTTGGAAAACGTAAAAAATTAGTAATATATGTGAAAAAAGGTTTATAAGTGTAAAAAAAAAAAAAAACGTCTTTCAGCATCAATAACCCTACTCAATCAAAGTATTTCTAAAACAAGTTAAATTTAAATTTTTATTAATAGCAATAGTATATTCCTCAAACCAACTATTATTTTAATTACAATAAAATAAAATATTACCATTTGAGCCTTCTACATATTTATTTTTTAATATCAAACAGAGACGAAGTACACGTGGTTCATATTGGGAATCGGCAAAACAAAAAGACGTGCTATGGAAATAGTATTAGTCCTACAATTATTGTAGTGTGAGTATGTGTGTTTCACACATTAATTTACAGGTACTAGCAAATTAAAAAAAGAAGCTTGTGGTGAAAACATTCCTCTGTGTTCGCACTTCCTCACTTATAGAAGAGGGGGTGGGCAAAGTACAGAGAGTAACGGCTACTTCACTGGACGTGCGATTTTGAATGTGCTTCCTCGTTGTTTTGCTCTGGGACCTCCCTGCCAACGCTCCTACCTCTTCCACATCATTTCTGCCGATCACGGGCGAGAACTTGTTTCGCAATCGGTCCTTCAGCTTTCATGGAATTCATGCTATTTTTGCAGAAGACAGAACTGTATGTTTTGAATCGTTAACATAGCAGTGTTAAATATTTTTCGAATAGGGAATTTTTAAATTGCTAACACTCAAGATTAATTACAATAGATAAAAATAAATATTTAAAAAATATAACATTGACTTTTTCAGTACTGCCAGAAAAAGAGAACCAAAATAAAAAAGGAAATGACCTCCTACCCCTTGCAATTTTTAATTATACTTGACAACCGTTTTTGGTTACCCCCCTCCCCACTCCTTGTAATGCATCCTCTTCTAGCTTGTAAAATATGTGATGACAAACCATGTGGTGAAATTTTACTTGCCTGTTGTGTGTGTTTACATTTTGTAGGGATCGAGACCGCCGGGATTCTTTCTTTATTTAAATTTTCTTATTTCGGTCTTATGTGTGTTTCCACTTCCAGAATCTTAAGGTGGAGAGCGTGCCCTTTGTTCATAAGCAACTATTTCTTGAGGTTTTTTCTCCAGATGGGAAGCCGTGGTTTCGGCAACAACTGAAATTAAAAACTTTTTTTTCTTCTTCTGTAGTTAGCATATGCGTTATGTTACCTCTGTCATGCACGATGGAAAGTTGACACATATTGTTTCGATCAACCTAAACTGATTGATGTTTTAATCGCTCTAAATGTTTGATGCTTCAATCAAACTCCTTCCGCGTAGGAAATTTTTTTATTAGTTAGCAGCCATGCGCAAAAACAAATACATGAAAATAATTGGAAGTTGGGAATTTTCACTTACTTTATCACTTGGCAGGACATTGCTTTTTCTTGCTGCAACACACAGTTCACAGTTCAAATATGGTATTTTTATCCCTCCAGTTAACTTGCACCGATTTGTAAAGGGAGCACAATTTTCACATAAGTTGCTCGAAGGGATATTAGATTCAGTAGCAGTTTTACTTTTTTTTTAAAACTCATTCTCTTTCAGTTGTTTTTATCAGCACTGCCTTCACAATATTTGCGTTTCTTAATAATTAAGTTATCCATTGTATGATGGACGGCAACTTGAGTGGCAAGAGCAACCCCTAGTTTGCACTTAGCTTTCCTAATATGTGTTCCTTCTCTGTAGAAGTTTGAAAGGTCACTCCGGTCACGAATGCAGAAATTGTTTATGGCCTTGGGAGTGGGAATGAAGCCATAGACATCACAGTTTACTTGAATGGGGGAAGGGGTTTAATCCCTCTAGCCTCTATCTTAGCCTGCCAGCCTACCCTACCCTTTATGGAGCGCTCTAGAGTGTATGTAGGGAGTGGGGAGTGATTCAACAGGTGCTGTAGAGACACGGTAGGAACCTATTATACCTTAAGGATTAAGAAAATAACAGCGGAGCACAAACCTTTGCCGGAATTTCGAAAAGTAGTTTTCATAAAAACAGAATAGCCGGAGTAGAATTTGCTGTTGGGTTAATATTTAAACAGCAAGTGCAATTTTGCGACAGACACTAATTTTTTTTTCTCGCATTTTAGATTAACTCGTCGCATTTCGCGGAAATAGTGACCTTAGCTTAAACACTGGTTCAGACTTCCAGCATATAAATTGGTCTTCAAACTCCACCAATATCAATCCCATAGAACACTTGTGGGGCATTATAGAACGGCCTTTCAGGCATCTCAATACACCGATTATACCTCCGTAACAGCATTACACCCGCTTTTGTTAGCCATACCTTCCAACTGCTTCCAACATGTTATTGAATTGATGCCATGTCGGATAGCTGCTGTACTGAGGGCAAAAGGATGACCTATGGTCATAATTCAGTGTATATGTACAAAATTTTAAGATCAATTTAGCAATTTAAAATTACGTTCCTTAGGAAGTCATAACATTTTTCACATATAAATGCTAAAGAAAGATTGTAATGAAAGCATGTAGTGCTACACGATTTCATTACATATCCTTTGGCTATGCCTTACTTGAAGCTTTGTCAAAATATAATGAGTCAGTTTTGTTTTACTAGCAGGGGTGGCTTTCCCTTCTGTAACATGAGTACATGCATACCGCTGCCTCAGATAGGGATACATATATACACTGAAGAGCAATTGAATTAGAGACAGCTGGCATTATGCAAATGTGGCGCTGTGGGCGGCCCTGTAAACGGAAACAATATGACGCATGCAGCGATCCAACAATATAAGGAGTGTTGCGACAGGAATCAGTAACAGTCGAACACAGTATGGGTAAAACAAAGGATCTAAGCGCATTTGATCTTGGGTGAATTGTCGGGGCCCGACGAATGGGTCACTCCATCTCGGAAGTCATGCAGGCACTGGGATTTTCACGACCCACTGCGTCACGGGTGCACTGTGAGTACATCAAATCCGGCAAAACCATCCCTGCAAGGGCCAACTGCTCTGGACAACAGCTTGTGGATGGGGGTCATCGTCAGCTAGCTCGCATTGTAACAGCGGATAGACGGGCCACAGTGCAAGAAATCACTCGGCAATTTAACGCTGGTGCACAAAAACGTGTAAGCAGCCACACCATCCAGAACCATCTCCTCGCTATGAGGTACAGAAGCCATCGTCCCACGAGGGTACTGTTAGAAATTATTATAAGAAATATGACTGTCAGAGTTCTTCGAACCAGACGCCTCAGCGAACATTTAACAGAATTGCAGGTGGCGTTGCTCAAAACGTTTTTATTTGTTTACTCTAGCGAGCGTTGCCTGAGAAGAAGATCCCCTTCTGCTGCTCACGTCGGTTAGTAATCTAAGTGGTTGATCTTTGACTGAACAACAACAATGTCGGTGATATATAGAGGGTGTGTGTGTTGGAATAGTGAGTTATTACCTTTTTGTGGAGATGTACAATAAATATTAGTGTGTTGTCATTTGAAGCGCTTACATGTGTGGAATCCCCCTTTTCTCTCTGTGAATACTAAGGATATCTTCCTGCAGCTGGTAAGTGGCTTACCGCGTTACTTAAAGGAATTATAGATTTTAATTTACTTAGAAATATCTAACAATCTTGATTATGAGACTGAAATCTCACTACTGTCAGGAAGATTAAAAGCAAAGTTCGTCAAATTCATCAAGCATTTGAGTCGAGTGGATTGAAGGCGTATTTGTTAGTTGTTACTGCGTAGTTCATCATTCGAAAATCGAAAGCGGAACAAAATGGCGTCATTCATAGGAAGCGGCATGTACAGCATAACAAAGTTAGATAATTTTAATTATCAAATTTGGAAAGTAAGAATGGAAATGATTCTTATTAAAGATAATTTATGGAAGGTTGTTTCAGAGCCAATTCCAGAAGAAAAGAGTGATGCATGGTTGAGAAATGACGAACTGGCTAAAGCTACAATAACACTTTGATGATCAAATTATTCACGTACGCGATAAGAGAACAAGTTCTGAAATGTGGAATGCTTTGAAAATGGTTTACGAAAGAGAAAGTTTGAGTAGTAAATTGTATTTGCTTAGAAAACTGTATAGCTTACATTTTCAAGAAAATGGATCAACTATGCAAGATCATGTAAATAGAATGCTGGAAATAGTTCACAAGCTTAAAGCAGAATGAGAGGAATTCAAAGACACACATTTGGGGGCTACTTGCTAAATAGTTTACCAAGTACCTATGAAAATTTAGTTACTGCATTAGAAGCAAGACAGGAAGAAGATTTAGCACTTGAGTTTATCAAATGTAAAGTGATAGATGAATCTAATAGAAGGAAAGAAAACTCACAGACACACACCGATCACACAAATGTTTTGAAAACAAGTTATAAAAAGAAAAATTACAGCTCTAAACAAGAAAGATTTTGCACTTTTTGTAAAAGAAAGAATCATGTCAAAGATTACTGTTGGCATTACAAAAGGAATCAAAATAAAGGTAACACTGGTAAGTTTCACAAAATAAACCCACATACAGAGTCTCACAGTAATATTGCCGTGAAGACAAGAAAAACAAAATTAGATTGTGAACAAAATGACATAAAAAGAGAAAATAAAAATTTCTCATTAGAAACAAAGTCAAAACCCAACAAAATATTCAAAGGTTGGTCAATTGATTCCGGTGCAACGTGTCACATGACAAATGATGCAACACTGTTTAAAGAACTTTCAAAAGGTGAATCAGAGCTGATCACTACTGCCGACGGTTCTCAGATAAAGTCAGAAGGCAAGGGAAATATAACCTTAAACTGCAAAATCGAAAAAGGAAAAGTTCGAAAAGTGGAAGTCAAGGATGTGTTATATGTTCCAGATTTAGACACTAATTTGTTATCTGTTAGAAAAGCCACAGAAAAAGGATTTGAAGTTTTATTCAAGAATAAAAAATGCACAATTAAGTATGGGGATACTATTGTAGCTATAGGATTAATAGGTGCCTCAGATAATTTGTACAAACTACAAATATTAGATGGAAAGGCAAATTTGGCCACTACATGTGAAAATAAAAATTGTTTGAATTTATGGCACAGAAGGCTAGGTCATAGGGATATTGAAATGATAAAACAAATGGTGAATAAGGAGTTGACAAGAAGAATAACTATTTCCAATTATAAAAAGGAAGAAAATTATGAGTTTTGCATAAAAGGCAAACTTACACAGAAGCCATTCTCCAAACAAAGTAGTTTTAAGGCCAAAGCTGTATTAGAATTAGTACACACAGATATTTGTGGTCCCATGGTTGAGGCCAGTCCTAGTGGTTACAAGTATTTTATCACATTTATAGATGACTATAGCAGATACTGTTACATCTATTTGCTTAAAAGTAAAGACGAAGCATTAGTAAAATTTAAGCAATATGTAGCTTCAGATTGATGAAAATTTAAGCAATATGTAGCGGAATGATGGGTTCTCTAGAGAGTCCCGCATGGCTGTGTATGAAACAATAATTGTTCCTACTCTGATGTATGGCAGTGAAACCTGGGTACTGCAGAAGAAACATAAGAGTCGTTTGTGTGCTGGAGAAATGCGTTACTTACGTGGGGTTTGTGGCAAGACATGATCTGATTGTGTGAGGAATGAAGATGTATTGCAGTTGTGTGATGTAAAGCAAAATGTTGTTAGCAAGGTGGAGACCAATATGCTTTGGTGGTTTGGCCATGTTGAAAGAATGAGTGATGAAATGCTTACTAAGAAAATATTTTCAGCCCAAGTGGCAGGAAGGAAAGGCAGAGGAAGGCCAAGGAAGACATGGGTGGATCAGATTCAGGAGTGTCTGCATGAGAAAAAGATTGAGTATGAAGTATAAAAGATCTTGTGTACGGCGTGTAATGGATATCAGTGAAGCACGAGTTGTATGTCAAGATCGCTGTAAATGGCGAAGTTTGATACAACAACAATAAGTAAAATAATCTGGAAGTTTGTATTTCTTTTTGGAGCTAACCTCTGAATCTCAGAGAACAGCTTAGTGATATGTATGTATGTAGCTTCAGTGAAAACCAAATTTGGAAAAATGCCAAAATCAATAAAAACAGATAATGGAGGAGAGTATTTTGGAAGAGATTTTGAAAATTATTTAGTGGAACAAGGAATAGAACATAAAACAACTGTTCCATACTGTCCTCAGATGAATGGAATTGCTGAAAGAAAAAACAGATTTTTGGCAGAAATGACAAAAACTATGATGTTAGATGCTAATATGGAAGGTAAATACTGGGCAGAAGCTGTAATAACAGCAGCTTACATACAAAATAGAGTTCCAACACAAGCAACAGGAAAAACTCCTTTTGAATTATGGAACGGATTTAAACCATATCTTGGTCATATTAAAGTATTTGGATCAAAAGCTTATGTATATGTACCAAAGCAACAAAGAAGAAAATTTGGCAATAGAGCACAAGAGGGAATCTTATTAGGATATGATCAAAGATCTAATGGATACAGAGTATTAAATAAAGAAACAAACAAAATAATCATTACCAGATCAGTAAAATTTGATGAACGTCAGCAAGCTATAATAAAAAGTAAAAGTGCTGAAAGGAAAGAAGATGAACAAGAAATTTTCGTTCAAAATGAAGTAATGTCATCAGAAACTGTGGAAGAAAATAATGATACAGAAGAACCTGAAAATGTTCGAAGAAAGTCTTCAAGAATAAACAAAGGAAAACCACCAGAAAGATTAGCATATGTTGCAAAAGTTCAGTATAAAAAGGATCCTCAAAATTTAAAAGAAATGCAGGACATGAACAAAGTAGAAAACTTTGGTAGATCTTCCAGAAGGAAAGAAAGCCATTAAAATTAAATGGATTTTCAAAACAAAATACAATGCAAGTGGAAAAGTCGAAAGCTATAAAGCAAGACTTGTTGCAAAGGGGTATACACAACAACCGGGATTAGACTTTGAAGAAACTTTTTCACCCGTAGTAAAACATACCACTTTAAGAACTCTTTTAACAGTTGCAGCAAATAGAAAATGGAATGTTCATCATCTTGATATAAAATCTGCTTTCCTGTATGGAAAATTAGAAGAAGATGTATTTATGGAACAACCAGAACGTTTCAGAGAATCAGGAAAAGAAGAAAAAGTTTGTAAATTGCATAAGAGCATATATGGTCTCAAACAAAGTGCCAGAAATTGGAATAAAACAATAACAGAATATTTGTTCAACAAGGGCTTCAAACAAAGTACAACAGATCCTTGCTTACTATCACGTAAGGATGGAAAACAAACAACTTATTTAGCTATTTATGTAGATGTGGCGTTCTCATGTTGTAACCAGGTGGTGTTTCAGATTTTCTAGTTAACTGAGTTGGTGTTGGTGCTATTTTCTCTCCTAATTTCTCCGGGATTTCGCGACATATGCACACTCCTAAAATATATAAATGCTATCTGTACACTACCTATTGCATCTCAATCAAAGAAATGACCTGTCAATTAAGGATCTAACACAATGAGAGAACTCTCTCTCTCTCTCCGAGACACTGTTACATATATGCACGTGGTGTCCCGACAATGAAAACCTAAAACTCCTGCGTTCCTTCCAAGTATAGTTCTACTAACGGCTAATGAATGCCGTGGCCGTACCTTTTTGCTGAAACAAAAAAAGAATATTCACTTACCTTTGGTTGCGGAAACGAGCAATACTCACCTCTCACCTTCTCGTTCCGTTGAAGAGCCACACAAAGAAAATTACTCCATTATCAAATTCAGAGATATCTAATAACCTTGATCCAATTCCAGTGCTGCCAACTGTTTTATTATAGCTACCCTAAGATGCGGGTCAAATTACCCTAAAAGTACAAAAAGAACGCAAAAATACCGTAATTATAAAAATATCTACATATACAAGTAGAAATTTAATACCAAATCAAGATACAACAGGAGTTGAAAGACAGACAGGTTAATCTATTAATCAGTACATGTCTTTCGTCATCAGTTTTATCATTTCAGCAGTCACATGAAGTTTGTAGTATGCTTGTTTTGAAAACAATCTCTTTGAATGCAACAGTCCATTCAAGGTTTCAGTGCATAGCGAGTTCCTTTGCTTAGTTTTCAACAGGTTCACAGAGCTAAAAATCCTCTCAACCGCAGCACTGGAGTGTGGCAGGGTGAAAAGCGAAAAAAAATCTAGACAATAGTGGATACATTTGTGGATACATCTCCACGTTTTAGGGATCTTACTTTTGACCAGAACACCTTGATATTGCAATATTCGTTCTCCACCATGTCATTATTCATTAATATGCGCCATTCTGTATCAAGTTCCTGGAGGTTTTCGCACTTAACTAGATTCGGAAATTGGGTAGCTAACGACGATAGAGACATGAAAACCTTATTAGCAATGCTTCGTGGGTCAATTGCTTTTAAATTTGATCCTCAAATGGAAACCGTTTTTGGATCTGACTGCAGGCTTCCTGGTAAAACTACAAGCATCGACTGCGAATATGTTGATTGCTTTCAGTTGTCAAGGTACTGCTCTCAAACAAGATGCACAAATGGGAACCAAAGTACATCTTCTCATAATCCAGAAAATTCTTTGGATTTCAGCAATCAATCTTTGCAAGTGGTGTTTCGTGCAAGTATCTGGGAATCATGAAACACTGCAGCAGTGTCTCAAACACCATGCTTACATTGCCATGTAATACGTGAATCTTTGGTTCGGAAGACTGCATCTCCCTGTTCAGATCACTGAACAACGGCAGTACAAAGTCCAAGAAAAAATAGTACGCTTTTGTTTCAGGAGCATTTAAGCTTTCGAGGATCAAATCGGCAGACAATAGTCTGTCAGCTGCCACTGCATCGATAAAAAATAACTTCAATGCCTCCCAGTTTTGTAGGACTCTCTAATTACATCATGCAGGGACAGCCATCGGGTTTGTGATGGATGCAACATCTTCTGAGGTTTCACAGAGACAAATTCTTGAAATTCCTTCAGGAGGGAATTTCTCTTCAGACTTAATCTGAAGTAGCTATAAATATCACGTGCCAAATCTTCTGCTACCTTTGGCAAAGTTGCACATGCATGCGATGCACAGAGATGAAACGAGTGACAAATACATTTCATCACAAACAAATGAGGGGCTGCTCCTTGAACTGGGCAGCAACAGGATTGTTTCTGCCCATCATTGTATTAGCACCGTCTGCGGCAAAACCTACCAAGTTCTCCTTCCACGCGATGTTGAGTGCTTCAAATTCCCTCAGAATGCAATCAAATAAAACTCTGGCTGTGGCATTTGTGACTTCAACAAGTCCCAGGAATGCATTGATTATTTCATCGTTCTCCACAACACGTACTAGGAGTGCAATATGCTTGGCACAGCTAGCATCTGTTGACTCATCAATTATCAGAGAAAAAATTTCTGTTTGCAGAAGGCGAATTAGGCTGTTTAAACTGGTCTTTCCCAGAACATTCTTTGTGATGGCCGTACCCTTTTGTCCGTGCACAAGACAATTCTTTAGCGATTTTGGAATCAGGGCAAACTCTTTGCACTAAGTTTGCCAAATGGTCTAAAGCTGCAAATGGCAGATTATGCTCAACAATATAGGCAAAAAAGCATGCAACAGATTCTTTTACCGCTCTTTCGCTTTTGGCATTGGATTTCAAGCATGGCAACGAAAACAACGGTTGGTTTGTTGCTAGCTCCTTGCAGTTCTTTATGTGTCTTTGACTGCGAGCATGTCTCAAAAGTTCTGACCGCCCAGCTGTTAAATGCATATCACATGCTTTGCAATATGCATACTGTGCCCCTCGAAAAATTTGACAGAGCCAGCTTTTAAATTCTGGAAGTACTTCCCATTTTTGGGAATATTTTTGTTTGTAGGATTTGGCAGAAATTGTTTTCTTACCTGAATTTTTGCTATAGTCTGCAGGTTGTTGAGGATCATGAGCATCAGAAGAGTACTCCATTTCTGTGCTGAAGTTCTCCAAATCAACAGAATCAAATGCCAGGAGCTGCCTCAAACAGTGTAATGTTTCTCACGGTGTCAAACAAACAACAGGAAGTTATCAGGCGTCGGCTCTGCGCATTGCCTGTGCCAAAGAATATAAACGCTTCGCGTGAAGAAGGCCAGCTCTCGTAGAGATAATGTAAGACAGGCGACAGCAGCGCCGCCGCACCACGAGGGAAGACATGCTCTGCGGGAAAGCTAACATTCAGGCGCAAAAAGCGCAGGGGACGACGGGAAGCGAAGCCTATTCTTTAGACAGAACGGAAGCGAAGCTTTGATCGGTGATCGTTTCCTTGGGTCTGAGACTAAAGCAGTTCTTTTTTTCCTGAGTATCCCTCCCGTCCCTTCTTTTGGTGAAACAAATATATACAATAGCAATTAATATTATTTTAACGAAATATTAGCAGTTTTATTCTCACTCTAAGCACCAACTTTTTCAGTCTTGATATTGAATACATAGGTACCAAAATGCCTCAAAATTAATGTCATGGGAAAATAAAATTGCTTACAATTTTTTAATTCTCTTAAATTCCGAACTGGAAGCTGTTTTAAACAAAGAAACATATTGTATTTTTGTGAAAATCAAGAAATCATACTAACTCTAAATAATAAAATGACACGAACTTCACAACTTCACGTAAAACATGCAAAACGAAATGTAGCTGCAGCTTAACATATTAGCGAAAAAAAAATTGGAATAAAGTGACGCATAAAACGCGCCCTGTCCGAACGATTTTAAATAAAAAATTCACTTTTTTGGGAAGATTTTTTTTAAGCTGCAAACAACTTTTTACTTATCAAAAATGATTTAAAACAGACTTCAGAAATACAGCTTGAGGCTCCAATGATGTCAGGCGATTTCAATTTCATCCGGTACCCAGTTTCTATTTATTCTGCACATACACCATTAGGCTTTAGATCCCAAAGTAAAATGATGCAATAACTTACCTTGCATTTCCGATCATCTTGTGAATATTTTTCAATTATTGGTAAAGAAAAAAGGTTAAGTCAGAAAAGAAGATCGAAAAAAAAAGACAATGCTCTTAAATTATTTCTAAAATAAAACGGATGCATATTTACTATTAAATAATTTTATTACTTCATTGATCATAGATGTTACATGTGCTGCAATTTTACACACCAATAAAGAATACAGGGCGTCAACAATAAGTATCGATAATAGATACACTGCAAAATAACATTTTTCGAGAATCAGCTGGTGTTAAATTATGCATCTTTCAACACAACTAGTAATGCAAAACCATGAAATAATTTTATGATTACTCTGACTAAACACTTGTGACACATGCACTTCTTTTTCCCGTACAAATAAAGTATACATGGCGTCAATTATAAGTACAGATAATAGATACATCGTAAAGTGAAATAAAAAAAAAATCAGCTGCTGGAAGGTAAATTATGCATTTTCCAACACATTACTCTGACTAAACACTTGTGACACATGCACTTCTTTCCCCCATACAAATAAAGTACACATGTGTTCAATAATAAGTACACACAATACATGCACTGCAAAATGAAATTTAAAAAAAAATCAGCTGCCGGTAGGTAAATTATGCATTTACCAACATATTACTCAGACCAAACTCTGACTAAACACTTGTGACACATGCGCTTCTTTTCGCCATACAAATAAAGTATACATGTGTTCATAATAAGTACACACAATACATGCACCACAAACTGAAATTTAAAAAAAATCAGCTGCTGGTAGGTAAATTATGCATTTTCCAACACATTACTCTGACTAAACACTTGTGACACATGCACTTCTTTTTCCCATACAAAAAAAGTACACATGGCATCAATTATAAGTCATGATAATACATACATAGCAAAATGAAATAAAAAAAAAAATCAGCTGCTGGTAGGTAAATTATGCATTTTCTAACACATTACTCTGACTAAACAATTGTGACACATGCACTTCTTTTTCCCGTACAAAAAAAGTACACATGGCGTCAATTATAAGTACAGATAATAGATACATCGTAAAGTGAAATAAAAAAAAATCAGCTGCTGGTAGGTAAATTATGCATTTTCCAACACATTACTCTGACAGTACACTTGTGACACATGCACTTCTTTTTCCCATACAAAAAAAGTACACATGGCATCAATTATAAGTCATGATAATACATACATAGCAAAATGAAATAAAAAAAAAATCAGCTGCTGGTAGGTAAATTATGCATTTTCTAACACATTACTCTGACTAAACACTTGTGACACATGCACTTCTTTTTCCCGTACAAAAAAAGTACAGATGGCGTCAATTATAAGTACAGATAATAGATACATCGTAAAATGAAATAAAAAAAAAATCAGCTGCTGGTAGGTAAATTATGCCTTTTCCAACTCATTACTCTGACTAAACACTTGTGACACATGCACTTCTTTTTCCCATACAAAAAAAGTACACATGGCATCAATTATAAGTCATGATAATACATACATAGCAAAATGAAATAAAAAAAAAAATCAGCTGCTGGTAGGTAAATTATGCATTTTCTAACACATTACTCTGACTAAACACTTGTGACACATGCACTTCTTTTTCCCGCACAAAAAAAGTACACATGGCGTCAATTATAAGTACAGATAATAGATACATCGTAAAGTGAAAAAAAAAAAATCAGCTGCTGGTAGGTAAATTATGCCTTTTCCAACACATTACTCTGACTAAACACTTGTGACACATGCACTTCTTTTTCCCATACAAAAAAAGTACACATGGCATCAATTATAAGTCATGATAATACATACATAGCAAAATGAAATAAAAAAAAATCAGCTGCTGGTAGGTAAATTATGCATTTTCTAACACATTACTCTGACTAAACACTTGTGACACATGCACTTCTTTTTCCCGTACAAAAAAAGTACAGATGGCGTCAATTATAAGTACAGATAATAGATACATCGTAAAATGAAATAAAAAAAATCAGCTGCTGGTAGGTAAATTATGCCTTTCCCAACTCATTACTCTGACTAAACACTTGTGACACATGCACTTCTTTTTCCCATACAAAAAAAGTACACATGGCATCAATTATAAGTCATGATAATACATACATAGCAAAATGAAATAAAAAAAATCAGCTGCTGGTAGGTAAATTATGCATTTTCTAACACATTACTCTGACTAAACACTTGTGACACATGCACTTCTTTTTCCCATACAAAAAAAGTACACATGGCATCAATTATAAGTCATGATAATACATACATAGCAAAATGAAATAAAAAAAAAAATCAGCTGCTGGTAGGTAAATTATGCATTTTCCAACACATTACTCTGACAGTACACTTGTGACACATGCACTTCTTTTTCCCATACAAAAAAGTACACATGGCATCAATTATAAGTCATGATAATACATACATAGCAAAATGAAATAAAAAAAATCAGCTGCTGGTAGGTAAATTATGCCTTTTCCAACACATTACTCTGACTAAACACTTGTGACACATGCACTTCTTTTTCCCATACAAAAAAAGTACACATGGCATCAATTATAAGTCATGATAATACATACATAGCAAAATGAAATAAAAAAAATCAGCTGCTGGTAGGTAAATTATGCATTTTCTAACACATTACTCTGACTAAACACTTGTGACACATGCACTTCTTTTTCCCGTACAATAAAAGTACACATGGCGTCAATTATAAGTACAGATAATAGATACATCGTAAAGTGAAATTAAAAAAAAAATCAGCTGCTGGTAGGTAAATTATGCCTTTTCCAACACATTACTCTGACTAAACACTTGTGACACATGCACTTCTTTTTCCCATACAAAAAAAGTACACATGGCATCAATTATAAGTCATGATAATACATACATAGCAAAATGAAATAAAAAAAAAAAATCAGCTGCTGGTAGGTAAATTATGCATTTTGTAACACATTACTCTGACTAAACACTTGTGACACATGCACTTCTTTTTCCCGCACAAAAAAAGTACACATGGCTTCAATTATAAGTACAGATAATAGATACATCGTAAAGTGAAATAAAAAAAAAAAAAAATCAGCTGCTAGTAGGTAAATTATGCATTTTCCAACACATTACTCTGACTAAACACTTGTGACACATGCACTTCTTTTTCCCATACAAAAAAGTACACATGGCATCAATTATAAGTCATGATAATACATACATAGCAAAATGAAATAAAAAAAAAATCAGCTGCTGGTAGGTAAATTATGCATTTTCTAACACATTACTCTGACTAAACACTTGTGACACATGCACTTCTTTTTCCCATACAAAAAAAGTACACATGGCGTCAATTATAAGTACAGATAATAGATACATCGTAAAGTGAAATAAAAAAAAATCAGCTGCTGGTAGGTAAATTATGCCTTTTCCAACACATTACTTTGACTAAACACTTGTGACACATGCACTTCTTTTTCCCATACAAAAAAAGTACACATGGCATCAATTATAAGTCATGATAATACATACATAGCAAAATGAAATAAAAAAAAAAATCAGCTGCTGGTAGGTAAATTATGCATTTTCTAACACATTACTCTGACTAAACACTTGTGACACATGCACTTCTTTTTCCCGTACAAAAAAAGTACACATGGCGTCAATTATAAGTACAGATAATAGATACATCGTAAAGTGAAATAAAAAAAAATCAGCTGCTGGTAGGTAAATTATGCATTTTCCAACACATTACTCTGACTAAACACTTGTGACACATGCACTTCTTTTTCCCGTACAAAAAAAGTACACATGGCGTCAATTATAAGTACAGATAATAGATACATCGTAAAGTGAAAAAAAAAAAATCAGCTGCTGGTAGGTAAATTATGCATTTTCCAACACATTACTCTGACCAAACACTTGTGACACATGCACTTCTTTTTCCCGTACAAAAAAAGTACACATGGCGTCAATTATAAGTACAGATAATAGATACATCGTAAAGTGAAAAAAAAAAAAAATCAGCTGCTGGTAGGTAAATTATGTATTTTCCAACATATTACTCTGACTGAACACTTGTGACACATGTGCTTCTTTTTCCCATACAAATAAAGTATACATTTGTTCAATAATAAGTACAGACAATACATACACTGCAAATTATTAGGTGCGCAACTTAATTCTCGGCCACAGGCACGACACATTAACAACAAATTATAGCAAATTGAATATGTACCTAATGGGGGAAATAATCCCCATCGTGTTGGATACATTTGAGCCATTGGTCAGGAAGCTGCCGAATGCCACTGTGGAAAAAAGAGGGCTGTTTTGAGTTGATAAAGTCATCAATACTTGTGTGTACCTTTGACAGAAGTGAAGTTCGTACCGTTCAGGTGTTGTTGCTGGGAGCGAAAGAGGTGATAATCCAACGGGGTGAAGTCTGGAGAATACGCCGGGGGAATAATCTCCCATCCTAGGTCGGTGATTATGTTTAAAGTTGTTTTCACGATGTGAGGATGTGCGTTATGCTGAAGCAACAGGACCGAACTTCTGCCCTTGCTGGTGTGTATGGCCTTTTTGCCTCCATTGCTTCACTCACACGAATGAGTTGCTGACAATAATGTTCAGCAGTGACCGTTTTACTAGGTTTGAGCAACTGAGAGTGTAAGACACCGTGCTGATTCCACCATATGTACAGCAACAACTTCCTGGCATGAATTTTTGGTTTGGCGGTACTGGGGGTAGGCTGACCTGGATGAACACACGATTTGCGCAGCTTAGGATTATCGTCGAGGATCCACTTCTCATCACAGGTCAAAATCTTGTGCAGGAAATCCTTCTTTTTGAATCTGGAGAGCAAGGACACAGCAACATCGTAGCGCCAAGACTTGTTTGCAGCTGTGAGTAGGTGGGCTACCCAACGGTCCTCCTTGTGAATCCATCCAAGCTTGTGCAGGCACTTTGCAATGGCTTGCCATGTTACTCAGAGTTCCTAAGCAAGCTCTAGTTGTGTGTGACAGGGATTTGCACCCAACAGTTGTTCCAGTTCCTCATCGTCAACTTTCTGTGGCTGTCCCGGACGTTCTACATCACGGAGATCGAAATTTCTCTGCTTAAACTGCTGGAACGACTTCTTACACATATTGTAGGACACAGCAGCCTCACCCAAAGCAGCACAGATCATTTGCTCGGCTTCTGCGGCACTATTTTCCAGCTGAAACATGAACAGGAGGTGGTGCCTCAAATGTTGCTTTCCAAACGACATTTCTTTCACCATCAACTTTTGTCCCTTCTGCCACTACAGCTGTGAGCGGTTATGGTTGCCTGGATAACTTGGATGGTGCTGCAATCAGCCATTATTGCACACAGCTATTTGCATTTGCCTACGTTGTTTTTTTTTTTTTTTTTTTGATTGGAGGTTTAACGACCACCGTGAGCAACTCAATGGGCTATAAGCAGTCGCCCGTCCCTAATTTAGGGTCACTGGTTCCAGGGAAGGGAGAGAGCCAGTGCCGTAAGACAAACACAACATCCATGCCTGACCGGGATTCGAACCCGGACCCCTTACGGACGAATGATCAGAGGCCATCGCTTAGACCACTGCGCCACCGGGGCGGCTTGCCTACGTTCTATGATCGCTTGTGGTTAGGGACCGACAATTGAGTTGCACACCTAATAACATTTTTAATTTACGCATTCTTCATTTTCCAATACAGATTTCTATGCACACAGATATCTATGGGATTCAAATAAAGTATTCTGGACAAAGACACTGAAGAAAATATTTACTTGAAACACCACCACTTAACCCTTATGAGAAGGAACAGTCAATGACCACAGTAAATTTGATATTCTCCTGGTCAAGGCTGTTTGCAGTAAATAAAACAGTTCAATATATTTTTCTCCAAAGTGAATTAAAAATGAAATTGACTTTGTCAAAATATGATTTCATATCCAACTGTGGACTTCATGAAATATAAATTTGATGGAATGTAAACACTAAGGATCTGTATAACACCGTATTATAAAAAACCTACAAAGGATGTATCCATAACCCTAGAAATACCCTAAAATAGTTTAAGCATCTGTGGCAAGAGATTTTTTTTTTTTTTTTGGTTAGCCTGTCCCCTGTGTTATCTTTATATCTTTAAAATGACTTCTTTCTTATCTTTTGAGCTTGAAATTCAGAAATTACATCATTAAAATTTGAAATAGAATTTGTCATTTTCAAAATAATGTATTGCCAATGCAGAAAGTTTTTTTGACAGCACTGTTCTTAAAGATTTCAGTCTTTTCAAAAAAGAAAAACAACATTCACTTGTATAGTTGCTAATTGGTAAAGTTAGAAATATTTTCAAAGTTGCCTCAACATTAGGAAATGTTCTCATATTTAGTTTACGTAAATTTTGCTAAGTGTCTATAATATTTTGAGGTTTCTGTTTAATGAGCAAACACTGCTGATATCTTTCAGCAAAATCATTATAATGCTCCTTTACAAGAAGCTTCATTTTTTCACAGTTTATTATAAAAGAAACTTTGACTACAATATTTTCATATGAAACTTTCCTTCAGGTGAATTGTGATATCAATGCATCACAGAGAGCATAGTGACATGTCACTCCAAAATTATCTCATGGATGGAGAGAGATATACTGGAGGAGTATCTCCATCATCAAGAATTTTTGTAATTTCCATTAGAAGAACAGAAAAAAACCACTGAAAAAATGTTTTGTTTTCACTAAAAATAATTACAAAATATTCTCCTACTTCATGTAAAAATAATTAAAAAATATTCTCCTACAAGGGGCAAGATCTGGGCTTGCACCCAGGCTGCAAAGGCCCTAGGTGTGCCCCTGAATAAAGATAAAATGCTTGTTTTCAAAATAAAGTGCTAAACATGTTTTTCAATTTTTATGACAATTTTTGCATTTTTTTCAGTGTTTTTTTTCTGTTTTTCAGATCCCTACACATTTCTTTAACTTTGTATGTAACCATCAAATGAACATAATACCCAACAAGGTATTCCCACATTTTTACCTTATGAATGCTGCAGGATAACCAATTGTGGTCTACTTCACTAAGTTTGCCAACCAATTTTTTTTTTTTATGTGTCTGTGGTGGCAAATCTCATGAAACTGTGAAGTAAACAGTTCACCAAGTTTACAGACAGTCTGTAACAATGCTTCAGTAGGATAAGTCAAACCTTTTTTGACATCATCGAATTCTTTGAAATGCAAGAACAATGAATTCTCAGTTAAGGTTTTGTCACCAATTAAATCAGCAGTGCAAACTTTACACAAAAATTTGCCTGCTACATTTTTGGCCAGAAACCCTGCTACATATGCAGCTGAATTTGTTTCTAAGTTTGAAAATATCCTATCTGAAGCAATCAAACTGTTTAATGAACTGTCTGGATTGTCCACATCACTGCTGTTTATCAGCTCAGGGTTTTCAGACACATTTAATGTATGCATGGGAATTAAAATTGTGTCACCATCAGGCTCACAATTTGCCATTCCACAAGTGCTAATGATACTCTGTGCCATGATTAGCCTTACTCTTTGTTGAAAGTCATATGCAGTAGGATGGTCATTATTACCTCCTTTGCGTCTGACAACAGAAAAAAACTTTCCAAGGCATCTTGGTTAAACCTGCACATTAAAATGAAAGGAACATCAATTAAAAGTGTAGGGATCATATGCAGAAAGGCAGACAAAGTAATTTTGAGGCCTAATATGCATGGAAATGAGATTTTTCTACCTTTGGTGTCAAAGGATAATGATTTCACAAATTGCAACTGTTTCTTCCAGAATTCTATGTGAGAAGAATTTTTGTAACAGCAGACAACAAAGGCCGAGTTTTATCTTTCAAAACTCAACTGTTCAAACTGTCAAAGAGATCATTGACAGATGAACAAAAGTCAGCTGTGTGGGCGGCAGAAGAAGGTAGATAACTCAGTGCAGTCAGCAAACACAAAGCTGATGCCACTGACTGGCTTAGCACCTGAGTGGCAAGCTTGACATTCATGGCACTTAGCCCATCCACCTCTACGTGCAGTCTTGATAATTTAGGAACAACTCTGTGTTTCTGCTTGGAATCAAATTCATACAAGGCAACAATATGGTCCCAGGAAGCAATTTTGCTACCTGAAAACTTAACATTGTATCTCCTGAAGTTGTTCCTTACACATTTTATCAAATGTGGAACATCACACAATGTGAAGATCTTTTGACCTTCAAATATGAAAAAAGGTCTCTCCTCATTAACACCAAATTCCACACCATACAACCTTTGGTTGTTGGACCCTTGGCCACAGACAATTGCGATGGGTGTTAACCCGGTAGCAAACAATTTTCCGAGTGCTTCCAGGACTAACACCTTCAGAATTGCTGCTGGTGTGGTATCGGCTGAGAAAAAGTACCCAACAACCTGTTTCCACTTTTTGCAAAGCCCACGAACCATAATAGCAAGCACATGTGTTGCAATACGAGGAGTATCAATAATGTGGGAACCATAATCCTCAAAACCATCTACAGAATCTTTTTTTCCTATTGTACACTAAACCTTTTTTTAGCCTCATTTCATCAAATGATATAATACATTTCTTGTCATGTGATTTCAACTTGCTGGCTACTAAACGGATGGAATCCAGCACAGCAGCTGAAAATCCTGGCTCCATTGCAATACCTGATACACATTTCAAGAGAGTTTGTTTACTTGGTAAATGTAAAAAACTCTTGAGTGTGCAATATGCTTTAGGACTTGCAAGGTAGAGCTGAAGACATAAAAATTTGTCATCTAGCGACCACCTACGCCCATAGCGGGAAACACTACCAGCAGAGATTTGACATTTGATGAATTTGAATACATTTTGAGACACTAGAGGCTGAATTATTTCCAGAACACTTTTGATACTGCACTTAATGTTCTTCTTTGCATATTTTCTCTGAAGATAATAAAGCTTAGAAGATAAAGATTTAATTTTTGCCGTTTTAGGCGTTATCAATCTATGCTGAGAAAATAACTGCCTTCTTGGCATATGCACAATATCAGGAGTGTTTGGGGCTACAGGAGTAGCCATAGGGACTGCTGGATCTGGGCTCCTGCTCACTGCAGAAACAGAAGCTGGCAAATCTTCAAAAATGTCGGCATTCTCTGATTCATGTTGCAGCTTTTTCATCATGGCCTCTCTCATACTTGGTAGGCTCAGGACCCCTGCCAGAACTGAAGTATTAGCTGAAAGAACACAAGAGATTAAAACCTCACATTTTCAATTATATGAAAAAACAACACTTTTTTTCTAAAACAAAAAATGTAACAATACTTGACTTGTACAGTACAACAGAAAGCATACATGAAGCATAAGTTGAAGAACCCATTCCACGAATACGCAAATAATGTAACACACCAGGGACAAGGGAACTGTCTTTCTTTCACACCCCTGAATAGCTTTATAAATTGCCAAACTGAACCCCAATTTTATGGGGGGGGATATCCTAAGTAGATTTCATGAACCCAGACCTAATGTCATGATGGTTTGCCAAAAGTAAAAATCTCAGGAAATGCTACACTACAGCAAAACCACTTGAAGAAAAAGGGTCAAATAAAAACAACAAATACAGGAACAATAAAAACAAATCTATATATTAATTCTATAAGGTTTTTTTTTACTGCGAGTCCTATTTTGAGAAAACGGCTGAATGTAAACAGAGGTGTTTGCAAGGCACATTAATCAAAGTTAAACATCTGGAATTCCGGGCATGAAAAGATCACCCAAACCCGGAAATCTGGGTAAGACCCGGAACACAAGCAGCCCTGCGTAAAGATATGGTTGAGGTATCAAAATAAAGGTCTTACCATTTAGATGTGTTAGTCGAAGAGAAAAAATGAGATTGGGGGGCAACCGTTCGGGTTGTGGGGAGGCAAAGTTCCCATGTAAAGTCTATGGGAGAAGGGTGCAGTTGACATTCGGTCGCCTGCTGTAGACTCGTGTGCTGTTGAAGGCGGAAGCATGGAGGGACTGAGATAGTCCAAAGTTTTTTCTGAGTAAACCGTTGCGTGATACAATGCTAGCAGGCATTGGTTGGTTGGTTAGTAGATTTTATTGGCACAAGGGCCATGGTTGGCCAAAGAGCGCCAGACACAAGACAAACAGACAGAATTAAAAAACGGGGCATAAAACCCCAAATCTGGCTGACCAAGTAAAACCGAACCAGGAGTACGAAGGAAGGGCCAAAAAAGACAATGAAACAAACAGTATGAAAAACATGGCACAATGGGGAGAAACAAGCCGACTAAGTAAAACTGAGGAATGAGAATGACAAAACACATCACGAAATCGAACACAACTACACATAGGATGAGTCACCAGGAGGGGGACGAACTGTCACCCCCACGCTCCTCTGCAATGCTGGCCGAGGGCGGGGACAAACTGTCACTCTCCTCCCCCCATGTTCCTCTGCAATGTTGGTTGAGGCTGGAGACGAACTGTCACTCTCCTCCCCCCTATGTTCCTCTATAATGTTGGTTGAGGGTGGGGGACCTCGCTGAGTCCGAGACAGTTGCAATGTTGGTCAGGTGGACCGCGACAATTGGATGGACACTGCACACCTTTGCGGATTGAGGGCCGGGTCTTTGTCTGCTGGGAACTGGAAGAGTCGGTCGTCTTCAAAAGAGAAGGCGCAGACTCAGCTGGTCGAAAAAGCTGGAGCTCGGTGAAATCCACCTGTGTCGCTTGTTCAGCTGTAGATCTCTTGGCAAGTGTGGCGAGAGCTACAGGGCGCGGAACAAAGGGCTGCATGGGTTGTGGCAGAGACTGAACTACTGCGGCAAAAGTACGCTGTCGGTTGGTGGGAATACCCAACTTGGCCTTGGCAGCAGGGTACGAGAGGCCTACCAGGGTCTTGAGGCGCTGGATCGCCATCTCGTCCTTCCATTTCATACAGTTGCGGGAGTAAGCTGCATGGGCCTCACCACAGTTAACACAGCAGGCAGCAGAAGTGCAACCTTCCCCGTCATGTGCACTGGAGCCACAATTTGCGCAACGAGCGGAACTCTTACAGAAACGTTGTGAATGCCCGTACCTCTGGCACCTGAAACAGCGCAGAGGACTGGGAATGTACGGGCGAACTCCACAGACCAAGTAGCCAGCCTTGATTTCGGTTGGAACTTTCGGGGAGTTAAAAGTCAAGATGACATTTTTAGACTTAATCAAAGAACCATCGCGCCGGAACATCATACGACGTGCAGCAATAACACCCTGATCTGCAAGTTCACTCACCAATTCGTCCTCACTGCATGGCAAGAGGTCAAACTCCGAAATAACACCCCGAGAGGTGTTAAGAAACGGGTGAGGTGTCACTTTGACGGGAATGCCTTGAAGACTAGTGAGGTGCAGAAGAGTGTTACTCTGAGAAACACCGCAAGTTTGGACAAGCAGGTCCCCAGAGCAAAGCTTCCTCACAGACTTCAAGGGGCCAACCGCAGCGTCCAAAGCTTTAGAAATGAAAAAGGGAGATCTGGTGGACAGTCTCTCATTCGGATCGATGGATTCCACAACTAAGTGTGTAGTATGCGTATTCACAGCAAACGAGGGAGACGACGCTTCGGAGCGACTGGTACAGCTGCCGAAGAAGAGGTTCCACATTCTTGGTCCAGGTCATGGTCGAAAGATCGTTTAAGGTTATGAGACCTGGTCGGTTGAGAAGACGAAGGAGAGTCTTTGTCAACCATCATTTTCTCAGGTGACTTGAATTTGGAGTTTTTGTGTTTGTTTCTACCCATGGAAAAAAGGAGGAAGATTCGTCTGCAGACTACTCCACCCACCACCGAGCCCTACAAGGGAGAACTGGAGGTCTGCAAGCCAAGAAAATGACACTGGACACAGTTCTGGAGCTTATACGTTGCAGATATAGTCCGTTGGCTGTGATCACACGCACTCGGCGGACACTTCGGCCTCCGGGTACCGTCATGCCAACGCCTTTGGCATGATCCCACAGCCCCCGGGCTTACCCTGCCGTGCTATACGACAAAAAAGCCGCTAAAGCCCTGTACACAACTTGGTACAAGACTTCTGACTAGAGGTGGGTTAGTCTCTAGCCTCCCGTTTACAGTGAAGCCGGGGTCGAAGAGGAGTGTTGGTACACAGGAGGCACTTCTCCGGTCTCCTGCGACCTCAGCCGCCAGACATCCCATTTCCGCCTCACGGGTCTCCACACGCGGCAAACATGCAGGTAGGTCTAGCACCCAAACCAGCTAAAAGGAAAAAAGAAATCCAAAGAAGACAAATCCTGGAAGGGAACCTAAACGGAATCTCAGCAACCTACGAACTGAGCGGTTAATATAAATCAGTTAGTGGTGGAATGTAACAAAACCACAAGACCGGGGTGTTAGTACATAGCGTGGTAGCGATTAGGTAGAGTATACAACACGGGCAACTAGCCAGTGGAGAAAATAAATAAAAACGAAAAAGCGAGACACAAGACCAGCTCGGGATCGTGGGGCCGCGACTCCCCAACAGCTGGATGAACAGCCGTCCCTGCAAACTCCAACAGCACCGAAATAAAAACAAGCGGTGGCATGACATCAGATGTTGACCAGTCACAAGGTCAGCTCGGGCCGTGGGGGCACCGCTCCCCAAATAACTGGAAAACCAGTTATCCCCGTGCGGGACTAGCAGGCATTGGTATCAAAGTTCTCATTGGAACAGCGAACACTCTCGAATACCTGATTGCGTTATGCTGTTGGACTGCATGATGTATATATACAATTTAATATTCTTTCAATCCAGTTTATTCACGTAGGTAAGACGTTTCCCATTATGTAAAAATGTAAATAAACATTCCGTTGACCATTGTTAGTGAAAATATTACGGGCGACTGCTTATAGCCCATTGAGTTGCTCACAGTGGTAGTTAAACCTTCAGTCAAAAAAAAAAAAAAAGAAAAAAAAAACACGAACCTAGACTATTGCAGGGTTCTCACTCAAAAGTAGAAAAAAATTCCCTGCCTTTTCCAGGTTTTCCAGGTGGTCTTGAGAGTTTTTCCAGAGCGGCAAATCAAATCACATTGCGACAAATTGTTGCATTTCCTTTCATTCTTGCGTTCCTTACGAAAGCACACATTTGTTAATTCTTTAAATAACTGTCCTTTATACAATTACCTGCTTTTTTTTAATAACAATTAAATGCATGAGGCATATTATTTTTGGTACTGTTGGTTCAAATATTCTTTAAAACATGTAAACCATGTATTTACATGTTTTAAAGAATATTTGAACAAAGACTTAATTTAAATTCTACATATAATGAAATATTTCAATCGATTAGGTGAAATTATACAACTGATTTATCTGTATTTTAAGTGCACACAAGTATATAAATAACATTTTAAACGACTCACAGCATTTAGAGTTCCAGTTAGGTTTAAAAATGCAAGCTGGTAGAATTGTGACTGACTAGAATAAATTGCCCTTAAATGATACAATGCTGAATGAAGCTTTAAATACTTTAAGTGCTTATTTTACATAAATATTAAACAACACAGAAACGTTTGCTGAAATTGAAGTCTAATGGGAATGAGAAAATGGTGAGTGTCTGACAGTCTCTTAACATTTTGTTAGAGCGGTTCTATCAAATCGATCTACCAACTTGTATTTTCTATTGGAATTTACTTAGAATCTTTAAAGACAAAGCAAAGTAAAACAGTTATTAAAAAATAAAAAAAAGAAGAGAGAGAGAACAGAAATCGTGACAGCATTTCTGCGTCTGAGGAAAAACGTGTGCCAGTACCATCCCAACAATTTCTAGCAATCAGGGAAAATACTGCTGACATTTAAAAATCAAAATTGTAATTATTTTAGCTAACGTTAGTTCTTGCACATGGCAATGAGAACATCGAATCTATGCTATTTCAGAGGGGCCAACCTCTAGCAGAACGCATCAGTAATCAATAGGGTATTTTACAGTAATGTTTCAGTAATCGAACACAAACTTTCAGTAATGTAACACGCCATTTTTTTTCAAAGTTAAGGACAATATTATAGTATTACTGTGTAACCTGTAATACTTGTATAAGGTGCCTATCGGTAATCACCATACGAAGCCTCATCGCTAACGCGTGGTATGGGTATTTCATGAGAAATTAATGCAGTCTCTTTATCCCTATGGCCTTAATTCCACTCTATCTGACAATAAGCATAATCAGCATAAATTTTCAATTCGTGAACTCTTCTTTCTTGTTAATAATAAGAGCTGCTCTAGAGGTAATAGAGGACAGAGGTTATTTCGCACTTCAAGCAAAGTTGATTTTGCTAACTTGCTAAAAACTCTGGAAAGCTTTAAAACTGGCACTAATTTTGTTAAAAATACTTACAAAATTCTCAAGTCCTTCAAGCACTCTGTCCTTAAATGTTTTTTCAAATTCTGGAATGAAACTGCTGACCATGTTGATAAGCATGTTTTTGCTTTGGTTCTGGACATTCTTAAACATATTCTTAAAGATAAAATTTCTCTTAAAGAATTTTCCAGTAATTTTGTTACCATCAGGTTCCTAAATAAAGCCTACGATAATCTCAATGTAAGGAAGCTGTTCTACAATAATGCAATTTTTTTTCCCATCCACAGGCACCAGTCTATTGTAAGTTTTAAATATGTTAAGACCTTAGGGTCAATAGTTAAAAACTACAAACTTAACTCTTCGAGCTACATTCCTGTAATTACTACTTGTTCTTGTGATGAACATAAAGAAACAGTTCACTATGATAAGAATTACAACCATATTATCACTGGAAACTTGAGTTATGTTGAAAATGAAAAGCTTAGGAATTTATTAGAGTATGGCTCTAAATTCAGACCTTCCTTCACAATTTCCAAAGAAAGGATTCTTGAGAGCTTCACTCAAGATGTAAATAAGTACATCGTAAAAACCAGTTTAACGTACAATCAGCCTATTGAGGCCTTCGCAGAATGGAAATATAATATAATCAATAGCTTCACCGGTGAGTTGGCAGGTCTGGACTTTTGTTTCGACAGAAATCTCTTTTTCTCTGGAGAAGCTAAAAGGTCACTCTCCAAACTACAAGACCAATTTATTTTTACCACTACGGATAAAGCTAGCAATAATTTTGCAATTATCTGTAAGAAGTTCTATTTTGAATTGTTAACTATGGAACTCAATAATAGAGTAACATACGAGCCCGTAAGTTATTCTACCAAGCAGTTAGAAAATCGGTTTAAGGCATTCTTCAAGAAACTTAAAATTCCACAAACTAGAAGATATGGGCCTGAATTTCCATTTCTTTTTGCAACGGTTAAGTTTCATAGGGATCCTGTGAAGTTCAGGTTCATAGCTAGTGGAGTAAGGAGTCATAAAAAGAAAATAGATCTTGCTTTTGAAGATGTCTTAAAGAAGGTTTTGAAACACATTAGAAACTGTTCTAACTTGATGTACAGAGATTTTTGGATAATTAATAATAATGCAGAAGTAATTTCTACTATACTCAAAGTTTGTCCCCTAGATATTAATAGTTATGATTTTGAAAACCTATATACTAATCTGCCTCTATCAGATATAATCACTACCTTTAAAGAGCTCTATGCAGAATTTAAACTTAACCAATTTGTTGATGTAGGAACTTGGAACTCTTATCTCAATTGCTGCATAAAAAATAACCATATCTTATATAATAATACTCTCTATAAGCAAGTGAACGGTATTCCAATGGGAACATCAACGTCCACAAATATCGCTAATCTATTCCTGTTCTTTAAGGAATATAAATTCATTAAAAATCACCCCACCTGCTCAGATAACTACCTTTACACTTTTAGATATATTGATGATCTGCTGTGTATCAATAATTCAGAAGTTATAGAGAGTGATTTTGATAATATCTATCCTAGCTCTCTTAACTTATGTAAAACTAACCACAGTAATCAGGAACTTGAGTTCCTAGACTTAAGCATTAAGCTCAACAGAGGTAACCCATCTATTAGCCTCTTTGATAAAAGAGTTAATTTTCCTTTCAAAGTAATTAAATATCTACACTGGAATAATAACATTTCAACCAAAGTAATTGAGAATGTACTAATTTCTCAGGTCCTAGGAATTTCAAGAATTTGCAGCAACAATTTGGATTTCAATTACCACATTAATATACTATTAGAAAGTTTTCTAGAGAACGAAATTCCTTCTTCTTTCATCAAAAGAACTTTAAGAAAAATTATTCTGAATAATAGAGTAAGGTTGGCAGATCTGCTTTAATTTTCTACACAGTTAATAATATGATTCTGACCAATCAAAGCCGTAAGGAAGTTGGCTAGAGGATGCCTATTAACTACCTAAAGGAACCATAGTGCTATGGATATGACGGTCCTATTAAAACAAAAAATTAAATAATATAAACAAAATCACAAAAAAAGCTTAAAAATCTGTTTATAAAAGAAAATAAAAACAAATAAAAAAGAAAACTAGTTATTCATCACTAGGATAGCTATACTAAAAATAGTAAAACCAACATTAAAATTAATAAGATTCTGATTAATCTATAGAAGCTCACTAAGGTGATTTAATACATGCAAAGATTATTAAATAAACTGCTCGTGTATTTTATAATATTTCTCATGTATTCTGGAGAGTTAATTCTGCTCATTCTGATCATACAGATCCACAGTCTTAAGTTTATATATTTTTTTCTCTGGTTAAAATCTCCGCGCGTTGGTTTCTTGCTGTATGAGGAGGCCATCAGCCCCACCCTCACTGCCCCCAGCGTCTAGGGAGTGGCGGAAGGGGTCAGCCATGTTCTCCTCTTGTGAGGAGAAAAGTTTTTGTCACTCAAGAGGTAAGCTCTCTTCCTTGTTTTTGGGTTCTAGGTTTTATAAGTTCAATGTTTGTACTTTATGTACCTTTTCTCTGTCGTTTTTTAGCTTTTCAGCTTTTAAGCATTGGTTTGTCTGTTAACATTTATGCAGGTTTTAACTCTTACTTTTCTTTGTAACTTTGAGCGTCTTTTGGGGTACCTAGGAACAGAAGAAGGCTAAGCTTGTTCCTTTTCTATGCGCTGTCTATGCGCTGTTTTTTCAAAGTAGTTAAGTTCTTAATAACTAATTAATTATGCACTTAAAGCACTGCTGAAATACTTTGTACATATTGCAACTAACTGTTTAAGGTATATAACTTTCACAAAGTTTTCTTTAGTTAATTATTATCTTTAACTTATTCTCGTTTTCGTGCTGTCATAAGTTGTAGAGTAGGGGGTTTTAGACTCAAGTTTTCTTTCAAAAATCTGTTCGTTATAAATTAACATTTCCTTTTTTAATTGCAATGTAAAATTTGGATTTCTTTTGCATTGTTTTTCAGGTTTAAATTCTCTCTCAAACGAACTTGGAATTTCGTTATAGCTGAAAATCATTTCTATTTATTATGTCACTCTCACAGCTTGAGTTCTCTTTAATCTTCTTCTCTCTGTTTAATAGTATCAGATGAAGAGCATGGGTCGGGCCATGAAGGTTAATGGATGCAAGCGAAATTGTTAACTAGTGCTAGGTCATGCTACTCTACGGAGGACATGACTTATATATATATTTTTTAAACTATTTTAGGTGGGAATGTTACTTGCATCTATGGCCTTGCAGAAACCCATTTCCAACTAGGTCTTTGTGGAAGTGAGAAAATGCAGAGTTTTTGCTGGTCCTTGATAAAGCCAAGGCTCAGTATTCTCGACACCTTCTACATTCAGTTTTTTTTTTTTTTATCTTTTCTCCTTTTACTCACACAGGTAGATACATAACCTTTTCTATGTTGTATTAGGTGTGAGTCAAAATTATATATGTATTTTTTTGCTTAGGTATCTTCTTTATAGAATGTGTAATAACTTTATATGTTTACACTATCCTCACAAAAAAATATGAAATTAAATTATCAATATTGTACTTACCTCATGTCATTGCTGACATAAAAACTCCCTTGTTGTTTGTTTTGCAGTGGTATATTCTTTTTCAGAAAACTTTTTATAACACAGCTCACCTGAGGAAAATGCTTTACTTTTCTGTATAAGAAGGGCACATAATGTTTTGGTGCTCATTGTTGGGCAGAAGTATGCGAGGTTTTTCCTTACTATACTAAATATTCTCTACGTAGAGGAATTGCTGTGAGGGATAGTCAATATTGCCAACATTAGTTTAGGCAATGCAGAATACTTGGGAAGGCCAGATGAATCCTTCATCTTAGATATTTCATTCCATGCCACATCTGCTCAAGGATATCCAGCTTCATCAATATCAGAGTCTGGGAACATAGCATGTCAGCGTTTATCCCGCTATTTTCATTCTTTTTTGCAAAAAAATTATCCAAAGGCTTTGATCGAGTCTTTAATTTTACACAATCCTGGTGTTTGTTTTGACTGGATATGCCTTCTGCAATCATCTCATCTCATCTCGTCCTACATGGGCTACTGATTACTCTCATATTAGAAGGCACGCAAGGAAACCTTTATTTCAGCATTTTCCATTTCCTTGCTCAAGATTTGGGAGAAAGATTTGGATGTTCCTGGAAAAACCTCTTTGCATATTTATTTGTTTCAGAAACAATAATTCCAAGGATGAAATTGGTAAAAAAACAAGTAAAAATATGCAATAGGTGCCACATCAGTTGCTTGTGCCCCTGCATTTCATGACAATCAAAAGGATGCTGAGGTTGTTCATCACTTCCCTCTCTTACATCCTCCCATTCACTTTCAGAACTTTCATGATCTGAAGATTCACTATGAAGATCTTCACCTTCTGAAGAAGATATGGTGTGCGTGGCACTGTGGCTAGTTTTTGGCTTGATGTTGCTTGGCCAATATGACTCTCAGATGATTCAAATTCATCCCCATCACTTGGCAAACTTTCACTCTCACTGCAAGCCATTTCAAATAACCTTAGAAAAAAATTTCACGCAGTAGGAAAAAGCACGTCTCCTAGTCTGAGGAACAAGCTGTCAATAAAGTCATCCTCTGCTAACACGAGTTTGGAAAAAGAGGGGGATTCGTATTTCACGGAGTTTTGGGATTGTGTCTGTTTTTGTTTAGGAAAAAGAAATGAATACTGTGAAGAGCTTCTAGTAATAAAACACCGCACTTCGTTTTCCCGCGCGGCGAAAGTCCGCAAGAAATATAAACATCCGTCATCGCGGGACCAAGCGTTGCGACGAGTTGATCGTTATTGCACTTCGAACGGGGCTCGAAAAAGTGATTTCCGACAGTACGACGTCTTATAATACACCAACAATTCCAACTTCCAAGTGAACAGCCCTGCCTCAACTGCAGTAGGAAACGTTTTGGCTAAAGTAACCTTTCTCCTGTCACACGGAGAAATTGCGTGGGAACCGATAGCAAGCGCAAACTCTTTTACGATGACACTTACGGCATATTACCCGTAATTTTCGTCGTATTATCCGCAGACCGCAAAATTCACATAAAAAAAACAAAATCATTCGTATAATCCGCAGACTGTGACATTTAGGAAAAAAAATCGCCGTATAATTCGCACATCATAGATGTTGAATCAGAAGTGGAATTTCCGACAGAAAAGTCGGTCACATAAACACATCGCTCTTTCCACGTTCCAGAAACACATAGCAACCGAAAAATTGTTTTCAGCCGCCGCCGGGGAATTGAGTCACGGATCTCACGATATCTAACCGAGCGCGTTAGCTTTACACCACGGTGGCCAACAATCCACGGTGCTATGTGTATTTTTAAGTCAGCTTCTGACATCTTAAATCCGTAAGATGGGCTCAGCTACTGAGACGTCTCCATCTCGTGGGTATTAAGGGCACTGGCTATATATATTATAGCAGTTAAATCCAAAGGGCGAGATCCAAGGTGAAAATCCTCCAAATACGTGGCGCCAGTAAATAAATAAATACGTCGCTCTTTCCACGTTCCAGAAACACATGAGTCCGAAGAAGTAAGAGAGAAAAAAAAAACTATTTTATTAAATGAAGAAATTCATTTTTAAAGGTTACTGTTTTATATTTTTATCTCCGAACAGATAAAGGGTGTGGCATCCATAGATCACGCCGATGTAGCTCCAGAGTATTGCATTACACTGCTAATGACGAAAGGCTGATACAGAACAAGTCGTAGAAATACCGTATGTACTCGCGTATAAGTCGAAAGTTTTTGGAGGAATTCCTGCTTTCAGAGTTGAGAGATCGTCTTATACGTGGGCCAATAAAAAAACTTCCGTGAATTCTCCCGCGGAATTTACCAACGGATTTGTTTACGTTTTAGATCGCGACACAAAGGCTTTCCGTATGTTGCTGCACGATTGTGTTCTGACCTCAAAACTATCGCGCAGTGACATTATAATATCCTCAATTCTGTCCACCACTTGAAGTTTAAATTCGGCAGTGTAACTGAAACGTTTCCTTTTCAGAGACATCATGATTAGCAATGAAGGAAAACAGCAGCAGCGACGTTCGCCAAAACAACGAAAACAAACTAGATACAAGGTCGCGCACATGAAATCCGAAAGGAGAAACGCATAGGTTCGTGCAGCAAGCGCTGTGCGTACTTCTTTGGCTTTTTGCCAAAAAACAGAGCCGGCACGACAGTCAGAGCTCTCCTCAACGATAACAAAATGACCCCTGCCGTCCCTCCCCACAACTATCCCGATCTTTCATTACGACATTCCTCCCCCTCCTCCCCGCTCCGTACAAAGTCCTGAACTGAGGAAAATTCTTCCGAGGGAGTTCCTTTTCCATTTATTACACCTTTCCCTGCACAATCACGCTGCAGATTTTTTTTTAAATCGGAAGGTCTTATATATATATATATATATTCTTTAAATCGGCGTGTTAACCGCATCGGTGTATAATCCGCAAAACCTATAATTTTAACTTTTTTAGCAGATAATCCGCGGATTATACGACGAAAATTACGGTACCATTCTTCCGATAATATCGCTGTTCGACGATATGATTCATGGACATTCCATTTCAAAACGATATGATTGATAAATGATATGATCATTGAGACACCGAAATCCGCAGTCTGATTCGGAAAATATGCGGATCAAAATCGAAGGCCGAGAAATCGGCAGCGTCGCACTAAAAGGGTTTAACAAAAAAGGATACAAAATTGAGATTCTCCAAAACACACTGAATTCCGTAATTCTTCCAACCTGTCCGCCGCAATTCCGTAATCTGACAGTCGAAACCGTAATAATTACGGACAATTCGTAATAGTTGGCACCTCTGCTATTTGCTTCTAAATAACGCAGCATAGGATATTTAGACATTGTGCTGTTAAATTTCATAACCAATAAGCTGGCACACAGAGATCCTAATGCCATAACGGCAAAAGAAAAAAAAAAAAAATAAACCCAGGGATAAAGAAAAAATAATGGAAGCAACAAGTGGGGAAAACTAACAGTTAATACGGAATACCATTTTGCCTGAGAGGCTACAATTCATATTAGTACTTCCAAAATCCGGAAGTCTTAAAATTGATTGGCTACGTTTGTGACGCAAACATTAGTACTGAACTTTTCTCGCAGGTCACAGTTCATTTCCACGCTACGTGAAATAACTTGTACGGGAAACAATTAGAGGAAGTTTTGTGTGCATGTGTGCTCATAAAATCCTCCTAACACTTTTTTGTCAACATAATTTATCATACTGCGGCGAGTGGCGTGTTTATACTTAACAATATCTTTACGAAGGGCAATACATTTGTGCGATGTTGATCAGGCAAAGTGCGAGAAAGGTCTGGAGCCCACTCAGGTCATTTGCAGTAACTCCCCACAAATAACGTCATCCAAAACGGAGACAGAGGCTTTAGCGCCAGCACTGACAAACCTGAAACCAATAGAGCACGCACGGCAAAGATTTTCATCAGTAGTAACTAGGTAGATTTTTTTTTTTCCGGCAATGTGAGGGTAAAGATGTGAAATGAATAATTTATGCAAATCTTGTGAGGTGCAGCAACGCAAGAAGAATTTACGATTACAAGAAAATTTCTACCCCGTCAAACTTTTGTTCTCGCAATTTTTTTTTTTTTTTTCCTATGTATAAGCTGAAACCTTGGGAAAAATTACGAGAGAATGATGAATTTTATATTTCTTATTCTAAATAACGGAGATATTTGCGTTTTTACGGAAAACGGTTCAACTATGCACAAAAATTCAAAAAATAATATCTTCTAATCTATCAGAAACAAAAAAAATTGAAACTTTCAGGGTTTTTTTTATAACTTGGAGGCAGCTACCCGTAAAAAAAAAAATCAAAAAAAAAATCGCACGAATCGGAGATGTGTTGGTGGAAAATGAATATTTCAATATCTGACGATTTTGCGTGGAATGATGTGAAAATCTATGGTTCCGGGCGTCGGACTACAATATTTTTCGCAACCAGCCAGCTCCTGCAGTAATTGGAATATAGTCTTAAAATAGCTATAAATAAATTTCTTCATGCATTATGAAATAGAAATATGACAGAATAAAAAAATCTCTTTCCGGTCGTAAAACCGGAAGACAACGAATCTAGAAAACGGCCGTGAAATCTGGGAAATATGGTAAGTATGCAATAGTACCAGCTTCATTGCATGGTATTTTTCATATATTTTTTGTCAAAATACTCGTAAGTACTATGAAAAAAATAAATCTTTCCCCCTCTTTGAAGAATCTTCCTATTTCATAATATTTTCCCTGTTCTAACATTTGAAGGTACATACTTTTCCAACTATACCAATTCTGCTACAGAATTACAAAAGCGAAGCTTTAGTTCGTAAGTGATACGAACCTTTTTCAAAATAAATTAGGTGCCCTCAATTTGCAACATTCATCCACACTGCTGTTGAAGGGGAAGGGGGGAATTATTAGGATGACCAACATCCGGCAAAATAAAATGTTTTTGTACGGTTTGATAAAAGACACTAGAACATGCAAAAGGAGGAGAAAAAAAAAGCTCAACTTCTAAAGTTTCCAATGAATTTCGGCGAAATTTAAAATGGAACGTTATTTTCATATATCTTGCCCACTGTAAAAATTTCAGTCGGTTATTTAAAAAATTGAGGAAATAGCTTCTTCATAATTTTTTTCCCAGTCTACACAGAGAACCGGGGCACCTACTCAGGAACAAATGACTGCCTCTCTTCGCGAACGCCAGCAGATAAGAGCCTGCGAAATGGGTGTGTGATTAATGGCTTTCTTTCAGGCTTTGCTTTGATGTGTATGTTTGTTAGGTTGTAGTTTAGATCATCTGGAGACGGGGAAACCGCAAAGAGACGCACTCCCTGCACAGCTGCACTTTAATCGGTGGGTGGGTTACGAAGTTGCCTCGAAGGATAAAACAACTCGGAATTATTTTAAAACTTAGCAATACAGAAATATATTTTACAAAAGTCTGAAACAAAATATTTTTCTGTAAAAATAAAAATTCCCTGCCTTTATAGTTCCCTGATAAAAAATTCCCTGATTTTTACGGAAAAACACAATTTTCCCTGAGTTTTCCCTGATTTTTGGAACAATTTTCGAATTCCCTGAGAATTCCCGGTTTTCCAGGTTGCGTGGGAACCCTGTATTGTCTTCACTGAAGTGGTTGAATGAATTTGTTAATCAAATAAAGTTCACATTTGTTGTTTCATATGAGTTTATTCTCTGAAAACAAACAAACAAACAACAACGTCGATTTCGACGGGTTTCGTTTAGTTGGAGGTTTATTTGTGCTACGAACATGATGATTGCTTGCTAAGTTACCCGGATGCAGGTTTGCCTTTTCTGCACAGTGGAAAGATTAATTTTATTAGCAATTTAATCTTTGAACTAACAACACAACTTGGCTTCAGATATATGCACAAATATAAAGAAATCTCATTCAAGTTCTTTGGATATAATTTTCAGGTCTGTAAACATTGATTTAAATATTTTACTCACTGAATCATAATTGTTGAAGTAACAATGTTTACAAATTCATCGGAATCTTGTTTTTCCATACAATTTGAAGTGAAATACACAGTGCATTCAAAAAGTTCCAGGACTCCCGCTCGTAAAAACGCACAGATGGCGATATCTATAGGAAACCGGCGGAATGACGCAGCAACGACCTTCAGCCACGCGTATCATGTGATTCCAGTTATTTCTGACTACTTCTGCCTTCGCAGCGTTCATTTGTGTAAAGCGTGTGTGTGAGCCGTTGTCATCGAAAAAATGGAGCAACGAACGAACATCAAATTTTGTTTTAAATTGGGAAAATCGGCCACAGTAACGTACGAAATGATTAAATCTGCGTATAGTGACGGTGCTATGAGTCGTTCGCGAGTATTTGAGTGGTTTTCGAGGTTTAAAGCTGGAAGCTGGAAGAGACTCAACTGAAGACGATGAGAGATCATGTCGTCCATGTTCGAGTCGAAATGATGAAAATGTTGAGCGTGTGCAAGCGTTGGTGAGATCCGACCGCCGAATAACGATAGAAATGATTGCACGGTCGTTAAACATTAGTGTGGAATCTGTTTTCACGATCATGACGGAGGATTTGAATAAAAGGAAGCTCTGTGCGCACTTTGTGCCGCACACTCTGACTCCTGAACAAAACGAACACCGAATTTCCTCCTGCAAAGATTTGATTTTCGTGGCCGATCAGGATCCAACTTTTATGCAAAACATTGTCGCCGGAAATGAGACTTGGTGTAAGGAGTACGATCCGGAGACAAAACGCCAAAGTATTGAGTGGACAAGTCCGAAAAAGAATCGGCCGATGAAAGTTCGCGCTTCGAAATCAAAAACGAAAACGATGCTGATCATTTTTTTTGACAGTCGGGGCATCATTCATCGAGAATTTACTCGTCAAGGTTCCACTGTGACTGGGGCATTCTACAAAGATGTTTTGGATCGGCTTTTGAAACGAATGCGGCGTGTGAGGCCCGATTTGTTGGACAGTGGAAATTGGCGCCTCTTGCACGACAATGCACCGTCTCACAAGTCCATCCTTGTGCAGCAATTTTTGGCGAGAAGGCAGGTTGTGTGCATCAACCACCTCCCGTACTCACCAGATATGTCCCCCCTGGACTATTTTTTATTTCCCAAGTTGAAATTGAAGATGAAGGGGCAGCGGTACGAGCCGATAGACGAGATTGAAGCGACGGTGACATCGGAACTCAATAGTGTTGGAGTGGAGGCGTTTACTGGCCTGTACACTCGTTCCAAGCGTTGTATTGAATTGGGAGGAGACTATGTTGAAGCTTAATATAAAATGTAAGTATATCCTCTGTGTTATATGGTCTGTGTATGATCAGTCCTGGAACTTTTTGAATACACTGTGTACATACCATACAGTAAGACAAATGGTGCACAGTGTGGTATTTGCCTGACATAGCTGGCCAAAAGTCCATTTCGTCAACTTGAACCCTGAGAACAACGAATAACCACGTAAGGTAGTTGAATGGCCAGGGACCAATAGACAGCATTCTACTTCACTCCAACTGTTAGCCGATCCATTCAGTGACAAGTCGATGGTCTCTACTGGCAAAGAATATAAAGCTTCGCGTGAAAAACGTCAACTCTCATAGAGATATCATAAAAAACAGGCGACTACAGTGCCACCACAACCTATGAGAGTATGTGCTCTGCCGGAAAGCAAACATTCAGGAGCAAAAGACATTAGAGGACTACGGCAGTGAAGCTTTTCTTTGATCACCATGGTTTCCTTTGATCTGATGACTATCTGCTTAGAGCAGTTTCTTTTGTTGTTTTTTTCATGTTGCTGTTGTTTTCTGATATCCCACCCATCCCTTATTTTGGTGAAACAAATATGCAATGGCATTAATATCACAATTTAAATTAAATTTTAGCAAATATTGTAGTTAGGCCTAAGAATCCATACAAAATGCAGACAATCTCTAGTATTTGGCATTACTGAAAAACTGAACTACAAACAAAAGCCTCAACTAACCCGATTGGCATAACAAAACTAACATATCCGATTTGCGAAGTGATTACACTACCAAGAAGCAACAATCACATGCTGTGAGTAGCTTGGCTGATTGTTCTTTACCAAAATTAAAGTCAACAGAAACATGCATGCACAGCTGCTCCAGCATCAGCCTGTATGTTGGTTTCTGTGCACTGCATCTTGTATCTTTGAATAGAGCAGCACTAGTTACGTCGCATCGAGCTTTAACTTCTCAGTTAGATATTCTTTGCTACGGGTGCACGTTATCAGTTCGCCGCAAGCGCTTTCTAATAGCCAGTGTCGTGAGTAAAAACACAGATTGAAAGAGGGATACGAGGAAATACCGCTACTGCCTTTTAGCGATTAAGTGAGAATATATTGAAAGCATTTTCCTGACAATTGCATTCATTTTAAAACAGGCAAAAGTACTACGAAAAATGCAATTCATGAGGCAACCTTATAGGTTGTCTTATGTTATAAATGTGCTTTTGATTAAAATATACATAATATCTAAGGTATTATACCTGATATTGTCAAAGTATTGCTCACGTTATTTGCTCTGTGAGGCATGTGCTCCCGGCCCCAAGAGGTCCCTTACGTTATGGATCTTTGGTTAGTTATAAAAATTTTTTTTTGCAGAAATAAAACAGTTAGGTTATATATTTTCAGTTCCACATTCATTCACTTGCACAATCAAACATTTAAAATTTACTATTAATTAAAAGATTTTTGTAGAAAGAGTTATACTCATCGGATCAGGAGACGGCGAGCGCTTTCTGCGGTACTTAACCGCCATCTTCGGGCCACTATTTCTACATGAGGGTTTCTCGTATGTGTGTAGTTTTGGAGTTGCATGCCGGGAATTGATGGGAAGGTTTGCTGCCTGTATGTGTTAGGTGATTTGTTTCCAATGTGTCGCCACTATTGGACGAGTTGGTAGGTATCAGTTGTAAGTATAATTCTATTGTGTGTCTGTATGTGTTAGGTGATTTGTTTTTAATGTGTTGCCATCTATTGGATGAGTTGGTGGGTATCAGTCGTAAGCATAATTCTTTTGTGTAGAAATTTTTGGGCTATTATTATTTGTTCGTAGAAACAGGTGCAATTTTTTTTTCTTCTTTGTTAATTTATGTGATTTTTTGTAATGTTCTTTTTTTTGCCTTTTTTTATGGATTTTTTATATATAAGTGATTTCCAGGCTATGTCTAGTGTGGTGGGGACTTGTAAGTTGCATATTTTATCTTTTTTTTTGTTCAATTATAACGCTTTCGGAAATTCTTAATTCTTTTTCGTTTGTGTGGGTGGTTAGTAATTGAATATTTTCAAAATCAGGGTATTGTTTATGTTTAACATAGTGTTGGATAAGTGCAGTTTTTTCTTCTTTTCTGTTCCAGATTTTATATGTTGATGTAATCTTTTTATTAATCTATTTTTTTGCAGCCAATGTATATGTGGTCTTCAGAACTCTGTGAAACAATAGGAATTTCATACATGCCTGCTGATTGTAGTATATTATTGTTACTTTTTTTCTTTATAATTAAGTCACCAATATTTTGAACTGAATGTCCAAAAATAATGTTGTGTTTCTTCATTAATCTTAAAACATTTCCACTTAGTCCTCTAATAAAAGGGAAAGAACCTGAAAATTTTAGATATTATGCATGTTTTAGGTAAAAGTAAGTTAAAATAATGTGTTTTGTTTAGTAACTTTTTGTATCAGTTGTAATAGATGTCAAATGTTTTTGTTGAACTTCCTGGTGTGTCCTGATATTTCTTTTTACATCAATAAAAACAGTAAGGTTTTACCCTTAAAGAAATCAACAGTAAACATGGATTCATGCGAAAGTACATATATTAAGCCAGTTAAATGTATATGGTTCCACATGTGGTTTTTCTGGAACTTAGGTTTATCCTTAATATTATTTCTTTTCTTTTGCTTTCAGGCTCATCATTATAACTGTCGAATAACATTCGGGAAAGCTATATTTTGACATGACAGCTGCAAAACCCAAAATATGAATGGATCTCTTTCTTTCCTTTGCGTAGACCTCGTACATACCAAAGGTGGCTCTATAGATCATAGGGCCACCTTTGCAATATACTGAAATGAACAGGTAGTTTAAAACTAAATTCACATAAGAAACATAATTGAATATGATTTTAATTCCCACAATTTCACATGTCTTATTGTTAGTCTAAACTGCAAAGGAACATACCTGGATTTTTAAAAATTGTAGGAATGGCAGACTTGTGGAGGAAGTGTCTTTTTGTTGAAGCATAATCATGATCCTGGAAATGGAGGGAGCATACTTTATAATGGGAAATGCATAAAGAGTTTGGATATTTTGCTTCCACAGCCCTAACAGTTTTGGGACACATGTGTTCACGGCATGCCGAAATCCAGGATGAATGTATTACACACTTTGTAATCAATACATAGAAACAGGGATGTAAGGTCAGGTGATGCGTAACATCACAGCCTCTCCTTGACAAATGTCAACTTCCCCTTCTCGTGGTGCATCCTGTTCCCACTAAAGGGGCTTTGACGACCGCCAATAGCGGTATAACTATACCATCGGGATCAGAGGAAATTCTATCCCACACTCACCAACCCGCTTGGCCAGCATGGTGAGTTATGGCCAAACCCCTCCAAAATGATTCCACAACTTAAATCTTGGCCCTCAGTCTCCGGCAGCTGGAATGTACCTGGCCAAGGCAGCGGCCAGTGCGACATGAAGGCAGAGGGTGCTAAGAATCCCCGGAGGACCGGACTAGGCTGCCATCTGATGCTGACCTTGGCTACGTACAATGGACGCTCCCTATCTTCTGATTCAAGGCTTCTTGAATTGGAAGAGAAACTACAAAGGATCAAGTGGGACATCGTGGGGCTAAGTGAGGTAAGGAGAAAAGGAGAAGATCTCATCGAACTGAAAAGTGGACATCTCTTCTACTATCGTGGGACAGATACTGGCAGAACTAGTGGTGTTGGATTTATAATAAACAAGAAACTGAAGGATAAAGTTGTAGAAGTTGAAAGTTCTTCTGACAGAGCTGCACGACTAGTTATCCAACTCTCGAAAAGATACCAGGCTCAGATTATTCAAACTTATGCACCAACCACAAGTCATCCTGAAGAAGAAATTGAAGAATTCTATGAGGAAATTTGTCATCTAAATAATAAAGGTAAGCAGCACTTGAAAATAATTATGGGAGATTTCAATGCAAAAATAGGGCAACGGCAACAGAATGAAACTTCAGTAGGTAAATTCGGTCACGGCAACAGAAACCAGCGTGGAAATACTCTTGTTGAGTTTGCAGAGGCAGAAGGGTTTTTCATCTTGAACTCCTTCTTCAAGAAAAAGCCACACAGGAAATGGACATAGAGACATCCAAATGGGACAAGTGAAATTGATTTTATTATGTGTAACAAAAAATGCGTCATAGAAGACTGCAGTGTGCTAAACAAGTTCAACACAGGTAGTGACCATAGATTGGTGAGATGTAAGATGCACCTCAACACTAAACTTGAACGTGGCAAGCTCATAAGACAAACAAAATCTATTGACATAACCAACCTTAAAAAACACCATAACACCTTCAAGTTGGAACTGAAGAACAGGTTCTCTGCTTTAGAAGGCCTAACATCGGAAGAAGTGGACATCTCTGAAGTTAACAGAAAAGTAACCAAAGCTCTTATGGAAACAGCAACAAAATTAGCTGGGTCTAAGAACAAGTTGCATGTAAACAAATTATCAGGAAAAACGAAAATGTTGATGCAAAAAAGAAGAGAGATGAGGACAACTAAAGAAGATGTGACTTCCAAAGTGGAATATATAGAGCTATGCAAGACAGTAAGAAAAAGTATCACTGAAGACGTAAGAAAATTCAACTGTGAACTAGCGAGGAAAGCAATTGAAAACAACCAAAGCCTAAAGATAGCAAAGGGACATCTCAGTAAGGGAAGAAAACAGATTATGGGCACTGAGAAAAGAAGGTGGTTCTGTAACAAGAAATAGAGGCGAAATTTTGACAAGAGTGAAAGATTTCTACTCCAAATTATATGAAAGGGATGATACATGCACTCCAGACATCATGAAAGATACCAGTACCAGAGTTCCTCCAGTCCTTCCAGCAGAAGTTGCACATGCAATCAAGAACATGAAGTGGGGAAAAGCTCCAGGAGAAGATGGAATTACTGTAGACATCATACAAGAAGCAAGTGGAGAAATCGAAACAGTACTCGCCCAAATTTTCACTCGATGCCTTAATGAAGGAAAGATTCCTGAGGATTGGAACAACGCTACAATGATCCTGCTACATAAGAAAGGTGACATTGAGGATCTCGGAAACTACAGACCTATCAGCCTCCTATCAGTAGTTTATAAAATCTTCACTAAAGTTCTTTCACACCGCTTGAAGGTAACACTGGACATGGCTCAACCGAGAGAACAAGCTGGATTCAGGAGTGGCTACAGCACAACAGATCATATCCACGTACTGAGAGAACTAATTGAAAGAGCGAGGGAATATGAACTTCCATTGTGCATGGCTTTTATCGATTATGAAAAAGCCTTTGATTCGGTGAAACCATCAGCAGTTACAATGGCTCTGAAATCCTGCGGTATTGAAGATGCATACATTAATATTATTAATAACATCTATGAAAATGCAAGTGCAAAGATTCGGCTGTTTGAAAATACAACACACATAAAAATTGGAAAGGGAGTGAGACAAGGTGACACCATATCTCCGAAGCTCTTTAATGCCACATTGGAGGGTGTTTTTCAGTCGCTGAGCTGGGAAAACAAGGGGATAAAGAATAATGGAGATTATCTAACCCACCTTCGTTTTGCTGATGACGTAGTCATTTTTGCAACTACCCCATCAGAGCTCCGGGAACTTGCTGACAAGAGAAAAGAAGTGGGATTAAAAATGAACTTTCAGAAGACCAAAGTGATGTTCAATGCTTTTACAAGAAATGAAGATTTATCGATTGATGGAGAAAAGCTGGAGATAACAGACACGTACGTTTATCTTGGACAGCAGATATCAAGTGAGGGTCACATTGATGAAGAAATTAATCGGCGTACAAAACTTGCCTGGAGAGCTTTTGGAAGAAACAGCATAATTTTCAAGAGCAATATGCCATTATGTCTTAAAAGAAAAGTGTTTGATCAATGCATCCTTCCAGTGCTTACGTATGGTGCAGAGACGTGGACCTTAACTAAAAGAGACATACAAAGGCTGCAGACAACTCAAAGTAGCATGGAGAGGTGCATACTTGGTGTAACCAGGAGAGATAAGAAGAGGAACTCGTGGATCCGAAAAATGACAAGAGTGGAAGACATCATGATCAGAGTTAAATCCCTGAAATGGCAATGGGCTGGACATACTGCGAGAAGGACAGATCATCGATGGACAGCCGAAATTTTAGATTGGATTCCAAGGGACAGGAAAAGACCCAGAAGAAGACCACATGGGAGATGGGTGGATGAAATTCGAAAGTATGCAGGGGTGACATGGAGGAGACTGGCACAAGACAGACCGTTGTGGAGGAAACTTGGGGAGACCTTCGTCCAGCAGTGGATTGATAATGGTTGACAATGATGATGATGATGACATAGAAACATACCATTTCAAATGGTATTAAGTAGTGAAAAACTATAAAAAAACAAGTTCCCCTAAATATATATTGTGTCATCACACAACTGACATTTGTGTGATGACACAATATAAATTTGGTGCTTAGGACAACAAGAAATTAAACAAGAGTAATGAGCAAAATAATTTACAGCTCAAAGTGAATTCCATAAAGAAATTTTGCTGTAATTTTAAGAAATTGCATTTTTCATATTTTTTCATTACATTAGCACTTTGTTGCACATTGCATTAAAACATTGACAACTGACATGTGTTTGTTAAGCAACTAAATTTTTTTAAACACAAGTTACCTTTTTTAAATATTACATTGCACTAGCTATGCAAAACATTCAGCTAAATGTTAACAATGCTCTATTTTAGGTAAATAACCAAATAACCTACAACTTAAATAAATGAACATAATTTAAGAATAACGAACGCAATTTTTGCCAAAAATTAAAACATTATCCTGAGAAAGTAGCAAAATAAAGGAGACGCACCTACTTGACTCTTTGGGAAAAGAGAAAAACCTGCGGTCAGGGTGAGATCTGTTTTCTGATTTGCAGATTACACAAATCACATGACGATTCTTTTTCCTCCTGAAATATAAAAAGATTTCATTTGTTATTTCTAGTATTTGATTTCAGTTTAATTTTTGACATCTCTAATGAATCATAATATAATACCTTAAATAATTAAATGAAAATTGTAATTTCTACATGTAGGCATAAGCTATAACGTAGAATTTGAACTTAGCAGGCTGCACACATGTAGTAGTGTAAGCAGTGCTACCTTACTACACATGATTATGAAAAAACTTTGCTTAGGGACAAGCCACACTAAAAGGATACAAATTCCACGTTCACGTCTATAAAAAAATCAAAAAACAATTGTGGATACAGTTACTTGCAACTGGAATCGTAAATCACCTCTCCATTCCATAGTAGGGATAGTTGTGGTTCAGTGATTAGCATTCTCCGAATTGTGACGCGCAAGATTAATAATGCCACAGAAGGTGTACCAACCACATGACCAGTGGTAATCATGCACATGTGAAGTTTGCACATAAAATTACCTAAAGATTAATATCTCATAGCGGCTAAGCGTCATAAAAAATATATATGTTTTCTGACCAGTGAGTCGGAGGATATTGGAACAGTGTAATAACTTGAAATAGTTTCATTCCAGTTGAGCCACTGAGTCAGTTAATAAGATCAGAGGAAGAGTTATATGTTTGCCATTTGAGTGATGTAGCAAAGGAGCCCTTGTATAAAGAGGAAATTTTTTGTTTAAGTGGCTAGCTATTCAAATGTATTTTAGAAAATTCTAGAAACCCTTAAAAAGGGAAATAAAATGCTTAAATTGTAACGTGCAGCCCTTAAGGCTAAGTAGTAACTTTGTCTGAAGGTGGGTACTGGAGAAAAAAATTTTTTCAGGTGCTTACTGTACATAGTATGTATTCAACATAAGTCGTATGGGAACCATGGATACAAATCTCTATGGCAGGTTACGATTTCCTGGCAAATTTACCTTACATAGTTTTCTCCTTTTTTGCTGCCATAAGGCAGTTTAAGAATTTTATTTTGTAAACTGACAAGAAATATCTCTCTCATCTTTCAAGCTATAATTATAAACATAGCATGTCTGTAGTACTCTCTAATATGCTCAGATGACTCTGTGTTCAGTTGAAATACTGCAGGTCTAAAACTAAAAGAATAGTTGTGTGTGATATTTTTCTTTCTTTGATTGCAGGTGTAACGACCACGGCGAGCAAGCAGTTGCCTGTCTGTAATTTAGGGTAACTTGTTCCAGGGAAGAGAGATAGCCAGTGCCGTAAGACAAACACAACATCCATGCCTCACCGGGATTCAAACCCGGACTCTTTCGGACGAATGATCAGAGGCTGTTGTGTGGAATAGTGTTGCCCCTCTGACTCATACGCTCAGATGACTCCCTTCTAACAGCTGAAATATTGCGTGAGGGAGTCTTAAAAGAAATAATTGTGTGGGATAGTGTTGCACCTCTGACTCTGGAGTGAGCATAACAAAAAGTTACATATGAAATCCCAATATCTTATTACCTTGTGAAAGAGGTGTTTGCTATATTATTATTACTGAATTGGTATGAAATTATGTCAACTAATGTTAAGTCCAGAAATTGAATTTTCCTAAATTGTGTTACTCTTATGCTCAGGAAGGCCAAAAAGGTCATCAAACCAGAGTTAACTTTGTATTTGTTTTTTCGTTTTTTTCAACTGCCCACCCTGAATGTTGCGTTTGCAAATAAATAAAACTACTGAAAAATTTATTTGGCACTCATAATTTCTGAACATAGCATGTCACAGCTCTGACTGTAGCTTTGGTCTAAGGATTTGGGAACCTGGGAAAATACATATTGTATAACCATTTTGTCCTGCTATTGATCTATATTGGCCACAGAACTAATACACAGGTAAAATAAATATTGTGTAACACATAAGTTACACATGTAACACAAATACTTTAAGTACTACCAGGTGCAAGTGTGTGCAGCAACAAACAAAACCACAAACAAGAAAAAATTTAATAAGCCGTGTACACATTAAATATATTCTTTTTTTTATTGAAGGTTTAACGACCGCTGTGAGCAACTCAATGGGCTATAAGCAGTCGCCCGTCCCTAATTTAGGGTCACTGGTTCCAGGGAAGGGATAGAGCCAGTGCCGTAAGACAAAAACAACATCCATGCCTTACCGGAATTCGAACCCGGACCCCGTTCGGACGAATGATCAGAGGCCATCGCTTAGACCACTGCGCCACCGGGGCGGCATATACATTCTTACACTTTGCTTAGTTTCCACCACAACACCAACATGGCGATTGTAGAAAAGTACCTTAAAGTAAAAAAAAAAAAAATGCCCTGCTTGATTTGGGAGGTATGAAGAGGAAGTTCTATTTCATTAAACAGCTGACACAAATTTCCAATTTTTAGTATTAACTAAAATATACTATACCTAATTTTTATTTAACCCTATTTTAGGGGTGTTTGGTTTATATGGAACCATTATAAATATTATTTTGCATTGCAGGTGCATCAGCAAGGCCACATGATCAGGAGAAATCACACACATGTGCAATTTGCACAGAAATACCTACAGATAACTACTTTATAGTAATACCCGGTTGCTTGCCACGAATTTCATATTAACAATATACCTTAAATGTCAAATGTGCTGAGGCCATTTTTGAATTTCAATGGGTTTTGTTCGTGTTACCCTGAAGTATTAAAAATTGTTTTCGTGGAATTCTCAGAAGCACATGAATGGGTTTCCACAAAACGTACACGTTAGGTATGTAACCTTAGTTATATTCTTTACTTAATGGCTGTGAATCCTAAGAAAACATAATACTGAGAATGATTCTACGTAAAGGCGGGAAAAATGATTAACCTCCATGTCAACATGCATACAATTGAACAATGTAAGGCTCAAAACGTTTCCTTTAATAACACTTAAAAAGGAATAAGAAAAAAACCCCGTAATTACTCACCTAGTAGATTTATCATTTTCTTCCATCAAAGACATGTCTTGCTTGATACAGACTACCAAAATAAAATTGTAAGTCCACTTGAACAATTGCAGATCACTGAAACGACTATAGCATATATCGCAGAGCTAGAAGAGAGAATTGAAGAAAGTCAACAAACACAAACGCGCATGCTCAGTCCAACTCAGTCTGCTCTGGCATCAGCCTGTATGTTGGCTTCTGTGCACTGCATTTTCCCCTAAAGATACGGCTGCGCTAGTTACGTCTTGCTGAGCCTTAACTTCTCGTTAGATACTCTTTGCCTGTGCCCTGCCGCCTGCCTGCTCTGATAAGTAAAAATAAGCGTCGTGAACAGGCGAGCTGAAGACTAAACAACCGGAGATCCGTTACGGATACCGAATGCTGAGATCAAAATTTTACGAACGGGAAGAATAATAATAATTAAAAAAACAAAAAAAAAAAACAAAGAATACAAAAATTACCCTAAATTTCCTGCGATGTGCAAATTACCTACCCTAAGACCTGAGAAGTGAGGAATTACCCTAAAATAGGGTAATTACCCTAGGGTTGGCAGCACTGTCCAATTCATCTTCAGCTTCAACGGGGGGGGGGGGGACCATCACCTCCTAATAGCTTAGCAGGCCCGCGCACCGATTTGTGACGTCACTAGAGTAGTCCGTAGTCTCGGAGAGGAGCATTACGGCGATGTGCGAACGAACGCGTCTTTACGTACACCAACTAACCAGGTCGTGCGTTCTTTTAGAGTTTCACTGCATTTAAATAAGAACTTGTGTGTTAGTTTTCAAATAACTGCAGAGTTAACAAGTTTGTTTAATAATCTTTTAAAATACAGAAGAAAAAGAAATTACAGCGTAAAATTTAGCGTAGCAATAATTTCGACTTGAAAGGGTAAGCAACACAGATTCGTCAGTTTAATGAAAGCATCCCTGTCATTTCACTGGAAGTGATAAACCATTTCTATAATCGAAATTATAAACTGTTGTCGTAGTTTCACTTGAAGTTATAGTATCTTTATAGTTAACCGAACGATTCCTGTACTTGTGAACAAATCGTTCTTGTACTTGAAAGATTAGTTTGAGGGTCCATTACGAAGTATCGCCGTCGTTTCAAAAGATGTCGATTGACATATTTAAGGAATCAGATTTTTCATTCATTGCAAACTTATGACTATGAAAATTTTAATGATGAAATAATTCCTTTAGTGAAAATGTATTTTATATGCAATCCGTGATCACTAATATATATAAAAAGGTCAAGAAAAACTGAATTTTTTTCTGTGTTTTTTAATTATTACCAAAGGCTCAATAAAACACGTTTTAACATACATACAGGGAATTGCTGCTTGATCCACTGATTGCATCAAATAAATTAAGATTTCAAGAAAATTATGCCATTGCTACATTATTAAACGTACAATAATGACATAACAAGTTTTCCTAATTTTAGTACCATCTAGTTACGTGTTTGGACAACTTCATTTTGATAAGCAAATGTAAAGTTTATAATTTTTGTCTTCCAGAGCACTATTTCAAAAAAGTTACCTTGTCAATGTATTAAGTATATTAGTAGCATTAAGCAAAACTATTTGGATCCACAATATAAGCATTTCTTTTTATCTGGAAAAATACAAGTAACTTATTGGCAGAAATTTCCTGAAATTTGATTTTCAAGAAGTATTCAGCAAAACTGCCAATGTACATATAATTATGAATGTGTAGTTCTTTGTGTATCACAAGCACAATTTGATTATGTGTCCGTTAGCTGTTCCTTGAAGAATTTCAAAGACACGTTTCTAAGAACATCTGAAATTTGTTCCAATAATTTCTTAAAGTATTTTTTCAGATAATTATTATATTTTTTAAAAATCTGACAAATGCACATGCAGTTATTGTACTGAATAAATCTAAGAGATTGTTTTGGTACTATAGGATGTATTTTAAAAGATGTACATGTCTCATTATAAATTGACTAACTCGATGTACCATTTTCTCAGAAACTATAAAAAGCAATGGTATAAAATTTTGCACAAATGTTTTGTCATTACTAAAGCTATTGAAAAAGATTGTTTTTTCCTCTTTTTTATGATTTTGGTTTCAAAATAAATTCTATGAAGGATTGAAGAAGTTTTCCCCATACAAAAATTGACACCCACCCCCACGTTTGGAAGCACACTTTCCAGTAGTTATCGGATAATATGAGATATATTAGTTCCAGTTATTATTGCTGTAGCTTGTGAAGACACAGTGCAGGAAGTCTGGAAACAGATAAGTCTAGATAAATGAATAAAAAGTTGATCTCTCATTTTAAGCAACTGTTTAAAAAAAAAAAAAAAAAAAGCGAGTATATATTTCTACTTGTATTTTAAAAACCTTGTTTGTTTAGAACATAGTTTCTACAATATGTGGATTCATGTCGATCCAGGTACTTTTTTTTCTTTTAAAAATAACAATATCCAAGGCTTAAAAATACCATGCCAGAGATGCCCAGGGCATGTAAATCATTCGCCTGGGCAGGTAAATAAAAAATCTAATTGCCTGCGCATGGCAATTAAATTTTAAAGTAAAAAGTTTGGTAATAAAATTTCCTACTACACAAGAAAAAAAGATAGTCATCACATGTTGTGTTTCATGTCATTGATAATTAATGGAAGTTGTATTATTGTTACGAAGTACCAAAGAAAGAGCAATATCACATCTTTAATTATGTTATGCTTTACACCCAGAAATCGGAAACCATATGTAGTTTTGCTACAAATTTTGTTTATAATCAACAACAGGATGCATGCCTCTGATGTAACTGGTTTCTCATGTTTAATGACAAAGGGAGAAAACTTTAATAAAAGGAACATGGCAGAATCACTAAATTTCTGAAACACCAATTTCATCTTTGTACCATTTCACACCAATTTTAGCATCATATTAAAAATTGATATACACACTTTTGTGCATTGAACATTTGTAATACAGACCCTTAAAATTGAAGTGCAAACATGTTAAAACAGATCATATTTTTAACTTAAAAAAAAATTAGGGTTCTGGTTTGTTATCTTAAAAGATAAATTTTCCTGCGCATCCAGCTTTTACTACCTGGGCAAGTAAATAATTTCTTGCCCAGCTAGTAAATAAACACCTAAAAGTTACATGCCCAACTGGGCCCGTGGGCATGTAACTTTTCCCATATTTTTCAAGCCCTCATATCTATAGATTTCTGATATATTTAAAAAGAATATGATTAGTATCTTTTGGAAAACTACTGATTTTGCTTTAGCCAGCTGCTTTCACTATGCAAAGTGTGAAATTACTCTTACTAATTAAAATAATTACTTGAACAATTTAAAACATATCTAGTCGCCTTCCTTAATCTTCTGAGTGTGATAACCGTTTTGACACTTAAGCAATAAAAACAATGCAAACCAGAATGAACAAATTTGTGAAAATTTTATTAGAAAAAATGTCAGGCTGTATATACATGAGATATCAAGAGATATAGAGTAAAACAAATAGATTTTAAAACACAAAGGCAAAGGTAGAAATTTCTCTTTCTGTGACTTCTTTTAATACGCAATACAAAATATTTTAAAATTCATAATTAACAAATGTAACAGGAAAAATTTAACAAGATTGTTTAATACGCACGTATTTCACTATGTATCGAGATTTAAAAACATGTTTTACATACGTTATTCTTTTTCAGTTTAAACCATTTAATGGTGGTTTAACTGTTGGAACTTTTACATGTTATATTTCCTTTGTGTGAAATGCAATTTCTCAGTTGGAAGTTATTAGTATTCACTGCGAACATATATCTCGGTAATCAAATGTAATTCAAGGAAAAATCTTTCACGTACCTCTTGGTTGTAAGTGGTCGATGTTCAATCTTTGCACGGTTGTTCTCATCAACAACGATTTTATTTGAACATCGAACCTGAGAACCTGATGAGAACAACCGTGCAAAGATTTAAACATCTCATTAGGTAATTGATGAGAACAACCGTGCAAAGTTTAAACATCTCATCAGGTAATTGATGAGAACAACCGTGCAAAGATAAATTTAAAAATACGAATTTAACTTATGTCACTTACTTCTGGCATGTAAAATTTTAAATTTTCAAGATTTCGGTCACATTTTGATATTTTTTACAAAATTCTGCTGTAGGAATAATTTAGAAAAAGAAACACTGTCCTGGATAAATTTAATCAGACTTCATCTGATATGCCACTCCATATACAGTATATTTTTTGTCACCATGAATTTTTCTGTGGTGACCTAAAATATGCTGGATTCTTCTGCCAATATGTTGAGTGTCAAATGGGAGATGTTTTCAAGATTCATAACTTGTGAGTACCTTGAAAAATAGTGGCTCATGCAAATTCTTTAGACCAAAGCTCTTACTAAAGTGAATCTTATTACTACAACAGCTTGTGTAATGTCATCAGCAGTGTTATAATCAGAAATAAATCTACTGGCCCAGTGGACGCACTAGAATTTGCAAGCCACTGGTCCACCAAAATGCTCATTGGTCCGTACAAAAAAAAAAAAAAAAAAAAAAAATTGAAGACATTTACAATATATGTAGTAAACAATGTATCATTTCAATGGAATTATATACAATATTTGTTTCTAAACTTATTAGTTTGCAGCCTAAAAAGAAAACCATACAGCAAGGTAAAAGAAAAACATTCATTTTTTAACTTGTGACAAATTAGAAACAAAACAAAAAACCAACTTACTAGCCATCCGGGCCAGCAAAATCAATAGTCTAGTGGTCCGACGGAAGTTTTACTGGACAACGGCCAGCGGACCACTGGGTAATTCAAACGCTGCATCAGTAAAATTTAACAGTGATGCTGATAAACTTGAACATATGCTTTACAGGAAGCAAATTATTTGCAGTCATTATGTGAAATTTGACATATTTTAGTGAATAAAAGATTCAGTATCTATATTTTGCTACCCACAGCAATTAATTTTTAACTAAATGACCATGACAGACGTTAATTTTTTTTTTTGAAAGTTTAACGACCACCGTGAGCAACTCAATGGGCTATAAGCAGTCGCCCGTCCCTAATTTGGGGTCACTGGCTCCAGGGAAGGGAGAGAGCCAGTGCCGTAAGACAGACACAACATCCATGCCTCACCGGGATTCGAACCCGGACCCCGTTCGGACGAATGATCAGAGGCCATCGCTTAGAGCACTGCGCCACCGGGACGGCATGACAGACGTTAAAGAAACTATGTTTTCCTCACCTCACTCATGTTCTAAAATAAAAGTTTATTAACAAGTACTTGAATGAAGACCAACATTTCTGGTACAATTATGCTCCTTGAGTTGTAGATTTTTTTTCAAATTAATATCAAAGATATGAAACTCTAGCTGACATGAAATATGATAAATGGAATATGAAGCCTTACTTCTGTACTTTACATTGGTATCACCATAAACTTCATATTTTGATTAGGACTTTAATGATTTGAATAGCTTAAAATCACTTTTGAAGGAGGATGAAATACCAAAAAATTGGGTATTAATTTAAAAAGCAAACTGCATAATGTTTGTAAACTTGTTTGTGTGAAATAAGTATACCACAGAAATAGTTATGTCACAGTTACCAGTGATTTGCTGATACATATTATATGTAAGAAATGTTCCCATTCATGAACTAGAAAATACAACATATCCATCACAGATAAAGAATGTAAATATTCTTTATGAAATTTAAGAAAAAGTGGCATGTTTGGCATAAAATACAAATGATAACAACAGTAATAGATTTCATGTAATGTTAGATATTATACATGCATTTTTCACAGAAATTAAAAAACTTGTAAGTGAACCAAACATAATTAAAGGCCGTCCATAAAGTACGTCCAAGATTACAGGGGGAGAGAGGGTTCCTGACAACCAGACCAAATGTAACATGGGGGAGGTGGGAAGTTCAGTAATTCAGACATCCAGCGGCTAAAATATAGTGGAATCGTATAATTAAAAAACTCCCCCGTTTGTTCACATTGGAACTTAATTATGTTTGCAGATATGTCTTTATATCAACGGGGGGGGGGGGGGGTTCGCAGTCCTTTGAGAGTCTGCAAGTATATTTTATGATTTTTAGAATTGAGCTCTTTCAACTTAATAAACTGAGAGAATGCAATATTTATTGCTTAATTATATTTTATCTGAAAAATATGTCGGCAATGTGTATTTATTTTCAGGGTAGGAGGCGTCCACGGGCTCCACTCTGTATTCTATGCCTAAAATATCAGTTGTTTCGAGTTAAAAAAAAAAAAAAATGGAAAATGTGTTGTCGACCGAGCCGTTTTGAGAAGGGTTGCGCATCCTAGGGTAGCTGTGTAGTAACCCACCAAGTGGAGGGAGGTAAATGAGTCACAAAATATTTTTTATCACTTCTAATAAAATCAAAGTAATGAAGAACAAAACCCATGTTCGTCAAAAATTAAGCCAGAAATATTCTTTTGATTAGCACCAGCACAACGAGCTCTGAATGATGAAATCAATATTTTAAACGCCAATGTATTTGGACTACTGAAAAGGGAACAAAGTGGAATGTTAACGGAAGTACAGACGAAAGAACTAACAGTAAAAAAGCAGAAGGTAAAGGAACTTGAAGGAAGACTATGGAAAAAAAATAAACGTGAAATGCAGAGAAAAACAAAAGAGTGTGCTACAAAGAAAATGTACGTGTTTATAAATTAATGCCTAAATAATAAACATTTTCTGAAGCAAACGTGTAAATATATGGATGTTTCCTTTGAATAATTATGTTTTCTTTGTTTCACAACGGACTTCTAGAAACAGTCGTCAAAAATAAAGGGGGTTGCGGGAATTAGGACATACTTTTTAGGGAGGGGTTGATAACAATCGGACAAAATGTGACATAGGGGAGGCGGGGAGTCTAAAAATAGTAAAAATCTCGGACGTACTTTATGGACTGCCCCCTTACCTTTATTTTACAGCAGTGAAGCCCCCACACAGGTACTCCACAGATTAAATTATTTTTGCTAGTTTATTGAATTCAACCCCCCCCCCCGTACATACAGGTTCTTGAGACAATCTAACATGAATACATCATTATCCCACATTCCAGTACCCTACAGAAACTTTGTTAAAAATTTGGTTTTAGTCCAAGGACAACAATTTTCATAGTTTTTCCTAAGATACATCAAGTAAACATAACCTGGTTTAAAGGGAAATGAAAAATTATTACATTGATGAAATTCATTTTAAACCATATTTCGATTACACCAGAGATTTAAGTCAACTATTACGCCAGAGACTTGAGTCAACTATGACATCTATGGCATCCCCCCAAAGCCATAAGCATTAGTTTCCCACTGATGTCCAAAGCATTGTTGGTGCGAACAATTCAGTTAGTGTTATGATTTTCCGAGCGACAAAAACAGCTAAATAATCTTTAGCATTTTGTTACAACTTTTTTTCCCCATTTTAGTATTTGTTGAGCCAGCTTAATCTCAGGATTATGCTGCTGGTCATCTGACTGGAATGGCATTTAATAACACAAGTGCTGCAACCAGTACTTTTGTATTCATGGTACAAAACCTAAGGTCTTCCTTTCAAGGTGTGGCCCAAAATTTTCCTGTCCACACTTTAACAAGAACTGATTTGCATTTTTTTTAAATAAAAAAAGTTATTGTTGGTTTGGAAGAAATTGGCTTTAAAGGGATTGTAACTGTAACTGACTGACAACAATTCTATAAACCAAAAAACAATGGCATTCTTTTCAGATCCTCCTTTACAAAGTGTGTGGTCATATACATACCCATATTATGATAGTTCAAGGCCATTACATTTTATTTTTGACTCTGTTCATTTAATAAAAACTGTGAGAAGTACCTGGCTGAATCAGAAAAATGGGCAATGTATGTATTATCCAGATTTTGATGTCCTCTATGAAGACCAATGACTTCACTTCAGTTAAGAAATTACATGAGACTGAAAGTGGCCAAATTGTGAAATATGGTTATGGTTTAACATTAAAAGCTTTGTGTCCTTCCAATTTAGAAAGACAAAAATTAAATGTGAAATTAATACTCCAGATTTTCAACTGTAGCACTGCTGAAGCTTTATTAACTGTTGGATGAATTAATAATATACTAAATTTTGGTGACACTGAATGTATTAAGATTATAATTACACGGTGGAATATTTATAATGTGACAGCAGTTTTTAAAGGGGAACACTTGAGGACCAAATATCATGAAACACTAACAGCAGATGTAAAAGTAGTGTTCACTGAAAAGTTCCTTAGGAAAAGCAATATTTCAAGATTGGTGGAGCATGAAGTTCTAAATGAAATTTTCAAGATACGGTAAAAAATAACAATGATTTCTTTTCAAAATTATTTTCACTGAACATTTAAGTATTCTACATTTTTTTTTCAAACTATTTTTTTAAGGTTTGAAGTTTCCTTTTTATCCTGCTTTTCATTTCTGTCACTTTTACTTTTACAGTAATTATTAAGAAATGTATTTGTGGCAGCCATGATAATATATTTTTTGTTACAACTTCAATACCATGACCTTCAGAGCAATCTACACCTAAACAACATTTCTTTTTTGTTTAGCACATCTTTTGTCAAATCCAAAACAAGTTGCCTTTGGTTTCTGACCTTTAAAAACAGATTTTCAAAATCAGCCGAAACAAGTTTTTGTACGATAACATATGTATGCACTACAATATCTAATACTTCAGGATGGGGATATAGAAGCCCTCCTCTATCCATTTTTTCTGTTAGTTTATACTGACAAAAATTAACAGTATTATCTATTACAAGGTACATTTTACAAGAATTGCATTTTAGTTTTTTAATAGTTGTGTGAGCACAATAACCAGCTACGTATGTAAGAACTGGAAGTAAATGCTGAACAGCATGCACATCTTTTCTATTTACATCAATTCTATCAAATCCAGGAAGAGTTGTATCTTCATTGAAATTTACTGTATTGGTCAATTCTTTTTGCTCCAGATCAATATTTAAGTCACCATACTTTGCTGACTTAATTTTTAAGGGAGCTACGGTTTGCAAACGTAACTTGCATTCAGTCTCAAAAACCTGACGTAATGAAATAGCAAACTGAGAGCCAGCAAGCTGGCGAAACTTACCAAAACGATACTCCAAAGCATCAGTCTGAATTTTCCCTGTTAATATAAAAGAAAATTTCAACTCTTCTATACAGTATGTTACTAACTCTAACACAGCATGAGTTGTATGTCTGAGAGATGTAAAAGTTTCCCTTGTCAATACCCCAGTTGCATACTTTGCATTAATCCACTGGTAAACCCAGTCCAGAAATTTGCTTAAGAACTGGTATTTTACGTCATTGTCACTGTTAGTGAGTGGCTCCACGAACTTATCTCTTTTGTGTTCCCCCTTAAATAAGCTTTTAACGTTCATTATTGACCACCATGTATAAATAATCCTTATGTACTCTGAAGTCTCTCTAAAATGGGGCGATTCATTTTTTTCTCCAAACTGTATCAAACCTTCAATTACATGTTCATTGAAAATTTGCAAAACTAACTTAACATTTTGTCTCTCTAAATTTGTTGGAGAAAGAGCTTTTAAAGTAACACCATATGCGTATTTTACCAAGTTTCCCAGTTCCAAAGAATACATTTTTTTTATGGAATCAAAAGATGCTGTCTTAGTTTTTGAATGATCATCAAAATCAATGTAATACATACACTGGCCATGGTTACGTTGGTTCAACCAATTATTACGCAAGGACTTTAAAATATGGACAGGGTCATAAATAAAAAACAAAGGTCTATTTACATCAGAGGGATGAATGTACACAATACTCAGTTTTGGTGGAGAAGCAAAAAAAGACATTGCTTTACCATTGATTGCATTATTATCCGAGCTAACACAAATGATCTTAAAACCAATACCTTCTAAACCTGTTATAACTCTCTTAATAGCCTTAAAAAGGTCTTCGGCTGTTATCTTACTTACAGGCAAAATATATGCAACATCTTTATAGGCTGACAAAAAACTCTGAACCATAAATACAAAAGCAGTTGTAGCACATTTCTCACTGTTGTAGGCAGCCCCCTACAATATTTCCCCCTTGAAATCAAGACATGACTTAATGTGAATTTCATCAACCATAAGAGACACAATTGTGATCTCTCGACTCTATCATACCAAACCCTCTGTTTCATATACGACAAAAAATGTTCATCAAATTGTTCACTTCCAGGATCTAATTTCAATGTGGAACATATTCTTCGTATTGTACATGGATGCGGAAAAATAACATATCCAGAACTTCTTAAAAATTTATACGCATGAGGAGAAATGGAAAAAACTAAACTTGAAAATATTAAGAAATCAACATTATATCTTACATTATGTTTTTTGTTAGAAATAAGCATGAGTTGCTCAGTTATAAAATTAACAACACCTTCTTTTTCTTCTGGTAACACCTTTAGCATATTTAGTAATAATTCCTGGATTACACTAATCACATCACTGACCGAGGAGTCGCTACTTTCTTTGTGCAATTCCTCGACAGTCTGCAGTATGTCAGATACATCATTAATGTCTCTAATTTTGAAAGGAAAATTATACTTACCCAAGTGCTTTATTGGTGAACTTCCTACATATGCCATTATATCCAATTCATTATTTACACATACTGATTTTAACACAGAAGGGCCAGGTGAAAACTTTAAGTCCAGAAAAACTACTTGATCTGGTTTATCCATGATGACATTCCAAATATTAGAAATTTTTGTTGATTGTAAATGCTTTTTAAGTTCACATAAATTGTTGCATGCCTTTTTCTTATCATACAATGCTTTACTTTCAATGCTTTCTTGAACTGCTCGCTGAAGAGTTTCCATTTCAATTCTGGCTCTTTTTCATCGGACCTTCCCTAGACGTGTCCGCTTTGGACATGTAATCCGGACATCCTGGAAACTGGGATGGAACAGCACCATCCCTTAATTTTGGGTGTGCCAATGGAGCTGTTATTAATTTCCCACATTTCTCGTCATAAGAAGAAGACTCTCTAACAATGTCAGTCTCACAGAAATGTAGCTCACATACCTAAGATTAAAAGTAACTAAATATTAGAAAACATTCTTCAAACAAAACACAACAACAAAAGTTATATTACATTTATATTTGTAACATTATAACAACAGCTATTATTTAAAATTACCATATCACATTAATTATTTACAAACCAGTACACACTTTTCTTTTTTTCAATTTTTTTAATGCCAACACACTGAGATTGTATTTGTTCATTACCAAAACCGTTCGTTAAATTACACTGAATCTAAACAAAATTGTCTGATAAATAGGTCTTTTGATATTTAAACAAGAGTTTAAATCTTAAAATACGTATTTATCAGACAAATTCATTTGACAAATTCGAAACGGGTAAATATTCTACAGCCCGAGCCAGTCTTAGCTCTGATAGAAGCAATCCACAATTCTTTTTGCTGTGTGGGTAGACAAGTTTCTTTCCCTTTCAACATTTTCACTGAACATTTTTTTTTATAAATCTTTGCATTTGAACTTCTACACAGACATTTCTTTTTGGTGATACCGCGCATGGTTGCGTTTGGGGGGAGGGGGTCTTACGATGCTTTCTGCGATGCTGTATTGTCAATGTAGCAAATAAACTATGGGTCGCTTGCTGATTTTAATTATTATAAGTTTTCATTCATATCACTTTTGCCATCTATTTATCGCATATTAACTGCATTTGCTTCCCTTACTTACAAAGTCATGCTTCACCACTGATTTATGCTCCGACTTTGCTAAATTGTATTTCTCTACATGGAATTGCCTTTCACACTGAAGCATGGAATTCCATGAAGGTGGCTTTCGGTATGTTGCATAGCGCTTCATATCAGTGCCCTTATAATCAAGGTACCGTTCTGGATACAAGCACCATTTGTGCCATTCCTGGACCAGTAAAAATGAGTGCACTACCAACTTTTGATACATACTGGTCAGCTGTTTTTATTTTTATTTTCTACTACTGCATAGCATGTTTTGTGTTTTATTTATTAGTACTATTTTCATAATTACATACACACATGCATTCCATTCTAAATTTGCTATATACTACTACAATGAAAATGATACATTATTTTCTACACGTACTGCAAATATATATACATATATATATTTTTTTTGCACAGAACAGTGGGCATTTTGGCAGACCACTGATTTGAAAATTTGAGTGGTCAGCTCGCTAAGCCTGTAGAAGATTTACTTCTAATTCTAACCCTGCATTTCATTGCCAATAAAAGATATAATTTTTAAAACTACGACGAAATACTTAAAACATTAAGTGAAAAATCTCTGGGAAGTTTTGTCGAATCACGATCAATAAAAAATATGCAGATGGCAATAACCATAATGACACTATTTTCACGAATGGAAAAATTTGAAGTAGACACAATGTGATTATTGATCAGTTGCATAGCAAACTTAACAAACGTCTGTTAGCTTATAAAAACTGTCAGTCTCCATTTCAATTAGTTAACAGCCAAACTTCTAATGCGATTGACCAAATTTCTCTAAATAACTGTTTAGATTTGTACAATGAGGATTTGGGTGAATTTTTACAGTTCTACGACTTTATCAAAAGTGTGAATGTAGCCACTGCACAAAACACAAAGAAAAAGGAAGTAAAATACATATATACAAGAAGTAAAATACATATATACACTATATTGACAAAAGTCATAGGACACCCCTTCAAAAGCAAATGAACATAACCGCTGCATTGTTAAGATGTGCGGTACAGCTGCAAACGCCATAAAAACAAGCCTGCAGCTGACCGCGATCACATTGCACTGTGAGGTTGAGTGAAAATGTCACGACAGAGAGAACTGACTTTGAGAAAGGAAAGATTGTTGGGGGTTATATTAGTGGTTTGTCTATGTATGTCAATAAATGCTATGTTGTGTTTCCCTTCAAGGTGTCTGGTGACTTGTCAATACAATACAGTGTATATTACAATTTGATTGATGTTTTCCCAAATGTATTCAATGTATTAAAACTATATTTGATAATAACAATAACCAACTGACAAGCAGAGTATTCTTTTTCGAAAATGGACTTGGTAAAATATAACTTGCAATCGACAATGCTTCAACAAAGACTTAAATGGTCTTGCTATCATGTCATTAGACCAAGATTTTGTTAAGCAGTTATCCTTCAATGATGCACACTCCTTTGCAAACCTTAAAGCAAGAAAGAAGACAGTTTAAAGACAAACTTTAACTCCTGAACTATGTGTGAACTTTTGTTTTTGTGCATTCAGAATAAAATTTTTGTAAGATATGTTGACACTTGGAGAGATTTTGGGGCATTTTTGGGGTATACTAGCAATGTTTATTTCCTACACAGAGTACACTTGAAGAGATTTTTGAGGGAGTTTTCTTAGCTCACTTAGCAGTTCTAATGTAATGAATGCCTAACATCAGTGACTGACATGTTTGCAAAACTTTTTACAAAATTTTGTGTACACTGAAAGACACTTTTTGGGGTACTCATTTTATAAATAAAACAAACAGATATTGCTACTGCTATTAACAGCATTGGTAGTTTACCTGATATGTCTCGAGTTATAAGTTGGGTAATATTTCTCTCATTTTTTAATAATTTTACAGGAAACTTTGGCAGTTAAGCAAGTAATACTGAACCAATACCTGTGTACCGATATATTTCACCTAATTTTTAAGAAATTGAATGGTTCTGATAAATTCCTATCCTACCACAGATAGAGCATGCACACTGCTCACATGAAGTTCTTCAATGTGTTGGTTTGTAGAAAAATGCTTCAAAATCTTTAAACAGACATTTTAAAGGCAAACTTACTCCTGAACTATGTGTGAACTTCTGTTTTTGTGCATTCATATGTAATTTTTGCTGTCTATACTTGATTCATTGTTTGTGTTCCTTTAGTAATAAATATTAAAAATGATAATTCAATGCAACTCACCAAGTCTGCAAACACAAAAGATGTATTTTACATGGCAACAAGGCCTTAACATTTATATAAAGGACATAGGCATGTTAGATGTGTACATGACATACATATATTTCGTATAGGGTATACGACATAGTTATTTTACAAGCACTTGTGCCCAGAAATAGGGACCCCAAAAAAGTTTAGTCTGGCACTGCTTTAGACACGTAAATAACTATGTACCAATGTATCAACATATTACTCTTGGGATCAAAAACATGCAACCCTTATTATTCTGTGTCCATAATAAAGTTTAAAATTCCTTCCTAAATAAACATATTTTACTTTGAATTTATTTGATACATTGGAAAAACATGTTATGGGTTACTATAACAACACAAGTAATCTATTATTTCCATTACAAACATAAATTTCATTTTTCAAAAATCTTTTCAGTGCTCTGACTTCCCGCTGTGAGATGCATTGATTATAAAATTAACCACATTTAAATTTTCTTGTTCAAAATATTTATTTTACAAGTAGTTTAAATAAGGTTAAAAAAATGTTTCCACTTACCCTAGAGTTCTTCGTGACTTGAAAATGTTCTCGCTTAATTGCTGTAATCCATTTGGTGTGAGCCTCCCCATTAGTAGGGTATTTGAAGACGCTTACGCGTGGTCCATCATCATAATTACCGCGGCAGTGCGGTACACAGCACTTAAAAGGCATATTGAATTTACTTCTGGTGCTGTTTTTCCTAAAAATATTCCTTAATGAAAATAAATTTGACGACGACCACGCAAATCAACAGTTATGCACAGAGTGAGCAGCACACGCATGCTCGACCATCATGGCTCGACCACCCACCACTGACATCAGCCTACTCTACCCTACGTCATGCAGTTTCCGGTGTTCGGTGCGCGGGCCTGTAGCTATTAGGGGGTGATGGCCGGACCCGAGGAGCTACTAAGCCAGAAAGCTAGTGACAACCAAAGAACTGACGTGCTGCCATCTATCAGCCGATTTATATTGAAACGAACGAAATGAACGGGTTTTTTGAACGGATCATTCTTATGACCCGATCTGAAAGATCCGGATGCCGTAAACGACCGAATCTGCCCACGCTTGTACAATGTACATGTGTTTGATGACGTCATTTTGTTTGTGTGCTCGTTGGCTGCGGTTTGTGTTGGGTTGTGATTGTGTCGTGTCAGGCGGAAATATGGAGGCTTGATTCATGTTACGACTAACGAAGTTTAGTTCAAGTATGTTATTGTATCTTTTCTGCACCTCCCTTGTTTGCTGTGTGTGTTTTGGAAGAAATTATGTTTATTTCCTAGAGTTTTAAAAGCTGTGATGTTCTCTGTGGTATAACTAAAGTTAGAATTCCAGCACAGCAGCTGTGTGTGCTTCAGTATGTCTTAAGTTGTGTAATCGCAATTCCCTTAATTTCTTGGCCTTAAGGAAAAACGAGTATAATTTTGGTGTTTTACAGAAATTAGCTGAACTAATTATCGCGCACACAGTGGACAGATATTCAGATGAAAGAAGTTTTGTTTCAATAAGCAGAACGTTAACATTTCTTCACAGGAAGAGATCAAGGTAAACAAAATGCTGAAAAAAAAAAAAAAAGCCTCTGCTCGAGTTTTGTGATGATTTTTTGTATTGGTAGATTTTCACGAAATTCTGTTACGAACCTTACAAGGACAGCTTTTTGGATTATACTTATTTTGATAAGATACATCAGAAGTTAAGGAAATTACAAAATCCCAGTCCTTAAAAAATTTGATTTTAAATGTGCAAACAAGAGAGATAGCGATCGTTTTTAATTGCTACATTTTTATAGAAAAATGTGGAAAATGAAATACTGCTACCTGAAATACGGGTTTTGCCGAAGTGAGACAAGAAATTTGAACTAAGGGTTCAGTGAGTATGAGAAAAATGCCATTACTGCCCTGAAAGTTCGAGCGAAATTAGAAATATGTAATTGTGCATTTAAGAAACAAGTATAAGGCACATTAGTTCATTTTCTTTGCTGGGTCATTCCATTCCAAATCGACAAATTTGAATTTTTTGGTTAACTCATAGTCATGGATTTTGCTGACACTTGAATCACCAATAGCAGATGGCAACTCCAATGCTTTTTTGCAGATGGGGATACCAAATAAACCCCTCATAGTTTTAACTACTACAACTATTTTTAACATAAATTAGCCTCCCTAATGGTGCAGTGGTCTCCGACCATTCATCTGTGTTCAAATTCAATGTAAAGCATGGGTGGTGTGTTTATCTTACAACACTGACTCACATCTCTCCCAGGAGGCAGTTATCCTAAAGTTGGGCCAGGTGACTGCTTACATCCCATTGACTTGTTCACAGTAATCGTTGAACCCCCAGTAAAAAAAAATAACATAAACTAGTTTTAACTATTCTATGGTGTATGTGCAAGTATTTTGTGCAAAATAGGTAACTACTGTTTCAACTGACAATGCCATAAATATCAAATATTGCATGTTCTATAAATAGCTTTTGATAATAAATTCAGGTTTCATAAATTGTTTTTAATAAAACAATATATTATTTGTAATTATTGCTATCATTATGAATTGTTTTTTAATAAAAAAAATTCGTAATGATAGCAATAGTTACAGGTTAGGTTCTGTAATTTTTTGATAATTACAAGTCCTGTATTACACTGCTGGCCACCCAAAATCCAACACCAAGAAGGACGCGAGATAGCAAAGCCAGATTTACTGGACACACAACAACAGATACAAAGATGAAACGATTGAGCCTACAGGCCCGTGCGACTTGCGGAACATGCAGACATCAATAGTTCATGTGGCCCCCATGGCTGGCAATAATGGCCGCTACACGCCGCAGCATCTAACGAAAGAGGCTTTGGATGTGGGCTCGGGGTATGTCGATCCAGGCTGCTTCCACACGTTGCCACAGTTCATCAGGCGTAACCATGGTTGCCGATCAGCGACCAGACGTGTTCGATGGGCGACATATCGGGAGAACAGGCGGGCCACGGCAGGAGTGTCACTAGGTGGGCTGTAAAGAATTGTTGCATGATGCAGGCGTGCATGGTTCTGTTGAAACATGGCTGCTGGCAGGTCCTGCAGGTAAGGGAGGACTACAGGCTCCAAAAGGTTGGAGATGTAGCGGTGGCTGTTGAGTGTACCGGCCATGTGTACCAGAGGGGTGCGGGTGTCATATCCAATTGCGCCCCAAACCATAACGCCAGGCGACGGACGGGTAGGGCGATGCATAATGCAGGCATCATACAGTCTCTCGCTGCGGTGCCGCCACACTGCAGCGAGAGACTGTATGAGTGCGGCGTTCAATGGCCCAATGCCGCCGCACTTGCCGGTGGTGTAACGTCAACGGTAATCGAAGCAATGGGCACCGTGCGACAAGTCCCCGCTCCTGCAGACGAGGTCGAAAGGTACGTGCTGACACAGGTTGTTGCGCAACACACCCTAATTCGTGCGCTAACGTTCGTGATGTGGCGGTGCGAGCCGTTAATGCCCGCCACTCAACATGCTGGTCCTCTCGTTCGGTGGTGTGCTGCGGCTGCGGCTGCGGCAATCGCTCACTTCGGTCCGCCCGTCCGTCCTGCACCTACCAAATCCATACTAGCCTCATTGTGGCTAGATGTCGTCCCACACAGGCGCCAATGTCTCGGTACGATAAACCGCTGTTGTGATAAGCCACTATTAGTCTCCTGTGGAACTTCTAAACATGCTGGAATGACTGCCGTATTCTGTGACGATGCATCAGGAAGCTTCCCACGCACAAGTCCGGCAGCTCAACACACTTACAGCCCGCTTTCTGTGCACCTTATAGTGCTTCTTGGTGGCGTGCCGGGCGCACATGATTTGTATATGCCCTGCAATGCTAGGCGTTTGCACGTCCCCTCGCGGGCGACGCATGCTGCAAATTTCAGGCCAATCGGGTGCTTCCTTTTGGGTGGCCAGCAGTGCAAATTCATTTTTTAAAATGTTGTAAATCTGATTTTTATTTGAAATTCATTGTACTGAACTTGTTTTGAGTAAAAATACACTTCATACATTGAAAAAATGAAGGTTTAATATCAAAATTATGTTCATACTTCACTAAACAGGCTAGACTTTACCTATTTTGCTGTTTCTTCGGTTCACAAAGCACCTAATGTAAAGTAATGGAAGTATATTAAAGACTGATGTAAATTTCAGGTATATGGGGAGAGACCAGCTTCGTAATTTCTTACATGATGTGTACGATCAATGTAAATTTACTGTCATTCTGATTTGCATGATAGCCTATCCCTTTCATCTGTATTATGTATATATGTGGTTTGTTAAGATCAAAAAAATTTTTGTAAGGCTTAACAACTTCAAGCAGCTACAAATAAATCACAGGATAGACACAGCTACCCACGGGCGGATTGGCCCGTCGGGACACCGGGATATTTCCCGGCGGACCACTCGAGAAATGGCACACTTTCTTGTACACCCTTCTTTGTCTGAATTTTTTTGGAAAGAAGGAATAATTATTTTGGTACTTATGAATAACATTGATTATCCAAACGTCTGTGCTATTCGTGCCAACTAAATACACCAAAAATAACAGAATGCTGTCTAGACACGGTACCAAACAATGGAGATAATTGCTAAATTAAAAGATGAACTTTTATTTACAATCTAAAACCATATACACACGCGCATGCTGCGCAAGCTCGCCTGTGAGGGCACGCACTTGACCTTTTTGCTGAACTGCAAGGAACTACAATTGATTAAAAATTTTTTGACTATTAATAGAAGTGCTATCTCAGCAAAGGATGAACGCATATTATCCATCGCTGAGCATAAGCGTTTATTAAATGTTATTCGCAGTAAACGATGTCTTATTGACTTCCTTAACAGAAAGTCATATACTGCCTATTCTTGGCTTACGAGACTAGCACACCCTATTATCTTGGATAAAATCATGACTGTTCACTCAGCCATTTGTTTGTCCGACATTGACCGGTTACAACAAGGACGTATTAAAAAACTTTGCGCTCTAATGGCTAGAAAGACCAATGGTATGCACGATCCTTCAAGATTCATACCGACAACAAGCTCAATGACACAAGCCGGTTTTGTGAACCTCAGTACAAGGTCTGTTAACAACATTCAAGTTACTGCTCTTTCTCGTGGATATAAATATTGCTATCCTGTCTTTAAACAAGACAAGATCAAGCTGATTTCTCAAACTGAAAACATTATACGAAGGTTACCACACGAGGAACAGGAGCCAAATTGTTACAAAATTACGCATGTTATGGCGCAATCTGAGAAGGCTCTGCGAACCGAGCAACACAGGACATTGCAATATGTACGAGAACAATTGCTGCTTTTGTCACGCGACTCTTCTTTGGCTGTGACTTCGGCTGATAAATCACAGCAAATCGTACTAATGAATCACGTAGATTACAGCCAAAGAGTTATCGAGGCCATTGACAAAATACCACATGAAATAACCCGATCTGACCCAACTTCTGCAACTAATAGTGGCTCTCAGTAAATTGAAAAACCAGGGTTTTTTTTTACTAACTAACATTTCTAAATGTATGCATCCACCCAATGGCCCTAGAATCCCTGAATTATTTGGCAAGGTCAAATTGCATAAGGAGGGCCACCCTGTTTGCCCATTGGTTTCGGGTTATGCTAACCCCACGCGCCCCCTTGAGAAAGCATTAACTAGTTTCCTTAAACCTTTAATCAGTTATTCCAAGTTTTCTATCCACAGTTCTTCTCAAGCCCTTGCCAAAATTAAGTCATTTGACTCTTGGGATTCACCGTTTATCCTAGCGTCTTTGGATGTGGTCTCTTTATTTCCTAATGTTCCGCTTAACTTAGCTCACTCCCTTATCAAAGAAAAGCTTCCCATTTTAGGTGTTACTCTTACTGAAGCTGTTGCCATTATAGACTCTTTAAAACTAATAGCCCGGCGGACATACTTTTGTTTTAATGACATTATCTACCGACAAAAAGCTGGCACACCTATGGGTTCACCGCTTTCAGCTTTGTTAGCCAAAATAGTCTTACAGCAACTGGAAAACCAAGTGATTGAGCAGTGCCCTTTAAAGCCACTCTTATTTTTAAGATATGTCGATGATGTGTTGGTTATCTGGCTTCACTCAGTTCCCGCCCTCTAGGGTTTCGCTGAGTTGCTTTCCATCCATTCCCCCACCATTAAATTTACAATTGAACTTGAGACTCAGGGATCGTTACCTTTTTTGGATTTCTGTTTAACACGTAACACCTCCAACCGTTCCTTTTCATTCTCCGTCTATCGGAAACCTTCTGCACCCCCTACACTGATTCCATTTGACTCAGCCAACCCGTATCAACATAAGACTACAGCATTATCTTTTCTGTTCCGCAGGTCGTACTCACACTCTTCTTCTGCTAGAAATCGCAGTAAAGAGATTCGATTTATTTTTGATTTGGCCTCCCGGTTCGGATACCCACAGGATTTTGTGGTATGGCAACTTCGTAGATGCCAACGATCCACCTACACCTCTTTACGAGGAAATGAAGAAACTGTTAAATACATCGGTTCTATCGACTATGTTCCTGAAGTTATATATATTTTGAAAAAGGCTTGCCACAGGCAGAACATAACCTTTGGTATACAGACTCATAAATTTTTTCCTTGATTAGGAGGGATCGGGATAGGGTTAATACGTTCCAAAGGCACAGTGTCTATTCCATTCCATTAAAAGCTACTGACCCTGATATACAAGACACCAATTACGTAGGATCCATGACTCGGACTGTTGCTACCCGTATTTCTGAACACAAGTACAATGTCCGGACTGGATCGGGTACCACTGCTTTATCCCGACTAGTTAAATAAGGCCAACACATTCCGGACTGGAACAGCACCAAGATCTTAGCAACACCTACAACTAAGACTGGCTTATTATTCACTGAAAGCCTGTACATAGCTCTATTTGCTAACCAGTGTTGTAATGATGAAATGCCGTCGACACTACCCTCATCATGAAGACATTTTATTTCACACCATTGTATATTTCATCATAATCCGTAATCGTGTTTCTTGTACTTTTGCATGTTTATGTTTTCAAACAAGTGCGCATGCGTGGACATGAGCGGCGCCTCCATGCCGTTGCATTGTGGGTTGTTTTGTCCGGCTATATAATCCCGGAACCACCCCTCTGCGATTGCCTGATGATGGACCCATAGTGGGTCCGAAAGATCTCGCGTGTGTATATATGGTTTTAGATTGTAAATAAAAGTTCATCTTTTAATTTAGCAATTATCTCCATTGTGTCTAGACAACATTCTGTTATTTTTGGTGTAACATTGATTAACTTCATTTGAGTTTTATGTTATTTGTCTAAAATGTTATTGTCTTTAAAAAAAAAATGGCATTTCGTTGTATCTGTATGAATGTTGGGTGTTTGATGTAAAATGACAAAGCAAAATTCTCCCTACTTCAGTGAAAATTTTTTCTCTGGATGAAGCACACTGTTATAAATAAATTACGCAAACTGTGGTTAAGCATAGTTTGTTTGACTTGGAGCCAAAGGGACATTGGTAAGCTCTACCCTCCTTTTGTAACCTTGAAAAAAGCACTAGTAACAATTCTGATGGTTCTTCATCCAGGTCATCCCCACACCCTAATCCACGTACAGACATAGTTTTCTGACAGAGATTTTCTGAAATCCGTGTTTCACCCACATTTATTTTAAAAGAAACAACAATTTATCTGTATTTTTTCATGGATCAAAATGGTAGTTGTTTATGAGTCAAAATAATAGGTAGACTCAAGGTGGTGGTACAAGTACCATTCACAGTAGACAATCAGTGACCAATAAATATAATTATCATCTGGTATACAACTTCCCATTTTGAGTGTAGTTTTGATATGTTGCATTCCATCATGATAGATTTTAAAAATTCCTTCACTCCTGAATGGCTGGCTGTTGAAATTTGTTCGTGACTGAATTTGTTTTACAATGCATATCTCAACAGCTCTCTTTCACCCAGTCATTTAAAGCATTTGTTTCATGAGGGAATTTATAAGGATATTTGTATTTCTGTAGTGGATCATGATTTTTATAACGATTTCCCAGCAACAAATAATTAATGTTTATAATAAAGTTATTCCTTTCTTAAATGTTCTATATGATAGCCCTTTCTCTCTGAACTCTATGAACCTACATCTAGAGTCTCAAGGTAACCGGTCATTTCTTTAAATTGGTAGTGGTATTTTATTCCACTCCTGTTCCCTTGTCTGATCACTGTTTTAGGTCTGCATTTAGAAAGTGCTCTCTTTTTAGCAGTTGAAAGGCATAATAGTTCATTGGTGACACATCAAGGGACTTGGAAGGAATATGAGCAAAATATATAGACTTGATACCATTTTTTTTTTATTTTTTCAAGAAATAGATTTGGACATATGACTGCAGGGATCGCATTCCTCCTAAAATTCCTAAAATTCCTAATATTTTGTGACCCTCCTTAAATTCCTAAAATTAGACCTAAAATTTGCTATTCATCCTAAAATTTTCGTAAGCTTATTTTTATTAAAAACACAACCGTTATTAACGCCAATAAATTTACCATTACGGTAAGGTAAAAAGACCTGTTTTTGTAGAAACACAGCCTATATGCTGTGCTGCTGAAGGGAGGGAAAAATGACGCCATCGAGATGCACTTGCTTCGGGGCGGGCGTTCCATTTTTTGCCTTCGAACAGTTTTCGAGAGTAACAAGAGATCTAAGGGAAAAGGGGAGGGGTCATTTTCACCCCTGGTTTGCGCTTTGCAGACGAACTCCGTGGCACGCAGAAGATCGTACTTTATTTTTGTACATGCCTTGTGGAACCTCCTCTTTCTGCTGATGTTTTGTTGTTGTAAACCGCAGGTGGGTGGAAGCAAAAAGGAAACATGTGGTCTCCTTCCGTAACCTCCGGTAATGACGATGGGATGGTAGCTGAGTATTATCTTGGCAGGCAGTAGAGCACGTGATCATTGACCTTCGATCATGCGTCGGCGACAGCGACCTTCGATGCGCAATATATCTCGGCTCAGACTCGCTTTGACTGAACTTGCGTGAGATGCGTATGATAGTTTCTGGTTTTACGTCTTTTATGGTGTTCTCTGTGCTGTGTGCAGGTTCAGTTCTCTAGTGGTGACCTGCTTTTTTTTTTTTTTTTTTTTTCCATATCTTCTGACATCCTCGCAGCCAAATTTCGGGAAGTTGTCTGGTTTTGCAATATTGGAACGTGTTTTTGTACTTCCCTTTCATTTTCTGGTTAGTAATACAAGTGTTTAAGATGCCTAAATCCAAAACGAAATTTCAAGATGCGTGGCTCGCCAAAGAATTGGACGGAGTGAAGTTGAAAGAATGGTGTTCTGCAACTGAAACAATATTTTCTGCTAAGTGTATATTGTGTTCAGAAATTTTCAACATTTCTAATAGTGGCTTTTCACAAGTAAAAGCGCATCATAAAGGAAAAAAACATTTGCAGAAATTTCAAAGTAAATTTCAAAATAAGTCCATCCTGAAAGCCTTTGGAGGACGGGATCTTCAGCCCAAAACAAATATTAGTGAAGTACTGAGTCATGATTTACAGTTGGCTAAAGCCGAAGCATTATGGGCCATGAAAGTTGCTAAGGACAATATGTCTTTTGTTTCATGCACTGAAACAGTTGAACTTTTCAAAGAAATGTTTCCTGATTCTGCTATTGCAGCCAAAATGCAACTTAAAGAAAAAAGTTGCTTATGTGATATCACATGGATTGTCAAAATATTTTGAAGAGGATTTGAAAAAAGACATTGCATCTAGTAGCCCAGGGAAGGTTACTATAGCATTTGATGAAACTACAAATACACAAGTGAAACGGCAGTTGGATGTGTATCTCAGGTACTGGTCTTCAGAAATAAATTCAGTTTCTTGCCGATACCTAACAAGCGTTTTTCTGGGTCATGCAACAGCAGATATTTTGCTAAAAGAAATTCTTGATGTGTTATCATCCTTCAATATTTCGTTGAACAGAATTATTTGTGTATCCATGGACAGCCCAAATGTAAATAAGTGCTTTTTACGCAAATTCAATGAAGTTGTAAAACAAGAAACAGGCCAGAAATCTTTGGAACTAGGTTTTTGCAACCTGCATGTTGTTAGTAATGCATTTAAAATTTTTTTGACAAGCTTAAATATAGATTTTGACGAATTTGCTACTGATATGCATTACTTTTTAAAGAGTAGTGCTGCAAGACGAGAGGATTATAAATCTGTCGAGGATATAACATTGGTCACTGCCAAATTTCTTTTGCGTCATGTCAGCAACAGATGGTTAACCGTTGGTTCTGTAGCCCAGAGGCTCTTGGATCAATGGCTAAATATTACAGAATATTTTTTAAACTTCTTGCCATCTCAAAAAATATTTGAAAAACAACTGCGCAATTCGGCAAGGTATAAAAGAATTCACTGTTTCCTGAAAAATGAGCTTACTCCTTGCTATTTAGCATTAATTTCATTTTCACACCAAAATTTTGAAAAGTTTTCATTATGTTATCAGAGTGAAGAACCAAAAATACACCAGTTATATTCTGATTTAAATACTTTAATGAGGAATGTTATGGCTCAGTTTATCCAAGATGATGTTATAGCAGGGAAATTTGGAGAAGACCTAAAGAATGTAGATTTTGAAAACAAAAATTCATGGAAAAAACTAGGGGAGTTAGAAGTTGGTATGAAGACAAAAAATCTCCTCAGGAATGTTCAGGAGACCAGGCAGAAATTATTTCTCTTAGATGTAAGATCATCACTAATTGCAACCACAAAATATTTAAAGTCAAATTTGCCATTCTGCAATCAAAAGCTAAGAGACATAGAAGTTTTAAAGGTAAAAGAACCAAAGAAAGAGTCAACTCAACTTTCAGTCACTGAAGAACTTTCGGAAATAACCAGAATTTCAAGTGTTTTGCATCTTTCTGAGGAACAAATTGATAGAGTAAGAGAAGAGTGGAAACTTTTAAATTGCGATAAGCCAACTCTAGATGAACTAGTGAAATTTTCAGAGGAAGGGCATATTCCAGTGCGGATTGATCATTACTGGCGTAATATATTTAGTATTAAAGACTCTAGCAAAAAAGAAAAATACTCAAATCTTGCTAAACTCATAAAGTCAATTTTAGTTTTACCTCATGGTAATGCTGATGCAGAAAGGGGATTTTCGGTTAACACTGCTCTGTTAAGGAAGGACAAGGCTAACTTAAAAGACTCAACTATAACATCATTAAGAATAGTTAAAGGGGCCATTAAACACTATGGATGTGTAAGTAAAGTTCCCATAACAAGAAATTTGTTAAATAGTGTTTGTGATTCACATAAATTTTATAAAGAGTATGTTGATAAGCTGAAGGAAGAAGAATCAAAAAAGGTAAAAGAAAGGAAGCAGAAAGAGAGGGAAAATAAGGAAAAGCAGCTAGAGAAAAAAAGAAAAGCTGAGTTTGATGACAAAATAAAAGAAAATGATGCAGAAATAAATAGACTTAAAAACGATAAAGAAGCCTCCCTAGCAATAATTCAAGAGGGAACAGAAAGAATGAGAAAAGCTGTAGAAAAACAAAATACTGTTGAAATAGCAGTTGCCTCTAACTTGATCATACAAGGTTCAGCTGAAATAAAGAAAACTGAAAGTAAATTAGTTGTGGTAAAAGCAGAAAAAGATAGGCTAATCAGGAAAAGGTTAAAACAATAATATGAAAAAGTAATTCAGTGAACAATTGTACATAGTTCTTGGTTTTCAATTACCTTTTTAGGATATTATAATTTAATGTGAAACCTGAAAACTTTACTGTGAAAATCGTGAATTGCTTCTGGTTCAACAGCATATTAATGTTCAAAGTGAAACTTGAATGTGGTAAATATACTTGAATATGATAATAACACGTGAAAAGATAAGAACTGAACATTAGAAGTAAATCATACTTAAACTTTAGACATTAGACGTTATGCAAAAAATTTGGGTGTTAACTTCGACCATATATACTAATGGACTGCACATTGGCAATAGCTGCATCAAAGCCGCCATGGCTCAAACATTGGGCACGTCATCATCAGACTCCAAATTTCGTGTAAAAATGCTGTTATGATTACTAATTTACGCTGCAGAACTTCAGTGTTTTCGGTGTATTATGGGAATGCGCCTCATATATAATGAAAACTCTTCAGGTAAGTTTACTTATGAGCTATATACATGCATGATCGGGTTGTTTACATTTTGTGATTTATAATGTGATGAACATTTGCGAAGAATTTGGAACATGCATTCCATTTTTTTTTCTTAAGTTACTATATTTTTATATCAATAGCTGCAAGTTTCTGGTTAAGTAATTGAACTTTATCGACTTAGGTATTTAATTCGTTTCTTACCCATGAAAAATCATAGAACTTTCTTTACTATATCGGTCAGAGCAACCATAAGCACAGCAGGTGTAACCCATCTTTTTGACTGTTGTCATGTGATTTTATGTTGGAGCCAGAAATTTTGATGTCATGCGCAGTCTATCAGTATATATGGTTGAAGGGTGTGAAGCAAACTCTTTACAATGTATACAAAGTTGTTTTACTAGATGTATACAAATATACATCTAGTTTTTATTGAAATACACTCCTAAAATTTTCCTAAAATTTTTCTAAAAATTCCTAAAATTCCTACCTAAAATTTTCCAGAAGTATGCTATGATCCCTGTGACTGGTAGCCTTATCCTGATGGAGTTCTACTCTTTGAAGGCTCTGTGGATAAAGGAATGCTATTTCCTCTTTAAATATAGGAGTTAAAACATTATTTTGGTAATATGTAGAATTGATTTTAACATTCTTTTCAACTTTTCGTAACTTTAATTTCCCATTGTGCGAGGAACCAGCAATAATCACGAGTCCTTTAAGTAAAGTATTCATGATTGAATCATGAATCCTTTAAGTAAAGGATTCAGAATCCAAAGAAAGTTTCAGTACTGAAACTTTCTTTGGATTCTTGGAGCCAAGTTTGTAAGTCTTTTTCTGCTCTTTTGCGATAGTAAATCAACTTTTTTTCTACTACAATCATTTAGCTAAATCCGTGCTTCATCAAGAGTCAGTAAATTTCCATCTGTCTTTGGCTAAGTGATTTTCATAAAGAAGTCTACACAGTGTTCTGCTCTCATGTGCCTAGGCAAAAAGCGGCAAACAATTTGTTTTTCTTTCCAGACTCAAATCTTTGTTTATTAGCTTGTTTTCAATTAATAGAGAGATTTCTTGTGACTTAGTGATTGCTCTTTGGGTCGGTAGATTTTATTTTAAGACAGAGACCTTACTTTTGCAACAGTTGTAAAGCACTTATCTTTGGATATTCATTTGGTGTTCTTTTTCCTGATTTTCACAGTGTTTTTTAGTTACAGAATACGAATATTTATTTCTCTTCGTGAAGAGCAAAAACATAACTTATCCACAGCTTGTTTACGTTCACCATTTTTTTAATAAATAATATTTAACTGCAGCAGATGTTTCTTTTGTGTTCATCTAACATGCCATTGCCAGTTTCAATTCTTTGAACTTCTTTTATTTTCTGTAATTTCTTGTCAAAAACATTTTAAAAATGTGTGAATATCCTCTGTAGTTTTGAAAACCAAATAATAATGCTTTGTATAAAAGATAGAACCGTTACTTTTTTTTTCAGATTCTGGCGTGCCTTAAAGTTCCGCAACATCCCAGTAATGGCAGATAGCTTGGAAAACGAAACTCCTGAAGCTGTAACACAGGTTTTTGGTTCAGGTTAGATTTATTTAAACATATTTAAAATTCGTATTGTGTGCTTTACAGTTATTGGGTTGGCGGAAAAGTCATGACGTATTTTAGCCATTTTTTGCAAAGGTCATTTATTGATAGAAAGAACAAAGATCACACAATGATATAATGGCCGTTTTGTTCGATAACCTTTTGCCATTTTTCATTGAGCTGCAGAATGCCGTGTTCATAGAAGGACCTGTCTTTTGTGGCAAAAAACTACAGGGTGCTGATTTACAGCCTCATCTGAATTGAACGTTATACCGCGCAAGGGCTGTTGAAGAGAGCAAAACAAGTGGAAGTCTGACGGCGCAAGGCCAGGCGAGTATGCTGGGTGTGGCAACACATCCCACCCAATATAATTTTTGATATGGGATCAAACTTGTGTTTGGTCTCGCGTTGTCGTGACAGATCACAACACCTTTACGATGAACGAGCTCTGGACGTTTCTGGATGATGGATTCGTTCAAACTGTCCAATTGCCGGCAGTACACATTCAAATTGATCGTTTGGTTCCGTGGTAGGAGCTCAAAAAACAAGACACCTTTAAAATCCCACCACACTGAGACCAGAACCTTCCGCTGATGAATGTCTGCTTTGGATGTCGTTTGAGGCGAAGCAGCACGTCGGGACCAAGACCGTTTGCACAGCACATTGTTGTACACAATCCACTTTTCGTCACCAGTTATCAGTCGCTTCAAAAAAGGATAATTTTCCTCACGCTTAATGAGCATATTGCAGATGTTTATACGCGAAGTCCATTGAGCTTCTTTGAGTTCATGAGGAACCCACACATCGAGCTTGCTTACGTATCCCAACTTCTTCAGGTGGTCGTGAATGCTTGAATGATAGATGTGCAATGTGTCTGCAATCTCTTGTGTCGTGTAACGTGGGTTTGACTCGATCAATGCCTTGATTTTAGGTCGTCGTCAACCTCGGTGTGCCTCCCCAACCGAGGAGCATCGTAAACCTTTCGAAAGTGACCCAAAAGTAGTTTCTGAAGCGATGATTGATGGCGACACGTTGCCGCTAAATCGTGAAGTGTAGCGTAACGTCTTGAAATGGGCAAAGGAAGTGAATAATATGGATTTTAGGTAGCCCTTAAAAGGGCCTTTATGAATGTACATTCTGGCACATGTGTAAAATATTTTTTACGACGGAAGAGTGAGTTTTCCTCATGAATCTTAAACTGTCTATCTAGCAGAATGAAAGCCAGAAAAGCTTTATCTGCCAAGGAAGAACTGCCTGATCGCACGAATCAGGACTTCAAAGCAATGTTCTGAGGAAATTCGGCAATTCCGTCAGAATAAATATTCCATAATATGGTGTGCCAAGTACATTTTGTGGTTGCCCTGTGTTAACTTATCCTTAAGGGGATGCCAATTCCTCTCTACTCCTTGTGTATGCGCCTCTGTGATGGGATCAATGAAGTTGAGGGAGTGTTTGACTGTGAAATGTGCGTAGCCAGAGGTTTGGAGATTGCAATATGCAGCCCACTGGTCCGTCATAATTGTTGTTCCTGGCTCTACGTGTTTCATGATAAGGGGCAGCAATGTGTCTGCCGATCTGTTGTTATCAGGGCAGATTTCGACCCTGAAACGCTTGGTATCTCGTTCAAAGATTCCAAGAATCCAGGTGCCCTCGACAAGACGACCGCAGTTGTACTTCCTTTTCCCCACTTTGGCTTCATCCACTTCGACGATGATTCCAGCACTACCAAGCCTTCCTTCATCACATTGCGAGGTTACCATAAACTCTGAGACTAGTTGTCTGCAATACGAATACCAGTCACTAACTGTCTCAGTGGATGTGGTAACATTAACATGTGACGCTTCCTCAATCGCCTCATCGTAAGACAATCCTTTGGCGAAACAATACGTCAGAATCATCACTATATCCATAGGAATGTTAGCATAAAAAACCACTTACCAAGTGTACGAGAAGAGTACTCGTCGTTCCCTGAAGCGTGCTTCTTACGATACCTGAATTGTCCTAAACGATGAGACGCATCGACATGTAGAGCCATGAGATGGCCCTCAGAACATCTTTTGGAGGTGGGAAACAAACCCTGTTGTTCACACCATGAAATAACGGTATCCTCATCCTTCCCAACTTCATTAAAGAACTTTCTCCAGTTCTACATATCAGAGGAGTAGTACAGATTGAAAAAAAGAACTTACGTAACACAGGAGCAGAGACGACGAACAAAGTGACATAAGTAGCTATAACACATTTTACACGAAAGCGCGAGAAGAGAAAAGGAGAGGAGAAGTGCAACCATGTCTCCATCTATCGGAGTGGGCCACTTTCGGAAGGTTAGCCGCATCGTTGAGGTCAAAATCACCAGCACGGAATTTTGCAAACCCCCGCTGGCGCTAACGTTCTTGTAGAGCATTATCGCCATACACTTTATGCAACTTTTCACAAGCTTGACGCGCGTTCTTCCCTTTATGGAAGTTAAAATATGGCGAAAATGCACAGTTTGGTCTTCCATCTTCAACTCATAGTTTGCCAAGAAAAAGATTTAAAGGAGTATTTTTACTCCTTTGAAAAAATTTAGGGAGTAATTTTTAAAAGTGGGAAGTATTTTAGAAAAATTAACAGGTGAAATAAAAAACTTACAAAAATGAAGGGCAATTATGAAAAATCAATCTAAATTTTTTCATATAAAAAATATTTCCCTACCACTCAATGTGTTTAGCATTTGGATCTGTTTTGCTTCTTATTTTAGTAATCAATATAAATTTGTATTTTAAAACAATAACATTAAATTTATCATGTTTTGTAATGACCACATGCAGCAGCAATGTGTTCAAGAAGTGAATACATTGCACTTTTGAGATTCTTATAGATATCTAAAAATATCTAATAAACTTCTCAGCAAGTTTCCCAGCCACATTTGTCTTCTGTTGACTCTGCTGCTGCACAACATCCAGTGCTTAAATTTTCACTTTGCTGATATCTTTGTTTCCCTTCCCATTTCTTCATTGTTGCTTTTTTTCTTCCTTTATTTTTTTAATGCCCTTGGATGACAATTTCATCCATCATGCTGAAAGAACTTTCAGTCTGAGGATCATGAATGCACGATAGCTTTCACTATTTTATATAAAAGATAATTACTGTAACTTTAAGAATATGAATACTTTTGAACATCATGCATCAATTCATACACACTTTTCAGCTTCGTTTTTTTTCATTTTCAGACCCCCCTCCCCCTTTTTCAAGCTGAAATGCAAACTTTTGGTGGGGGAATGTTTAAAAACACAGGGCACATGTTTGCAACATCGTTGGAAAAAAAAATTACTGTTATAGGAGAAATCTTTGCTACGTCCGTTTTCGGATATTTTCCCTCTATTTTCAAAGTGAAATTCAAATATTTTAAAAATAAAATGATATTTGACAACAATACTAGGGAGAGGAAACATTGCGTAAAAAATAAAATCACGATGACGGGAAAAACCTTCACTGCATCTAACTTACGTTTTCGAAAGTTTTAAGCGGAAAGCATCCTTCAGCACTACCAATTGCCCCAAAATTTCTGTTCAGTTATGCATCAATCTCTAGGATAACCCAAATTATGGCGGAAAAGGAGAAATTCCTCGAAGCTGTGACACTTTCATGCCTGAAGATTACGGTACAGGGGAACATCAACATACAAAGGAATTTTCGGCCCGTTGAATTTATGTTTTCAGAAATTTTTCTTATGTTTTCAAACTGAAATACAAATATTTATGGAAGAAAATGATATATAACAACAATACTGAACAGAGGCAACATCACAGGAAAACGAAATTACGATTACGGAAAAAATCTTTATTTCGTTTACTTCAGTTTTTGAAAGACGAAATACCGTCCCGATGCATACTTTTTTGCATTGGTAAAATTCTTCAGTGCATAGTTTTACGTGTTTCTCAAGCATTTTTACGTTATGATGTGTATTTTATGCGTTTTTTCAATGCATATTTTTACTCATTGGTAAAATTTCGATGCATACTAGACGCGTAATTGCACATTTTGGCAAACTCTGCTTCAACTTGATGTCAAATCTCTGCAAATGAACCAAGTCGCTCAGTATTCCTTTTAGACTGCAGCTAGAACTGGCACCTGTTGAATGCCAGTGGGAATTAAAGATCCAGACTTACAAATTTTGCAGTAGACATTGGCCACCAAGACCAAAATTGTTAGTGGCCATAAAAAAAAAAAAAAAAAAAATCAATAGCCAATCTTTGAAAAAAAATCAAATTGTATATTTCATACTATATTATTTTTATAAAATATCTTAGTATAATATCAATATGTTTTATTTTTGCATATTATAATTTTAGTATGCTTAAAAAGTGAAATTGAAGTAACAAAACAATGCGAGTGGGACCATCGCGTGGGGAGGGGAGTTCGATTACGGGAGAAATCTTTGCATTGTCCGACTTCCGGTCTTGGAAATTTCCCCCTATTTTCAAGCTGAAATGCAAATCATTTCATGGACTGATTCTTCGTTTCTGGATTGTGACACAATTTCATGGATTGATTCTTTGTTTCTGGATTGTGGATTGTGACACCATTTCATGGATTGATTCTTTGTTTATGGATTGTGGATTGTGACACCATTTCATGGATTGATTCTTCGTTTCTGGATTGTAAATTGTGACATCATTTCATGGATTAATTCTTCGTTTCTGGATTGTGGATTGTGACACCATTTCATGGATTGATTCTTTGTTTCTGGATTGTGGATTGTGACACCATTTCATAGATTGATTCTTCGTTTCTGGATTGTGGATTGTGACTTTCTGGATTGTTTCTGGATTGTGAGACCATTTCATGGATTGATTCTTCGTTTCTGGATTGTGGATTGTGACACCATTTCATGGATTGATTCTTTGTTTCTGGATTGTGGATTGTGACACCATTTCATGGGTTGATTCTTCGTTTCTGGATTGTAGATTGTGACTTCGTTTCTGGATTGTGACGCCATTTCATGGATTGATTCTTTGTTTCTGGATTGTGACTCCATTTCATGGATTGATTCTTTGTTTCTGGATTGTGACGCCATTTCATGGATTGATTCTTCGTTTCTGGATTGTGGATTGTGACTTCGTTTCTGAATTGTGATGCCATTTCATGGATTGATTCTTCGTTTCTGGATTGTGACACCATTTCATGGATTGATTCTTCGTTTCTGGATTGTGGATTGTGACTTCGTTTCTGGATTGATTCTTTGTTTCTGGATTGTGGATTGTGACTTCGTTTCTGGATTGTGACACCATTTCATGGATTGATTCTTCGTTTCTGGATTGTGGATTGTGACTTCGTTTCTGGATTGTGACGCCATTTCATGGATTGATTCTTCGTTTCTGGATTGTGGATTGTGACTTCCTTTCTGGATTGTGGATTGTGACTTCGTATCTGGATTGTGACACCATTTCATGGATTGATTCTTCGTTTCTGGATTGTGGATTGTGACTTCATTTCTGGATTGTGACACTATTTCATGGATTGATTCTTCGTTTCTGGATCGTAAAGATATGCCCACGTTTCATCCCCTGTCACCAGATCAGAAAAAAACATGTCATTGGCTTCAAACACTTCCAGCAGATCAGAGCAGACTTCCACCCTTCTCTCCTTCAAATCAGGTGTCAACTGCTGAAGTACCCACTTTGCACACACTTTCCGATACCTTAAGTCTTCCACCATCCTCTGTATGGCAATTGTGACCACAGTCCAGTTGTGCAACAAGCTACAGATTGCGACTCATCTCTCCACACGAATCAATTCATTCACTCGCTGACGATTCATGTCAGTGGATGCAGATGATCGTGTCCCACTGCGTGGTTTGTCTTCAATGCTGATTTCCCATTCTTTAAACTTCTTCATCCACCTGTGCACATTGCTCTTGTCAATGTCGTCATCTCCGTAAACATTTTGTATCCTTCTGTGGAAGTTGGACAGCCTACACCCTTTCTTTGTCAAGAACGCAGTCGTGTCATGTTGCTTCTGCTTGGAATCCATTATTTAGCTGCAGTGAAGATGAAGGGTTACTGTAGAGGATGAGTTACTCTATCAACATGTGCAATGTGAATGACCTCTGTCAGTTAATAAAAAAGATACTCCCACTTTTGCATTACTTTGGGTACAACTCTCGTATCAGAGTACAAATATCACAGCTGTTATGTGGCTGCACAATCTAATAATACATGCATGTAACAGAATTTCTAAGTGTGAGATAAGCTCAAGTTATTTCACAAAGTATATATAAATGCAAAACGAGTCCCGTGGACCCTCCCTACAACTTCGCCAATCTTTCATTATGACATCCCTTCCCACTCTGTACAAACTCTTGAACTGAGAAAATTTTTTATGAAGAGTTCACCCCCTCTCCTCCACATTTACCTTGCAGATTTTTTTTCAAAAACCAAAGGGCTCCTAATTTTCTTTTTTTTTTTAAATCGGCAAATTATCCCCATCAGCATATCCACAAAACCTAAATTTTAAACTTTCCTATCAGATAATTTGCGGATTATGTGACGAAAATTACGGTAATAATGCTGTGAAAGTGCTGCTGATATAAATCTTCAACCAGTCTTGCTCCATTTGTTTCTTGTTGCTGAAGATCTCAGAGAGGTTGCAAGAAGTGCTGTGTTTCTGATTTCTGTATGTAACTGTAGCATGCAAATATCTTGGCTGCCTCGGCGGCGTAGTGGTCTAAGCGCTGGCTTCTGACCATTCAGCTGAGATGGGTCCGGGTTCAAATCCCAGTCAAGCATGAATGTGGGGTTTGTCTTACGGCATTGGTGCTATCCCATCCTTGAAAGCAGTGGCCCTAAATTAGGGATAGGAAACTGTTTGTAGCCCATCGAGGTGCTCACATTCGTTGTTATACCTCCAAACAAACAGATAGACAAAAATCTTCTTACCTACATTTATTTGATACGTGTGAATTATATTCCTCCTATTTCTTATTGGTTGTTGTCAAGCTTCACATTAAAAAAACAAAAGGAATTCCAATCATAATAGGTTGCTTACCTTTTGTATACATTTCCCTGCACGTTTTATTCTTTTGGTTGTCTAACTTGGTTCAAGCCTCTATTGCAGTGTTCCTGTTTCATCTTCTGGTTCATTCAATGCCTGGCGAATGTATAAGTCCATGAAGTGTACTGCGTTAATGACTCTAAGCCCCAACAGCATCTACTTCCCCTCCAACCACTCTTACCAACATGTAAAACCCAACTTTAGTTGGTTGATTGACATTTATAAAAACCAAAATTCGTAAACTCAAAACGAACTGACATGACCAAAGAACAAAAACTTCCTATTTACATACACAGTGCGTCAAAGAATTTTTAAGACTGGCGCTACATTTTAGCCTACGGTGGCGCCACCAGTGTAATCGCGAACGTGTTGTAAACCGTGACCATCTGCTTGCTTTCTGCCAAAAGTACTGCGCAGTTGTTAAAGTAACTCAAACAAAACGGCCGTTCATTAGAGAAGTAAAATTTTTTTCATGTTGAATTATTAAGATGGAACAAAGGGCTGTTATTAAATTTGACGCAAAACTTGGTAAAAGTGCCTCGGAAACGTACCAAATGATGAAACAAGTTTACGGTGAGTTTTGTTTAAGTAGATCAAATGTTTTCCTGTGGCACAAACGTTTTTTGGACGGAAGAGAGACGCTAGAAGATGATAAGCATACCGGAAGACCAAGTTCATCTAGGACTCTTGAGATTATTGAAAAAGTGCGTGATTTCATGGCAAACAGTCGATGTGCGTCACTAAGAATGATGGAAGTGTCTTTAAACATCAACAAAGAAACGATTCGAACCATCCTGCATGAAGATTTGGGCAAAACAACAGTCTGTGCTAAATTTGTTCCACACACGTTAACCAATGAACAAGAATCAAGGAGAAGTGCACATTGCAGAGACATCATTTCAGCAGCTGAAAAAGATCCAAACTTCTTAAAATCGATTGTTACAGGTGATGAAACATGGTGTTTTCAATATGATCCTAAAACAAAGCGACAAAGTGCGGAATGGAAGTAAAAAAAACTCACCACAAGCCACAAAAAACAAGAAAAGTTCCATCTTAAATCAAAACAATGCTCATTATATTCTTCGATAGTAAGGGTATTATCCACAAAGAATTTGTTCCAAGTGGACAAACAATTACTGGCGAGTTTTATTTAAATGTTTTGAGGCGTTTGATGAGCAGAATTTGTCGCATTTGTCCAGAATATCGGAATGAAAACAGTTTGTGTTTGTTGCATGATAATGCACCCAGTCACACCTCACTTCTTGTTTGTAGATTTTTGGCAAAAAATAACATCTGTGTGTGTTGAATCATCCACCGTACTCGCCTGATTTAGCATCATGCAACTTTTCTTTATTCCCAAAACTGAAAATGACATTAAAAGGGTGTTATTTTGATGATATTTCGACCATACAAAGAGCTTCGACGCATGCTTTGGAGGCAATTCCTCAAAGTGAACTGGAACAGGCATTCAAATCATTATTCAATCGCTGTAACAAGTGTATTGAAGCCGGAGGGACTTATTTTGAATAAGAAACCAAAACAAATTATAATTTCTTGTTTCTATTTCATTTTACAGACCCAGTCTTAAAAATTCTTTGCCACACTGTGTACATACAAAATTCCAAACAAAAAAAAAATTAAAAGCATATATACAACTATTTACACAACCTATCTTACTCCCTAATATGTCATTCCTTCAATTCCCTTTCCCAACACCTCACAATAACCAGAGCATTCAGTCACCACACCCAAGCCATTCCCACGCAGACTGCCTCAAGTACTTTCTTCCCCCTCTGGGGTCATCTTCAGGAGGCGTTCTAGGTGCTATCTCTCCTGCTACCGCAGTGAGAGTCATGTTCGTCTTCCTCGCCCCCGCTCCAACGTCACTTACAAAAAGCTTCCACTGTGGCTCTATCTTTTATAAACTTTAGTAAACTCTTCATTTTCTTCTTCTGTGTTTTTGGCTTTTTTGTTCAATTTTTATTAATTCGTTCCATTTTTCATTAAGGATACTTGGGTCATTATTACAAATTCGACCTCTATTTTTCTCAATCAACACAGACTCTGCAGTGCGTAGGTGTCTCTCATTGCAACATGATTTTATTATTTTAATCTCTTCAAAATCTGGGTATGTTTGGTTATCCAGGTAGTACTGTATCAGTGCTGTTCTTGCTTCTTGAACAATTGTGGCGTGTGCTATAGATGTTCTAACACTGAATTAAAAATAATTCCTGTTTTCAGAAATTGTTGGTATGCTACAGAATGCTAAAAGATTTTGACCAAGACCATCCTATTTTACACACATCAGCCATGAATAAAGGAGGCCATTGGCTACGTAAAGGTGTGACATCGCGGGCAAATCCTGCAGCGCACGTATGCCATTGGCTACTGGACAGAGTGGCGTTTCTCCATGTTGTTTTCATCAACGGTATCGCACATTGCTTGATTTTGTAAATCGCTAGGATTCAGTAGTTCATAAGGTGCTGTTTTTATGCAAGAAATTATTATTATTTTTTTAATAAAGATCTTTGGAATGACATTTTAATTTTCCCTTAAAATTTTCTCCAAAAATAATGGTGCATCGTTTATTCCGAAAAAATTAATTTTTTTCATAATAGTTGTGCATACTTTTACACATAAAAATAAGAAATGAAATGCATGACAATTATGTGTAAAACTTCACTATTCCTTATTTTTTAATTAGCTGAAATATTTTTTTATGATATGTAATTCCAGGCCCTAGCAAGAATGCTACTTGAATTTGCAAAGTGGATGTCTTGCGGGATCTCATCTGTCAGTGGGTTTGAAAGCCTCTGTTGTATGCTGAGATATTTGCATTTGGAGCAGCAGGAGTTTTCCATCTGAGAAACATCTGTCAAAATAAGTCACTTCTTTACACATATATGTTCATAATCTTTTTTTTTCTTTTTTTTTTTTTCAATCTTCTGTGCCTTCTCTAATAAAATACAATAACTTCGGGAGCAGAATTAGTATTTGTATGTATGAAAAAAAAATGTTCTCTTCTGCTTTTGAAACAAAAAAAAAAACATTGAAATCACCAAAATTTAGGGTTTTCACTGTTACTGTAGGAAATTAAACACTTTTTATAATTAAATTTAACTAATTTAAACTATTACAGAACTTTCTGACATTTTATAAAGTACTTTGTTTGAAAGTTTTTCATAAAACAACTATGTTCAAATGTTGGCATTTGTAACAATGAGGTGGAAAATTCTTTATATGATTTTAATTGTTGAAATAGTAGATGCTAAAACTTTTAGCTGATGACCTGTTGCTGAAATGTTTTTTTTAAACTTGCCATGTAATTTTTTTTGCCCTTCCTTACAATAAAGATTATTTAAATAGAACTGTAGAATTCAGCATTTATTTACACTTGAACTGTGTATTATTATTATTTTCTCAACTTTAGTCCATGTACACTGCTAAAAAAAAAATGCATGTTCCAATGTGAGCATGAAATGACAGAGAGAGAAAAAATATATATATATATGTATAGAGTGAATTGTAAAAAATAAGAATTGAAAAAATTATTCCAAAAAGAATACTGAATTAAACTCAAAATGGAAGTTCGAAATTGAACGCAAAAAATGTGAACAAACAGGTTGCCGTCATCAGGAGAGCATCAACCTGCGGGAGTGGCCTTTCTAGTACCAACAAACGACAAGGAGAACCAAAAATGTCGGTTGGTCATGCTCCATAGGCCACCAGACCAAACACCAAAACCCCCGCACGGGGATAACTGGTTTTCCAGTTATTTGGGGAGCGGCGCCCCCACGGCCCGAGCTGACCTTGTGACTGGTCAACATCTGATGTCCTGCCACCGCTTGTTTTTTATTTTGGTGCTGATGGTGTTTGCAGGGACGGCTGTTCATCCAGCTGTTGGGGAGTCGCGGCCCCACGATCCCGAGCTGGTCTTGTGTCTCGCTTTTGCGTTTTTATTTATTTTCTCCACTGGCTAGTTGCCCGTGTTGTATACTTTACCTAATCGCTACCACGTTATGTACTAACACCCCGGTCTTGTGGTTTTGTTACCCTCCACCACTAACTGTTTTATATTAACCGCTCAGTTCGTAGGTTGCTGAGATTCCGTTTAGGTTCCCTTCCAGGATTTGTCTTCTTTGGATTTCTTTTCTCCTTTTAACTGGTTTGGGTGCTAGACCTACCTGCATGTTTGCCGCGTGTGGAGACCCGTGAGGCGGAAATGGGATGTCTGGCGGCTGAGGTCGCAGGAGACCGGATAAGTGCCTCCTGTGTGCCAACACTCCTCTTCGACCCCGGCTTCGCTGTAAACGGGAGGCTAGAGACTAATCCACCTCTAGTCAGAAGTCTTGTACCAAGTTGTGTGCAGGGCTTTAGCGGCTTTTTTGTCGTATAGCACGGCAGGGTGAGCCCGGGGGCTGTGGGATCATGCCAAAGGCGTTGGCATGACGGTACCCGGAGGCCGAAGTGTCCGCCGAGTGCGTGTGATCACAGCCAACGGACTATATCTGCAACGTATAAGCTCCAGAACTGTGTCCAGCGTCATTTTCTTGGCTTGCAGACCTCCAGTTCTCCCTTGTAGGGCTCGGTGGTGGGTGGAGTAGTCTGCAGACGAATCCTTCTCCTTTTTTTCCATGGGTAAACCCAAAAACAAACGCTCCAAATTCAAGTCACCTGAGCAAATGATCGTTGACAATGACTCTCCTTCGTCTTCTCAACCTACCAAGTCTCATACCCTTAAACGATCTTTAGACCATGACCAGGACCAAGAATGTGGAACCTCTTCTTCGGCAGCTGTACCAGTCGCTCCGAAGCGTCGTCTCCCCTCGATTGCTGTGAATACGCATGCTACACATTTAGTTGTAGAATCCATCGATCCGAATGAGAGACTGTCCACCAGATCTCCATTTTTCATTTCTAAAGCTTTGGACGCTGCGGTTGGCCCCTTGAAGTCTGTGAGGAAGCTTTGCTCTGGGGACCTGCTTGTCCAAACTTGCAGTGTTTCTCAGAGTAACACTTTTCTGCACCTCACTAGTCTTCAAGGCATTCCTGTCAAAGTGACACCTCACCCGTTTCTTAACACCTCTCACCGTGTTATTTCGGAGTTTGATCTCTTGCCATGCAGTGAAGACGAATTGGTGACTGAACTTGCAGATCAAGGTGTTATTGCTGCTCGTCGTATGATGTTCCGGCGCGATGGTTCCTTGATTAAGTCTAAAAATGTAATCTTGACTTTTAACTCCCCGAAAGTTCCGACCGAAATCAAGGCTGGCTACTTGGTCTGTGGAGTTCGCCCGTACATTCCCAGTCCTCTGCGCTGTTTCAGGTGCCAGAGGTACGGGCATTCCCAACGTTTCTGTAAGAGTTCCGCTCGTTGCGCAAATTGTGGCTCCAGTGAACATGACGGGGATGGTTGCACTACTGCGGCCTGCTGTGTTAACTGCGGTGAGGCCCATGCAGCTTACTCCCGCAACTGTATGAAATGGAAGGACGAGATGGCAATCCAGCGCCTCAAGACCCTGGAGGGCCTCTCGTACCCTGCTGCCAAGGCCAAGTTGGGTATACCCACCAACCGACAGCGTACTTTTGCCGCAGTGGTTCAGTCTCTGCAGCAACCCGTGCAGCCCTTTGTTCCGCGCCCTGTAGCTCTCGCCGCACTTGCCAAGCGATCTACAGTTGAACAAGCGACACAGGTGGATTTTACCGAGCTCCAGCTTATTCGACCAGCTGAGTCTGCGCCTTCTCTTTTGAAGACGACCGACTCTTCCGGTTCCCAGCAGACAGCCTGTACGTGCGGAAGACCCGGCCCTCAATCCGCAAAGGTGTGCCGTGTCCATCCAACTGTCGCGGTCCACCTGACCAACATTGCAACTGTCTCGGACTCAGCGAGGTCCCCACCCTCACCCAACATTATAGAGGAACATTGGGGGGAGGTGAGTGACAGTTCGTCCCCAGCCTCAACTAACATTGCAGAGGAACATGAGGGGGAGGATAGTGATTCGTCCTCGCCCTCGGCCAGCATTATATTGGAGTGTGTGGGGGAGGAGAGTGACTCATCCTATGTGTAGTTGTGTTCGATTTCGTAATGTGTTTTATCATTCTCATTCCTCAGTTTTACTTAATCGGCTTGTTTCTCACCATTGTACCATGTTTTTCATACTGTTTGTTTCATTGTCTTTTTTGGCCCTTCCTTTGTACTCATGGTTCGGTGTTACTTTGTCAGCCAGATTTTGCGATTTATGCCCCGTTTTTTAATTTTGTCTGTTTGTCTTGTATCTGGCGCTCTTTGGCCAACCATGGCCCTTGCGCCAATAAAATCTAATAACCAACCAACCAAACACCAAAACAGACACTAAAATTCAAAAAACAGGAATACAAACACTGAAAAAATGATAAAAAAGGCTTACCGGCAGACCAAACTGGTCAAAGCCATGAATGAAGATCAAACTGAACTGGACCAACGACCCACAAGAGCCCAAATATATATGCTAACGTTAAAGTGGTTGCAGTTAGATAACATTCTAGCAAGCCAAAAAAAATATATGTAAAATGACGAGATGCAAAATTGTGTATGTAAAAGAGATCTTCAACAACTAGGAACCCACCAAGTGGTACTTTAAATTGCCTAACTTACTTAATATTGTTAGGTCCTGGATTAGTAAAGCATGTCAATGTGCAATTTGAAACTCTTTAAAACCGAATTAAAATTCAGAATTACCGTATATACTCGCGTATAAGTCGACCCCCACTTTCAGAGAAAAAATCGTAAGAAATCAGAAACTCGCGTATAAGTCGATCCCGGAATGAGAAAAAAAAATTTCAATGAATTTATTCAAAAACATTGGAAAACGAACAAAATTATATATATAATACTAAATTTAATTTGCATACCCAAAAACTTCATCGGAACCCTTCAAAATCCGATTCCGAGTCAGACTCGCAAAACAGTTCAAAAAAGTCTTTCTCCGTCATCAGCGCATCATCATAAACATCAGTATTCCCATCTATGCCTGTGTCATCAGAATTACTGTCATCATCACTCATAAAAATCTCATCATCCTCTGTGCCATCAAGTTTGTTACTAATGCAACATTTCTTGAATGATTTCACGACCATTTCCGCAGGTATCGCATCCCAAGCATCCTTGACCCATCGCGCAATCAAAGCGATATCCGGCTTCTTTAGATTTCCGCCCTTGGTTTCCGTCGGCAAATCGGAACTTATCCAATCTGCCTAATACCTCTGCACATTGTCCTTGAAGGGCTTATTAAGGCAGACATCTAGTGGTTGAAGAACAGATGTCAACCCACCTGGGATGACAGCAAGAGTTGTTTTTGAATTTTCTGCAGTTTTTTTCACTTCTGCACAACGGTGTGCAACAAACATATCCCACACCAAAAGAGAAGGTTTCCTCAAAAGTGCACCTGGCCTTTTGTTCCACACATTCTTTAACCAGTCAATTGTTTCGGATTCGTTCATCCATCCTTTTTCATGGGCACGAACGAGCACACCAGACGGAAAGACAACGCTTTTTTAGTGTGTTAAATAGTTGTTTTAATTGTATGATGAGAGCTTCTGAGTTACTACAAAGGTGAATACATAATAACACCATTATTGATTTCAATGTCTAGATAGTGCACATTCTGGTCACAACATCCGGTCAAAACTAGGTCCAAACTCTCTGGACAGATTTCTTTTATTTTTGTGTCAAAATTGTCAAAGTTAAAAACTATTAAGTCGTCTATATACCTAAAAATTTTACTATTTTCAGGAAGATGAGTGAATGTCCTTTCATATACATGCAGGTATACATTTGCTGGTCACAACATCCAGTCAAAACTAGGTCCAAACTCTCTGGATAGATTTCTTTTATTTTTGTGTCAAAATTGTCAAAGTTAAAAACTATTAAGTCGTCTATATACCTAAAAATTTTACTATTTTCAGGAAGATGAGTGAATGTCCTTTCATATACATGCAGGTATAAATTTGCTGGTCACAACATCCAGTCAAAACTAGGTCCAAACTCTCTGGATATAGATTTCTTTTATTTTTGTGTCAAAATTGTCAAAGTTAAAAACTATTAAGTCGTCTATATACCTAAAAATTTTACTATTTTCAGGAAGATGAGTGAATGTCCTTTCATATACATGCAGGTATAAATTTGCTGGTCACAACATCCAGTCAAAACTAGGTCCAAACTCTCTGGATAGATTTCTTTTATTTTTGTGTCAAAATTGTCAAAGTTAAAAACTATTAAGTCGTCTATATACCTAAAAATTTTACTATTTTCAGGAAGATGAGTGAATGTCCTTTCATATACATGCAGGTATAAATTTGCTGGTCACAACATCCAGTCAAAACTAGGTCCAAACTCTCTGGACAGATTTCTTTTATTTTTGTGTCAAAATTGTCAAAGTTAAAAACTATTAAGTCGTCTATATACCTAAAAATTTTGTTATTTTCAGGAAGATGAGTGAATGTCCTTTCATATACATGCAGGTATAAATTTTCTGGTCACAACATCCAGTCAAAACTAGGTCCAAACTCTCTGGACAGATTTCTTTTATTTTTGTGTCAAAATTGTCAAAGTTAAAAACTAATAAGTCGTCTATATACCTAAAAATTTTACTATTTTCAGGAAGATGAGTGAATGTCCTTTCATATACATGCAGGTATAAATTTGCTGTTCACAACATCCAGACAAAACTAGGTCCAAACTCTCTGGATAGATTTCTTTTATTTTGTGTCAAATTTGTCAAAGTTAAAAACTATTAAGTCGTCTATATACCTAAAAATTTTACTATTTTCAGGAAGATGAGTGAATGTCCTTTCATATACATGCAGGTATAAATTTGCTGGTCACAACATCCAGTCAAAACTAGGTCCAAACTCTCTGGACAGATTTCTTTTATTTTTGTGTCAAAATTGTCAAAGTTAAAAACTATTAAGTCGTCTATATACCTAAAAATTTTACTATTTTCAGGAAGATGAGTGAATGTCCTTTCATATACATGCAGGTATAAATTTGCTGGTCACAACATCCAGTCAAAACTAGGTCCAAACTCTCTGGACACATTTATTTTATTTTTGTGTCAAAATTGTCAAAGTTAAAAACTATTAAGTCGTCTATATACCTAAAAATTTTACTATTTTCAGGAAGATGAGTGAATGTCCTTTCATATACATGCAGGTATAAATTTGCTGGTCACAACATCCAGTCAAAACTAGGTCCAAACTCTCTGGACAGATTTCTTTTATTTTTGTGTCAAAATTGTCAAAGTTAAAAACTATTAAGTCGTCTATATACCTAAAAATTTTGTTATTTTCAGGAAGATGAGTGAATGTCCTTTCATATACATACAGGTATAAATTTGCTGGTCACAACATCCAGTCAAAACTAGGTCCAAACTCTCTGGACAGATTTCTTTTATTTTTGTGTCAAAATTGTCAAAGTTAAAAACTATTAAGTCGTCTATATACCTAAAAATTTTACTATTTTCAGGAAGATGAGTGAATGTCCTTTCATATACATGCAGGTATAAATTTTCTGGTCACAACATCCAGTCAAAACTAGGTCCAAACTCTCTGGACAGATTTCTTTTATTTTTGTGTCAAAATTGTCAAAGTTAAAAACTAATAAGTCGTCTATATACCTAAAAATTTTACTATTTTCAGGAAGATGAGTGAATGTCCTTTCATATACATGCAGGTATAAATTTGCTATTCACAACATCCAGACAAAACTAGGTCCAAACTCTCTGGATAGATTTCTTTTATTTTGTGTCAAAATTGTCAAAGTTAAAAACTATTAAGTCGTCTATATACCTAAAAATTTTACTATTTTCAGGAAGATGAGTGAATGTCCTTTCATATACATGCAGGTATAAATTTGCTGGTCACAACATCCAGTCAAAACTAGGTCCAAACTCTCTGGACAGATTTCTTTTATTTTTGTGTCAAAATTGTCAAAGTTAAAAACTATTAAGTCGTCTATATACCTAAAAATTTTACTATTTTCAGGAAGATGAGTGAATGTCCTTTCATATACATGCAGGTATAAATTTGCTGGTCACAACATCCAGTCAAAACTAGGTCCAAACTCTCTGGACACATTTATTTTATTTTTGTGTCAAAATTGTCAAAGTTAAAAACTATTAAGTCGTCTATATACCTAAAAATTTTACTATTTTCAGGAAGATGAGTGAATGTCCTTTCATATACATGCAGGTATAAATTTGCTGGTCACAACATCCAGTCAAAACTAGGTCCAAACTCTCTGGACAGATTTCTTTTATTTTTGTGTCAAAATTGTCAAAGTTAAAAACTATTAAGTCGTCTATATACCTAAAAATTTTGCTATTTTCAGGAAGATGAGGAATGTCCTTTCATATACATGCAGGTATAAATTTGCTGGTCACAACATCCAGTCAAAACTAGGTCCAAACTCTCTGGATAGATTTCTTTTATTTTTGTGTCAAAATTGTCAAAGTTAAAAACTATTAAGTCGTCTATATACCTAAAAATTTTACTATTTTCAGGAAGATGAGTGAATGTCCTTTCATATACATGCAGGTATAAATTTGCTGGTCACAACATCCAGTCAAAACTAGGTCCAAACTCTCTATATAGATTTCTTTTATTTTTGTGTCAAAATTGTCAAAGTTAAAAACTATTAAGTCGTCTATATACCTAAAAATTTTACTATTTTCAGGAAGATGAGTGAATGTCCTTTCATATACATGCAGGTATAAATTTGCTGGTCACAACATCCAGTCAAAACTAGGTCCAAACTCTCTGGATAGATTTCTTTTATTTTTGTGTCAAAATTGTCAAAGTTAAAAACTATTAAGTCGTCTATATACCTAAAAATTTTACTATTTTCAGGAAGATGAGTGAATGTCCTTTCATATACATGCAGGTATAAATTTGCTGGTCACAACATCCAGTCAAAACTAGGTCCAAACTCTCTGGACAGATTTCTTTTATTTTTGTGTCAAAATTGTCAAAGTTAAAAACTATTAAGTCGTCTATATACCTAAAAATTTTGTTATTTTCAGGAAGATGAGTGAATGTCCTTTCATATACATGCAGGTATAAATTTGCTGGTCACAACATCCAGTCAAAACTAGGTCCAAACTCTCTGGATAGATTTCTTTTATTTTTGTGTCAAAATTGTCAAAGTTAAAAACTAATAAGTCGTCTATATACCTAAAAATTTTACTATTTTCAGGAAGATGAGTGAATGTCCTTTCATATACATGCAGGTATAAATTTGCTGTTCACAACATCCAGACAAAACTAGGTCCAAACTCTCTGGATAGATTTCTTTTATTTTGTGTGTCAAAATTGTCAAAGTTAAAAACTATTAAGTCGTCTATATACCTAAAAATTTTACTATTTTCAGGAAGATGAGTGAATGTCCTTTCATATACATGCAGGTATAAATTTGCTGGTCACAACATCCAGTCAAAACTAGGTCCAAACTCTCTGGACAGATTTCTTTTATTTTTGTGTCAAAATTGTCAAAGTTAAAAACTATTAAGTCGTCTATATACCTAAAAATTTTACTATTTTCAGGAAGATGAGTGAATGTCCTTTCATATACATGCAGGTATAAATTTGCTGGTCACAACATCCAGTCAAAACTAGGTCCAAACTCTCTGGACACATTTATTTTATTTTTGTGTCAAAATTGTCAAAGTTAAAAACTATTAAGTTGTCTATATACCTAAAAATTTTACTATTTTCAGGAAGATGAGTGAATGTCCTTTCATATACATGCAGGTATAAATTTGCTGGTCACAACATCCAGTCAAAACTAGGTCCAAACTCTCTGGACAGATTTCTTTTATTTTTGTGTCAAAATTGTCAAAGTTAAAAACTATTAAGTCGTCTATATACCTAAAAATTTTACTACTTTCAGGAAGATGAGTGAATGTCCTTTCATATACATGCAGGTATAAATTTGCTGGTCACAACATCCAGTCAAAACTAGGTCCAAACTCTGTGGACAGATTTCTTTTATTTTTGTGTCAAAATTGTCAAAGTTAAAAACTATTAAGTCGTCTATATACCTAAAAGTTTTACTATTTTCAGGAAGATGAGTGAATGTCCTTTCATATACATGCAGGTATAAATTTGCTGGTCACAACATCCAGTCAAAACTAGGTCCAAACTCTCTGGATAGATTTCTTTTATTTTTGTGTCAAAATTGTCAAAGTTAAAAACTATTAAGTCGTCTATATACCTAAAAATTTTACTATTTTCAGGAAGATGAGTGAATGTCCTTTCATATACATGCAGGTATAAATTTGCTGGTCACAACATCCAGTCAAAACTAGGTCCAAACTATCTGGATAGATTTCTTTTATTTTTGTGTCAAAATTGTCAAAGTTAAAAACTATTAAGTCGTCTATATACCTAAAAATTTTACTACTTTCAGGAAGATGAGTGAATGTCCTTTCATATACATGCAGGTATAAAATTTGCTGGTCACAACATCCAGACAAAACTAGGTCCAAACTCTCTGGATAGATTTCTTTTATTTTTGTGTCAAAATTGTCAAAGTTAAAAACTATTAAGTCGTCTATATACCTAAAAATTTTACTATTTTCAGGAAGATGAGTGAATGTCCTTTCATATACATGCAGGTATAAATTTGCTGGTCACAACATTCAGTCAAAACTAGTTCCAAACTCTCTGGATAGATTTCTTTTATTTTTGTGTCAAAATTGTCAAAGTTAAAAACTAATAAGTCGTCTATATACCTAAAAATTTTACTATTTTCAGGAAGATGAGTGAATGTCCTTTCATATACATGCAGGTATAAATTTGCTGGTCACAACATCCAGTCAAAACTAGGTCCAAACTCTCTGGACAGATTTCTTTTATTTTTGTGTCAAAATTGTCAAAGTTAAAAACTATTAAGTCGTCTATATACCTAAAAATTTTACTATTTTCAGGAAGATGAGTGAATGTCCTTTCATATACATGCAGGTATAAATTTGCTGGTCACAACATTCAGTCAAAACTAGGTCCAAACTCTCTGGATAGATTTCTTTTATTTTTGTGTCAAAATTGTCAAAGTTAAAAACTATTAAGTCGTCTATATACCTAAAAATTTTACTATTTTCAGGAAGATGAGTGAATGTCCTTTCATATACATGCAGGTATAAATTTGCTGGTCACAGCATCCAGTCAAAACTAATTCCAAACTCTCTGGACAGATTTCTTTTATTTTTGTGTCAAAATTGTCAAAGTTAAAAACTATTAAGTCGTCTATATACCTAAAAATTTTACTATTTTCAGGAAGATGAGTGAATGTCCTTTCATATACATGCAGGTATAAATTTGCTGGTCACAACATCCAGTCAAAACTAGGTCCAAACTCTCTGGACAGATTTCTTTTATTTTTGTGTCAAAATTGTCAAAGTTAAAAACTATTATGTCGTCTATATACCTAAAAATTTTACTATTTTCAGGAAGATGAGTGAATGTCCTTTCATATACATGCAGGTATAAATTTGCTGGTCACAACATCCAGTCAAAACTAGGTCCAAACTATCTGGATAGATTTCTTTTATTTTTGTGTCAAAATTGTCAAAGTTAAAAACTATTAAGTCGTCTATATACCTAAAAATTTTACTATTTTCAGGAAGATGAGTGAATGTCCTTTCATATACATGCAGGTATAAATTTGCTGGTCACAACATCCAGTCAAAACTAGGTCCAAACTCTCTGGATAGATTTCTTTTATTTTTGTGTCAAAATTGTCAAAGTTAAAAACTATTAAGTCGTCTATATACCTAAAAATTTTACTATTTTCAGGAAGATGAGTGAATGTCCTTTCATATACATGCAGGTATAAATTTGCTGTTCACAACATCCAGTCAAAACTAGGTCCAAACTCTCTGGATAGATTTCTTTTATTTTTGTGTCAAAATTGTCAAAGTTAAAAACTATTAAGTCGTCTATATACCTAAAAATTTTACTATTTTCAGGAAGATGAGTGAATGTCCTTTCATATACATGCAGGTATAAATTTGCTGGTCACAACATCCAGTCAAAACTAGGTCCAAACTCTCTGGATAGATTTCTTTTATTTTTGTGTCAAAATTGTCAAAGTTAAAAACTATTAAGTCGTCTATATACCTAAAAATTTTACTATTTTCAGGAAGATGAGTGAATGTCCTTTCATATACATGCAGGTATAAATTTGCTGGTCACAACATCCAGTCAAAACTAGGTCCAAACTCTCTGGATAGATTTCTTTTATTTTTGTGTCAAAATTGTCAAAGTTAAAAACTATTAAGTCGTCTATATACCTAAAAATTTTACTATTTTCAGGAAGATGAGTGAATGTCCTTTCATATACATGCAGGTATAAATTTGCTGGTCACAACATCCAGTCAAAACTAGGTCCAAACTCTCTGGACAGATTTCTTTTATTTTTGTGTCAAAATTGTCAAAGTTAAAAACTATTAAGTCGTCTATATACCTAAAAATTTTACTATTTTCAGGAAGATGAGTGAATGTCCTTTCATATACATGCAGGTATAAATTTGCTGGTCACAACATCCAGTCAAAACTAGGTCCAAACTCTCTGGATAGATTTCTTTTATTTTTGTGTCAAAATTGTCAAAGTTAAAAACTATTAAGTCGTCTATATACCTAAAAATTTTACTATTTTCAGGAAGATGAGTGAATGTCCTTTCATATACATGCAGGTATAAATTTGCTGGTCACAACATCCAGTCAAAACTAGGTCCAAACTCTCTGGATAGATTTCTTTTATTTTTGTGTCAAAATTGTCAAAGTTAAAAACTATTAAGTCGTCTATATACCTAAAAATTTTACTATTTTCAGGAAGATGAGTGAATGTCCTTTCATATACATGCAGGTATAAATTTGCTGGTCACAACATCCAGTCAAAACTAGGTCCAAACTCTCTGGATAGATTTCTTTTATTTTTGTGTCAAAATTGTCAAAGTTAAAAACTATTAAGTCGTCTATATACCTAAAAATTTTACTATTTTCAGGAAGATGAGTGAATGTCCTTTCATATACATGCAGGTATAAAATTTGCTGTTCACAACATCCAGACAAAACTAGGTCCAAACTCTCTGGATAGATTTCTTTTATTTTTGTGTCAAAATTGTCAAAGTTAAAAACTATTAAGTCGTCTATATACCTAAAAATTTTAGTATTTTCAGGAAGATGAGTGAATGTCCTTTCATATACATGCAGGTATAAATTTGCTGGTCACAACATCCATTCAAAACTAGTTCCAAACTCTCTGGATAGATTTCTTTTATTTTTGTGTCAAAATTGTCAAAGTTAAAAACTAATAAGTCGTCTATATACCTAAAAATTTTACTATTTTCAGGAAGATGAGTGAATGTCCTTTCATATACATGCAGGTATAAATTTGCTGTTCACAACATCCAGTCAAAACTAGGTCCAAACTCTCTGGATAGATTTCTTTTATTTTTGTGTCAAAATTGTCAAAGTTAAAAACTATTAAGTCGTCTATATACCTAAAAATTTTACTATTTTCAGGAAGATGAGTGAATGTCCTTTCATATACATGCAGGTATAAATTTGCTGGTCACAACATCCAGTCAAAACTAGGTCCAAACTCTCTGGATAGATTTCTTTTATTTTTGTGTCAAAATTGTCAAAGTTAAAAACTATTAAGTCGTCTATATACCTAAAAATTTTACTATTTTCAGGAAGATGAGTGAATGTCCTTTCATATACATGCAGGTATAAATTTGCTGGTCACAACATCCAGTCAAAACTAGGTCCAAACTCTCTGGACAGATTTCTTTTATTTTTGTGTCAAAATTGTCAAAGTTAAAAACTATTAAGTCGTCTATATACCTAAAAATTTTACTATTTTCAGGAAGATGAGTGAATGTCCTTTCATATACATGCAGGTATAAATTTGCTGGTCACAACATCCAGTCAAAACTAGGTCCAAACTCTCTGGACAGATTTCTTTTATTTTTGTGTCAAAATTGTCAAAGTTAAAAACTATTAAGTCGTCTATATACCTAAAAATTTTACTATTTTCAGGAAGATGAGTGAATGTCCTTTCATATACATGCAGGTATAAATTTGCTGGTCACAACATCCAGTCAAAACTAGGTCCAAACTCTCTGGATAGATTTCTTTTATTTTTGTGTCAAAATTGTCAAAGTTAAAAACTATTAAGTCGTCTATATACCTAAAAATTTTACTATTTTCAGGAAGATGAGTGAATGTCCTTTCATATACATGCAGGTATAAATTTGCTGGTCACAACATCCAGTCAAAACTAGGTCCAAACTCTCTGGATAGATTTCTTTTATTTTTGTGTCAAAATTGTCAAAGTTAAAAACTATTAAGTCGTCTATATACCTAAAAATTTTACTACTTTCAGGAAGATGAGTGAATGTCCTTTCATATACATGCAGGTATAAAATTTGCTGTTCACAACATCCAGTCAAAACTAGGTCCAAACTCTCTGGATAGATTTCTTTTATTTTTGTGTCAAAATTGTCAAAGTTAAAAACTATTAAGTCGTCTATATACCTAAAAATTTTACTATTTTCAGGAAGATGAGTGAATGTCCTTTCATATACATGCAGGTATAAATTTGCTGGTCACAACATCCAGTCAAAACTAGGTCCAAACTATCTGGATAGATTTCTTTTATTTTTGTGTCAAAATTGTCAAAGTTAAAAACTATTAAGTCGTCTATATACCTAAAAATTTTACTACTTTCAGGAAGATGAGTGAATGTCCTTTCATATACATGCAGGTATAAAATTTGCTGTTCACAACATCCAGACAAAACTAGGTCCAAACTCTCTGGATAGATTTCTTTTATTTTTGTGTCAAAATTGTCAAAGTTAAAAACTATTAAGTCGTCTATATACCTAAAAATTTTACTATTTTCAGGAAGATGAGTGAATGTCCTTTCATATACATGCAGGTATAAATTTGCTGGTCACAACATCCATTCAAAACTAGTTCCAAACTCTCTGGATAGATTTCTTTTATTTTTGTGTCAAAATTGTCAAAGTTAAAAACTATTAAGTCGTCTATATACCTAAAAATTTTACTATTTTCAGGAAGATGAGTGAATGTCCTTTCATATACATGCAGGTATAAATTTGCTGTTCACAACATCCAGTCAAAACTAGGTCCAAACTCTCTGGATAGATTTCTTTTATTTTTGTGTCAAAATTGTCAAAGTTAAAAACTATTAAGTCGTCTATATACCTAAAAATTTTACTATTTTCAGGAAGATGAGTGAATGTCCTTTCATATACATGCAGGTATAAATTTGCTGGTCACAACATCCAGTCAAAACTAGGTCCAAACTCTCTGGATAGATTTCTTTTATTTTTGTGTCAAAATTGTCAAAGTTAAAAACTATTAAGTCGTCTATATACCTAAAAATTTTACTATATTCAGGAAGATGAGTGAATGTCCTTTCATATACATGCAGGTATAAATTTGCTGGTCACAACATCCAGTCAAAACTAGGTCCAAACTCTCTGGATAGATTTCTTTTATTTTTGTGTCAAAATTGTCAAAGTTAAAAACTATTAAGTTGTCTATATACCTAAAAATTTTACTATTTTCAGGAAGATGAGTGAATGTCCTTTCATATACATGCAGGTATAAATTTGCTGGTCACAACATCCAGTCAAAACTAGGTCCAAACTCTCTGGACAGATTTCTTTTATTTTTGTGTCAAAATTGTCAAAGTTAAAAACTATTAAGTCGTCTATATACCTAAAAATTTTACTACTTTCAGGAAGATGAGTGAATGTCCTTTCATATACATGCAGGTATAAATTTGCTGGTCACAACATCCAGTCAAAACTAGGTCCAAACTCTCTGGATAGATTTCTTTTATTTTTGTGTCAAAATTGTCAAAGTTAAAAACTATTAAGTCGTCTATATACCTAAAAGTTTTACTATTTTCAGGAAGATGAGTGAATGTTCTTTCATATACATGCAGGTATAAATTTGCTGGTCACAACATCCAGTCAAAACTAGGTCCAAACTCTCTGGATAGATTTCTTTTATTTTTGTGTCAAAATTGTCAAAGTTAAAAACTATTAAGTCGTCTATATACCTAAAAATTTTACTATTTTCGGGAAGATGAGTGAATGTCCTTTCATATACATGCAGGTATAAATTTGCTGGTCACAACATCCAGTCAAAACTAGGTCCAAACTATCTGGATAGATTTCTTTTATTTTTGTGTCAAAATTGTCAAAGTTAAAAACTATTAAGTCGTCTATATACCTAAAAATTTTACTACTTTCAGGAAGATGAGTGAATGTCCTTTCATATACATGCAGGTATAAAATTTGCTGTTCACAACATCCAGACAAAACTAGGTCCAAACTCTCTGGATAGATTTCTTTTATTTTTGTGTCAAAATTGTCAAAGTTAAAAACTATTAAGTCGTCTATATACCTAAAAATTTTACTATTTTCAGGAAGATGAGTGAATGTCCTTTCATATACATGCAGGTATAAATTTGCTGGTCACAACATCCAGTCAAAACTAGTTCCAAACTCTCTGGATAGATTTCTTTTATTTTTGTGTCAAAATTGTCAAAGTTAAAAACTAATAAGTCGTCTATATACCTAAAAATTTTACTATTTTCAGGAAGATGAGTGAATGTCCTTTCATATACATGCAGGTATAAATTTGCTGGTCACAACATCCAGTCAAAACTAGGTCCAAACTCTCTGGATAGATTTCTTTTATTTTTGTGTCAAAATTGTCAAAGTTAAAAACTATTAAGTCGTCTATATACCTAAAAATTTTACTATTTTCAGGAAGATGAGTGAATGTCCTTTCATATACATGCAGGTATAAATTTGCTGGTCACAACATCCAGTCAAAACTAGGTCCAAACTCTCTGGATAGATTTCTTTTATTTTTGTGTCAAAATTGTCAAAGTTAAAAACTATTAAGTCGTCTATATACCTAAAAATTTTACTATTTTCAGGAAGATGAGTGAATGTCCTTTCATATACATGCAGGTATAAATTTGTTGGTCACAACATCCAGTCAAAACTAGGTCCAAACTCTCTGGATAGATTTCTTTTATTTTTGTGTCAAAATTGTCAAAGTTAAAAACTATTAAGTTGTCTATATACCTAAAAATTTTACTATTTTCAGGAAGATGAGTGAATGTCCTTTCATATACATGCAGGTATAAATTTGCTGGTCACAACATCCAGTCAAAACTAGGTCCAAACTCTCTGGATAGATTTCTTTTATTTTTGTGTCAAAATTGTCAAAGTTAAAAACTATTAAGTCGTCTATATACCTAAAAATTTTACTATTTTCAGGAAGATGAGTGAATGTCCTTTCATATACATGCAGGTATAAATTTGCTGGTCACAACATCCAGTCAAAACTAGGTCCAAACTCTGTGGACAGATTTCTTTTATTTTTGTGTCAAAATTGTCAAAGTTAAAAACTATTAAGTCGTCTATATACCTAAAAGTTTTACTATTTTCAGGAAGATGAGTGAATGTTCTTTCATATACATGCAGGTATAAATTTGCTGGTCACAACATCCAGTCAAAACTAGGTCCAAACTCTCTGGATAGATTTCTTTTATTTTTGTGTCAAAATTGTCAAAGTTAAAAACTATTAAGTCGTCTATATACCTAAAAATTTTACTATTTTCAGGAAGATGAGTGAATGTCCTTTCATATACATGCAGGTATAAATTTGCTGGTCACAACATCCAGTCAAAACTAGGTCCAAACTATCTGGATAGATTTCTTTTATTTTTGTGTCAAAATTGTCAAAGTTAAAAACTATTAAGTCGTCTATATACCTAAAAATTTTACTACTTTCAGGAAGATGAGTGAATGTCCTTTCATATACATGCAGGTATAAAATTTGCTGTTCACAACATCCAGACAAAACTAGGTCCAAACTCTCTGGATAGATTTCTTTTATTTTTGTGTCAAAATTGTCAAAGTTAAAAACTATTAAGTCGTCTATATACCTAAAAATTTTACTATTTTCAGGAAGATGAGTGAATGTCCTTTCATATACATGCAGGTATAAATTTGCTGGTCACAACATTCAGTCAAAACTAGTTCCAAACTCTCTGGATAGATTTCTTTTATTTTTGTGTCAAAATTGTCAAAGTTAAAAACTAATAAGTCGTCTATATACCTAAAAATTTTACTATTTTCAGGAAGATGAGTGAATGTCCTTTCATATACATGCAGGTATAAATTTGCTGGTCACAACATCCAGTCAAAACTAGGTCCAAAACTCTCTGGACAGATATCTCTTTTTATTTTTGTGTCAAAATTGTCAAAGTTAAAAACTCATTAAGTCGTCTATATACCTAAAAATTTTACTATTTTTAGAAGATGCAGTGAATGTTCTTTCATATACATGCAGGTACAGGGATCGCATTCCTCCTAAAATTCCTAATATTTTGTGACCCTCCTTAAATTCCTAAAAATTATACCTAAAATTTGCTATTCTTCCTAAAATTTACGTAAGCTTATTTATTTAAAAATGACAAATCATATTAACGCTAATAAATTTACCATTACAGGTATGTAAAAAGACCTGTTATTGCAGTAAAAACACAGCCTATATGCTGTGCTGCTGAAGGGAAGGAAAATGACGCCATCGAGATGCACTTGCTTCGGGGCAGGCGCTCCTGCCACTTTTTTGCCTTCGGACAGTTTTTGGAGAAGAGAGTAACAAGAGATCTAAGGGAAAGGGGGTAGGTGCTCATTTTCACCCCTTAGGTTTGCGCTTTGTAGCTTGCAGAGGAAACTCCGGTGGCACTTCCAGAAGATCGTACTTTATTTTTGTACATGCCTTGTGGAATCTCCTCTTTTCTGCTGATAGTTTTTTTGTTATTGTAAACCGCAGGTGGGTGGAAGCAAAGAGGAAAACATGTGGTCTTCCTTCCGTAACCTCCGGTAATGACGATGGGATGGTAGCTGAGTGTTATCGTGGCAGGCAGTAGAGCACGTGATCATTGACCTTCCGACTGCAAAAAGTGCCGGCGACAGCGACCTTCGATGCGCAATATATTCCTCGGCTCCGATTCGCTTTGACTGAACTTGCGTGGAGATGCGTATGATATAGTTTCTTGGATTTGCTTCTTTATGGTGTTCTCTGTGCTGTGTGCAGGTTCAGTTCTCTAGTGGTGACCTGCTTTTTTTTTTTTCTATCTTCTGACATCCTCAAGCAGCTAACTTCGGGAAGTTGTCTGGTTTTGCAATATTGGAACGTGTTTTTGTACTTCCCTTTTCATTTTCTGGTTAGTAATACAAGTGTTTAAGATGCCTAAATCCAAAACGAAATTTCAAGATGCGTGGCTCGCCAAAGAATTGGACGGAGTGTAGCTGAAAGAATGGTGTTCTGCAACTGAAACAATATTTTCTGCTAAGTGTATATTGTGTTCAGAAATTTTCAAGATTTCTAATAGTGGCTTTTCACAAGTATAAAGGACTGCATCATAGAAGGAAAAAAAAAACATTTGCAGTAATTTCAAAGTAAATTTCAAAATAAGTCCATCCTGGAAAGCCTTTTTGGAGGACGGGATCTTCAGCCCAAAACAAATATTAGTGAAGTACTGAGTCAAGGATTTACAGTTGGCTAAAGCCGATAGCATTATGGGCCATGAAAGTTGTTAAGGACAATATGTCTTTTGTTTCATGCACTGAAACAGTTGAACTTTTCAAAGAAATGTTTCCTGATTCTGCTATTGCAGCCAAAATGCAACTTTAAAGAAAAAGTTGCTTATGTGATATCACATGGATTGTCAAAATATTCTCAGAAGAGGATTTGAAAAAGTATACATTGCATCTAGTAGCCCAGGAAAGGTTACTATAGCATTTGACAGAAACTACAACATAGCATAAAGTGAAACGGCAGTTGGATGTGTATCTCTGTAGGTACTGGTCTTCAGAAATAAATTCAGTTTCTTGCCGATACCTAACAAGCGTTTTTCTGGGTCATGCAACAGCAGATATTTTGGTTACAAAAGAAATTCTTGATGTGTTATCATCCTTTCAATATTTCGTTGAACAGAATTATTTGTGTATCCATGGACAGCCCAAATGTAAATAAGTGCTTTTTACGCAAATTCAATGAAGTTGTAAAACAAGAAACAGGCCAGAAATCTTTTGGAACTAGGTTTTTGCAACCCGTACGTTGCGCTAGTAGTTTCATTTAAAATTTTTTTGACAAACTTAAATATAGATTTTGATTTAATTTGCTACTGATATGCATTACTTTTTAAAGAGTAGTGCTGCAAGACGAGAGGATTATAAATCTGTCAAGGATATGCAACATTGGTCACAGCCAAATTTCTTTTGCGCCATGTCAACAATAGATGGTTAACCGTTGGTTCTGGTAGCCCAGAGGCTCTTGGATCAATGGCTGTAAAATATTACAGAATATTTTTTAAACTTCTTGCCATCTCAAAAAATATTTGAAAAACAACTACGCACCCGCAAGGTATAAAAAAAATTCACTGTTTCCTGAAAAATGAGCTAACTCCTTGCTATTTAGCATTAATTTCATTTTCACACCAAAATTTTGAAAAGTTTTCATTATGTTATCAGAGTGAAGAACCAAAAATACACCAGTTATATTCTGATTTAAATATACTTTAATGAGGAATGTTATGGCTCAGTTTATCCAAGATGATGTTATTGCAGGGAAATTTGGAGAAGACTCTAAAGAATGTAGATTTTGGAAAAAACAAAAATTCATGGAAAACTAGGGGAGTTAGGAAGTTGGTATGAAGACAAAAAATCTCCTCAGGAATGTTCAGGAGACCAGGCAGAAATTATTTTCTCTAGATGTAAGCATCATCTACTAATTGCAACCACAAAATATTTAAAGTCAAATTTGCCATTCTGCAATCAAAAGCTAAGAGACATAGAAGTTTTAAAGGTAAAAGGAACCAAAGAAAGTTAGTCAACTCAACTTTCAGTCACTGAAGGGACTTTCGGAAATAACCAGAATTTCAAGTGTTTTGCATCTTTCTGAGGAACAAATTGATAGAGTAAGAGAAGAGTGGAAACTTTTAAGTTGCGATAAGCCAACTCTAGATGAACTAGTGAAATTTTCAGAGGAAGGGCATATTCCAGTATGCGGATTGATCATTACTGGCGTAATATATTTTAGTATTAAAGACTTCTAGCAGAAAAGAAAAATACTCAAATCTTAAGTTAAACTTATCAAGTCAATTTTTAGTTTTACCTCATGGTAATGCTGATGCAGAAAGGGGATTTTTCGGTTAACACTGCTCTGTTAAGGAAGGACAAGGCTAACTTAAAAAGACTCAACCTATAATATCATTAAGAATAGTTAAATGGGCCATTAAAGACTATGGATGTGTAAGTAAAGTTCCCATAACAAGAAATTTGTTAAATAGTGTTCATGATTCACATAAATTTTATAAAGAGTATGTTGATAAGCTGAAGGAAGGAAGAATCAAAAAAGGTAAAAGAAAAAGAAGCAGAAAGAGAGGGAAAATAAGGAAAAGCAGCTAGAGAAAAAAGAAAAGCTGAGTTTGATGACACAAATAAAAGAAAATGATGCAGAAATAAATAGGCTTAAAAAAGATAAAGAAGCCTCGCTAGCGGTAATTCAAGAGGGAACAGAAAGAATGAGAAAAGCTGTAGAAAAACAAAATACTGTTGAAATAGCAGTTGCCTCTAACTTGATCATACAAGGTTCAGCTGAAATAAAGAAAACTGAAAGTAAATTAGTTGTGGTGGAAGCAGAAAAAGATAGGCTAATCAGGAAAAAAGGTTAAAACAATAATATGAAAAAAGTAATTCAGTGAACAATTGTACATAGTTCTTGGTTTTCAATTACCTTTTTAGGATATTATAATTTAATGTGAAACCTGAAAACTTTACTGTGAAAATTGTGAATTGCTTCTGGTTCAACAGCATATTAATGTTCAAAGTGAAACTTGAATGTGGTAAATATACTTGAATATGATAACACGTGAAAAGATAAGAACTGAACATTAGAAGTAAATCATACTTAAACATTAGACGTTATGCAAAAAATTTGGGTGTGAACTTCAACCATATATACTAATGGACTGCGCATTGGCAATAGCTGCATCAAAGCCGCCATGGCTCCAACATTGGGCACGTCATCATCAGACTCCAAATTTCGTGTAAAAATGCTGTTATGATTACTAATTTACGCTGCAAAACTTCAGTGTTTTCGGTGTATTATGTGAATGCGCCTCATATATAATGAAAACTCTTCAGGTAAGTTTACTTATGAGCTATATACATGCATGATCGGGTTGTTTACATTTTGTGATTTATAATGTGATGAACATTTGCGAAGAATTTGGAACATGCATTCCATTTTTTTTTCTTAAGTTACTATATTTTTATATCAATAGCTGCAAGTTTCTGGTTAAGTAATTGAACTTTATTGACTTGGGTATTTAATTCGTTTCTTACCCATGAAAAATCATAGAACTTTCTTTACTATATCGCTCAGAGCAACCATAAGCACAGCAGGTGTAACCCATCTTTTTGACTGTTGTCATGTGATTTTATGTTGGAGCCAGAAATTTTGATGTCATGTGCAGTCTATCAGTATATATGGTTGAAGGGTGTGAAGCAAACTCTTTACAATGTATACAAAGTTGTTTTACTAGATGTATACAAATATACATCTAGTTTTTATTGAAATACACTCCTAAAATTTTCCTAAAATTTTTCTAAAAAGTCCTAAAATTCCTACCTAAAATTTTCCAGAAGTATGCTATGATCCCTGCAGGTATAAATTTGCTAGAATGCTAGAAAAGACTGAGCCCATGGGTATTCCTTGGGTTTGGAGATATATTTTTGAACCCAAGGCCAGATAGTTATTAAATATACACATGGTTTTTAAGTGACTCCAGACTGTTTCTCTTGTTATTTTCAGTATATTCTTCATATAAAATATCGCAAATGCAATCTAAGTCGTTAAGATTGATTGATGCAAAGAGATTTTTAAAAGTCGTATGTCTGTATGTCTAGTGGTAGGTTAGAGGAATGACTTCTCAACATATCAAGAACAGCGGTGTTGTTTCTGATGATCCAAGTGTGTTCCACTGTGTCTAAAATTTTGCAAAGACATTTTTATAGTTTGTTACCCGCTTCTACTCCATAACAGTTTGTAGCAGCTGTAATAGATCGAAATTCAATTGGGTTGTTGTGAAATTTTGGCACTAAATATAAGAAATGTTTTTGACCTTAATATTCGATATTTTTAGTCGTTTTTTGCAGGGCTATGATTTTTTAACTATCACTTTTCTTTTTTGTGGTACTTCCTCTTGTCAACTCTTCTTCAATCAGTTGGTGATAGAATCTCTTGTAAGTCACTGCAAAGTTGTTTTTTGCCTTGTCTACAAAGGTTATGAAAGAATTGCGGAGCTTTGAAATATCTCTGAATATACTTCTATAAATTGGTTTACTAACATTTATACATCTATTAGAGTTATGTTTCATATTAATCAAGATTTTCTCGGTAACTTTTACATACCATTGCATAAATGCCTGAGCCGGAAGTTCAAAACCGGAAGAGGTTTTAAGTATAAAATTTGACAGATCAGATTTAATAACTTTTATGATTTTCTTCAATTTAGGTTCTTGGTGTGAAATTCTGGAGTTTGCTCCTTTATTCATGATAAGTCTCAGCTGATTGGATTTAATGACTTCGAGATTGCCGGTAATAAATATGACCGAAATGTGGATCACGGAAATTGTCGAATTCAGCTCTGTCACGTAGGCATGGTATAAGTTCTTTATTCTGCTGGCTTTTATAAGTCGTTGATAGTTCCTTGTAGTTGAAGATAAGTCTTTCAATCGTTGGCCCATATTTATGACTTGCATACTCTTGTTATTATTATTAAACAGACAGCATCAGCACAAGATTGATTGACGCGATATCGAAGTGGTATCGTGATATCTACAAAATTGAGATACAGCCCCCCCCCTCCCTGTCTCAGCTTACCACGAGCCACCACTGATCCTGATCTTCTGATCTTCTGTAAACATTCAGAGCAAGACTTCTTACCAGATTTGGCTATTAAAGTGCCTCATTATGGTTCTTGCCAAATGATAGGAGGAATTTGCAAATGATGGAGATAAAATAAAGACTTATTATTAATAATATAAAATATTATGGACTTATTAAAGGGTGCATGTTTTGGTGACTACACCAAAACACATTGAGTGGTTGGACGATTGTGTTTCGGTGCAATCATAAAAAATTGAACTACCTCTGTGAAAATCATCTGAACTACCTCTGGTCGTTGAAAATACGTGAAATTACCCGTAGAGGTCTTTGTTTGCATTGATTCCGAGGCATAATTAGTGCTGTGGTCTGTTTTCGGTGATTGCTTTTTTGCATGGAATGGCGTAATCATGTGATGTGAAAATCAATAAATTAATGCATTGTGTTTTGATAGGTAAATGTGTAGTTTAGCGTCCTAAATTATTTCATCGGAAATGTTGTATAATTTTGAAAAAGTGAGACACACTGATTTTTAAGTAAGCAATTTCATGGCAAATGGTGAAAAAATGTCAAGTTTATTGTGCATTATAAATATTTTTACCGTAATATTTCGATGTAAGTACGATGCTGTGAACAGAAGCTGCTTCGACGACGTCAAAGTTTGCTCCGCTGAAACGATGGTCTCGTTCCGGCGGCCATTTTTTCTGGCAGAAGAGTACAACAGAAAGGGGAAACGTTCTTGCCAGGAAAGCGTTCCATTTTGTAGTGCTACACTACAGAAAATAGCTCATCATTTCTGTCTGAATTTTTAACACCCCAGTCTGACAATTTCTTCTTTTTTTCGCGTGTGTTTCTTTAATACACAATGTATGATGTCACTTCTTCGTCGAAGTTTTTTTTTTTTTTGTAATCCAAAATCCAATTTGAATGAACTCTGAACCACGCCGTCAATAAGAGGATCAAAACGTTAGCTTTCCAATGCCATGTAACTCCCATTGGAGAGAACGCTGCATGCACTTTAACACTTTTCTGGAAGAAAGAAGGGCATCTGCATGCTTTCTATTTCGTATCAGGGAATCGTATGCGTAAGATCGAAGCAGTTCTTGCCATGTGTTTTGACAAACTAAGACAGAAATGAACTATTTTCTATGAAGTAACACCACAAATTGGAATGCTTTCCTGGCAAGAACGTTCCTATTGTATTCTTTCGCCAGCAAAATGGCCGCCGGAAGCAGACCTTCGTTTCAGTGGAGCAAAGTGTAACGTGGTTGCAGTAGCATTGTAGGCCTGCCGCATTTCTGTTCATGTTGTCATACATCTAAATATTACAGTAAAAATCTGTAAAATGTATTAATTATACAAATGACATTTTTTCACCATTTGCCATGAAATGGCATACTTTAAAAATCTGTATGTCTCACTTTTTCAAAATCCTTCAACATTTCTGATGACATAATTTAGGACGCTAAACTACACATTTACCTTTTTCACACAGTCTTAAAACCTAGCAGGCAGAAGTGCATTCGCTCACTTTGTTTAAACGTAGAACTACATTTGCGCTGTTTTGGGTCTATGACAAGATTGTGAATAAATTACACAGTATGTGTTGGTAATGATGTTTATTTTTTCGGTGGCTGTCTATGTGTAGGTCGGAATCATTGTTAGAATCTCTCCGCAATGCCCGTGTTATTATCTACAGTTGCTGCTGTGTCTGAAGTCGATGTTGCTGAGCTTGAAGTCTATGGGCTGTGTGTTATGGGAAACAGTTGTCGGTGTATGAGAAGAGACATAGTTGACCATATATGGAACAGTTGTATGCCGCGTGTGAATATTGCGTCGATAGTCGTGCTGCCCGGCGTTGTGTGTTGAGCCGGATCAGTCGCTAGGTTCATCTGGAACTCTGAGTGCATAAACTCGAAAAGCCAATGGTTGCCCGATTTGCTGATGTCTATATTGAAATCTCCAGTAAGAATGGTCTGTAGGTCCCCCAAACCTAACTTGTCGAAGTCACTGAACATCTGTGGAAACTTGCGTGTGTTACAAGCCTACGTTAATTACGTACCAAAATCAATAACAAAAACAAAAGTCCGCTCTTGGCGCAGAGCACGAAAATGCCCATCCACTTCAGCGCGCTGCCTCAAACTGCCGTTGATCCACAAGCCCCACGACTTATAATTGTCACTTAGTGTCATCTGTGTGCTATCAAACGATACTAGCGCCTTTTCCTTGTCCCCGATAACCCCGGAGTTATTGGGAGTTGAAATTGGTCACACAATTATGTCGTGTCCACCGCTCACCTGTATCGTACTACAAGAAGTAGTTCTACGTCAAAAGATTAAATGATTTACATTGTGACTATCGACATTTAAACCCTGTCGATATTATGACCGAGTCATCATTTTAACTGTCGACATTAGGACCTTGTCAGTATTATGATCATGTCAACATTTTGACCGTCCACATTATGACCGCCACCGCGAATCACTGTGTTGTCACATGCAATGTATTCCCCTGATTTATCACCCTTTGTCTTCTTCCTGTTACCTAGGATAAATGGACACCAAAAGCAAAAATGAAATGCAGACATTGCATCTGTCCTAGCAGCCGTGACAAAACAACTTGCGGATTTCCCGGAAAGTGCCTTCTAGAACTGTTTTCAGCATCTTCAGAAACGCTGGAAACCATTGCTGCACTAACGGGGGGGACTGCTTAAGGTCCCCAGGAGATTAAGAGCGATGTACGTCACAAAATTAACGTTCGGAAATATTAGTATCTTTTCGGCCCTACATGTACGATTTTTCCTTCCTTTTTGGGCCGAGAACTTTCCGGACACCATAAGTATACATATAACAAAATCTATCTAATGTATACATACATACATATCACTAAGCTGTTCTCTGAGATTCAGAGGTTAGCTCCAAAAAGAAATTCAAACTACCAGATAATTTTTACTTACTGCTGCTGTATCAAACTTCTCCGTTTACAGCGATCTTGACATACAACTCGTGCTTCACTGATATCCATTACACGCCATACACAAGATCTTTTATACTTCATACTCATAATCTTTTTCTCATGCAGACACTCCTGAATCTGATCCACCCATGTCTTCCTTGGCCTTTCCTTCCTGCCACTTGGGCTGAAAAGATTTTCTTAGTAAGCATTTCATCACCCATTCTTTCAACATGGCCAAACCACCAAAGCATATTGGTCTCCACCTTGCTAACAACATTTTGCTTCACATCACACAACTGCAATACATCTTCATTCCTCACACAATCAGATCGTGTCTTGCCACAAACCCCACGTAAGTAACGTATTTCTCCAGCACACAAAGGATTTCTATGTTTCTTCTGTAGTACCCAGGTTTTACTGCCATACATCAGAGTAGGAACAATTACAGTTTCATACACAGCCATGCAGGACTCTACTAGAGAACCCATCATTCCTGTGTAAACCTCCCAAAGCAGCCATGACTTTCAATGAAGAATTCACTTGCCTACTAATTTCACCATCCAACTTGTTCTCTCTGTCAAACATGCTTCCTAAACACACAAACTCACTCACCTGGTCAATCACAGTGCCATTTATACTTACATTACATTCAGTGCTACCAGTTCCTCTCTCAAACACCATAACTTTGGTTTTTCCCTTATTTATACTCAGTTTGAATTTCATGCAAACTTCGTGCATCCGAGTCAACATACTCTGCAACTCACTTTTGCTCTCTGCCAACAGGGCAGTGTCATCAGTATACAGCAATCTGCACACACGGATATCACCAAGACATAAACCACTGTTATCTATTTTGGCCTCACGCATGCATGCGTCCATAAATATATTTAACAGCCATGGTGACATTATGCAACCTTGTCTAACTCCTGCCCAATGGAAAACCATTTTGATAAAACACCATTTACTCGTACACAAGCTCTACTACCAGCATACATGGCTTTTACACTATTAAGTAGATTCCCAGTAACACCATATTCATTCAATACCGTCCACAAAAATGTCCTATTGACTCGGTCATAAGCTTTCTCTAAATCTATGAAGGCAGTAAAAACTTTCTCTCCAACAGCCAGATACTTTTCAATCATCATGCGTAATGCAAAAATCTGGTTAGTGCAGCCTTTACGAGGCACAAACCACTCTGAACATCCCACACTTTCTCTGATGTAAGACCCCATACTTTTTCAATAACGACCTTACCAAACACTTTCCTTGGCACGCTTAATAGGCTAATACCACGATAGTTCATGCAGTCAGTCTGATTACCTTTTCCTTTATACAAGGGAACAATAATAGCATCCTTTCAATCCCGAGGGACCATTCCTAACTCCCAGCACAACTGGCAAATTTTAGTTAACCAATCAATTACAGTCGCCACCATATTTCAACATCTCGGTAGTTATGCCATTAACTCCCGGAACCTTACCATTCTGAAGAGATTTTTGAGCTTTACACACTTCTTCTCTTAAGATCCCTCTTGTGCTTTCATCCTTCACTGTGCCATCGTCTGCAACTGTCTCAGAATCATCTTTGCTTTCCTGATCTAATAACTCACAGAAGTATTCACCCCATCTTTCACTTAATTCATTGGGCTCCCACATCATTTCCCCAACCCTATTCTTCACACAACTTAACACTTTGTTTCCCCTATTTTTCCTGAGTCTTGTGTACTTCCAGAAAGACTTCCTATCTTTCTGAAAAGCCAATTCATGCCTTTCCACCTTCTCCTTCCTACCTTTTGCCTTACTCTGGCGAACCAGCTTAGCAGCTTCACATTTCTTACAGTGATATTTATCCACCGAAACTCCACCTTGCAACATCCCCAAATAGGCTTCCTTCTTTGTCTCTAGTACCTCTTCAACCTCACTGTTCTGCCAAGCATCACCTCTATCGTTACACACTATTGTGGTGCCACAGACCTCTTTAGCAGCAGTGACCACACAGTTCTTAAAACATTCGCACTTTTTTTCTGCATCCCTCTCACCAGACTTCAGATCCTTCAGTCGTTCTCTGAGTAAGTCAGAATACTGCTGATGATCTTCAAGGAGCCTATCAACCTTTATTCTTTCTATCCTGGGTCTCTTCCTATTCCTTTTCCTCCAACCAACATTAAGTTTCACTCGTGACACTACCAAGTAATGATCAGAACCAACATCCGCACCTCTCATCACACGGGTGTCAACAACTAAGTGTTTCAGACGCTGATCGTAGACAACAAAATCTATCACTCTCTTTTGACCAAGAGTACGATTTTCCCAAGTATATGTGTGGATATACTTGTGGTTGAAAAATGTGTTAGATACATACAAACCATTCTCAATGCACTGTTCAATTAATCTCTCACCATTATCATTCACACAAGGATCATTAAACTTACCCAGAACATTGTCAGAAATTGCATTCTGCAGACGTACTCTAGCATTGAAATCCCCTGCTATTTTAACTTTTTCTTTAGCACCAAACTGGCTCAAAACAGATTTTAGCTCATTCCAGAAATCTTCCTTCCTATCGGAAGGTTTCGAGCCACAAGGAGCATACACTACAACAATTGCTATTCTCTGAAGTTTCACTTTCAAACGAATCCAAAGAATTCTCTCACTTATATCAACTATAATGAATCAAGTTGTTCTTCATCTTTTCACTTAAAATCACACCTACACCAGCCTGTCCTCTCATATTATCCAATACTCCAGACCACACACTCACCGTTCCATTCACTTCTTCTATACTAATGTATACAATATGTGCATATACTATAAACGTGCACATATTATGAAAATATACTATATTTCTGCACTAATGTGCGTAAACTATACATACATATCCACATGCTATATATGCATACTATATATATATACATTATATGCGTGCACTATATGTATGCACACACACTATGTACATATACTACACACACACTATGTATGTATGCTATACACTATAATTTACAGACACACATGCACACACGCAATGTACGAATACAGTATATGTGTATATTAGGTGCGTATATAAATCTATATATACTATATATATATATATAGCCCCCCCAACAGGAATTCCTGGGTGCGCAATTGCTGGAAACTGTGTTTATTCAAAAGGGTGATAGTTTGAAGGTGACCAGCAGCATTAATTGTGAGTATGGTATTTTTTAAAATTCTTTATTGTGTCAGCAGTCCTGGAACTTTTATGGACGTACGTAATAATTCTAAGCATGAATGTGGTGAAAGTACAGGCAAAACTATTTCTTGTAACAGTTAATAGCGAAATTTCGTCTAATGCTGAAAAATGGCTAACTTTTCCCATTAATTCCTAAATGCATTAAACATTTTTAATCCATGAATTGCATTGGTACAGGTATCCGTCTCCCTCTTTCCATTTTTTTACAATTTCTGATTGTTTGAAACATTGCAGCGCAGAGCTTCGCAGGCAGGACAACAGGACGTAGCCATAGCGTTCACCCGTCAGCTATGGACACCGGTTGGCTGAAAACTGACGCTTTATCTCTTGAACATTGATTTTGTTTGGAATTTTAATGCATACAATTCGTTCTCTCATGTTCTTTTTAATGCTGTAAACTAACCAATACTGTAACCCAGTAGTCTCAGCGCAGGCTTCTGACCGTTCCTCCGAGTGGGCTTGGTCTAGAGTTCCGGATTAGATACGGGCTCTCTCACTTCCCTGGAAAATCAGTGGCTCCGATTTATGCTGGCAACTTCTAATAAAGCAGTTGTATACACAAAATAAAATGGCCAAGTGTCGCCTTCATGTAGGTCGGTGTGAAAGAAGCGAAATAGCGGATCATGCTAAAGTCCATCCCACCGCTACCACTGTATTCATTCTGAGAGGAAATGGCATGTTTTTGGGTGAATATCCTACAAATGCCCCACATAGAGCTCAAAGCGATCTTCGTTTTTTTTAGCGCATCAAACTTGCATTGGGTAGCAAGTTCCACCATTTCGCATTTGGTATCAGTTCCCAAGTCAAAGTGGTGCAGTGGTCTAAGCGATGGCCTCTGATGATTCGTTCATAAGGGGTCCGGGTTTGAATCCCGGTGAAGCATGGATGTTGTGTTTGTCTTACGGCACTGGCTCTCTCCCTTCCCTGGAACCGGTGACCCTAAATTAGGGACGGGCAACTGCTTATAGGCCATTGAGTTGCTCACGGTGGTCGTTAAACCTCCAATTAAAAAAAAAAAAAAAGAGTCCAAGAGGAATAGGAATTCTGAAGTAAAATCATACATACAACAGTCTTTTGAATAAATGGCAGTTTCCACTTTTATTTTAATTTAAATTTTTTTTTTGTTCATTTTAGTGGGCTTTTACAAGGTTCCCACTCAACCTGAAAAACAGGGAAAACCTGGAATTCTCAGGGAATTTGAAAATGGTTCCAAAAATCAGGGAAAACTCAGGGAAAAATATCCCCCTTTTTTTTTGTAAAAATCAATGGATACCTTATTTTGCCAAAAAAAACTTATTTTTTCAAGATTTCAAACTTTTGCTTGCAATTACTGCTTGCCTAGAATTTGGTACTTGTTACTTTCAATTATATTAAGTATTTCCTTTATTCTCTAAAAATAAAAAATAAATGCAAAATTAAATTTTTAAAATTGCCAATTCTTAAGCTTTTGTTCAATTTCAGCAGGCAGTTGTTACAACATGGAACAATTAGGCACAATGGCTCCTGCTTGAAGAAACCCTTTACAAGAGAGCCAACCAAATGATGGATCAAAGTCCTTTGCCTGTTGGTTCTCTTGAAACATGTTTCTTTGAACAGAGCCATTCCATCATTAAGCTTAGCTGCATTGTGTTATAGAAAAACTGAAACTATTCAACTGACAGATTTTTTCTTACATATGACCTGTTTCATGGGAATGTATTTACAAATTTCGTGTGAGTAGTATTCACAAAAGTTCATGGAACTCTGGTACAAAAAATAATGTGCACAGTTAGTTGTTATTAATGAAAGGCAGGTAATTTTATAAAGACAAATTACGTAAAGAATTTACAAGTGTGTGCTTTGGTGAGAAAAATGAATGGAATGGAATGAAATGCAACAATTCTTTGCAACATGCCACTCTGGAAAAATTTAAAAACCACCTGGAGAACCTGGAAAAGCCAGGGAATTTTTTTATTACTTTTGAGTGGGAACCCTGTTTTTACAAATTATCAATTTCATTACCACCAAAATCTGCAGCCCTTAAATTTTGTCGGCCCGTTGGAAAATCTGTCTCTCATTAAGTGGTTCGGGGTTCATGTCCCACACGAGTGGACTCTGTCCCTTCTTTCAAAGCAGTGGCCCTAAATTAAGATCAGGCGCGCCCCCATCCCCTTATAGTCTTTCGAGTTGCTAATGGCAATCGTTAAAACCCGTAACACACACATGTTAATCCTCATTCAGTCGAAACTCACGTGGCCTCGCTGAAAGTCGTGGATACGTTCCCGAAAATAAAAGTTTTTGTAGCTGTTGTAGTGTAGTGGGTGGCAATAAATGCAGTTTATACTTTTTGCGTTCGGCAGAACCTAAGAGTGGAAATCATTTTCATTTTATGTTCAAGTGTAAGAGGTTCGTTGAGCAATTACTGCCGCTCGATTTTTCGAACTTTGCGTCGATACCTGACATAGTATTTTTTTTACGTGAATGCTGTGTCTGTGATAGAAGATAACTATTAATCACAGTTCCTTTATGGGTTGTGTAGATATGGAAGAACCGGTATTCTTGTGTTGGGGTGTTCATTCTTGGGACTTGCGTTATGAAGTTACTCAAGAAGAAGGAAGTACCTAATACTTTGCAGATAGGTAATTGTCAAGAAAGTCTAATATACCGGTGTTGTGAAATTATGCGCAAAGTGCCCGCAAACCGAGACACGAAGTTGCGGCTTGTTTTGTAACCCTGTGCCGGAATGGTGGGTACATCTGGACACCCTAACTTTGAGGACATATAGCTCGAAAAGAGTTACTCGCAAAAGATGGAAACTACCTGTATGTTTGTTGGACAGCCAATAAAAGTTGCAAAATAGAATTCAAATTTTTAGTTTCAGTTCAAACCAATAGATGGCGCTGCAGACGCAATAAAATTAAAACGCAGTGTGCTCGAAATGTCCACTATGAACCCCAATCACATGGCGCAGTCGAAGAATGAAATCGGCAACCACCTTGTGCAATGTGTCGACTGAAATGGGCACGCATGCATCCTTGGCAAAATTTTCAAGTTCGGCAAGTGTGGTCGGGTTTCTACGCCACACTTCATCCTTCACGGATACCCACAGGAAGAAATCTCACGAATTTAAATCTGGCGAATATGGGGACCAATCCATTCCTTTTCCTGTAGAGTTGTCCTGTGAGTAGTACAGAGCAATGACTCTATCGTAGAAATGTTCTTCGAATAATTTAAATATGTCGGACCCCGTATTGCATGAACCACGATGGTTGCTGAGGATTCTGCAAGGCTTGATTGATTGCCACACATTGCTGCAATAATGCACTGTATCATGCTGAAATGATCGTTTGGCGAATGAAAAAAGACCCAATGATCCCGCTGCTGAACACTGCAGCCCATACTGTTACCCTTTGGGGAAGAGGTGGTGTTGGTGGAACGGACACACGAGGCTGCTGTATTCCCCAAATGCGCCAATTGTGCTTATTCAGAAATCCATTTAAATTGAAATGAGCCTCATCGCTGAACCAAATGGATCCGAAATCAATGTCTGTGGAATCAGTCATCTGTAGGCGTACGCAAAGTGCTCTCTTTGTTACATAGCTGAAACACTGAGTGTCTGATGCATCTGAATTTTCTAAGGAAACAAATGGAGGGTGGATTTCAATATGTTGCGCGTTTAGTTTCAAGCCAGTCGCATTTTCAGCTCTGCAAATTGATGTTCGGGGTCTGATAAATTTCCTGAACAACTTGCACATTCTCGGCTGTCGTCCCACGTTTCCAACCAATTCATCTGCCACGCTTTCTGTCCTTTGAAATTTCTCGAACAACGTGCACATCGTTTTCGGATCAGGTCCCTTGGGAACATTAAATTTGCGATGGAAGCTCATTCGGGCTGAATTGGAACACAATGAAAATTCGTTGTTCAAAAGAATAAACCGTTTTCACAAAAGCTCTTTGCGCCTCGTTCACTGTTCATACCACTGCCAAACGTCATGGCTCCGTGTTTCCCGACAGAGAGAGAGCCAGGCATTTTCATGTAGGACTTCCGTCCAATGAGAAGGCCCCGCACGGGGATAACTGGTTTTCCAGTTATTTGGGGAGCGGCGCCCCCACGGCACGAGCTAACCTTGTGACGGTTTCTATTGCCTCTGCGGCTTTGACGATTACGTCACCGAAGGGACAGCTGTTCATCCAGCTGATGGGGGATGGCGTCCCCACGGCCCGAGCCGATTTTCTCTTATCATTTTGCTTTTTCGTCTTTAGTTTAATTCTTGACATGTACCCGCCTCAGTTGTAGGCTGCTGAGGTTGTGATGAGGCGCCAGCTCCGGGTTTTGTTCCTCGTTCCCTTCCCTGTCTTTTCTCTTTTATGTTACATTTTCTGTTTTTCCGGAGCTGGTTAGCTTAGACCTGCCTGCATGTTTGCCGTGTGCGGTGACCCGTACAGGTGGAAATGAGGATGCTGGAGGCTGAGGTCTTTGGGGGCCGGGTTGTATTGTCTCCAGATACCAACACCCCTCTTTGCCCTCTGCTTCACCCTAAACGGGAGGCTGGGAGCTAACCCACTCCTAGTCAGGAAGTCTGTGGCCGAGTTGCGTCCAGACTTCTAGCGGCTTGTCGTTCTGTTCGGCTGGGTGAGTTTGGGGGTAGGGTGGGCATGCCAAAGGGGTGTTCTCCGGGCACGGGAAAGTCTGGGTGCACGCCGAGCGTGTGTCTGCCCTACCAACTTGCTATATCCGCTGACTATCCCTAGAGCCGTGTCCTGCGTCCTCTTGGGCTTGCGGACCTCCGGCTCTCCCTCGTTGGGCTCGGTAGTGGGTGGGGAGGTTGGCGGACGAATCTTTTTTCTCCCTCATGGCAACACAAAGTGTTTCCCATGCTGGTAATCTGAGCGCCGTGTGGAGGAAGGGACACTCTCCTCCACTAAGAAACTACTAACTACAAATTGCAATGCTCTGTTTCTTCTGATTCATTCAGTTGATCCGGCTCAGTCTCTCAGTTCGAAGAGTCCTTTCTGGATTAATAAGTCTCTTCAGGCCGTTGCGGGCTCTCCAAAGAGTGTTAAGAAGCTACCGTCAGGGGATCTTGTGGAGACATCTCATCCACGTCACAGTGCCACCTTGCTGGAGACGACCGTTCTGCTGGACATTCCTGTGCAGATCTCGCCCCATGGATACCTCAATTCCTCTCGCGGTGTCGTCAACTCCCGCGACCTGCTCGAATGCAGTGATGAGGAATTGTTGGTTGAACTTGGGGACCAACATGTCACTGGGGTTCGGCGTATCCTTTTCAGGCCGGATGGGAAGTCTATTCCCTCCCGGAACATCGTCCTGACCTTTGACTCACCTACCCTGCCAACTTCCATCAAGGCGGGGTACTTGCGTCTCGATGTTCGACCCTACATCCCGAACCCCCTGAGATGTTTCAAGTGCCAGCATTACGGTCACTCCCAGCAGTCTTGCCGTAATGTAGCAAAGTGTGGGCGCTGTGGTTTAACTGAACACTCTTTGGCGGACTGCTCCGCTGAGGTGGAACACTGTGTGAATTGTGAGGGTTCCCACTCTGCGTCTTCTAAGCAGTGTCCCAAGTGGATCGAGGAGCAGGCTATCCAACGCCTGAAGACCACTGAACATCTGTCATACCCTGAGGCCAGGCGGCGGATAGCTCCTCTTCCATCCGGCCGGCGCTCCTATGCCTCGGTTTTGGTGCAGAAGGCTACTGTTGCGGTTCAGACGGAGGTGACCATCCCGGCGCGTTGTCCTTATGATTTTGAGGACATCGTCGCTGCTGGGCTGGAAGCACTGAAGTCTCGCCGCATTGCATCCAAGGCGACATCTACATCGTCGCCTAAACCTCCGCCGAAAACATCTACCAGCACAGGGACCCAGGGCACTGCAAAGAAGAAGCCGGAGAAGGTGAAACCCGGCTCATCCTCCCCGAAACAGAGCAGGCAGAAACCACCTCAACACAATGGGTAAACACAGCCCTGTGTTACCTCCAGACACTGCGAATGGATTGGAGGTGATGGACGACACTGAGACCTAGTCTGTCTTTTCCATTCTTTCATTTCATTTTTCATTCTGGCCACGCTCATTCAGTGGAATTGCCGAGGTCTTCGATCACGCATTGATGATTTGAAAGGCTTACTGTCTTCGCACACACCCGTGTGCGTTTGTCTCCAGGAGACAAAGCTTCGCACGACGGACACTCCTTCGCTGCGGAGACATTCCCTTTTCCGCAAGGATCACCAGGACGGCGTTATCGCCTGCGGAGGAGTGGCCGTCGTTGTTCCTCATGGTGTTCCTGTCACTGCAGTTGCCCTCCGGACGACTTTGCAGGCAGTGGCAGTGAGATTATCTGTAAACACTGTTCACGGCGTGTTCTATCTACATACCACCAGATGAAGCTGTGAGCCTTTCGGATCTGGAAGATTTGGTCGAGCAACTGCCGCCTCCTTTCTTCATCTTAGGGGATTTCAACGCACACAATCCGTTGTGGGGTTCTACCTCTCGAGACTCCAGGGACCGTGTTGTTGAGTCCCTTCTCTCCAACACGTCCCTCTGTCTCCACAACACCGGGGCAGTGACGTATTTTCATGAACCCACCCCTCGTACTCAGCCATTGATTTGCCTCTGAGTTCACCATCATTATATCCTGCCTGGTCCTGGAGCGTGTCTGGTGATCCCCTTGGCAGCGATCACTTTCCCATCTTCCTCCGTCTAGCGAGTGGCGGGTACCGTTACCCTTCTCGCCCTGCTAGATGGAATATTGATCGTGCCAAGTGGGACACATTCACGGCTTCGGCCTTTATTACTCCGGCTATGGTGACCTCAGGAACGGTCCATGACGCTGTTGCGGCGGTAACGGATTGTATTGTGCAAGCGGCAGAACTTACCATCCCCAGGACGTCGACTAAACTTCCACGTTGCCCGAGACCTTGGTGGAATTCCACTTGTATGGCAGCTCATCGGGCTTGGGGTAGGTTTCGTCGGTACCCCACCGACGCGAACCTACTTGCTTTCAAGAAAGCCAAGTCCTACGCGCAATTGGTTCGTAGGCGTAGTCAACGGGAGTCCTGGATACAATATGTATCCGGGATTAACACCAATACTAGCCCTAAGATCGTTTGGGACAGGATCCGTAAGATTCGGGGACAGTACCCATCTGGGGAAATCTGCATTCTTGAGAATGATGGAGGAACGGTTGCTGACGCTCAGGGTATTGCTGACTGTCTGGGCGCCGCCTTTTCTTCGGTGTCCAGCAGCAGCAATTACCCTGCTTCGTTCCAGCAGTTACAGCCGCGGCTTGAACGGTCCAAGATTTCTTTTGGACCGTTTTCTTCCGCAGATTATAACAGCCCGCTGACTGCCGTGGAGCTGAAGACCGCTCTGAATCGGTCCGGCCGGACATCTGTTGGACCAGATAACATCCATTACGAAATGCTGAAGCACTTTCTCCGTCCTCTCTTGAATGTCTGCTAATCCTATTTAACAGGATTTGGCAAGAGAATGCCTTTCCCGAGTCTTGGCGCACTGCCATTGTCGTTCCTGTTCCCAAACCTGGTACAGATCCCATCAACCCGTTGAACTACCGGCCAATTGCTATGACGAGCTGCCTTTGCAAAGTATTAGAGCGTATCATTAATTTTCGTCTCATTTTTTATTTAGAGTTTCATCACATTTTTTCACCTCAGAGTGGATTTCGCAAATCTCGTTCCACCACCGATCATCATCTTCGCCTTGAGACATCTGTCAGGGAGGCGTTTGTCCGGCGTCAGCACATGGTCTCCGTGTTCTTCGATATGGAGAAAGCTTACGATCGCACCTGGAGATACGGCATTCTCCGTGATCTGCACGAGTGCGGATTGCGGGGAAACTTACCATCTTTCATCGCCGGATTTCTCCAGGACCGGAGTTTCCGTGTGCGCGTCGGGTCGACCCTTTCTGCGATGTACCCGCAAGAACAGGGTGTACCTCAAGGCTCCATTCTTTCCGTTACGTTGTTCATCCTTCGTGTCAACCATATTTTCCAACTACTTCCTCCGACGGTTCGTGGAACCATGTACGTGGATGATCTGCAGATCTCTTGCGCCTCCGTAAACATGCGCACCATCGAGAGACAGCTCCAGTCTGCCATTACCAAGATCTCTCACTGGGCTTCCCATAATGGATTTGGCTTCTCGACGCAGAAGACCGTTTGCGTGCATTTTTGCCGCAAACGGGGTCTTCACCCAGACCCCAGCCTCCGTCTGGGGTGTTCTACCATCCCTGTGGTGTCAGAAGCCAGGTTCCTTAGGCTAACTTTTGACCGAGCGCTCACCTTCCGGCCTCACATTCAGTCTTTGAAGGTGAAGTGCACGAAGTCATTGAGTATCCTGAAGGTCCTCTCTCGAACATCCTGGGGGCTGACAGGTGCTCAATGCTTCGCATTTACCACTCTCTCATTCGGTCAAAGTTAGACTTCGGATGCATTACGTACGGTTCAGCGCGTCCATCGGTTTTGAAGCCTTTGGACCCCGTCCATCACCAGGCATTGCGGCTATGTACTGGTGCTTTTCGCACCTCTCCCGTGCATAGCCTGTATGCGGAGGCTCATGAGCCGCCGTTATGCATCCGTCGTAAGCAGCTGTCTCTTCAGTTTTATACCAAACTGAAATATCTTCCTGATCATCCACTGTATGGTTCCATCTTCCAACCGGACTGTGTCCGCTTGTTTTCCCACCGCCCCTCCTGTGTTCCGACGTTCGGGATTCGGATGTCTGCCATAGTGCGCGATGCTGGTCTCAACTTGTCTAGGATTGGTTTGACCACCTTTTTCGACCATCCTCCTTGGCAGCCCGTTCAAGCAACGGCTGACCTTTCTCTTTGTGTGTGGCCAAAGTCGTCCACTCCTGCTCTGGTATACCAGCAGCTCTTTGCCGAATTACAGTCTGTCTACCCGGATTTCGTGCGTGTGTTCACCGATGGCTCGAAGTCCGGGGATGTCGTTGGATCCGCTTTTGTGTGTAACGATGCCTTACATGCTGAGAGGCTTCCGCCTGAATCCACCGTCTTTTCGGCAGAGATGCGTCCGGTACACCTCGCTTTGTGCCACATACAGTCACGATCACATCGTCGCGCTATGGTTTGCTCTGATTCCCAGTCCGTCATCCAAGTTTTATCTTCTCCACAGGACACGGACTCACCTGTCATCCGTGATGTCCGTCGTCTTCTTGGAACTTTGGAGGGTGATGGCTTCCTGGTCCGATTCTGTTGGGTTCCTGGCCATGTTGGGATCCGGGGTAACGAGCTGGCAGATCTCTCTGCCAGGTCTGTTTCCTCCATGTCGCCAGCTCGGCTCCCACTGTCTTTCCGCGATTTTCAACCTTTAATCCGGACATTTCTCCTGGACGAGTGGCAGTCCCTGTGGTCTCAGCAGGGCAGCAATAAGCTGCATTCTATCAAACCACAGATCGGACTATGGAAGTCTAGTTTGCGGACGAACCGTCGTGAGGAAGTTGTTCTTGCACGTCTCCGCATTGGGCACTGTCGTTTTACTCAGCGCTTTTTGCTGTGTGGCGACAGTGCCGCGATGTGTGAGGCGTGCCACTGTCGTCTCACTGTCCTTAATGTTTTATGTGCTTGTGTTCGTTTTTGTGATCATCGTTTTCGTCATTTTCACTCTCATCTGTTGGACGAAGGAGCAGCTACGCTGCAAGTTATTATTGGCGAAGCCTGCGACACGAATGCAGTGTTTTCGTTTTTACGAGAGATTGACTTTTTTAAACTGATCTAGATTTTACCTTGTTCACTATCATATTTCATTTTTACCACATCAGCCTGTTTTTTAACCTTGTGTACGTTTTTTATTGATTTTGTTTTGTTTTGATGTCTTTTGTTTGGCGCTCTTTGGCCAACCATGGTCCTTGCGCCATTAACATCAATTAACCAACCAACCAACCAACCAACCAACCAACCAACCTCAAAGCGGACATCAAGCGTAAGCGAACCGGTATGTTGTCAAATGGGATTATTTTACTGCACGGCAATTCACGCCTACATGTGGCGTCAATGTACCAAGATTTGCTGCGGAGCTTCCGCTAGGAGGTCCTCGACCACCCCCTACAGCCCCGACCTGTCGCCCGGCGACTACCACATCTTCGGCCCACTAAAAAAAGCTCTCAAGGGCCGCCGGTTCGCTAACGACACTGAGGTCCGGGACGCTGTTGTAGACTGGTCCCACGGACGTTCTTTGCTCAGGATACCAGCAATCTCGTGCCGCGCTGGGACACTTGCTTGAACCGACAAGGTACCTATATGTGTAGCGTTTATGCAGCCCACGTATCGCTCTTACTTCTTGTATGTTCACATATTCCAACCTATAAACCCTTATGGCAAAAAAGGGAGAGTCTCAGTTTCATTTGGGCGACCCGTATATTTTACACTCTTTGAAGGCTAAGTCAGAAGTTACTCAGGAATTTTTATGCACGAAATCGCCAAATTTTTCATTTGATTGAGGACTAGCGTCATCAGGTTCGAAGCCGATATACATACAATATTTTGACGTCCTGCTGTTTAGCTGTATATTGTTAGAAATTATTATAAGAAATATGGCTGTCAGAGTTCTTCGAACCAGACGCCTCAGCGAACATTTAACAGAATTGCAGGTGGCGCTGCTCGAAACGTTTTTATTTGTTTACTCTAGCGAGCGTTGCCTGAGAAGAAGATCCCCTTCTACTGCTCACGTCGGTTAGTAATCTAAGTGGTTGATCTGTGACTGAACAACAACAACGTCGGTGATATGTAGAGGGTGTGCGTGTTGGAATAGTGAGTTATTACCTTTTTGTGGAGATGTACAATAAATATTAGTTTTGTCATTTGAAGCGTTTTTATGTGTGGAATCCCCTTTTTCGCTCTGTGATTACTAAGGATAGATCTTCCTGCAGCTGGTAAGTGGCTTACCGCGTTACTTAAAGGAATTATAGATTTTAATTGTTTAGAAATATTTAACATATATAACTATCATAAAAAAACGACCTTAAATTAATCAAATAAAGGTCTTCCCTCTTTTCACGTTTATAAGTGTCACTGAAAAATTCTCATTGGCCGCCACCGGGAATCGAACCCCGGGTCTTCCAGTTACGCGCCGGATATGCTTTCGAGGCCGCTGTGGTGTAGCGGAAGCATATCCGGCGCGTAACTGGAAGACCTCGGTTCGGGTCTGACCTCGGATCTTTGGCGGTCCACGTTAAATGTTTGTATTAATTATTCATTCGCCTTCTAATTATTTCTTCAGTGACTCACTTATAAACGTGGAAAGAGGCGAAGATCTTTGTTTGATGTTCCTGGTCCACGTTAAATGTTTGTATTAATTATTCATTCGCCTTCTAATTATTTCTTCAGTTGCTGCTTACCATCTTTCGTGAATCCCCAGCATTGTGCGGGGCTCCAAGAAGCAACCTGCCATATTGGCTTGGCAGTTAGCGTGTGTGAGTCTGGAGGAATTCGAGGCCGCTGTGGTGTAGTGGAAGAATATCCGGCGCGTAACTGGAAGACCCGGGGTTCGATTCCCGGTGGCGGCCAATAAGAATTTTTCCGTGACTCACTTATAAACGTGGAAAGAGCGGAGACCTTTATTTGATGTTTCTGGTCCACGTCTAATGTCTGTATTAATTATTCATTCGCCTTCTAATTATTTCTTCAGTTGCTGCTTACCATCTTTCGTGAATCCCCAGCATTGTGCGGGTCTCCAAGAAGCAACCTGCCATATTGGCTTGGCAGTTAGCGTGTGTGAGTCTGGAGGAATTCGAGGCCGCTGTGGTGTAGTGGAAGAATATCCGGCGCGTAACTGGAAGACCCGGGGTTCGATTCCCGGTGGCGGCCAATAAGAATTTTTCCGTGACTCACTTATAAACGTGGAAAGAGCGGAGACCTTTATTTGATGTTTCTGGTCCACGTCTAATGTCTGTATTAATTATTCATTCGCCTTCTAATTATTTCTTCAGTTGCTGCTTACCATCTTTCGTGAATCCCCAGCATTGTGCGGGTCTCCAAGAAGCAACCTGCCATATTGGCTTGGCAGTTAGCGTGTGTGAGTCTGGAGGAATTCGAGGCCGCTGTGGTGTAGTGGAAGAATATCCGGCGCGTAACTGGAAGACCCGGGGTTCGATTCCCGGTGGCGGCCAATAAGAATTTTTCCGTGACTCACTTATAAACGTGGAAAGAGCGGAGACCTTTATTTGATGTTTCTGGTCCACGTCTAATGTCTGTATTAATTATTCATTCGCCTTCTAATTATTTCTTCAGTTGCTGCTTACCATCTTTCGTGAATCCCCAGCATTGTGCGGGTCTCCAAGAAGCAACCTGCCATATTGGTATGGCAGTTAGCGTGTGTGAGTCTGGAGGAATTCGAGGCCGCTGTGGTGTAGTGGAAGAATATCCGGCGCGTAACTGGAAGACCCGGGGTTCGATTCCCGGTGGCGGCCAATAAGAATTTTTCCGTGACTCACTTATAAACGTGGAAAGAGCGAAGACCTTTATTTGATGTTTCTGGTCCACGTCTAATGTCTGTATTAATTATTCATTCGCCTTCTAATTATTTCTTCAGTTGCTGCTTACCATCTTTCGTGAATCCCCAGCATTGTGCGGGTCTCCAAGAAGCAACCTGCCATATTGGCTTGGCAGTTAGCGTGTGTGAGTCTGGAGGAATTCGAGGCCGCTGTGGTGTAGTGGAAGAATATCCGGCGCGTAACTGGAAGACCCGGGGTTCGATTCCCGGTGGCGGCCAATAAGAATTTTTCCGTGACTCACTTATAAACGTGGAAAGAGCGGAGACCTTTATTTGATGTTTCTGGTCCACGTCTAATGTCTGTATTAATTATTCATTCGCCTTCTAATTATTTCTTCAGTTGCTGCTTACCATCTTTCGTGAATCCCCAGCATTGTGCGGGTCTCCAAGAAGCAACCTGCCATATTGGCATGGCAGTTAGCGTGTGTGAGTCTGGAGGAATTCGAGGCCGCTGTGGTGTAGTGGAAGAATATCCGGCGCGTAACTGGAAGACCCGGGGTTCGATTCCCGGTGGCGGCCAATAAGAATTTTTCCGTGACTCACTTATAAACGTGGAAAGAGCGAAGACCTTTATTTGATGTTTCTGGTCCACGTCTAATGTCTGTATTAATTATTCATTCGCCTTCTAATTATTTCTTCAGTTGCTGCTTACCATCTTTCGTGAATCCCCAGCATTGTGCGAGTCTCCAAGAAGCAACCTGCCATATTGGCTTGGCAGTTAGCGTGTGTGAGTCTGGAGGAATTCGAGGCCGCTGGGGTGTAGTGGAAGAATATCCGGCGCGTAACTGGAAGACCCGGGGTTCGATTCCCGGTGGCGGCCAATAAGAATTTTTCCGTGACTCACTTATAAACGTGGAAAGAGCGGAGACCTTTATTTGATGTTTCTGGTCCACGTCTAATGTCTGTATTAATTATTCATTCGCCTTCTAATTATTTCTTCAGTTGCTGCTTACCATCTTTCGTGAATCCCCAGCATTGTGCGGGTCTCCAAGAAGCAACCTGCCATATTGGCTTGGCAGTTAGCGTGTGTGAGTCTGGAGGATTTCGAGGCCGCTGTGGTGTAGTGGAAGAATATCCGGCGCGTAACTGGAAGACCCGGGGTTCGATTCCCGGTGGCGGCCAATAAGAATTTTTCCGTGACTCACTTATAAACGTGGAAAGAGCGGAGACCTTTATTTGATGTTTCTGGTCCACGTCTAATGTCTGTATTAATTATTCATTCGCCTTCTAATTATTTCTTCAGTTGCTGCTTACCATCTTTCGTGAATCCCCAGCATTGTGCGGGTCTCCAAGAAGCAACCTGCCATATTGGCATGGCAGTTAGCGTGTGTGAGTCTGGAGGAATTCGAGGCCGCTGTGGTGTAGTGGAAGAATATCCGGCGCGTAACTGGAAGACCCGGGGTTCGATTCCCGGTGGCGGCCAATAAGAATTTTTCCGTGACTCACTTATAAACGTGGAAAGAGCGAAGACCTTTATTTGATGTTTCTGGTCCACGTCTAATGTCTGTATTAATTATTCATTCGCCTTCTAATTATTTCTTCAGTTGCTGCTTACCATCTTTCGTGAATCCCCAGCATTGTGCGAGTCTCCAAGAAGCAACCTGCCATATTGGCTTGGCAGTTAGCGTGTGTGAGTCTGGAGGAATTCGAGGCCGCTGGGGTGTAGTGGAAGAATATCCGGCGCGTAACTGGAAGACCCGGGGTTCGATTCCCGGTGGCGGCCAATAAGAATTTTTCCGTGACTCACTTATAAACGTGGAAAGAGCGGAGACCTTTATTTGATGTTTCTGGTCCACGTCTAATGTCTGTATTAATTATTCATTCGCCTTCTAATTATTTCTTCAGTTGCTGCTTACCATCTTTCGTGAATCCCCAGCATTGTGCGGGTCTCCAAGAAGCAACCTGCCATATTGGCTTGGCAGTTAGCGTGTGTGAGTCTGGAGGATTTCGAGGCCGCTGTGGTGTAGTGGAAGAATATCCGGCGCGTAACTGGAAGACCCGGGGTTCGATTCCCGGTGGCGGCCAATAAGAATTTTTCCGTGACTCACTTATAAACGTGGAAAGAGCGGAGACCTTTATTTGATGTTTCTGGTCCACGTCTAATGTCTGTATTAATTATTCATTCGCCTTCTAATTATTTCTTCAGTTGCTGCTTACCATCTTTGGTGAATCCCCAGCATTGTGCGGGGCTCCAAGAAGCAACCTGCCATATTGGCTTGACAGTTAGCGTGTGTGAGTCTGGAGGAATTCGAGGCCGCTGTGGTATAGTGGAAGAATATCCGGCGCGTAACTGGAAGACCCGGGGTTCGATTCCCGGTGGCGGCCAATAAGAATTTTTCCGTGACTCACTTATAAACGTGGAAAGAGCGGAGACCTTTATTTGATGTTTCTGGTCCACGTCTAATGTCTGTATTAATTATTCATTCGCCTTCTAATTATTTCTTCAGTTGCTGCTTACCATCTTTGGTGAATCCCCAGCATTGTGCGGGGCTCCAATAAGCAACCTGCCATATTGGCTTGGCAGTTAGCGTGTGTGAGTCTGGAGGAATTCGAGGCCGCTGTGGTGTAGTGGAAGCATATCCGGCGCGTAACTGGAAGACCCTCGGTTCGATTCCCGGTGGCGACCAATGAGAATTTTTACGTGACTCACTTATAAACGGGGAGAGAGCGAAGACCTTTGTTTGATGTTTCTGGTCCACGTCAAATGTCTGTATTAATGACCTTAAATTAGTTACGGATAACTACTTAGAACCCACTGATTTGCTCATGGTGGTCGTTTACTCTCATTTCCCAATAGATTCCAGTCCCTGATATGGGACCTGCTTTAGGAATTTCGTCTTCGAGAGAAATGTCTTTTAGCTTTAGGCCCCAAAGTCTCCAAAAGCAATAGAGAGTAAAGGTTTAATCACAAAATAATGTATTGAAAATACAGGGCTTTACAACAAATTAATCATCTGTCTTCTGTAGTTGTATTGCAGCTCCCGTGGTCCAGTGGTCAAAGATGTGGGTATCACCCATGTTGGGTCTTGGTTTGAGCCCTCGATGAATCATAAACTAAGTCTGTCACGCTCCCTGAAATCAGAGGCTCTGACAAAAGAAAGGGAAACCCTTTATATCCTTAGGTGTCCTTGTTTGTCGTTAAGGTCTAAAACAATATAAAAACAAAAGTTGCTTTCATTATGAGTATTTTCTTTATAAAAGAAAATATGAATCGTTTACACAAACATGCGAATTCAGTCAAGCGCAAAAATCAAAAAGGCAACAAGTCTCCCATATTTCCCCAAAGAAGCGAAACAATGGTTGAGGGAAGATTCTAATTCTCATAATGTTACAGCGTTTTCCTGGAAAATTTGGAATTTTTAATTAATTGTTTTAGTACTTTCATATCAGGTATCTTCACTGTAAAGTAACAGGCTCAAAATTAGTTTTGCAGGAACCCTGTTACTCGAAATTTCGCTCCGACCGACAAATGTATTTCTTCAAATGAAAACCCAGAATGCTAAAACAGATCATTACAGCCAGGTGTAATATGTGGGTTGTTGACTTTGTAAACAGAATCTACTGTATCAAATCGGAAACACATGGGATAATTAATGTAGACATAAATCAAGCACACTCGATCGCAAATCGGGAGATGCGGATTCGATTCCCGCTCCAGGACGATATAATTTTCAAATTTCTGTGGTTATGTTACATGAAAAGAACAGCTTGATTTAGGTCTGCAGAGTCTACTCTGCCCTCTTTTCATGTACCTGATATATCCTCAGGAATAAGCACCTACACTATATTGACAAAAGTTACCGGACACCCCTTCAAAAGCCAATCAACGGATTCGCTGCGTTGTTAAGATGCGCGGTACAGCTGCAGACGGTATAAAAACAAGCCTGTAGCTGACCGCGATCATATCGCACTGTGAGGTTGAGTTAAAACGTCGCAGCGGGAGAGAACTGACTTTGAGAAAGGAAAGCTTGTTGGGAGTTATATTAGTGAGTTGTCCAGAAGGGAATCCGAGAGGCGTTTAAACATACCTAAGTCAACTGTTTTGGATGTACTGCATAAGTGGAAGACACATGGCGTGCCTGAAGCAGGAAAACTTACCGGTAGACCAAAGAAAATCAGTAATAGGGGACGTCGAAGCCTCAGGAGTGTCGTTACAGCTAATCGACGGAGTACTGCACAAGACCTCAGTGTACAGGTGAGTAAAAATGCTGGAACCGCGGTATGTACACGTATCATTCGCCGAGAACTTCATTCCATAGGTCACCGTAGTCGTGAAGTTGACCATAAGCCTTTCATCTCCACTCGGAATGCTACTCGTCGTTTAGCATGGTGTAAAGAACATTTATCGTGGACCGTAGATCAATGGAAACGGGTCCTATGGACTGATGAATCCAGATACACGATCCATCAGTGTGATGGCCGTGTGTAGGTATGGTGGCAGCCGGGGTAACGCTATTTATAGCACAGTGTACTGTTCCTACGGTCAAGTTTGGAGCTGGCAGTGTACTCGTGTGGGGGTGTTTTTCGTGGTATGGTTCCGGACCATTGGTTATCGTGGACAAACCTGTTAGCCAGCATGTCTACCTCGATATTCTGGACAATTATGCCCTACCAACAAACCAACTCTGTGGCAATACTATGGAACCGAGCCTTGTTGGTACCAGCAGGATAATACACCGAGCCATCAAGCAAGGATTGTTACGTCGTGGTCTGATGATAATTCCGTATCGTGTGTGGACTGGCCAGCACAGAGCCCTGATCTTAATCCCATAGAGCACCTATGGGATGAATTGGAGAGCCGCATAAGAAGTTTGGAACCAAGGCCTACTACTAAGCAACAGTTAGCGGCAGTGTTACGTACTGAATGGAAGCGCATACCTATCGCTGTGTTCCAAAACCTTGTCGAAATCATGTCTCGAAAGGTCGGTGCATGCATTAAGACCAAAGGTGGACAGACACCGTACTAATGTACATCAATAAAGGCTATGTTGTGTTTCTCTTCTAGGTGTCCGGTGACTTTTGTCAATATAGTGTATATTGTAAATAGATAAGTAAATAAAGAGAGAAGGCGAAGCACAGACACAGAGAGAGATCTCGGGAAATAACCATCTTCCCAGTTTGGAAATATCTATATATCTCAAAGGGAAATAACAGCTGAAGAATATGAAGTAATTGACTGTGAGGAAATGAATTCTTTATTGTTGCCGAAGCTCTCTTTGCGACACCTTATGAAGCATCTAGTCATTTAGAAGAGCAGAATCTTTCCGATTTCTGCGGGAAATTTCTTCACGCGGAAAGCGACGGAGTTTCGTGCCGAACGATAATTTAGTCTTAACGCAAGTTTCCGGATGGCGGCCATAACACTTGAGTTCTTGTCTGAAAGGCTGAGTTATCTGAATGACGATTGCTTCCAGAGGCATAAATGTTTTGTCTCGTAAGTTAAAGGAGAATTCCTACGATCTCCAAACTCTCACAAAAGAGAAGAGCCAAGCCCAACAAAGCATTTATCTATCATTGCTGCGGCGCGACACTAAAGAAGTTATTCACAAATTGTGTTATCAACAATGAGCAAAGCGAACATGAAGTTCCAAATGCGCATGCATGAAGAAAACAATAGAAAACAGAAGCCTGTAAAGTCACGAATGTAATAACCGTGTCTTTGACAAGAAAGAGAGCTCAAAGTTACAACACTGCACAATACACGATTCGCGAAGACCTCCGAGAAAGTCCAATGCAAGGCTGATATCGAACTCATTGCCAAAAATTCTTGCGTTTCATTTTGATACGCGATATCTTTCCGGCATTCCTAAATGCGTCGTATCTCGGAAAAAAATACTGTACAGATAGTATTTTAGCGAGTTTCCCTAAACATATATAAGGCTCTGTGCAGCTTTATGGTGCTAAAAGTTCTGCTAAATGTGTACGTGCAATCATTAGAAGCCGGTCGAGTGGTACGAAGTGCTGACGAGCAGTAGTGAGAGAGTGGCTCATGGTGATAGGTGCCCATTTTAACCTTTGTTATATGGCCTGGCGTTTATCTACAATGTGATATCGATGCTTTTGGAAATTGCATTCCATGAACTTTCTTTTCCTGTTGCTCAATTTTTTCGTTAAGTGCTTATTTGCATCTGTCACGATATTTGGGTTTCTGGAAAATGGACCCGAAAAATTTCTCTTATATCGTGTTTGAGACATTGTAGTTCTTCCTGCAGAATTTTCTTTCGATGTGGCAAGAGCATATAGTGAAAAAAAACACGGTACAGCCGCTCCCGTTTGTAGCAAATAAACAGCCATTCCCCTTGATTTACGAAGAAAACTCTATGACAGACTATTTATATAACAAAGCCAAAATTCCCAGCTACGGATATACACTGACGGAAAAAAAAATCCCAATACCACGAAAAAATAGTTGTAGAGCAATGAAATGGCGGCAATACATTTGTATAGATAACATATTTAATCGATTAAGGTTTCAAGATCACAGCTTAATGTAAGCGCGAGAAGAGCCATTTTAAATGTGAAATGCTGGTACATTAATAACCGGTGTAACCGCCAGAATCTTGAATGCAAGCACGCAAACGTTCATGCATTGTGTCGTACAGGTGCTAGATGTCAGTTTGTGGGATGGAGTTCCATGCCTGTTGCACTTGGTCGGTCAATACAGGGACGGTTAATGCTGGCTGGGGGTGACGCTGGAGTTGTCGTCCAATGATGTCCCATACGTGCTCGATTGGTGAAAGATCTGGTGATCTAGCACGCCACGGCAACATGTTGACACTCTGTAGAGCATGTTGGGTTACAACAGTGGTATGCGGGCGAGCGTTATCCTGTTGGAAAACACCCCCTGGAATGCTGTTCATGAATGGCAGCACAACAGGTTGAATCACCAGACCCACGTACAACTGTGCCGTCAGGGTGCGTGGGGTAACCACGAGAGTGCTCCTGCTGTCATAGGAAATTGCTCCCCAGACCATAACTCCAGGTGTAGGTCCAGTGTGTCTCGGCCGCAGACAGGTTGGTTGCAGGCGCTCACCTGGCCTCCTTCTAACCAACACACGGCCATCACTGGCACCCAGGCAGAACCGGCTTTCATCAGAAAACACAACAGATCTCCACTCCGTCCTCCAATGAGCTCTAGCTTGACACCACTGACGTCGCAAACGGCAGTGGTTTGGAGTAAGTGGAATGCACGCTACAGGGCGTCTGGCTCGGAGCTGTCCTTCAAGTAACCGATTTGTAACAGTTCGTTGTGTCACTGTGGTGGCAACTGCAGCTCGAATTGCTGCCGCAGACGCGGTACGATGCGCCACGGCCATACGCCGTACACGGCGGTCTTCCCTCTCAGTAGTGCCACGTGGCCGGACGGAACCCGGTCTTCTTGAGGCAGTACCTTCCCTTGACCACCGCTGCCAACAATCATGCACGGTGGCTACATTCCTGCCAAGTCGTTCTGCAATATTGCGGAAAGAAAATCCACCTCGTAGACCTATTACACGACCTCGTTCAAACTCCGTGAGCTGTTGATAATGGCTTCGTCTTCTTAAAGGCATTATTAACTAACATCAACACACTACGTCGAATCTCAACGATAACTAACGCTCACGAACGTTACAGCGCGTATTTACAGCAAACCTGCTTTGCATGTTCCGATGGGCGCTACTAGCGCCACACGTATGCGCCGAGCGCGAAATTTGCATAGACGTCATCTTACAGATGTACAAAAAAATCCCAACTCCTTCTTGGTGTTGGGATTTTTTTTTCCGTCAGTGTATGTTGAAAATCTTTTATTTCGTCTAAAATGTGTTTTGATGTGTATATGAACTACGTACATACGTATGAAATGTTGAGAACTACTGCACTTAATTAATATTTTTTATAACGAAGAGTGTGCCAGGTTCTTTGGACTTCCTTATAAACGTGCACGATTCTATATTTATTTCCTCTTAATTTTCTTCGAAGGTTTTATGTAATTATGGAATACCGTAGGGTGTTTTAATTTTTATGTCCAAATTATATTTACTAAGAGTTTCGCCAAGATAAAAATAATCCCTATGGCAGCGGTTCCGAAACTTTTTTGTGTCGCTGAGCACTTTTCTGGGGAGAAATTCTTCTCGGAGCACTATCGTCATCCTTATTCGCTGTTTTTACCTAACTGCGTTTTTCAAGTTAGTCAATATTTTATCATACAGCAAAAGCACGAATTATTTTTTAAATTCTAAATAGCTTAACGTTTGATCTAAACTTAATTTTTTTCTATTGAAAGTCATTAAAAATTCAAACTTTAAATATCATTTTCTCAAAACATCAATTTTGCCCATATGTGTGTTTGGCTTAAAGGCGACGATATTTTCACCTAGCACTTACATGGGTAAGAAACCGAATGACAGCAGTATTGACGATGGGACAATTTTTTAAGTATTTGTGCATGTTTAAACATCAAGTTTTATTTTATTCGAAATGTTATTTCTCCACTAATTTCAGAAAAGTAAAGAACTTACTTAACTACTTAAACGAAATAAAAAAACATTAAGTAAGTTAACACATTTGAGAATGAATTTAAAACAGGTATTTTAAATCCACAATATGTTACCCACATAGATATGGTATGAAGAGTAAACGTATTTCGTTCTAATTAACACACTGGCAGAAAGTGAAAAAAAAAAAAAACACCAAGAAGGAATTGGCGGACGATCATGAAATTTACATATGTTAATGGGGTCAAGTTTACGTAGATGTGATGTTAATTTCGGGACCAACCGGTGAGCGCTTACGCCACAGCACGGCATAATATGCACATTATCGTCGGTGGTATTTAAGGAGTACGGCGAAGTGAATGTAATCAGTCGTTTGCGTACGACACGTGCGTAGATGGTCCGAGGAACATTCCCACACGAGAAGACGTAGAACCGGGAGTCACAGACGGACTGATGAGCGGACCGATCGACACATAAGAAGAGCGGTGTTGTCAAGCAGAACATCCACTGCGACGCAAATCCGAGCTGCCGTTGCACCTGAGGTGACTGTGCGAACAATCCGCAACCGTCTACTGGATGCAGGACTACGTGCACGTGTGCCTCTGGCATGTGTACCTCTGACTCCAGCCCACCGTCAGGAACGGCTGCAGTGGTGTCGCCAACGTCTGCACTGGAGAACGCAATGGCGATCTGTCGTGTTCAGCGATGAAAGCAGATTCTGCTTGGGAGCCTCCGATGGCCGTATGCGTGTTCGCAGACGCACAGGGGAGCGTCTCCACCCTTCTTGCATCCGCCAGCGACACACAGGGCCTACACCTGGTCTCCTGGTGTGGTGAGCTATCAGCTATCACTCCCGTACACAACTAGTGTTTGCACCGGGTACGTTAAACAGCACCTCCTACATCAACAACATCATTCAGCCTGTTGTTGTGCCATTTGTAATGTCGGTCCATCGTGGTGATTTCCAGCAAGATAACGCACGCCCACACACGGCACGTGCAACGCAACATGCACTTCAGGGTGTGAGACAACTTCCATGTTCACCGGATTTGTCCCCCATTGAGCATTTGTAGGATTTTATGGGATAACGACTTATCATGTCTCCACGGCCAGCCACGACCATCCCCGATTTAGGCGTCCAGGCTGAGGATGCTTGGAACTCAATACCCCAAACTTACATCCAACATCTGTACGACAGACTCCATGCCAGAATTGCACAGTGTGACGCAGTTCATGGCGGTTCAACCTCGTACTAACCATGTTACATGGAAATGTTATTTTTCAGTTTACCAGGAAATACAGCTGTATTTTGCCCAAATGTTTTGATCACGTTATCCTCTGTATTCCGTTATTATGTTGTATAAATCTCGTTGGTATCAGACGTCTCCTTCTTGGTGTTCTTTTTTCACTTTCCGCCAGTGTATGAGGAAGTAGAATTAAGCTGTCTTAGCACGATATGTCAAACTCACCAGGTTCAAATTGCAAAGTTAAAATACTTTATTTGCAATTTAAACACAGGTAGGTTAAAATACTAAAAGCAAGATCTTTCTAGGCCGCCTTCAGCCTTATCATGAGGATTAGTGCCACAGTATACAGAGCAAGCAACCAATAAATACACTGAAAAACAATTCTATGATGCAACAGTCACGTATGTTCTCGTTACCAAACGTGAACAGTGGAATTTCCAAGTTCAAGATAAAAGTTATGGCAGTTGTTCTACTCCCGCTGTGTGAAACACGGATTCGATTAATAGCTTCCACTGGCGTGGAACAAAACTAGGAAGATCCATATTGCAGCAAGAATTACTAAATTTTGTGTGATATGTAAGCCTTCAGCTAAAAAAGTAATGAAAGCCTGTTACTTGCTATCATTGAGTTGTCCCATTCAGATAAGTATTAATGTTGGCTCATAGTTGTGGTTAGGGCAGTGGATTTGTAGCCAGTTCTAGGACATGTTTATGTTCTTATACACGTACACTTAAAGTCCGAATGTAGACCGATGTACTATTTCAGGGCTAAGACAGGAACAATTGGGAGTTGGAACTAAGTCACAGTCATTTCTAGCAAGTGAAAAAACATTCCTGGTGCGAATCCCAAAGTCAAAGTTATGTTTTTTACAAAATTTCTTTAGAATAGAGACTATGAGTGGGGGGAACTCAGTGGAACCAACAAACCGGTGCTTGAACACCTCAGGGCGAAGTGTAGGGAAACTGAATCTCTGAACGCCGCGCTGTGTAATAACTCAAGAAAGGCATTCGAAGAATAGCTAAAGGCGCGTACAATCTGCAAAACACTACAAAGTTCGGCTCGTCGAAGCCTAACTGACGAAAAATGTGAAAAAGCACGTTTTATTAAAAAATGTACACTATCTACCAACAAGTAATTGGACACCTGTGATAGCAAAGGAAAACGAAGTTTATTCACCTTCAATAGTTGGTGGAGCCTCCACGAGCGGCGATTACAGCTGCGCATACTCTCAACCAGGCGTTGTACGACGGCTAGCGGTATTTTCTTCCACTCGACTTGGAGAAGACAGGTCAGTTCCTTCAAAGATTTCGGACGGTAAGGGCACCCCTTAAATCGACGATCCAACTCGTCCCAGTGGTGCTCGATAGGGTTAAGGTCCGGGCTCTGCGCACGCCAGTCCATTCGATTAACCCCATTGTCACCATACCAAGCCATAGTGGACCTCGCAACATGGCAGGTGGCATTGTCATCCTGAAAGTAACATGGGTCCACCCCGTAAAACTGCCACAACGTAGGAAGCGCATGGTCATCCAAAATGGTGCAGTAGGTCTCGGCGTCGAATCTACCAGGAATTGCGACCAAGTGTTCCGTGCCATACCAGGAGAAACACCCCCACAGCATAATTCCACCGTCGCCGAACTTCACAGTTGGCACAATACATTCCGGCAGGAGGCGTTCTCCTGGCAGACGCCAAACCCAGACTCTGCCATCCGAATGGTACAGGGTGAATCTTGATACGTCCCCCCAGAGAACCTGTTTCCACTGTTCAACGGTCCACTGTCGACGTTCTTTGCACCACGTTACTCGAGCAGCGCTATTGGACTTGGTGATCAAAGGCTTGTGGGCGGCAGCACGTCCATGATAACCGAGCAGATGGGCTTCCTTACGGATGGTATTCATCGAAAGAACACTCCCGGATGCCTGTTGAAACTCCTCGCGGATGTGGCCCATCGATGTGGTGCGGTTCTTCCAAATTTCTCTGGCCAGCACCCGTCGGTCTCTAACTCCCAGTTTTGTGGGTCTGCCGGGTCGCGGCACATTCCGACAGTCACCTCTCATCTTCCACTTGCCAGTCACGTAGGCCACTGTGGATTTTGGGTACTTCAACTCGCTGGATATGTCACGTATGGATCGGCCATTTCTGTGATCCCCGACGATTACACCTTTCTCGAAATAAGAGAGCTCCGACCTGCGTGGCATCTTGCATGCGACTGGTTGCGTTGTTGTTTCCCACACGATATTTAACGGCGGCGGCGGCCGTGTCGTGTATCACGACCGCAGATATCGTCGATTGCAGGGGTGTCCAATTACTTGTTGGTAGATAGTGTAGTTCTTTGGTTATCAGATGGAAAACCGAAAATCTTGAAAAAGATTTCAGTTACAGAAGCAGAAGATATAATTTAAAAATTGGCTAGCCGAGTCAAATTTTCATGATTTACAAAATATTGCTTTTAAATCCTACTCTGGATCAACCTATTTGTGGAAGTTTTGTTCTCTTGAGTGAAACTTGTTTGAACGAGTCTACATTACATTGGCGACCAGAAACATTTTACCCCAGTAAAAACGAGCAGTTGGTTGTTAACATGCATTGTTAATAATCCTATTAATTTGAAATATACAAGTCCATTGTTCAGCATGAAAGTAAAGCCACGTACTAAAACGCGCTTCTAAAGTTCATGAACAATTCTCCTCGTGTAATATATCAGCAATTTCAATAATCCACCGAGCTAATTTCTAAAACAACTCAGTTTATGGACGCTTGTGATGGCTGTCGCCGCAACACACACACACACATAGTTTCCGTCCCTGGGTTTAGCGACTACCATGAACAATTCTGAGGAATATAAGCAGTCACATGACCCTAATTTAGTACCACTCGATCCAGGATAGGGACTGGACTAGAAAACGCACTACCCATGTCTCATCTGGGACTTTTGACCGGACCAGTCTGTGAGAAATGGTCAAAAACCAGCGTCTCAGGCTACCAGCAAATACAGCTGTATTTCGCCATAATGTTTTGATCACGTTATCCTCTGTATTCCGTTATTATGCTGTATAAATTTCTTTGGTATCAGACGTCCCCTTCTTGGTGTTCTGTTTTCACTTTCCGCCAGTGTATTTGCTTGACTCGGACTTTAAGGTGTGAAGCGAATGATTTGAATAGGGTGTTCAATTCAGAGGGGCTGCTCACTCTCAAAATGCTAAGTTGATTGTTTTCACTTGAAATTCCTTAAGAACATGTTAAAAGACATACTTCGATAAGCCATTTCATTATGACCACCCTTTGTCTAGAGAAATCAGCGAGCCTGGAGACCGAACGGTAGCGCAGGTGCAGTTCACAGAGCAGTTCAATATACAACCCGAGGTCCGGCTTTCGGTTAGTAGGGTGTTCAGAGTCAGAATGGGAACAGCTGCCCATTTATCGGAGTTTGATAAAGGGCAAATTGTGATGACACGGCTCCACGGAACTACGATCTCGGAAACGGCGTGCTTTGAGGTTGTTCACTTCCCCTATAGTGAGTACGTATCAAAAGTGTTGCACAGATGGTTAAACGACGAACAGTTGTCCAGCCGTGTGTCTTCCGCAGCTCATTGGTGCCAGAGAGGAGCGGAGACTGTCTCGCATTGTTCACAGCGACCGCAGGGCCACAGTGCGACAAATCACCCGCAGCTACAACAGTGGTCGTCAGGACAATGTGTCACAGCCAGGGGCGGATTTCCGACTAGATGCACTAGGCGCATGCCTAGGGCCCCAGAGCTTGAGGGGCCCCGATAACGTATAAATTGATTGCTAGTTTTTTTTTTTTTTGAGGTTTAACGACCACCGTGAACAACTCAATGGGCTATAAGCAGTCGCCCATCCCTAATTTAGGGTCACTGGTTCCAGGGAAGGGAGAGAGCCAGTGCCGTAAGACAAACACAACATCCATGCCTCACCGGGATTCGAACCCGGACCCCTTTCGAACGAATGATCAGAGGCCATCGCTTAGACCGCTGCCACCGGGGCGGCTGCAAGTTTTGTTTTGGTTTTCATGGACCGAAACAAATCAATCCTTAAAGCGACCACTTTTGTATTGTCAATCGATATTTCACTTTCTGATATCATTAACATATACACCGATGTGCCAGAAAAACTGGTACAGACGAGCTTATGCAAAATACATAGCCACGTCACCAATGCGCGTACTTGGTTGCGTCCACCAGTGCGTATATAAAGCGATAGACATCCTTGCCATCTGTCAGAGCTGTTTTCGGCATGAGAATGACAAGTAATAACGATTTATGCGATTTCAACGCGGTGTCATACTTGGCGCTGGTGAGATTGGCCATAAGGCGATGTTTAAGGGAGGCCACGTGCCTACCCAATCGAAGCACTTTCGTATATATCAGAAAATTCAAGAGCACTGAGATTGATGAAGTCATAATATTTGTTATTTGTTACTGGGAACTAAAGATTCGCTTTATACCTACATTGTAATTTTGCGTTCGTAAGAAATGAAATGTGTCTCCACGAAAACCAGCAGAAATACTTTTTTTGCTCTTTCAACAGAAAAAAATGCTCTGTTAAGAACCATTTCAGAAGAAAACTAAAAAAAAAACAAAAAAAAACTCACCTCACGTTACGATATCGCATGAAACGAGCGAGCGGTTGTGGCGAAATCTAGTATCGTATCAATCGGACTGACACAGCGGGAACTATTCAATAAATAAGCCAAATTTCTTCAATCAGCAATTTAGTGGAGACAATTTTCAGAACACCGATGAAAAACACTTAAAAAATTCGGAAGTTATGAAACATTTGACGTACCTTTTCCTTTAGGTTCCTCTTTATGGATGGCAACGCACGGCCGCATTGAGCCCAGCTAATGACAACCAAGATTCAGGAAGAGGGCATCGAGTGGTTGGCTTTCCTGTGAGTGTATGGATTGACTCCAAACTTTCAGACCCATTGTGCGCGCACATGGAAACACGTGTTTCATCTCGCCTGTTCCTCCCTATGAAGCCGCAGAAGTATTCCCTCAAGAAGTAGTGGAGCAGAATCCTCCAAGAACTGCTGAATAATCTCATCCTTTTGATGCCTCATCATTGTGTCACTGTTTAAATGGTTGCTGGTAACCACATGCCGTACCAGAATTCAGCATGCACTGCTTTTCTCCATTTTTCCTCATTTAACTTCAGTACACGTCATGTGTGTTGCCACAATATTGTCGTCAGTTTGCTCATATGAGTTGTCTAGTTTGTTATGTTTTCAACACCAATTCATCACGTCTGTCTATGTACGCTCACTACCGTAACATGCTCTAAAATTCTTTGAACAGTTCATTGTATAGAAGCAGAAACAAAAAGGCTTTTAGCAAGGTAGTCAGAGACAACAGTATAAATGTCATCAACTTAACTTTTATTTCTCTTCTTGCATTTAGAAAATGGAGGTGGAATAATTTGCATTTAATGTTAGATTTGATTTATGTGCAGACATCTTTTAACGTAATCAATGTCCGACTATGTAATCAAACCGAAATTAAGAAATTATGTAAGTATAATTTGCACATGAGTACATACACTATCTACCAACAAGTAATTGGACACCTGTGATAGCAAAGGAAAACGAAGTTTATTCACCTTCAATTGTTGGTGGAGCCTCCACGAGCGGCGATTACAGCTGCGACCCTCCGGGGCATACTCTCAACCAGGCGTTGTACGACGGTTTCACTCGGCTTGGAGAAGACAGGTCAGTTCAGTCACCGATTTCGGACGGTGAGGGCACCCCTTAAGTCGACGCTCCAACTCGTCCCAGAGATGCTCGATAGGGTTAAGGTCCAGGCTCTGCGCAGGCCAGTCCGATCGATTAATCCCGTTTTCACCATACCAAGCCATGGTGGACCTCGCAACATGACAGGTGGCATCGTCATCCTGAAAGTAACATGGGTCCACCCCGTAAAACTGCCACAACGTAGCAAGTGCATGGTCATCCAAAATGGTGCAGTAGGTCTCGGCGTTGAGTCTACCAGGAATTGCGACCAAGGGTCCCGTGCCATACCAGGAGAAACGCCCCCGTAGCATAATTCCACCGCCGCCGAACTTCACAGTTGGCACAATACATTCCGGCAGGAGGCGTTCTCCAGGCAGACGCCAAACCCAGACCCTGCCATCCGAACGGTAGAGGGTGAACCTTGATTCGTCGCTCCAGAGAACCTGTTTCAACTGTTCAACGGTCCACTGTCGACGTTCTTTGCACCACGTTAGCCGAGCAGCGCTATTGGACTTGGTGATCAAAGGCTTGTGGGCGACAGCACGTCCATGATAACCGAGCAGATGGGCTTCCTTACGGATGGTATTCATCGAAAGAACACTCCCGGATGCCTGTTGAAACTCCTCGCGGATGTGGCCCATCGATTTGGTGCGGTTCTTCCGAATTTCTCTGGCCAGCATCCGTCGGTCTCTAACTCCCAGTTTTGTGGGTCTGCCGGGTCGGGGCACATTCCGACAGTCACCTCTCATCTTCCACTTGCCAATCACGTAGGCCACTGTTGATTTTGGGTACTTGAACTCGCTGGATATGTCACGTATGGATCGGCCATTTCTGTGATACCCGACGATTACACCTTTCTGGAAATCAGAGAGCTCCGAACTGCGTGGCATCTTGCATGCGACTGGTTGCGTTGTTGTTTCCCACACGATATTTAACGGCGGCGGCCGTGACGTGTATCAGGACCGCAGATATCGTCGATTGCAGGGGTGTCCAATTACTTGTTGGTAGATAGTGTATATGTTTTTAGGTTTCACAAGTTCATTAAAAAAAGTTAAACCTTTCAAGTAATGCAAATGGTAGTATGGTACTCATTCTATATAGGACGAAATTCATGAAACGTTCCCTCCCTGCATATATTTGGAGTTATTATTTTTTCACTACACAGTTTTTTATCCTGTGATTATTCCTCAATTGAGAAATCTGAAGAAATACAAAGCACAACTAACATAAATTAATGCTCGTATGTTTTAAGGTAAAAATTTTATTTAAGGAATTTTAACATTTTTCTGTTAATAATTATGTATTCTATTCCGAGGAAATTTTTTTCGTGTGCAATACAATAGTTGACACATTCCTGCCTGATTTGGGCATTATTGTGAGTCGAACGGGTAAACAGAGGCAGAGTAAAGGAATCTTGGGGGTGGGGGTGGGATGGGGTCTGAATAGTTGGCCTAATAATGACATTTTTTTTTTATTTCATTGTTTGACTTCGGCTTCTGGCCCCACCTGTTTCAATTGCCACGAGCCGCCACTGAGTGCTGCATTTCTACTTGTCGGAAAAAATACTGAAATAAATCAAAATTCAGACTTCTTTTTTATGTTCCGAATTGTTTATGCTTGTGAGGTATGTGAAATACAAGCGTGGTTTATACATTTCGTCATTAATTTTATTGTATCTAATACATATTTGCAATGAAGCCATCCGTTTTATTTTATTTTTTCGTTGATCCATGGAACTTTAATTGGCTTATAAAGCGACCTCCTCCTGGAGACGAATTCTGCTTACATGTCGTCATTTGTAAAACGTACTTCTCAATCGAAATCCCCTAAGCTCCCCACTAACCTCAATCCCTTTAAAATTCGAAGGAAGAATTTAGGATTTTCCGCATTAAAAAGCTTTCGGGCGTAATTCGAACTCCGTCCTGAACTGCTCTGAGTGAGTGGCTATTAAAACGGTCTTCTTCGTAGATCAAAAGAGAAGTATTACGACGAATGACGTCGCCATTCCTGATTACTGAGCTTTTCATATTCGGAGCCCAGTCTTCGATTCTAAATTTTTCATGTTAAGCATGGTATTTCTCAAAACGTACCTCCTTAAGTAAAATGCTGTTCTACACATGACACAAATATATCGAGTATTTATATCTACTGAATATTTCTTCTAAAGCAAAGGCCTCTTTTTTTACATTCCTTAAAAGCAGAAAAATGTGAAATAAAACACACGGGTTGGGAAAACTCGGTGGTAGTATTCAGTCATTCTATAAATATTGTTACGTGGGCCCTTTATTTTTGGGCCCCTGGGATGCGCATTCCTCTTTTAAAAAAACAAGAACTGGTCGGAGGGATAACTCCGAGCTTTGGATCCCTGAGAGAGATCAAGGGACTAGCACTGACAAGCTCAGGACTTAGGACAACACAGGTACATTTAATTATTTACAACTATTTACAAATTATCTACAAATTATTTACACCGCTCATCTAGTTCTGGGAGCGAAGAGGGCGAGAACGCGCCCCGATCAACGCAGTAGCAGTTCACAAGTTCAGATCTGCGCACCTTAGATGGCAGTCCGCTCTGCTTATGCACAGTTCTGCTAGATGCATGCGAGAGTAATCACATGTACAGTACTTACAGATAGGTATCCTTCGTGTGTTTCATTAATCCGTGATGGAACTGGCCAGCAATAACCAGCCTTGAGATGTCGCACGCACTCACTGCTTCCGATGTGTAGGCACTAACTTGCTGACGAGGCGGTAAGCTGCAGATTCCCGCGACTACACACCAGTCAAGCCGTCGGACAGAGGAGACAGAGCAGCTGAAAGATCTAGAGGGAGCTTAATTTCCTGTCCCTCTTTAGCCAGAAATATCTTGGGGCATCCGCGTATTGCGTCTGTATGCCGAAGAGATTCATTTCTTGCATTCCGTTTCTTCCCCGGAACAGACCACCTTCGCCAGATCCCAGTTACATACTGCTGTTGGCTTCTCTTCTCCAATGACCTCTTGACTCCCGACGCTCTTTCGAGGGTGGCAGAGATCTCTCTCAGTCGCACGCATTCCTCCTTCTGGCCTGCTGTAGACAAAACAGTTCAATGTCCTTTTAACGAGGAGTAGCTCGACTTACAGAGGCACGTTTTAGGGAGTTTCAGGTCTAAGCGATTCCAACAAACGCAAAAAGGATCTTGTAAAACTCAGCGCGAATACCCTACCCAATTCGACTTCGTAACAATATACAGGGTGTTCGTAAACTGTTTTGACAAAAGAAGAGGGCTGGTAGTACCCATCAAGACGAACAATATATACAATGGAACCTAGGGTCGCATTCCACTCTGAGTGTCACAAAAGAGTAACTTGGAAATACGTCCAACAAGCACAAGACGTCATTTCTTTCGTGCCAGAGAAGTAGCACATCACCAAACATCACCGTCAAGCGGTGGCGTGCCGGGCGCACATGATTTGCATATGCCCTGCAATGCTAATCGTTTGCATGTCCTCTCGCGGGCGACGCATGCTGGGAATTTCAGGCCAATCGGATGCTTCCTTCTTGGTGCTGCATTTTGGGTGGCCAGCAGTGTAATAAAAAAATCATTTCTGGTTTCCTACAACTAAAATTAGTGCTGGTATGTAAATTCTGGGTAAACAAAGTGCAGGTATGAAATACTAGGGAAAAAGAAGTGCGGTACGCCATACCGGTGTATACCGGTCCATTTTGAGCACTGCTATTACAACTGTGTCGGAACCGCTAAATTCGACAAATAAAAAAATTTTAAATTTATTGTCCAGATTTTTTATACCAACAGATTCGGTAATCCGAATTCTGTCGGTTGTTTTCAGGTTTGATAACCGGGGCTCTACTTTAATGGGCATCCATGTCTTTTGGTACAAATTATTACCACAGCTGTCATTCATTGATTTTCATTCCAACCGTGACTGAGAATCTGACTAAATGGACGCCTAGGGTAAACAGTGAATGGAATATAATAATAAACAAAGATCTTCAGGTCAATGATTACACTGAACAAACATATTAACCTTAGGTAATTGTGAAAACACAAGTTTGTCAGCGACGGACATCGAGACTGTGTCCCCTCACTCCGGAATAAGTCGCTCTTCCAACTGAGTTGCGCGGACAGAATGTCTCACTGCAGATTTGTCGTCTGACACATGTTTTCACCACTGTAGTACGTTACATAGTGTTCCATCAGACATTATTTTTTGGGGGCGAGGAATTTTAAACGACCACCATGAGCAGCTCATGGGAATATATTGCTCGTCCTTCATTTGGGACCACTGCTTCCGGAAAGGGATAACGGGCCACGCCATCAGGCAGGCGCACAGCCTATGAGTCATCCACAGCTCCAAGCGGGGACTAATTTGGACGAATGATAAAATGCCAGGTCCGTGTACATCTCGGCCACCTATTCGTCATTGCTGACTTCGCAAAGACGGAAAACATGACGTTGGCTGTATTATGAAATCTCCGTAAATTCCTCCTTTGGCTTGGATCATGAGCGTTCTTTATTGGAAGAGTATACAATCAAAATTTTATCGGCCGCCCCGGTGGCGCAGTGGTCTAAGGCGTTGGCCTCTGATCATTCGTCCGAAAGGGGTCCGGGTTCGAATCCCGGTGAGGCATGGATGTTGTGTTTGTCTTACGGCACTGGCTCTCTCCCTTCCCTGGAACCAGTGACCCTAAATTAGGGACGGGCGACTGCTTATAGCCCATTGAGTTGCTCACGGTGGTCGTTAAACCTCAAAAAAAAAAAAAAAAAAAAAAAAAAATTTTATCGGTGTAACCAGCGCGATCTGTCACACGTGATATATTCGATAAAGTGATTAAAGAAATTGACTTCTAAGTCACCCGGGTGGCCCAGTGGTCTGAACGGATGTAGGTAAAAATACCCCTGGGAAAAAATACCCCAGGAGAAAATACCCCTGAAAACTGAAAAGCGGGAAAAAGGCCCCCGGAAGAAATACCCCCAGAACAAACGTTTCACTTTAAACTGCCACACAGGAACACTGATGTGTGGCAGTGTTCCGGTGTGGCAATTTACCGGCAACACATCTTTCAGCAACTTGGCCATAAAAGTTCAAGGGGGGGGGGGGGCTATAAAGATTGCCGTTTCTGGGCGTATATTGAGAACTGAATTGGGAACTCCAAACGAATATCGCGAAAATGTTCCATGTAAGCCAAGCGAGAATTGTACTTTAATTTGAAGAAATAAATTTCCGAGGATCTGGGGTACACTTGGTTCGGAGGGGGGGTAGTGCTCTACCCTGAACTTCCGTAATATTATATTCTGGGCCGCTCGAGTCTGCCAGTGTAGCCAGGAAGTTCCCCTGGAAGTGTCCGCAAGGTTCATGAGCTGGGGGGGGCTTCCCTCCAAATTTTAAAATGGACGTAGAGCTGTAAACATTAGTACCATGCTTTATATAATGATTTAGTACACGGCCACGAATTTTCAGGATGGTGGGGTAACCCCCCACCTAGTTTCTAAGAGCTATTTAGGTTTAGCATCGAGAATACACTGACCGACTCTAGAGGTCCAGAATATAAAATTACGGAAGTTGGGGGCAGAGCCCTCCAAACTAAGCACCTCGTATCCCTTTCACAGGCTTCACCAAATTTCTGGGGGGGGGGGGCAGGGCATACATAGTTTGCCATTAAACACAACATGAAGCATAGAAATTGCGAACAAATCCCTTACTTGAGCACTTGTCTGCGCTCTTAGAAACTTGGGGGATGGTGAATCCACCCCCCTCCTGAAAACTAGTGATCGTGTACAGAATCATTATGTAAAGCATGGTTCTAATGTTTACAGCTCTACGTCCATTTTAACATTTTGGGGGAACCCCCCCAGCTCACGGACCTCGCGGGCGCTTCAAGGGGAACAGCCTGGATACACTGACAGACTCCAGCGGCCCAGAATCTAATATTACGGAAGTTGGGGTTTGAGCTCCCCCCCCCCATCAAGTGTACTTCGGAACCTCGGAAATTTATTTCTTCAAATTAAAGTACAATTCTCGCTTGGCTTACATGGAACGTTTTTGCGAAATTCGTTTGGAGTTCCCAATTCAGTTCTCAATGTAGGCCCAGAAACGGCAATCTTTATAGCCCCCTCCCCCCCCCCCCCTTCCTTGAACTTTTATGGCCAAGTTGCTGAAAGATGTGTTGCCGGTAAATTGCCACACCGGAACACTGCCACACATCAGTGTTCCTGTGTGGCAGTTTACAGTGAGCCGTTCGTTCTGGGGGTATTTTTTTCGGGTGCGTTTTTTCCGCTTTTCAGTTTTCAGGGGTATTTTTTCCCGTGGTATTTTTACCGTTTGCTGGTCTGAGCACTGGCTTCTGATCATTCATCCGAGATAGGTCCGGGTTCAAATCTCGGCCGAGGTATGAGTAGTGTGTTTGTTTTACGGTACTGGCTATCACTGGAACCAGTGGCTCCAGATTAGAGACAGGCGATTGTTTATTTCCCATTAAGTGTCTTACGCTGGTTGTTAAACCTCTGTAAATTAAAAATAAATAGGCTATCCCCTCTTGAGATGAACTACACGCAGTTCATGAAAGCAGCAGACGAATTAACTCAAATATTGGCACAAGAAGAAAATTCTTTTGATGTGGAAGAATGAGAAAATTAGGTAAAAAGCCCTTGTCTCTTACCATCCTGAATTGCAAAATTCGCTAAGGAAGAAAACTTGATGACATACACGTGGCAAAAGAGAAAGAAAGAAAAGAAGAAATGATGATCATACAAGACTTAGAATTAGAAGGCAATGCAAAAGACACATGCACGAACAGGCCAATGTAATAACCGATTAACTAAGTTGGTGAAGTGTTATCCTTTGACCTGTGTCATATGTGTCTGTGCGAAAAAAGTTAACAAGAAAGATGACACCGAAATTTCGGGTGTAATGAGCACGCCTTTTGAATCCGTTCTGACGCAAATTAAATTTATCAAAGCTATTCAAAGTCAATGGAACCGGTATGGAAAACAATAGTGTCTGACGGAAGAAAGAAGATTTCGATTGGGTTTTTAAACCCGCAGATATTGCTGTAAACAGAATAATGAACTTGCATGTTCTGTTTTTTTATTGAAGGTTTAACGACCAGCGTGAACAACTCATTAGGCTAAGGGCAGCCGACCCTAATTTAGGGCCACTGACTCCAGGGAAGGGAAAGAGCCAGTGCTGTAAGACAAACACAACATCCATGCGCCACCGGGATTCGAACCCGGACACATCTCGGACGAATGATAAGAAGCCATCGCTTAGACCAGTGCGCCACCGTCCTCTGGTTTCAGACTTGTACAATAAGAAAAATTTGAATTTATCTGAGAAACATTTTGCAGCGGAAACGCTCTCCACCAAAGAAAATTTTTTCAAATCACACTCTTAGAAGCAGAGATATGGACAAATATAAGATTTGCATCTACGCCCCCTGGCGGGAAAAACAAGCGTTTTAGTATCCTCGAAAGGTTTTTCGATGTGAGCGGTATCGGTCTAAGAAAAAAAAAATAAAATTGAGTCGAGTTTTGAGGAGCTCACATTTTGCTGCAAATACATCAGAAGCAGAAATTAAAATTTATGTCCCTTGGTGGCCAAACCATTCTTTACCAATATTAGAAATTATATGAAAAACATTTTCCATCAGGAGCTGTATGCGATACAGGAAGAATTTTTCAAATCGGAGTTTTAGAAGCAGAAATATTGGAGGAAACGCAATTTACCTTTGCGCGCCCTAGCGGAAAGTCTAGGAATTACTTGAAAATTTTGAAATTATAGGAAAAACATGTCACACCGGAAACTCTATCCCATGAAGAAAGAATTTTTCAAATTGAACCATTAGAAGTAGAGATATTGACAAAAATAAGATACACATCTACGCCTCCTGGCGGTGAAACCATGCAATATTTTTAAAAGAAAATATTTCGAAAAGGTTTATCGACGTGAGTGGCATCGGTCCACGAACGAATTTTTTCAATCAAGTTTTTAGAAGATCAGATTTTATGGCAAATACATCTGAAGCAAAAATTAACGCTTACGCTCCCTGGTGGCCAAAGTATTCTTTGCCAAAAATTAGAAATTATATGCAAGAGATTTTTCATCAGGAGCTGTATTCGCTGAAGAAGTTTGTTTTTCAAATCGGAGTTTTAAAAGAAGAGATATCGGGGAAAACGTAATTATTTTTAAAATATTGCATGGTTTCACCGCTAGGAGGCGTAGATGTGCATCCTGTTTTTGTCAATATCTCTGCTTCTAATGGTCCAATTTGAAAAAAATTTTCTTCATGGGATTGAGTTTCCGGTGTGACATGTTTTTCATATAATTTATTTTTACGTCCCCTAGCGGAAAATCTATGCGTAACTTGAAAAATTAACTATACCTAAAATACTTTTCGACATAAATGGAATCGAAAGATAAAATAATTTTTTTCAATCGAATGTTTAGAAGCAAATATATGGCATAAAATGTATTTTGAATTCGAATCATCTGCATTTACGCCCTCTAGCGGCGAAACTGAACATCGTAAAAAAAAAAAATAAGATACGAAGGAACATCATTCGCATATTTTAAGCTTTCCAGTGCAAAAAGAATTTTTCAAATCGTACTAATAGTTGCAGAGATATGGTGTCTACAGACGGACGGACAAACGGATAACGTAAGCACGATCTTTTTTTACAAAAGACGTGCTAAAAAAACTGTTCCTTCTTAAAGCATGTTTCTAATTATTACCTGTTTTTGTTCAGCATCAGCATGGAGGTACTACTCCGAATCATATATGATAATCTTTGAATCGAATAATAATAATTATTATAATTTTCAACTTAGAAACTCTAGTGGAATAATTCACAGCATTTGGAAACATAGCGCAAAATACCAACTTGGCAGGATATTTCAAAGACTGTGTTTTGAATCTTGAAAACTGCACGAAAGATTAGTTGAATGTCCTAACGAATTACGCTCTTACAATGGCAATCTTTCATGATCTAAGATTTCAAGAAAAATACAGAAGGCCAAGACATCTGCTCTTAGATAGAAAGAGGGAATCGAGAAATCACTGATCAACTTCTGTGCTTTCCTTCTTCCCGTGGGTGTGCGTGCTGTCGTCTTCAATTACCAATTGGATAACTCTTCATTTCGAACACAGTCAGAAATGTCAGGTGGGAGAGCAGCGTCCTCGTTGTTTTCTTCTATTGCCATGCAGTTGTTCGATATTCTTAAATGGAATGGCATACCTTCCTAAAGACCTCTACTGGGTGGAATGCAGCGGAGAGAACATTTCCGCTTCTGCTGCAAATTCCTTAGATTTCTTAAATTCTTTGTCCATCAAACTAAAGGAAATTAAGCTTCACACTTTGTAACTGTCCTTAGACATTAAGAACGAAAAATAAGGGCAGATATCTCTCTGAAATCACAAACTTTTAAAACTCCTTTCCGGTCTGTTTCCACCAGCAGTTACCGATATCGCCAGTCAAGCTAATAAATCAAAATATCTCCCAGTTGTTTACAAAACTTCTGATGTTCTACGTTTTATTGGCGCTCATTGCGGTCTTCGCAGGAAAAAAAACCACTGTTCTTACACCACGGAAAAAGCACTGAATAAAATCTTACACTGTGACGTACCTGCCAGCAGGACGCACACGACACAAAGGTAGATAGCAGTCAGAACGAACGTCCGCGTAGCTCAATTGCTAGAGTGACTTATTCCGGAATGAGGGGACCCGGGTTCGAGCCCGGCGTGGACAAAAATTACGGAGAAATTTGCTTCGTTATAACACTTTGTCGATAAATATCGAGTTATGCAGCGCTCCGGTATGCGTGCGCTGAGACGACTTAAACCTCTTCGTGATTATCCTAGTTTAACATGAAACTACGTTGTAAACTATTGTTGAAGTGATAAATGGACGTAGTACTTCGTACACACCAAAGCGCACGAAGGCGAAAAAAAACTTGGACTTTACGTGTTTGCATATGAAATTCGCTGACAAAGACAAGCTGATTTTTCGGACTTTGCGCTCACGCATGAAAGTTCTCGTGAAATCGAGCTCTAAAACACACGTTGTGGTGGCCAATAGTACGATAAAATATCTCTGTGTTGCAGTTTCTCATTTTTGAAGTCTGGAATTTGTATTGCTTGTGTATTTGGTTCTTAGAAATGTGTATACACTATATCGACAAAAGTCACCGGACACCTAGAAGAGAAACACAGCATAACCTTTATTGATGTACATTAGTACGGTGTCGGTCCACCTTTTGCCTTAATGCATGCACTGACCCTTCGAAACATGCTTTCGACAAAGTTTTGGAACACAGCGATAGATATCCGCTTCCATTCGGCACATATTGCTGCCGCTAACTGTTGCTTAGTAGTAGGCCTTGCTTCCAAACTTCTTATCCGGCGCTCTAATTCATCCCATAGGTGCTCTATGGGATTAAGATCAGAGCTCTGTGCTGGCCAGTCCACACACGATACGGAATTATCGTCAAACCACGTCGTAACAGTCCTTGCGTTATGGCTCTGTGCATTATCATGCTGGTACCAACAAAACTCGGTTTTACAGTATTTCCACAGAGTTGGTAGGGCATAATTGTCCAGAATATCGAGGTAGAAGTGCTGGTTAACAGGTTTGTCCACGATAACCAATGGTCCGGAACCATACCACGAAAAACACCCCCACACGAGTACACTGCCAGCTCCAAACTTGACCGTAGGAACAGTACACTGTGCTAAATAGCGTTACCCCGGCTGCCGCCGTACCCACACACGGCCATCGGACTTTTGGATCGTGTATCTGGATTCATCAGTCCATAGGACCCGTTTCCATTGATCTACGGTCCACGATAAATGTTCTTTTCACCATGGTAAACGACGAGTAGCATTCCGAGTGGAGATGAAAGGCTTATGAGCAACCGCACGACCACGGTAACCCATGGAATGAAGCTCTGCGAATGGTACGTGTACATACCGAGGTTCCAGCACTTTTACTCACCTGTACACTGAGGTCTTGTGCAGTACTCCGGTGATTGGCTGTAACGACTTTCCTGAGGCTTCGACGTCCTCTATCACTTACTTTCTTTGGTCTGCCGGTACGTTTTGCTACTTCAGGCACGCCATGCATGTTTCACCTATTCAATACATCCAAAACAGTTGACTTGGGTATGTTTAAACGCCTCTCGGTTTCTCTTCTGGACAACTCACTAATATAACTCCCAACAATCTTTCCTTTCTCAAAGTCAGTTCTCTCCAGCCGCGACATTTTCACTCAACCTCACAGTGTGATATGATCGCGGTCATCTACAGGCTTGTTTTTATACCATTTGCAGATGTACCGCGCATCTTAACAACGCAGCGGATCCGTTCATTTATTTTTGAAGGGGTTGGCGGTGACTCTTTTCAATGTATTGTATATTTGGACAAAGCACGCCGAAACACGTGAAGTGCCAAAAGAATTGGAATATACGTTGTATGCTCCTGACACCGCTGTCGTCGCCGTTGTACCCTCACCCTGGTCACCAGAGGTTGTGCAGCTCTGGCATGAATATCTTGTTCACGCTTTCCAACCGTAGGTTGAAGAAGCGTATATGCTCCAGCTTTGTCCGTCCGTCTATCCGTCCGTCTGTCTGTCGGCACGATAGCACGTAAAAATGGTTCGATTTCGATGAAATTTTAGTATGTGGTAGAGGACCACCAGGGGACGAACCCTGTTGAAAATGGGTGAAGTGGGGTCAAAGGTCACGCCATAAGAGCAGGATCCATTCAATTGCCTTTATGCGTCATAACTTGCGTAAATATGGTTCGATTTCGATGAAATTTCAGTATGTGGTAGGAAACTACCTGGGCACGAACCCTATTGCAAATTGGGGTCAAAGGTCATGCAGGGCACAAGAGCGGGATTTATTCTATTGCCCTTGTGCATCAAACTTACCAAAAACATTTCGATTGTGACAAAACGTTATCATATTGTTCCGGAGGTATAGTAAGCCGGTTCTGTTGAATATCAACGAAATGGGGTCAAAGGTCATTGCACAAAAGCAAGATTTATTCCACAGCCATTATTCTCATAACTTGCGTAAAACTGCTTTCTATTGCGACAAAACTTTAGTATGTTATTCTTGAGGTGTACTGAACCGGTTCTGTTGAATATCATCGAAATGAGATCAAAGGTCAGGGCACAGGACAGATATTTATTCCACAGCCATTATCCTCATAACTTGAGTAATGATTTCTAGTATGTTGGAAAGCGTATCATAATCAATGCATTGCATGATTTTACTGACTTGTTTATACAGTTCCTTGCGCTCTGTTTTCTTTGATACTAAGGTCTGGAGATGCAGAATGAGCTACGCAATAATTTTCGGCGCTGTGGTATTCCTATTACGGTAATAATCATCTTTAATGATCTCCTGTCTCTATCAGTCAGGGTTGTTTTCCTGTCGCTCTTGTGCTTCGCAGACGATGTTTTGCCATGAACACGGAATGCTGTACCTCAGTCAGGGTCGTATGCTCACTACCCCCACTACCCTGTCGACTGTTGTCACGGAGGCACCAACTACCCAGTCACCAGCCATTACCCCTTCTTCAAAGTCCGTAATGTCGCTCATTTCGTCGTCACCCTTAAAGAAATTTTGCAACAAGACACTTTAAATGCACTGAAACAGGACGTTGACGTACACAAAGCTATTAGAACCAAAAAGTGGTGGATACCTTTGTGTATTGTGACGTATGCACCTGCAATGAAAGTCAAGTAGACACATTAGCGTTTCCAAGCTTTCGCACATCAACCAGATGGCTTTTTCAAGGAAGTTAGACAGAAACTCTAACTTTCTGTCTAAGTTTTTCAAGGAAGTTAGACAGAAACTGTCTACCTTCCTTGAAAAGCCATCTGGTTGATGTGCGAAAGCTTGGAAACACTAATGTGTCTACTTCCTATGCCAATAAATCGGATCAGTAATACAGTGTTACTATTTAGTACTTAATTGGTGTACTGTTCCTCATTATCAAATAGAAATATTTAATTTCCAGTAACAATGTGTATCATGAAAGAAATACGGGATTACGCCATATAATAAAAATTTTGAAGATGACAATCCGATTTTTGGCGTAAATGTGACAAGGATGGTAAGTCAAATATTTATATTCAAATTGATTGGAAACTTGAAACTTCGTCGTTCTGGGTGGTGTAGTTGTTAGAATACCAGAGCGTTTCCTGGGAGACGCGGGTTCGAGTCCCGCTCCAGGACGATGAAAATATTCAAGTTTTCGGATATCATCTGACTTACCATCATTGTCACATTTGCGCCAAAAATCGGATTGCCATCTTCAAAATTTGTATTATGTGGCGTAATCCCGTATTTCTTTCATGATTTATCTGCTTCTCTGGGCAAACACGGGATAAGATTCTTAACCTCCAGATTCGCTAAACATGAATGCCGGTTGCTTCGACTAGCGAATCCTGTGATGGTTAAATTCAAATTGATCGGAAACTTGAAACTTGGTCGTTCTGGGTGGTGTAGTGGTTAGAATACCAGGGCGTTTTCTGGGAGACGCGGATTCGTGTCCTGCTCCAGGACGATGAAAATTTTCAAGTTTTCGGATATTATCTGACTTACATTGCGCCAAAAATCGGACTGTCATCTTCAAAATTTGTAACAATGTGTATTTTTGCCGTCCAAAAATGGCTGATTGCATTGATTATAAAGAATTTAAAATACATTTCCTGGTGAAGACGGGGGAAAAAGTGATGTATTTCTGACAGCATGAGTTTGTAAAATGATATGTTCCACTTGATGCAATTTCTTTTTTCGTACGTATTGTAAATTAAATTGTGTTCGACTTCAAAGAGTTGTTTCCTTCCTTCATACAGGGGAAAGAAGTTTGTAACATTGGCACGTGAATTATTCGTGGAAGTAAGTTCATCACCTTATCATTGATAAGTTCTTGAGTTATGATTTGCTGATGGTGGCTGAGTACAGATGAGATGTGAGGTTTTTTTCCTGATTGCATTTTTTCATTTCTGTGCTGCCCTTCCCCGAGGGAGGAAGGTTATAGTCGAAGTGAGCGGCAAGAACACTCCTGTTCTGAGCTGTCATTCGTCACAAGGTCGTCGGAAGTGGACGGGATTCCTCGCGATCGATGGCGTCCTGACGCCAGGCGACGTCCAATCTCTTTCGTCATTCAACCTTATTAGCAACTTAAACAAAAATCACGCATTGCTTCCAGATCTGTTACTGACGTTGAACGTCCACAGGAACCGTAGAAACACATTCCGTTGCTTTATTTCCTCCTCAGAAAGTGTACAAAACTTTGCCTTGACTATTTTTGATGACAACCTCGACGCTGTGTCATTGAAAAATTAATCTCGCTAGCGCCTCTGGACTCTCATTGAAAATTTTTAACATTCGCCATTGCGATTTTCTCAACGGAGCTTCATATAAATTCGTTTCGTTTTATGTTTTTAATACAGAATTGGTTCTGAAAGTTAAAGCCTGTGCCTAAGCTATTCGAAAGTAGTTTGTTTCCCGTCCTCCCAGATTTAAGTAACTGAAGACCGTAACGTCAGGAGAAAATAGCCCTGGGAGGAAATTTCTAAATTTTGACGCGCCGCGAAATGTTTCTGTGATACACAGTATATTTGCTTCAGCAGAACACAGAAATATCTTCATTGCATGGTGAACCAAAACTCGTAGAACAGGAAATTGAACGAAAAGTGGATGAAGTATAATATTCACTCTTACCGCCCCGGCGGTGCAGTGCCTTTAGAAAAAAGTATGTGGGGCATAGCTTCTTTTTTTGTTGTTCTTTGTTTGTTTTTTGGAAGTACAGTGAATTTATATACACTGGCGGAAAATGAAAAAAGAACACCAAGAAGGAGACGTCTGATACCAACGAAATTTATACAGCATAATAACGGAATACAGAGGATAACGTGATCAAAACATTATGGCAAAATACAGCTGTATTTCCTGGTAAACTGAAAAATAACATTTCCATGTAACATGGTTAGTACGAGGTTGAACCGCCATGAACTGCGTCACACTGTGCAATTCTGGCATGGAGTCTGTCGTACAGATGTTGGATGTAAGTTTGGGGTATTGAGTTCCAAGCATCCTCAACCTGGACGCCTAAATCGGGGATGGTCGTGGCTGGCCGTGGAGACCGGATAAGTCGTTGTCCCATAAAATCCCACACGTGCTCAATGGGGGACAAATCCGGTGAACATGGAAGTTGTCTCACACCCTGAAGTGCATGTTGCGTTCCATGTGCAGTGTGTGGGCGTGCGTTATCTTGCTGGAAAACACCACGATGGACCGACCTTACAAATGGCGTCTGCGAACACGCATACGGCCATCGGAGGCTCCCAAGCAGAATCTGCTTTCATCGCTGAACACGACAGATCGCCATTGCGTTCTCCAGTGCAGACGTTGGCGACACCACTGCAGCCGTTCCTGACGGTGGGCTGGAGTCAGAGGTACACATGCCAGAGGCACACGTGCACGTAGTCCTGCATCCAGTAGACGGTTGCGGATTGTTCGCACAGTCACCTCAGGCGCAACGGCAGCTCGGATTTGCGTCGCAGTGGATGTTCTGCTTGACAACACCGCTCTTCTTATGTGTCGATCGGTCCGCTCATCAGTCCGTCTGTGACTCCCGGTTCCATGTCTTCTCGTATGGGAATGTTCCTCGGACCATCTACGCCACCATTGTATCACCACCTTCCCGTCCAATTCGCTCCGCAATACGACGATACGACCACCCGGCCTCGCGGAGTCCGACTAGACGACCTAGCTCAAAGTCCGATAACTGCTGAAATCGTACACGTCTTCCATGTCCAAGCATTGCAGCTTTTTCAGGGTCTTCGCACGTGTCCGTACGCCGACGACTGATTACATTCACTTCGCCGTTCTCCTTAAATACCACCCACGATAATTTGCATATTATGCCGTACTGTGGCGTAAGCGCTCACCGGTTAGTCCCGAAATTAACATCACACCAACGTAAACTCTACCCCATTAACATATGTAAATTTCATGATTGTCCGCCGATTCCTTCTTGGTGTTCTTTTTTCACTTTCCAGTGTATATATATTTGTCTTATTCTCTAGCAAAGTACTTAAGGAAAGAGTTTTGAAATTGGTGGTTGCTCACAAGTATGATCTGAAAGTATTGTGACATTTAGCATGTCATACAGAGTCCCCTTTAAGTCAGAGTAGGATTAAATGGGATCTATAGCGACTATAGGCTTGGAGCTTCCCATTACCAAGGGCACAGAAGGTATGCCTGGGCAAATAATATAATAGATAGATAGATAGATTATTCAGAATTAGTTGTCGTGCACCATTCGAATAATCCAATAATAATCCGCACTGTCACTGCACGATTTAAAATCCAATTTGAAAAGATCACATTAAAGGTTTATTACATTAAGGTATATTATTTACAAGTTAAATCTACTAGAGCTTTCGGGCCGTGAAGTGTGCCCATCTTCAGGTAAAACGTAAGGGAAGTATACAGATTGCAGGGACTTATATACAGTTGGTTATTGGTTGGTGACGTAAAAAAGTCATACAAGCGTATGCTCAAAGAGTTAATCTTAAAGGATTGCGATGGGTAACTCCACTTCCTTTGGCAATGTTGAGATGTCCTCGTCGGCAATTATGGCGACTTGTAGTGTTCTTTCGTTGAGGAATTTCCACGATTATGGCACTAAGTAAGGTGAATCCTCATTACAACATTTATCACCAAAGGCAGATATGTACAAACTCTCGAGAAAAAGGGTTGAGGCCTTGTTTTTTTTACTACCCAATATTGAAACTTCATTCCATATTGGCTTATATGAGCCTTCTCTTGTGAGTCGAGAGAGGGAGGTAGTTGTTGAATAGTAACTAACGATATATTTATGTTCATTTATTCGTACGCCCAAAGTACGTAAAGTTGATTCTATGTAATTTTGGGGTTTATCTTCTGGGTCGTAGATTTCCAGTGGAATACAATATATACCATATTTATTGATATCGTCAATCGAGTCCCGATCATTTTTAATCATTGAAAACAGATTAGAAGTGGTTTCCCCGAAATCCAAGTCATATTTTCTGCAAGCATTTTTAACTGGTGTGACGGTGCGTAGATAGTTCATAGTGCCGACGTATTTGATGGATCGTTTCTCACGTTCCAGAGTTGTGAATTCCGAGCTTCTTACATTTTTAATGATCTTATATACACACCCCAGCAAAAACAGTCTTGCTGGCCCAGCACTATGTTGCCGCTGCCGAACCGTCAATAAAATGTCCGGGAGGCCAACAGAAGGGCCAGCAGTTCAGGCCAACAGCTGGCCAACAGTTGGCACCCCATCAGTTGTCATATGCCAGAACAGGGCCATCAATTGCCCATCACAGGCAGTAGCTGCCACAAGTGGCCCTTCAACGGCCCTGCAAGCATGTGCCAGAAACGATGCCTAGCCTAATGTGGTCTGCTAGTTTGCCGGTATTGGCAGCCGGCAACCACGTGACGTAACTGGTGGCTTGCTGAATCTTGTCCGCCAATTTCCCGGTAGTAGCCATAAAAAAAAAAAAAAAAGGATAACCGCCATTACCCGAAGCTACAATTTTTTTTCTACCCTTACGAAACTTGTGAATTTTAGCACCGCGCTAGGGAAATTTTCTTAACACTCCGGAAAAACGCCCGTTTGGATTGGAGTCGATACGAACCAGGGCTGTTGGCGTGAAAGCTGAGCTCGCTACCGACCGGACTAAGTTGCCACGCACGAGCGTGTGCTTGAAGCTGTCTGTTTCGTGCGGAATGTGTAATCAAATGGTTCCCTCTTTCATTTTACAATATTGCGAGGTATTTTTCATAAAAGTCAGTTTCATATAATTCATAAATTTATTTTTTCAACGTAACGATAGTTTTTTTTTTTTTTTTTTACCTTAAGGGAACTTCACTCATTTTCAAGGAGTGTACATACTTAGAGTCTCTTTCCAAAGTTTTGCACTGTCCATGTCATCTTGAAAGGAGATTGTTGAATTAAAATATATTTACCCGGGTTCATGCCACATTCTGTTACATTTTTAACGTTGTATCTTTCCTTTCCGTTGTCCGAAGTTACATTTGTTTTAAAGAGGAAATATATTTTATTTTACTTCTCGTTATTTTTAGAAGCGAATTCCTCCCAGTCTTGTGTATTCAACCCATGCATGAGTACATTATATCCACATAGCGTTGCTTTTTTTTTTTTTTTTTTCAAATAATTATTAAATTTTGTACGCGTATAATTCTTTATTTTTTTCCAACAAACGTTTTTTAAATGGTTTTCCAGGACATTTGTTTCAAGCGGTTTCAACTTTTTCTTGCTATTCACCCACTGCATTACATGAATTGTTATTCATGGGAATGGAGTGGGTGTATTTCATGGCTGTAATCTAGTATTTCACGGCTTAATCTGATATCTTCGTCGAGGTAAAATTCCATTAGGAAATTAATTCGCCTCTCCACATATGGATTTTTTTCTTAACATCCACTAAAATAACACGATGGCGATAGCGTCGTCTTCAACTAACTGGTACCATGAGAGACACAGCAAGTGTTGCTTCTGCGCATGCGCAGTCCCGTTGCTTCCACCTGCTGTTGGGGGTCGCATTGGTTGCCAGCAACGGGCCACTAGTGGCACTTGCTTGGAGGCCCACAATTCACCGCGATGCTGCAGGGCCATCAATGACTCGCCAACTGATAGCGCTGCCACCAAAGGACTGCTACGGGCCGTGAGCGGCAGATTTCAGCCAGCAGCGACCCATCACTGCCAGCTGGTGGCCAGCAGTTTCCCAGCACTTCTGTTTTTGCTGGGACTCTGCGGAGAATTCGTTCATCGTTGCGATGTTTATTGTTTTGAACTCCAACCACAATACAATGGGCTTTGCACGACCGATGAAACATAAACTAGCTGCCTTTCAGTACATGATTCGTCGGGCATATATACACTCCTCCACCATACGATTACGACAGTTGGATTTCAAAACAATATTAAACATTGCAACGATGCACGGATTCCTCACAGAGTGTTTATATAAGATCATTAAAAATGTGAGACGCTCAGAATTCACAACTCTGGAACGTGAGAGACGATCCATCTAATATGTGGGTACTATGAACTATCTACCCACCGTCGCACTAGTTATAAGTAATGCTTGCAGAAAATATGACTTGGATTTCGGGAAAACCACTTCTAATCTGCTTTCAATGATTAAAAAAGATCGGGACTCGATTGACGATATCAATAAATGTGGTATATATTGTATTCCACTGGAAATCTACGACCCAGAAGATAAACCCCAAAATTACATAGAATCAACTTCACGTACTTTGGGTGTACGAATAAATGAACATAAATATATCGTTAGCTACTATTCAACAACTACCTCCCTCTCTCGACTCACAAGAGAAAGCTCATATACGCCAATATGGAATGAAGCTTCAACATTGGGTAGTCAAAATGCCAAGGCTTCAACCCTTTTTGCCGAGAGTTTACAACATTTATCACCAAAGGCAGAGATGTACAATGAGGATTCGCCATAGTTAGTGCCACACCCGTGGAAATCCCCCATCGAAGGAACACTATAAGACACCATAATTGCCGACGAGGACATCTCAACATTGCCATAGGAAGTCGAGTTACCCATCGCAATCCTTTAAGACTCTTAACTCTTTGAGCATGCGCTAAGATGACTGTTTACGTCACCAATCAATAGCAAACTATATAAGAGTCCATGCAGTCTGTAGTCTTACTTCCCTTACATTTTACCTGAAGATGGGCACGCTTGACGGCCCGAAAGATCTAGTAGATTTTAGAATGTAAATAATATACTGTATTTTAATGAAATAAACCTTTAATATGATCTTATTATATTGAATTTTAAATCGTGCAGTGAGATTGTCGATTGTTATTAGATAGATAGATATTTGTAAAATAGTTTTACTTTTGTCTCGTATGATTTCGACATGTTCTGAAACAGAGAGTGGTTGACGAACAGATTTCAAGGTAGTGACTCACCAAGGGTAGTTTCATGTCGCTGTGTATCGCTAGCGGGGTGGTCGAGACAGTTCCAGCTTTTTCATTACCATTCAGCCACACTTCCGAATTTGCACTTGAAACCGTTAATAGTCGAAATCCCCTCAGACTTCACATTTGCATAACACAAAAAGATGCACTGAGAAAAGTATATCATTAGAAAATCCAAGACAAAATTTACGAATCTTTCTCTTTTAACTCATATTCTTATGAGAACAATGGACAATACAGTGACTTATTATGAAAACTGTACAGATAATTTATTAGTTTGAAGAATGCACTACACGTATTAAGTATCACCAGGCCGTTGCTACAGTTTCGTGCTTTAACGGACTTCATGATGATTCCCCCATCATAAGTTCTTTGGGGACCCACTCAGATATACGGTATCTTAGTCTAGGGTCCCACTAAGTTATTAATCCGGTCCTGCCTTAAGTAATGAGACAACAATTGTTATATCAAAACAACAAACTATATTTTGAAATGTCACTTACCTAGAATAAAAATCACCTACCTCTAACTCCACACATTCTAAGAAGACTCGGCATAGATATACTAAACTTCAGAGATTACAAAATACACTGGGGTGCAAAAATTAAGGACGAGACTATTTTTGGAATGTAACGTCGTGCAGAAGTGTTCCACATCGACTCAAATTATACCATAAGATCCCCAAGATGTAAGAATATGGGACAAGTGAGCAAAACCGTCCAAACAAGGAATCCAAAGGATACAAAGGCACTTTATTGAAAAGGTAGCTTCGAGCACAACTGGACACAAGACAGAAACACCCATGTGACAGGCGGCTGCCAATGAAAATCCAGTCTTTAGTAGGGGATATGATCACCTCTGACTGCGTTGCAGGATTTACAACGGCTGTCCATGCTGAGGACGAGGTTGTCAAGGAGCTGTTGAGGCATCGCGGCCCATTCCTCTTGTAGCGCCAATCGCGGCTGCGGAATCATTGCTTGCGGCTAGTGACGTGTTGCCAAGCGTCTCCGGAGAAGGTCCCACACGTGTTCGATTGGATTTAGGTCCGGGGATGTACCTTACGGGCCAATCAATGCGTTCAATATCTTCACTCTCCAACAGCTCTGCAACAGCCACTGTACGATGAGGTGTAGCGTTGTCGTCCATGAAGAGGAACTCAGGACCTACAGCACCTCTATACAGACGCACGTGAGGCAGGAGAACCTCGGTACAATAGCGGACACCAGTGACTGAACCTCCTTGGAAGATGTGGAGGTCAGTACGGCTACCAAGCCTGATACCGCCCCGAACGAGAACTCCGCCACCTCCAAACTGATCCCTTTCGATGATGTTGGAGGTGTGATTGCGTGTTCCCTGCTGTCTCCAGATGTGTATACGTCCAGAATCGCTCGGCAGATTAAATCGGTTCTCATCCGTAAATAGAACTCTTCCCCATTGCTGATGTGTCCAGTTCTTGTGTTCCTGGCACCACAGAAACCACCGTCTCCAATGAGCAGGCGTTAATGGCGCACACCGTACTGGTCGTCGTGCAAATAGACCACCTTTGTGCAGCCTCCTGGCCACGGTACAGCGCGATAATGGACGTCCAGTTGTCTGTTGCAGGTGCCTTGCGATTTCTCCCGCTGTCTGCGGTCTGTCTCTCCTCGGCTGTAGGACAGTAGGTGATCATAATGTTATGGTTCATCCGTGTATGTCTTTCGATATTGACATAAAACAATTGGTCAGAAATAAGATTTCCCAATTCCGAACTGGGCTAATTCATAAAGGGATTGCTGCAGAGACCAATATATCATCAGAAAGAAGTTATTAATGCATTTTCATTTTTATGTAAAAGGATTTTAACCATCACTAAAAAATTATCAGTGATTGACAAAAGCCACAGGAGAAATACCATAACCTGATGGTTATTAAAAATACTAAAGAATTTTCTTTGTTAAAAATAGAAATTCTAACATATTTTTATTAGTGCAGGATACAGGACTTTCTACTTAAAACCATATCTAACGTCCTATGAAATGTTCCCAGAATACACGAAAATGCTCCTTCGAATCGTTGCGTTCTTTTAGTATGCGAACTTTCCAAGATGTTCGCACTTTGAATGCGACAGAATTCTTAGAACAACTTCTCTTGAGTGCAGTACGTCTTTTGAGAAAGCCATGAAAAAGTTCTGCTTCAAACTAAATGCTAAGCTCGATTTTTATTTGCCATGGATTAAAACAAAAGAGGATGAATAAACATAACGCAAGACTTCAGTCCCCGGTGTGCGGATTTGCTGAGTCAAGTGCTTCGCGGAAAATAACGGTTTCACCTTAATTTACTTATCCATTAACTACATTTTCTCTGTGAAATGTATCTCGCCAGAAGATATTCTTTTTCTATTTTCTTTTACCTCCTCCTCCTCCTGTTATTCGGGTTTTTCGGCTTCCATTTCCTAATTAATTATTCATGCGCAGTGCAGCTCAGAGATGATACCTCTTAACTTTTCTTTCTTTCTTTCTTCTTTTTTTCCATAAATCGATTAAGAATGGCCAAAAAGCATTTGCCTAAGTAAACGTCAATCTCTCTTGCTTCTTATGGGAAAAGAGCGCGGGAGGCGATTAGGATAGAAAGCTAGGGGAGGGGAAGAGGGGGGGTTTACTTCGTATCTCCGGGCTGTCACCTGCGCATTTTTGAGTCGCTCATTTGCCAACAAATTCCACTTAAAATACCCTCGCTGCCAAACACTTGGGGTAGTAACAGCTTAGAGTGTCCATTTCCTAGTCAGCTTTTTCTCGCTGAAGTTGGTCTGTTGTCAGAGCAGGAGAAAAAAAGAGCAGTAATAATTGGTCGTTCAGCATCTGAACGATAGCAGCACTGGTCCAGAGCACGTGACTGTGCATAAACATACTTAATGTTGCAGAAGAGCTGCGTTACATCGATATTAAGAAGTTTAAATGAAGCGTTTCTGAATATTTCATGCCAGCTTCTCCCCATTAACAACCCAACCCTCTACACCCCGCCATTTCTCTCGTAAATATCCCCTTTCCCGGTATTTTATTTAAATTATCGTAGATACGAATTCTCTCTCTCCTTCTTTACATCAATAGCAAAAAAGGTTCGGAATCGAAGCAAGGCTTTTTATTCCCTCTTGTCAAAGTACTTGACGGCAGCGATGAATTCATTATCTCTTAAAATTTAATTCCTTCGTTTAAAGTAACTGATATTCACGCTAGTGACCTTCATAAAATCGACCGCCTTCTGGGTGACTGGTGTACTGACATATATGTAGTTTAAACGTAAAAATACGCATTTCGGTTTTTATATCGGAAAACAAAATGGAGTTTTTAAGACAGGCTTAACTAGGAACTTCAAAGCGGGGAGGAGCAGGTATTGATTTGGGAAAAAGGTTAGTAAGGTATGCTACAAACACCAGTCAAAAAAGGCCTTCAAAGGTCCGAATCGAAAAGTCTCTGCCGACTGTGAAAGCACAAATTTGTCCGTGACGACGATCGTTACCACCCCCCCCCACCTCACTCGGGAGTAAATTGCTCTCTCCCAACTAATCTACACGGACGGAATTTACAGCTGCAGATTTGTGACTGGGCCTTAGAGACTTCTGAACGAATCACAGCCTTAGTTATAGTAAGGCACCTATAAAAAAATGCTATAATTATGGCTGTGATTCGTTCAGAAGTCTCTAAGGCCCAGTCTAGACAGATTAACAAGTTAAGAGGCTTAGTCTACCAGGAATGTTCAAGGAAAGTGACAAGTTCGACAAACACCTCGGTTGAGCCTGAAGGTGAAAATCAACATACTCCCTATCTCAACTTTACAGATTATAAGTTGAACCATTTCCAAATCAGTGCCTTAAATCGTGGTATTAAGTATGCTTATCCGTGTTACCGAGTTAACAATCTACAATTAATACCACAAGCAGAAACGATAATAAAGTCCCTACTAACAGAAGAACAGGAAGTAGAATGATATCAATTAACTAGGACAATAAACAAGTTTGTAAAATCATGCAATGCATTGATTATAATACGCTTTCCAACATACCAGAAATCATTAATCAAGTTATCACTCAAGTTATGAGAATAATGGCTGTGGAAAAATCTCGGTCCTGTGTCCTGACCCTTGATCCCATATCGATGATATTCAACAGAACCGGTTCGGTATACCTCCGAAATGACACGATAAAGTTTTGTCGCAATCGAAGCAATTTTACATAAGTTATGACGCATAAGGGCTATGGAATAGATCCCGCTCCTGTGTCCTAACCTTCGACCCCATTTCGCCCATTTTCAATAGAATTAGTCCCCAGGCAGGCCCCTACAACATACTAACATTTCATCCAAATCGAAGCATTTTTACGTAAGTTATGACGCATAATAGCGATGGAAGTGATTCCGCTCCTATGTCCTGACCTTTGACCCCATTTCGCCCATTTCCAATAGGGTTTGTGGCCAGGTGGTCCCCTACCAGATACTAAAATTTCATCGAAATCGAACGATTGTTACGCGAGTTATCGTGCGGACGGACATACGCACACAACGCGTGACGTAATGAAGCAGATAGGAATCGTGACCACTGCTCGCAAGAGTATGACGTCATAAAACTTTAATAGGATCCAAACACAACGCGTGACGTAATGAGACAGATGGCGTGACAGCGCGCCAACATTCTCAAACGCGAGATTGTGACGTCATAAGATTTCTAAGCATTGGAAGCATTAATGGAACGACGCCATGACAATAAAAACGTTATCATTCGGGGTGGTTATTTAACCCACTAAACGAATTCTCCTAAAGTCGAGATCAAGCTAAATCGATTTCTAGTACCAGAAAACGGTAGGTTAACGACTTTCATCAAAATTCTTAGAGCAGTTTTCAAAATTAAGTGTACATACATACATACAAGAATTGCTACTTTAAGGTGGACGTCAAGTAATTTTACTTCCTATACTTCCAATGGAAAAACTTCTGTACACATTTTCTTCACAATGAATGCGTTCCCAAGAATGAAAATTTGAACATCGATTAAAATAGCGTCATTTCATAACTTGGAATACTTAATATTTTCCAAACCATAACCGTAATAATATTTTGTAAACCGTACCGTAATTATGCAATCCAACATTTATTTGTCCACTGACGTCATCAAAGTACAGGTCGCGCCATCTTTTTTCTGGTTTCAACACCACCAAAGGAAACGTTATTGTTTTTTTAATATAATTATGCTTATGTTTTAGAAAATGTTAAGTATTCCAAGTTATAGTATGAAGTTAATTTAATTGATGTTTAAATTTCCATCCTTGGGAACACACTAATTGTGAAAGAAATGTGTACAAAAGGTTTTCCATTGGAAATACAGGAAGCAAAATTACTTGACGTCCACCTTAATAGTGTGGGATAAGGGCGATGGAATGGATCCCGATGCTATGTCCTGACCTTTGACTCCATTTGCCCCATTTTCAATAGGACGTCTCTCCAGGCGGTCCCCTACCACATACTAAAATTTAATCGAAATCGAACCATTTTTACGCACCTTATGACGCATAAGGGCAATGGAATGCATCCCGCTCCTATGTCCTGACCTTTGACTCCACTTCACCCATTTTCAATAGGGTTCGTCCCCAGGTGGTCCCTACCACATACTAAAATTTCATCGAAATCGAACCATTTTTACGTGAGTTATCGTGCCGACAGACGGACGGACAAAGTTGGAGCATATACGCTTCTTCAACCTACGGTTGGAAAGCGTAAAAAAAGAGTAATTTCTTGAGAAGATATGTAGGTCCTAAAAACCTCAGTGCCGAAATGAAATAATTACGTCTTCTACATAACAATCCTTCACTTGCTATTCTTGTTACTGATAAATCATCACAGCTTGTGATTATTAGTCAAAATGCATACCAGACCAAGATGCTGAAAGCCATTAGCCAGGTTCCCCATGTTGTGGCGAATAAAGATCCCACCATCGCTACTCTCTCAGCAGTAGCTCACCTGAAAAATCATTCTCAGCTACCTTCGTCTGTTCTTCAAAAATTTGACCTGTTTTTGAGTCGAGGGTTCCATTTTGGCAAGTTGAAAGTACACAAAGAGAGACATCCCATTCGGCCGCTTGTGTCTGGCTATGCCAACCCTACGAGGTCAATAGAACAGAAAACTTTCCCCGTTAGTTCAGGGTTCTGCTTATTCGGTCTCCGGATCAGTACAAGCACTCAACCGTATTAATTCCGTCCCCAAGAATGGGTCACCTTTTCAACTTGCTTCTCTCGACGTAATATCACTTTCCCTAATGTGCCTATTCCCCAGGTTCATGAAATCATTCAAGCACGACTATCCACTGTAGGGTTTGCCCAACAAGCAGAAATTCATTCCGTTATGGCAGCCCTCAAGCTTGTTTTTCAGCGGTCATATTTCAAATTCAACAACATCGTATACCGGCAAACCGGGGGGGATGGGATCCACCCTGTCATCAATTCTTGCGGAAAATATTATTACAGCATCTAGAAAACAAAATTTTACAGGAATGTCAGTATAAGCCTAAACCTTTCATCCGGTATGTAGACGACATATTACTGCTCAGGCCGCACTCCTTGAGTGAACTTCAGAACTTTTCAATGACTTTTTCGTCTGAGTTTGATACCATTAAGTTTACTATCGAACTTGAGGTGGAAGGTAAGTTACCATTTCTGGACTTTATGCTTGAAAGGGATACCCTGACAAATACTTTAAATTGTTCTGTGTATCGTGAGCCCAATACAAGCTCATCCATCATTCCCTATAACTTGAATCATCCACATCCTTACAAATTAACTGCCTTTAGATTTTTATTACGTAGAGCTTTCACCCATTCCTTAGATGAAACTCGGCGACACAAAGAAATCAATAAAGTGCTTCAAATAACCAGGCAACATGGCTTTCCGGAGCATATTGCGAAGTTGGTTTTAAGAAAGCTCTCTAATAAATTCCACTATCACCTTACAAAGTGTAAAGAGGAAACCTAGATATGTAAGTTCTATGGCATTCCACCCTATTATCACTAAAGCCTTAAAAAGCATCTGCAGATTTGATATAGACTTTGGGTCAAAGACGTACAATATTCTCTCTTTGGTCAAAAAAGGTCGAGACAAAGTCCCGATGTTGAACAGGGGAGGTGTCTACTCCATCCCATTAACCAGCAGCGATACACGGGATCTCAACTTAACATACATCAGATCAACACGCCGCACCTTGGGAATAAGGTTTAAAGAACATAAAGACGATATAAAAAAAATGGGCTACCGACAACCGCACTCTCTAGACTGGTTAATTCTAGTACCTACTCTTTCATCTGGGAGGAAGCACATGTTATGTCTTCCCCGATACACCAATCTACACTATTATTTGCGGAAAGCCTTACTATATTCCAGACGGGAACAAGGTGCTGCAATGAGGACCTGCCTCAATTTATTTCAACTACCTGCAAACATTATTTGTCGACATTACCGTAAGCATCTTTTGTGACTTGAATTTTTTCTTTTTTTTTTACAGACGAAATCTCTTGATATTGATATATGAGTTGTACATACACTGGCGTGCAAAAATTAAGAACGAGACGGTTTTTCGAATGTAATGTCTTGCAGAAGTGCTCCACATCGACTCAAATCATACCATAAGATCCCCAAGATGTAAGAATATGGGACAAGCGAGCAAAACCGTCCGAACAAGGAATCCAAAGGATACAAAGGCACTTTATTGAAAAGGTAGCTTCGAGCACAACTGGACAGAAGACAGAAACGTCCATGCGACAGGCGGCTGCCAAGAAAAATCCAGTCTTTAGTAGGGGATATGATCACCCCTGACGTTGCAAGATTTACAATGTCTGTCCATGCTGACGACGAGATTGTTAAGGAGCTGTTGAGGCATCGCGGCCCATTCCTCTTGTAACGCCAATCGCAGCTGCGGAATCGTCGCTGGCGGCTGGTGACGTGCTGCCAAGCGTCTCCCGAGACGGTCTCGCACTTGTTCGATTGGATTTAGATCCGGGGACCTTGCGGGCCAATCCATGCGTTGAATATCTTCACTCTCCAACAGCTCTGCGACAGGCACTGTACGATGCGGTGTGGCGTTGTCGTTCATGAAGATGAACTAGGACCCACATCACCTCTAAACAGACGCACGTGAGGCAGGAGAACCTCGGTACAATAGCGGACACCAGTGACTGAACCTCCTTAGAATATGTGGAGGTCAGTACGGCTAGCAAGCATGATACTGCCCCAAACCAGAACTCCGCCACCTCCAAACCAGTCCCTGTCGATGATGTTGGAGGTGTGATTTCGTGTTCGCTGCTCTCTCCAGATGTGTATACGTCCAGAATCGCTCGTCAGACTAAATCGGCTCTCATCCGTAAAGAGAACTCGACCCCATTGCTGATGTGTCCAGTTCTTGTGTTCCTGGAACCAGAGAAACCGCCGTCTCCGATGAGCAGGCGTTAATAGCACACACCGAACTGGTCGTCGTGCAAATAGACCACCTTTGTGCAGCCTCCTGGCCACGATAAAACGCGATAACGGACGTCCAGTTGTCTGTTGCATGTGCCTTGCGATTTCTCCCGGCCGCCCCGGTGGCGCAGTGGTCTAAGCGATGGCCTCTGATCATTCGTCCGAACGGGGTCCGGGTTCGAATCCCGGTGAGGCATGGATGTTGTGTTTGTCTTACGGCACTGGCTCTCTCCCTTCCCTGGAACCAGTGACCCTAAATTAGGGACGGGCGACTGCTTATAGCCCATTGAGTTGCTCACGGTGGTCGTTAAACCTGCAATAAAAAAAATTCTCCCGTCTGTCTCTTCTCGCCATCAGGACAATATACCGGTCGTCCGCCGCCGTGGTTGCTCGTGGACGACCACTGCTAAACTCTCGGTCAGCTGTTCCTGTCGTTTGAAATGTTCTCCAAGCTCGTGAAACGATGCTGTGAGCGATCCGGTACTCCTCGGCCGCACTAGTCACACTTCGACCTTCTTCCAACTTCCCAAAGACGCGACCTCGAATAAAGTCATCCAGATGTCGTCTACTGGATTGCCTGTTGGCCATATCACACGGTGGCAGCAACTCGACGTTGTTCAAACCGATGTACACCGTGCAATAGCTGAGCGTACACCGCCCATGTGCTTTATACCCTTCCGACCCCCCCACGTCATGCTGCATATATGCGCATGCCCTACCGTACCGGACTTTAGTCTATCTCCTGAGTGGTCTTTCGGTCCGTTCTGACTGCTCGTACCGCTGTTATGCTAATTTCTCCTCTTCGTCCTTAATTTTTGCACACCAGTGTATGATATACACTACATCAGTTTACTATATTGATATGAGTTGTACATTTTCCTTATGTTCGTTACGTTCCCAACCTTTTTGGAGCCTGTTTTTCGATAATCTATTTCATCTCTATCACCCCCTTCCTCCTCCCCCGTACACCCCTCTTTTTCCCCAGGCACCTTTTAACTACTTTTCGTACTTATTCTACCTTTCCTATATACCCCCTTCCCTGTCAACCTATTTGTCTCACTTTGATATCAGTTAACGATGTAGATATCCTGGTGGCCGCCAGGGGACCAGTATACACATACGCCATTGTCGAGACCTATAAATTAATGTGGTACTTTGTCTTATGCTTGCATTTGTATTTCCCGTCTGAAGACGGGATCCAGGGTAGACCCAAAGTTCTTATGAAGTGTTTTTAATTATCATCAGGGCCGCCCCGGTGGCTCAGTGGTCTAAGGCGTTGGCCTCTGATCATTCGTCCGTAAGGGGTCCGGGTTCGAATCCCGGTCAGGCATGGATGTTGTGTTTGTCTTACGGCACTGGCTCTCTCCCTTCCCTGGAACCAGTGACCCTAAATTAGGGACGGGCGACTGCTTATAGCCCATTGAGTTGCTCACGGCGGTCGTTAAACCTCCAATCAAAAAAAAAAAAAAAAATTATCATCAGGTTTTAACCTGTATCTTAGCATAATTAAAGTTTTGGTTCATCAATTCAAGTTTTAAACCATGGATTAATTTTATTGACGTATCGTGCACCAAGGTGAGCTGCCTTGTGTTTTACCTTAATGTTTTTAGCTGCACGAAAGTATTTATAGACAAGTTTGTCCCTGACGGGGATCGAACTTGCGTCCCCTCACTCCGGAGTGCGTTGCTCTCCCAAGTAAGCTACACGGACGGAATATATCGCTGCAGATTCTTGACACGTGATTTACCCCTGTGGTATGTCAGACGATTTTTTATGTGTCTTTATGAATGTAAGAGTTTTTCCGGCTGGTAATAACATTGTATTTGCTGTTATGTTGCAGCCGTGCCAAAGTCGCGATTTCCCTCATTATGCCTTGTTCACCGTAACAGGTAATTAACAACCCGGTATTGTCTAGTGCATTTCCACCCAATTAATGAGCTTCCATATCTTGTACTCTAGAACATTCGAGCTCGGACAGGAGTAGAACAAAGCGCATTGTGCTTCATATAGAACTCAGCACTCTATACTCCGCGCGAAGAAATATGAAGGAATTTGCCGAATACTAAACATGAAAGATTATTCAAGATTACATCCGCAAAATAATCTTGGGTTAGCCTCCTAACAGTGGTACCTAGACAACTTTTTAACCAGTGTATTTAATTCACTTCAAGAACTGTATTTTGGGTTATCATGGTATAAATGCGGAAAATTGATGTCCATAATAAGACAATTAAAAACATGAATAAACGTTTTACTCAATCAGAATCATATGCAGTAATTGATGCGCACAAAAACACTTCTTAATACACATTTTGAAGATAACAATCCGTTTTTTGGTGTAAATATAACAAGGATGGTGTCAGATAATATCCGAAAACTTGAAAATTTCGTCGTCCTGGAGCGCAACTCGAACACACATCTCCCAGATAGCGCCCGGGTATGCTAACCACTACACCACCCAGAACGACCAAGTTTCCGATTAATTTCAATATAATCATCACAAGATTCGCTAGTCGAAGCAACCGGCATTCATGTTTAGCGAATCTGGAGGTTAAGAATCCTATCCCGTGATTGCCCGAAGGAGCAGATAAATCATGAATGGAATACGGGATTACACCAAATTAATACACTAATACACTTCGTAATAATTCAAAGAACCCGCGGTTGGCCGCGATGACGACTTCAACCCTTCAACTGAATCGGTCGCAGGCCTTGGCGACCTGGGCCTTGTTTATGTGTGCCTGGCTGAGTCAAGGGTGTTATGGGGATGCTGGTTATTTGCTCTCTCAAATACGCCCCACATACACTATCTACCAACAAGTAATTGGACGCTTGTGATAGCAAAGGAAAACGAAGTTTATTCACCTTCAATAGTTAAAGGAGCCTCCACGAGCGGCGATTACAGCTGCGACCCTCCGGGGCATACTCTCAACCAAGCGTTTTACGACGGCTAGCGGTATTTTCATCCACTCGGCTTGGAGAAGATAGGCCAGTTCCTTCACCGATTTCGGACGGTGTGGGCACCCCTTAAGTCGACGCTCCAACTCGTTCCAGAGGTGCTTGATAGGGTTAAGGTCCGGGCTCTGCGCAGGCCAGTCCATTCGATTAACCCCATTGTCACCAAACCAACCCATGGTAGACCTCGCAACACGACAGGTGGCATTGTCATCCTGGAAGTAACATTGGTCCACCCCGTAAAACTGCCACTACGTAGGAAGCGCATGGTCATCCAAAATGGTGCAGTAGATCTCGGCGTTGAGTCTACCAGGAATTGCGACCAAGGGTCCCGTGCCATACCAAGAGAAACACCCCCATAGCATAATTCCACCGCCGCCGAACTTCACAGTAGGCACAATACATTCCGGCAGGAGGCGTTCTCCAGGCAGACGCCAAACCCAGACCCTGCCATCCGAACGGTAGAGGGTGAACCTTGATTCGTCGCTCTAGAGAACCTGTTTCCACTGTTCAACGGTCCACTGTCGACGTTCTTTGCACCACGTTAGCCGAGCAGCGCTATTGGACTTGGCGATCAAAGGCTTGTGGGCGGCAGCACGTCCATGATAACCGAGCAGATGGGCTTCCTTACGGATGGTATTCATCGAAAGAACACTCCCGGATGCCTGTTGAATCTCCTCGCAGATGTGGCCCATCGATTTGGTTAGGTTCTTCCGAATTTATCTGGCCAGCACCCGTCGGTCTCTAACTCCCATTTTTGTGGGTCTGCCGGGTCGGGGCACATTCCGACAGTCACCTCTCATCTTCCACTTCCCAATCACGTAGGCCACTGTCGATTTTGGGTACTTGAACTCGCTGGATATGTCACGTATGGATCGGCCATTTCTGTGATACCCGACGATTACACCTTTCTGGAAATCAGAGAGCTCCGAACTGCGTGGCATCTTGCATGCGACTGGTTGCGTTGTTGTTTCCCACACGATATTTAACGGCGGCGGCTGTGACGTGTATCAGGACCGCAGATATCGTCGATTGCAGGGGTGTCCAATTACTTGTTGGTAGATAGTGTATATAGTAACCCAAGGGATTCAAGTTAGGGGAGTTGGGGGCAAAACGTCTGGAGACCAGTGGTAAGACATATTCTCTTCAACTCATTTTTGAATCGCTTTGGCCTTGTTGGCTGGGGAAGACCCCATATGGAAGATATAAGGCCTCCAGTCAGCAATAGCGTCCATTCAGGCCTTCATTACATCTCTCAACACCTTAAGGCGGCCTTTGAATGAGTGTAATGGAAATTCTGTTCTATATCTGTAATGCAAATTCTTCTGTACACATTCTCTCGAAAACTATTACTTTGTAGAGTTTGAAATTTTGAGCACAAATAAAAACGACCCATATCTAATACGTATCGCAGTTATTCTCCCGAACAAATTGTTAGAATTGTTTTTAAAATTCAATTTATCTGACTCGAAAGTATTCCAATTTGGCGCTAGACGGTGCCAGAAGTTAGCTTGGGAGTGTTTCTGTGTGGAAGGAACGAAATCTCTCCTTTCTGTCTGATTTCTTTAATTATCTAGGCCAAATAGAAATCAAAGAATGGGCACTGAAGTGAGATTGGAATCTTGTCTTCTATAGATCATCTTAAACTCTACTGTACGTTCATTTTTTGAAGAGAAAATGTGTACATTGCAAGAAAGCACTTGAATCTGAGACAGAAACTACGCCTACCTACTGAGCCGCACCCCCAAACAATGTTATTGGTTAAAACATAACAGCGCGTATTTTGTCTTTTCATTGTGCAGCCAACGAGAGACCGCTTCCATTCTGAATATGATAAGGTCTTCAGTCATTCGCTGACGCCAACTTCTGGGACAATCCCTCAAGACGTAAAAGCCACGCCCAAGATGTGATATTTTGCGCCATCTATTGCAGAAGATGAAGCCTAACACTCATTCAAAGACAGCCTTAATTTACACGTCTGCGTTGACTCTTAAACCCTTCTCAAAGAAATGAGGAAACAAGTCAGCTCCCTCGCTGGAGATGACAACGAGGACCATAATGGAGGCAGGAAACACAGTCATGCTCCTCGAGGTCATCTCGTGTTCCTCGGGGATTCTGTGTGCATGACCCTGAGCACATCGTCAGAGTTCTTGCACAACCACCTGTGATTCCTCCTATTGACCTTCTGGTCCTGGACAAAATTATTCTTATCTGAGAAGAATCTCAGCAACTTGCACTTTTCGGAGTGCTTGACTTTGTTGGGCAGTTTCTTTGTCTTCGTCAGACGCCTTTCCTGTTTGGCCCCTCTTAAGAAAGTAGGAACTGCAGTGGAGGTCCTTGTGGATGACATAGTGGTCGGTACCATAAGCAACTCCTTGGATAAGGCGTTCATTCATTTGCTGGGGTCCTTATCCATCATTCTTTGAATTTTCGTGACAAACCCGGAAGTCTTGACGGTGTCGGTGCTTCTTATGTTTGGTAGGGATATCGTCAAGGGGTTCCTTGTGTTGTCGACTGTGCTGTTGATCTTGTAGATTAAAGACAAAGATAATTTGTGGAACTGGGCAATCTGCTTTGGGGTTCTCTCGAGCTGAATGCTTTCATTTCTTCTGTGACAGTGATATCCTCGACTGTGTTGTCGATGATTTACGTGGGAAAATATTGAACGGAGCTTTCAAATGACGGCTTCTTAACTTCTCCAGGTTAAATAGCCTTTAAAAAATAAGTATCTAAAATCCTTCCACATTTACCATGGTAATCCTGAAAACATTTGCTTAAAAATGAACATTTTTTTAGCCCATACGTTTGTGATTGTCGACTTCACAGACTTTGAAAGCAACACATCTCCAGCATACCGTTCTGTCTGTTTCAGCTCTTTCCCATTTTTATCTAAAATTGCCAATACTGACCGAAATATGTTGTTACTGCACACGATATTTATTTCTTTATTCTTCTTTATTTGTAAGCACATCCCTACAAATGGTTTATCTAGATACGAAACAGAGGTAACTCGTGGTAAAAAGTCATACTATAAACGACAAACCGTCTTCACACGATATATAAAACAGTTTTATGATGAAATAAAAACTTTAATGATAGTTAAAATTTTTGAAAGCGTGAGACCTATCGGGTCCTGCCAACAGGTACCCATCCTCAGACGCAATGAATACATACAGTGAAAGAGGCAGCTTATAAATAGATACATGAATGAACAGATGACGTACAATCAGTCGTCATGAGGTATATTGCGCATGTCCAGTCATCAGCAGCAAAAACAGTCATTAGCTAGTAGAAACTATGTTGGTAAATCTGTAAGCAGATATTTCCAAGGTCGAGGGATGTTTCTTGGCAATTTATCATTACAGCAAGTTTCAGATAATTTATGGATGTACAGGCTTTCAGTTAATCACAGCTGAGATTTTGTATGAGGACCAGTTAGAATTTTAGAATCGTCCCAAATGTCCATTGGTAAAAGTCGAGATAAAGCAGTGGAAGTTGAGCCATTACGATGGTCATGTTGGTGTTCTTTGAGACGGGTTTTAAGGGTGCTGGCAGTAGAACCGATGTAACATTTGTCAGTGAAATCCGGTGTTAGAGATTTAAGAGGAACGAGATATATACCATGTCTCTGCAGGTCAGTAGGTCGGTCACGGTCTTTTTTAATAGATGAAAAAAGTTAAAAACCCTGATCCCAAAACTCAAATCATGGTGATGGCAGATAGCCTTTAAAGGTCTGACAATTGAAAGAGCAAAGGAAAAAGAACCAACAAACTTGCGAATGGGACGATTACCAATCAAGGTGGTAGAAGCAGAGTGAAGGAATCTGCTAGTCAATCTGTTGATCAAAGATTTTGAGCAACCAAAAGACTCCACCAAATTACGAATGATATCCAATTCAGTCCTCCGAAGCTCATAGGTGGAGAAATGTGAAAAGGCACGACGAATTAAGAAATTGAAACCAGAGAGTTTATAACACAAGGGGTGAGATGAAGTGGCGGGAATAATAATGGGACATGAACTAGGTTTTCTGAATACACTGAATGACAAAGAACAAGAGGAAGAGCGCTGAAGTTTAAAATTCGGAAACGGTAAGCAATTATCAACCTCCAACTCAACTGTGAACTTAATGGAGGGATATTTGGACGAAAGGAGCTGTACAAAAGAGTAAAGACCCTCTTGAGAGGACGGTCAGAAAATAAGGATATCATCAACGTATCTGAGAAACAAAACAGGTTTAATTGGAAACGAACTAATCACCCCACCCTCCAATTCCTGCGATAAAATTTCGGCAGGAAGGAGGGAGAGGGGGATCCCATGAGAGCCCCCGAACACTGTCTGTAAATAACATGACGAAACTGAAAGTAAGACTGTTTATATATTAATTGTAATGCTGACATTATGGCCTGAATTTCAGAAACAGAAAGAGCTGCTTGAGATAGAAGTTTATCGTAAATGAGATTATGAACAGCCGGTACCGGAACATTGGGGAAAAGTGCAATAACATCGAAAGATGCCATAAAAATGGAGTAGAATTAGAGGAACGGAAAGCTCTAATTCTGTCTAAGGCGTCCGTCCAACTAGAGATTGAGTAGGGGAGTCACTAGTCAGAGGTTGAAGAAAACGTTTTAAGGCAGACTCTAGTGGCCGAGTAGGGCTAGCTGAAGCGGAAACCAAAGGTCGTGCGGGAAAGCCTACTTTGTGAAGTTTAATCTTTCCAAATAACTCGGGAACCCGTATGGCCCAGAGGTGTATGCATGTGGTTGAAGATAGCGGAAGGTGATGAGGCATGATTACGCAATCTGCCAATAGCAACAATAGTAGATTACGTGGGATCTTTAAGCAATATTTGGTGTTCAATGGCACTAACGACTTCCTTCATTTTGTGAAGGTAGTCCGCTTGGTTGAGTAAAACAATTTGGCTAGATTTGTCGGCCGAAGCAATGGCCAAGTCCGGGTTGTCTTTCAGCAACTTAAGTTCTCTTTGCTCCACAAGAAGATCACAGGGTATCATGTTTGTAAGTCCAGAAGAAAATTTCTTGTGGATGTCCAAGATTTTGAACCTGGCAGAGTCTTGATCCGGGTATGACAGTTCCAGTTTAGAAATATCCTGTAGTTTATGAATTGCTAAGAAACATCTCTCGAGCTTGGAAATATCTGCTTACAGATTTATCAACATAGTTTCTACTAGCTAATGACTCTGTTTTTGCTGCTGATGACTGGACATGCGCAATATACCTCATGAGGACCGATTGTACGTTATCTGTTCATTCATGTATCTATTTATAAGCTGCCTCTTCCACTGTATGTGCTCATTGCGTCTGAGGATGGGTGCCTGTTGGCAGGACCCGAAAGGTCTCACGCTTTTAAATTTTTACCTATCATTAAAGTTTTTGTTCCATCATAAAACTCTTTTATATATCGTGTGAAGACGGTTTGTCGTTTATAGTATGACTTTTTAGCACGAGTTACCTCTGTTTTGTATCACCAAGGAACCGCATTATGGTATGTGTTTTATAGTACATTTTCTTCATCTGTATACTATGGAATTGGCTGCTATTATTTTCCGTAAACTTAAACTGAAATTTTCTACTTAGTACACACATCTTGCATTCCTTACTAATTGTCGAGATTTTGGCGTGATTCCTAAGTATCTTACCTTACGTTCCCAACCTGTGTCTTGGCGGGAGGAAGGAATTTTTTCCACCGCCCAACGCAAACGTTTATCGGCTGAGGTAAGTTTAAAACGAGGACTATTGGACACTTTGAGCCGCAAAATGTATACTGCGTATCATGAACTTGCTTCATTAACTCTTCCCATTTTATTTAAGCGGCTATTAATTACTGTTTCTGCATCACGTAATACGGAGTCTGAGCGACGTACTGCCAATCATATCAAGAAAATACGGCAACTTGTGTCTTCTGAGATCATTTCTAGGCCTCCCCACCGGAGATTGGGACCTCGACATAGACATCCGGAGGCCACACTGCTGTTTAGGAACTTGAGTGACATTCAACTAAATTCTATTCAAATCACAGCCTTGAGCCGTGGTGCCAAATTCGCTTACCCCCATTCAGGACTCCGTAAACTACAGGATATTTCTAAACTGGAAGGCATTATACAGTCACTGCCATACCCGGATCAAGACTCTGCCGGGTTCAAAATCTTGGACATCCACAAGAAATCTTCTTCTGGACTTACAAACATGATACCCCGTGATCTTCTTGTGGAGCAGAGAGAACTTAAGTTACTAAAAGACAACCCGGACTTGGCCATTGCTTCGGCCGACAAATCTAGCCACATTGTTTTACTCAACCAAGCGGACTACCTTCACAAAATGAAGGAAGCCGTCAGTGTCATTGAACACCAAATATTGCCTAAAGATCCCACGCAATCTACTATTGCTGCTTTTGGCAGATTGCGTAATCATGCCTTATTACCTTCCGCTATCTCCAACCACATTCATCCACCTCTGGGCCATACGGGTTCCCGAGTTATTTGGAAAGGTTAAACTTCACAAAGTAGGCTTTCCCGCACGACCTTTGGTTTCCGCTTCAGCTAGCCCTACTCGGGCACTAGAGTCTGCCTTAAAACGTTTTCTTCAACCTCTGACTAGTGACTCCCCTATTCAATCTCTAGTTGGACGGACGCCTTAGACAGAATTAGAGCTTTCCGTTCCTCTAATTCTACTCCATTTTTATGGCATCTTTCGATGTTATTGCACTTTTCCCCAATGTTCCGGTACCGGCTGTTCATAATCTCATTTACGATAAACTTCTATCTCAAGCAGCTCTTTCTGTTTCTGAAATTCAGGCCATAATGTCAGCATTACAATTAATATATAAACGGTCTTACTTTCAGTTTCATCATGTTATTTAGACAGTGTTCGGGTGCTCCCATGGGATCCCCCCTCTCCCCCTTCCTGCCGAAATTTTATTGCAGGAATTGGAGGGTGAGGTGATTAGTTCGTTTCCAATTAAACCTGTTTTGTTTCTCAGATACGTTGACGATATCCTTATTTTCTGACCGTCCTCTCAAGAGGGTCTTTACTCTTTTGTACAGCTCCTTTCGTCCAAATATCCCTCCATTAAGTTCACAGTTGAGTTGGAGGTTGATAATTGCTTACCGTTTCCGGATTTTAAACTTCAGCGCTCTTCCTCTTGTTCTTTGTCATTCAGTGTATTCAGAAAACCTAGTTCATGTCCCATTATTATTCCCGCCACTTCATCTCACCCCTTGTTTTATAAACTCTCTGGTTTCAATTTCTCAATTCGTCACATTCCTCCACCTATGAGCTTCGGAGGACTGAATTGGATATCATTCGTAATTTGGCGGAGTCTTTTGGTTACTCATTATCTTTGATCGACAGATTGACTAGCAGATTCCTTCGCTCCGCTTCTACCACCTTGATTGGTAATCGTCCCATTCGCAAGTTTGTTGGTTCTTTTTCCTTTGCTCCTTCAGTTGTCAGACTTTTAAGACTATTTGCCATCACCATGATTTGAGTTTTGGGATCAGGGTTTAAAACTTGTTTTTATCTATTAAAAAAAGACCGTGACCGACCTACTGACCTGCAGAGATATGGAATATATCTCGTTCCTCTTAAATCTCTAACACCGGATTTCACTGACAAATATTACATCGGTTCTACTGCCAGGATCCTTAAAACCTGTCTCAAAGAACACTAATATGACTGTCGTAATGGCTCAAATTCCACTGCTTTATCCAGACTTTTAAAACCAAGGGGACTTACATTCCCATTTGGGACGATTATAAAATTCTAACTGCTCCTCATACAAAATCTCAGCTGTTATTCACTGAAAGCCTGTACATCGATAAATTATCTGAAACTTGCTGTAATGATGAATTGCCAAGAAACATCCCTTGACCTTGGAAATATCTGCTTACAGATTTACCAACATAGTTCCTACTAGCTAATGACTAGGTTTTTGCTGCTGATGACTGGACATGCGCAATATACACCTCATGACGACTGATTGTACGTGATCTGTTCATTCATGTATCTATTTATAAGCTGCCTCTTCCACTGTATGTGCTCATTGCGTCTGAGGATGGGTGCCTGTTGGCAGGACCCGAAAGGTTTCACGCTTTTAAATTTTTAACTATCATTAAAGTTTTTGTTTCACCATAAAAAAATTTTATATATCGTGTGAAGACGGTTTGTCGTTTATAGTGTGGTATATGTAATTACAGGAATTGCTATAAATTATATTTACAATCTTGCAAAACATGCTATACTAAAAAAAAAATGTGACTTACATTAAAATTATCTGGCCATTTTTCAAGTGAGTTGTGAAGTTTATACATTTTGCATAAGGGAGAATTTTTTCCAGCATCGGTCCTGCAAAAGGGCACTGCAAATACTTCAAATTTTGTCCTTGAACAATGACAGAAGGTGTCCGCTGTATAAACACCATTCCATTTGTATAAAAGATGTATAAAAATTATTTTTTTGAACTTTGTCGATGCCTTTTACTAGAGTTACGGGGCTAGGGCTCCAAATGATCGCAACATACTCCAGTGAGGATCTGATCGTAGTCTCAAAAATGTGAATAAGTATTTATGACTACAAAATTTTCTCCACCATTTTTATGCCAAGGGAAAGATTCGAACCCCCAACTCTCGACTCCAGAGCTCCAAGTGCTATCCACTATACGACGCTGGCATGTGCTCTCACTGCTATCTGCCTTTTTATCATGTGGCGGGGCAGGGACGTCGCATGTCCGAGGATTCGAAAAATGCTTGGATTGTCGCATGATGTGAATCCAATATTTATAAATCTTAAAACTAACAACAACAACAACACAGGGAAATGACAGAGTTAAATGAGCTGCTCCAAAATCAGAAACTAGCTTGCTGCAGCTTATGCTTGTAGCGGCAAAAGAGGACATCGTTCTTCAGTAAATGAAACGCAGCAAGCAAAGCATAAGCTTTGCTTGCCTGATGTCTAGCCCTGAACTCAAGATGAACCATTTAGCAAACCGAATTTTTTTTTTTTTTTTTCGAGTATCAGAATTTATCTTAGGGTAACTGCCTAACAAACTTGACGAGAAACGCATGAAAGTGCTGCTACACAGATGCGACTCAAACATATCCGCGCGCAGCTACAACTAAAACAAAAATTAAGTGTTGCGTGGAGCCCCAGGCAAGAACTTTTTGCAGGGCGGTTGTCAATATAAAACAGGAACTAAAAATGTGTTACAGAATTCATGAACCGATGTGAGAATTACTGATCTATCGATCAAGTCTTTGAATCCCCATCTAGGGGGTAGATCAAGGCTGCATTTGTTGCTTAGATGCGAATATTTTCCATTTTTCATTCTCATCTGTAATTAAATATTCATTTGCTAAAAAAACACGAAGCTGCAGGAATTTCATCTGAGTGATTCAAATGCTGGATACGATGAGAGCAAGCTTCATTTTCACCCTTGTGATCAGTAATTAAGTCTTCATTCACTATAGAATTTGGTTCATGCTCAACAGGAGACTACTCGCCTTTATTGTTTCCAGCTTTTAAAAATTTAAGGAGACCTCCTCTTTGCAGATCCATTTCGTTTTTGTTTTCAACTTTCTTTTCTAGGCACCACATTCGTATTTTCTATTTCTATGTATCTTCCTCTCATCTTGTAATCGTTTTCAATTATCTAAAAGATTAAAAACTAAAATGTGTATGGATTCAAAGTATATTTTTAATATCCTTTTGTTGTGTTGGCAGTACAAATAAACACGAGAATGGAGTGTTGATAATATCTTTACATTTCGCAGTTTTTGAAAGCTCAGATAAAATAACTTTCTTTCTCGGAATTAACAAAATAATCACTTTGTATTAAGTATACAAAATGCATCTAAATTATAATTTAGGAAAATAAGATCAAGCAGAACTTATGCTTCAATACTTTTATTTTATACTACGCCTTGTTTTTTATTGTTTTAGACACAGAAACACGAAAAGTGCATACCGAGATCTGGGGCTGTTGGAATCCGGAACTACCCTGTCTAATGCAGCTCAATCGGATGGCTTGATTTAGGTGCATTCAGACGTTCTCATACAAAGAAGGTAACATTCTCTTGGTTGTGCAGGTTATTCAGAATATTTTGGTTTTATCCTAAATATTACATTTTATCTTAATTTTTTTCTTACGATGAGGGGATCACTCAAAGCACGGGGCCCGGACCATGTGCTCCGCTTGCTCGGGTCTAAGGGCGGTGCTGATGTGGATAGAGAGAGAGAGAGACATTGAGACACAGAGAGAGACATTGAGACACAGAGAGAGACACAGAGAGAGACATTGAGAGAGACACAGAGAGAGACATTGAGTGACACAGAGAGACATTGAGTGACACAGAGAGACATTGAGTGACACAGAGAGACATTGAGTGACACAGAGAGACATTGAGAGAGACAGAGACATTGAGTGACAGAGAGACATATTGAGAGACAGACATTGAGTGACACTGAGAGACATTGAGAGACAGAGACACTGAGTGACAGAGAGAGAGAGACATTGAGTGACACAGAGAGACAGAGAGACATATTGAGTGACAGAAACATTGAGAGACAGAGAGAGACATTGAGAGACACAGAGACATATTTTGTGACGGATACATTGAGAGACAGAGAGAGACATTGAGTGACACAGAGAGACATTGAGTGACAGAGAGACATTGAGTGACAGAGAGACATTGAGAGACAGAGAGATACTGAGTGACAGAGAGACATTGAGAGACAGAGAGATACTGAGTGACAGAGAGACATTGAGTGACAGAGAGAGAGACAGAAAGAGAGAGAGTGACAGAATCTGAATTTGATAGACCCTAACCCAAACAGCGCTCTGCGCCTTTTGTCAGTTGAAAAAGAAGATAAGATAATTGGGAACAGAGTTCCCTGATAGAACAGCATGAAAGAATAGTACAGAAAAATTAGAGCAAAAGTAGTACACGGTTTCCCGTTAAGTATTGAAGTTGTAAGCTATCCTACATACTTACCTGCATCGAATCGATCAAAACAATTTGTCCCGCAGCCAACGTCAGGCCGCAGGAATCGGGGAAAGGACAGGTAAAAGGGGTGCCTAAAAAAATAAATAAAAGAACCACACAAGAAAAATCCGACAGACGAACACCCAGTTTTCTCACAAAACCATGTGTTGCAAGGCACCTTAAACCACACAGTTGTCGTTTGCTCAGTTCCCGTGTAGGAGTCTGCTTTTCGCCTCGCTTCTCAGAGAAAATATATTTATTTTTCCACTGGCTGGAGGGGAGTTTTGTACTTTTTTAAACCATAGTACCTTGTTTCTGGGCCACTCTCATATATGTGGACTGAAATATTCCTTTTTGCAAAACGAGAGTTTGGCCCTTAAAGGAGCCGGTTTTTTTTTTGTTTTTTTTTTAATCAAAAATTCTTCACATGTTTAAAGAATACCCTCTGAATACTAGTCCCAATTATTGTTATTTTTTTTGCTAGGGTAGCTGTGAATTGGGTTCATTTCTGGAACTTTATTCAAGATAGCTTTTGGTCTTTTATATCTGTAAGTTTCATTGACAGTATAGTTAATGGCCTCTCTGATGTGGGGTGTGTGTGGTGCATGTATTATACGTCCACTCAATTTAAAGTTTCAGGGAATTATTCCCATTGGGCGCAAAAGCAGAAGAATGGAAATATTGAGATGTGAAATAAGGCATCCCGATTCAAAGGATTTAAAACTGCTTAAAGAGGATTAAATCGTACTAAGCACACAGGAACACCAGGCCGAGAAATCGCTTACGCAGAGTGGACTGCAACAGCATCAGAGCAAGACGATGACCTGTAATTATTTTGAACGACGAAATCTTGGTAATGTTTTGGGTTCGAAGGTCAAATGAGATAGTCAAGCGAAGGCTTGGGGGATGTAGTGAACTTAAAGGGCCTGTCTTGTTCGTTTTAATCCTCGTAGCTGTAAAGGGAAAAATCTGGTTCTGAAAAACTGCCGTGTTTTCGGACAAAACAAGGAATGCAAAAGGGTTTTATTCAGTCGTGTTGGGGAAAACTATGGAAAATTAGGCGAAAATAAAAGTTGAAAGTATAACAATTTTTAGGGTAAACGTCGGTTTGGGGTCTATTTCATCATCATTGTCAACCATTATCAATCCACTGCTGGACGAAGGTCTCCTTAAGTTTCCTCCACAACGGTCTGTCTTGTGCCAGTCTCCTGCATGTCACTCCTGCATACTTTTGAATTTCATCCACCCATCTCCCATGTGGTCTTCTTCTGGGTCTTTTCCTGTCCCTTGGAATCCAATCTAAAATTTCGGCTGTCCATCGATGGTCTGTCCTTCTGGCAGTATGTCCAGCCCATTGCCATTTCAGGGATTTAACTCTGATCATGATGTCTTCCACTCTTGTCATTTTTCGGATCCACGAGTTCCTCTTCTTATCTCTCCTGGTTACACCAAGCATGCACCTCTCCATGCTTATTTGAGTTGTCTGCAGCCTTTGTATGTCTCTTTTAGTTAAGGTCCACGTCTCTGCACCATACGTAAGCACTGGAAGGATGCATTGATCAAACACTTTTCTTTTAAGACATAATGGCATATTGCTCTTGAAAATTATGCTGTTTCTTCCAAAAGCTCTCCAGGCAAGTTTTGTGCGCCTACTTAACTCCGGGAATATGATGAAAAAGTAACTTTTGAAGTAAACTGCCTGTACAAGGGAGAGAAGGTGAGAAAATCAGGAGTGACAACGAAAAAAAAATCTAGAAGGGATTTAAACACCAAGAAGAGATTCTACATGTGGAAAGAGTGTTATTTATGGGAATGTAAGTTGAGTGACAGAGAAAATAGAAGAAAATATGTATGACATATGGGAAATAATTAGGGTATAGTGTAGGGGAGAAAACGGGAAGACTGTACGTAGGACGTTGAAGTACTCCCTGCGATATTATTATGTTATGAGTTCTGTTTTTAGGATATCTGATGCAGTTTGTTTTCTCTAATGCGATCTGGATTATGCACTGAAATGCCAGTTAATATAATTCTTGAAGAAGCATTTCTTGCTCCGCGGAAATTGACTAATGCGTGTCTTATGGCATTTGCTATACCAAACAAGAATAAATAGCCCGTCCGACTAATTACCCAGACCCGGTACTCAAGGAATTCTCATCACTAACTTGAAAGTGTAAGAATATGCTAAATAATTCGAAATCGCATTTAAAAAGAAAAGAGTAAAATTCTCTCTCCCTAAGAGCATGAGCCCACATGTCTCGGCACTGACGCTTATGTCAAAACTACAAAGCAGCTCTACTGGCGCAGTCTAAGCGCTGGCTCGTTTGTCCGAGATGGGTCGAGGTTCGAATCCCGCTGAGGCATGGATGTTGTGCTTGTCTTACGGCACTGGCTCTCTCCCATCCATATGATCATATGTAGAGGATTTTAGGAAGGGAGTGTCTGACCCCAGGCCTTAAACAACCCTTAGAAATAGGAAACTAGGAGATTTGGGCTAGAGCGCCCGACTGGAAAGTGACACAGAAGTGAAGTAGAAAGGGGAGAAAGACGCCCTATTTATTACCGGGGGCCAGTACCCGGGGTCCGACGGCTTAACGTGCCCATCCGATGCGCCGGCGGGTATTTAGTGGATCGAGCGTTCGTACCTGCCTGGGATCGAACCTGAGGCCCCTCCCGTGGCAGTCAGGAACGTTGCCCACTCGGCCACCCGCGGAGCCAGTGCCCTACATTACGAACTGGCGGCTTTCCCTCATCCCTGGAGTCAGTGCCCTTATATTAGGAACGGGCGGCTGCTAAATGCCCATTGAGTTGCTCACGGTGGTTGTTAATCCTCCAAACAAACAAAGAAAATTGCGACTACAAACTTTCGTCGATGTTGTATAAGCCGTAGAATATCCCACTGCAGAAAAGAAAGATATAAGTTCGATTTCCATCACCGGCAAATTTGGGCTTTTACGCCGTAGTCTAGTCCGTCTGATGGAAGTCCTAATTTTGGGTACTGTAAGGCGCCAAACACCTATATTCTGGCACTTTGAAGTATCTCATCATTGATATTAATTTGTCTTGAAATGGCTGTGCTAAGGGTTCCATTGTTTACATTCCTTTTGTGCTTCGGTACCCGGGCGCCAACTGATCTCTTAGTCACTCCTACTTACTATTTTAGAGAACCGCCGTTGATATTCGATCGGGATCGAATAAATGCCTGCCTTTTATTTAGCAAGTTTTGAACTGTCACTGTGAAGCGAGACGGTCGATATATCACTTCTAAGTCTTTGGTAGAAAGTATTGATGATAATCCGATGCTAGTCGAAGCTTACTGAATGTCACTCTCCACTTCAATTTTTTTTCGCCAATTTCAAACGAGCTCGATGTTACTGAGACCTTTGTGTTATGATTTAACTGCAATCGTTTTTTGTGTTGGTTCAGAAGGAGCAAGGCGAGCTCAACGCAATCACATTCGCTCAGCAGTAGATTCTGTCGGATTTAATTTTCTTTAAAATTTTATTTTATTTGGAAAATAAGTTTATTTTTTACAGTTGCATTGCAAATTTTAAGACAAAGTTTGGATTCCTCAAATCGTACCACTAAAAATTGAAATATCACTATGCAACATTTTAAAGAGATGCGCTCGCTACTCACAGTGCTGCGGTCGCGCGGCGTAATTGATTTTTTAGAAAAACGTTTATAAATATTTTGCAGTTCTATTTCAAACTCTGAGTACAACAGACTTTTAATTTCTAAATCTTTTTTATATACATATCACTAACCTGTTCCCTAAGATTCAGAGGTTAGCTCCAGAAAGAAATACAAACGGCCAGATAATTTTTACTTACTGTTGCCGTATCAAACTTCTCCATTTACAGCGATCTTGGCATACAACTCGGGCTTCGCTAACATCCACCACACCCCTTACACAAGATCTTCTATACTTCATACTCATAATCTTTTTCTTATGCACACACTCCTGAATCTGATCCATCAATGACTTGCTTGCCCTTCCTCTGCCTTTCCTTCCTGCCACTTGAGCTAAAAATATTTTCATGGTAAGCATCCCATCACTCATTCTTTCAACATGGCCAAACCACCGAAGCATATTAGTCTCCACCTTGCTAACAACATTTTGCTTCACATCACACAACTGCAACACATCTTCATTCCTCACACAATCAAAACGTGTCTTGCCACAACCCCCACCCCCGTAAGTAACGCATTTCTCCAGCACACAAACTACTCCTACGTTTCTTCTGCAGTACCTAGGTTTCTCTGCAATACATCAGAGTAGGTACAATTACACTTTCATATACAGCCATGTGGGACTCTCTTGATTGGGAACCCATCATTCCTGTGAAAACCTCCCAAAGCAGCCACGACTTTCAATAAAGAATTTACTCACCTACTATCTCACTAACAGAATTTGAGATAAAACACTACAGTCACTCGGCGACTAAACCCCAGGCCGGCTTAGCAGTGAGTGGCGTTTGAATAACAGGAGCAGCGATTCGTACCAAGTAGAAATTTTACTCTGGCGGTTTAAAGAAATGGAGTGTGTTGTAATTTTCATAACGCTATTTCCGTTGCTCCGAAGAACGAAATGAACATGGTTACATAACTTGGGATATCGGCGGTAAAAATGTTCCAATAAATTTATATCTATCAATAGATTTTATATCTACAAAAAATAATTTTTGCAGTACAATCCAATACAAACGAAGTACAAGGAAAAGATACGGTTGATATGCCAAAATGATGGCGTTGTGGTGGCTTCCTAATGGTGCGGATGCCATGTCATTAACAAGTTGTGAAGTATTCTGATATATGTGGAAAGTTTCCAGAATATCAAGTTTGGTGGTTGAATGTTTAAGAATCACTTTAAAATTAAACGTTCTGCGAATTTTTTGAAATTTTGAAAGCAAAGTCACGGGACAATGGAACAATGGCAAAATTCTTTCGTAATGGGCGCATCACAAAAGTTAGCGGGGAGATAGGCTTGGGTTTCCAGAATTTTGTTTGAGCCTTGTCCATAATTTAAAGGGTTGTATCATCGCAGCACTGCAACACATTGAAAATAAAGGGGTTTTTTTCAAACTGTCTTCAAACTGCAAAGTCCAATCACCCTTGGAAACAAAGACTCAGTGTCTTTTACAGTTATATGTATATCGCGCAATATACACTATCTACCAACAAGTAATTCGACACCTGTGATAGCAAAGAAAAACGAAGTTTATTCACCTTCAATAGTTGGTGGAGCCTCCACGAGTGGCGATTACAGCTGCGCATACTCTCAACCAGGCGTTGTACGACGGCTAGCGGTATTTTCTTCCACTCGGCTTGGAGAAGAGAGGTCAGTTTCTTCACCGATTTCGGACGGTCAGGGCAACCCTTAAGTCGACGCTCCAACTCGTCCCAGAGGTGCTCGATAGGGTTAAGGATCCGGGCTCTGCGCAGGCCAGTCCATTCGATTAACCCCATTGTCACCATACCAAGCCATGGTGGACCTCGCAACATGACAGGTGGCATTGTCATCCTGAAAGTAACATGGGTCCACCCTGTAAAACTGCCACAACGTAGGAAGCGCATGGTCATCCAAAATGGTGCAGTAGATCTCGGCGTTGAGTCTACCAGGAATTGCGACCAAGGGTCCCTTGCCATACCAGGAGAAACACCCCCATTGCATAATTCCACCGCCGCCGAACTTCACTGTTGGCACAATACATTCCGGCAGGAGGCGTTCTCCAGGCAGACGCCAAACCCAGACCCTGCCTTCCGAACAGTAGAGGGTGAACCTTGATTCGTCGCTCCAGAGAACCTGTTTCCACTGTTCAACGGTCCACTGTCGACGTTTTTTGCACCACGTTAGCCGAGCAGCGCTATTGGACTTGGTGATCAAAGGCTTGTGGGCGGCAGCACGTCCATGATAACCGAGTAGATGGGCTTCCTTACGGATGGTATTCATCGAAAGAACACTCCCGGATGCCTATTGAAACTCCTAGCGGATGTGGCCCATCGATTTGGTGCGGTTCTTCCGAATTTCTCTGGCCAGCATCCGTCTGTCTCTAACTCCCAGTTTTGTGGGTCTGCCGGGTCGGGGCACATTCCGACAGTCACCTCTCATTTTCCACTTTCCAATCACGTAGGCCACTGTCGATTTTGGGTACTTCAACTCGCCGGATATATCACGTATGGATAGGCCATTTCTGTGATACCCGACGATTACACCTTTCTCGAAACCAGAGAGCTCCGAACTTCGTGGCATCTTGCATGCGACTGGTTGTGTTGTTGTTTTTCACACGATATTTAACGGCGGCGGCCGTGACGTGTATCAGATCTGCAGATATCGTCGATTGCAGATGTGTACAATTACTTGTTGGTAGATAGTGTATATATGTATGCAATATTAATTAAAACACCCATTCCAAACTTGAGTACAGTTTTAAAAGTAGAACAAGAGAGCAAAACTGATGATCAAGAAAACAAAGAAGGAAAAGTATGGACCATCTTCTTCAGGAAAGCACTGAACTATAATAGAAGAGACTTTTCTGACGACAATAAGAGCCGGAATCACCAAATGCCCAATGTCAGTGCTTTCTAAGTAGCAGTCGGAATACGAATGATACAGAATGAAGATAACAGAAACCCATGACGACAAAACAACTTAATGGCAAATACGTTACGGATAAAAAAGTTTGAAAAGAAATGTAATGAGCAATATGGAAATAGAATCGAATGAGCAATGAACATCACTGCGTTATGATTTAACTGCAGTGATGTTCATTGCTGACTCGATTTTATTTCCATAGTGCTCAGTACACTTTTTTTCAAACTTTTTTAACCTTAACCTATCTGGCATTGGTACTAAGTTGTTTTGTCGTCATGGTTTTCTGTTTTCTTCATTCTGTATCATTCGTATTCGGACTGCGACTTAGAGAGCACTGACAATTGGGCATTTGGTGAATCCGGCTCTTATTGTCAATAGAAAAGTCTCTTCTATTATGGTGCGGTGCTTTCCTGAAGAAGACGGTCCATACTTTTCATTCTTTGTTTTCTTGATCACCAGTTTTGCTCTCTTGTTTTACGTTTAAAAGTGTACTCAAGTTTGGAATGGGTTTTTAAATTAATATTGCATATCTCCCCAACTTGTATGGTCTGCTGCTGTAGCGCTCCCATTAGTCGTGCCTTTGCTGATATTCTTATCGGTGAGTTTTTAATCTTCCCTTCTTAGTCTATGGTTTTATGCTTAATTTTTAGTAGGTGTTTTTTCTTCTTTTTCTGTACATCAGGTTTCTTTCATGATTTTTTAACTTCTTTGACAATACTTTCTTCAATTATATTGGAAGGATTTTATTTGCTGTTCTATGATATATATACTGTGATAAGCACACCGGACAAAAAAATACGGAATGCTCATTTTATTGGTTAATATGGGGTTACATCTCCACGAGCTCGAAGCACAGCCTTGAGTTTCTTTGGCATGCTGTCAATATGGGAGCGGATGACATTAACGTCCATTTTGCCCCCACGCCGTGAACAAGTGGTCCCGCAGAGCAGTCAAATTGGGAGGGTGTTGTTGTCTCTTCTTAACGGGCCGTTCGAGCATGTCCCAAATTTTCTCTTTAACATTGAGATTAGGCGAATTGGCGGGCCAGGTGAGATGTGGGATGTCGACCTCATGTTCTGCAAACCAATCCTTCACAATGGCAGCTCGGTGGACAGTGCAGTTGTCGTCTTGATAACGTGGATCCGGAATGGCGGCATCTTGGAGGAACTGGACACATGGCAACACCTCGTTATCCAACAGTTTCACGTAGTCCACCGTTTTCATGCCATTAGACACGTGAACTAAGGGACCCACCCCAGCACTGGATATACACCCCCAAAACATGACACTTCCATCCCCCTTCTGTACAGCCCTTTGCACACACTCTGCGTTGAAGGCTTCTCCGGCCTTCCGCATGACCCTAGATCGACCATCATTGGAATACAGGCAGAACCTAGATTCGTCCGACCAGATGATTCGTCGCCACTGTTCTGTGGTCCACTGTCGGTGTTCTCTCGCCCATTCCAGCCGCTTTTTCTTGTGTATGGCAGAGAGCTTGGGGCGTACCCTAGCTACACGACTGAATATTCCTAAACCATGCAGTTCTCGTCGAAGCGTTCGTTCGGAAACAGGCTAACTGGGTACCGCATTGTACTCTTGCAGCAATTCTTGCCGGGTTTGGAACCGTTTTGCTGTTGATAATCGCCCCAGACTTCGACGATCACGGTTGCTCATGATGGTTCTTCTGCCGCAGCTGCTCCGACGGGAATTGTCTCTGGTCGACTCCTTCCACGCTAAATAAACACTACTGACTGTGAATTTGGACACGCCAACGAACTCCGCCATCTCCCTCAGCGAATGACCATGTTCACGACCAAAGACGATAGCTCCCTTTTGCCACTCTGTTATGTCACCTTTTTTACCCATGGTACTGCCTGTAAGCAAAAATTAAACTGATTAGCCATGCACGTCTTACAAGGCTGAAAAAGTAACAAGTAACATACAATACTTTCCATTCCATTATATACACGCATTTTTCTCTGCCGGACCAGTTTCCCACTGTTCCTCTGGATCACTGCATTCCGTAATTTTTTATCCGGGGTGCTTATATATCATCATCAACAACAACCATTATCAATCCACTGCTGGACGAAGGTCTCCCCAAGTTTCCTCCACAACGGTCTGTCTTGTGCCAGTCACCCCTGCATACTTTCGAATTTCATCCACCCATCTCCCATGTGGTCTTCTTCTGGGTCTTTTCCTATCCCTTGGAATCCAATCTAAAATTTTGGCTGTCCATCGATGGTCTGTCCTTCTGGCAGTATGTCCAGCCCATTGCCATTTCAGGGATTTAACTCTGATCATGATGTCTTCCACTCTTGTCATTTTTCGGATCCACGAGTTCCTCTTCTTATCTCTCCTGGTTACACCAAGCATGCACCTCTCCATGCTTATTTGAGTTCTCTGCAGCTTTTGTATGTTCTTCCAAAAGCTCTCCAGGCAAGTTTTGTACGCCGATTAATTTCTTCATCAATGTGACCATCACTTGATATCTGCTGTCCAAGATAAACGTAGGTATTGGTTATCTGCAGCTTTTCTCCATCAATTGATAAATCTTCATTTCTTGTAAAAGCATTGAACATCACTTTTGTCTTCTGAAAGTTCATTTTTAATCCCACTTCTTTACTCTTGTCAGCAAGTTCCTGGATCATACTCTGCAGCTCTGATGGGGCAGTTGCAAAAATGACAACGTCATCAGCAAAACGAAGGTGGGTTAGATAATCTCCATTAATCTTTATCCGTTGGTTTTCCCAGCTCAGCGACTGAAAGACACCCTCCAATGTGGCATTAAAGAACTTCGGAGATATGGTGTCACCTTGTCTCACTCCCTTTCCAATTTTTATGTCTGTTGTATTTTCAAACAGCTGAATCTTTGCACTTGCGTTTACATAGATGTTATTAATAATATTAATGTGTGCATCTTCAATACCGCAGGATTTCAGAGCCATTGTAACTGCTGATGGTTTAACCGAATCAAAGGCTTTTTCATAATCGATAAAAGCCATGCACAATGGAAGTTCATATTCCCTCGCTCTTTCAATTAGTTCTCTCAGTACGTGGATATGATCTATTGTGCTGTAGCTACTCCTGAATCCAGCTTGTTCTCTCGGTTGAGCCATGTCCAGTGTTACCTTCAAGCGGTGTGAAAGAACTTTAGTGAAGATTTTATAAACCACTGATGGGAGGCTAATAGGTCTGTAGTTCCTGAGATACTCAATGTCACCTTTTTTATGTAACAGGATCATTATAGCGTTGTTCCAATCCTCAGGAATCTTCCCTTCATTAAGGCATCGAGTGAAAATTTGGACAAGTACTGTTTCGATTTCTCCACTTACTTCTTGTATGATGTCTACAGTAATTCCATCTTCTCCTGGAGCTTTTCTCCGCTTTATGTTCTTGATTGCATGTGCAACTTCTGCTGGAAGGACTGGAAGAACTCTGGTACTGGTATCTTTCATGATGTCTGGAGTGCATGTATCATCCCTTTCATATAATTTGGAGTAGAAATCTTTCACTCTTGCCAAAATTTCGCCTCTATTTCTTGTTACAGAACCATCTTCTTTTCTCAGTGCCATAATCTGTTTTCTTCCCTTACTGAGATGTCCCTTTGCTATCTTTAGGCTTTGGTTGTTTTCAATTGCTTTCCTCACTAGTTTAGAGTTGAATTTCCTTACGTCTTCAGTGATACTTTTTTGTACTGTCTTGCATAACTTTATATATTCCACTTTGGAAGTCGCATCTTCTTTAGTTGTCCTCATCTCTCTTCTTTTTTGCATCAACATTTTGGTTTTTCCTGATAATTTGTTCGCATGCAACTTGTTCTTAGACCCAGCTAGTTTTGTTTTTGTTTCCATAAGAGCTTTGTTTACTTTTCTGTTAACTTCAGAAATATCCTGTTCCTCCGATGTTAGGCCTTCTAAAGCAGAGAACCTGTTCTTCAGTTCCAACTTGAAGGTATTATGGTGTTTTTTAAGGTTGGTTATGTCAATAGATTTTGTTTGTCTTAAGAGCTTGCCACGTTCGAGTTTAGTGTTGAGGTGCATCTTACATCTCACCAATCTATGGTCACTACCTGTGTTGAACTTGTTTAGCACACTGCAATCTTCTATGACGAATTTTTTGTTACACATAATAAAATCAATTTCACTTCTCGTCCCATTTGGATGTCTCCATGTCCATTTCCTGTGTGGCTTTTTCTTGAAGAAGGAGTTCAAGATGAAAAACCTTTCTGCCTCTGCAAACTCAACGAGAGTATTTCCACGCTGGTTTCTGTTGCCGTGACCGAATTTACCTACTGAAGTTTCATTCTGTTGCCGTTGCCCTATTTTTGCATTGAAATCTCCCATAATTATTTTCAAGTGCTGCTTACCTTTATTATTTAGATGACAAATTTCCTCATAAAATTCTTCAATTTCTTCTTTAGGATGAGTTGTGGTGGGTGCATAAGTTTGAATAATCTGAGCCTGGTATCTTTTCGAGAGTTGGATAACGAGTCTTGCAGCTCTGTCAGAGGAACGTTCAACTTCTACTACTTTATCCTTCAGTTTCTTGTTTATTATAAATCCAACACCACTAGTTCTGCCAGTATCTGTCCCATGATAGTAGAAGAGATGTCCAATTTTTAGTTCAATGAGATCTTCTCCTTATCTCACTTAGCCCGACGATGTCCCGCTTGATCATTTGTAGTTCCTCTTCCAATTCAAGAAGCCTTGAATCAGAAGATAGGGAGCGTCCATTATACGTAGCCAAGGTCAGCATCAGATGGCAGCCTAGTCCGGTCCTCCGGTGATTCTTAGCACCCTCTGCCTTCATGTCGCACTGGCCGCTGCCATGGCCAGGTACATTCCAGCTGCCGGAGACTGAGGGCCAAGATTTAAGTTGTGGAATCATTTTGGAGGGGTTTGGCCATAACTCACGACGCTGGCCAAGCGGGTTGGTGAGTGTGGGATAGCATTTCCTCTAATCCCGATTGTATAGTTATACCGCTATTGGCGGTCGTCAGAGCCCCTTTAGTGGGAACAGGATGCACCACGAGAAGGCGGGGTTGACATTTGTCAAGGAGAGGCTGTGATGTTACGCATCACCTGACATTACATCCCGCTTATATATATATATATATATATGTTGGGATGAAGACAGTTTTTAAAAAAAGAACTTGATTTCCTTAATACAGACACTTAACGTGGACCAGGAACATCAAACAAAGATCTTCACTCTTTCCACTTTTATAAGTGAGTTACGGAAAAATTCTCATTGGTCGCCACCGGGAGTCGAACCCAGGGTCTTCCAGTTACGCGCCGGATATGCTTCCGCTACACCACAGCGGCCTCGAATTCCTCCAGACTCACACACGCTAACTGCTAAGCCAATTTGGCAGGTTGCTTCTTGGAGCCCCGCACAGTGCTGGGGATTCACCAAAGATGGTAAGCAGCAACTGAAGAAATAATTAGAAGGCGAATGAATAATTAATACAGACATTTAACGTGGACCAGGAACATCAAACAAAGGTTTTCGCTCTATCCACGTTTATAAGTAAGTCACGGAAAAATTCTCATTGGCTGCCACCGGGAGTCGAACCCAGGGTCTTCCAGTTACGCGCCGGATATGCTTCCGCTACACCACAGCGGCCTCTAATTCCTCCAGACTCACACACGCTAACTGCCAAGCCAATTTGGCAGGTTGCTTCTTGGAGCCCCGCACAATGCTGGGGATTAACCAAAGATGGTAAGCAGCAACTGAAGAAATAATGAATCCACAGCATTGTGCGGGGCTCCAAGAAGCAACCTGCCAATTTGGCGTGGCCGTTAGTGTGTGTGAGTCTGGAGAAATTCGAGGCCGCTGTGGTGTAGCGGAAGCATATCCGGCGCGTAACTGGAACACCCTGGGTTCGACTCCCGGTGGCGGCCAATGAGAATTTGTCCGTGACTCACTTATAAACGTGGAAAGAGCGAAGATCTTTGTTTGATGTTGAAAAATTACCCATCTTATTTTCCCCGTCATTATTAACGGGCTATCACCTGGTATAAATATAATGAAATGCTGGTTTTTTAGGTACATCTTCCTTTGCCACATGAATGACTCACTTTAGAAAGTGAGGCTGCACGTGAGCGCACGCACTGTACTTTATCAATGTGGCAGAACGGGTTATCAAAGATCAGTTGGCGTTCGACGGCATTCTGTAATAATTTATATTATTAAACTGTGTTGCTTTTGGGTAGATAACTTACACCGATTCATACATGATGGTATGAGATGGATTAATGCTACGCTTAATCTAATAAAAGCTTAACATCTTTTGTGTTCTTTGATCCCTTTTCTTACTGCTTTGAGAGAGAGAGAGAGTAGATGCTGTCAATACATTCACTGCTGCTGTTAATCCAAACATGCATTATACTGTATAAAGCCTGGGGTGGTGCGAATTATGAAGACGTAATGAGTTCTGCCTTGTCTTCGAAGAAATATGTTGTGCTTTATTTACCTCACGATAATGAGATTTAACTGAAATATATGCAGCGGGAAACTGTTGATATTAATGGGATTCGATCTGAGACAAAAGGATTACGACAACTCAAAGCCCCATTCCAGTTCCCTTTCTTAATTGGCCGATTCGAGTTCTTAATTCTCCCAGCATACCAACAAGGACGGTCATAACATTCAATTATAAGAGACAAAACAAGCTTCCCGTTGCTCTAAGCGTTGGCATCTCAAACAAAAGACGCTTTTGAATGGCGGAAGTTCTCTTGACAAACTTTTCATTTGAATTAATTTAGTCCGAGTCTTCTACAAAGCTGAAAACACATGCCCTCCTAATGCACTTCTACCTTTAAAAAACGAAAAGACTTTTTGAACTGCTTCTCTTTTAGTTTTTTTTCCCGCAACGATCTTGCAGCTGCTTAGTTGGTAAATTGAAGGCCTTGTGTTACATTCCGAGTGGAATTTAAATGTTAGGTTTGTTCGTCGGTTCTGGCTATCTCACTCCTTCACACGCCTGTACCTGAATTACGCATTGTACGTAAACACCGAAGGGACAACAAAACATTTACCTAACATGGTGTAAATCCTCCACGTTCCGCCAAAATAGCTCTTATCCGGCGAGGCATGAAATCTGCAAGCTTTCTGAAGGTGTCTTGTGGTATCCGGTAGCAACACATTACCAGTGGGTCAGCAAAAAAAAAAAAAAAAAAAAAAAAAAATGGATCTGTTTAACCTCTGACCTTTGGAAGACTAGACATCTTTTCTCAGGGCTAACGGAATGCCAGGCCGGTTGAACGGAAGGAGAAACATGTCTGAAAACTTCTTCTCATGACTGTCCCTTTCTGATAAAAGTGCTATAAGAATGCGACATTTTGAAACACATCTCATTCTTGCAGAAAAATGTAACAATGAAGTGTAACCAAAATAAAATCTTATGCTTTACGGTATCCATTTATACGCAACTAGGTGAACGCCCGTCAATACTGACGGGGAAAAAAATTAAATTTATGATACGGAAATTATTGACATCTATTTATTGTGTTTTTGAGTTCCACGTCAATAGATGGCAACGTTGGCACAGAGCTCTCTGAAAATTTCCCGAGCAGTCAGTTATGGAATTTGACACGACGGGCTGTCTGTTTGTTATGTGTTTTGTATAAAACCTTTAGTCCCTATTTCGTCAACATTTCCCGAGCAGTCAGTTATGGAATTTGACACGACGGGCTGTCTGTTTATGTGTTTTGTATAAAGCCTTTAGTCCCTATTTCGTCAACATTTCCCGAGCAGTCAGTTATGGAATTTGACACGACGGGCTGTCTGTTTTGTTATGGGTTTTGTATAAAACCTTTAGTCCCTATTTCGTCAACACAACATTTTTCGTGTACACTGACTGTGAGCCCTGTATCAATTTCCTGTGTTCTTTTCCGTGAACTATTTTTCTCTTGACGTCGTCAGATCGTCGTACTCTTAAAGTTGCCACATACAGATGGCTAAACACCGGTTCAGGTAGTGAGCCAAAATTTCTGATGTAAAGTTTTCGTATCTCTAAAGAGCAAGGAGGTTACAATAAGATATCTGGAGATGCCCTTGTTAACGAAGCAGTACCACTTTGCGTGAAGCCCAAGGACCGCCCGGTGGCGCAGTGGTCTAAGGCGCTGGTCTCTGATCATTCGTCCGTAAGGGGTCCGGGTTCGAATCCCGGTCAGGTATGGATGCTGTGTTTTGTCTTACGGCACTGGCTCTCTCCCTTCCCTGGAACCAGTGACCCCAAATTAGGGACAGGCGACTGCTTATAGCCCACTGAGTTGCTCACGGTGGTCGTTAAACCTCCAATCAAAAAAAAAAAAAAAAAAAAAGCCCAAGGAGGTTATATTACTGGAGACACCACTCCTACACACGTAGCATTGGCCTCCATAAGTCACCGTCCGTGCTGCGAATGACGTCATGAGCAGGCACGACGCAGCCGCAGAAGAGAAGCTGCTTTGAAACCAATGGAACAAAAGCTTCTAAGTGTATAAACAGATAAAATGAGTAATTCAATAATCTTTATCAATGATACACAAGCTTACTGTTTTATCAACGGTGTAATTTAGTTCGTTTTGCCTGCTTGTGACGTCACACCACAGATTAGCTGTGACCTATGGCGGCAGAGTTAGTGGTGTCTGCAGTAACATAACCTCCTTGGTGAAAGCCCATAACCGCGAGAGACGGTCATCAAAGTATGGGAACCCCGATGGTTTTCAAGGCTATTGCAATGCATTTTGTGTTGGACGAATCGCCTTCTTTCGTCGCAAATGTTTCAAATTTCGTATCGTATTTTGCTGCATATGCGTGAGAAAATATTGAATTTATAAAATCCTTAGTTATTTTGAGGCTTCTTCCCATTTTTATTTTAAACTGAAATACACGAACGTTAGTGCGAATTCTAAGCAAAACATAACTTTAAAATTGAAAACTTTTTTTTTTTTTTTGATTGGATGTTTAACGACTACCGTGAGCAACTCAATGGGCTATAAGCAGTCGCCCGTCCCTAATTTAGGGTCACTGGTTCCAGGGAAGGGAGAGAGCCAGTGCTGTAAGACAAACACAACATCCATGCCTGACCGGGATTCGAACCCGGACCCCTTCGGACGAATGATCAGAGGCCAACGCCTTAGACCACTGCGCCACCGGGGCGGCGCTTTGTTCTTTGTTGCTCTGACAACAAAACAAAGTGATTTTCCACTTAATCTGTGCGCATGTAGTTGATGACGTCACCTTCACTAAAAGCTAAGCGTGACGTCACAAACATTTGTTTCTCGGTTGTTGCTATGACGACTTAAAAAGTGGCACGGAGGAGGACCAGCAAATTATATATTAGGATTAGAAATCGGACACGTGAAGAACTGATGAAGACGAAATGAATTCATGATCTTAACGAAACTTGCAATTTTCTTTTTCTTTTCCTAAAAAGCTCATAAAATATTAAATTTAGTCGCCTGCTCCTCTTGTAGCACAGATGTTTCGATCAAACGGTCGCTTAAATACTGTATTTAATAATACTACGTATTCTCACAGAAACAAATCAATATTTGATTTATGCGATTCATTATCATTACTTAGAAATTCTACGCTTACTAAGATTAGTGAAATTTTGGTTATTCTTGTCTGAAAGCTAATTCAAAGAGAAAAGTCTTGTTTTTGAACCATCACGACAAAGCACGAGTGTTAGTTTACTCCTATTAGTAAGGAATTTCTCTAGATAATGCTAAAGATATCTGGGCCGCCCCGGTGGCGCAGTGGTCTAAGCAATGGCCTCTGATCATTCGTCCGAAAGGGGTCCGGGTTCGAATCCCGGTCAGGCATGGATGTTGTGTTTGTGTTACGGCACTGGCTCTCTCCCTTCCCTGGAACCAGTGACCCTAACTTAGGGACGGGCGACTGCTTATAGCCCATTGAGTTGCTCACGGTGGTCGTTAAACTTCCAATCACAAAAAAAATATATCTGGAAAATCATGTACGTCTGCCTACCTCTGCGTGTGTGTGTGTGTGTGTGTGTGTGTGTGTGTGTGTGTGTTTTGACTCAATAAGAATTCTCCAATCCCTCTGCTCGAAGCAAAGATATCGTAACAAATACGAATTATGAATTTCATACAAAGATACCATGACGAATAGGAAATATGAATTTTTGAACACGTCATGATAGTAATGGGTTGGACATACACAGTGCGTCAAAGAATTTTTAAGAATGGGTCTGTAAAATGAAATAGAAACAAGAAATTATAATTTGTTTTGGTTTGTTATTCAAAATAAGTCCCTCCGGCTTCAATACACTTGTTACAGCGATTTAATAATGATTCGAATGCCTGTTCCTGTTCACTTTGCGGAATTGCCTCCAAAGGTCGAAATATGGTCGAAATATCATCAAAATAAGAACCTTTAAAGTTTTGGGAACAAAGAAAAGTCGCAGGGTGCTAAATCAGGCGAATACGATAACGTCTGTGTGTTGAATATGATTTGAATATGATTCAACACACAGACGTTATTTTTCACCAAAAATCTACCAACAAGAAGTGAGGTGTGACTGGGTGCATTATCGTGCAACAAGCACCAACTGTTTCATCTCGATATTCTGGACGAATGCGACGAATTTTTCTGTCCATCAAATGCCTCAAAACATTTAAATAAAACGCACCAGTAATTGTTTGTCCACTTGGAACAAATTCTTTATGGATTACTATCGAAGAATGTAATGAGCATTGTTTTGATTTTCGATGGAACTTTTCTTGTTTTTTTGGCTTGTGGCAAGTTTTTTGACTTCCATTCCGCACTTTGTCCCTTTGTTTTAGGATCATATTGAAAACACCATGTTTCATCACCTGTAACAATTGATTTTAAGAAGTTTGGATCATTTTCAGCGGCTGAAATGATGTCTCTGCAATGTGCACTTCTCCTTGGTTTTTGTTCATTGGTTAACGTGTGTGGAACAAATTTAGCACAGACTTTTGTTTTGCCCAAATCTTCATGCAGGATGGTTCGAATCGTTTCTTTGTTGATGTTGAAAGACTCTTCCATCATTCTTAGTGACGCACATCGATTGTTTGCCACGAAATCACGCACTTTTTCAATAACCTCAGGTGTCCTAGATGAACTTGGTCTTCCGGTATGCTTATCATCTTCTAGCGTCTCTCTTCCGTCCAAAAAACGTTTGTGCCACAGGAAAACATTCGATCGACTTAAACAAAACTCACCGTAAATTTGTTACATCATTTGGTACGTTTCAGAGGCACTTTTACCAAGTATTGCGTTAAATTTAATAACAGCCCTTTGTTCCATCTTAATAATTCAACATGAAAAAAATGTGACTTCTCTAATGAACGGCCGTTTCGTTTGAGTTACTTTAACAACTGCGCAGTACTTTTGGCAGAAAGCAAGCAGATGGTCACGATTTATCACGCATTCGGGATTACACTGGTGGCGCCACCGTAGGCTGAAATCTGGCGCCAGTCTTAAAAATTCTTTGACGCACTGGGTAATGCTTAAATACCTAAATCTGTCTACTGATGGACAAATCAAATACTAGAGTAGACACCAAGGCATAGAAAAGTTGTGCTATTGGAAAGCTACGAAATATTTTAAACATATTATGGTAATTAGACCCCGTTACTTGAAAATTGATATTGTGAAGAAAATATCAGTTTATGCCATCAAATGGAAAAGCGTGAGAAGATAAGTAAACTGTGGGCATGATCACCCTTGTTTTGATCTTCAAAGATGTTTTCCACTATGTGTCTATGGATGGAAGAACGAAAAAATAAGCTAACTGAAGACCATTACCTGCACCGTCCAAATGCGGACTCCGCAGGGATAGGAAGAACTCTCAAAAATTAAAAGTAATTGTGTTGCGCGAGCAATCTGGTCAGGATCCGGCAGCTTTTCACCCGGACAGGATCGGTCCAGAGACCTGCTGCCTCCGTGAGACCGACATTTCCCACCCCTCCGTCATGGCCCGTGTGTGCGTGCCACTGGGCAGGGGCATTATTTTTGCCTCTGGCCGGGAGATCTGATCGCCAGCGCGAATGTGTTTTTTGGGACAAAATCCCTTTATTAGTCCTGGTAAAACAGTACACGCACAATTATACTGAGGGTCTCATTTAGCGGGAAATAAATCCTTTATTTAATCAGCATTCACAAAAAGAAAATATTTACAAGGTATTTACAGTTCCGCAGGACTAGGGTCTGTACTGCGGTGATGATGACTCTGGGCCGGAGTCATTCGGATCCTCTTCTCTGCAGTCTTCGGTTACCCTTCGATTAAGTAAATCGTCCGTCTCTCCTCGAGTTCCTTGACCAGCTCGATAAGTCTCTGTCTCGCTCTGGGATGTGCGAGAAGGATATCTCGTTTTCGCCAGTTCTGCCGCCAATGCTCGTCTCCTGCCTGAAAAAGAATCTCATTCTAAAATCATGTGTGCGAAGTCTGCGGTCTGGGCCCCTCCGCAGCCGCACACTCGTTACCATGCCGCAAAACGGCGGAAGTACTCCGGCGACAGGCTATGGCCGATGAGTACCTGGTTTAGGAACCCATCACTTTCAATACGCCTTACTGAGACTCGGGGAAAGATACGATGTGTCCTTCTGCCGGTATCCCCCTCCTTCCATCTGTGTTGCCACTACACTATCGTGTCTTCTTTCAGTTGTGTCCGCACGCTCTGTAACGAGCTGAAAATCAATTGCTCCTTTCCCAGCTGTTTCCTTAGCAAGTTGACCCACACGCTCATTTCCAGAATGGCTTCGGATCCAGTGGAAACAAACCACCGTGTTGCTTGCATTCTCCAGTAGAGAATGGATTTCTCTGACGACAGGAGTCTTACTCCTGAATTGACCAAACGCTTTCATGCCGCTTATCTGTCAGAGAAAACATGAACATGTAATTTTTTGGAACTCGTGTTGGACAGAAAATAACCACTTTGTTCACCTGTCCGTCTTTTCGTGAACATATATCTCCGCATCTACAAGTAAAACTGAGTAAAAACCTGTACATCGTAGGAGCCATTACAATTATTAACTTCCTTTTACACGTAGTTACGTTACTGTGTAAGACCTTTATATTATTAACTTCTTATTTTCACGTAGTTACATTGCTGTTTGGTTATTATTGACAAATTTAAGAAGTGGGACTTCCAGCTGAAACACCCTGTATATAATGTGTGAGGGTGAGAGACCCATTCCTCTTCATTTGAGAGATTTCATACGCACCCTCTTCACGCAAACTTTCCGATAATGCGGTTGGTCCTGCATAACACTGTAGATACTACCTACGAATTCTCTCAGTGCAATTCGACAGCTATGAAGAACGAGAACATCCTCCTCATGCACAATGTTCTGACGAATGGAAGTCGTTGGGCGCTCACATCGAGCTTGTCTCCAACATCTGCCATGCCATTTTCTTTGCACCATTTTCACACCTGTTTCCTTTAGATAACTACACTATCTACCAACAAGTAATTGGACACCCTTGCAATCGACGATATCTGCGGTCCTGATACAAGTCACGTCCGCCGCCGTTAAATATCGTGTGGGAAACAACAACGCAACCAGTCGCATGCAAGATGCAGCGCAGTTCGGAGCTCTGATTTCGAGAGAGGTGTAATCGTCGGGTATCACAGAAATGGCCCATCCATACGTGACATATCCAGAGAGTTGAAGTACCCAAAATCGACAGTGGCCTACGTGATTGGCAAGTGGAAGATGAGAGGTGACTGTCGGAATGTGCCCCGACCCGACAGACCCACAAAACTGGGGGTTAGAGACCGACGGGTGCTGGCCGGAGAAATTCGGAAGAACCGCACCAAATCGATGGGCCACATCCGCGAGGAGTTTCAACAGGCATCCGGGAGTGTTCTTTGGAAGAATACCATCCGTAAGGAAGCCCATCTGCTCGGTTATCATGGACTTGCTGCCGCCCACAAGCCTTTGATCACAAAGTCCAATAGCGCTGTTCGGCTAACGTGGTGCAAAGAACGTCGACAGTGGACCGTTGAACAGTGGAAACAGGTTCTCTGGAGCGACGAATCAAGGTTCACCCTCTACCGTTCGGATGGTAAGGTCTGGGTTTGGCGTCTGCCTGGAGAACACCTCCTGCCAGAATGTATTGTGCCAACTGTGAAGTTCGGCGGTGGTGGAATTATGCTATGGGGGTGTTTCTCCTGGTATGGCACGGGACCCTTGGTCGCAATTCCTGGTAGACTCAACGCCGAGATCTACTGCACCATTTTGGATGACCATGCGCTTCCTACGTTGTGGCAGTTTTACGCGGTGGACCCATGTTACTTTCAGGATGACAATGCCACCTGTCTTGTTGCAGGTCCACCATGGCTTGGTATGGTGACAATGGGGTTAATCGAATGGACTGGCCTGCGCACAGCCCGGACCTTAACCCTATCGAGCACTTCTGGGACGAGTTGGAGCGTCGACTTAAGGGTCCGAAATCGGCGAAGGAACTGACCTGTCTTCTCCAAGCCGAGTGGAAGAAAATACCGCTAGCCGTCGTACAACGCCTGGTTGAGAGTATGCGCAGCTGTAATCGCCGCTCGTGGAGGCTCCACCAACTATTGAAGGTGAATAAACTTCGTTTTCCTTTGCTATCGCAGGTGTCCAATTACTTGTTGGTAGATAGTGTATTTTCTGCGGTCTTCCGCAGACTGGCAATGAATGTCTATTGAAGCAGCACCCTTTGCATACAGTAAATAAACTACATTTCGCATTTTCTCTTGTGACCATGTGCACAGCCATTTTTCAACAGGCGTTCCTACTAAATGAATGGATGCACATCCCTCTGGAGGCGAAGTAATGTTGGTGGCTCTTTTGGCCACGAAGATCCTTTCGTGGTTTATTGGCACTTTAACAATTTTAATGTGGGACGCCTTTTTACTTTATTTACCAAATGCGATACTTGTAGATTGCATTTTAACTTTTTTTTTATTGGAGGATTAACGACCACCGTGAGCAACTCACCCGTCCCTAATTTAGGGTCACTGGCTCCAGGGAAGGGAGAGAGCCAGTGCCGTAAGAGAAACACAACATCCGTGCTTCACCGGGATTCGAACCCGGACCCCTTTCGGACGAATGATAGGGGCAAGAATCTGAATGCAAAGCGTTATTCTTTTTGAAGATGAAAATCCGTGTTTTTAGTGTAAATATGACAAGGATGGTAAGTCATATAATATCCGAAAACTTTAAAATATCGTCGTCCTGGAGCGAGAATCGAACCCTCGTCTCCCAGATAGTGCCCAGTATGCTAACCACTACACCACCCAGAACGACGAAGTCTGAAGTTTCCGATTAGTTTGAATATAACCATCAGAGGATTCGCTAGTCGAAGCAATCGGCATTCATGTTTAGCGAATCTGGAGGTTAAAAATACAATCTCGTGATTGCCCGGAGGAGCAGATAAATCATGAATGGAATATGGGATTATACCATACAATACAAATTTTGAAGATGACAATCCGATTTTTGGCGTAAATGTGACAAGGATGGTAAGTCAGATAATATCCGAAAACTTGAAAATTGTCATCGTCCTGGAGCGGGACTCGAATACGCGTCTCCCAGAAAACGCCGATGGTTAACGTGTGTGGAACAAATTTAGCACAGACTTTTGTTTTGCCCAAATCTTCATGCAGGATGGTTCGAATCGTTTCTTTGTTGATGTTTAAAGACTCTTTCATCATTCTTAGTGACGCACATCGATTGTTTGCCACGAAATCACGCACTTTTTCAATAATCTCAGGTGTCCTAGATGAACTTGGTCTTCCGGTGCGCTTATCATCTTCTAGCGTATCTCTTCTGTCCAAAAAACATTTGTGCCACAGTAAAACATTTGATCTATTTAAACGAAACTCACCGTATAAACTTGTTTCATCATTTGGTACGTTTCCGAGGAACTTTTACCAAGTTTTGCGTTAAATTTAATAACAGCCCTTTGTTCCATCTTAATAATTCAACATGAAAAAAATGTCACTTCTCTAATGAACGGCTGTTTCGTTTGAGTTACTTTAACAACTGCGCAGTACTTTTGGCAGAAAGCAAGCAGATGGTCACGGTTTATAACGCATTCGCGATTACACTGGTGGCGCCACCGTAGGCTGAAATCTAGCGCCAGTCTTAAAAATTCTTTGACGCACTGTGTAAAAATCGAGATTTCAACAGTTCTCCCAGGGCATAGAATGCTCTATTTGCAGCCATGAGACGGATATTTAATTCTGCGGAGACATTGGTCCAAGTTACCGTAGAACCCAGGTCTTTAAAGCTGTCGAATGTGTAACCACCCAACATGACGGTAGAAGGCAGACTGAAGGAAATGCTTTTTATGCAGCCATATATTTGGTTTTAGATTCATTAATTACTAATCCCGGTTTCTCACTAGCATGTTACAAGGCTGTAAATGTCACTTCAAATGCTGGATGAGATCAGTCAGATGCAAGTCATTTGCATATGCCAGCAATTGTGCAGACGTCTGGAAGACTGTACCACTTACACGCACTCTTGCATTCCAAACAACCTTTTCAATACATAGCAGACATGTTAGTGCATCACCTTGTAGGCCACTATGAGTGTTAAGAGGTTGTGGTGGTTTTCTTGTATACGAATGTAACCTGTGACCTTCGGCATTCTCACTTTCACCATTCTAATGAGCTTTCTTGGAATTTTCAATTCCTGCGTTGCACTAAATATCTGCTCTCTGTTTATACTATGAAACGCAGCTTTATAATCAATGAATAGATGGTCTGTACTAATACCAAATTAAATCGTTCTTTCCAAAATTTGTCGATCTGATCATTGGTAGACTTTCCTGGTCGAAAGCCGCGTTGCGCCGCCCCGGTGGCGCAGTGGTCTAAGCGATGGCCTCTGATCATTCGTCCGAAAAGGGTCCGGGTTCGAATCCCGGTGAGGCATGGATGTTGTGTTTGTCTTTTGGCACTGGCTCTCTCCCTTCCCTGGAACCAGTGACCCTAGATTAGGGACGGGCGACTGCTTATAGCCCATTGAGTTGCTCACGGTGGTCGTTAAATCCCCAATAAAAAAAAAAAAATCTCTACTGTTTTAACGCATGGAATGGCATAAACGTTGTTAGCAACTTACCTGCAGGTATGCCGAACAAAATTACCCGCTTCAGCGTTTGAATGGATTTGCCCAAGTATGTGTTAAAGGCTTGTGTACTCGTCTGAAAAACCAATACGTTACCCTGTGCTCTGCAATTTGTACCGCACGTTCACGACTAAAGAGAGATTACATCGATGCGATGAGCCATTACATTATGACCACCCCTATTCTAGAGAAATGAGCCTATCTGCAAACCGAATGGTGGCGCAGGTGACGTTCACAGAGCAGTATACACCGAGTGGCCACTTCATTATGACCACCTGACAGTTTTAAGCAAATGAGCTATGGCTGCCCGCTGTTGCCGCCAGATGGCGAAACTAGTATAATAAGGGAACGCTTAGTGCTTGCGACAGTAGTAGCGGTGAGTTTTGGGTGACGAGATGAGTAAAGAATGTGATTTGACGGACTTTCAACGTGGGATGATTGTAGGAGCTCGGAGCCACGGAGCGAGTATAACCGAAACCACCGCATTCGCGAAATGTTCCAGAGAGGCTGTTGTTAAAGTGTTTAAAGACTGGACTGTCAGCCAAAAAACTGGGTCTCTACGTGCAACGTATGGTCGTCATCGACTGGTGACTGCTTGGGCGGAACGGAGAGTGTCCAGACTGGTAACAGATAACAGAAGGGCAACAGTGCAGCAAATTACAGACCATCTTAATCAAGGATCCTCTCAAATGATATCTGCACGCACTGTTTGCCGTACACTGCATTGGATCGAATATGGCCGCCGAAGGCCTGTTCGAACACCTTTGCTGTCTGCAGTTAACAAGAGAAGACTTCTCCAGTTCGCACAGGAGCACAATGATTGGACAGTCGATAATTGGAAACAAATTACGTGGTCCGATGAATCACGTTTCCAGTTGCACCATGCCGATGGCCGAGTGAGAATTTGGCGGAAACAGCACAAAAGCATGGACCCCAAATGCATTGCTACAACCCTTCAAGCTGGTGAAGGCAACGTTATGGTTTGGGGAATGTTTTCCTGGCATGCTTTGGGCCCTTTAATTCGTGTTGATCAACGTCTGACTGGCACGTCATATCTAAACATCGCTGCAGACCAAGTGCATCCTGTCATGTGGATAGTTTATCCCAATGGCGATGGCTACTTTCAACAAGATAATGCGTCCTGCCATAGTGCCCGTATTGTACAGGATTGGTTTCAGGAACATGCCGGTGAGTTTACTTTGCTTAGGTGGCCCCACAACCACCAGATCTCAACCTCATTGAGAATTTGTGGGATGAAGTTGAACGAGCCATCAGACAGCTGGATCCACAACCCTGCAATCTCACACTCCTGGAAAGTGCTATTCATCAAGCATGGTCTCAGATTCCACAAACCACCTATCAACATCTCGTGGAGTCCATGACATGAAGAATCGACGCAGTATTAAAGGCGAAAGGTGGCCCAACGAAGTACTGAGGGGGTGGTCATAATAAAGTGGCCACTCACTGTATATACAACCTGAGGACCGGCTTTAGGTTAGTAGAGTGTTCGAAGTCAGAATGAGAAAAGCTGCCGATTTATCGGAGTTTGATAAAGGACAAATTGTGATGGTACGGCGCCTCGGGACTATTTTCTCGGAAATGGCGTGACTTGTTAGTTGTTCACGTGCCGCTGTAGTAAGTACGTATCAAAAGTGGTGCACTGATGGCCAAACGACGAACCATCGTCCAGCCGTGGGTCGTCCGCAGCTCATTGATGCCAGAGAGGAGCGGAGACTGTCGCGCATTGTTCACAGCGACAGCAGCAAGACAAATCACCCGCAGCTACAACATTGATGATCAGAACAATGTGTCACAGAACCCAGTTTATCGCAGCCTTCTGCGCATGGGCCTGCGTAGCCGAAAATCCAACCGGGTCCTAATCCTCCCTGCACGCCATCGCCAACAACGCATGAAATTGGCCCAAGATCATCTAGATTGGTTGATTGGAAGAAAGGGCCTTGGTCTGACGAATCAAGATTCATGGTGCATCACGTAGACAGGCGAGCGCGGATACGCCGATTACCAACGGAAGACTTGGACGCACTGTTAGGCGGAAACAGGCCACCGGCAACTGTGTTATGCTGTGCGTGATGTTTTCTTGGGACACTTTAGGACCCATTATCCCAATAGCACAATCCCTGACAGCTGTCAGGTATCTGAACATCATTGCGGACCAAGTTCACCCATTCATGGTAACTGTGTTCCCTGCTGGTGATGGCCATTACCAACAGGATAATACTCCATACCACGCTGCCAGGATCGTCAAGGAGTGGTTCAAGGAACATGCTGGAGACTTTCTGTTACTACTCGGGCCTCCAAATTCACCTGACATGAACCCAATCGAGTATTTGTGGTTGGACTTGGAAAAACGGGTTCGGTCTAAATCCCCCCCCCCCCCCTAAATGTACGGGAACTGGAGGACCTGTTGTTGACATTGTGGTACCAGATCTGATAAAATATTCAGTCTTGATAACAGCTTAGACTTCGTTTCCCGCTACACTAATCTTCCCAAACTAGTTTCGACTCTCATTTTCGTTATCTTCACCTGGGGGTTAAACGACGTGTTTCTCATCATGCAAGTTGTTCAGCGGCCTATTATCTCACAATCTGCAATATGATTCAACCGTTCCACGTTGGCAGAACCTTTTACACATTGAAATCTTGGTTTTACTGCTCATTTTTACGTCATGTACGTGTTACTTCTTGATTGGATACTTCCAAATTTGTTCCCGATTTTAAATTGTCTGGTGTCGCCATTTTCCGTATATCAGTCGACTCAGCATTTGTCTTGATTTTAAATCCTTTATTTTGGTTGGGTTTTTTTTTTTTTTCTTGCTCAATGAGGTATCTCCATACGTATGGTAGATCGACTAGGTCATTGTAATTACAGTTCTTATCTCTTGTTTTTTCAATCATTACTGCCTCTGATGTTAAAATTTTGGCTTTCGTATTATGCGGTGTTATTAATTTGGCTTCCGGCCAATCTGGGATTGTCTCATTATCAATACAATGTTGAATTAATGACGTTTTATTTATTTTTTTATTCCAGTTGGGTATTTGTTCTCCCAGTCTTGTCTTAAATCTCCTTTTGGTACTTCCTATGTATATTTTACTCGTTTTATCGATTCTCTCTGCACTTGAAATATTTCTTGTTGGAATGCAGTATTATACACCTGCTTTTTCCAAAATCGATCTTCTTTCGCTGCCTGTTGTCAAAATGGTCTCGTTATCTCTAACAGTCTCCGCTAGTGATAAGTTTTCTTTCGCGCATTCATTTTTTAAAATATTCACAAGTGGCCGAATGAATGGAAATTTACCTCCAAATTTTCTTTCCGTTTTAAGTTTTACGTTGGTGTTATTTACAGTACCTTATGTAGATAACAGATGTAGAGAAGCTGGAGATGTGTACGTTTATCTTGGACAGCAGATATCAAGTGAGGGTCCCATTGATGAAGAAATTAAGCTGCGTATAAAACTTGCCTGGAGAGCTTTTGGAAGAAACAGCATAATTTTCAAGAGCAATATGCCATTATGTCTTAAAAGAAAAGTGTTTGATCAATGCATCTTTCCAGTGCTTACGTATGGTGCAGAGACGTGGACCTTAACTAAAAGAGACATACAAAGGCTGCAGACAACTCAAAGCAGCATGGAGAGGTGCATGCTTGGTATAACCAGGAGAGATAAGAAGAGAAACTCGTGGATCCGAAAAATGACGAGAGTGGAAGACATCATGATCAGGGTTAAATCCCTGAAATGGCAATGGGCTGGACATACTGCCAGAAGTACAGACCATAGATGGACAGCCGAAATTTTAGATTGGATTCCAAGGGACAGGAAAAGACCCAGAAGAAGACCACATGGGCGATAGGTGGAGGAAATTCGAAAGTATGCAGGAGTGACATGGAGGAGACTGGCACAAGACAGACCGTTGTGGAGGAAACTTGGTGAGACCTTCGCCCAGCAGTGCATTGATAATGGTTGACAATGATGATGTTGGTGGCGTTTTCCATATGAATGCGTAAGAACTATTTGCATGGCACTTGTTTTTGCATATGTTCTTTGTCGTTGGCTGACTTACCTCTCCAACTGAATTTTATTAAATTGTAGCAAGTCGTTATGTTGATGTATCAAGTATGTACTGACAGATACATCCCCCTTATTGTTTTTCTGTAATGGAGTTATTTCTTTCAAAATTTTATGACTGTACTGGTTATGCTGAACATTCCAATAGTGTATTTAAATTTCTCTTTCGTTGTCATTGACACCAATCACATATCATTTCCTGCAACTACTTATTAATTCGTCATTCACGTTTCACGTTGTATGTCTTTTTTGTAAAGCATAAATCCTTGAACTTATTTATTCAAAAGAAGGGTGCTTGAAGAAACAATGTTTGTTTGAAATTACTTCAATAAATCACAAGCCACAAAACAAAGGAAAGGTCTCTTCAAAAAAATGTCTTTCACGGAGAAAGTTCAGTTTTTTTATTAGAAGTCGGTTTACTCGCTGTCAGATATATTTATTTTATTTTACTAGAAGCGCCACATTTTTCAGTCGCTTGTGACAACAATGGTCTCTTCTTCTTCATCGAGAGAACCTTTTTCAATGTCATTCGATCTTGTAATTTAAAATGTATAGTTTTTCCTGGGAAAATGTCCTGAAAACACTGCTGCGTTGTTCTCGTCGTTAAAGCGGACGTCTTCTATTCCCACCACATATATCATCTTTAACGAAGCCGGTATTCGGAATTCAAAGGCCTTCACTGCGGGAGTCAAACACGGGGGAAACTGATTACATTCGACGCATGAAAAACAGCTACTATGTAACAAAAAAAAAAAAAAAAAAAGTACGCTTCTCTTCTAGACTTCAATTGCTAACATCACATTCCTCGCTTATGCCACGATGAGTTCTCACATACACAGTGCGTCAAATAATTTTTAAGACTGGCGCTAGATTTCAGCCTACGGTGGCGCCACCAGTGTAATCGCGAATGCGTTATAAACCGTGACCATCGGCTTGCTTTCTGCCAAAAGTACTGCGCAGTTGTTAAAGTAACTCAAACGAAACGGCCGTTCATTAGAGAAGTAAAATTTTTTTCATGTTGAATTATTAAGATGGAACAAAGGGCTGTTAGTAAATTTAACTCAAAACTTGGTGAAACTGCCTCGGAAACGTACCAAGTGATGTAACAAATTTACGGTGAGTTTTGTTTAAGTAGATCAAATGTTTTCCTGTGGCACAAACGTTTTTTGGACGGAAGAGAGACGCTAGAAGATTGATAAGCATACCGGAAGACCAAGTTCATCTAGGACACCTGAGATTATTGAAAGTGCGTGATTTCGTGGCAAACAATCTATGTGCGTCACTAAGAATGATGGAAGAGTCTTTAAACATCAACAAAGAAACGATTCGAACCATCCTGCATGAAGATTTGGGCAAAACCAAAGTCTGTGCTAAATTTGTTCCACACACGTTAACCAATGAACAAAAATCAAGGAGAAGTGCACATTGCAGAGACATCATTTCAGCCGCTGAAAATGATCTTAACTTCTTAAAATCGATTGTTACAGGTGATGAAACATGGTGTTTATAATATGATCCCAAACCAAAGCAACAAAGTGCGGAATGGAAGTAAACAAAAGCTCGCCAAAAGCCAAAAAAACAAGAAAAATTCCATCGAAAATCAAAATAATGCTCATTACATTCTTCGGTAGTAAGGATATTATCCACAAAGAATTTGTTTCAAGTGGATAAACAATTACTGGTGAGTTTTATTTAAATGTTTTGAGGCGTTTGATGGGCAGAATTCGTCGCATTCGTCCAGAATATAGAGATGAAAACAGTTGGTCTTTATTGCACGATAATGCATCCAGTCACACCTCACTTCTTGTTCGTAGATTTTTGGCGAAAAATGACGTCTGTGTGTGTTCAATCATCAACCGTATTCGTCTGATTTAGCACCCTGCGACTTTTCTTTGTTCCCAAACCTTAAAATGACGTTAAAAGGGTGTTATTTTGATGATATTTCGACCATACAAACAGCTTCGACTCATGCTTTGGAGGCAATTCCGCAAAGTGAACTGGAACAGTCTTTCGAATCATTATTAAACCGCTGTAACAAGTGTATTGAAGCCGGAGGGACTTATTTTGAATAACAAACCAAAACAAGTTATAATTTCTTGTTTCTATTTCATTTTACAGACCCAGTCTTAAAAATTCTTTGACGCACTGTGTATGTTTAGGCACCATCTACATTCTTTCACTAGAAAACAGCGCAGTTACAACACTCCTCCAAAACTAGCGTGCTGAGAATTTCGGCAAGCGCCACTCCTAAGGAACTAAGTCTTTATTCCATGAACCGTAGCTAAGTATATCGCCAACTCTACTCCTGATGATAGGCAAATTGACTGTGTTTTTAAAAGGTTTATTATCTCAGCATATGTAAATCAAGATATTTTCTTTTCATGTTTTCATGTGGTCTGGTTCCTTTCCCCGACGTTTACTTCACCGAAGGGTCACTTAACCGAAAATTGTTTCACCGAAAGATCACTTGATCAAAATGATTTCACTGAACGGTCACTCGATCGAAAGGTACATTTCACCGAAAGGTCTCTTTACCTAAAAGTTCATTTCACTGAAGTGTGAGTATGTCAAAAACTTTGGATTTCATTACAGGATCTGTTAAAGCATGGTGCAAGTTCGGCAGACAGACCACCGAAACGTTAGGGGATCATACTCAAATTGCATTTTTGATTTCTCCGTGTCACAAAGAGCGCAAAGATTTAGTTTTAAGATAAAAATAATTAATTTTAGGTCCCTACGCCTCGGCTTAGACATTTTTAAAAAATTTTAATCGTGCGTGCTCATGTTCATAAGGTTTACATAAAAAGTCAAGGTAGTAATGTTGCTCATTAAAAATTTACCAGATGTAGGCCTAAAGCCTTAAAACTAATGTTTTAGGCTTGAACAAGAGTGCAACATATTTTACTTTAAATATTATGCAGCGTTTATGAATATGAGTAAGGTTAAAATCTGTTAAAATGGCCTGTATCTAGGCCTACGGTCAAAAAATTAATGTTTTGTGGTTGAGTAAAAGTGGAACATTATTTACTTGGCTTGCTATGTAATCTTTATGAATATGAGCTCGCAGGATTAAAAATTGTTAAAAAGGCCCAGATCTAGGCCTTATAATGAATTTTATATTTCGAAAAACCTACTTATGAGTAGGTGTTTCATAGAAATTAAAAGTGCATTTTTTATACAACCCGATGTAGTTTTCCAAAAACCAGCACCACACTCCAACGGATCTCTAACAACAAAATTCTAAGTTTTCGATAAACTGACCATTCGGTGAAAGGATCTTCCGATATAATGAACTTTTAGGGGAAGCAATCCTTCGGTGAAATCAACTTTTCGACCAAATAACCTTTCGATGAAAAATGAACTTTTAGGTGAAGTGACCTTTCGGTGAAATGTACCTTTTCGATCGAGTGATTTTCGGTGGACTCGTTTTCGGTCAAGTGATCTTTCGATGAAGTGAACGACACCAGTTTTCATGTACTACCATTTATTTACTCAGTGTTTTTTCGCCAATGCTTTCTGTACATTATTTTGCTAATTAGCATATTAAAGTATTATGATTCCTGATGATTGCGAATGTCATCAGGAGTAGAGTTAGTTTCCGTACGCCCTTGTTAAAGAGAGAGATCTCTGCGGCCATCGAAACATATCCCTCCCCACACCACGGCTCACTCGCAGGTACACAGTTTGGGAAAATGTCAATCGCAACGTATTTCTAAGGTTCTCCAGACACGAAATCTTCACCATTCAAAAGCAGATACTTACACGGTGGTATCGGAATAAGACCACCCCGGGCATCACAAAGTACACGTGACAAGGTTTACCACAGGGAGATCTAAGCGGCCCGCCAGGACAGATGAGCCATAGTGCGTTACATGAGTACAATGGGCTGAGGTATTGATTTTACAGTCGTTCAAAAAGGAATGATCATCGGCAACCGCTCCAAGCATCTGAGAAACAGCAGACTTCGTGGGCTGTTCGCGAGGTGCTGTAGTAACGATGTACCAAGAATTGACCGCTGGCACACCGAGTAGCTCCCGACGACATAATTGTGGAGCCCCAAAGGCCATTGACGCCAGAGTAGAATGTCGACTGGCAAAGGGAAATCGACGCGCAACAGTGCAGCAATTGACCACGCAAATGAACGCTGGAGCACCGAGGTACGTGTCCCCGATGACAGTAGAGCGATCCCTGTTACGCATGGGTCTCCAGAGTCGACGCTTCGTCAAGGCGCCCACGTTAGTCCAAATCCATTGGCAACGACGCCTGCAGTTCGCACTGGACTACAGTCATTGGACTGTGGAAGAGCGGGAAAAAGTTACCTTCTCCGACGAATCCAGGTTTCTACTCCACAGAAGTGACGAGCGGAGGCGGATATGACGTCAGACACATGAGAACCAACATCCGGACACGCTTGTCAGTAAAGTACAGGCTGGCGGTGGCAGTGTGCATGTCTGGGGGATGTTTTCCTGGTATAACCGGGGACCGCTGGTACCATTGGATGGGTCCCTGAACGCCAATGGCTACCTGCACATCCCCGCTGACCACATGCATTCCATCATGTCGGACGATTACCCTGGTTAATACAGAAAAGTGACGTGGACCAGGAACATCAAACAGAAGTCATCGCTCCTTCCACGTTTTTATAAGTGAGTCACAGAAAAATTCTCATCGGCCGCCACCTGGAATCGAACCCAGGGTCTTCCAGTTATCCGCCGGACATGCTTCCACAGCACCACAGCGGCCTTGAATTCCCCCAGACTCACATACAACTAACTGCCAAACCACGTGACAGGTTGCTTCTTTGAGCCCCGCACAATGCTGGGGATTCACCAAAGATGGTAAGCAGGAACTTAACAAATAATAACTAGGAGGCGAATGAATAATTAATACAGACAAATGACGTGGACCAGGAACATCAAACGTCCACGTCAAATGTCTGTATTAATTACTCATTCGCCTCCTAGTTATTTATTCAGTTGCTGCTTACCATCTTTGGTGAATCCACAGCATTGTGCTTGGCTCCGAGAAGCAAGTCGCTAGGCAGTTAGTGTATGTGGAAGTAACTGGAAGACCCTGGGTTCGATTCCCGGTGGCGGCCGATGATAATTTTTCCGTGACTCACTTATAAAAACGTGGAAAGAGCGATGACTTCTGTTTGATGTTCCTGGTCCACGTCACTTTTCTGTATTAACCAGGGTAATCGTCCGACATGATGGAATGCATGTGGTCAGCGGGGATGTGCAGGTAGCCATTGGCGTTCAGGGACCCATCCAATGGTACCATGGTGGTAATTGTGTACCCTGGTGGTAATTGTGTCTACCAACAGGACAATGCGCCCTGCCATGTCGCTTAAAGGGTGCTTAACTGGTTCCAGGAACACGAAAGCGATGTCTCCGTTCTCCCTTGGCCGGCGAAATCGCCTGACCTCAATCCCATAGAGCATTTGTGGGACTATTTGGATCAACAGCTTCGACGTGCAGACCTACAACGACGTCATCTCCGGGACCTCCGTGCTGTGCTGCAGTTCGAATGGTCACGTGTTCCTCGGGCAACCTTCCACGGCCTCATTGCGTCCATGCCACGCCATCTCGCTGCTGTCATCTGGACCAAGGGTGGTTATTCCCATTATTAGGCAGGAGGTCATACTATTCTGATACGACTGTGTATACTCAATGTGTAATTCTGTACCTTGAAGGTGTGTGAACTGAAGCACACTTGTGTACAATTAGCGTCTCATTATTACATCTTGATTGAAAACCACAGTCTATTTTAACAGCACAGGAGAATGTTTAATCTCAGAGGTTCGTCTTGCTACAACATCTTGATCCCCAGGTATATCTTATGTTTGTCTAAGTATAACCGTATTGCTCAATGCTATTTATTTGTTTTGTTATTTCCTTTTTAGCACGTCTTTTGTAAAAAAAGATCGTGCTTATGTTACCGGTTCGTCCGTCCGTCTATACCCACGATATCTCTGCAACTATTAGTCCGATTTGAAAAATTCTTTATGCATTCGTAAGCCTGAAATATACAAATGATGATCCTTCATGTCGTTTTTTTTTACGAAGTACAATTTTGCCGCTAGAGGGCGTAAATGCTGATTATGTCGAATTCAAAAGTACGTTTCATTCCACATATTTCCTTCTAAACATCCAATTGAAATAATTCTTTTATCTTTCGATTCCACTTATGTCGAAGAGTATTTTAGATATAGTTACTTTTTCAAATTACACATAAATTTTCTGCTACGGGGCGTAAAAGTAAATTACATATTTCCCAATAATTTTACTTCTAAAACTCAGATTTGAAAATTTTTTCTTCAACGGATATACCTCCTGATGGAAATTCTTTTGCATATAATTTAAAATTTGTGGTAAAGAATACTTTGGCCACCAGGGGGCGTAAGCGTTAATTTTTGCTTCTGATGTATTTGCCATAAAATCTGAGCGTCTAAAATATCGATTGAAAAAATTATTTCGTGGGCTGATGCCACTCACATAGATAAACCTTTTGGGAATATTTTCTTCTTAAAAGAATTCAGTTTCTCCGCCAGGGGGCGTAGATGTATATCTTATTTTCGTCAATATCTCTATTTCTGGGAGTCCGATTTGAAAAAATTATTCTTTGTTGGATAGTGTTTTCAGTGTGGGAAAAGGTTTTCCTTTAATTTCAAAAATTTCAAGTAATTCATAGACTTTCCGCTAGGGGACATAGAGGTAAATTGCGTTTCTCCCCTATATCTCTGGTTTTAAATCTCCGATTTGAAAAATTCTTTCTGCGCAGAATACAGCTCCTGATGGGAAATCGTTTGCACATAATTTCTAATTTATTTGTAAAAAAATGGTTTGGCCACCTGGGGAGTAAATCTTAATTTCCGCTACTGATGCATTTGCAGCAAAATATGAGCTTCTAAATTCTCGATTGAAAAAAAACGTCGTTTGTAGACCGATACTACTCATGTCGACAAACCTTTTAGAAACATTTTCTTCTTTAAATATTGCATGGTTTCTACGCCAGGGGGCGTAGATGTATGTCTTATTTTTGTCAGTATTTCTACTTCTAGGAGTCCGATTTGAAAAATTCCTTATTTGTTGGATAGTGTTTCCGATGCGAAATGTTTTCCTATAAATTCAAAATCTTCAAGTAAATCATAGACTTTCCGCTAGGGGGCATAAAGGTAAATTGCGTTTTCTGCTTCTAAAACTCCGATTTGAAAAAATCTTCCTGTATCGCATACAAGACCTGATGGAAAATATTTTTCACATAATTTCTGACGTTTGGTGAAGAATAGTTTGGCCACCAGGAGGCATAAGTGTTAATTTCTGCTTCTCATGTGTTTGTAGCAATATCTGGGCTGAAAACTCGACTAATATTTTTTTTTTCTTGAACCGGTACCGCTCATATGGAAAAACCTTTTGAGAATACTTTCTTCCTAAAATAATGCAGAATTTTCCCACCAGAGGGCGTAAAGTCATGTCTTCATCATCATCATCATTGTCAACCATTTTCAATCCACTGCTGGACGAAGGTCTCACCAAGTTTCCTCCACAACGGTCTGTCTTGTGCCAGCCTCCTACATGTCACTCCTGCATACTTTCGAATTTCATCCACCCATCTCCCATGTGGTCTTCTTCTGGGTCTTTCCCTGTTCCTTGGAATCCAATCTAAAATTTCAGCTGTCCATCGATGGTCTGTCCTAGCAGTATGTCCGGCCCATTGCCATTTCAGGGATTTAACTCTGATCGTGATGTCTTCCACTCTTGTCATTTTTCGGATCCACGAGTTCCTCTTCTTATCTCTCCTGGTTACACCAAGCATGCACCTCTCCAGGCTCCTCCTTTGAGTTGTCTGCAGCCTTTGTATGTCTCTTTTAGTTAAGGTCCACGTCTCTGCACCATACGTAAGCACTGGAAGGATGCATTGATCAAACACTTTTCTTTTAAGACATAATGGCATATTGCTCTTGAAAATTATGCTGTTTCTTCCAAAAGCTCTCCAGGCAAGTTTTGTATACGCCGATTAATTTCTTCATCAATGTGACCCTCACTTGATATCACATCTTATATTTGTCGATATCTCCGATTCATTTCTCATATAAATTCATGTTTTTCTTACCGCACAAGTCTGCAACCAGAGGGCGTAAGCTCACGATTCCGTTTACAGCAATATCTGAGGGATTAAAAACCCGATTGAAAATCTTCTTTCTTTGGTCAGATCTATTGTTTTCCATACCGGTTCTATTGACTTTGAATAGCTTTGATAAATTTAATTTGCGTCAGAACGGATTCAAAAGACGTGCTTATTACACCCGAAAATTCGGTGTCATCTTTCTTGTTTGTCGTCTACTGTTAGAATCTAAGTCTACGGGAAATATCCGGCCCCTGCTTTAGGCATCCTGTTTCAAGGGAAGGTAACCAAAAGTCAGCACTTCTGACCACTCAGCAACCTGAGCACCAAACGGTAGTGTAGTAGAACTTTGGTAAAACATCTGGTCTATCCCAACCGTTCCGAAATTCCGCCTTGTATTCGAATTTTAAAACAGGGGAGGATATAAATGGCAGTGATGGACTGCGCAGTAGAATAAAACTTATTGTAGAGTTAGTTTGAAATGACGCGCTACTGATTGCGAAAGTTCTCCGAAGAAATTGTTTGTTCATTATTTCTGGAATTGCTTTCTGGACTTCGGAAAGGACACCACATTTCCATTTCAATGGGAAAGGAAGCAATTTCCATACGGCAGTCCGTTGCAGTTAAAGCAAATAAAGCCTAAGGGCGAACACCGCAGCGATGGGGAGTTTATTTACCTTTGTCAGTACTTATCGCATGAGAAGTTTTATGCAGATGCTTCTGGAGGGAGCAGCCCAAGAAACTTGAAACTTTTTCTCTGAGAGATGTACTGTGATGACGTAGATCAACTAAGGTGACATACACTGACGTCCAAAATTAACGTAACGAACAAAAAATAATCAAAACAGTACAACTATAGTAGTAATTCGAATTTAGTTACGCAGAATGAAAATCAGTTTTCCAAGCTTTCGCACATCAACTAGGTGGCTTTTTCAAGGAAGACGGATAGAAACTGCAATCTGAATAACAGAACGCCTCGATATCGTGAATAACGCAAAATCCACACGACAGAGTTTAATGAGGGTGGGTCGAAAAGTAACGCACACTATTTCTTTGGCGGGGATGTGTATTTTAATACACTGGCGGAAAGTGAAAAAAGAACACCAAGAAGGAGACGTCTGATACCAACGAAATTTATACAGCATAATAACGGAATACAGAGGACAACGTGATCAAAACATTATGGCAAAATACAGCTGTATTTGCTGGTAAACTGGAAAATAACATTTCCATGTAACATGGTTAGTACGAGGTTGAACCGCCATGAACTGCGTCACACTGTGCAATTCTGGCATGGAGTCTGTCGTACAGATGTTGGATGTAAGTTTGGGGTATTGAGTTCCAAGCATCCTCAAGCTGGACGCCTAAATCGGGGATAGTCGTGGCTGGGGATAAGTCGTTGCCCCATTAAATACCACACGTGCTCAATGGGAGACAAATCCGGTGAACGTTCAGGCCATGGAAATTGTCTCACACCCTGAAGTGCATGTTGCGTTGCACGTGCCGTGTGAGGGGGGGGCGTGCGTTATCTTACTGGAAAACACCACGATGGACCGACCTTACAAATGGCACAACAACGGGCTGAATGATGTTGGTGATGTAGGAGGTGCTGTTTAACGTACCCGGTGTAAACACTAGTTGTGTACGGGAGTGATAGCTGATCGCTCCCCACACCAGGAGACCAGGTGTAGGCCCTGTGTGTCGCTGGCGGATGCAAGAAGGGTGGAGACGCTCCCCTGTGCGTCTGCGAACACGCATACGGCCATCGGAGGCTCCCAAGCACAATCTGCTTTCATCGCTGAACACGACAGATCGCCATTGCGTTCTCCAGTGCAGACGTTGGCGACACCACTGCAGCCGTTCCTGACGGTGGGCTGGAGTCTGAGTTACACATGCCAGAGGCACACGTGCACGTAGTCCTGCATCCAGTAGACGGTTGCGGATTGTTCGCACAGTCACCTCAGGTGCAACGGCAGCTCGGATTTGCGTCGCATTGGATGTTCTGCTTGACAACGCCGCTCTTCTTATGCGTCGATCGGTCCGCTCATCAGTCAGTCTGTGACTCCCGGTTCCACGTCTTCTCGTGTGGGAATGTTCCTCGGACCATTTACGCCACCATCGTACCACCACCGATACTTCCCGTCCAATTCACTCCACAATAAGACGATACGACCACCCGGCCTCGCGGAGTCCGACTAGACGACCTCGCTCAAAGTCCGATAACTGCTGAAATCGTACAAGTCTTCCATGTCCAGGCATTGCAGCTTCTTCAGGGTCTTCGCACGTGTCCGTACGCCGACGACTGATTCCATTTACTTCGCCGTACTCCTTAAATACCACCGACGATAATTTGCATATTATGCCGTGCTGTGGCGTAAGCGCTCACCGGTTGGTCCCGAAATTAACATCACACCTACGTAAACTCGACCCCATTAACATATGTAAATTTCATGATCGTCCGCCAATTCCTTCTTGGTGTTTTTTTTTCACTTTCCGCCAGTGTAGATAGGCGAAACAAAACATATACACAATGAAACTGCATTTCTTAACTGTTTTTCGACATAAGAAACAAAACGCTCTAGACATTCATCCCATCGTGGTACATGTTTTTTTTTTTTTTGTTTTTTTTTTTTTGTTTTATTGTTACATGTTCTTAGAAGAAAAGAAAAAAAAAGAGTGGGGGAAAAAATTGACAGTACATAAATGATGAACATAGACTGTAACAACAGGGAAGACAAGGGAAAAGGCAAAAATGGCCTGACATAGCCCTATACCCCCCGTAGAAGAAACAAATGAAACAACAGATAGACACATCAAGTCAGACAATCAGAAGACGTTTTGCTAATCTTTTCCTTTTCTTTTTTTTAATTATTGAAGAAGATAGAGTTTGATTTTTTTTTAAATAAATTAAAATTGTTTAAGTTAGCCAGGTTGCTAGGTAAAGAATTCCAGTATTGAGGGCCTCTGTAATTTAGAGTAAGTTTACTTGATTCAGTTTCTTTTTTAGAATACCTTGTTCATAAAAGTTCGTTTTCTGGACGTAAAGCCACCTGCGGACAATCGATTTGACTTCGTCAGCCGAATCGAAGCTTTGGTCACCCAAGAATCTTTTCTATTTCATAAGCATCTGGGCGAGCGTTGTCGTGAAGCAGTCTAACATTTGCAGCGTCAATTTTGGGTATTTCCTCACTAAGGGTACCATGCTACTTTGTCAATGTGTTATCGTAGGTTTTGACATACACAGTGGTTCCCATTGGATGAAACTCATGCGGGAGAACGCCATGCATGTTAGAGAGTACCGTCATGGACTTTTTGCGCAGATTGGATTACTCTGAATTGTGAAAGAAATACGGGATTACGCCATATAATACAAATTTTGAAGATGACAATCCGATTTTTGGCGTAAATGTGACAAGGATGGTAAGTCAGATAATATCCGAAAACTTGAAAATTTCCATCGTCCTGGAGCGGGACTCGAACCCGCGTCTCCCAGAAAACGCCCGGGTATGCTAATTACTACACCACCCAGAACGACCAAGTTTCAAGTTTCCGATCAATTATCTGACTTACCATCCTTGTCACATTTACGCCAAAAATCGGATTGCCATCTTCAAAATTTGTATTATATGGCGTAATCCCGTATTTCTTTCATGATTTATCTGCTTCTCCGGGCAAACATGGGATTGGATTCTTAACTTCCAGATTCGCTAAACGTGAATGCCGGTTGCTTCGACTAGCGAATCCTGTGATGGTTATATTCAAATTGATCGGAAACTTGAAACTTGGTCGTTCTGGGTTGTGTACTGGTTAGCATACCCGGGCGTTTTCTGGGAGACGCGGGTTCGAGTCCCGCTCCAGGACGATGAAAATGTTCAAGTTTTCGGATATTATCTGACTTACCATCCTTGTCATATTTACGCCAAAAGTCGGATTGTCATCTTCAAAATTTGTACTCTGAATTGTTTTAGTGGCGGGGAGTGTAAATGTTTCCACACCAAACAGGCCTTCATTATTTAGGGAGTGTAGTGTTATGCCCAGGAATAGTCGCTTGTCCCTACGCCTGCCAGAAACTCATGTCCTTCTTCTGCGTAACGCATCAAGTGGTCCAAGGATGACATCATTATCTCACCTTTCTGGTCGTCTGTCAAGTTTTTGGGCACCCATCGCGCATTGACCTTGCGAAATTGCAATTTGCCATGCACAATATTGTACGCTCTACAGTACGTTATGTTGAACGTCTGTGTCAATGTGCGCAGATGGATCCGCAGGTCACTGAGAATTGCCCGTTCAGTGCCACTTACAGTGGCAAGTGATGACGCGGGTACAGGTCAACCGTAACGTAGCGAATCGGTAAAGTTGTCACGGCCCTCTGCAAAGAAACTGCACCATCCGAATATTTCTTAGCATATATACGTTCATGCATAAACAGTAATAATCGAAAACTGTATAATTTATCAAAAATGACATTATCTGATAACTGAGAAAAAGAGAATGTACTTGTAGAGACGGATACACCAAACGTAAAATTTTTTTTTGTAAAACAAATTCTATTAATATTCCCAATAGTTGTGCGACCCCAAGCCAAGAGACAATAAGATAGAAATGGATAAATAAATGAAAAATACAATAGCAACTTAACCCTGGCAGGCCACAAACTTGAAATCCTATAATGACCCCAATGCGGGATCTGAGCCCAACCGCAATTTCACTAACATGTGCATCCCATCTCAAATTATCTCGTAAATATACACCCAAGAACTTTGCAACAGCCTAAAAGTCAAGGGGCACTCCACCAAATAATATCCCATTTGCAACATCCACTCTTCGCATATATCGCGAAAATAGTACACTAGTAGTTTTGGAAAAATTTATTGTTAAGGAATTACAGCAAAACCAACGAAAGTAATCTTGAAGTTCCAGATACACACGTGGGATCAACTCAGATAGAGTGTCCCCGGAAAAAAATAGGCTTGTGTCATCAGCATATAAATAGGAGTAGCACTTGAAGTAATAGTAAATAAATCATTAACATAAATAAAAAATAATAATGGTCCCAAAACCGATCCCTGACTCAAGTCCCAGTGTTGTGTTTCATAGTTAATTGTTATTGTGGATATTAATTCAAGTCCCAGTGTTGTGTTTCATAGTTAATTGTTATTGTGGATATTAATTCAAGTCCCAGTGTTGTGTTTCATAGTTAATTGTTATTGTGGATATTAATTCAAGTCCCAGTGTTGTGTTTCATAGTTAATTGTTATTGTGGATATTAATTCAAGTCCCAGTGTTGTGTTTCATAGTTAATTGTTATTGTGGATATTAATTCAAGTCCCAGTGTTGTTTCATAGTTAATTGTTATTGTGGATATTAATTCAAGTCCCAGTGTTGTTTCATAGTTAATTGTTATTGTGGATATTAATTCAAGTCCCAGTGTTGTGTTTCATAGTTAATTGTTATTGTGGATATTAATTCAAGTCCCAGTGTTGTGTTTCATAGTTAATTGTTATTGTGGATATTAATTCAAGTCCCAGTGTTGTGTTTCATAGTTAATTGTTATTGTGGATATTAATTCAAGTCCCAGTGTTGTGTTTCATAGTTAATTGTTATTGTGGATATTAATTCAAGTCCCAGTGTTGTGTTTCATAGTTAATTGTTATTGTGCATATTAATTCAAGTCCCAGTGTTGTGTTTCATAGTTAATTGTTATTGTGGATATTAATTCAAGTCCCAGTGTTGTGTTTCATAGTTAATTGTTATTGTGGATATTAATTCAAGTCCCAGTGTTGTGTTTCATAGTTAATTGTTATTGTGGATATTAATTCAAGTCCCAGTGTTGTGTTTCATAGTTAATTGTTATTGTGGATATTTACCCAAGTTTCGTTGATCTCACCTTGTTGAAGTGCAAATAATGATCAAGTGCCTATTGACAGCAATAAAGGATTAGCTGTAAGTAACAACTTCTTGAACTTTATTTGAGTAACTCGTATTTCCCTGTAGGTGAAGTTTTTGATCTATGTAGTGTTTTAGTAAGACAGCTACACAAAAACGCCACAAGTTACTTGCTGAACAGTAAGCAACGCATAGGCCATTTTGTTTGCTTAAAAAACCTGTAGTTCTTCCATGCATTTGAGAAAAATCTTTCTTCCGCAATCTAACTCCAGGTTCGTCCCTTTTCAAAGCATGTCTTTCAGAGAACTGACCACTGAAGGTTAAATTAAGGCTTTACAAGACATATTTCTACAGAAACTGTGAACAAGGTGTTAATGTTTCCTCCTGCAAGCGACCACCTACAAAAGAATTTCATAAAGAATATTTTTTAGCTTCTCTATGAAGTATCTTTTCAAGGGACTACTAAGAAGTTTATGGTGTTAGTCTTTTTTTTTTTTTTTTTTCGGGACCAGCACGCGCAATTCTAAAGGCTATAAGCAGTCGTCCGTCCCTAACTTAGGCCCACTGATTCCAGGAAAGGAACACAAACAGCAGCATCCCACGAACACACCACACATGCCTCACCCAGAACACTTGAAGCACGGTAGGGGAGTATGCAGAAATTTTTTTCGGGGGAGGGGGCAAAAAATTGGAAGTTTCTGAAATCCACCAGAATAAAATGGAAGTTAATAAAAAATGGGAAAAAACCATGTTAATAATAAAAAAAAAAAGGTATTTCTTTTTAGGTTTTTTAGGTATATAACATACATATATACCTAAATTAAGCTGATGAGTACATATTAAAAAAATGAGTGACGAAACAAATTTCTCCTTGAGAAATAATGAAATTGATTGGACTCACCTAATTCTTAAAAACTGAGATTTATTCTTCTAGGTACATTTTCGAATTTGCCAATGACTTTTTCATCTCCAACTTGAATGTCTCTATGAATAGATAATAAAGCTAGCCCATTCAGTCTTGACTCTGATGTACTGTTTCTCAAATAAGATTTCAATCGACGAATACTGGAAAAGCTTCTTTCCACTGATGCTGTGGCTACAGGAAGAATTGCCAAGATGTGAAGCAAAATGTAAATGCTGGGAAATAAGTTCTTATTGCATGATGCCAAACTTTTAACTGCGTTTTTGGGGCGTACGTCTGCTTTTTCCCTTTCCCATTTTTGACACCATAATTGATACTCGCTTTCTGTTACATTATAATATCCTAAATCAGATTCATACATTTTCACTGAAAATAATATTTGGGAATAATCATTCTTCACAGCAAAAACTGGTAGAATGTTTTGCAATGAAGTTAGTGTTTCTTTTGATGATTGAAACCTTTCATTTAATGATTCAATTATATCATCCACAAAGGGTGTAAATATACTTCTGCAGAAATATTCTTCTGGAGTTGAATATGGGACATTGCATCTATTTTTTTTATACTGCATCTACGTGGAACTTCTTCTGCTACTTTAAAACCCAATTTCACTAAATTTTCCATTATTGTTGTTGCAAAAATTTGAAATCAGAAACTTTTCTCATAACACAAATTTTGATTTAACATACATATATAAAAATTATATTGGAAGGCACAGTTTGATTATTTAACCTTATTTTGGCAGATAACATAAAAAATGAAACAGATTTCGGGGGCAAGTCCCCTTTGCCCCCCTCTAAATACGCGTCTGAACCACGGCGTATCCCGAATGAATGGTCGGAAGGCTGCGCCTCACACCACTCGACCAAGCGGGATTGCTTTGCGCTTTTACAAAATACCTCTTTAGAAGGTACTTACAGTTGAAGGGAGATTTCGCCCCTTTTAACGATAGCATGAACCGCCAACAGAAAGCATGAATTCCTCCACGTAGCATCTGCGAACTGCCGTAGAACATATGAATAATGCTGGAATGAACTTTTCTGTGAGATCTTCATGCAGGTTTTAATTTTCCGAATTACAGTAGAACCCAGATATAACGAAGCTGAAGGGGGGCCAAAAAAAAAAAAAAAAAACTTCGTTATAAGCAAACTTTGTAATACCCTCCACCCCCCAAAAAATTAAGTTAAAACGTTCGATTTCTCAATTCACAGCGTAATGCCTTAAGAGAAAAAGAAGAAAGAACTGTACAACATACCTAATAAATAGGAAATTGCAAAAGAATCAAATTTTTTACTTTTAAGCAGGGTTGTACGGTACGCTCGTAGTACATATCGTACTACATACAATACGTATTTTCAAACTACAGTACGTAGTACGCACTACAGCTGTACGCTGGAACAAAAGAATTTGTGCATAGTCGCCTGTTTTCGACTTCCTACAACGGCAACAGTTAATTGCTTTTCAACTTCATCCAGTGTTGCAGTGGACTATTTTTTGACGTCAAGTAAACGCACAAATTCTCAAGGCTTTGTATAGCAAACTTCGTTCGAAATTGCGCAGTTTTTTGCTTCTGTCTCCACGGACTCTTCCAAAGAGGAATGTTTTACACTTTTGACGACCGCTTGGTCTGTGCTGGTCGGTCCGGTTGCCACACAATCATGAGGGATAACTCCCATTTCATTGCGATAATCCCAAATTTCATCTTTCGTTTCCACAGCAACCACATGAGCAGCACCAGCACTTTCGATGGGAAACCCTTCATGTTTCCAACAGTTTCTGATTGTTTCTGAAGACATCTCATTCCAGGCTTCTCTTATTATGTCACATGCCAATCTGACATCAATAATGGTTGGTTTTTTGGTTTCTAAGTTTATCAAAATATTTCTCAGCACATTTTTGCGGTAGAGCACTTTTAAGTTCTTTATTATTTGACGTCGGCATCCCAGCTGTTGACGACGGTAAAGACCTCTGTATCATTGTTCCCCGGATGCTAGGGGACTGTATTGCGTAAAGATGGGCGATTTTGACAGCGATGATTTTTTTCTGCAAACCACAAACTGTTGCATTCGAAATTTGCAACAAATAAACTTACACCTTAGTTCTTCTCTCAGCTAAAGTTCGTTATATGCGATTTGTGACAAAAATGTCATTCGTAATATGCGATACAATTAACATTAAGTTGCCGTGTAAACAGAGGTGACATTAGATCTTTTGGGACCCTAGGTGCTAAAAGGTTCAGGGGCCCCTCCCCTTCTTATCTCATCAGAAACTTTCATCCATCAGATTAACAAAACAAGTTAGTAAAATCACGCAATGCATTGATTATGATACGCTTTCCAACATACCAGAAATTATTACTCAAGTTATGAGGATAATGGCTGTGGAATAAATCTCGGTCCTGTGCCCTGACCTTTGACCCCATTTCGATGATATTCAACAGAACCGGTTCAGTACACCTCAAGAATAACATACTAAAGTTTTGTCGCAATAGAAGCAGTTTTAAGCAAGTTATGAGAATAATGGCTGTGGAATAAATCTTGCTTTTGTGCAATGACCTTTGATCCCATTTCGTTGACATTCAACAGAACCGGTTCACTATACCTCCGGAACAACGTGATAACGTTTTGTCGTAATCGAAACATTTTAGGTAAGTTATGATGCACAAGGGCAATGGAATGGATCCCACTCCAGTGTCCTGACCTTTGACCCCATTTCTCCCATTTTCAATAGGGTTCGTCCCCAGTGGCTCCCTATCACACACTAAAATTTCATCGAAATCGAACCATTTTTACGCAAGTTATGACGTATAAGGGCAACGGAACAAATCCCGCTCTTATGTCCTGCAAGACCTTTGACCCCATTTCGACAATTTTCCATACGGTTCGTGCCCAGGTGGTTCCCTACCAAATACTAAAATTTCATCGAAATCGAACCATATTTACGCAAGTTATGACGCATAAAGGCAATGAAATGTATCCCGCTTTTATGTCCTGACCTTTGACCCCATTCCGCCCATTTTCAACAGGGTTCGTTCATAGGTGGTTCCTTACCACATACTAAAATTTCATGGAAATCGAACCATTTTTACGCAAGTTATGATGCATGAGAGCAATGGAATGGATCCCGCTCCTATGTCCTGACCTTTGACCCTGTTTCGCCAATTTTCAATAGGGTTCGTTCCCAGGTGGTCCCCTACCACACACTAACATTCCATCGAAATCGAACCATTTTTACGCAAGTTATGAGGCATAAGAGCAATGGAATGGATCCCGCTCCTATGTCCTGACCTTTGACCCTGTTTCGCCAATTTTCAATAGGGTTCGTTCCCAGGTGGTCCCCTACCACATACTAAATTTTCGTCGAAATCGAACCATTTTCACGTGAGTTATCGTGCGGACGGATGGACGGACAAAGCCGGAGCATATACGCTTCTTCAACCTACGGTTGGAAAGCGTAAATAAAAGAAGGGAAGGGAGTCAAGAAAAAGGTTTTTACGCTTTTTAAAATGTCATTATATCATCATATTATTAAAACGTTCTGTAAGAAACAGCGCTAGCATAATAATTTTGTCTGTCCATGCACATCAACTTTTTGATTTTAGAGATATTTCAAAAATTATTTTTGCGGCTAATAGGAAATCAGTGGATATTAGGTTTGGCATTTTAAATACCTGTATCCCATTTATACCTGCACTGCAGTTATCGGAAACAGAAGCTACGAATTAAATGCAAAAGATCCGGTTTGAAAATGGAAAAGTAGGTACTGCAGGTTTTTGAATAAGAATATCATTGAAACTTTTTATTGCTTTTTCAATAGCTAGTTTTATGTAGATTTAAGGAGAGAATACTTGATAATTATCAGTATAAAACCAGGGGAGAAGAAAGTAATGAGAAAATGTTGTTGCAATACAATAAAAATGACTTTTAACACTATTAAATAAGACAGTGTGATATTCTCAAATTTCTTTACTTTTTCAGCCTAAATATTAATAACTCTTTTGGTTTAGGATGGCTTAGAGGGATAAGGGACAAGAAAGAACTTGATTATCCTAAAAAGAATTATCCTATGAAGAATATTTTTTTCTTCATTGATTATCCGACCAAGAAGGGAAAAACAATAACAGCAAACACCCCCGATCATGAAGAAAGTTTTTACAAGCACTCCTCATCGTAACTCGGGAGGAAGGTGGGAAGGTTTCAGCACATACAGTTTATGTTCCCTTGGCTGGAAGTAGCATGAAAGTAGTTTATAGCACAACAGGCCAGTTAAGAATTCGTCTTAAAAAATGAAAAGTGTGGGAAGCGTGAATGCCTCCTTTATCGACCACTGAAAGGGAATCAAAATTATTTTAAGCATTCCTTTCAAAATACGTATATCGATAAGAACTCGAAAATTCGGAATAACAGCAAGAAAAATATGTTATTAATATGAGAAAGTAAAATATCAATTGACATTACAAAGTAGTCGCTTTAAGAATTGATTTATTCAGTCCGTGAAAACCAAAGGAAAACTGAAAATCCAATTATACACAGTGCGTCAAAGAATTTTTAAGACTGGCGCTAGATTTTAGCCTACGGTGGCGCCACCAGTGTAATCGCGAATGCTGTATAAACCGTGACCATCTGCTTGCTTTCTGCCAAAAGTACTGCGAAGTTGTTAAAGTAACTCAAACGAAACGGTCGTTCGATAGAGAAGTAAAATTTTTTTCATGTTGAATTATTAAGATGGAACAAAGGGCTGTTATTAAATTTAACGCAAAACTTAGTAAAAGTAGCTCGGAAACGTAACAAATGATGAAACAAGTTTACGGCGAGTTTTGTTTAAGTAGATCAAATGTTTTCCTGTGGCACAAACGTTTTTGGACGGAAGAGATACGCTAGAAGATGATAAGCATACCGGAAGACCAAGTTCATCTAGGACACCTGAGATTATTGAAAAAGTGCGTGATTTCGTGGAAAACAATCGATGTGCGTCACTAAGAATGATGGAAGAATATTTAAACATCAACAAAGAAACGATTCGAACCATCCTGCATGAAGATTTGGGCAAAACAAAAGTCTGTGCTAAATTTGTTCCACACACGTTAACCAATGAACAAAAATGAAGGAGAAGTGCACATTGCAGAGACATCATTTCAGCCGCTGAAAATGATCCAAACTTCTTAAAATCGATTGTTACAGGTGATGAAACATGGTGTTTTCAATATGATCCTAAAACAAAGCGACAAAGTGCGGAATGGAAGTTAAAAAACTCGCCACAAGCCAAAAAATCAAGGAAAGTTCCATGGAAAATCAAAACAATGCTCATTACATTATTCGATAGTAAGGGTATTATCCCGAAAGAATTTGTTCCTAGTGGACAAACAATTACTGGTGAGTTTTATTTAAATGTTTTGAGGCGTTTGATGGGCAGAATTCGTCGCATTCGTCCAGAATATCGAGATGAAAACAGTTGGTGTTTGTTGCACGATAATGCACCCAGTCACACCTCACTTCTTGTTCTTAGATTTTTGGTGAAAAATAACGTCTGTGTGTGTTGAATCATCATCCGTATTCGCCTGATTTAGCACCCTGCGACTTTTCTTTGTTCCCAAACTTTAAAATGACGTTAAAAGGGTGTTATTTTGATGATATTTCGACCATACGAACAGCTTCGACGCGTGCTTTGAAGGCGATTCCGCAAAGTGAACTGCAACAGGCATTCGAATCATTATTAAATCGCTGTTACAAGTGTATTGAAGCCGGAGGGACTTATTTTGAATAACAAACCAAAACAAATTATAATTTCTTGTTTCTATTTCATTTTACAGACCCATTCTTAAAAATTCTTTGACGTACTGTGTATGTTTTTGGGGCCCCGAAAACTTTGAGGCCCTAGGCGCGCGCCTAGTGGGAAATCCGCCCCTGCGTTTAAACACGAGGGAGCCGATAAAAATTCGTTATATACGGAACTTCGCTTTATGCTAGCTAGCTCTTTATATCGGGGTTCTACTGTACTTTCACCTTCTTGTTCAAGAGAATTAGCCCCGCAAATTTTGTAAGCTCTTTTTATTTCCCAAAAGAGGTTAGTTACTTAAATTTCATTAATATTCTTTAGGTTACGGCTAATCCTCGGTTATCCTGTCACTCAGAAAATTGAAGCATCCGAAACGCGATGCTTGAATAAACCGAAGTTTAAAGAGTTTTGCGTCCAGATGAGTAATCCCTGTAATTAGATATACCTGGGATGTTTATGCGCCTTCGTGGCTAACTGAATTGTAATAAATGGCGACTAGTCGACGCTCATTTTCCCGGTTTACTTTGCATTTAATTTCCCCCTTTACTTCGGTTTAACATTCATTTTCCACTTCACACTCACTGTTCTCTGCTTCTTTTACCTCTCTGTACGTGCAACCTTCTACGAGGCAAAGCGCATTCATTCTTCTTTCTTTTCTAAAGCGTTTTCCGAACCCTATCTCTTCCGTTCCAAAACAATTCAGGTTTTCTCCGAAAATGCAAGAGGAAGCGATGTGTTGGCGGAAACAAACATGTTAGCACACGAAAGAACTGCCATTTTTCATTTAATTAAGAAGGGAAGCCATGGAATACATGTTGGCGTTCTGGTGAAGAGAGAGCCAGTTCGTATTGCCACGAAGCGCGCTGGCTTTAAGCGGTCAATTTATCTATGTTAATTCTGACGTTGAATTATTCCACGCGTCCTCTGCATCGCTCTTCATTACGCTGCTGGCTTCTCCAGTTGCTGAAGACTTCTTGCTAATCATGCTCCGAGGAAAAAAACAAATCTTGACTCAAGGTACGCTTGCTTGCATGGTTCCGAAGAGCTTTTTGAATCTAATTGTTCCACACGTGTCGAAAATGGTGGCGAAGCGATAAGTTGGGCTGGCTTGAAAAATCGCCAAGTCATGATCAAATTATCCAATAATCTTAGGTGAGAATTCAATGTATCTACCATGTCTGTATGTGTGCGTGCATGTATATGTAGTTACTACTTAAAAAGAGGATAAGTGTTTAAGAATTGAAGAAGGCAGTTTTCTTCTTTTTCCTTTTCACACCTTTCAGAAATGCGTGTTTTGCGATCTACGTCAAACTGTTCTTAAAGAAATAATCTTCTTTGCATCGAAGGAAGCCTTGTAAACTGGCCTTGGAACACACACATTGCAGTTCTTCGAATTATTCATGTGGTCCATGACAGAACAAAATGTACCAACATAATTAACATAAAATTTTGTAGGTTGAGAAAGCTATTTCGCATAAAATCTTTATTACTCTTTCTTTCTTTTATAATCTGATGGATGTTTTACCTTTGCGTGAGTTTGAAAGGTAATATCAACTGTTGGCGAAGGAATATAATCTGGAAGTTATTTAAATTTGACTTCCAAAGAGAAAAGTATTCGACCCAGCTCTGCCACCAGTAATTGCTGTCTTCAAGGAGATCCTTAAAACCTGTATTCGACTGAAGTGACAATTGAACCAGCATTGCCCGATTTCATTCCGAAAGCGTGTAATCAGCCTATGACAGCACGTTTCCAAGAAAATGAAATACACTCTCTCGAAACAAAATTTGCCAGACCAGCAAGTAGAATCGCAAATGCTGTGAAACTTACTGCATTAACAAGAGAGTAGATAGTAAGAAATGATGACATTCACAGGTAAAAAGAAATAAAAGCAATACTCGAAAAGGAAGCTTACAGAGCCATGATAGTATAAAGCAAAGCCTATATGATGAGAACTGCAATCGGCCACCGTCAGCGGAATGCTGTTGCATAGATGTCTTATTGTGGTAAGAGGTGTGTGGAGAGTTTAATGCGAAGTACTATGTGATGTTATGATTTGTTATGGAAGTGCTACATCCTCAATAAAGCATCTTTTCCGTAAGTTTGACTTCTGTTGTTTACATGTTTCTTCTGGCCGTTAAGGTTTAATTTAGGAACTATTTTATCTTATGGTTATGTTTTTTAAATAACGTAGAAGTACGAAAAGACTTCTACGTCATAACCCATTCTACACAACACGAAATTGAAGGCGTCATCGAATTGGCCACTGATGCAGGATACTCATTGATCTTTATCCAAAAGGCCAAGGTCAAACGTTCTAATCTTCCTGTGCCACAGCTTCGCTACCTAGGTTCAATTTCCCCACATAACAAGTGTGTCTAACAAACTCCAGAACGCCCTCTAGAAGATGAACTACAGTGTCGGCATAAGGTTTCCTGCATCTTTACATACTGTACTGAAGAGAAATACTGAAAAACCACCCGTTTCCAACGAAGCAGGTGTTTATGCGATCCTCCTACAATATCCGAACGACTCTAAACGTTATACTACATTGGAATGACCAAGCGTTCGTTTAGAATTAGAATCAACGAGCATAAAAGGGACACAAACTACGGTAAAGTAGCCACGACCCTTTTCAGAGAAATCAGATTCAAGTCCGCTAATCCTATGTGGGATGCTATAAAGAAATTTGCTACCTTCGTTACTCCTAAATGTACAGCCATTCCGGAAACCTTGGAGATCATTACCAACAGTAATACTTGCAATGACAGCATCTCACCGGAGTTGTCACAAATTTGAAGCCAGTTTTTCAAGTAAAGCCTTCTTCCTACGAGGATACCGCGTGCACAACCAGCATAATGCCTCGTGTCTTTAAATGAAAATTGCGTCGTATCTATTTATTGTCAAGTCACTGCGTTAAAATTGTTGAAGCGTTCTATTATTCAATTTTCAGTTTCTGTCTGTCTTCCTTGAAAAAGCCATCTGGTTGATGTGCGAAAGCTTAGAAACGATTGTTTAACGCCAATAAATCGGATTACTAGCATAGAATTTGCATTTATTGTGAAAGTTTTGGTGATTTGTTGTACTTTATGAGTTTCACTGGTGAATCTGTTTACTTTTATTAGTTTATGATCGTGGCACATGTATATATACACTACCTACCAACAAATAATTGGACACCTGTGATAGTAAAGGAAAACGAAGTTTATTCATCTTCAATAGTTGGTGAAGCCTCCACGAGCGGCGATTACAGCTGCGACCCTCCGGGGCATGCTCTCAACCAGGCGTTGTACGACGGCTAGCGGTATTTTCTTTCACTCGGATTGGAGAAGACATGTCAGTTCCTTCACCGATTTCGGACCCTTAAGTCGACGCTCCAACTCGTCCCAGAGGTGCTCGATAGGGTTAAGGTCTGGGCTCTGCGCAGGCCAGTCCATTCGATTAACCCCATTGTCACCATACCAAGCCATGGTGGACCTCGCAACATCACAGGTGGCATTGTCATACTGAAAGTAACTTGGGTCCACCCCGTAAAACTGCCGCAACGTAGGAAGCGCATGGTCATCCCAAATGGTGCAGTAGGTCTCGGCGTTGAGTCTACCAGGAATTACGACAAAGGGTCCCGTGCCATATGAGGAGAAACACCATCATAGCATAATTCCACCGCCGCCGAACTTCACAGTTGGCACAATACATTCCGGCAGTAGGCGTTATCCAGGCAGATGCCAAACCCAGACCCTGCCATCTGAACAGTAGAGGGTGAACCTTGATTCGTCGCTCCAGAGAACCTGTTTCCTCTGTTCAACGGTCCACTGTCGACGTTCTTTGCACCACGTTAGCCGAGCAGCGCTATTGGACTTGGTGATCATAGGCTTGTGGGCGGCAGCACGTCCATGATAACCGAGCAGATGGGCTTCCTTACGGATGGTATTCATCGAAAGAACACTCCCGGATGCCTGTTAAAACTCCTCGCGGATGTGGCCCATCGATTTGGTGCGGTTCTTCCGAATTTCTGTGGCCAGCACCCGTCGGTCTCTAACTCCCAGTTTTGTGCGTCTGCCGGGTCGGGACACATTCCGACAGTCACCTCTCATCTTTCACTTGCCAAAAACCCTTTCATTAAACCAAAAACCATCTTTCATTAAACCAAAAACCCTGCATATATAAACGGAAACGAAACCATATACACGTCTTTCAAGAGACCTACTCGGAAAGTCGTGTCGTCCTCCAACAACAGAGGGAAAAATTAAACCAAAAACCCTGCATAGATAAACGGAAACGAAACCATGTGCACGTCTTTCAAGAGACCTACTCGGAAAGTCGTGTCGTCCTCCAACAACAGAGGGAAAAATTAAACCAAAAACCCTGCATAGATAAACGGAAACGAAACCATGTGCACGTCTTTCAAGAGACCTACTCGGAAAGTCGTGTCGTCCTCCAACAACAGAGGGAAAAATTAAACCAAAAACCCTGCATAGATAAACGGAAACGAAACCATGTGCACGTCTTTCAAGAGACCTACTCGGAAAGTCGTGTCGTCCTCCAACAACAGAGGGAAAAATTAAACCAAAAACCCTGCATAGATAAACGGAAACGAAACCATGTGCACGTCTTTCAAGAGACCTACTCGAAAAGTCGTGTCGTCCTCCAACAACAGAGGGAAAAATTAAACCAAAAACCCTGCATAGATAAACGGAAACGAAACCATGTGCACGTCTTTCAAGAGACCTACTCGGAAAAGTCGTGTCGTCCTCCAACAACAGAGGGAAAAATTAAACCAAAAACCCTGCATAGATCAAACGGAAACGAAACCATGTGCACGTCTTTCAAGAGACCTACTCGAAAAGTCGTGTCGTCTTCCAACAACAGAGGGAAAAATTAAACCAAAAACCCTGCATAGATCAAACGGAAACGAAACCATGTGCACGTCTTTCAAGAGACCTACTCGAAAAGTCGTGTCGTCCTCCAACAACAGAGGGAAAAATTAAACCAAAAACCCTGCATAGATAAACGGAAACGAAACCATGTGCACGTCTTTCAAGAGACCTACTCGAAAAGTCGTGTCGTCCTCCAACAACAGAGGGAAAAATTAAACCAAAAACCCTGCATAGATAAACGGAAACGAAACCATGTGCACGTCTTTCAAGAGACCTACTCGAAAAGTCGTGTCGTCCTCCAACAACAGAGGAAAAAATTAAACCAAAAACCCTGCATAGATAAACGGAAACGAAACCATGTGCACGTCTTTCAAGAGACCTACTCGAAAAGTCGTGTCGTCCTCCAACAACAGAGGGAAAAATTAAACCAAAAACCCTGTATAGATAAACGGAAACGAAACCATGTGCACGTCTTTCAAGAGACCTACTCGAAAAGTCGTGTCGTCCTCCAACAACAGAGGGAAAAATTAAACCAAAAACCCTGCATAGATAAACGGAAACGAAACCATGTGCACGTCTTTCAAGAGACCTACTCGAAAAGTCGTGTCGTCCTCCAACAACAGAGGGAAAAATTAAACCAAAAACCCTGCATAGATAAACGGAAACGAAACCATGTGCACGTCTTTCAAGAGACCTACTCGAAAAGTCGTGTCGTCCTCCAACAACAGAGGGAAAAATTAAACCAAAAACCCTGCATAGATAAACGGAAACGAAACCATGTGCACGTCTTTCAAGAGACCTACTCGAAAAGTCGTGTCGTCCTCCAACAACAGAGGGAAAAATTAAACCAAAAACCCTGCATAGATAAACGGAAACGAAACCATGTGCACGTCTTTCAAGAGACCTACTCGAAAAGTCGTGTCGTCCTCCAACAACAGAGGGAAAAAATTAAACCAAAAACCCTGCATAGATAAACGGAAACGAAACCATATACACGTCTTTCAAGAGACCTACTCGAAAAGTCGTGTCGTCCTCCAACAACAGAGGGAAAAATTAAACCAAAAACCCTGCATAGATAAACGGAAACGAAACCATGTGCACGTCTTTCAAGAGACCTACTCGAAAAGTCGTGTCGTCCTCCAACAACAGAGGGAAAAATTAAACCAAAAACCCTGCATAGATAAACGGAAACGAAACCATGTGCACGTCTTTCAAGAGACCTACTCGAAAAGTCGTGTCGTCCTCCAACAACAGAGGGAAAAATTAAACCAAAAACCCTGCATAGATAAACGGAAACGAAACCATGTGCACGTCTTTCAAGAGACCTACTCGAAAAGTCGTGTCGTCCTCCAACAACAGAGGGAAAAATTAAACCAAAAACCCTGCATAGATAAACGGAAACGAAACCATGTGCACGTCTTTCAAGAGACCTACTCGAAAAGTCGTGTCGTCCTCCAACAACAGAGGAAAAAATTAAACCAAAAACCCTGCATAGATAAACGGAAACGAAACCATGTGCACGTCTTTCAAGAGACCTACTCGAAAAGTCGTGTCGTCCTCCAACAACAGAGGGAAAAATTAAACCAAAAACCCTGCATAGATAAACGGAAACGAAACCATGTGCACGTCTTTCAAGAGACCTACTCGAAAAGTCGTGTCGTCCTCCAACAACAGAGGGAAAAATTAAACCAAAAACCCTGCATAGATAAACGGAAACGAAACCATGTGCACGTCTTTCAAGAGACCTACTCGAAAAGTCGTGTCGTCCTCCAACAACAGAGGGAAAAAATTAAACCAAAAACCCTGCATAGATAAACGGAAACGAAACCATGTGCACGTCTTTCAAGAGACCTACTCGAAAAGTCGTGTCGTCCTCCAACAACAGAGGGAAAAATTAAACCAAAAACCCTGCATAGATCAAACGGAAACGAAACCAGATACACGTCTTTCAAGAGACCTACTCGAAAAGTCGTGTCGTCCTCCAACAACAGAGGGAAAAAATTAAACCAAAAACCCTGCATAGATCAAACGGAAACGAAACCATATACACGTCTTTCAAGAGACCTACTCGAAAAGTCGTGTCGTCCTCCAACAACAGAGGGAAAAATTAAACCAAAAACCCTGCATAGATAAACGGAAACGAAACCATGTGCACGTCTTTCAAGAGACCTACTCGAAAAGTCGTGTCGTCCTCCAACAACAGAGGGAAAAAATTAAACCAAAAACCCTGCATAGATAAACGGAAACGAAACCATGTGCACGTCTTTCAAGAGACCTACTCGAAAAGTCGTGTCGTCCTCCAACAACAGAGGAAAAATTAAACCAAAAACCCTGCATAGATAAACGGAAACGAAACCATGTGCACGTCTTTCAAGAGACCTACTCGAAAAGTCGTGTCGTCCTCCAACAACAGAGGGAAAAATTAAACCAAAAACCCTGCATAGATAAACGGAAACGAAACCATGTGCACGTCTTTCAAGAGACCTACTCGAAAAGTCGTGTCGTCCTCCAACAACAGAGGAAAAAATTAAACCAAAAACCCTGCATAGATAAACGGAAACGAAACCATGTGCACGTCTTTCAAGAGACCTACTCGAAAAGTCGTGTCGTCCTCCAACAACAGAGGGAAAAATTAAACCAAAAACCCTGCATAGATAAACGGAAACGAAACCATGTGCACGTCTTTCAAGAGACCTACTCGAAAAGTCGTGTCGTCCTCCAACAACAGAGGAAAAAATTAAACCAAAAACCCTGCATAGATAAACGGAAACGAAACCATGTGCACGTCTTTCAAGAGACCTACTCGAAAAGTCGTGTCGTCCTCCAACAACAGAGGGAAAAATTAAACCAAAAACCCTGCATAGATAAACGGAAACGAAACCATGTGCACGTCTTTCAAGAGACCTACTCGAAAAGTCGTGTCGTCCTCCAACAACAGAGGGAAAAATTAAACCAAAAACCCTGCATAGATAAACGGAAACGAAACCATGTGCACGTCTTTCAAGAGACCTACTCGAAAAGTCGTGTCGTCCTCCAACACCAGAGGGAAAAATTAAACCAAAAACCCTGCATAGATAAACGGAAACGAAACCATGTGCACGTCTTTCAAGAGACCTACTCGAAAAGTCGTGTCGTCCTCCAACACCAGAGGGAAAAATTAAACCAAAAACCCTGCATAGATAAACGGAAACGAAACCATGTGCACGTCTTTCAAGAGACCTACTCGAAAAGTCGTGTCGTCCTCCAACAACAGAGGGAAAAATTAAACCAAAAACCCTGCATAGATAAACGGAAACGAAACCATGTGCACGTCTTTCAAGAGACCTACTCGAAAAGTCGTGTCGTCCTCCAACAACAGAGGGAAAAATTAAACCAAAAACCCTGCATAGATAAACGGAAACGAAACCATGTGCACGTCTTTCAAGAGACCTACTCGAAAAGTCGTGTCGTCCTCCAACAACAGAGGGAAAAAATTAAACCAAAAACCCTGCATAGATAAACGGAAACGAAACCATGTGCACGTCTTTCAAGAGACCTACTCGAAAAGTCGTGTCGTCCTCCAACAACAGAGGGAAAAATTAAACCAAAAACCCTGCATAGATAAACGGAAACGAAACCATGTGCACGTCTTTCAAGAGACCTACTCGAAAAGTCGTGTCGTCCTCCAACAACAGAGGGAAAAATTAAACCAAAAACCCTGCATAGATAAACGGAAACGAAACCATGTGCACGTCTTTCAAGAGACCTACTCGAAAAGTCGTGTCGTCCTCCAACAACAGAGGGAAAAATTAAACCAAAAACCCTGCATAGATAAACGGAAACGAAACCATGTGCACGTCTTTCAAGAGACCTACTCGAAAAGTCGTGTCGTCCTCCAACAACAGAGGGAAAAATTAAACCAAAAACCCTGCATAGATAAACGGAAACGAAACCATGTGCACGTCTTTCAAGAGACCTACTCGAAAAGTCGTGTCGTCCTCCAACAACAGAGGGAAAAATTAAACCAAAAACCCTGCATAGATAAACGGAAACGAAACCATGTGCACGTCTTTCAAGAGACCTACTCGAAAAGTCGTGTCGTCCTCCAACAACAGAGGGAAAAATTAAACCAAAAACCCTGCATAGATAAACGGAAACGAAACCATGTGCACGTCTTTCAAGAGACCTACTCGAAAAGTCGTGTCGTCCTCCAACAACAGAGGGAAAAATTAAACCAAAAACCCTGCATAGATAAACGGAAACGAAACCATGTGCACGTCTTTCAAGAGACCTACTCGAAAAGTCGTGTCGTCCTCCAACAACAGAGGGAAAAATTAAACCAAAAACCCTGCATAGATAAACGGAAACGAAACCATGTGCACGTCTTTCAAGAGACCTACTCGAAAAGTCGTGTCGTCCTCCAACACCAGAGGGAAAAATTAAACCAAAAACCCTGCATAGATAAACGGAAACGAAACAATGTGCACGTCTTTCAAGAGACCTACTCGAAAAGTCGTGTCGTCCTCCAACACCAGAGGGAAAAATTAAACCAAAAACCCTGCATAGATAAACGGAAACGAAACCATGTGCACGTCTTTCAAGAGACCTACTCGAAAAGTCGTGTCGTCCTCCAACAACAGAGGGGAAAATTAAACCAAAAACCCTGCATAGATAAACGGAAACGAAACCATGTGCACGTCTTTCAAGAGACCTACTCGAAAAGTCGTGTCGTCCTCCAACAACAGAGGGAAAAATTAAACCAAAAACCCTGCATAGATAAACGGAAACGAAACCATGTGCACGTCTTTCAAGAGACCTACTCGAAAAGTCGTGTCGTCCTCCAACAACAGAGGGAAAAATTAAACCAAAAACCCTGCATAGATAAACGGAAACGAAACCATGTGCACGTCTTTCAAGAGACCTACTCGAAAAGTCGTGTCGTCCTCCAACAACAGAGGGAAAAATTAAACCAAAAGCCCTGCATAGATAAACGGAAACGAAACCATGTGCATGTCTTTCAAGAGACCTACTCGAAAAGTCGTGTCGTCCTCCAACAACAGAGGGAAAAATTAAACCAAAAACCCTGCATAGATAAACGGAAACGAAACCATGTGCACGTCTTTCAAGAGACCTACTCGGAAAGTCGTGTCGTCCTTCAACAACAGAGGGAAAAATTAAACCAAAAACCCTGCATAGATAAACGGAAACGAAACCATGTGCACGTCTTTCAAGAGACCTACTCGAAAAGTCGTGTCGTCCTTCAACAACAGAGGGAAAAATTAAACCAAAAACCCTGCATAGATAAACGGAAACGAAACCATGTGCACGTCTTTCAAGAGACCTACTCGGAAAGTCGTGTCGTCCTTCAACAACAGAGGGAAAAATTAAACCAAAAACCCTGCATAGATAAACGGAAACGAAACCATGTGCACGTCTTTCAAGAGACCTACTCGGAAAGTCGTGTCGTCCTTCAACAACAGAGGGAAAAATTAAACCAAAAACCCTGCATAGATAAACGGAAACGAAACCATGTGCACGTCTTTCAAGAGACCTACTCGGAAAGTCGTGTCGTCCTTCAACAACAGAGGGAAAAATTAAACCAAAAACCCTGCATAGATAAACGGAAACGAAACCATGTGCACGTCTTTCAAGAGACCTACTCGGAAAGTCGTGTCGTCCTTCAACAACAGAGGGAAAAATTAAACCAAAAACCCTGCATATATCAAACGGAAACGAAACCATATACACGTCTTTCAAGAGACCTACTCGAAAAGTCGTGTCGTCCTTCAACAACAGAGGGAAAAATTAAACCAAAAACCCTGCATATATCAAACGGAAACGAAACCATATACACGTCTTTCAAGAGACCTACTCGAAAAGTCGTGTCGTCCTCTAACAACAGAGGGAAAAATTAAACCAAAAACCCTGCATATATCAAACGGAAACGAAACCATATACACGCCTTTCAAGAGACCTACTCGAAAAGTCGTGTCGTCCTTCAACAACAGAGGGAAAAATTAAACCAAAAACCCTGCATATATCAAACGGAAACGAAACCATATACACGTCTTTCAAGAGACCTACTCGAAAAGTCGTGTCGTCTTCCAACAACAGAGGGAAAAATTAAACCAAAAACCCTGCATAGATCAAACGGAAACGAAACCATGTGCACGTCTTTCAAGAGACCTACTCGAAAAGTCGTGTCGTCCTTCAACAACAGAGGGAAAAATTAAACCAAAAACCCTGCATATATCAAACGGAAACGAAACCATATACACGTCTTTCAAGAGACCTACTCGAAAAGTCGTGTCGTCCTCCAACAACAGAGGGAAAAATTAAACCAAAAACCCTGCATATATCAAACGGAAACGAAACCATATACACGTCTTTCAAGAGACCTACTCGAAAAGTCGTGTCGTCCTGCAACAACAGAGGGAAAAATTAAACCAAAAACCCTGCATATATCAAACGGAAACGAAACCATATACACGTCTTTCAAGAGACCTACTCGAAAAGTCGTGTCGTCCTTCAACAACAGAGGGAAAAATTAAACCAAAAACCCTGCATATATCAAACGGAAACGAAACCATATATACCCGTCTTTCAAGAGACCTACTCGAAAAGTCGTGTCGTCCTTCAACAACAGAGGGAAAAATTAAACCAAAAACCCTGCATATATCAAACGGAAACGAAACCATATACACGCCTTTCAAGAGACCTACTCGAAAAGTCGTGTCATCCTTCAACAACAGAGGGAAAAATTAAACCAAAAACCCTGCATATATCAAACGGAAACGAAACCATATACACGTCTTTCAAGAGACCTACTCGAAAAGTCGTGTCGTCCTCCAACAACAGAGGGAAAAATTAAACCAAAAACCCTGCATATATCAAACGGAAACGAAACCATATACACGTCTTTCAAGAGACCTACTCGAAAAGTCGTGTCGTCCTCCAACAACAGAGGGAAAAATTAAACCAAAATTTTCATTAATACCGCGCTACGTATTAATGAAAATTTTTGTTTTGATGGAGGGCCTCACCACTTACCTGCTTACCTGGCCCTATGCCCCAGACCATTTTAGTCGGGCCCTGGTCCGAAGTCTGTCTGTCCCAAACAATAAAAGCCCAGAACCCCACCGAGGAACAACCGATTTGCACGGAAATGATTCCTTTCTACTCAGAGACGCCTCACACCTAACAGATACGGTAGAAAAGTACGTTCCATTCGTGCGAAGCCTGTCTGTCCGTCCGTATGGAAGTATTAAGTCACGTAACCCCGCCGAAAAACCAATTTGCACGTAAATGATTTCTTTCTATTAGGATACGCCTCACACTTATCAGTTGTGATAGAAAATTACGTTCATCCGTCCGCTGTCTGTCCGTCCGTCCGGTAAAATAAAAACGCATACCCGACCGAGAAACAACCGATTTGCACGGAAATGATTTCTTCCTACTCCGGGACGACTCACACCTATCAGGTACGAAAAAAAATTTACGTTTCATCCGTCCGTTGTCTGTCTGTCCATCCGTCCGGAAGAATAAAAACTTAACCGACAGAGACAACCGATTTGCAGGGAAATGATTTCTTTCTACTCGAGGACGCCTCAAACCTGTCATGTACGATAAAAAATTACGTTCCATTCGTCCGAAGTCTGTCCGTCCATCCGTGCGGAAGTATAAAATCACTTAACCCCGCCGAAAAACAACTGATTTGCACGGAAAATATTTCTTTCTACTAGGTACGCCTCACACTAATAAGATGTGATAGAAAATTACGTTCCATTCGTCCCTTGTTTGTCCGTCCGTCAGTCAGGAAGAATAAAAACTCATACCCGACCGAGAAACAACCGATTTGCACGGAAATGATTTCTTTCTACTCGGAGACGTCTCAACCTATCAGGAACGATACAAAATTACGTTCCATCCGTCCGTTGTCAGTCTGTCCGTCCATCCGTCCGGAAGAATAAAAACGTAACCGACAGAGAGACAACCAATTTGCACGGAAATTATTTCTTTCAATTCGGGGACGCCTCACACCTATCAGGTACGAACGAAAATTATGTTCCGTCACTCGGCCGTCTGTCTGGCCGTCCGTCCCAAATAATAAAAGCCCCAAACCCAACGAGAAACGACAGATTTGCATGGAAATGATTTTTTCTACTCAAGGACTCCTCGCACCTATCAGAAAAGATAGAACATTACATTCCATCCATCCGCTGTCTGCCTGTCTGTGCGCCCGTAAGTATAAAATCACATAACCTCAGGCACGTAACTCCAACGAGAAACAACCGATTTTCACGGAAATTATTCCTTTCTACTCAGGGACGCCTCACACCTATCAGATACGATAGAAAATTACGTTCTATTCATCCGAAGTCTGTCCGTCCGTACGGAAATATAAAATCACTTAACCCCGCCGAAAAAGAACTGATTTGCACGGAAATGATTTCTTTTTACTGTGGTGTGCCTCACACTTATCAGATGTGATAGAAGATGACGTTGCATCCGTCCGCCGTCTGTCTGTCAGCCCTTCCGTCCAGAAGTATAAAAGCACGTAACCCAAAGGAGAAAGAACCGATCTGCACGGAAATCATATCTTTCTTCTCAGGGACGCCTCATACTTCCCAGATCTAATAAAAATTACGTTCCATCCGTCCGCCGTATGTCTGTCTGTCCGTCCCAAAGAATAAAAGCCCCAAACCCAACGGGAAACAACCGATTTGCACGGAAATGAATTCGTTCTAGTAAGAGAGGCCTCACACCTATCAGATATGATAGAAAATTACGTCCCATCCGCCTGCCGTCTTTCAGTCTGTCCCAAAGCAGAAAAGCACATCTTTCATCCTCAATTTTTTTTATGTAATTCAAGATCTATTGCACATATCCACAAAAAATTCAATAGTTTGGCTTTTTGAAGACGAAAGAGACTGATTACATTTCCACTGAAAGTGCAGAACCGTAATAGGACGTTCGTCTTAGAATTTTTATTGATTAATATGTTCTTTCCTTTTTTTTTTGTTTTCTGTGCAGTGGTACAACCATGTTACGTACAATGACATGAAACCACACCATAACAGCGAAACTGTTAAAACTGAAACTTATAGCTATAAAATGCACTTCCTGTTACTAGAATTCGTAACAGGTTCTTAGCTGTTTACGCGTAAGAAAGTCTCCCGATAGCCGAGTCGCCCGAAGCGCAGTTTGGCTACTCATTCGAGCTGCGTTTGGCTCCTAGTCTCGGGTGAGACATGAGTGGGGCAATTGCCCTACGACCCTGACTCTTAGACTTCCTTAGAGCCAGTAGCCGAAATTTTGGGACCGGCGACTGCTTGTAGTCCCAAGAGCAGTGCAATATAAAGGGGATGACCAGTAGTGGCAACAACACATTTTTGACTTTCTGCTATATAAGGAATTGAGAATAAATTAATGCATGAAACATTTTATCAGCTGCAAACACGATACTTATTACGTTAATCGATAAAGTCCCCCACACTTTTCAGTCATAGACCGTGCATAAATTGCATTTATACAAAATATCGGATGTGTGGGAGATTCCCGTGGTCACCATTTTCACGCTGTTAAAACAAGATGCAGCCGTACAATGAGCACAAATATGTAGGAGAAATTTCCTGGGAGGGCATTTCCTTTTTTTTTTAATGCAACCTGCAGATGTTTTCCACTTTTACTGTAGTTTATACACGGTCGAGTCACATTATTGTGATCACCAGCTAATATCAAGAGTAACCGCCGTGAGCAGGGCGGACAGTAGCTAGACAGGCTGGGAGTGACTCAATGAGGTACTGGAAGATGTTCACAGATATGTGGATCCAAGATGACTGCAGTGCATCTGACAGCTGCTGGAGGGCGCGTGGTCGATGATCCGTAGAGCGAATAACATTATCGAGGTGTTCCCGCAAATGCTCAATTGGGTTTAGTTTGGGGAATTAGGGGTCAGGGAAGTACTTTGAAGTCTTCGTCGTGCTCTTCCAACCACTCTCGAAAATTTCTAGCTGTGTGACACGTCGCATTGTCGTGCTGGAAGATCCTATCCGCCCCAGGGAAGACAATCAGCATGTATGTGTGTACGTTGTCTGCAAGGACGGATTCATAATTAATTCTGTCCATAGTACCTTCCACAGGTATGAGTGTACACAGGAAAAGCCACGAAAACATTTTCCAGACCATAACGCTGCCCCTACCAGCTTGTGTTCTTCCAGCAATGGTCGAAGAGTGTTTGTTCTCCGAATTTTCTCGCCTAATACGCCAACGTCCGTCCATTCGATGAAGCACAAAACGTGACTCATCAGAGAAGGCAATTCTTTGCCAATCAGTGGAGGTCCATTTCCGATACTGTCATGCAAATGAAAGCCTCTTCTGCCGAAGAACCTTGGTTAGCATAGTGACCATCGGTCTGCATCATATTCAACGAATCCTAATCCCATTTAACTCGTCACACCCATTACCACATAAACTATCAGCCATCAACTATTTAATCAGAAGGGATTTTACGCATTCGTCTGCTGACAGCTTGCTAAAATCTGAAATATAGATTTCATTTTTGATTTAGCTGCAAAACATGGATACCCTAAATAGATCATTAACCGAGTCTATCGAAGAATCTCAAATGATAGATCCACATGTTTGATCAAAGACCAAAAACCAGCAAAACGTTTGCACAATGGAGCAGTACCCAAGCATTACTAAAGTACTGACACGCGCTTGTATGAAGTATGATACTCATTTTGGCATTAGATCCAGAAATCTATTCTGACTTGTCAAAAGAGAACAACCTGATATTTTGTGAAAATGGGGTGTGTATAATATACCATTAATATAGGTTTCCGATGATGAAACGTAAGCAACTATGTGGGCTCTACAAAACGTAGCCTTGAGACTCGAATGCAGGAACATAAATACCACATTCGCGTTAACCACAGTAACACAGCGCTCGCCAGAATTGTAGCACAAGGAAGTGTCCAACCAGATTGGAACAACATTAAGTTGCTATACATACCCCCGCATCAGTATACTCATTGCATATAACTGAAAGTTTATAAATCGAAACCTTCGGGGACGGCTGCTGTATCCGTGCAAATCAGTTTTTTCTTGTTGGGGTTGGACTATTATTCTTTGGGACGGACAGACAGACTGCCGATGGACGGAACGTAATTTTTTTATCGCACTCAAAGGTGTGATGCGTCCCCCCAGTAGAAAGAAATCATTTTCGTGCAAATCGGTTAGTTTTTATTCTTCCGGATGGACCAAAATTTTCTATCATATCTGATAAGTGTGAGGCGTGCCTCAGTAGAACGAATTTATTTCCGTGCAAATCGGTTGTGTTACGTGTTTTCATTCTTCCGGACAGACAGACAGCGGACAGATGGAACGTATTTTTTTATGACATCTGATAAGTGTGAGGCGTCCCTGAGTAGAAAGAAATAATTTCCATGCAACTCGGTTGTTTCTCGATGGGGGTTGCGGGTTTTAATTGTTCGGGACGGACGGAACGTAATTTTTTTATCGTACCTGATAGGTGTGATGTGTCTCCCACGGGAAAGAAATAATTTCCGTACAAATCGGTTGTTTCTTGGTGAGTTTGTTCTTCGGGACGAATGGACAGACAGACGGCAGACGGATGAAACGTTATTTTCTATGATATCTGATTGGTGTGAGACGTACCTGAGTAGGACGAATTCATTTCCGTGCAAATCGGTTGTTTCTCGGTCGAGTTATGTGTTTTATACTGACGGAAGGACGGACGGACACACAGACTTGGGACGGAGGGAACGTAATTTTGTATTGTATCTGATAACTGTAAGGCGTCCCTGAGTCGAAAGAAAAAATTTCCGTGCAAATCAGTTATTTATCGGCGGAGATATTTTTTTATTCTTCTGGACGGGCAGACAGAAGGAACGTAATTATGTATCGAATCTCATGGGTGATTCGTTCCCGAGTAGAAAGGGACCATTTGCTTGCAAATCGGTTGTTTCTCGGTCGAGTTATGTGCTTTATGCTTCCGGATTGACGGATGGAACGTAATTTTGTATTGCATCTGATAGGTGTGAGGAGTCTTTGAATCGAAAGAAATAATTTCCGTGCAAATCTGTTGTTTATCGGCAGATATTTTTTTTATTCTTCAGGACGGACTGATAGATGGCCGACGGGTGGAACGTAATTATGTATCGTATCTCATGGGTAAATTTCATTCCATCAGTCTATCGTATGTCTGTCCGTCCGGGGGTATAAAACACGTAACTCCACCGAGAAACAAGCGATTAGCACGGAATTTTTTTTATTGGAGATTTAACGACCACCGTGAGAAACTCAATGGGCTATAAGCAGTCGCCCGTCCCTAATTTACGGTCACTGGTCCCAGGGAAGGGAGATAGCCAGTGCCGTAAGACAAACACAACATCCATGCCTGACCGGGATTCGAACCCGCACCCCTTACGGACGAATGATCAGAAGCCAGCGCCTTAGACCACTGCGCCACCGGGGCGGCAGCAGCACGGAAATGACTACCTTCTACTCACGGAGGCCTCACACCTATCGGATATGATAAAAATTTTCGTTCCATTCGTGCGAAGTTTGTCTGTCCGTCCAAAACAATAAAAGCCCACAGCCAAGCCGGGGAACAACCGATTCGCACGGAAATTATTTCTTTCTACTCAGGGACGCCTCACACTTATGAGATATGATAAAAATAACGTTCCATCTGTCCGTCCAGAAGAATAAAAGAAAATATCTCCGCCGATAGACAACCGAATTGCACGGAAATGATTTCTTTCTACTCAAGGACACACTTATCCGATGTGATAAAAAAATTACGTTCCATCTGTCCGTCTATCCAGAAGAATAAAAAAATATCTCCTTCTCAAAAGAAAAAAACAAACAAAAGCGATTTTGTTCGCTTTATACTATATATATATATATATATATATATATATATATATGTGGGATGTAAGGTCAGGTGATGCGTAACATCACAGCCTCTCCTCGACAAATGTCAACCCCGCCTTCTTGTGGTGCATCCTGTTTCCCACTAAAGGGGCTCTGACGACCGCCAATAACGGTAAAACTATACCATCGGGATTAGAGGAAATGCTATCCCACACTCACCAACCCGCTTGGCCAGCGTGGTGAGTTATGGCCAAACACCTCCAAAATGATTCCACAACTTAAATCTTGGCCCTCAGTCTCCGGCAGCTGGAGTGTACCTGGCCAAGGCAGCGGCCAGTGCGACATGATGGCAAAGGGTGCTAAGAATCCCCGGACTTGGCTGCCATCTGATGCTGACCTTGGCTACGTATAATGGACGCTCCCTATCTTCTGATTCAAGGCTTCTTGAATTGGAAGAGAAACTACAAAGGATCAAGTGGGACTTCGTCGGGCTAAGTGAGGTAAAGAGATCTCATTGAACAGAAAAGTGGACATCTCTTCTACTATCATGGGACAGATACTGGCAGAACTAGTGGTGTTGGATTTATAATAAACTGAAGGATGAAGTTGTAGAAGTTGAACGTTCCTCTGACAGAGCTGCAAGACTCGTTATCCAACTCCCGAGAAGATACAAGGCTCAGATTATTCAAACTTATGCACCCACCACAAGTTATCCCGAAGAAATTGAATTTTATGAGGAAATTCGTCACCTAAATAATAAAGGTAAGCAGCACTTGAAGATAATTATGGGATACTTCAATGCAAAAATAGGGCAACAGCAACAGAATGAAATTTCAGTAGATAAATTCGGTCACACTAACAGAAACCAGCGTGGAAATACTCTCGTTGAGTTTGCAGAGGCAGAAGGGTTTTTCATCTTGAACTCCTTTTTCAAGAAAAAGCCACACAGGAAATGGAGACATCCAAATGGGACAAGTGAAATTGATTTTTTTATGTGTAACAAAAAATCCGTCATAGAAGACTGCAGTGTACTAAACATGTTCAACACAGGTAGTAACCATAGATTGATGAGATGTAAGATGCACCTCAACACTAAACTCGAAGGTGGCAAGCTCATAAGATAAACAAAATGTATTGACATAACCAACCTTAAAAAACACCACAATACCTTCAAGTTGGAGCTGAAGAACAGATTCTCTGCTTTAGAAGGCCTAACATCGGAAGAAGTGGACATTTCTGAAGTTAACAGAAAAGTAACCAAATGTCTTATGGAAACAGCAACAAAATTAGCTGGGTCTAAGAACAAGTTGCATGTGAACAAATTATCAAGAAAAACCAAAATGTTGATGGAAAAAAGAAGAGAGATGAGGACAACTAAAGAAGATGCGACTTCCAAAGTGGAATATATAGAGCTATGCAAGACAGTACGAAAAAGTATCACTGAAGACGTAAGGAAATTCAACTGTGAACTAGTGAGGAAAGCAATTGAAAACAACCAAAGCTTAAAGATAGCAAAGGGACATCTCAGTAAGGGAAGAAAACAGATTATGGCACTGAAAAAAATGGTTCTGTAACAAGAAATAGAGGCAAAATTTTGACAAGAGTGAGATTTCTACTCCAAATTATATGAAAGGGATGATACGTGTACTCCAGACATCATGAAAGGTACCAGTATTAGAGTTCTTCCAATCCTCCCAGCAGAAGTTGCACATGCAATCAAGAACATGAAGCGGGGGAAAGCTCCAGGAGAAGATGGAATTACTGTAGACATCATACAAGAAGCAAGTGGAGAAATCGAAACAGTACTCGCTCAAATTTTCACTCAATGCCTTAATGAAGGGAAAATTCCTGAGGATTGGAACAACGCTACAATGATCCTGCTACATAAAAAAGGTGACATTGAGGATCTCAGGAACTACAGACCTATCAACCTCCTATCTGTGGTTTATAAAATCTTCACTAAAGTTTTTTCACACCGTTCACACCGCTAGAAGATAACACTGGACATGGCTCAACCGAGAGAACAAGCTGGATTCAGGAGTGGCTACAGCACAATAGATCATATCCACGTACTGAGAGAACTAATTGAAAGAGCGAGGGAATATGAACTTCCATTGTGCATGACTTTTATCGATTATGAAAAAGCCTTTGATTCGGTGAAACCATCAGCAGTTACAATGGCTCCGAAATCCTGCGGTATTGAAGATGCGTACATTAATATTATTAATAACATCTATGAAAATGCAAGTGCAAAGATTCGGCTGTCTGAAAATACAACACACATAAAAATTGGAAAAGGAGTGAGACAATGTGACACCATATCTCCGAAGCTCTTTAATGCCAATTACAAAATGTCTTTCAATCACTGAACTGGGAAAACAAAGGGATAAAGATTAATGGAGATTATCTAACCCACCTTCGTTTTGCTGATGACGTAGTCATTTTTGCAACTACCCCATCAGAGCTGCAGAGTATGATCCAGGAACTTGCTGTCAAGAGTAAAGAAGTGGGATTAAAATGAAGTTTCAGAAGACAAAAGTGATGTTCAACGCTTTTACAAGAAGTGAAGATTTATCGATTGATAGAGAAAAGCTGGAGATAACAGACACGTACGTTTATCTTGGACAGCAGATATCAAGTGAGTGTCACATTGATGAAGAAATTAATCGGCGTACAAAACTTGCCTGGAGAGCTTTTGGAAGAAACAGCATAATTTTCAAGAGCAATATGCCATTATGTCTTAAAAGAAAAGTGTTTGATCAATGCATCCTTCCAGTGCTTACGTATGGTGCAGAGACGTGGACCTTAACTAAAAGAGACATACAAAGGCTGCAGACAACTCAAAGCGGCATGGAGAAGGGCATGCTTGGTATAACCAGGAGAGATAAGAAGAGGAACTCGTGGATCCGAAAAATGACAAGAGTGGAAGACATCATGATCAGAGTTAAATCCCTGAAATGGCAATGGGCTGGACATACTTCTATGAAAAGACTGTTGGGGTTACGTGCTTTTATAGTTTCGAACGGCCAGACATGCGGCCGACGGACGAAACGTATTTTTGTTTTGTATCTGATAGGTGTGACGCGTCCCTGAGTCGACATAAATAATTTCCGTGCAAATCGGTTGTTTATCAGCGGAAATATTTTTTTATTCTTCTGGAAGGACGGACAGACGGCGGACTGATGGAACGTAATTCTGCATCGTATCTCATGGGTAATTCGTTCCCGAGTAGAAAGAGACCATTTGCTTGCGAATCGGTTACTTGTTAAGATACATGGTTTTTCGTGTGGGTGTAATACGTCATTTCTGGACGGACGGGCGGACAGACAGACGGCGGATGGATGGAACGTAATCATGTATCGTATCTCATGGGTAATTCGTTCCTGAATAGAAAGAGACAATTTCCGTGCAAATCGGTTGTTTTTCGGTCTAGTTATGTGTTTTTATGCTTCCTGACAGACGGAAAGACAGACTTGAGACGGGTGGAACGTAATTTTGTATTTTATCCGATAGGTGTCAGGCGTCCCTGAGTCGAAAGAAATTTCCGTGCAAATCGGTTGTTTTTTTGGCGGATAATTTTTTTTTTATTCTTTTGGACGGACGGCGGCCAGATGGATGGAACGTAATTCTGTTTCGTATCGCATGGGTAATTCGTTCCTGAGTAGAAAGAGACCATTTGTTTGCAAATCGGTTACTTACTTGCTAAGATAAATGCTTTTTCGTGTGGCCGTAATAAGACATTTCAATTTGTTGATGGTCCCTTAAGAGTATCAGTCTTCGTTTCCTAGGTGATATTTTAATATCGCACGCCGAGCTCTTGGTATTTCAGTAGAAACTATATCACTGTACGCTAGTTTGCTGGATAGGATTTCGACTGTTTCCCTGATGGCAGTCTCTTTAAAGTTTGTGTATGGGGCAATTCTTCTAATACTATTAAATAGAAGAGCGGTCGATGAATGCGTGACTTTTCTGGCGAGGGCTGTATTTTGCATGTCCTGGTTGACACTTCGCACATGCTTTTTACAACTAGTGTCCAAGGATCACTTTACCATTCCGATATATATCTTTTCCATGTTGTCAGGATATACCAACGGTATAGTGTACACACCTGCCTTTTCTTTCTCACACTGTCTCGCCTTGCAACTTGATATCATATGTGATAATGGGGTTGGGGACTTCAGTGCTATCAATATGTTGTATTTATGTAATAAATTCTTTAACCAATATGTAAAGCCTGGAACATGTGATGGATCCTGCGAATCTCATAGTCTTGCTAGGTGATTTCGTTATTGCTGACATACGATTTCTTACAGTTCTATGTATTCTATGTCGTCTTTCTTATATACAGCCTTTAGACCTTTGCTATAAATATTATCAATTTCCTCGTTACTTAGGTAGTCGGGTTTGCATACGTTATATATATGCTCTATATAAACGCAGAAAGTTTGTACTCTTTTGGGCAGTGCGAATCAGGAGGAACAAGGATTGGTACTGCTGTCGGTTTATAATAAACATAAAAATCGAAGCTGGATGTTATGTTTCTTCTGAGCGCGACGTCAAGATAAATTCAGTGTCCCATCTACTTCAAGCTCCATTGTGAACTTTATCGTATTGTGTAGTTTATTTATCTTGTGCATGAAATCATTTAATTCATCTGCTCCGTGTTCCCATATGAAGAATATGTCATCAGCGTAGCGGATCCATACTCGGGGTTTCTTCATACAATTTAGAAAGATGAGATCTTCAAGCGGAAAAATATTAGTTCTAGTACTTAGACCGCTAGAAGATCCGGGAGGGGGGCAAAGTAAGTCCTGTGTGACATCATTTATCACCCCAAAAACCAGGTCATCCTCTGGCTTTAAAATTTCATCTGTTTCGATACTATGTCGTCTAAAGTACCAAAACTAGGCATACTGGAAACACTACTAAAAGTAGGTGCACACTTGCTAAGTTTGTATCATTATTTTTATTTTTGGTGATTAATTGAGGTGACATTGCTCCAGTTTGAATAGTTTTTGGGAAAAAAGAATGTAGCTTTGATGTTTGAGACAATAATTTACTTTCCTTCCTCTTCCACTAATCTGTGGTATTTTGCACCACTTAATCGTTTTCGGCCATCCATTTTGTACAAATGGTACGAAATACACTTTTAATAAAAACAACCATAGATTGGTGAGATGTAAGATGCATCTCAACACTAAACTTGAACGTGGCAAGCTCATAAGACAAACAAAATGTATTGACATAACCAACCTTAAAAAACACCACAATACCTTCAAGTTGGAACTGAAGAACAGATTCTCTGCTTTAGAAGGCCTAACATCGGAAGAAGTGGATATTTCTGAAGTTAACAGAAAAGTAACCAAATGTCTTATGGAAACAGCAACAAAATTAGCTGGGTCTAAGAACAAGTTGCATGTGAACAAATTATCAGGAAAAACCAAAATGTTGATGCAAAAAAGAAGAGAGATGAGGACAACTAAAGAAGATGCGACTTCCAAATTGGAATATATAGAGCTATGCAAGACAGTACGAAAAAGTATCACTGAAGACGTAAGGAAATTCACCTGTGAATTAGTGAGGAAAGCAATTGAAAACAACCAAAGCCTAAAGATAGCAAAGGGACATCTCAGTAAGGGAAGAAAACAGATTATGGCACTGAGAAAAAAAGATGGTTCTGTAACAAGAAAAACAGGCCAAATTTTGAGAAGAGTGAAAGATTTCTACTCCAAATTATATGAAAGGGATAATACATGTATTCCAGACATCATGAAAGGTACCAGTACCAGAGTTCTTCCAGTCCTCCCAGCAGAAAATGCACATGCAATCATGAAGCGGGGAAAAGCTCCAGGAGAAGATGGAATTACTGTAGACATCATACAAGAAGCAAGTGGAGAAATCGAAACAGTACTCACCCAAATTTTCAATCGATGCCTTAATGAAGGGAAGATTCCTGAGAATTGGAACAATGCTACAATGATCTTGCTACATAAAAAAGGTGACATTGAGGATCTCAGGAACTACAGACCTATCAGCCTCCTATCAGTGGTTTATAAAATCTTCACTAAAGTTCTTTCACACCGCTTGAAGGTAACACTGCACATGGCTCAACCGAGAGAACAAGCTGGATTCAGGAGTGGCTACAGCACAATAGATTATATCCATGTACTGAGAGAAATAATTGAAAGAGTGAGGGAATATGAACTTCCATTGTGCATGACTTTTATCGATTATGAAAAAGCCTTTGATTCGGTGAAACCATCAGCAGTTACAATGGCTCTGAAATCCTGCGGTATTGAAGATGCATACATTAATATTATTAATAACATCTATGAAAATGCAAGTGCAAAGATTCGGCTGTTTGAGAATACAGCACACATAAAAGTTGGAAAGGGAGTGAGACAAGGTGACACCATATCTCCGAAGCTCTTTACTGCCATATTGGAAAATGTCTTTCAATCACTGAACTGGGAAAGCAAAGGGATAAATATTAATGGAGATTATCTAACTCACCTTCATTTTGCTGATGACGTAGTCATTTTTGCAACTACCCCATCACAGCTGCAGAGTATGATCCAGGAACTTGCTGACAAGAGTAAAGAAGTGGGATTAAAAATGAACTTTCAGAAGACAAAAGTGATGTTCAATGCTTTTTCAAGAAATGAAGATTTATCGAATGACGGAGAAAAGCTGGAGATAACAGACACGTACGTTTATCTTGGACAGCAGATATCAAGTGAGGGTCACATTGATGAAGAAATTAATCAGCGTACAAAACTTGCCTGGAGAGCTTTTGGAAGAAACAGCATAACTTTCAAGAGCAATATGCCATTATGTCTTAAAAGAAAAGTGTTTGATCAATGCATTCTTCCAGTGCTTACGTGTGGTGCAGAGACGTGGACCTTAACTAAAAGAGACATACAAAGGCTGCAGACAACTCAAAGTGCCATGGAGAAGTGCATGCTTGGTGTAAACAGGTGAGATAAGAAGAGGAACTCGTGGATCCGAAAAATGACAAGAGTGGAAGACATCATGATCAGAGTTAAATCCCTGAAATGGCAATGGGCTGGACATACTGCCAGAAGGACCGACCATCGATGGACAGCCGAAATTTTAGATTGGATTCCAAGGGACAGGAAAAGACCCAAAAGAAGACCACATGGGAGATGGGTGGATGAAATTCGAAAGTATGCAGGAGTGACATGGAGGAGACTGGCACAAGACAGACCGTTGTGGAGGAAACTTGGGGAGACCTTCGTCCAGCAGTGGATTGATAATGGTTGACAATGATGATATATATATATATATATATAGGCAAAATAACCTCACAGTCACAGCACACTTTAAACAAACATCTTTTAATACTAAAGCTACAGTGAACATACTGACATACATGCTTAGGGTTTACAGTCACTACTCCAGTAAACAAACCTATCTTTTTACAGTTTTTGGTTATGTACCCTGTAGTGGCCTTGGAGTACGTTTCACTTTAAAACAGCAGTGGTTTACTGCAATTATCGCACAAACAATGTGACCAATTACCATCCGGTGCCAGACCATGGTACGAAACTTTTCTCATTCACACAGTGCTAAATATCTCTTTCCATTCAAATGCTACTATACTGTGTGTATTCTCAAAACTCATTTTAAAACTATTTACTGTTTATTTTTTGGCCACCCTGTGCCCAGGCCTATGCCTAAATATGGCCCTGAGAATCTGGGAACATTAGTTGATAAAAAATTTTTAGTATGTGTATGTCAAAAAAAAAAAAAAAAAAGGAAAGAAGTCATTCACAAGTAAACAAAGACGAAACGATTTTTATTCATGAATCTAACAAGACTGTACTTAAAGAATCGTCCAACTGATTCTGTTGTAGAGTTATTATCATTAAAATGAGCCACAATTTACAACACATAATAAAACACAAAGGTAGCAAATCTTATGTAAAACAGTTAAGGTTTTCCAAAATCAAAAAAGGAATCTGCTTTTTAGTAAAGACTGCACTGTGATTTTTAATAAATTTTGATTGAAGACATCACATTTACCAGATTTCTTCTCAATGTTTAGTTTGTGCTTTCATAAAACTGATAACTGTTATGAAATAAACTTTCATTTGAAATATACTATTATTAAATGATATTTGAAACCAAGGTTAATAAAACAAAACATACTTGCAGTTCAAAGCACATAAAAACTGTAATTACTCAATACATTTTAAACAGCTAAAAATGGTATACATATAAATTATGCAAAAAAAGTACAAACTATTATATAAAATATAATGTATCACAATATGTAAATTTTTACACTAAAATATTTCGATTAAAAGGCATCAAAAGTGGTTTACTTCTGATTAATTTATTAAAATAGTTTAATTTGCGGTATTTTAGATGGTAATCATACTTTTGCCTGATACAACAATGTTCACAATTATCATAAACACACTAATTCACAATGATACAGATTCTTACAGAATGCATCAAATATGAAGTTTCTTCCAGAATTGTTCAAATAATAAAAAAAGAAAGTTGGTGTACTGTTTATCATAAGAGTTTTGGGAGTTATAAGTAAAATCATTCTTTACATATTATTTGCGTATGTTTACCACATGAACTTATCCTCTTGATACACAGGTATACAAACTCAAAATAAACACTCAAGGTATGACTCCCAACTCAATTTTTTTCAAACACTTTAAAAAAAAAGTATTGAGCATCATGTTAGTGTATATTAATACTGCATTATGAAATCATAAAAAAGATCTTACGATAAATCATACAAAAGGCTATTAGGGATGGGTGGGGTTGGAATAAAAACCCAGCAAAAGATAGCTATAATAAACTAGGAAGATAATGCATTCATATGATGTCTTGCACGATAATCTGATTAACAACAAATGCTCAAAGGTTATGCATAAAAATAGTTCAAGCTGCTGTAATGCACTGGAAAATCAGATGAGTCTTTAAATTTGAAGATGGCAAAAAAAAAAAAAAAAAACATATGTTCATCACTTTAAAAATTTAACTCACTTTTACTGAAGTATAACCTTGATAAAAGAATTTAACAGTTCAAAAGTAATTTTTTTTGACAAGGAAAAGCCCATCTCCATAATTATTCACAAAGTCAACAATGATTCAAAAAACTTAAAATAATGCACACTGGCTTGGCTTATTATATAGCATGTGTACCATAAGAGTGAAATATGACTTGTGATTGCTGGCAAAAAAAAAAAAATATATTTTGTGGCTCATAATTAGTTGGAACTGAGCAGTTCTCAAAAAAAAACCCCTTGAAAATGGGATTTTACCTATCTGTATAATAACCTGTGTTACATTAAACAAAGATTCATCTTCCCTTTCTAGGTAAAAAAAAAAAAAAAAAAAAAAAGGACATGCAACCAGATTATTCTGCTCCTTTTCAACATCCAATATTAGCATATTTTTAACCCTCTCCCACAGAAAATGAAAAGTAATTTTTTTCAAAATATGAAATGTTTATGGAATAACTTTTTTTACGGGTCTTTTAGAGGTTATTTTTAATGAAAGTTGGTTGTCAAATTTTCGAACTAAAGCCTAGTTCGTCATCAGGACTATGTCACTGGAGTAGTTGCTGCCACTCAATTGGAAGAGACCATCCGCAATTATCGTTAATTGTGGTACTTCTTCTTCTTGCTATTTCGATCCCTTCTTCTAGTTTTCTCTTTACTAAGTTTGACTGGTGGGCGATTATTTTCACTGAGTCCCAATTTATGGAGTGTCCACTTGCTTGTACATGTCTGTCTAGCCCTGTTTTGTTCCCAATGTTCCTAATAGCTGCTTGGTGTTCTTTCATTCGGACCTTAATACTTCTCCCTGTTTCTCCTATATAGCTGAGTCCGCAGTTACAGTCGATGCAGTAAATTACTCCTTCCTGCAATTGGATGTCCAATTCTTTCTGCTTTAAAGCTGGCAAGAATTTCTTTATTTTGTTATTAAGATCTGGAGCTAGCCTGATATTATATTTTGCTCCGATCCTTTTCAGTTTCTCGAAAAGTCCCTTGTGGTACGTAATTTTGCTGGTGAATTTGAAGTTGGTTTTTTCCTGCTTCTTTTTTGGCACTTGTTTAAATATTTTCTCAACATATGGGGAGGGGTAATTGTTTTCTGCCAACATTTCCTTTAATTCTTCTTTGTGAAGATCTTTTTGAGAAAAGGTCTCTTCAGCTTCTCAAAAAGATCTTCACAAAGAAGAATTAAAGGAAATGTTGGCAGAAAACAATTACCCCTCCCCATATGTTGAGAAAATATTTAAACAAGTGCCAAAAAAGAAGCAGGAAAAAACCAACTTCAAATTCACCAGCAAAATTACGTACCACAAGGGACTTTTCGAGAAACTGAAAAGGATCGGAGCAAAATATAATATCAGGCTAGCTCCAGATCTTAATAACAAAATAAAGAAATTCTTGCCAGCTTTAAAGCAGAAAGAATTGGACATCCAATTGCAGGAAGGAGTAATTTACTGCATCGACTGTAACTGCGGACTCAGCTATATAGGAGAAACAGGGAGAAGTATTAAGGTCCGAATGAAAGAACACCAAGCAGCTATTAGGAACATTGGGAACAAAACAGGGCTAGACAGACATGTACAAGCAAGTGGACACTCCATAAATTGGGACTCAGTGAAAATAATCGCCCACCAGTCAAACTTAGTAAAGAGAAAACTAGAAGAAGGGATCGAAATAGCAAGAAGAAGAAGTACCACAATTAACGATAATTGCGGATGGTCTCTTCCAATTGAGTGGCAGCAACTACTCCAGTGACATAGTCCTGATGACGAACTAGGCTTTAGTTCGAAAATTTGACAACCAACTTTCATTAAAAATAACCTCTAAAAGACCCGTAAAAAGTTATTCCACAATCACTATGAATAGAGGTGCCATAAATGCATTTACAACTGAAATGTTTATGTCTACCAAAGTGTGCCTTTCAAAAAGCATTTGCACTCTATTTACAGCTGAATAGACAATTGTTTGATGATTGTATTCAGCAATGATCTCTTTTAAAACAAAGTTCCCTCTAAGCAGGACACCTTTGTCATCATTTATTAAAAATGCTAATTTGTGAATATGACAAGCATAAGTTATCTTCAAGGTGCAAAGAAATTGCAAGATACCTGAAAAGTGATGCAAAGACATTGGTTTAGAGCTGGAAAGCAATGACATCCATTAAAACCAGAAATAATAAGAATCTCTTGATGTAGTGATGTCAGGAAACTAGAGCATTAATATAATTCAGGTAAAAGTGAACCCAAATTTCATTAATGTAACTTTTTAGGATAGATACTGATGTATTTTATTAATGTACTTTTTTTAGGATAGATACTTCCATGTATTTGAAAGACTGATTTTGTATGAACATTAATAACAAATTGTAGCTTTCAATCGAAAACACTGCTATAGTTATTATGAATTATATAAATACAGTATAGAGTTAACATGCATCTTAGTCTGAAAATTTTGCTTGTGTACCTTTGAAAGAATTTGTAATTTACCTGTTGGGTACAGTAAACTAGATTCGTGCTACAGGTAGTGAAAATTTTAAGTGCACTGTCAAGTAGGATGAACTTTTGCCTTGCACACAAATTCAATGTTAAAACCACTATGGGGGTGAGACTAAGCTGATGGCAGTACTAAAGCAATTTATGCATCACTAGGAATTCTTAAATATGTAAATGGAGTTACGACGGCCTTCTAGGAATCAGACAGAACAACTATCTGCAACTGCATATTCTCCACATTTCTACACAGTATATGTATAACAAGTGACAGCCACGAGAGAGGGTTAAGTATGATGCAAAAATATACTGAATTCTAACTATTCTATTCAACATCAGTGAGAGACTTAAAACTAAACCACAAAAAAAAAAAAAAGCCTTTTCCGATTAATATTATTTAGTTCATTTCAACGGCTGTTTTAGTTATTAAGGAACCAAACTGAAATTTACCATACTAAAAAATACTTAATACAATCCATCCCGATTGAAACAGGTTTTACTTCACTAAACTGCAGAAAAGTCATTTTCTTAACAACAGTTGGATGATTACCTCTCACATGATTTCTACTTATTAATTACTTGAAATCTGTTCTACAATCATAACTGATTTCAGAAAAGGCCCCATCAACTAGATCAAAGCTTTGTTCTATTGCTGTATCAACCATATTAACACAGCAACTGCTCTCTATACAACTGTATTGAAATATTGATTTTAGGCATTCAATACTTTTAGTAAACACTTACAAAATTGAATATTACTATACAAGTTTCTATACTACATTTTTTAACTTATTTTGATCTTGATTTGGTAATTGTAATAAAATATTTCTGAAAAATGCTGGTCTAAAACTGGATTTCTAGACTACATAAAATTGATTGATACAGAATTCTGAGCAACTTTTTTATAACATTTTTCTCACCATAATAGTACTGGAAGTGTGAAACACAGTTAAAAATGAATGTGCTAATTTATTGATCATTATAGAGTTGAAATACAATATTATTAAAGCTCTAATTAGTATGTTTAGTATCAGAAATTTTAAATAAAAAAGCTGGCTCCTCCATTCAATCACATACTGCATCCCAAAACAGAGTTTTGAAAAGGCTAATGGCAAAAATTTACTCCCATGATGGTAAACCAGGAAGGGGGCTCCTCTAGTAACCATAGACTAAAATAACAGCATTCATGTGTGTGCAAATAGTGTATGAGGTGTGAGATAAAGTCATACACTACCTTAAGTGATATCTTGAGATACATAGAAATCTAAAAACAACCATGTTGCATCATAAGAATTTAAGAGCTGTTATTAATATGGCAATAACAATAAACCTACTACATACATGTTGATTATTACTGAAAAACAAAAAAACTAAGAACACCATTCAGTCTTGAGTTGTTAAGCCACCAAAGAATAGGAAAAGAAGATCAACCCTTAACTTTTAATTAGTCTTACTGGCATCTGGGATGGATAGAAAGGGGGAGGGGGCAAATTAACATAGCACATGAAGGATGGCTGTTATCACCTGAATGAGCACTGCTCAAGTGACTAAAGAAACTGGATGACTGGGGATCCCAAAGAAGTGGACCCTCTACCCTGCGATCAGCAGCTTAATGTCCCTTCAGAACCACAATGGGTGTTTGGTGTCAGCAGCTCACAAACCAGGGCATTCAGCACCAAGAAATGCATGATAGTCACTAGCACAAATCATAGCTATCTCACAAAGGACTCAACCATGCCCTTGGTATTAGGGATATGAATCCAAACATTGCAGTCAATGGGTGAAAGGAGATTCATCAAACATATTAATATAGATATTAAGATATAAAATTCTAACATAGAACCACTATGTTCCATTTCTAATCTGAAAAATTGATAAAAGTAGAAATGGTTGAGTCCTTTGTGAGATAGCTATGATTTGTGCTAGCATTATGGAAAACTATTTCACTGATTGAAACAGTTCATATTGTTATCCCTTCAAAATTTCTACTTCAGAAGCAGCAACTATAACTTTCATGAAACTGATTTTACCAGTTGAGCAACCATTTGGTTTTGCATTACTGGTGTTGGGAAAACAAACCGAAAAATGCAGGCCAATGTAACTATGAGTAATTTTGTTATTGAATAACTAGGAGACCTCACTGAAGAAATATTTAGTCAGGCTCAATTATTCTGACATAATTTGATTTATGAAATACAGTTATGTAACCTAAAATACATTGTAGCTGAAGTACATACCTTTCTTTCAAAGTGTACATTAAGCCCACTTCACGAGGCCAATGTTTCAACTGGTTAACTAAACAACTTGTTTGACAGCAGTACTTCAACTATAATATATCCTAGAATATCCAATAAAGCAGTTATGTTACTGCCACTCTCATGGCAGAGTGTGTTACAATCATATGTTACATAACAATAAGTAAAATCTTATTAATTAATTTACACAGAAAAAAAAACCATCATGGGAAAAGTATTGTGATTATAAGAATAGAAGGAAAGACCAGGAAGGAGCAGCTAAGAAGCAAAATTATTATAATATAGAAACTTACGACACACTGTTACCTTCCAACATTGTCATTGTTCATAAGATACAGATCATGTATCTAGCACCAGGAGAGGCACTTTGTTCTAGTAGAGTTAGCAGATAATGCACTATCTTAATTGGAGTTTTCTGACTGGATCACTTGAAATACATATTATTTAGTTTGGACACCAAAAAAAGTAAGACAGTGCCCAGAAGATATATGCACTACATAAAAATTACATGAATGATTGATGAAGTGTTTGGATTCAGTATGAAAATGTACATCCATGGCAACAGTATAAAGTTCAGGCTCAGTTTTCATCCCACTTTTGATTAGGAAACAATTTAAAAAGAATGAGTTGCACTGAAAAAAATGTAAACAACTGCCACCTATCTAAAACTCAGTTTAATCATGAATATGGTTTTGTTTTAGATTCAGGTAATTTTTTAATTGGAGGTGGAGCGAGGGAAAAGTGTTCATGATGTTATGTTATGAGCACTGAAGGAGAAGAACAGTTTCCCAATTCTGATGTATGGTTGCTGACTAGGAAGGAAGAAAACCAAAATTTAATGGACAAACAACACCTGTGTCTCATTTTTAAGCTGAAAACTTCTCCCATGGTATAAAAACTCATTTTTAAGACATAATATTGAGGAAAAATTATATCAAGTCTCAGAAAAATTTATTTACAGTTATACTATTTAAACCTGTAGCAAGCATGGTTTCAAATTTGCTCTTCTGGAATTTTTGAGTTCATTATAGTTAAAAAAAAAAAAAAAAACAAGGGGAAAACATAATTGTTTTCCTCTAGCAAAATTTTACAAAGAATTATTTGTATAATTTTCTTTTTAAACTACATTATATCATTATTTATAATCCCAGCTAAAAAATAAAGCATACAGATGTAAAAGTTCATAAAGCAGCTGATTTTTCTGATGAATTTCATTTTCCTATTTGGGCAGGGTCAGTTTTTTCCCTTACATATTTTATTATTTAGGTGTGTTGGAATTATTTCCTGCGAAAAATGATTTTTAAAGTAATTTTTTTTTTAATCAAATTTCCTATCGTGACCATTTCACTTATATTTCCATATTTTGTTTTCCTTTGTTATTGTTGTTGATGATTATTTATCTTGCCACTTTATGCTTATCATATATTAATTGCTTTGTTGTGGATAAGTTGATTATAGAGCCAAATTTAGGTAAACACAGTGAAACACTGAATTTCCTAAACATTTGCTTGTAAGGTCTCTAAATTTGATAATCACAGTTTTTAACTCTTTGAATAATTACATATATATTTTATTCCTATGCTGTAGAAAACTTGGGAAATTTAGCAATAAGATAAATTCTTTTTAAAAACCAAATATGATTATTTGATATGTATCAATACACGAACAATATGATTGTTAAATTTGCAATTTAATTTGGCAGTTAAAAAAAATGATGAACATTGATAATTTTACCTTATTCATAAGTACAGCTATAAAATTTCTCAAATACAATTTGGTCAGTAAGTTGCATATCATCTTAAGAGGGACAAATAATACATGCCATGGAAATAATATGCAAAAGAAAGAAAGATACAGAGGTAGCACAATTACATTTTCAACTTTTGGGTGAGTCTTGTTTGACCAAAGTGAGTCTCCCTTCCTCTTAATTTCTTCACTTTTTAGAAAGCATATCCAAAGTGCCTAATCTTTATATACATTTTTAATATGGGTTTGGAAAGAAAAATCAGAAGCTTCATGTTTAACATTCAAATTGTGCTATGGTAAAATTTCTTTTGTACCACTGATAACATTGTAGAACACTAATTTTACAGTTATAAAGTTCACAACATTTCTGTAGCTATTAGACCTATTATGTGGTGTGCATATGCATATCTCTTTGTCATGCGAATTCCAACCAGGTTACCTAAATGCCATTTGCATCATTCATATTACATTTCATTATTTCTGTGCATGTATCTTTAAAAGTGAAACTTCACATGCACGAAGTGGATTAACTTCTGTTTATACGGAATTATACCATCTGCTTTTTTGATCACCAAAGGCTACACATACCTTAACTTTTTTTTTTAAGTCACAAAATAATTTGAAAAATTTTTTTGCTAATAAAGCTTTTATAATACAGGGCGAGCACAAAAACATTCTTTGATTTCAAGGGCAGTGAAATCCAAGATGGTGCTCACCCCACTGCAACACAGCTGGTGCGGGTTGGAATTTGCAAAAACAAACAGTGTGACTGTTCATCGTGCTTTCAGATGCAAATTTAACATGGATCCACCTACTAACTAACAAGTCCATTTTGAAAGGGCACAACAATTTCATTGACAAAGAATGCATCTGTGACCAGAGAAAGGGACATTCAGGCTGACCATCGGTCTCTGAGCACGTTGTTAGTATCAAACAAGCCTTTTTGAGCAGCCATAAGAAGTCAATGCACAGAGCTAGGCAGAGAGTCAAAAATCCCTCAGAGCATGGTAAGCAAGATCTTGCACAAATGCTTGAGGTTGCACCCTTACAAGCTACAACAGATCCAAAAGTTACACCTGCAAGACAATGCAATGCGAATTGAATTTTGCACGAATCTCCAGGCATTAATGGAAAATGATAATCTGCTGTCAAAGATCATTTTCAGTGATGAGACAACCTTTCACTTAGGTGGAAAGGTCAACAGGCACAATGTGAGGATATATGAGAGTGAGAATCTGCATGCCACCCTGGAGGTTGAACATGACTCTCCAAAACTTTAAGTGTTCTGTGCCATATCAGAGTGGAATGTGTACGGCCCTTTTATCTTTGAGGGACAAACTGTTACTGGCCAAAGTTACCTGGACATGTTAACCAACTGGTTGCTGCCAGAACTAGCTGCTGAGGGTGGTGACTACCTTTATCAGCAAGATGGGGCACCGCCGTACTCGCATCTTGCTGTCCGAGCATTTCTCAATGAGCACCTGCCAAACAGATGGATTGGCCGTGACGGATAAAATGACCGGTTGTCCTGCAAGTGGCTCAGAGATCACCAGACCTAACTGTTTGTGACTTTTTCCTTTGGAGGTACGTGAAGGACAGCGTGTATGGACCTCCACTACCCGCAACCCTGAAGGATCTGCAGGAATGCATCACTGAAGCTGTAAACTCGATCATGCCGGATGTGCTGCAGAAAGTTTGGTTCCAGCTAGATTATTGCATCAATGTTTGCCGAATAACGGGTGGGGTGCACATTGAGTGTGTGTTACCAACCGATATCACATAAAACTTTATGTGTTGATGCAACTGTAGCCACCAATCTGTAAGAATATTCCAATAAAGTTACATTCTATAACTGTTGGAAATCAAGCATGTTTTTGTGCTCACCCTGTACATTAGGAATTAATGCAACAATGCATGCCTTCAGCCAAAATGTCTTCATAAAGATCTTCAAAGCAAATGAAAATTCATAAATAAAACAACAACATTCACCATAACGACTAATTGTCAATTATTTTGATTAGAAAATGATGTCATTTTTGGAATCTTTGCAACAGAGAACTTCTGTTTTGTTTTTTTGCTTATAAAAACTGCAGGATATATAAAATGTACTATACAAATTCCACCAAATTAATAAGCTACAATAAATGCCAAAAGTTTCAGTTTTTGCTACTGAAACAAGACATGTCGAAAGTAATTTTTTAATCATCTGTACAGAAATCACAGTGTGTACCCCCCTTCATATTTGATATCTTTTTACGCTGTATTATTTTAAAAAGCATTAAAAGCAATGGCCTATGCCAAACAGTCTTCTTACTCATTTCCTGTGTTAGGTGATTTAACTTTTTCATTTTCACATGCAAAGCTAGAATTCTTTTCCTGTTATGGATTTTCTGGGTGTATTTAACAGGGCTGCAGTACTCTTGAGACAGCAATATTTTTTTTTCATAGTGTGTAACTGAAGATGGAAACAGAGCCTTCACTTTCCACAATGTGAATATAATATAGTAGAACCCAAACTCAGAACTGATAAAATATCTGCAGGAATTACAGAAAATGGGGAATTGCATAAAAAGAAAATTCTAAGAATTATATGGACATTCACACACACAATACACAAAATGAAGGAAATTCCATTACAGAATTGGAAGAAAAAAATTGTTCGTGGCTGAAATTCGTTTTTCTTCTTCTTTTTTTTTTGTTGTATAAATAAGCACATAAGAGGAAGACAAAATCTGCTGAACACAGGAAAATTGTAGCATGAAGACAAATGGCCATAATTACTGCTTACTGAGTGCAGTTGTACTTGGATGAAAAACTGTTGTATTCTTGCCTCAGCATTACAAATCCAAAAGGGTTACTTATAGTTACAAGAAAACCTAGAAGAAAAACTTCAAATACTAAATACACAAATTACGTACACACTTTCTAAACATTTATGTACATTCAGTACAAATAATTGATTAAACAAAATTTTTCATTTTGACAAAAACGGTTCAACAAAATGTCAGAAAATTTTGGGAGTTGTACCCCTAAAATTTTGCAAATATTAATTTGTTGAACATTTTTATCACACAAACATCATATGTCATTTGGTTCAACATAAAAGGTTGTTGCACAAGATAACATCTAATGTTTACCTGTCTGTCTCTTTCAGTTTAACAGCTCCTACAGACTAAGGGGAATGATAACCCTAATTTTGTATGAGATAATAATACAGTATATGTACTTGAATAAGCACTATTAGTTTAATGCTTTTATATGAGGATAACTGATTTGATTGGTAAAATGTGATTTTCTTGAGATAAAAAATCCAGAATAACTGTGGAAGCACAGCACACAGAACATTTGAAAGTCATGATAATTAACACAGCAATCGGACATCGCCGAATTGACTGTAATTACTGTTTCACACGTGAATTAAATCACATCAGAATTTAATTCACGTGTGAAACCACGTATTATGAGAAAAATATTTCTTCAACTCTGAAAACCTAAAAAACTGGAGATTTTCTTAACAACGCTTGATGGCAGCAGAATCTGCATGAATCTGAACATGGTCGGAGAATATTCCGTTGCTCTTAACACACAGAATCTTGTGAATTCGCCGCCGTGGATGGTGCAACGATTGGCGCGCTCGAACGTAAATCGGGAGATGTGGGTTCGATTCCCGCTCCACGGCAGTGAAATTTTCAAGTTTTCTGATGTGATTTAATTCACATGGGAAACAGTAATTACAGTCAATTCGGCGATGTCCGATTGCTGTGTTAATTATCATGACGTATTTACCACGTATTATGAGAACAATATTTCTTCAACTCTGAATTTCAAAGTCATTTTAGTAATAATTAAGAATAACGAAAATAAAATGGTGTCTGGATTTACATTTATATGATTATGAATATTTGCCAGAACAGATTATAAATGAATGCGACACATGCTAGACACTTATGAGGCAGATGTTCTTTTTAAAATGAACAGTGAATTTCAACAACAGAAGATAACCATCCTGTGACAACCAGAAAGTGTACTAGTAGAACTGAACATTTATTTTGTTTATGTTTTAAATACCTAGTAGACCCCCTCCAGTTATAAGACTTCATGACACCATGGAGTAAAATAAAATGCATCCAGAAGTTGAATTAATGTAAAGTTTACACATCCAACTTTGAATTTGTGAACAACTTAAAAAAATTCTGCAGTTTTGCATACTGAATATAACGTTACAGTTGTGGCCAGACAGGCTTGACTTTGATACTGCTGAAATTTCATTGCATAGACATATAGTAAAAGCGATCCATGGATGCAAAAGAACCTTGCAAAATATTCTTTTTCTCAAGCAACGTTTATAAACAAACCCATCTTCAGCATATGAACCTTTGAAATCATAAACAAGCCGTTTCTGCAATTACAGGCTGGGCTACCTTTCTTAACAACAGACATATGTTTAACCAGCCACTGATTAATGCCATGGTGAAAACTATCGATGTAGTGGGTAACTTCTTCTGAGGTGTTGATTAGAATGCAATAAACACCAGGTGAATTGAGAAATTTGTTTGGATCTTTATGCAAAAGTTGAGCAGTTGTGAAGAAGGCTTAACTGCAATGTTGTAACAAAAGGATTTGAATATTGAGCAAAGCTTATAGGAAAGGAAAAGGTTGAAAGTAATTGAACCAACAAAATGATGGGTGGTTGGAAGTTTCAGAAGTAGACGAGATACTTTTTTGTGACTGGGTGATGAATATTGAAGTTATGCATTACACTTGAATCTTGTTAATTATTGTCAGAATGGAACAAGACCTGGCTGGAGGCAGAAACTTCAGAAAGGTATTTCACCTAAATTTCCAGAATTTGAACTGAATGAACAAAATTTAGACTGGAAAACCATTATTATAAAAAGAAAAGTTATATTTAGAAATAATAAATTGAGAAGTCAAATGTAACTTGAATTTGCACTTTCTGGTTAACTAAGAAGGCACAACTACAAAGATAATACTATTCTGAAGCCATTAACACAAAATAAAGTACCATGATCATCAGCAATTGAATGCGGCGCTCATTACAGTTGGAAACTTCTGCCAAACAAATTTAGAAAAAAAAAACCTGCTGTTTTTTAAAAACTGCTGACATGTTCATATCTTTAATTTTCTAAAATTCTCAATGAAAATGTAAATACAGATTTATCTCAATACAATGAATACATTTTTGCATGAGATATCAAAAGATAAAAACAATATTCAGTATACTCACTTGGCAATTTATTGTGAAGTACAGTGGAGTCTCGGTGATCCGACACATATCGGACCGGTGGGTGTTGGATTACTGGATTTTGAATAAAAATAGAACTACAGTACGTACTGTACATAGTATGTACAGGAACAAATCACTGATTATTAATATACTTACGTACAAGTTAGCAAAATACACAGTTGGTTAATCACACAGTAGAGGGTACAAGAAACTTGTCAATTTTTTTTTTTTTTTTTTTTTTTTTTGCTTTTAAAGGCAGTTTTATAACTTGTTTTTGCAGTCTTTTTAAAACCAGTATGTCAGCAGCTGCTATGTCGTTTTCCTCGGCCAACATGGCACATGTGGTAAATGTACTTACTGCACTACTGTGCTGTACGGCATGAACTTGTTGTACAGTTGGCCCCTCTTGTTCCTCGTCATTGTCATCTAAAACATTTAGGATGATCTCTTCATCAGTTGAAAATTTTCTTCATTCCCAATGAGCCAGTCATTTATGTCAACTACAGTCAGGCTTTAAGATTCATCACTGCACAGCATGGCGATGGCTTCTTGGAGGTCTGTAACAGCCGAGTCGTCACTTTTTTAACTTCATTTTTAGGTTTTTTTGTACTGAGCTAACAATGGCAGTGTAGGCCATACTTTGCCCCACTAGGTGACCAATACATTAGTCGATATATTTTCCCACGCATGAGCAAGATTGTAAATGACATCTTTGATGTTAATGACCTTCAGAGAATCTAGGATGCTTTCCTCTTTGCTTATCACATTGTAGAGTAGACTTTTTTGTATTGGATCTTAACAGTTTGTATCACATTTTGATCAATTGGTTGTAACAAAGGTGCTACGTTTGGTGGTAAGAACATCAATTTTACAAAACCATCTGTAGATGCTAGTCCATCTTCTGGATGGCCCAGGCAATTATCTAAAAGTAACAAAGCTATCTGTGGCAAATTTTTCTGTTAAAGAAATTTCTTAACTGATGGGACAAATTGCTCCTGAAACCAGTCGGTGAACAATTCTTTTATCATCCAAGTCCGGCGTTGGTTCTTGTACAAAACCGGAAGATTTTTTATATTTTTAAATGCCCTTGGATTTTTAGACTTGCCTATAACTAATAACGAAGCTTATGTGTACCGCTAGAATTTGAACATGGCATAAACGTGTTTGATCTTTTGCCATTTTCCAACCAGGAGCACTGGCTTCTGCTCGGTGAACAAATGTTTTTTTTGGCAAAAGTCTCCCAAATAATCCATTCTCATCAAGCATTACAGATTTGATCGGGGCTAAGATTTAAATCTTGTACCAACTTGATAAATTTTTCTTTATAAGGTTCAACGGCTTCAAAGTCACAAGAGAGTTTCTCACCTGTCGTTCTTAGTAAACTGATTCCAAATAATTTCGTAAATTTATCAAACCAGCCAATACTGGCGTGAAAATTGTCTTTTTTCATGATTTCCTTATAGAAGAATTTTGCTTTCTCTTTAATAATTTCACTAGTAATGGGAGTATGTCTGTTACGTTCCTGGAGAAACCATGCGTAAAGAGCATCTTCAACTAAAGGGTACTCACCAGATCTTACAACTTTCCTATCACTGGTCCTGCTGTCCAAATCTAGAACAAATCACTCAATTTTGTTCCAGTTTTTGTTGATGTCATAAATTGTGGCACGTCCAACACCATAAAATGCTGCCAAATCACCTAACTTTTCACCCTTTTCAATTTTCTTAATGATTTCCGCCTTTTCAATCAAAGTTAAAGTTTTATACTTGCGTTTAACAGATTGAGACATTTTGAACAATACAGTACATAAACAAACACTGTGATTGCTTTGCCAACCGCATGTGTAACAAACAACTAGCGACTGAAGGAACGCATTACTCGCGCATCCCTGTTTTTACGTTTTTTGGCACATGCGTGAAGAATGTCACATTTCCTGAACGCATGCACTTGCGCGTGTCTTCCGGTCGGTTGCCATGAGTGTTGGATTACTGGAAGTGTCGGACTGGCGAAGTGTTGGATTGCCGAGACTCTACTGTAGTTAGTAAAACCCGGGTAAATAGATAAACTCCATACCAGCTCAATTTCATTAATAGTATTGATATATATATTAAAGAAAAAATGAAATAAAGTAGAGGTTACATTTGAACAGAAAAATTCAGAATCCTTTTTGTGTTAAGATAGGGTAAATAACAGATCTTCAAAATAAAGATTCAAAAGCTCAACATATTTATGAGAAAAATTAGGCTGAAAATGTAATGAAAGTGATGAAAGAAAAACAAAGTAGTGTATTTGGATGAACAAAAACAAACTCTTAGTCCAACAGATCAAGACTGGATATACAAGATGCATATGAAAGTGAGGGGGAAGAATTCATATCAAATAAGAAAGCACTTAACAGTAATTTCAGCAAAATCCCAACAACTGAATTTTACCAAAACTACCCACAAAAGCAATGGCATGACATGCAGACTTAGTGGTGCAAATGCAAGTGAGTGTCATCGGTGGGCAAGCAACAAAATGTTATGATACGTTTTTAAATAACAAATTGTTAATCCAAGAGAAAAGCTCCACAAATCCCCCAGGGCTCACAATATACATGCATGCTAGAGGAAGACACTGTCAGAGTTTTTATAAGTGAGTGTTTTAATAAGGCACTTATAAGTAGTAGTTATAACTCTCAAATCTGCAGGTGATTAATTCAGGTATGAAAACTTTGTTTCTGTGGCATTCAGAAACAGAAAAACTATAAAAGTTGGATTTCCGAGTTTGTTTTATATTTACATTTTGTAATACATACCTGCCAGGTTTTACGATTTATCCATAAAATTTATGGAAATGTGACTTGTTAATATGCTAATTTTATGAGTTTCTTGATTCTCAGATATATATTTTTTCTTTTTTTGATGATTTTGCACCCGCTATTAAAACTTTTTTTATTTAACTTAATCCATTCAAAGCAAAGCGCGGATGTAAGTTACGAATAACTTTTCAGTTACATATGTTTATGTGGGAACATTTGCTGCAGTTTTCCCACATTTTAGGTTTATTGTTTTGCGTTGTTTCAACACTAAAATTTGTGCTGCACATAAAATGTACTGCACCAACCAGCTGGGCTTGTTTAACCTTAGGCTTGGTTCTCTCTCTTTCTCTCACTGTTTCTCCCCCTTCTCCTTTCCAGATAAAGCATTGTTCGTCTTCCAGGGTCGCAACTTCTCAGTAGGCCGGCATGGGAGTGTGTCTTCCATTGGAGCACGCGTCTTTATTACTCCCAGTTGGAAATGCTATCTCAGAACGTAGTTATCATAGAAAAAAATTCAAATGGATTTGAAATATGTAGAATTTTTAAGCCCAGATCGATACCTAACATGATGAAATTAAGCTTAAAAGCTGCCAGTTTTGTGAAATTAAAAATGCATTGGGGCATGGTTTCATAACTTTTTCTCAGGCAATAAATTTGACCTAACAAAAGAATGCTACTATAAGAGGAAGTTTAAAAAAAAAAAGTAAAGTCCAGTGTTTATTTGAGCCATTGCTTCTCTCCAGCAATGATTTATTTTGCTGGTCTGTAAGTCAGTAAGTTTTCTACGCTTTGCGACCGTGCTTTTTGTTTGTCACTCGATAATGTGCAAAACAATGTCTTTCTTGGCTTGATTCAACAAAATTAATATTAGTTGTAAATGCATTTATGGCACCTCTATTCATAGTGATTGTGGAATAACTTTTTTTTACGGGTCTTTTAGAGGTTATTTTTAATGAAAGTTGGTTGTCAAATTTTCGAACTAAAGCCTAGTTCGTCATCAGGACTATGTCACTGGAGTATTGCTGCCACCAATTGGAAGAGACCATCCGCAATTATCGTTAATTGTGGTACTTCTTCTTCTTGCTTATTTCGATCCCTTCTTCTAGTTTTCTCTTTACTAAGTTTGACTGGTGGCGATTATTTTCACTGAGTCCCAATTTATGGAGTGTCCACTTGCTTGTACATGTCTGTCTAGCCCTGTTTTGTTCCCAATGTTCCTAATAGCTTGCTTGGTGTTCTTTCATTCTGACCTTAATACTTCTCTGTTTCTCCTATATGAGTCCGAGTTACAGTCGATGCAGTAAATTACTCCTTCCTGCAATTGGAAGGAGTAATTTACTGCATCGACTGTAACTGCGGACTCAGCTATATAGGAGAAACAGGGAGAAGTATTAAGGTCCGAATGAAAGAACACCAAGCAGCTATTAGGAACATTGGGAACAAAACAGGGCTAGACAGACATGTCCAAGCAAGTGGACACTCCATAAATTGGGACTCAGTGAAAATAATCGCCCACCAGTCAAACTTAGTAAAGAGAAAACTAGAAGAAGGGATCGAAATAGCAAGAAGAAGAAGTACCACAATTAACGATAATTGCGGATGGTCTCTTCCAATTGAGTGGCAGCAACTACTCCAGTGACATAGTCCTGATGACGAACTAGGCTTTAGTTCGAAAATTTGACAACCAACTTTCATTAAAAATAACCTCTAAAAGACCCGTAAAAAAAAGTTATTCCAAAATTAATATGTTTGGGTACTATTTTTTCCTCTGTAAATTGCATTTCTTTAAGCTGTTACTGCTTTACTAAAGCAGTTTTACTTGCATTTTTTTTCAAGTGTCAATAAATTTAGTATTAGTGATTCGCTATGAGCAGTAATATGAAAGGGGGAAAAAAGTACTATCAAACATTTTGTGATGCGTATTCTGCGGAATTCCAGTGTATTGCCAAATTTTCAAAAAATGAAAAATATGTATTTTGCACTACGTGTCGATGTAATTTCAACGTTTTGTGTGGTGGAAGGAATGATGTTACTAATCGTATTTCTAGTGCCAAGCATAATTCTAATGTTGACTGAGTGGGGGAAAAAATATGAAATTAACTTCCTTTGTTAAAAGTTATAATGAACTGGATGCGATTTGTCATACTTAATGTTTTGTTGATTACAAAGAAAACACTGCAGTCACTACATTTTAGTTTCTTAACAGTAATATAAGCACAATAACTTCCTATAAATGTAAGGTTAGGAAGTTCAGAATCCACATTAGATATATCATTTTCTAAAACACTGGTCTTGGAAGTCTGAAACATTTTCAGCTATCTGCATTTCTTTCCAGTCAGATAATTCACTGAAACTACTGAAAGAAATATCCCCAAATTCACTTTAATTGATTAGCAAAGGTAGACTACCTTGGAGTCTTAACTTTGTTCCACATTTATAAACTTGACGTATAGAAATATGATACTGAAATCCTGCAAGCTGCCTATATTTTCTAAACAAGTTTTCTAGTTCATCAGTCTGTACTTTTCCAGGCAGTAAGTATTTAAATTTAAGTTGATTTGTACAGTATCTAACCAACTGAAGTATAGCACATGATATGTGTTTTAGTGCAGTATAAGTTTTGCACTATCACACTCCAATTTTTCCTACCTGTCAAGCCACCTAAGGAACTTTTCAATGAACACTACTTTTACATCTGCTGTTAGTGTTTCATGATATTTGGTCCTCAAGTGTTCCCCTTTAAAAACTGCTGTCACATTATAAATATTCCACCATGTAATTATAATCTTAATAAATTCAGTGTCACCAAAATTTAGTATATTATTAATTCATCTAACAGTTAATAAAGCTTCAGCAGTGCTACAGTTGAAAATCTGGAGTATTAATTTCACTTTTAATTTTTGTCTTTCTAAATTGGAAGAACACAAAGCTTTCAATGTTAAACCATAACCATATTTCACAATTTGGCCACTTTCAGTCTCATGTAATTTCTTAACTGAAGTGAAGACTTTGGTCTTCATAGAGGACATCAAAATCTGGATAATACATACATTGCCCATTTTTCTGATTAAGCCAGGTACTTCTCACAGTTTTTATTAAATGAACAGAGTCAAAAATGAAATATAATGGCCTTGAACTATCATAATACGGGTATGTATATGACACACTTTGTAAAGGAGGATCTGAAAAGAATGCCATTGTTTTTTGGTTTATAGAATTGTTGTCAGTCAGTTACAGTTACAATCCCTTTAAAGCCAATTTCTTCCAAACCAACAATAACTTTTTTTATTTAAAAAAATGCAAATCAGTTCTTGTTAAAGTGTGCACAGGTAAATTTTGGGCCACCTCTTGAAAGGAAGACCTTACATTTTGTACCATGAATACAAAAGTACTGGTTGCAACACTTGTGTTACTAAATGCCATTCCAGTCAGATGACCAGCAGCATAATCCTGAGATTAAGATGGCTCAAAAAATGCTAAAATGGGGAAAAAGTTGTAACAAAATGCTAAAGATATTTAGCTGTTTTTGTCGCTCGGAAAATCATAACACTAACTGAATTAAAAACCATGAGGAATAACCACTCACCATAAAGATCATGGTAACCTCCAATGGACCAAACACTTCCAACACGTCAATTCATCGTGATGTAACTGGGCTTCCACAGGTTTACAGACCTCTTGCTTACGCTTCTTATTTTCGGGTGTGAAACATCGTTTTTTTTCCTTTGCCTTATAGTATGTTACTATAATGCTTGTCAATTCGATAAAAATCATACATACAACTCATTCATACAATTCAAGTAAAAACTATGTACATAAACCTTACATTCACAGGTGATTAAACCTTAGTCAACTCTAATTATGGAACTCCTTCTGTTTCACAACCTCTGCTACTCCCACTGCAATTGTCACACCCATTCAGCCCCGCACATCCAATCCTCTAGTACTTTCGACAGATCCCTGTCATCTTCAGGAGGCAGGTGTGTCTCATCCGCCCACCGCAGCTCAAGTGAGCAGAGCCATCGAGGCCTGGGCTCCAGTCGCTATCTCTGAATCGTTGTGTCTCTGGCGCCATCTATTGTCCCTGCTGCTCTTTTTTCTCTCTTTCTTTTTACGCTGCTGTTCAATTTTTATTAGGGCTTTCCATTGTTCGTTTAAGTTATTTGGCTCATTAATGTTGCATAATCTTGATTTGTTTTTTTCAATTAACACTGATTCTGCAATTCTTAACTGCTTTTCGTTTTTACAGCTCTTAATAATTTTAATATCTTCAAACCTTGGACATTTTTGATTTTCCATACAGTATTGGGTTAATGCTGTCTTAGCCTCTTTTTATTCCAATTATTAATATGCTGATTCAATCTATACTTTAATTTATTCTTGGTGCTGCCTATATATGACACAGGTGGTTGCTGGTTTATTGGGATTTCATAAATTCCTGCTCTATCTAATTGGCTAATTTTTTCATTTTTAATCACTAAATTTTTTACAGTAAGTACCTGATTTCCTACCTGTATGCCATACTTGCCACAAACTTTATTAATTTCTGCTGAAACATTTTCTATATATGGTATTGCTCCCACATATTTTACAAGTTTTTTATCGCTCTTGACCTTATTGTAACCTTGAGTTACTTCATAAATCCATTTTTTTAATACCTGTTTAGGGTATCCAAAAGCATATCCATTTTTTTCAATATATTCAATTTCTTCCTTTCTATACTGTTCAATTGATGAATGTGTTAAACTTCTTTTAATTAGTGTTTTTATGCATATGCTTTTGGATACCCTAAACAGGTATTAAAAAAATGGATTTATGAAGTAACTCAACGTTACAATAAGGTCAAGAGCGATAAAAAACTTGTAAAATATGTGGGAGCAATACCATATATAGAAAATGTTTCAGCAGAAATTAATAAAGTTTGTGGCAAGTATGGCATACAGGTAGGAAATCAGGTACTTACTGTAAAAAATTTAGTGATTAAAAATGAAAAAATTAGCCAATTAGATAGAGCAGGAATTTATGAAATCCCAATAAACCAGCAACCACCTGTGTCATATATAGGCAGCACCAAGAATAAATTAAAGTATAGATTGAATCAGCATATTAATAATTGGAATAAAAAAGAGGCTAAGACAGCATTGACCCAATACTGTATGGAAAATCAAAAATGTCCAAGGTTTGAAGATATTAAAATTATTAAGAGCTGTAAAAACGAAAAGCAGTTAAGAATTGCAGAATCAGTGTTAATTGAAAAAAACAGATCAAGATTATGCAACATTAATGAGCCAAATAACTTAAACGAACAATGGAAAGCCCTAATAAAAATTGAACAGCAGCGTAAAAAGAAAGAGAGAAAAAAGAGCAGCAGGGACAATAGATGGCGCCAGAGACACAACGATTCAGAGATAGCGACTGGAGCCCAGGCCTCGATGGCTCTGCTCACTTGAGCTGCGGTGGGCGGATGAGACACACCTGCCTCCTGAAGATGACAGGGATCTGTCGAAAGTACTAGAGGATTGGATGTGCGGGGCTGAATGGGTGTGACAATTGCAGTGGGAGTAGCAGAGGTTGTGAAACAGAAGGAGGAGTTCCATAATTAGAGTTGACTAAGGTTTAATCACCTGTGAATGTAAGGTTTATGTACATAGTTTTTACTTGAATTGTATGAATGAGTTGTATGTATGATTTTTATCGAATTGACAAGCATTATAGTAACATACTATAAGGCAAAGGAAAAAAACGATGTTTCACACCCGAAAATAAGAAGCGTAAGCAAGAGGTCTGTAAACCTGTGGAAGCCCAGTTACATCACGATGAATTGACATGTTGGAAGTGTTTGGTCCATTGGAGGTTACCATGATCTTTATGGTGAGTGGTTATTCCTCATGGTTTTTTCATTTATGAATTGCACGTAAACTATGCGCACTTTGCAAGAGGTTAATACCTTAAAAGTGCAAATATAATAACTAACTGAATTGTTCGCACTAACAATGCTTTGGACATCAGTGGGAAACTAATGCTTATGCCTTTGGGGGATGCCATAGATGTCATAGTTGACTCAAGTCTCTGGCGTAATAGTTGACTTAAATTTCTGGTGTAATCAAAATATGGTTTAAAATGAATTTCATCATTGTAATAATTTTTCATTTCCCTTTAAACCAGGTTATGTTTACTTGATGTATCTTAGGAAAAACTCTGAAAATTGTTGTCCTTGGACTAAAACCAAATTTTTAACAAAGTTTCTGTAGGGTATTGGAATGTGGGATAATGATGTATTGATGTTAGATTGTCTCAAGAACCTGTATGTACCGGGGGGGATTGAATTCAATAAACTAGCAAAAATAATTAAATCTGTGGAGTACCTGTGTTGGGGCTTCACTGCTGTAAAATAAAGGTAAGGGGGCATTCCATAAAGTACGTCCGAGATTTTTACTATTTTTAGACTCCCCGCCTCCCCTATGTCACATTTTGTCCGATTGTTGACAACCCCTCCCTAAAAAGTATCTCCTATTTCCCGCAACCCCCTTTATTTTTGACGACTGTTTCTAGAAGTCCGTTGTGAAATAAAGAAAACATAATTATTAAAAGGAAACTTCCATATATTTACATGTTTGCTTCAGAAAATGTTTATTATTTAGGCATTAATTTATAAACACACGTACATTTTCTTTGTAGCACGCTCTTTTGTTTTTCTCTGCATTTCACGTTTTTTTTCCATAATCTTTCTTTAAGTTCCTTTAGCTTCTGCTTTTTTACGGTTAGTTCTTTCATCTGTACTTCCGTTAACATTCCACTTTGTTCCCTTTTCAGTAGTCCAAATACATCGGCGTTTAAAATATTGATTTCATCATTCAGAGCTCGTTGTGCTGGTGCTAATCGAAAGAATATTCCTGGCTTAATTTTTGACGAACATGGGTTTGTTCTTCATTACTTTTTTATCAGAAGAAACAACGGCAGTTTTTGTTGTTGTAGATATTCTGTAAGGACAATTGGGTTCAATGCTCGAAGATGCATCTTGAGAAGCATCAGAAGATGGAGTTTTTATAGCAGCTTGTTGGGATTGTTTTCCCCAGAATGACAGCAGTGAAGCTTTTTCTCTGCAGCGTTTTTGATTTCCACTCACGAAAGTACTTTTCTACTAATTCAGGTACATTTAAATCTTCCTTGATGGAGTTCCAAATTGATACATCATCACCCTGTTGTTGCTTCCCTGTTTTATTTGATTGTGCTGTTTTATATCCTGCCTGCAGTTGCCGAAATATCTTCTGCTTATCCATTCGGAATTAAGAAGCAGCAGATATAAACAACCATACTAACCCAGCACTGAATTCACTTTGACTGCGTGCTTTATTGAACATACTCTGTTGAGGTGAAATGACACGTAAATTGCCTCGCGTTTTTTTTTTTTTTTTGTTTGTTTGTTTTGTTCCACCATGGCAGTGATCAAGTTTCATTGACGTTCAAACTATCCCACACAATCCAAAACTTTTGTGACTCATTTACCTCCCTCCGCTTGGTGGGTTACTACACTGCTACCCTAGGATGTGCAACCCTTCTCGAAACGGCTCGGTCGACAAAAAAAAAAAAAAAAAAAAAAGGAAAATGCATTAACTCGAAGCAACTGATATTTTAACTGATATTTTAGGCATAGAATACAAAGTGGGGCCCGTGGACGCCTCCTACCCTGAAAACAAATACACATTGCCGACATATTTTTCAGATAAAATATAATTAAGCAATAAATATTGCATTCTCTCAGTTTATTAAGTTGAAAGAGCTTAATTCTAAAAATCATAAAATATACTTGCAGACTCTCTAAAATCAAAGGACTGCCAAAAAAAAAAAAAAAAAAAAAACCCTTTCTCCCCCTGCGCCTTGATATAAAGGCATATCTGCAAACATATTTAAGTTCCAATGTGAACAAACAGGGAGTTTAATATTACAATTCCACTATATTTTAGCCGCTGGACGTCCGAATTACTGAACTTCCCCATTCCCCCTGTAATCTCGGACGTACTTTATGGACGGCCCCTAATTATGTTTGGTTTGTCTTCACTTACAAAATTTTTAATTTCTGTGAAAAATGCATGTATAATATCTAGCATTACATGAAATCTACTACTGTTGTTATCATTTGTATTTTATGCCAAACATGCCACTTTTTCTTAAATTTCATAAAGAATATTTACATTCTTTATCTGTGATGGATATGTTGCATTTTCTAGTTCATGAATAGGAACATTTCTTACATATAATATGTATCAGCAAATCCCTGGTAACTGTGACATAACTATTTCTGTGGTATACTTATTTCACACAAACAAGTTTACAAATATTATGCAGTTTGCTTTTTAAATTAATACCCAATTTTTGGTATTTCATCCTCCTTCAAAAGTGGTTTTAAGCTATTCAAATCATTAAAGTCCTAATCAAAATATGAAGTTTATGGTGATACCAATGTAAAGTACAGAAGTGAGGCTTCATATTCCATTTATCATATTTCATGTCAGCTAAAGTTTCATATCTTTGATATTAATTTGAAAAAAAAATGTACAACTCAAGTAGCATAATTGTACCAGAATTTTTTGCCTTCATTCAAGTACTTGTTCATGAACTTTAATTTTAGAACATGAGTGGGGTGAGGAAAACATAGTTTCTTTAACGTCTGTCATGGTCATTTAGTTAAAAATTAATTGCTGTGGGTAACAAAATATGGACACTGAATCTTTTATTCACTAAAATATGTCAAATTTCACATAATGACTGCAAATAATTTTCTTCCTGTAAAGCATATGTTCAAGTTTATCAGCAGCACTGTTAAATTTTACTGATGCAGCATTCGAATTACCCAGTGGTACGCTGGCCGTTGTCCAGTAAAACGTCCGTCGGACCACTAGACTATTGATTTTGCTGGCCCGGATGCCTAGTAAGTTTTTTTTGTTTTTTCTAATTTGTCACAAGTTAAAAAATGAATGTATTTCTTTTACCTTGCTGTACCCTTTTATAGAGCCTTATAGAGCTCTATAGAATTCTATTAAATGTTTATAGACTAGCTGTGGTGGTGGGCTTATAGAAACAGTTTTCTATAGAATTCGATAGTGTTTTCTATAGAATCGGATGGCCAATGATTCTATAAGGTTCGTTTCTATAGAATTCAATGTCATCACCATATCTTTGGTTATTTAACATGATGGATAAAAAAATCTGTAAAAGGTCACTAAATATTTTTTTCAAGTCTGCAATTATACTATTTATTCTATTTGCAAATTCGCATTTTTACGCTTTTTGTAAATTAATTTCATGAGCATTATAATTTAAAAATTATGCACATGGAATATTTATGCGCATATTATATTTTTATAAATATACATATTTATAAAAATAATGTCACACAGAATATAAAAATTATAATGCTCATGAAATTAATATACGAAAAGCGTAAAAATACGAATTTGCAAATAGAATGCTATAATTGCGCATGCAAAGTTGATACATTATTCTTTGACAAATATGTATCCGGCCGTGCAAATAAAAATATGCAACGGCCATATATTTTTATCAAAGTTGTGAAATGTTCATATTAATTATGCATAGAACTTTTTCGTGAGAATCCATATATGGTCGAATCATAGCATTCCATTTATCATTCGCAAGCTTTTCCCTATCAATTTCATGAGTAATTATTACATATTATAATTCTATGGGCAATTTTATTATATGCGAGCTCATACGACGGCATGAGCAGGATCGCCTGTACTGGATGAAAGCACTTCTGCCGGCAAACACTTTCCGATCAGTCCTCTTTCCACACATGCACGAAGCGAGGTGAGCTGCAGCCAAAGACTGGCGTCTTTTATTCTTTGGCGGAGCCATCAAATCGAAGTAAATTTAGACGTTTGATAAATCATGTCAAAGCTATTAATCGAAAGTTCATAAAAGGTAAGTTCTTTTCCTGTTTTAATTCATAGGCTTCGAATACAATTCATGCAATCGAATCTTAACACGTGAACACATTCATGTATTCATTTGTTAACAGGTTTATATATCATCAACTGCATTTTAAACTAGGAGGAGTAAATAATTTGTTACATTTTCGATTATAAACGTAGCTATATTTATTGTTTTATTTTATATTTATTTAAGGTTAAGCAGCTATAACTTTGGAAAAGTGTTCGATATTCCATGCCCATCCCCAACCAACCGATGAATCCTTGCCATTGGGTTGTGTGTTTTTGTGAAGTGTTTTACTGTTTGTGTATCAGAGTTTATATTTGAGTGTTGGAGTTTTTTTATTTTCGTAGTCTTTTCTATATGGTATTTATCACCCCATTCACCATTTGTTTCAGGATCATTTCTATTTCTTCATTAAGCGATTACATTATTTACCTTCTGCATTATTTACACATCAGGCTTTTCTCCTCCCTGCTCCCCTCCAGGAGGTTTTTCTGGGGGTGAGATTTTTTTATGATGAAAAATGTAATGTGTGATCTCTTTCACCTTTAAGAGATACTTAATTAGGTCTCCTTAGATCTGATGTTTTTCAGGAGACAGAGCATTCTGCCTCCTCCTTCACTTGGTCTTAATTATTTCAACTTTTCACTCAATAAACGTACTTTTGTAACTATTTCGCTGACAGTGTTGTTGTTTTTTTATTTCATGCTACATTGATATATGATATTTACCATCCAGATCACTGTCCGTCAGAACTGATGTCACAATGATTTGAACGTTTGCACTCCATTTATGTTGACGCCAACCCAAATACTCAGCGAAACTATAGTTGATTTTAAAATAAATATTTATTGTGAATAAATGACCTTAAAACAAATTATTTAATTGTGAATTCCCATTTCCCACTCCTTGGAGGCTATTGTTGTCGAAGCTTGCACACCATGTGCTGTGTTGTCATGATGCTAATTCTCCAGTACTCACACATTTGCATATCCGCATGTTTCCCCCTTTGAAACCATAATAATCCCTAACTTTTCTGACCACTGTATATATATATTCTCTTATGATTTAGAATACATGCATTGTGTTCGAAGCCTACGAAAATAACGAAATGAATACATGAAGTGTGTATTTGTTTCGTTAATAACTTTTTGTGATCACCTATGAATTGAAACAGGAAAAGAATTTATAACTTTTAGAAATTTCAGTTAATGTTATGTACAAAAATAAACAGACAGAAGAGCACAGGACAGTGTCGGAGCCAAACAAACTGGAGCGGAATGCTCTTTTTATAGCTAATTTGCATACAAATTCCTCAAAACAGTGTTTCACCATACGTATTTTATACCTACAATAAAATAAAGTACTTACAATTATTTATAGCCTAGGTATTACAATGCATTTGGACACTAAAGAAGAAACTTAAGAATTGTAATTCCAAAGCACAAGAATTAACCTACTAAGACAATCGTGACCAAAAATTAAGTTTAAATTCATAAAATAGTGAAAAATATAATATACTGCACCCTCAATGTTTAAAGACCAAATACACAAGTGTTGGAAAAATACAAAGCAACTCGCATACCAAAATAAAATAAGGCTCTTCTTGGTAAAAATACAGAAACAATTATAGATAAATATAAACTGGGATATAATATGCACAGACTGCAGGTGGAACACAAATAGCCTTTAGCTACATTTAAAAGAAAAATTAAAAACATGGCTCTGAAAGCACTACTTGATTTATCTCCCAGCATTTCACCTCACTTTTCCTAATCTATCAGCAAAGTTTTAAACGTGTCTGAAAAACTGTTATTAACGACAATGCAATAGACCCCGTTTTATGTTTTAATACTTCGGATGTTAGTGATATCAAAATACCTACCTTATGTTACCGCCGTTTTTTGTCATACCAGTTAAATCTGAGCAACTGAATTCCCAAGAAAATTGCAACAGCCACGATGAAGTCGCTAAAATGGACATGTTGACTCAAAACATTTTACAAAGTCCTATACCTTGTGAACAATAAAAATATATATAATGGTTAGAGATTGTGTTGCAGTAACCACTGTGATAGAAATGCTTTCTTTTTTATAACATTACTCCCCTAACAAAGACAACCCCTTATAACGCTTCGTCAAAATTAAGTGGTAGAAAAATAAACTTTTAAGAACAGGACAAGTTTTGTGAAGGGGCAATCATGTTATGAAAATGATTTTTTATGGCATTCTAAATAAGATAACCCTTTAATATTTCATTAAAAATAAGGGAAAATAAAATAACTTTTAAAGGAACTCAACAAAATGTTTTCTGAAAAAGCAAAATTCATTATCTACCCCCAGCTTCAGTGTTGTGCCCAGAAGGGGGGGGTTAAAAACACCCCAAAATTTGGAACCTTTCGATATTTTAAAAGCACGATTTTAAAGGGCAATTTTTTGTTAGTATTTGAAATTGTTTTTATGTCTCATGACAGCAACTGAGCGTGTTTTCTCCATTAAAACAAGGAAGGGGCAAGAAGCCAAGGACCAGAATGTTCTATTGCAATGGAGAAGCCAATACATTAGTATACCGGAAGTTTCTGCGGTGATGAGGCAAAGTCAAATTTTTGTTCCATGACTTATTTCAGATTACTCTAAAGCACGCTGGAAAGCAAGTAGAGTTTTGATTAAAAAACCAAAAATCACATTAAAACAAAACCAACGCTCTAACGAAACCCAGAAGACTGTTACAGGATTTCAATTTATGTACCACTTTTAGACATGTATATTAGTTTTATTAGTGCTTTGGAAAATGGATTTCTCGCACACAAATCGGACTTATCAGGATTCCGATCACTTTTCCCAACTTGTTTCCTGCATACATAAATTGCAAAATATAAATGGTCAACCATTGTGTGGTGATAAGAATACAGGTAATAAGAATATTAATAAAAATTTTCTGTAATATTTATTTGAATATTTTTGCACAGATATTGCATACATTTTCAAAATGCATTCGTAACTTTTTCTGGCAACCACACTATCATCTATTCACTCCTGTATTCAAAGAGACCGAAGCTGTCATTTGAAAACTTTCTTACTTTTACATAGCTGAAGTATGTCTTTAAAGTTTTAGTACCTCTTATTTATGGTTACATGGCTTGTGTCCAAATTAATCACGAGCCAAGGAATTTTTCACATTACTTCAGAAAATGTTTCGAACAGACTGAATGGCAAACTCTTAGCATTCATTTATGGAATGCTGTTGATTGTATCAAACCACTGTTTCTATAGAAAAATCTATAGAAACAGTGATTTGATGTAATCCTTTAGAATTATGGCCCTTTTTTCTATAGACATCATTTTAGCAGTTCTATAAGTTTCTATAAAAATTTCTATAGAAATAATATAAGGTTCCACTGAGGTTTCTATTAGGATATCTATAGAAAATCTAGTCAAGTTTCTATAGAATTTCTATCAAGATTTCTATAGAATTGTGTTCACTATTGCTATAGAAATTTTGTAGACATTTTTCTATAGAGTGCCTGATAGAACTTATAGAACCATCTTTATAGAAAAACGGGCCACAATTCTACACTTTTCTATAAAAAAAATTATAGAATTCTATAGAACTTTTTCATAAGGGTATAGTTTTCTTTTTAGGCTGCAAACTAATGATAAGGTTAAAAAAATATTGGATATAATTCCATTGAAATGATACATTGTTTACTACATATATTGTAAATGTCTTCAAATTTTTTTTTTTTTTTTTTTTTACTTTTTTTGTACGGACCAATGGACATTTTGGTGGACCAGTGGCTTGCAAATTCTAGGGCGTCCGCTGTGCCAGTAGATTTATTTCTGATTATAACACTGCTGATGACATTACACAAGCTGTTGTAGTAATAAGATTCACTTTAGTAAGAGCTTTGGTCTAAAGAATTTGCATGAGCCACTATTTTTCAAGGTACTCACAAGTTATGAATCTTGAAAACATTTCCCATTTGACACTCAACATATTGGCAGAAGAATCCAGCATATTTTAGGTCACCACAGAAAAATTCATGGTGACAAAAAATATACTAAATTTAATCAGATGAAGTCTGATTAAATTTATCCAAGACAGTGTTTCTTTTTCTAAATTATTCCTACAGCAGAATTTCGTAAAAAATATTAAAATGTGACCGAAATCTTGAAAATTTAAAATTTTACATGCCAGAGAAATAAGTGACATAAGTTAAATTCGTATTTTTAAATTTATCTTTGCACGGTTGTTCTTATCAATTACCTGATGAGATGTTTAAATCTTTGCACGGTTGTTCTCATCAGGTTCTCAGGTTCGATGTTCAAATCTTTGTTGATGAGAACAACCGTGCAAAGATTTGAACATCGACCACTTACAACCAAGAGGTACGTGAAAGATTTTTCCTTGAATTACATTCGATTACCGAGATATATGTTCGCAGTGAATACTAATAACTTCCAACTGAGGAATTGCATTTCACACAAAGGAAATAAAACATGTAAAAGTTCCAACAGTTAAACCACCATTAAATGGTTTAAACTGAAAAAGAATAACGTATGTAAAACATGTTTTTAAATCTCGATACATAGTGAAATACGTGTGTATTAAACAATCTTGTTAAATTTTTCCTGTTACATTTGTTAATTATGAATTTTAAAATATTTTTTATTGCGTATTAAAAGAAGTCACAGAAAGAGAAATTTCTACCTTTGCCTTTGTATTTTGAAATCTATTTGTTTTACTCTATATCTCTTGATATCTCATGTATATACAGCCTGAATTTTTTTCTAATAAAATTTTCACAAATTTGTTCATTCTGGTTTGCATTGTTTTTATTGCTTAAGTGTCAAAACGGTTATCACACTCAAGAGATTAAGGAAGGCGACTAGATATATGTTTTAAATTGTTCAAGTAATTATTTTAATTAGTAAGAGTAATTTCACACTTTGCATAGTGAAAGCAGCTGGCTAAAGCAAAGTCAGTAGTTTTCCAAAAGATACTAATCATATTCTTTTTAAATGTATCAGAAATCTATAGATATCAGGGCTTGAAAAATATGGGAAAAGTTACATGCCCACATGCCCAGTTGGGCATGTAACTTTTAGGTGTTTATTTACTAGCTGGGCAAGAAATTATTTACTTGCCCAGGTAGTAAAAGCTGGATGCGCAGGAAAATTTATCTTTTAAGATAACAAACCAGAACCCTAATTTTTTTTTAAGTTAAAAATATGATCTGTTTTAACATGTTTGCACTTCCACTTTAAGGGTCTGTATTACAAATGTTCAATGCACAAAAGTGTGTATATCAATTTTTAAGATGCTGATGCTAAAATTGGTATGAAATGGTATGAAGATGAAACTGGTGTTTCGGAAATTTAGTGATTCTGCCATGTTCCTTTTGTTAAAGTTTTCTCCCTTTGTCACTAAACACGAGAGGCCAGTTACATCAGAGGCATGCATCCTGTTGTTGATTATAAACAAAATTTGGAGCAAAACTACATATGGTTTCCAATTTCTGGGCATAGAGCATAACATAATTAAAGATGTGATATTACTCTTTCCTTGGTACTTCGTAACAATAATACAACTTCCATTAATTAACAATGGCATGAAACACTACATGTGATGACTATCTTTTTTTTTCTTGTGTAGTAGGAAATTTTATTACAAACTTTTTTATTTTAAAATTTAGTTGCCATGCACAGGCAATTAGATTTTTTATTTACCTGCCCAGGCGAATGATTTACATGCCCTGGGCATCTCAGGCATGGTATTTTTAAGCCTTCGATATTGTTATTTTTAAGAGAAAAAAAGTACCTGGATCGACATGAACCTAAATGTTGTAGAAACTATGCTCTAAACAAACAAGGTTTTTAAAATACAAGTAGAAATATATACTCGCTTTTTTTTTTTTTTTTTTTTTTTTTTTTGAAAACATTTGCTTAAAATGAGAGATCAACTTTTTATTCATTTATCTAGACTTATCGATTTCCAGACTTGCTGCACTGTGTCTTCACAAGCTACAGCTAAAATAACTGGAACTAATATATCTCATATTATCCGATAACTACTGGAAAGTGTGCTTCCAAACGTGGGGGTGGGTGTCAATCTTTGTATGGGGATAAACTTCTCCAATCCTTCATAGAATTTGTTTTTTCCTTTTTTTATGATTTTGGTTTCAAAATAATCTTTTTCAATAGCTTTAGTAATGACAAAACATTTGTGCAAAATTTTATACCATTGCTTTTTATAGTTTCTGAGAAAATGGTACATCAAGTTAGTCAATTTATAATGAGACATGTACATCTTTTAAAATACATCCTATAGTACCAAAACAATCGCTTAGATTTATTCAGTACAATAACTGCATGTGCATTTGTCAGGTTCTCAAAAAATATAATAATTATCTGTAAAAATACTTTAAGAAATTATTGGAACAAATTTCAGATTTTCTTAGAAATGTGTCTTTGAAATTCTTCAAGGAACAGCTAACGGACACATAATTAAATTATGTTTGTGATACCCAAAGAACTACACAACCATAATTATATATACATTGGCAGTTTTCCTGAATACTTCTTGAAAATCAAATTTCAGGAAATTTCTGCCAATAAGTTACTTGTATTTTTCCATATAAAAAGAAATGCTTATATTGTGGATCTAAATAGTTTTGCTTAATGCTACTAATATACTTAATACAGATGTGTTGAACTTTGACAAGGTAACTTTTTTGAAATAGTGCTCTGGAAGACAAAAATTATAAACTTTATATTTGCTTATTAAAATGAAGTTGTCCAAACACGTAACTAGATGGTACTAAAATTAGTAAAACTTATATCATTAAAATGTCATTATTGTACGTTTAATAACGTAGCAATTGCATAATTTTCTTGAAATCTTAATTTATTTGATGCAATCAGTGGATCAAGCAGCTATTCACTGTATGTATGTTAAAAAGTGTTTTATTGAACCTTTGGTAATAATTAAACACAGAAAAAAAATTCAGTTTTTCTTTACCTTTTTTTATATATTAGTGATCACGGATTGCATGTAAATTGCTAGTTACTGTCTGATGTGAAAATACATTTTCACTAAAGGAATTATTTCATTACTAAAATTTTCATAGTCATAAGTTTGCAATGAATGAAAAATCCGATTCCTTAAATTAGTCAATTGACATCTTTTGAAACGACGACGATACTTCGTAATAGACCCTCAAATTAATCTTTCAAGTACAAGAACGATTTGTTCACAAGTACAGGAATCATTCGGTTAACTATAAAGACACTATAACTTCAAGTGAAACTATGACAACAGTTTATAATTTTGATTATAGGAATGGTTTATCACTTCCAGTGAAATGACAGCGATGCTTTCATTAAGTTGACAAATCTGTCTTGCTTACCCTTTCAAGTCGAAATTATTGCTATGCTAAATTTTACGCTGTAATTTCTTTTTCTTCTGTATTTTAAAAGATTATTAAACAAACTTGTTAACTCTGCAGTTATTTAAAAACTAACAGAAGTTCTTATTTAAATGCAGTGAAACTCTAAAAGAACGCATGACCTGGTTAGTTGGTGTACGTAAAGATGCGTTCGTTTCGCACATCGCCGTAATGCTCCCCTCCGCGACTACGGACTACTCTAGTGACATCACAAACCGGTGTGCTGGCCTGTTAAGCTATTAGGGGGTGATGAATTAGCGCAGCTATTCCAACAGAGAGAGAGAGGGAGTGAGTTTGGAAGGATTGGCGGGAGGGGATGTGTGCGATCTTTAAATAAATATCGCTCACTGCTAGAAACATGAGATAACATAAGGTTCAATCACTATGAGATCATAATAAAACAAAAGCAGGAGTTTACATTAAGCGACAATAACGACGATATCAATTTCCATCAATAAAAGAAAAATTTCTGAGCCGTTTTGGCGAAAATCCGGAAGAAACTATCTTCCGTCCGTAAAACTACTCCAAAATCCGTTGCGGGAAATCCAGAATATACTTGGGAGGTATGTGGACGTCACTACGCCGATAACGGCTTTTCCAACATATTACATAATATCGCCCTGCCGCTCTTCACGCAATATCCGTCCAATATTGGCTTTGCCGATATATCCAATATCTGAAATTCAATGGCGCTTACTTAGAAACAGCACCAATCAAACGTTTTCGCATTTGTGTGAAAAGAACTATAAATGTATTCGCAAAATGCGATCGCATTTTAAACCGTGATTTTAACAAAAAAGGACACAAAATTCAGAACTTTTACAAAATACACTCAAATCTGTACTTCTTCCAACCTGTCCGTAAGTCAGTAACCAGGCAGCCGAAAACATAATAATTACGAAAAATCCTTGGCACCTCTGCATATTGCCCTGACATTTATTTTATAAAAATTATATAGTTAAAAATGTATGATCTATCCACTGCTATTGTCATTGTACTATGTTGTAAACAATTAAAAAAAATATTTATGCGAATGATTTACAAACATATATGTACATACACTATTACGTTCAAACACAGCTACACTGCTGGCCACCCAAAATGCAACACCCAGAAGGAAGCACCCGATCGGCCTGAAATTCGCAGCATGCGTCGCCCGCGAGAGGACATACAAACGATTAGCATTGCAGGGCATATGCAAATCATGTGCACCCGGCATGCCACCGAGAAGCACTATAAGAAGGGTGCACAGAAGGCGGGGTATAAATAGTGGAAGTGTGTTGTGCTGCCGGACCTGTGTGTGGGAAGCTTCCTGATGCCTCGTTGCAGAATACGGTAGTCATTCCAGCACGTTTCAGAGTTCGACAGAGGACGAATAGTGGCTTATCACGACAGCGGTTTATCGTACCGAGACATTGGCGCCCCTGTGGGACGACATCCAGCCACAGTGAGGCAAGTATGGATTCTGTGGGTGCAGGAGGGAGGGACGGACTGACAGACAAACCAACGTGAGTGATTCCCGCAGCCGCTGCACACCACCAAACGAGAGGACCGGCATGTTGTGCGGCGGACATTGACGGCTCGCACCGCCACGTCACGAACGTTAGTGCAGGAATTAGGGTGTGTTGCACAACAACCTGTGTCAGCACGTACCGTTTGCAGTCGTCTGCAGGAGCGGGGACTTGTCGCACAGCGCCCATTGCTCTGATTACCATTGACGTTACACCACCAGCGAGTGCGGCAGCAGTGGGCCGTTGAACGCCGCAACTGGACTACGGAATGGCAATCCCGCTTCTGCCTGCAACACCACGATGGTCGTAACTACGTGTGGCGGCACCGCGGCGAGAGACTTTATGATGCCTGCATTATGCATCGCCATACCGGTCCGTCGCCTGGAATTATGGTTTGGGGCGCAATTGGATATGACACCTGCACCCCTCTGGTACACATCGCCGGTACACTCAACAGCCACCACTACATCTCCGACGTTTTGGAGCCTGTAGTCCTCCCTTACATGCAGGACCTGCCAGTGGCCACGTTTTAACAGCACAATGCACGCCCGTACGTAGCACGCATCGTGCAACAATTCTTCCCGGCCCACCAGGTGTCACTGCTGCCGTGGCCCGCCTGTTCTCCCGAAATGTCGCCCATCGAACACGATCGGCAACCGAGTGGCCCGGCAAGCACCAACCGCGGCTACGCCTGATGAACTGTGGCAACGTGTGGACCGACATACCCCAAGCCCACATCCAAAGCCTCTTTCGTTCGATGCCAGGGCGTGTAGCGGCCTATATTGCCAGCCATGGGGGCCACACGAACTATTTATTTCTGCATGTTCCGCAAGTTGCATGGGCCTGTAAGCTCAATCGTTTCATCTTTGTATCTGTTGTTATGTGTCCAGTAAATCTGGCTTTGCTATCTCATGTCCTTCTTGGTGTTGCATTTTGGGTGGCCAGCAGTGTATATATATTCATTACTATCCTTCATCAGTGAGACTACTATTTGTTTCGTTGCCAGATGGGAAAGGTAAGTTTTGTAATGGTAACTCCGGGTGACGTGATGAAATGAGAGCTTTCCAGATGTATGGAACAGATGTATGGCCATTCGCTCTTCTCCTTCAATTTCGGTTATCCTCCGGAATGACAGAGACCCTAGACCTCCGCTTTCTTCTCCTGGAGTGTATAAAGTTGTTATCAAGACAAACATTGGATTAACAGCATACATAGGAAGTTCATTCCAAAAAATTCTCTCAAAACTTCAAACACAAATTTAGGAACATAAATCTGATGTGAAATTTGGAAAACCTTCCTCTTCCTTGTATCAACTTACCATGGCTAACACTTCTGCTATTCCACTTTGGTCTGATGCAAAAAAGTTGGCTTCCTTCCAAAATCGTTTTGCTCTGAGGTTTAGAGAAAGTTTGGAAATTTTGTTTTTCAAAAATTGCAACTCGGAGCTCCTCATTTATGTTCCATACATCTGAAAATCTCTCATTGCATTACAGCACCCGGAGTTACCGTTACAAAACTTACCTTTCCAATCTGGCAACGAAACAAATCATAGTCACACTGATGAAGGCCGTAGAAGTGACTGAAATCTATTTCCCTTAACATCTTTTTCACGTAAGTTAGCATTTATTATATTTGCACTTTTAAGATATTAACCTCTTGCAAAGTGCGCATAGTTTACGTGCAATTCATATATGAAAAAACCATGAGGAATAACCACTCACTCACCATAAAGATCATGGTAACCTCCAATGACCACACACTTCCAACACGTCATTCATCGTGATGTAACTGGGCTTCCACAGCTTTACAGACTACTTGCTTACGCTTCTTATTTTCGGGTGTGAAACATCGTTTTTTTTTCCTTTGCCTTATAAGATGTTACTATAATGCTTGTCAATTCGATAAAAATCACACATACAACTCATTCATACAATTCAAGTAAAAACTATGTACATAAACCTTACATTCACAGGTGATTAAACCTTGGTCAACTCTAATTATGGAACTCCTCCTTCTGTTTCACAACCTCTGCTACTCCCACTGCAAGTGTCACACCCATTCAGCCCCGCACATCCAATCCTCTAGTACTTTCGACAGGTCCCTGTCATCTTCAGGAGGCAGGTGTGTCTCACCCGCCCACCACAGCTCAAGTGAGCAGAGCCATCGAGGCCTGGGCTCCAGTCGCTATCTCTGAATCGTTGTGTCTCTGGCGCCATCTATTGTCCCTGCTGCTCTTTTTTTTTCCCCTCTTTCTTTTTACGCTGCTGTTCAATTTTTATTAGGGCTTTCCATTGTTCGTTTAGGTTACTTGGCTCATTAATGTTGCATAATCTTGATCTGTTTTTCAATTAACACTGATTCTGCAATTCTTAACTGCTTTTCGTTTTACAGCTCTTAATAATTTTAATATCTTCAAACCTTGGACATTTTTGATTTTCCATACAGTATTGGGTCAATGCTGTCTTAGCCTCTTTTTTATTCCAATTATTAATATGCTGGTTCAATCTATACTTTAATTTATTCTTGGTGCTGCCTATATATGACACAGGTGGTTGCTGGTTTATTGGGATTTCATAAATTCCTGCTCTATCTAATTGGCTAATTTTTTCATTTTTAATCACTAAATTTTTTACAGTAAGTACCTGATTTCCTACCTGTATGCCATACTTGCCACAAACTTTATTAATTTCTGCTGAAACATTTTCTATATATGGTATTGCTCCCACATATTTTACAAGTTTTTTATCAGTCTTGACCTTATTGTAACCTTGAGTTACTTCATAAATCCATTTTTTTAATACCTGTTTAGGGTATCCAAAAGCATATGCAATTTTTCAATATATTCAATTTCTTCCTTTCTATACTGTTCAATTGATGAATGTGTTAAACTTCTTTTAATTAGTGTTTTAACACTATTTCTTTTATGTGTTAATGGATGTGATGACTGAAATGGTACAAGTACTGGGATATATGAAGATTTTCTATGCACTCTGAATTGTATATTCTCCTCTGTTTTAATAATCAAAACGTCCAAAAATGCCAAAGTATTGTCATGTTCTTGTTCTACTGTCAGTTCAATAGATGGATAAATTTCACCATACTTTTTGTCAAGTCCACAAGTTCATCATTTTTTAGCCTGGATAACAGAAAAATGTCATCAACATATCTGCAGTACCTATATCAGTGGTGGATCCTCGAGTTTACTTATTATTTTTTCCTCAATGTCACTCATTATAATTTCAGCAAATAAAGTTGACAGTGGTGACCCCATAGGTCCACCATGATTTTGTTTGTACATCTTGTTGTTAAACTTAAAAATGTTATTTTCATATATGTACAATAAAATTTCTCCTAACTCCTCTATTTGTATTACATTCATTGCCTGTAGCACATACAATTTTTCAATAATTATTTCTATTGCCTGAGGTACTGGTGTGCTAGGAAAAAGAGCTCTCACATCCATACTAGCCATATGATATTCACTTAAATCTTGTTTAATTACTTTAATTTTCTCAATAAATTCGTATGTATTCTTCACAGTGAACCTTGTCTTCATGAACACAGGTGCCAAAAATTTGTAGATATTCTTTTCTAGTTTTATTAGTGGGAATTCCTTTTTGATACAATCACTCTCATAGGTGTATCAGGCTTATGAGTTTTTATTTTTGCAAACATTTTTGGTATTCCAGTACCCATTGGTGGGTATGCTTTCTTTATTTCATCAGGCAAGGTGCTGTGATTTCTTATTCTAGCTAAGTACCTTACTTGAGATTCGGTTGGGTCTTTTGTTAGAATGCTGCAATTTAGTTCTTCTATAGCTCTATTCATTTTTAGATCATATTCAGTTGTGTTTAATATTACAATTTGCCCTGTTTTATCAGCTTCACAGAATTTGATTGTTGGGTCATCTCTTAATTTAATCAGTTGTTCTTTCTCATACTGAATTTTATCTATATGATATTTCTTTTTCTTACTTTTTTCATTAAATTCTTTCAAAACAATTCTATACAGTTTACTTCGAAAATTTTCACGTTCTTCTGCTGGTACACAGCGTGCCATTTCTTCTAAGTTGGGTATTAATTCCTCCGTCCTCGGCAGGCTCCGTGGAAACGCAATTTTTTTACCTCTCTGCAAAATAGCTCTTTGCGTGAAGCTCAAGGTCAAGTTGGAGTTATTCTGATATACCTCATGCGTATTCTCCCGTTGTTCTTGTACACGTTGTCTGTCAATCATCACGTGCAACTTTTTTCCATGACTGCTCTTGAGCATTTTTTTCGTATTCTACGATGTCAAAAATTTCTCTGAAGGTTACATCCAAAATCTCATCTTCCCAATTACCGTCGAACTTTCTATACTTTTTATAACATATCAAATCGATTAAATGTAAACATTTCATATTCAAGTTAAAAATCAGTTTCCTTTTATTGACAATTTCAGCTCTTAATCTCTTTTTTTGGCACTCCTGGATTATTCTATTATCCTTAGCAGTGACTGGGCAATTCCGTATTTTTAAATACTTTGGTGTTATTTCTAGGTCACGGCACGTCACCAAAAATTCTTCTTGATTTTCTGACTTTACTAATTTAATTTTAGCCTTCTTAAACGCCTTAATATCTCTCATCTCGAAGTTGTGAAATTGATTCCTATAGCGCATAATCCCAGAGTATGATAGCGACTGCAAACCCCACACCTCAACTATCCCAGCTCAGAATTTTGCGTGTAATTCTCAATTATTATATTTGCACTTTTAAGGTATTAACCTCTTGCAAAGTGCGCATAGTTTACGTGCAATTCATATATGAAAAAACCATGAGGAATAACCACTCACTCACCATAAAGATCATGGTAACCTCCAATGACCACACACTTCCAACACGTCATTCAGTCATTCATCGTGATGTAACTGGGCTTCCACAGGTTTACAGACTACTTGCTTACGCTTCTTATTTTCGGGTGTGAAACATCGTTTTTTTTTTCCTTTGCCTTATAAGATGTTACTATAATGCTTGTCAATTCGATAAAAATCACACATACAACTCATTCATACAATTCAAGTAAAAACTATGTACATAAACCTTACATTCACAGGTGATTAAACCTTGGTCAACTCTAATTATGGAACTCCTCCTTCTGTTTCACAACCTCTGCTACTCCCACTGCAAGTGTCACACCCATTCAGCCCCGCACATCCAATCCTCTAGTACTTTCGACAGGTCCCTGTCATCTTCAGGAGGCAGGTGTGTCTCACCCGCCCACCACAGCTCAAGTGAGCAGAGCCATCGAGGCCTGGGCTCCAGTCGCTATCTCTGAATCGTTGTGTCTCTGGCGCCATCTATTGTCCCTGCTGCTCTTTTTTTCCCCTCTTTCTTTTTACGCTGCTGTTCAATTTTTATTAGGGCTTTCCATTGTTCGTTTAGGTTACTTGGCTCATTAATGTTGCATAATCTTGATCTGTTTTTTTCAATTAACACTGATTCTGCAATTCTTAACTGCTTTTCGTTTTTACAGCTCTTAATAATTTTAATATCTTCAAACCTTGGACATTTTTGATTTTCCATACAGTATTGGGTCAATGCTGTCTTAGCCTCTTTTTATTCCAATTATTAATATGCTGGTTCAATCTATACTTTAATTTATTCTTGGTGCTGCCTATATATGACACAGGTGGTTGCTGGTTTATTGGGATTTCATAAATTCCTGCTCTATCTAATTGGCTAATTTTTTCATTTTTAATCACTAAATTTTTTACAGTAAGTACCTGATTTCCTACCTGTATGCCATACTTGCCACAAACTTTATTAATTTCTGCTGAAACATTTTCTATATATGGTATTGCTCCCACATATTTTACAAGTTTTTTTTTATCAGTCTTGACCTTATTGTAACCTTGAGTTACTTCATAAATCCATTTTTAATACCTGTTTAGGGTATCCATATTGCATATGCTTTTGGATACCCTAAACAGGTATTAAAAAATGGATTTATGAAGTAACTCAAGGTTACAATAAGGTCAAGACTGATAAAAAACTTGTAAAATATGTGGGAGCAATACCATATATAGAAAATGTTTCAGCAGAAATTAATAAAGTTTGTGGCAAGTATGGCATACAGGTAGGAAATCAGGTACTTACTGTAAAAAATTTAGTGATTAAAAATGAAAAAATTAGCCAATTAGATAGAGCAGGAATTTATGAAATCCCAATAAACCAGCAACCACCTGTGTCATATATAGGCAGCACCAAGAATAAATTAAAGTATAGATTGAACCAGCATATTAATAATTGGAATAAAAAGAGGCTAAGACAGCATTGACCCAATACTGTATGGAAAATCAAAATGTCCAAGGTTTGAAGATATTAAAATTATTAAGAGCTGTAAAAACGAAAAGCAGTTAAGAATTGCAGAATCAGTGTTAATTGAAAAACAGATCAAGATTATGCAACATTAATGAGCCAAGTAACCTAAACGAACAATGGAAAGCCCTAATAAAAATTGAACAGCAGCGTAAAAAGAAAGAGGGAAAAAAAGAGCAGCAGGGACAATAGATGGCGCCAGAGACACAACGATTCAGAGATAGCGACTGGAGCCCAGGCCTCGATGGCTCTGCTCACTTGAGCTGTGGTGGGCGGGTGAGACACACCTGCCTCCTGAAGATGACAGGGACCTGTCGAAAGTACTAGAGGATTGGATGTGCGGGGCTGAATGGGTGTGACACTTGCAGTGGGAGTAGCAGAGGTTGTGAAACAGAAGGAGGAGTTCCATAATTAGAGTTGACCAAGGTTTAATCACCTGTGAATGTAAGGTTTATGTACATAGTTTTTACTTGAATTGTATGAATGAGTTGTATGTGTGATTTTTATCGAATTGACAAGCATTATAGTAACATCTTATAAGGCAAAGGAAAAAAAAACGATGTTTCACACCCGAAAATAAGAAGCGTAAGCAAGTAGTCTGTAAACCTGTGGAAGCCCAGTTACATCACGATGAATGACTGAATGACGTGTTGGAAGTGTGTGGTCATTGGAGGTTACCATGATCTTTATGGTGAGCGAGTGGTTATTCCTCATGGTTTTTCATATATGAATTGCACGTAAACTATGCGCACTTTGCAAGAGGTTAATACCTTAAAAGTGCAAATATAATAATTGAGAATTACACGCAAAATTCTGAGCTGGGATAGTTGAGGTGTGGGGTTTGCAGTCGCTATCATACTCTGGGATTATGCGCTATAGGAATCAATTTCACAACTTCGAGATGAGAGATATTAAGGCGTTTAAGAAGGCTAAAATTAAATTAGTAAAGTCAGAAAATCAAGAAGAATTTTTGGCGACGTGCCGTGACCTAGAAATAACACCAAAGTATTTAAAAATACGGAATTGCCCAGTCACTGCTAAGGATAATAGAATAATCCAGGAGTGCCAAAAAAGAGATTAAGAGCTGAAATTGTCAATAAAAGGAAACTGATTTTTAACTTGAATATGAAATGTTTACATTTAATCAATTTGATATGTTATAAAAAGTATAGAAAGTTCGACGGTAATTGGAAAGATGAGATTTTGGATGTAACCTTCAGAGAAATTTTTGACATCGTAGAATACGAAAAAAAATGCTCAAGAGCAGTCATGGAAAAAAGTTGCACGTGATGATTGACAGACAACGTGTACAAGAACAACGGGAGAATACGTATGAGGTATATCAGAATAACTCCAACTTGACCTTGAGCTTCACGCAAAGAGCTATTTTGCAGAGAGGTAAAAAATTTGCATTTCCACGGAGCCTGCCGAGGACGGAGGAATTAATACCCAACTTAGAAGAAATGGCATGCTGTGTACCAGCAGAAGAACGTGAAAATTTTCGAAGTAAACTGTATAGAATTGTTTTGAAAGAATTTAATGAAAAAAGTAAGAAAAAGAAATATCATATAGATAAAATTCAGTATGAGAAAGAACAACTGATTAAATTAAGAGATGACATAACAATTAAATTCTGTGAAGCTGATAAAACAGGGCAAATTGTAATATTAAACACAACTGAATATGATCTAAAAATGAATAGAGCAATAGAAGAACTAAATTGCAGCATTCTAACAAAAGACCCAACCGAATCTCAAGTAAGGTACTTAGCTAGAATAAGAAATCACAGCACCTTGCCTGATGAAATAAAGAAAGCATACCCACCAATGGGTACTGGAATACCAAAAATGTTTGCAAAAATAAAAACTCATAAGCCTGATACACCTATGAGAGTGATTGTATCAAAAAGGAATTCCCCACTAATAAAACTAGAAAAGAATATCTACAAATTTTTGGCACCTGTGTTCATGAAGACAAGGTTCACTGTGAAGAATACATATGAATTTATTGAGAAATTAAAGTAATTAAACAAGATTTAAGTGAATATCATATGGCTAGTATGGATGTGAGAGCTCTTTTTCCTAGCACACCAGTACCTCAGGCAATAGAAATAATTATTGAAAAATTGTATGTGCTACAGGCAATGAATGTAATACAAATAGAGGAGTTAAGAGAAATTTTATTGTACATATATGAAAATAAATTTTTAAGTTTAACAACAAGATGTACAAACAAAATCATGGTGGACCTATGGGGTCACCACTGTCAACTTTATTTGCTGAAATTATAATGAGTGACATTGAGGAAAAAATAACAAGTAAACTCGAGGATCCACCACTGATATAGGTACTGCAGATATGTTGATGACATTTTTCTGTTATCCAGGCTAAAAAATGATGAACTTGTGGACTTGACAAAAAAGTATCGTGAAATTTATCCATCTATTGAACTGACAGTAGAACAAGAACATGACAATACTTTGGCATTTTTGGACGTTTTGATTATTAAAACAGAGGAGAATATACAATTCAGAGTGCATAGAAAATCTTCATATATCCCAGTACTTATACCATTTAAGTCATCACATCCATTAACACATAAAAGAAATAGTGTTAAAACACTAATTAAAAGAAGTTTAACACATTCATCAATTGAACAGTATAGAAGGGAAGAAATTGAATATATTGAAAAAATTGCATATGCTTTTGGATACCCTAAACAGGTATTAAAAATGGATTTATGAAGTAACTCAAGGTTACAATAAGGTCAAGACTGATAAAAAAACTTGTAAAATATGTGGGAGCAATACCATATATAGAAAATGTTTCAGCAGAAATTAATAAAGTTTGTGGCAAGTATGGCATACAGGTAGGAAATCAGGTACTTACTGTAAAAAATTTAGTGATTAAAAATGAAAAACTTAGCCAATTAGATAGAGCAGGAATTTATGAAATCCCAATAAACCAGCAACCACCTGTGTCATATATAGGCAGCACCAAGAATAATTTAAAGTATAGATTGAACCAGCATATTAATAATTGGAATAAAAAGAGGCTAAGACAGCATTGACCCAATACTGTATGGAAAATCAAAAATGTCCAAGGTTTGAAGATATTAAAATTATTAAGAGCTGTAAAAACAAAAACAGTTAAGAATTGCAGAATCAGTGTTAATTGAAAAAAACAGATCAAGATTATGTAACATTAATGAGCCAAGTAACCTAAACGAACAATGGAAAGCCCTAATAAAAATTGAACAGCAGCGTAAAAGAAAGAGGGAAAAAAAGAGCAGCAGGGACAATAGATGGCGCCAGAGACACAACGATTCAGAGATAGCGACTGGAGCCCAGGCCTCGATGGCTCTGCTCACTTGAGCTGTGGTGGGCGGGTGAGACACACCTGCCTCCTGAAGATGACAGGGACCTGTCGAAAGTACTAGAGGATTGGATGTGCGGGGCTGAATGGGTGTGACACTTGCAGTGGGAGTAGCAGAGGTTGTGAAACAGAAGGAGGAGTTCCATAATTAGAGTTGACCAAGGTTTAATCACCTGTGAATGTAAGGTTTATGTACATAGTTTTTACTTGAATTGTATGAATGAGTTGTATGTGTGATTTTTATCGAATTGACAAGCATTATAGTAACATCTTATAAGGCAAAGGAAAAAAAAAACGATGTTTCACACCCGAAAATAAGAAGCGTAAGCAAGTAGTCTGTAAACCTGTGGAAGCCCAGTTACATCACGATGAATGACGTGTTGGAAGTGTGTGGTCATTGGAGGTTACCATGATCTTTATGGTGAGTGAGTGGTTATTCCTCATGGTTTTTTCGTAAGTTAGCATGTTCTCAACTACCATCAACTTAACTTGTTTGTTAGTTACGTGCATTGCCTACCACTCATTTATAAAGATATATTCCTGATGAATAAGTGTTGGAACTACCTAGAACTTACAGCAAACCTATTATGAACATTACAGACTTTGTTACCATTCAGGGAATGCTGCTGTAGACTACAGTTCAGGTGAAGTTCTTCGAGACTGTTAAGTATATGGTTGCATCATGGGGAACCAATCATTTAGTTAATGACATTTGCAAATTGGACTTGTCACAGAATTTCTTGCTTGAATGTTATGAATATATATAGTTGTCTTTGAACGTAATAGTGTGTGTACTTTTATGTTTGTAAATCATTCACATAAATAATTTAAAAAAATATTTTTTACAACATGCTTCAATGACAATAGCAACGGATAGATCATACATTTTAAGTATAAACTTTTTATAAAATAAATGTCAGTGCAATATACAGGGTGTCTCAGAAGTCCTTAACACATTTCCAAAAATTAATTAAAAAAAAAAAAAAAACGATTCACGACAGGAACAAAATGTTTTCAGATTTTGTTAACTTACTTAACAAAGTTTTTTTTCTGTTTCCCATTTAGGTCACTAGGTGGCGCTACTGATCCAATCGCAAGATTAGGGGAAGAAATGTCAACTCCAGCAGAGAAAGCTATCTGTGTCGGGTAGTTTTTCGAAACCGAATCTGCTACCCAAGTGCAAAGAAATTTTCGTTCGAAATTTGGAAGACATCCTCCAAGTCGTAATAGCATCGTAAGTTGGCACAATAAGTCTCTGGGGACTGGAAGTGTCCTTGATCGGCCCAGATCTGGAAGTACCAGCGAAGGCGACATCGAAAGCATTCGTGAAGCCTTTTCACGTAGCCCAAGGAAATAGATACGAACCACCGCAAATGAATTGGTATTCCTCGTGCAACAGTGCATGGAGTCTTACAGCAGAAACTCCACCTATATGCCTACAAAGTGCAGATATTGCAAACTCTTCAGCCGGATGAGAAGTCATGCCGTTCTAACTTTGCTGGTGAAATGCTAAATCATGTAGAAGATAATGACTTCCTACGAAACATTTTGTTTACAGATGAAGCAACTTCCCATGTTTCAGGAAGAGTCAATCGCCACAATATGAGAATTTGAGGATCTGAGAATCCACATCACGTCATCGAACATATTTGGAATAGTCCTAAAGTGAATGTGTGGTGTGGATTAATGGCTGATCATGTGATCGGACCTTTCTTTTTTGCAGAATCCACAGTGACAAAAGAAATTTATTTGGACATGATTCAATTTTTTGCTGTCCCTCAAATTCGCCCTTTACATCCTAAAATCATTTGGCAACAAGATGGTGCACCACCACATTGGGGTAAGATTGTGCGAAATTTTTTAAATAAGGAATTTCCACACAGGTGGATTGGACGAGATGGACCTATCCCATTGCCTTCCCGCTCTCCAGATATCACGCCTCTAGACTTCTTCTTTTGGGGATATGTGAAGTACAAAGTTTATTCATCCAAAGTGCAAAGTGTTGACAAACTGAAAACTCGCATAGTTGCTCAATTGCATCTGTTACAGAATCTATGTTGGCACGTACATGGGCAGAGATTGACTATCAGCTTGATGTAATCCGCGCAACAAAACAGTGCACATATTCAAGTTTATTAACTACATGAAAAAACTTTAAGTTAACAAAATCTGAAATTTTTTTGTTTCTATCATGGATCGTTTTTTTTTTATAAATTTTTGAAATGTGTCAAGGACTTCTGAGATACCCTGTATATCACTAAGAGTGGGTTTTAAGTACTTTGTACTCGTATACACTGTTTCTCACATTATAATTAACTATATATCATTGGGTCAATTCCCCTTTGCATCCCGTCAAGATTTCTAAACATTCATGATAAAAATTATAAGTTGTCATAAAAAATCTATTAAAAACTGAATCATAAGGCATAACTTATGTTTCATATCGGGGAATGACTCGATGATAAACAGTATAGTTAATTATAACATGAGAAACAGTGTACACGAGTACAAAGTACTTAAAACCCACTCTTAGTTATTTAGGCCACGTATTGCATATATATCATACACTGGTGCAAAAAATTAAGGACGAAGAGGAGAAATTAGCATAACAGCGGAACGGGCAGACAGAACAGATCGAAAGACCACTCAGGAGATAGACTAGGGTCCGGTACGGTAGGGCATGCGCATATATACAGCATGACCGGGGGGTTCGGAAGGGTGTAAAGCGCACGGGCAGTATACGCTCAGCAATTCGGGTGAAAGCTACTGCACGGTGTACATCGGTTTGAACGACGTTGAGTTGCTGCCACCGTGCGATATGGCCAACAGGCAATCCAGTAGACGACATCTGGATGACTTTACCCGAGGTCGCGTCATTGAGAAGTTGGAAGAAGGTCGAAGTGTGACTAGTGTGGCTGAGGAGTTTGGGATTGCTCACAAAATCATTTCACGAGCTTGGAGAGCATTTCAAACGACAGGAACAGCTGTCCGAAAGTTTAGCAGTGGTCGTCCACAAGCAACCACGACGGCGGACGACCGGTATATAGTCCTACAGGCGAGAAGAGACAGACTGCAGACAGCAGGAGAAATCGCAAGGCACATGCAACAGACAACTGGACGTCCGTTATTGCGTTTTACCGTGGCCAGGAGGCTGCACAAAGGTGGTCTATTTGCACGACAATCAGTACGGTGTGTGCCATTAACGCCTGCTCATCAGAGACGGCAGTTTCTGTGGTGCCAGGAACAGAAGAAGGACACATCAGCAATGGGGTCAAGTTCTCTTTACGAATGAGAGCCGATTTAGTCTGACGAGCGATTCTGGACGTATACGCATCTGGAGAGAGCAGGGAACACGCAATCACATCCCCAACATCATCAAAAGGGACCGGTTTGGAGGTGGTGGAGTTCTCGTTTGGGGCGGTATCATGCTTGGTAGTCGTACCTACCTCCACATCTTTCAAGGAGGTTCAGTCACTGGTGTCCGCTTTTGTACCGAAGTTCTCCTGCCTCAAGTGCGTCTGTTTAGAGGTGTTGTGGACCCTGAGTTGTTCTTCATGGACGACAACGCTACACCTCATCGTACAGTGGCTGTCGCAGAGCTGTTGGAGAGTGAAGATATTCAACGCATGGATTGGCCCGCTAGGTCCCCGGACCTAAATCCAATCGAACACATGTGGGATCTTCTCGGGAGACGCTTGGCAGTACGTCACCAGCGGCAGCAATGATTCCGCAGCTGCAATTGGCGCTACAAGAGGAATGGGCCGCGATGCCTCAACAGCTCCTTTACAACCTCGTCCTCAGCATGGACAGATGTTGTAAATCCTGCAACGCAGTCAGGAGTGATAATATCCCCTACTAAAGACTGGATTTTTCTTGGCAGCGGCCTGCCACATGGACATTTCTGTTTTCTGTCCAGTTGTGCTTGAAGAAACCTTTTCAATAAAGTGCCTTTGTATCCTTTGGATTCCTTGTTTGGATGGTTTTGCTCACTTGTTCCATATTCTTACATCTTGGTGATCTTATGGTATGATTTGAGTCGATGTGAAGCACTTCTGCACGACGTTACATGCGAAAAACCGTCTCGTCCTTAATTTTTGCACGCCAGTGTATGTTTTACCAACTTTGCAAAGGCATCAACTTTGATTCTTGTACCACTGATGAAAACTGTGATATAAACGGATTGAAATTAATATGATTATTTTTTAGTGTTATGTGTCTATGCAAAAATTGTCGGCCTTCCATTCAATGGTAAAATTATATTCAAACCTCTTAAATCTCTTTTTCAACCTCGAATATTCGTTATAGTTTAGGCTTTCAACTCATCACGATGTCTCTAAAGACTAATTATTTTATACATACTGTAAATAATCTTTTTATCTCTTGTATACTTTTTAAAACTTCACCTTCATTTTTTCATACTTTGGACCCTGGTAGTATATTCTCAAACATACCAGTGAATGTCTTGTTTTATGGACCAACTATTCAAGGACTTTTCAACCCGAACTTCAGCGATATGTACCTGAAGAATAAATCTGCAAACAATAGCCTTCCAAAATATGCTGCAATATTAGGTAAGAGCAACTTTTTCAGGACTATTAGTAACTATTGATTTGTTTATATTTTAACTCAAAGTAAACTTATAAAACAGCAGAATTAATGAATCATAGCACACTTGACTTGAAGATACTTTATAATGTGTGAAACAGTAATAGTTCAGCTTTGATCTATAGTTACAGAACTTCGTAACACTAACTGTAATTGTTCTAGCATTGTCTTATACTCAGGATTGACTCATTTATAAATGAAGATAATGAAACTGAGAAATTTAACCCATTTGACTTATACTTCTTATAGATTTATGAGCCAAAAATATGGTAATAATTGCATTAAAAGAATTATGAAAGAGTTGTCAGTAAAAATGAACACACATCTAAAAAACTCAGTTGCACCATACAAAGTTTTGCACAAACCAAAGTTCTTATAGATCCTTTTAACTTCATAATATTCTCCCTTGTTATTGTTAATCGCATATTATGAACAAAATATTTTTTTTTGTAGAAACTACATTTATTGAAATTAAGCACAATTATTAGCAAAAAAGTGGCATCACCCACCAGTTTTCATCACTAAATCTTAAACTGAGGAAATTAGGTATTACCCGTTGTTAAAAACATCCCGTGGTTCCCTTACAGACAGGTCAGTTCACACGGAGACAAGAATGTTTCAGTTGTTTTTTTACTACCTACTGCTACCTTATCCGCCCCACCTCCCATTTGCTGCTAACGCACTTCTGGGTACAAATACTATCTTATTTCCCCTCCTCTCGCCACATTTCAATCATTTAACCTCTTTTTAGAAAAATTAAAATAGTTTATTTTGCTTCTAGAAACAGAACCACCATGTCAGAGGAATTTAGAAAACATTTAAAACAGCTATCAGGACAAGCTTGAAACAAGCCATAATTGACTCATATTTCCGACGAATGTGCAAAGAGCAAATCAAATGTAACAGGTGAAATTTCAGATTTTCAACAGTTACTTTAATTTTTATGTTAGTTAATTGTTTTACTTATTGTACAGATCTCATTCATATTTTTGCTAACTATATTTTTGAATTAACAAGAATGGTTTACCTTCGATTAATTGATAAACAGTATCTGACTGACTAGCTTGAACCTGACATAATGTAATAAGTGAAAAACAGTTATTTTTTGATCTGTCCATTTATAACGAGTTTGCATATATTGAATGTTTTAAACTCTCCCTTCAACTTTGTTATATGTGGGTTCAACTGTATTATACTGAGAGCTCTAACACAGCAGCTGTAGAAATCGGGACCAGGTTTACTCCTGAGCAATATAGGGTAATAAGGTCTGTATTTTCCTTTCTGATTTAGTACCAGAAGAAACAAACCAAATGAGTTGAAAAGACCACTTAACACTGAATGTTAATAATAAAATTATTGCTTATTCTTAAGGAAGCTATTACTTTTAGTTTTAGATGATAGTCTCATCAAGTTGAGATCATTATGACATTGAAGGAACCCATTGTTATTTTGGTTGCATTTCCACTTACAGTAAGGAATACTTGAACCCTTAAAATAATAATAAAAAAATCCAGCACACAGAAAATATTTTTTTTTTGTTTTAATATATATCACTGTGAATCTTGGAGAGGTGCCAGCTAGTTCTGGGTGACATTGGCAAAAAGACCCCAACTCACTGGGTTTTGTTCCAGAATCCTTAGGTGTAATGACCAACTGGAACCCTCAGCTGTAGGCTAATCCCCCACACTGATGTACTTACCTGATTAAAAAGACACAAAGAAATATTAAGAATGACTCAAGTGTGGGATATGGTGGACCTACCACACTTGAGAAGGACGGTCCACCACGGAATCGACCTGGACTTTCTAAATGGCGTATGAGAAAGAGATCTTGGCTGAGTGAATGTAAGATTGGTGTATGCAATACTAGAGATATAAATGGCAAGATGAGTGAGGTGATTGAGGAGATGAATAAGTATAGACTGGATGTGCTGTGTGTAAGTGAAACCAAAAAGAAGGAAATTAGGGTAGAAGAAGTGAATGGCACGGTGAGTGTGTGGTCTGGAGTATTAGATAATATGAGAGGACAGGCATAGGGGTGATTTTAACTGAAAAGATGAAGTACAACTTGATTCACTATAGTTGCGTAAGTGAGAGAATTCTCTGGATTTGTTTGAAAGTGAAACTTCAGAGAATAGTAACTGTTGCAGTGTCTGCTCTTTGTGATTCGGAACCTTCCGATAGGATTTCTGCAATGAGCTAAAAGCTGTTTTTGAGCCAGTTTGGTACTAAAGAGAAAGTTATAATAGCAGGGGATTTCAATGCTAGAGTAGGTGTGCAGAATGCAATTTCTGACAATGTTCTGGGTAAGTTTAATGATTCTTGTGTGAATGATAATGGTGAAAGATTAATTGAACTCTGCATTGAGAATGATTTGTGTGTATCTAATACATTTTTCAACCACAAGTACTGTATATCCACACATATACTTGGGAAAATCGTACTCTTGGTCAAAAGAGTGCGATAGATTTTGTTGTGCATGATCATCAACTGAAACATTTAGTTGTTGACACCCGTGTGATGAGAGGTGCGGATGCTGGTTCTGATCATTACTTGGTAGTGTCACGAGTGAAACTTAATGTTGGTTGGAAAAAACCGAATAGGAAGTGATCATGGATAGAAAGAATAAAGGTTGATAGGCTCCTTGAAAATCATCAGCATTATTCTGACTTACTCAGAGAGCAATTGAAGGATCTGAAGTCTGTTGAGAGGGATGTAGAAAAGAAGTGGAAATGTTTTAAGAACTGTGTTGTCACCGTTGCTAAAGAGGTCTGTGTCACCACAATAGTGGGTAACAATAGAGGTGATGCTTGGTGGAATAGTGAGATTGAAGAGGCAGTAAAGAGAAAGAAGGAAGCCTATTTGGGGATGTTGCAAGGTAGAGTCTCAGTGGATGAATATCGCTGTAAGAAGCGTGAAGCTGCTAAGCTGGTTCGCCACAGTAAGGCAAAAGATAGGAAGGAGAAAGTGAAAAGGCATGAACTGGCTTTTTGGAAAGATAGGAAGTCCTTCTGGAAGTACATGAGACTCAGGAAAAATAGGGGAAATAAAGTTGTAAGTTGTGTGAAGAATGAGATCGGGGAAATGATATGGGAGCCCAATAAGTTAATTGACAGATGGGGTGAATACTTCTGTGAGTTATTAGATCAGGAAAGCAAATATGATTCTGAGACAGATGCAAATGATGTCACAATGAGGGATGGAAGCACAGGAGGGATCTCAAGAGAAGAGGTGAGTAAAGTTCTAAAACTTCAGAATGGTAAGGCTCTGGGAGTTGATGGCATAACTACAGAGATGTTGAAGTATGGTGGTGACTCTATAATTGACTGGTTAACTGAAATTTGCCAGTTGTGCTGGGAGTTAGGAATGGTCCCTCGGGATTGGAAGGATGCAATTATTGTTCCCTTGTATAAGGGAAAAGGTGATCAGACTGAATGCAAGAACTATCATGGTATTAGCCTACAAAGTGTGCCAGGGAAAGTGTTTGGTAAGGTTCTTACTGAAAAAGTATAAAGGTCTTACATCAGAGAAAGTGTGGGAGATTCAGAGTGGTTTTATGCCTGGTAAAGGCTGCACTAACCAGATTTTTGCATTACGCACAATGATTGAAAAGTATCTGGCTGTTGGGAAGAAAGTTTTGCCTTCATAGATTTAGAGAAAGCTTATGCCTTCATAGATTTAGAGAAAGCTTATGACCGAGTGAATAGGACACTTTTGTGGAAGGCATTGAATGAATATGGTGTTACTGGGAATCTACTTAATAGTGTAAAAGCCATGTATGCGAGTAGTAGAGCTTGTGTATGAGCGAATGGTGTTTTATGAAAATGTTTTTCTATTGGTGCAGGAGTTAGACAAGGTTGCGTAATGTCACCATGGCTGTTTAATATACTTATGGACGCATGCATGCGTAATGCCAAAATAGATAATAGTGGTTTATGTCTTGGTGATATCCATGTGTGAAGATTGCTGTATGCTGATGACACTGTTCTGTTGGCAGAGAGTAAAAGTGAGTTGCAGAGTATGTTGACTCGGATGCATGAAGTTGCATGAAATTCAAACTGAGTATAAATAAGGGAAAAACCAAAGTTATGGTGTTTGAGAGAGGAACGAGTAGCACTGAATGTAATGTAAGTATAAATGGCACTGTGATTGACCAGGTGAGTGAGTTTGTGTATTTAGGAAGCATGTTTAACAGAGAGAACAAATTGGATGGTGAAATCAGTAGGCGAGTGAATTCTTCTTTGAAAGTCATAGCTGCTCTGGGAGGTTTTCACAGGAATGATGAATTCTCTAGAGAGTCCCGCATGGCTGTGCATGAAACTGTAATTGTTCCTACTCTGATGTACGGCAGTGAAACCTGGGTACTGCAGAAGAAACATAGGAGTTGTTTGTGTGCTGGAGAAACGCGTTACTTACGTGGGGTTTGTGGCAAGACACTGTCTGATTGCGTGAGGAATGAAGATGTATTGCAGTTGTGTGATGTGAAGCAAAATGTTGTTAGCAAGGTAGAGACCAATATGCTTCGGTGGTTTAGCCATGTTGAAAGAATGAGTGACGAAATGCTTACTAAGAAAATCTTTTTAGCCCAAGTGGCAGGAAGGAAAGGCAGAGGAAGGCCAAGGAAGACATGGGTGGATCAGATTCAGGAGTGTCTGTATGAGAGAAAGATTATGAGTATGAAATATAAAAGATCTTGTGTACGGCATGTAATGGACATCAGTGAAGCACGAGTTGTATGTCAAGATCGCTGTAAATGGAGAAGTTTGATACGACAACAATTAGTAAAAATATCTGGAAGTTTGTATTTCTTTTTGGAGCTAACCTCTGAATCTCAGAGAACAGCTTAGTGATATGTATGTATGTATGTATGTACTGATAATGGTTGAACTGCCATGGCAAGATAAAAAACCCAGCTTTGCCTTGAAGTAACCCTTCCATCAGTGATTTCAAATATTACTCCAAAAAAGGAGGGCGGGGCACTGCAAAAGACATGCATGAACAAGTTTCGCAAAGATATCATGCAATAATTCTAAAATTGTTAACTGAATTCAATATTGTTACAGTAATTAAACACATTATCAAAAACTGTTGCTATATTATAAATCATTGGCTGCACAAACTTTGAAGTTAAAAAGGAATAAAAGAAGTCAATGTTCAGTCGCAATGAAATTTTTTCTGATGGAGTTGCTACACGGAAACAGTGAAAATACGACACATTTGTACCAACAATTACATTTGTATTGCCTTCCATGTATTTGTGAAGAATTTTCTTCAGGGAGATTTATTTTTCCCTTATATGTATCATGTTCTCTGAAGCACTGGAACCTGTGATCTACATAGGACCCTGGATGTGAGAAATGGTTCTGGTGACACTATGAGGAAGCACAGAATAGCTTTGACTAACGCACATCTGAAGGGTTCTCAGATTTTTAAGCTATGTCTGCTTAGCTTTTGATTTCCGTTTGAGCATGCTATTTGTTACACCATCCTTGTCCTGGATAGTGTAATGGATAGCATGCTCAAACAGAAATCAGGAGATGCAGGTTCGATTCCTGCTCCAGGGCAATGGAATTGTCAAGTTTTCTGAAGGAGTTGCTACATGGAAACAGTGAAAATATGGCACATTTGTGCCAATGATTCCATTTGAACATTTTATGTTTTTTTTTTACTGCAGTTTCATTGTGCTGTGGCAACATCTATAATGTTGGTGGTCCATTTCCATAACATTTGCTATGATAATATCAATTATATTACTATATTAATGTATACACATTAAACAGTAACTGTTCATCACGTTTATTGTTGGTGTAAATATAGCCCTCCGACGTGACGTCTAACATATAATGTGCCGTAAAAGTTATTCATATCGACATACACTTAACATTGTATGAACCTTAAGAGTTATTCATATTGACATACACTTAACATTGTATGAAACGTAGAAGTTATTATCAGTATACAGGAAAGATACATATATTCTGGCAATCATTCCGTATGTGTCTTCACATCCATGGAGATATAAAACAGCAGCCTTTGTATTTTTCATTAGAAGAGCCATTAATATGTCATCTTCGAAAGAGGCTGAAGAAAATGAGATTAAATGGATTGAACCGATTGCCCAAGAGTTAGGATATAATAAAGGTTTAGTAAGATCAATGTATGCAAATGTTGAAAATGAAGTGAGGAATAAGAAACCAGTAATTATGGAATCTGAAAATAAGTGTTTTATAAAATTTCCATACTTACCACCCGTGAGTGATATCCTTAAAAAGGAGTGTGTTGATCACAATATTAAGTTGGCAGAGACAGTAATTGACAACGGGAAATTACTGACTGCCAATAAAACTTCCATCCTGGAAAGTTCAGGTATATATTTTATTTCAACAATTAACAAAGAGGGAGTACAAATGAAATCATATAAGGCAGCACCAAAAGAAGAATACAATGCAGGTTGAACAAACATATTTCAAATTGGTGCAAATGGGAGATGAAGATGTCTCTGATGCAGTTTTGTTCTGAAAATAATTTTTCACCAGACTGATCAAATATCAAATTAATAACATCACATAAAAAAAAAAAAACGACCAGGAGTTTATTTCAGAAGCAGTTGTAAATATATATATATATATAGAGAAAAATAGGAATTATAACAGTAATGTACCAGTTGAATTACTGCATGCCTGGAAGTACTTGATAGAAATTGAAGAGAAAATCAAGAAAGGTTATTAAAATAAAAGAAAAAAATACAGAATGACAGAATAAAAGACCCAGAAGATAATAAGTCCTTGATCTCACCATAGGTGGCGCCATGGGTGTTGTTCTTGTGATCCCAGGATACTTTGTGTTTAGAAGACCAAGGGTGTGGCCTCCATGTCTGACGAGTTCGGCTTTGATGTGGGCACGTTCATACGATGAAGCACTGTTGGAGGTACCACTGATGATAGTACGAAACTTGCTGAAACCGGTCTGGTAATGTGGTTTGATGACTGTGACCGCCCATCTGCTTTTAATTAATTTTAACCTTGGTCCCATTTCATATTGTTAGGTCTTTGTTTGTCTTGTGGTCGTTTGTAGTGTCTCATTTTAATTCTCACTTCGTCCAGTGGGACCGCATATTTTATCACACGTACAATTTCACCACCAGTGTTCCTGGATGTTGAAAGAAAGAGGAATATTTGACTAGGCCTACATTGAGCATTGGCCGTGGATGTTTTCATGGGACGTACTCATCGACATCGAAGGTAGAGCAGTTTTTTATATATATGTAATTCGGAGTGAGCTGCTTGGTATGTCTATATGAATAATTTTATGTGTCAATACGAATAACTTTTACGGTTCCTACAATGTTCAGTGTATGTAGGCATAAATAAAATAACTTTTACGGCACATTATATGTTGGACATCACGTCGGAGAGCTATATTTACACCAACAATAACGTGATGAACGGTAAGCATTTAACGTGTATACGTTAATATAGTAATACTTTTAGCCACGTAAAAAATATGCTCGATTCAGCATAGAGTTTGTGCTGATTTGAGTAGATAATGTAATATCAATATGTTGATGGTCCAACACAATAAAACTTTTAAAATTTATGTACCATTCATACTGATGAAGCTGGACATCAGCACAGTGAAACTGCAGTTGACAAAAAATAAAATGTTCATTGTAACTAAATGATGACTTTATCCCTGTATGTATTGCACGTTAGGTGTTTCACATAATTCATAAGAATAAACATACACTCACCTTTTTCTTGCACTGGTACAGCAACATAGTGCCATATTTAAAATAGCACATTTCAGTTTTCAAGAACCACATTCTCAGCATTCAAATGAAGTACAAACTGAATGAACACATAAATGAGCTCAAAATGCTTTCATCTAACTGATTTAGCACTCCATACTTTGGCACTTCCAGTGAGCTGGGCAATGAAAAACAAACCCCTTAATTTGTTCAGTGGAAGGAAGAGAAAAAAGTTTTAATCCACTGTTAAAGGTGCTGAACTGTTTCTTCATCTACGTACGTCAAAGAAGGCACTGGCAATCACAGGTCTTCGGGAGTCACGGAATCTGATTAATGGGTGACAGTTATGGTGGCAAGAGCAGTTCGCTCAAGAGCTCTTAACGACTGCCTACAGAACAACAACAGGGAACACATGACAAACTTGTTCCCAATCTGAATAATAAAGGATGGGAATCTAAACCAACTCTCCATTTTCATTCACATGGGGTTAAAGGATGGATGCTATAATTTGGTATCATCAAAATGACGCCTGTCCTCCCAGTCATGGTCAGTCTGATAGTTTTGTTGGCTTCTAGGTCTGCGATCATGTTGAACATTATTGGCAAAATACTGGCTATCCTGAGGATCCAGCAGAGATGCATCGTATGTATTACTTCCATCAGGGCTATCTGGATGGTACAGATAGGGCATACTGTTCCTCCTTTCAGCCTGAAGAAGCCTGTGAGCAGCTCGATCCATTTCTTCTGGTGTCATATTTATGGCTTCAGCAAGTTCTCGTTGGGTTGCTCTGACAAATTCTGGATCACAGTATTTACCTAATCCCTGTTCTTGAAGAACCTGCAAAACGAAATAAAGATGCAAATAAGTACAGTAAGAGCATCTTCAAAACAAAGAAAAGTGCAATAGTGAGACAAGATATTAAATTTCACTTTAAGTGACTTAACTGAAACCTAGTACAATGAATAAAAACAGTATATGCATTTCTTGTTTTGTCTTGAAGTTTGATGATCCCCCAGCCACCCACTGCAAAATGGACTCACCAGCCCATAATTTATAGCCACTGATTCCAATGAAGGCACAGAACCAGTGTCATCACACAGACGTACCCATGCCTCATCCAGGACTCAAACCTGAGCCCAACTCAGACAATTATCCAGACCACTCAACCAGCGGGACGGTGAATGATAAATTAAGAGAACCATGCTAAAAAATGTAACACATTACAAATACTGAGGGCAAAGATGCATTTATTTGTAGTGGCTGTGAGGTGGTAATTGAAGCAGCCATATTATTGGCTAATTTTTTTACATAATATGAATGATAATGTATCCATTATAGAATGGGATCATTGTAATTTACATAAACTCATACAACACAAAAATGCATCGTGCACATATATATATTTTTTTATTTACTATTGCTATGTCATTTTGTCTCTGAATTAAAACTTACATGGACGCTGTTTGTATTCAGAAATGGTAAGAGGCGACTTTAGATCTTTTGGGGCCCTAGGCGTTAAAAGATTCGGGGGCCCCCTTTCCCTTCTTATCACCTCAGAAATTTCCATCCGTCAGATTAACAAAAAAAGAGTAAAGTCAAGAAAAATGTTTTTACGTTTTTTAAAATGCTATTCCATCTTTCTATTATTATTAGAACGTTTTGTAAGAAACGGTACTAGTGTAATCACATTGACAGTCCGTGCACCTCGAACTTTTTGATTTAAAGATACTTCAAAAATTATTTTTGCGGCTAATAGGAAATCACAGGATATTAATTTTGACACTTTAAATATCTCATAAACTTCATAAATTTACCGCTAAGGGCAGTCAAAGTCAAAAATTCAAAAAATTAAGTTTGATTTTGAAGAAACTATTCAACGTAAAGAGGGGGAAAAATTATGTGCCTCTCAGGGTAGGCTTAACTGATCAGTTAAACTTGTGCTACGAAGAGATCATTTTAGTTACAGCAAAATTTCTTTTTGGTTTGATATGTTGGTCAAAACTGATTACTTTAGCACCCTTTCAGTTGCAAGTTACTTGGAAATTTAATGCTAAGGGCGCTGAAAATTGAATTTCTCTAAATTTGTCAGTACATTGCATATAAATTGTCATAAAATCAGAACGTTTCAATTACAAAATGTGCTCTTTCCGTGCTTCACCTTTGAAAAATCATCTTGTTTTTACGTAATTAATACAGACATTTGACGTGGATCAGGAACATCAAACAGAGGTCATCGCTCTTTCCACGTTTATAAGTGAGTCACGGAAAAATTTTCATTGGCCGCCATCGTGAATCAAACCCAGGTCTTCCATTTACGCTCCGGACATGCTTCCACTGCACCACAGTGGCCTTGAATTCTTCCAGACTCGCACGGCTTGTCAGTTAGTGTGCGTGCTTCCACTGTAACACAGCGGCCTCGAATTCCTCCAGACTCACACGGCTTGGCAGTTTGTGTGTGCGAGTCAGGAGGAATTCGAGGCGGCTGTGGTGCAGTGAAAGCATATCTGGCAGGTAACTGGAAGACCCTGGGTTCGATTCTCGGTGGCGGCCAACGAGAATTTTTCAGTGACTCACTTATAAACGTGGAAAGAGGGATGACCTCTGTTTGATTGATTTTACGTTATAAGAAAATCAGTAGGCAACGAGCGTGGTATCAAGCAAAAATGAAATACTTGAAGACACTGGCAATTTAAAAAGTCTTCCACATTAAAAAATTTGGGTGAAATGCAGTTTGTGCACAATACTTAGCTTGAAAATGGTGGATGACTTTTCGTGGAGAAGTTTTTCTGTGGCGAACAATTCCCTATATCTAAGAGATTAAGCCCTTCATGGCATGGATGAATGCCATGGACCAAGAAAGTTAGACAGTAAGAATTTTATCAATCAGTGCAGGAAAGTGAGAATGTGTTTCTTGGAAGCATTTTCCTTATTTTCATCGAAAAATTGAGGTCTGCATTTTTTTTTATTCTGTTAAAAAGTGCACGAGATTTTTTTTATTCCTGCACTGCAGTTATCAGAAACAGAAGCATAAGAATTAAATGCAGAAGATCCGGTTTTAAAATGGTAAAGTAGGAACAACAGCTTTTAGAGTAAAAGCATCATTGATACTTTCGTATTGCTTTTTCAAAAGTTAGTTTTATGTCGATTTAAGGAATAGAAAAGGTGAGAATACTTGATAAATATCAGTATTAAACCAGGGGAGACAATAGAAATTTTTAAAGATTATTAAATAAGAAAAAAATATTGTGGTATACTGGAATTTCTTTATTTTTTCAGCCTAAATATTAACCCTTTTGGTTTAGGATAGTTTAAGGATGAGAATGAATTACCCTACAACAAAGGAAAGAAACAATTAACTACAAATACCTCCGATCATCAGGACAGTATCTTACAAGCACTTCTCATTGCAACTCACAGGGAAAGGGGAAAAGGTTCCAGCACAGTTGTTTTCCTTTGGCTGGAAGTAGCATGAAAGCAATTTATATAGCAGCATGCCAATTAAGTATTCACCTTAAACAATGAAAAATATGGGAAGCAGGAATCCTTCCTTCATCTACCACTAAAAGGAAGGCTAACTTATTTTAACTGTTCCTTTCGAAAGAAGTACATCGATAAGAACTCCAAAATTGAAGTATCAACAAAAAGCAAGAAAAAATATGTAACTAATATCAGAAAATGAAATATCAACTGGCAATACAACAAAGTAGTCGTTTTAAAAGTTGATTTGTTTTGGTCCATGAAAATCAAAACAAAACTGGCAATCCATTTATAGGTTTTAGGTTTTCGGGGCACCTCAAGCTCTGGGGCCCTAGGCGTGCCCCTAGTCGGAAATCCGCCCCTGGAAATGGTAATTTTCTGCAATTAGAATGAGCTCTTGGTATCAAAATCTAACTAAAATTAGCATTTGATTATACAAACAAGAGTTCAAAATTTTGTAGTAATGAAGAAGAATGTGTTCTTGATGTACTTGCAACACACCTAATTTTGATATTCCAATCCCCAAGCCTCCTGAGCTCAAAAAACATCACAGAATTTCTAAAACAAGTGTCTGCAATTCGGAAGATCATAATCATGCAGCATACACTAGATCTGTTAGCTGTTTGACAATTGTATTGGAAGACTTTCAAAGCATATTTTTTTGTTTCCTAAGAATCACTGGCCCATTTTCAGCCCATGCTCCAGAACGCTCCAGATAAGAGGCTAGTAGGAAAGAGGAGGGAACAGCCAAAAACAATATCAAAATAAATATATAGAAATGTTAAATTGAAAAAAAAAAAAATGTTAAATGGTTCTTTAGCCCTCTTTTACAGAAATTATACATGAATACATTGTTTCCACCAATGTAATACATACATACTAAAAGCATATGAGCTTTTAAAAACATATTTAGGCTATTCAGAGTTGAAGAAGTACTCTTCTCATAATACGTGGTAAATACATCATGATAATTAACACAGCAATCATGTGAAACAGTGATTACAGTCAATTCGGCGATGTCCGATTGATGTGTTAATTTTCACGAGATATTTAGGCTATATTAGTTGAATAAACAACTATTTGGTTTCATTATATTCAGAGACATCAAGATAACTGTATGCATTTCAGTTCAGTCTATTTAGTGACAAGAGAAAGAAACAAAAACTGTACCGCATGGAAAACGTCTGCAAATTTTTCCAGCTCATGGGTTCAGTCTAGGCAACAGTGTAGCCTTCTACAGCTTGATCAATTTACTTTGTTCATTGGAAACACTAACTCACACACTTTACTAAAATTAAAATACCATATCTTCTTGCACATAACACCCCCTCCCCGCCAACTTCAGCAGCTAAAAATCGGTGAAAATCCTTGACCTGCGCACATAAGCAGACCTTAAATTTCAGGATTGGTTGGTTCATTGATTTTATTGGCGCAAGGGCCATGGTTGGCCAAAGAGCGCCAAACAAAGGACATCAAAAGAGAACAAAATCAATAAAACACGCACACAAGGCTAAAAACAGGATGAAGCGGTAAAAGTGAAAGATGGAAATGAATACGGTAAAAACTACAAGACAGACAGACAAACAAACAGTATTAAAAACGTGCGATGAAGCTTAAAATATGGCTGATCAAATAAAACTGAAGAATGAGAACGATGAAAGGTCTAAAAAAGATAATGAAACAAACAGTACTAAAAACATGATACAAAGATTAAAATCTAGATGATTCAGTAAAACTGAAAAATGAGTATAATGATAGGGCTAAAATCTAGATATGTTTAAAATAGTCAATTTGTTTAAAAAATGAAAAAACAACAACAGTATTGCAGTGGTCATTGAGGAGCCGCTGCAGTGTAGCGGCGTCCTCGTTCAACAAATGAGAATGAAAGAAATGAAAACGTACATCACGAAAACGAACACAGGTACACAAAAGATGAGTGACGGTGAGTCGGCAGTTGCACGTCTCACACATCGGCGCAGTGTCGCCACACAGCAAAAAGCGGTGAGTGAAACGACAATGCCCAATGCGGAGATGCGCAAGCACCACTTCCTCCCTGCGGTTCCGACGAGATGAGGAGTTCCAGATTTCGAGAATAGGTTTTATACGATGCAGTTTATTTTCCACCTGTTGGTCCCACAGACCCTGCCACGTTCGTTTGATATGATCACGAACAAGAAATCGAAAATCGCGATGAAAGAGTGGCAAGGGTGTGACGACCAAAGAGGAAGCAGATCTAGCGGCCGCATCAGCACACTCGTTACCCGAGATTCCAACATGCCCAGGAATCCAGACGAATTGAATCTGGACACCGGCCTCGAGCAAGGAACGAAGAAGCCCTCGTACGTTCAAAAGAAAAGGATGATTACAATAGTCCAGCGATGACAAACACTGCAGGACACTTAAGGAATCCGTATAGACCATAGCACTATGATGAGAACTCGACTGAACATGAAGAAGTGCAAGATACACAGCATGCATCTCCGCCGAAAACACCGTGGCCTCAGCTGGGATCCGCGCTACTGACACGTCATCAACACAGACAGCTGCGGATCCAACGACTCCATGCATCTTGGAGCCATCAGTGAAAATGGGAGTGTATTCAGTTTTGAGGGCACGGTGCTCAGCGAAGAGCTCCTGGTACACTGATGCAGGGGTTGAGGATTTGTCGAAAGACGTAAAGGTGGTATCAACCATGACACCAAGTGGGTGCCATGGAGGATCCCCAAAGCCCCTGGTCGCTGCAACAAGCGACAAGTCGAGCCCTGCATCACGAGCTACGGCCGCCATACGAAGACCGAAGGTTGGAACGCACGAGGGCCGGTTCGCAAATAAACGAGCATGCTGAGGATGGAAAACTGCACCGTACAAAGGATGGTCTGGAAGAGACCGAAGTTTTAAGTAAAAGTGGACAGACAGCTGCAGATGGCGTAATTCAAGCGATGGTTCGTTCGCATCAGCGTAAAGGCTGGGAATCGGAGATGTTCGAAAGTTCCCGTACAAAGACGCAGCGCCTGATGATGAACAGCGTCCAAAGGCCGGAGAACGGAAGGACGAGCCGAGTCATACACGATACAGCCGTAATCCAGTTTCGACCGAATTAAGGAGTGGTAAATGCGAAACAAAGAGATCCTGTCTGCGCCCACGAATTTCTCGAAAGGATTTTTAGAATAGAAAGAGCACGCAGACAGGAAATCTTGAGACGCCGAACGTGCACACGGAACGTAAGCGCACGGTCAACGGTCAGTCCAAGGAACTTGGTCTCCGGCAAAACTGGAATGGCTGCACAGTCCAAATACAGCTCGGGGTCAGGATGGAGGCCACGCCTCCGGCAGAAATGAACACACGCTGTCTTGTCGGGAGAAAGAACGAAACCATTGCTATTCTCCGCTTTAAAAATCTGATTAATAGTAGACTGCAACTGCCTTTCAATGAAACGCATGCTCGATGACGAGCAGAAGATGTGCAAGTCATCGACATACACAGTAGCCGAAACCGCAGAAGGAAGATTTGTGAGGAGACAATTAATGCGAAGGATGAACAATGTGACAGATAAAATGCAACCTTGAGGAACACCTTGTTCTTGATGGAATGTTGCTGATAGCGTCGTACCCAGGCGCACCTGGAACACCCGATTGCAAAGAAAATTTACAATAAAGGTCGGAAGATTCCCTCGCAATCCGCATGCGTGGAGGTCACGGATAATCCCGTGCCGCCATGCACGATCATAGGCTTTCTCGATGTCAAAGAATACAGAAACCAGGTGCTGCCTACGCACGAACGCCTCGCGCACAGATGTCTCAAGGTGCAGGAGATGATCGTGAGGTGAACGATGACGCCGAAAACCGCTTTGTGATGGTGAAAGTAATTGATGATGTTCTAAAAAATGAATTAATCGTGAGTTAACCATGCGTTCGAGAACTTTACACAGACAGCTAGTGAGAGCAATTGGGCGATAACTAGAGGGAGACTTAGGATCCTTGCCAGGCTTCGGAAAAGGTAGAACAAAAGCCTTTCGCCAAGACTCCGGGAAACTGTGTTCTAACCAGATGCGGTTGTATAAGATTAAAAGGTTCTCGAGAGAAGACTGGGAGAGATGACGGAGCATGTCGTAGTGGATGTCATCGGGACCGACAGAAGTAGCCCCGGACCGATGCAGAGCCACCCGAAGTTCACACATGCTGAAGGGGGAGTTATAACCAGTGTCGGTATACGGCGCAAAAGAGATTCTCTGGCGTTCCGCGGAGGATTGAATCCTATGAAAGGAGGCCGGATACGCCAGATCACTCGAAACGGAGGCAAACGCCTCCCCCAAAAAATCTGCAATCTCCCCAACGTCAGCATATGTGCAGCCGTTACTCTCGAGAATGGCAATCTGGTGTGAACTGTAGGTACCCCGGATCTTATGAATCCTTTCCCACACAGTTTTCGAACTGGCACGTGAGGTAAGAGATGAGACATACTGGATCCAAGACTCCCTCTTGCTACGTCGACGCACCAACCGAGCATAGGATTTAGCACGTTTAAAAGCAACGAGATGAGCCTCGGTTGGATAACGCCGAAAAGTAGACCAGGCCTTGTGTTGAGCTCTCCTAGCCGCTGCGCATTTAGGGTTCCACCAAGGTTTCGGAATTCTGGGGAGCTTCGTAGATGTTTTACGAATTGAAAGATCAGCTGCCTGAAGAATACAAGTTGTGACTTTAAGTACAGCTGCGTCGATTGACCCCTGGGTCACCATTTCAGAAGATATCACCGCGGACGATGTGAAGACCTCCCATCTGGCACAATCCATCCTCCATCGAGGTGGGCGGGAGGCAGAATATGGCACGTTTGCATGGTGCCAGAGGACGACTGGGAAGTGGTCGCTCCCGTGGAGATCCTTACACACCGTCCACGACCAGTCAGCAGTGATCGATGGTGAACCCAAGGTCAAATCGATCGCACTGAAAGATCTTGTCGGCTCGTGGAAGTAAGTGTCAGCACCGGTGTTTAAAAGGCACACAGAGGCCGAGCACAGAAGAGACTCTATGCGACGACCTCTAGCGCTAGCGCTGGCGCTGACACTACCCCACAAAGGATGATGAGCATTAAAGTCACCCAAAAGAAGGAAGGGTGAGGGCAGCTGATCAATCAAGCTCTCCAGAACAGAGACGCTAACATCCTCATCCGGTGGTAGATAAACACTGCAAACAGTAGGAGGCACAGGCATAGAAATACGAACCGCCACGGCCTGCACAGTTGTGGAAACCGCGACGGAAGATACCGGAACCCTGTGAGGGACGAGAATAGCGACACCCCCACAGGCTATATTTCCAGATGAGTGGTCTGTCCGAAAAGCACTGTAGCCTCGAACTGAAAGCAGGTCCGATGGTTTAAGCTTTGTCTCCTGAAGACAAAGGCACACCGGAGAGTACAAATAAAGCAGATGTTTCACGTCATCAAAACTGGTGCGAAAACCTCGGCAGTTCCACTGAATTATTGAACCCATGGGCAAAAATGAAATGAAAAAGGAAATGGTTAAACTTGGTCAGCCTCCATTTCAGTGGCGGCCCGTCAGATGAGGCAAGTGAGGCGCCGCCTCACCTGAAATTCCTCAGAATGAGAAGTGAAAGAAAAAAAAAACCTTCTGTCAGTAACAAAGATATAAGAACTTTGCAGGATAAATGAAACACTGAAATTCACATTGTGATTCATGAATTAGGTTAAAGAAAGGCTTTCGAGAAGAGGAATGAATCATTATTTTTGCAAAGCAGCTGCATGTTTTAAGCGCTTAGAGGCGGCCGGCTGAATCGTCTCGATGAGAAGCCGGTTTTGGGAACTGGGGATCAGAGAAGAGCCCTACAGACTGAACCCACCCCCCACCCCCACGGTCCGAGGTCTACCCAAAGAGGTGCCGGACTTCCAGTAAGAGAAAGGAAATTTCTGAGGCGACCCTCCATTTCGCTTAAACAGGAATCGCATCTCCGCTGTTATTGGAGAACCCAAGGATTGTGTATCCAATGGGAGCGGGAAAATGAGCAGATGACCCTTGTGAAAAGTGGTTTCACAGGCGATGACGCCGTTCGCCTCTATACGCTTTGGAGTACGAAGATTTCTACGTAGCTTTAACTATTCGTCAGAGTGTATTTGAATCTAACTTTTTGTAGTGTGTTTTCAATCCTCTCTTCTGCGGGTGTTTGCTAGTTCATAGTAATGTTGAGTTTTTCTTTTTTTATTTTGTTATTGTTACTAAACAGCATATTTTGATTTTGGTTGGAAAATATGAATGGCCCAACAAACGACGTGATTTGTGTTCTGGAAGAAATTCCTTTTAAACACTGGAAAGATTATGATAACAAGGATGTTCTCATATCTGGAAGACCGTCACCTATAATAAGTTCAATATCCAAAGATAAGAAGTGCGGCAAATCGTTTTTTAGGTCTTTCAATAAATCATAGTACGAGATTTTTCCCTGGCTTTCTGGTAGCTATTACAAGCAAACTCTCTTTTGCTGGCCATGTTTACTTTTGAGCAATAAGAAAAATGTGTGGAATACAACGGGTTATTTTGATCTAAAAAACTTTTCTCGTAGTGCAAAATTGCACGAAAGCTCTAAAGAGCATTGAACTAACCACGTAGGTCTAAAACGAATGGAAAAAAACAAACACTATTTCTGATATGCTCAAAGAAAATGCTGCTCTTCATAAAGTCAAGTTTAATGAAAAGGTCAGACTAAATAGGCTTTTTATGGAACATATAATCGATTTAGTTGTCGTTCTAAGCAAGCAAGAACTGCCTTTTCGAGGACATGATGAAACTATTTCCTCATTAAATAAAGGTAATTTCAAGGAAATGTTCCAAATGTTACTTCGTAGGAGCACCCCAGAATTAAAAGCACATTTTGAAGAAATACGAAGCTTATTTTCTGGACAATCTAAAACGATACAGAATGATTTAATGGAGTGTATTCATGAATATATAAAAGTCCAAATAAATACAAGATTTGAAGATATGGGAAAGCTCGAGTTTCTGCAGCTCGTTGACAGCTCAAAATACCATAGTTATTCAGAGTCATTTCCATCCAGTGCCCTTAACACTCTCAAAAAAATTTATCCAAACATTTTTACAGACACACAACGACTAAAAAACGAATTAGATTTTTTATATAATGATCACAACTTCAGGGAACTCAGTTTTCAGAAAACAATGAAAGAAAACGAGCTGAAAGATGTGTTACCAGAAGCCTACAAATTATTTTCTCTGGTATTGACACTGGCGTCAACAAGTTCTTCTGCTGAAAGGAATTTTTTCTTGTTTGAAGAGAATTAAGACTTACCTCCGTAATACAACGGCACAAGATCGTTTGTCTTCACTCGCTAAAATTTCAATCGAGAAAGAATTGCTGAACCATCTAATGTCCACTCAACCATTTTATGATCTGATCATAGACAAATTTGCAGCCAAAAAGGATCGCAGAATTGAACTTATTTATAAAAAATAAACTGAAAGCATTCTGTTCGAGACCAAAGCAAATTAATATCGTATTCCTCTGTTTTTAATTCCAGGTTTAAATTATTTTATACTTTTTTTATATAGAAATGTGCTTCCTTAGCTTGACTTCTCCTGTACATAGTTATCACGAGCCTGGACTTCAGTTTGTGACCCGTGCTAAATGCACCTTCACTAATATGCCAATCGAACTGTGACTTTTATTCAAGCTCAAGAAACACTTCGTGAGAAAAAAAATTATATTCAAATGATTTACTTTGAATTTTTTAAGAAGTGGATCTCCGATTGGCGTTGGGATGTGAGTGACCCATTGACAAGCTAAAGAAACCGCGCAAATTGCGTATTTTCGCTCAAGTGTATTATACATAAAAGAATACTGGTGAAATATTTCTTTCTTTGTTGTAAAATTATCGAATAATTGTTTTCATAAAAATATTGTTGCAAAAATAGCGTATATTACACACACACATATATAGAGAGGTATATGTACATTTTCCCTCTAAAATTTTTGGATTTTTCGTGAAGAAAGACTCCCCACGCCATGTTTCATATATTTCTATAATTTTATTCCATTACTGTTGAATAATATTTATATATAAGGGCTAAATGACATGGGGTGGAGCCCTAAGGGATGGGGTTTACAGCTGTTAATAACAAGGCGCCGCCTACCCTGGACCAATGGCTTAACGAGACTTCCGAATCTCAGCGGATTTTAATGATTCAGCCGACTCGAACCCAGGACTTCAAAGATATCCAATGGGGGATACTGCCTTTGACATGAAACTTTTTGAAGGGCGGGGGGTTCTGCACTTCTGCTGTATAACTGTGTATAAGTACATATAACAATTTTTTTTTTTTGGGGGGGGGGGGGGCGCTTCGACAAATATTTTCCTATTGGTACGTACGCACATCTTGAATATTAATACAAAATGAAGCTAATTTAATAAAATGAAGAAAATGCAATAAATTATAGTTGTTTTAATAAAAATTTAATAAAGCAACTTCTTTGGCCGCTTTGCTTTACTTTCTCTTCTATTATCAAGAAATTACATTGCTTTCCGAGTTATATAAAAATCAAAGAATTTAAATAGGGAAATTATCTATAAAACGTACTTAGAAAAAGCTAACTGTCTCGCCTAATAAGGGGGGTGCAAACCACGACTCCCCCTGCTACGCCACTGATATATATATATATATATTCGTATAACATTATACAAATTTATATATTTTTCAATAACATATGTTTTACTGTTTTACATTTACATCAAGACCGTTCGCCTCACCAGCATTTTACACCACGAGCCGCCACTGCTCCATTTCCTCTGGTGAGCGTTCCCCCAGAGTTGGTGGTGTGTGACCAGGGGCCAAGATTGGTGAATGCTTTGTCCCAAGTGTCTTAGCGGGATTTGCTCGCCGTTGATTGTTTGGCTGAGACTTTGAAGGAGAAGAAGTGCTCTTCTTATCCTTGACCTTGGTGTTGGTGTTAGTGTTGGCGTTTTTGCCAGAAGAAGTGGCCTGAGTTCCCTTGCTGGTGTTGGAGTGAGTCTGCTTCGGTGAAGTGGCGGGTGCCGCTTTCAGACCCCTAGCTCGCGACTGGAGTGCCTCCAGTCCGGCTGCGACGATTTCCTCCATATTGAATGGACATTTAGGGGAGATCTGAACGTCGGTCTGAATGCCAACCGTAGATTTGGCAACCACCACTGAAGCGTATGATCGCCGATCAGATGTAACGGGAACCACTCTTCTTCTGGCCTCAGGATAAGAAATATTTTCCACCGTTTTGAGCCTTTGGATTTCCTTCTCCTCCTTCCACTTGGGACAATCTTTGGCTGATGCTGGGTGTGAACCCATGCAGTTCACACAAAACTCGGCCTCGGCCACACATTCTGAGAGTAGATGCTCTGTGGCACCACAGCGTCCACACCTAGGAGTACTCCTACACGACTGCTGAGAGTGGCCGTACGACTGGCACCTAAAACATCTCAACGGGTTAGGAATGTACGGTCGTACCTCGAGGTGGAGATACCCTGCCTTGATGGATGTAGGCAGGGAAGGACAGTTGAATGTCAAGATAATGTTCCAGGATGGGACAAACTGCCCATTCCTCCTGAAAGAAATACGCCGCACACCCGTAACATGTTGGCTCCTCAGTTCTTCGAGAAGTTCCTCCTCAGTGCAATCAATAAGATCCCGAGAGGAGACAACACCTCGAGATGAATTTAGGTAACCGTGTGGTGTTATTTTGACCGGAGTCTCAAGCAGCATGCTGGTGTTGGTAAGTGTGGAACTGTAGGCCACAGTAGACATCTCAACAAGAAGATCTCCAGACTGGAGCTTCTTGACGCTTTTAGGAGAGCTTGCAATTGATTGCAGTGCTTTATGGATCCAAAATGGACTTTTGGCACTCAAAGGCTTTGAAGGGTCCAATGAGTGCACAAAAAAAAATCTAGCATTGGAAACATCAGCGACAAATTTTTTTGCGGAAGGACCTGAACCTTCCTCCATACCTCTTTTAGTTTTGGGTTCATGGGAAATTTCATTGAGAGCCATGAAAAAATTTAAAGGATTCATCCGCCGACTTCCCCACCCACAATCGAGCCCAACAAGGGAGAACCGGAGGTCCGCAAGCCCAAGTGGACGCAGGACACGGCTCTAGGGATAACAAGCGGATATAGCAAGTTGATAGGGCAGACACACGCTCAGCGTGCACCCAGACTTTCCCATGCCTGGGGAACACCCCTTTGGCATGCCCACCCTATCCCCAGACTCACCCTGTCGTGCAAAACGACAAGCCGTTAGAGGTCTGGGCTCCCCTTGGCCACAGACCTCATTGACTAGGAGTGGGTTAGTTCCCAGCCGCCCGTTTAGGGTGAAGCAGGGGGCAAAGAGGAGTGTTGGCAACTGGAGACAACAACACCCAGGCCTCCAGAAACCTCAGCCTCCAGCATCCCCTTTTCCACCTTACGGGTCACCGCACACGGCAAATGTGCAGGCAGGTCTAGCGAACCAGCTCGGAAAAACAAAGAAAGAAACATGAAATGGAGAAGACAGGAAAGAAAACGAGAAACTAAAATCCTGAGCTGGCGCATAATCACAACCTCAGCAACCTACAACTGAGGCGGGTTCATGTAAAGTGAAAAAACATAAAAAATGTGAAATGCATCACATATAGTACATGTTGGCTCGGGCCGTGGGGACGCCATCCCCCATCAGCTGGATGAACAGCTGTCCCTTCGGTGATGTAATCGTTCAAGACGAAATGACAAAATGATCCGTCACAAGGTCAGCTCGGGCCGTGGGGGCGCCGCTCCCCAAATAACTGGAAAACCAGTTATCCCTGTGCGGGGTTAAATTTCAGGATTCTGGGAAACTTATTTATTTTTATAAAATATGAAAATTTTTGAGATTACCTTGTATAAAATTCTTCAAAGTGTGATTCCCTATCGAAATTTCCAAATAATAATTTTTGTAAATCCATTTCCATTGTGCTTGCATCGTCAATATAAGCATGGTCATCAAAATCACTATCTTCCATCTCCATCCATGGCATTACTTATACAGCATTCTTTGAAAGATTTTATTACCATTTCTGGGGGAATTGCATCTTACACTTCTTTCACCCATGAAGTAACAGGGCTAATGTCGGCCTTTTTTAAGTTACAACCTTTTGCTGTTTCCACATTTGTTGACAAGATCCATTCCATCCAATTCTGTCGAAGTTTGTCTTTGAAAGGCTTTACCAAACTAACATCAAATGCTGCAAAAATGATGTTTAACCACTAGGTATTACTACCAATGTACTGTTAGCTTCCTTTGCCCTTTTTATTTTTAACATCTTCAGTTTTATGTGCCCTAAAGGCATCCTACACAAGTGGTTGTTCTCTTCCTCAACAGCCAAGTAATATACAACGGCTGTTCCCAAAAAAAAAAAAAAAAAAAACCAGTAAAATCACACAATGAATAAATATAGGTACAGCAAAATATATGCTACTGTTTCTCAAATTATCTTCTCTCAGATGATATGCAACGGTCCCATCTTCCATTCCATTTTTCAAAGCATGTGGCAAAGCCATTTTGTGGAAGCTGCTTTAGCGATCCCTGTACAGCTTGAATAACGTCAGCTTCTGGGTTGAATGTTGTGCCATGGAACTTCTCCTTTATCTTTGGAAACCAGAAATCACTTAGGGAGAGGTCAGGACTGTAGGCAAACTGTTGAACACACTACATTTGGGTGGGAGTTATCATGGTGTAGGGTCTACTTGCCCACCAGTTCCGATCTCTTAAATGATGTGTGTCATTGCAGACACTTCAAGACTGAAATGTAATACTCAGCATTGACAGTAATTTGTGGAAAAGTGGCATACTGGTAGACAACACCTTTATGATCAAAGATAATTATCATCATCCCCTTCCTTCTCAGCTGATTTGGTTTGGCAGACTTCTTTCGGAGGAGGTAAGGCTGTGTGTTTCCAGACAATCGTTGCATGCTTCGTGAGGGGGTCAAAATAGTGGATCCACGTTTCATCAGCAGTTATTACTGTGTTAAGAAAGTTTGGATCCTTTGAAATAATTTGTTTTCACTCATGACACACCTGAACGCTAGCTAACAATTATTCTCTCATCAGATGATGAGGTACCCATCTGGAACACACATGATGCAGCCATGGTTCATATGCTTTTTCAATCACAGAATTCCAGGACTTTTCTTTTTTTCCCTGAACATATGATCTAAATGCTCTTACTTAAAATATAGTGAAACCATAGGTCTGTTCAACTGATCACCTACACAAAAAAAAAAAAAACAACTTCCTACATGCTTGGGCAAACTTAATACAGAATGTTAAAAATGATGTCCGCTGCAGCTAATAAGAAACTTAGAATCACAGATAAATACTGAAATACCAAAACTGTCACTGAAAACATAACCAGGTTTAATTTCTACTAAACTTTTACATCATCATCATCATCATCATCATTGTCAACCATTATCAATCCACTGCTGGACGAAGGTCTCCCCAAGTTTCCTCCACAACGGTCTGTCTTGTGCCAGTCTCCTCCATGTCACCCCTGCATACTTTCGAATTTCATCCACCCATCTCCCATGTGGTCTTCTTCTGGGTCTTTTCCTGTCCCTTGGAATCCAATCTAAAATTTCGGCTGTCCATCGATGATCTGTCCTTCTGGCAGTATGTCCAGCCCATTGCCATTTCAGGGATTTAACTCTGATCATGATGTCTTCCACTCTTGTCATTTTTCGGATCCACGAGTTCCTCTTCTTATCTCTCCTGGTTACACCAAGTATGCACCTCTCCATGCTTCTTTGAGTTGTCTGCAGCCTTTGTATGTCTCTTTTAGTTAAGGTCCACGTCTCTGCACCATACGTAAGCACTGGAAGGATGCATTGATCAAACACTTTTCTTTTAAGACATAATGGCATATTGCTCTTGAAAATTATGCTGTTTCTTCCAAAAGCTCTCCAGGCAAGTTTTGTACGCCGATTAATTTCTTCATCAATGTGACCCTCACTTGATATCTGCTGTCCAAGATAAACGTACGTGTCTGTTATCTCCAGCTTTTCTCCATCAATCGATAAATCTTCATTTCTTGTAAAAGCATTGAACATCACTTTTGTCTTCTGAAAGTTCATTTTTAATCCCACTTCTTTACTCTTGTCAGCAAGTTCCTGGATCATACTCTGCAGCTCTGATGGGCTAGTTGCAAAAATGACTACGTCATCAGCAAAACGAAGGTGGGTTAGATAATCTCCATTAATCTTTATCCCCTTGTTTTCCCAGCTCAGTGACTGAAAAACACCCTCCAATGTGGCATTAAAGAGCTTCGGAGATATGGTGTCACCTTGTCTCACTCCCTTTCCAATTTTTATGTGTGTTGTATTTTCAAACAGCCTAATCTTTGCACTTGCATTTTCATAGATGTTATTAATAATATTAATGTATGCATCTTCAATACCGCAGGTTTTCAGAGCCATTGTAACTGCTGATGGTTTCACCGAATCAAAGGCTTTTTCATAATCGATAAAAGCCATGCACAATGGAAGTTCATATTCCCTCGCTCTTCCAATTAGTTCTCTCAGCACATGGATATGATCTATTGTGCTGTAGCCACTCCTGAATCCAGCTTGTTCTCTCGGTTGAGCCATGTCCAGTGTTACCTTCAAGCGGTGTGAAAGAACTTTAGTGAAGATTTTATAAACTACTGATAGGAGGCTGATAGGTCTGTAGTTTCCGAGATCCTCAATGTCACCTTTCTTATGTAGCAGGATCATTGTAGCGGTGTTCCAATCCTCAGGAATCTTTCCTTCATTAAGGCATCGAGTGAAAATTTGGGCGAGTACTGTTTCGATTTCTCCACTTGCTTCTTGTATGATGTCTACAGTAATTCCATCTTCTCCTGGAGCTTTTCCTCGCTTCATGTTCTTGATTGCATGTGCAACTTCTGCTGGAAGGACTGGAGGAACTCTAGTACTGGTATCTTTCATGATGTCTGGAGTGCATGTATCATCCCTTTCATATAATTTGGAGTAGAAATCTTTCACTCTTGTCAAAATTTCGCCTCTATTTCTTGTTACAGAACCATCTTCTTTTCTCAGTGCCATAATCTGTTTTCTTCCCTTACTGAGATGTCCCTTTGCTATCTTTAGGCTTTGGTTGTTTTCAATTGCTTTCCTCACTAGTTCACAGTTGAATTTTCTTACGTCTTCAGTGATACTTTTTCGTACTGTCTTGCATAGCTCTATATATTCCACTTTGGAAGTCACATCTTCTTTAGTTGTCCTCATCTCTCTTCTTTTTTGCATCAACATTTTCGTTTTTCCTGATAATTTATTTACATGCAACTTGTTCTTAGACCCAGCTAATTTTGTTGCTGTTTCCATAAGAGCTTTGGTTACTTTTCTGTTAACTTCAGAGATGTCCACTTCTTCCGATGTTAGGCCTTCTAAAGCAGAGAACCTGTTCTTCAGTTCCAACTTGAAGGTATTATGGTGTTTTTTGAGGTTGGTTATGTCAATACATTTTGTTTGTCTTATGAGCTTGCCACGTTCAAGTTTAGTGTTGAGGTGCATCTTACATCTCACCAATCTATGGTCACTACCAGTGTTGAACTTGTTTAGCACACTGCAGTCTTCTATGACGAATTTTTTGTTACACATAATAAAATCAATTTCACTTGTCGTCCCATTTGGATGTCTCCATGTCCATTTCCTGTGTGGCTTTTTCTTGAAGAAGGAGTTCATGATGAAAAACCCTTCTGCCTCTGCAAACTCAACGAGAGTATTTCCACGCTGGTTTCTGTTGCCGTGACCGAATTTACCTACTGAAGTTTCATTCTGTTGCCGTTGCCCTATTTTTGCATTGAAATCTCCCATAATTATTTTCAAGTGCTGCTTACCTTTATTATTTAGATGACAAATTTCCTCATAAAATTCTTCAATTTCTTCTTCAGGATGACTTGTGGTGGGTGCATAAGTTTGAATAATCTGAGCCTGGTATCTTTTCGAGAGTTGGATAACAAGCCGTGCAGCTCTGTCAGAGGAACTTTCAACTTCTACAACTTTATCCTTCAGTTTCTTGTTTATTATAAATCCAACACCACTAGTTCTGCCAGTATCTGTCCCACGATAGTAGAAGAGATGTCCACTTTTCAGTTCAATGAGATCTTCTCCTTTTCTCCTTACCTCACTTAGCCCCACGATGTCCCACTTGATCCTTTGTAGTTCCTCTTCCAATTCAAGAAGCCTTGAATCAGAAGATAGGGAGCGTCCATTGTACGTTGCCAAGGTCAGCATCAGATGGCAGCCTAGTCCGGTCCTCCGGGGATTCTTAGCACCCTCTGCCTTCATGTTGCACTGGCCGCTGCCTTGGCCAGGTACATTCCAGCTGCCCGGAGACTGAGGGCCAAGATTTAAGTTGTGGAGTCATTTTGGAGGGGTTTGGCCATAACTCACCACGCTGGCCAAGCGGGTTGGTGAGTGTGGGATAGTATTTCCTCTAATCCCGATGGTATAGTTATACCGCTATTTGCGGTCGTCAGAGCCCCTTTAGTAGGAACAGGATGCACCACGAGAAGGCGGGGTTGACATTTGTCAAGGAGAGGCTGTGATGTTACGCATCACCTGACCTTACATCCCAAACTTTTACATACAGTATATTATATTACACTGATTTTGAGAAAAATCTATTTCTCTACTTTGGCGTTAGTTCAACTATTGAAGCAAATTATAGAATAAAAAAAAACATAAAACTCAAAAATACATCGGTATGTGGCATTACTCTTGAAATCCTTTCATATACCACACAATCAATTTGTAAAATACTATTTTAATTATTTTGAAATAATGCTTACATTGGAAATGTAAGGATAAGGAAAGGTGAAATATTTGAAACTTTTTCAAAGCCTCATAGGGATTGTTATTTCTTAAACAAATATTCATGGGAGCAAGTATTTGTGTTACATTTTATTTAGGAAAGGAATTTTCAACAAAATATTGATGCTGTAGCTATTGAGTTCATTAGCAAATTTCAGTAAAGGTCAAAATAACCCACACAAAAATCAGCTACTTATAAAACATCAACTATTTACTTACACCAGTGGCTAAAAAGTATGTTACAAAAATTAACAAATGGTGTACAAAAAGTTTCTCATAGAACAAGGAAGGTATCTCAGAGACAAAATATTTTCAAACTGAACAGCTAAAAGAACAGATATAGAAAGAAACATGATATAACACTATACCTTTTAGCAAAAGAATTTTGCATAATGGAAAAGTTGAAAACAGGCAAAAAGTATTTTTCATGGCAAAAGCTAGGCTAAGAAGAAAGAACTTTTCAAATATGTCTGTCTCCCAGAAGCAGTGATAGCAAGAAAACGTTTTGACCTTCACAACCCCTGCTGGGAAAGCTGTACATTATTTGAAGAGGAACTCCTTATTGTAGCAAAAATTTTATTCACTCCCCATCTTTATTATAGCAAATGACATACAGTAAAAAAAAAAAAAATCTCAATAGGGTTTTTAGATACAGGTGCTAACGGAAGTACACAAACACCCCTTAGCGGCAGAACTGTGAACCACAAACCTCCTCAAACCTTAAGTGTTCCATAAGGTAAATGGTATCCTGTGTTAAAATAATTTTTTAAATCGGACATTTAGAAGTACAGATATTGAGAAAATAGATTAAGTATTTGTGCCCCCTAGTGGCAAAATTGTGCATTATTTTGGGAAGATAATACACATGTTTTCATAGTTAGCAATTTCTGATTGAAAAAATATTTTTCAATCGTGTTTTAGTCCTACAGATATTGCTGTAAACAGAAATGTGAACTTACATCCTCTAGTGGCACACTTGTGCATTAAAAATTTTGAAATTAAAGTAAGAGAAATATCTCGCACCAGAAATGTTCTCCAACAAACAAAGAATTTTTCAAATCGGACTCCTAGAAACAGAGATATTGACAAAAATAAGATATACATGTACATCCCCCGAAGAAAAAACTATGAACTACAGGAGGTATTCTCAAAAGGTTTTCCAAGGTGAGCGGTATCAGTTCACGAAAAAAAAATTTCAATCGAGTTTCCAGCTCAGATTTTGTTGCAAACACATCAGAAGCAAAAATAAATAAAGACATCCCCTGGTGTCAGAACCATTCTTTACCAAAAAATGAGAAATTATATACAAAACATTTCCCCTCAAAAGCTGTATACGACGCAGGAAGAATTTTTCAAACATGTGGAGATATCGGAAATATCTCCACGTGTTTGAAAAATATTTGCCATGGCTATAACTGTTGCCATAGATACTTCCTTAATTCAGTTAGTTGTCCGTGTGGTTGCTTTTCCCCTTCGCATTTTTGCCAACTCAAAAGAAATTACTCTCAGTTTTTACGGAACGGCCTCTGTACTTTATGTCTGACTCACTGCGTGTCTGGTCCTACAGGTGAGGTGACACAGCACGCAATTCCTCAGAGGAAATTAAATAAATGAATTCCTTCATGTTTGGGAGCAAGAAATTCCATGGTCTTCATTTAAAACAGAACTACATATTGCATTGATTTACTGAATCAATGTAACAAACAAAGACTGCATATGCCAAATATTGCAAAGACTGCATATGTCGAATCATACAGTATTTGTCATGCTGATTACAAATGTGCTTGTTAAAGTTTGCTATTGGGCATAGTTCTCGAGTAACCTGGTGTTTCAGTGTACAATAAGCCTTTATTTTGGCAAGTATATTTTGCTACAAGCAATTAATTACACTTACCTTAAAAAGTAGTTATTTTAGATTTTCTTCTGTACTTTGGTTGTACTACATCCCTTTTTAGAGTCCAACAGTAATGTGCTAGCATTTTAGGGCTCCATTTTCTTTTATAGCGATTTTCTATGGTACATATGTCCTGATGAAAACGTTCTCCATGCTCATCGCTTACAGCTCCTAAGTTTTGTGGAAAAAAGTCCAGATGAGAGCGAAGGAAATGTGTTTTAAGGGACATATTGCATCCCATGACCTTATAGTTTTCTAGAAGCTCAGTAACAAGTTCTTTATAATTTTCTGCCTTCCGGTTACTTAAATAGTTCAGTTACCTAATAGTCTTTAAAAGACTTCAGTCTCATTCAAAGTGCCTTTAAATGCAAGATCACGCATAAGTTTCCTTATTTGTGGACCAATAAAAATACCTTGTTTAATTTTGGCTTCAGATATTTTGGGGAACTTGTTCTTTAGAAAACGAAAGGCTTCACCATCTTTATTTAATGCCTTTACAATTTTTTTTATCAAACCCAGTTTGATGTGAAGCAGTGGTAAGTACACGTTCTGAGGACTTACTAAAGGCTCAGCAACAACATTTTTATTACCTGGAACAAAGGACTCTTTTAGGCCAGGTCTTTTTTTAATGTAATGAAAATTTCTGTTCCAACTGTTCCATTCACAGATGAAGCAGCAGTATTTTGTGTATCCAAGTTGTAGACCAAGGAGTAAAGCTATCACTTTAAGATTGCCACAAATATTCCACGAGTGTTTTTTGCATACTATACTTTGAAGCAACAGTTTCATATTTGCATTTGTTTCATGCATGCAGCATATGCAACAGGTACTGATGGATACATGTTTCCATTATGAAGGACAGCTTTTAAGCTTATTTTTGAGGAATCTATAAAAAGTCTCCATTCTTCAGGTTTGTGTTGCTGTCCTAAGGCTTCAAATAATAAGTCTATATCATTGCAGTACACAAGATCACCACTCTTCAAAAATAAGTGTTCAAACTCTTGCTGTTGTCGAGGAGAACTACATACTTTTGTACTTGGTTGTAAAAGATTTCATCCCTTCAATCTTGAAGCCAATATTTCGGCCTGACTTTTTGCTAAATAAAGGTCATGAACCACATCATTTAATTCTTCCTGACTTATAAGGTGAGGCACAGAACCTTCCGAGAAATCAGGGTCTTGTTGTGCTTCAATATCTTCTTTGCTGTGAGGATTTATTTAATCAGTATCACTATCATCTAAACTCCATGACTGTGGAAGTACAGGAACAGGAAGATCTGAACCACGAGGAACTGGTCTAATGCCTGAAAGAATACTGAATCATGTCTTTGGTCTTAGCTGTAATTCCAGATATCTTAGTGATGCAGAAGTAACAGTCTATTGAGTGGTCTTTCGGTTCTCTCCAAACCATTAGTACCGCAAATGGCGTTTGTCGTGATCCCTTCAACCAGCCAGTCAACAAAGTTACACATGAATTACAACAAATGTTAGGTGCCCAAGATTTATCTTCATCACCCATTTTGCACTAGAGATAAATCTCATAAGATTTTCTAATGAATGGTGTGAAATGTTGCCTTTGAGACTTTAAAGTAAATTGTCTACAAATGTAGCAGAAACTGTTTGGATGGTTCACACAAGTATGCAGCATTATTTAATGTACACTTTGCATAATCCACACTACTTTTTAAAACCACAAGAAAAGGCATGTCCTTCTATACTGATTAAATGCATTCGAATGACAAAAATTCTGCTTTGTTCCCCCTTCCCAGAAGGAATTGCAGAACAGGAAGTAATGGAGCCAGTATGTCTACTCTCAGAGACACAGCTAACCTGACTGCAGACAGATGTCTCCATTGGGAAACAGGGAAATTCCTTTAAGTAACACAACATTCACCCCAATAGAGAGTTCCATTACAAAAAAACTGGAGTCAAGTGGAGCAATTGTGACTTCATATTTGGTTTCAGCACCCGTAAATACATACAAAACCAAAACGGTTAAAGTTTTCTTTGTAACAAACCCATTGTTGTTCAGTGTTATAGGAGCAGTACCTATTCCCATAGGAATCCTATTCTGGGTGAAAAAATATTCCATAATTTTTTTTCATTTTTTAGTGACCCACATATAAACTGACCCACCAACTTTGAAAGCAGAATTTCTCCCCAAAACTTTCAGCTTATACAGGAGTATATATGGTACTTAAGTTGTATTTTAACTTGAAGAACTTTCCATTATTTTTCATACCTTCCAAGTTTTTTTGCACAGGATAATCAAAAAGTTCCCGAACCTTAATTTGAACAATTTTTATTTGCTTTATACAGATACATGAAGTTTATTTACAGCTGTGATACATGTTCCATCGACTTCTGAGCAACTGATGTTGACCTAAAAAAGGTGCTGGAAATGACCTCCGTGTTGCTGGAGGCAAATATTGACTCTGCAGCTCATGTTTTTCGTAACACGTTTCAACATAGATGGCGTGATTTCAGCTATAGCCTGAATAATGTTTGTTTTCAAGGACTACAGTTCATGCGGGTTGTTTGCATAAACACGGTTCTTTAAATATCCCGACAGGAAAAACAAACAAACATTATTCCGAAAATAAAACATTCTTTAATAAGCCCTTGTTGTATCAAGTAAATTTACAAAACCAATGGCAATACAGCAGGAGCTTATGCGTATCAGGTGCCTTCAGTTCTTGGACAACTTTCACTTTGTATGCATGAAGCTGCAATCTTTTAATCCCTTTCTGTACTGAACCATAAGAAAGTTTCACTTGCTGAGATAAGTGATGAAGCGATTTTGTAGGTGACTGTTGCAAACGTTTTTCAACATCGTTTAACACTCTTGGCTGGCCATTTCTAGGCATATCATCAACATTTCCAGTTTTCCGAAATTGTATGAGTAAACTGTGTATCGTTGATTTATTTAACACAGTATGCTGCGAAAAAAAATTTCTGCACTCTTCTATACACTGTTTTAAGACTACGTTGTCAAATAAGCTTCAAGTAAACAAATTCTCTTCTCCCTCATCAAACCCATGCCTCTGTGCAAATGGCGACACTTAAGTGGGCAAACTGCGTAGAACACATGGAATCGGTTATTAATTTCTGGTGCACTCTGCCATTTCCTTCAGACATTCGACGAGCGCAGTATTTGATATCGACAAGTTGCTGATTGGTGTTGCCATGTTAATTGGTTGAACTTTCGCTTACAGCATACGCAATAATTTTTAAAATTTAGGATTCGAGAACTTTACGATCACTCTGTATTTTCATATGTTTCTGGCATTTGCAAAGGCAGTTTCATAAAAACAGAGTAATTTTTTTTGAGTTGGCAATAGTGTGAAGGGAAAAAATAACCACGCAGATGACTAACTAAATTAAGGAAATATCTATGGAAACAGTTATTAGCCATGGCAGACGATTCTGGTTTTGTTATTGCACAGTTGTTTAAGGTATGTCTGCATTTCACCATACAGCTATGGAGGTGAGTGATTCAGAGTTAAGAAGTGAAATGTGTTGTGCTACCAAATTTTGCTATCGTTTGGGTAAAATGGCCCAAAAAACAGTTGATTTAATGAAAAAACCTAACAAAGATAAATGTTTGGGGGAGTTATGATTTTTAGATGGCTCCATGATTTAAAAAAATGGGCGTTTGTCGGCAGAACTCGCTCCTAAGGCCTGGTTGACCTGAAAGTGTTGTTATGGAGCGTATCATTAACACTGTTTGGGCAATCCTGCAGAAGATCGACAAATGATATGTGAAGACATAGCAGCATTAATTAATATTTCAAAAACGTTGACATTCCACATTTTATGGGACAAATTACTGCTGCATCATGTGTGTTCCAGGTTGGGTACCTCATCACCTAGCGAGAGAAAAATTGTGAGCCAGTGTTCAGTTGTGTTATGAGTGGAAACAAATGATTGCAAAGGATCTAAACTCTAAACACAGTAATAGCTGCCGATGAAACATGGATCTACTATTTCGACCCTCTTACGAAGTGCAGAACGAGTGTCAGGAAACACACAAGCTCACCTCCTCCGAAAAAGGTCTGCCAAACCAACTCAGCTGGGAAGGTGATGATAACTTTCTTTGATCATAAAGGTGTAGTCTACCAGCATGCTGTTTTTCCACAAATTACTGTCAATGCTGAGTATTACATTTTAGTCTTGAAGTGTCTGCGACGGCACACATCGACTAAGCAACCGTAACAAGTGGGCAAGTGGATCCTATAACAGGATAACACCTGCCACATGTGGCTATTTGTGTTCAACAGTTTCTTACAAAATGCAGTATTGAGATCATGCCACAGCCTGCCTACAGTCCCGACCTCATCCTTTGCGATTTCTGGTTGTTTCCAACAATGAAGAAGTTCCATGGCGCAACATTCAACACAGATGCTGACGTTATTCAAGCTGTGCAGGTGTTGCTAATGCAGCTTCCACAAAATGCCTGGGCCACATGCTTTGAAAAGTGGACTGAATGATGGGACCATTGCATATCATCAGAGGGAAGATACTTTGAGAAATAATAACATACATATTTTTGCTGTACCTATATTTTTTCATTTTGTGTGCTTTTACTTTCAGTTTTTATGGACAGTTCTCAATTATTAGAAACTGTATCAAAAATATCAAAAAACTCAGAAGATATGAAGAATAATGGAAAGCTCTTCAAGTTAAAATAAAAGTTATGTACTTTGTTCATCTAATCAGGTAGCTCTTTTTCATGTGAATTTTTTAATTTAAAAGAAAATGGCTGCCACTTAGTATTTCCTACCTTATTTCAACAAATGCATTTTTTACACACACACAAAATATTATATATGTTACCGGCAATGTGTGAAAAACAGGCTTTGTACAGAATGCCTACAAAGAAATCTATAGAATGCGTGACTTGTTTAGGCAAAGCATGAAATATTTATGTTATTTTAATATTGTATATTATTTCCTAGGCATTATAGAAAACGACAAGGACTATTTAGGCAAAATATGAAAACAGAATCATGAAAAGGCCTTTATTGAAAAGACGTATATGAAAATCAAGGAAGAAATACAAAGTAAAGTATACAACGTTCTTACTGAAAGAACAAGAGAAAAAGACTAGCACTGACCTACTTGTTGCAACAAGGAAAGCTAGAATAGCATTTTGAATTACATTTAATTGTCTTTTTCACACAAGAGCACTTAATATTTTGGCACTTGGTCTTGAACATATACCTCACGAATCCTTGACCACTTCCTGTGGACTGAGCGATAACAGCTGATCTAAGAGAAATTTCGTGGTAGGGAACGCCTAAAACTCTGAGTAAGTCCTTTGAACATAAAGTTAATTGTGACCTGGCATAGAGTTGGTTCAAAATTCCTCAGTTCAAATTTCCTCAGTTCAAATTGTTGGCTCAAATTGCCATTCTCATACAACACAGTATGGGCTAATGTCTGCTGTGCAAATTGGAACTTGCGTGCTTTGTCACAGCCGAACAAAGACAGAAATGCAAATGACGACAATACTAAAAACTGTCCACTTGAACCGAGAGTTGAAAGCCACATGCTTTGCCAAGTGAAAAAAAAAATACTTCATAGGCAGCGCTTAACATGAGCATTGAAAGTCACGTGCCTCGCCACGTGAAAAAAAGAAAAAGTCACTGGCGGGAGTATTTTATACTTTGCCAATTTGCCTTTTGGCATTGCATATAATGCCTAGGAAATGTGTAAATGTTAAGTGTTTCATACTTTGACGTCCCATTTTTGGCATTCTACAGATTTCCTAAGAATTCTGTACAATGCCTAATTTCAGACATTGCCAGTAACATACACTGCTGGCCACCCAAAATGCAACACTAAGAAGGACACGAGATAGCAAAGCCAGATTTACTGGACACATAACAGATACAAAGATGAAAAGATTGAGCTTACAGGCCCATGTAACTTGCGGAACACGCAGACATCAATAGTTCGTGTGGCCCCCATGGCTGGCAATAACAGCCGCTACACGCCGCGGCATCGAACAAAAGAGGCTTTGGATGTGGGCTTGGGGTATGTCGGCACAGGCTGCTTCCACATCTTGCCACAGTTCATCAGGTGTAGCCACGGGTGGTGCTTGCCGAGCACTCGGTTGCTGATCAGCAATCAGACGTGTTCGATGGGCGACATATCGGGAGAACAGGTGGGCTACGGCAGCAGTGACACCTGGTGGGCTGTGAAGAATTGTTGCATGGTGCGTGCCACCTGCGGGCGCGCACTGTCCTGTTGAAACGTGGCCGCTGGCAGGTTCTGCAGGCAAGGGAGTACTACAGGCTCCAAAACGTCTGAGATGGTGCAGTGGCTGTTGAGTGTACCGGCGATGTGTACCAGAGGAGTGTGGGTGTCATATCCAATTGCACCCCAAACCATAACGCCAGGCGATGGACCGGTATGGCGATGCATAATGCAGGCGTCATACAGTCTCTCGCCGCGGTGCAGACACACGCGGATCCGACCATTGTGGGGTTGCAGGCAGAAGCGGGGTTCGTCGGAGAAGACAATGCCGTGCCATTCCGTAGTCCAGTTGCGGCGTTCAACAGCCCACTGCCGCCGCACTCGCCGGTGGTTTAACGTCAATGGTAATCGGAACAATGGGCACTGTGCAACAAGTCCCCGCTCCTGCAGACGACGTCGAACGGTACGTGCTGACACAGTTTGTTGCGCAACACACCCTAATTCCTGCGCTAATGTTCGTGACGTGGCAGTGCGAGCCGCCAAGGCCTGCCGCACACATGCCGGTCCTCTCATTCGGTGGTGTGCCGCGGCTGCAGCAATCGCTCACGTCGGTCCGTCCCTCCTGCACCCACCGATTCCATACTCGTCTCACTGTGGGTGGATGTCGTCCCACATGGGCGCTGATGTCTCGGTACGATAAACCGCTGTCGTGAAAAGCCACTATTCATCCTCTGTCGAACTCCGAAACGTGCTGGAATGACTGCCGTATTCTGCGACGAGGCATCAGGAAGCTTCCCACGCACAGGTCCAGCAGCACAACACACTTCCACTACTTACACCCCGCCTTCTGTGCACCCTTCTTATAGTGGTTCTCGGTGGCGTGTCGGGTGCACATGATTTGCATATGCCCTGCAAGGCTAATCGTTTGCATGTCCTATCACGGTGACGCATGCTGCGAATTTAAGGCCAATCAGTTGCTTCGTTCTTGGTGTTGCATTTAGGGTGGCCAGCAGTGTATATTGGGTTGGTGCGAATGAGCAGTGAAGTCAGGCCCCCACCACAGTGGAATGGAACCACCCACAGGTGTTGCGGGTATTACGTCACAGAGTTACTATAAATTGCTAGCATGTGTGTGAAGAACAAGGTTCAGGCATAACGTGGCTTGCAAAGGAAACATGCAGAAGCCAGATTTTAGAGTAATCTTCCTGTATGAATTTAAACTAGGCCATTCTGCAAAAAGTGCTGCTCGAAACGTTAAAGTATTTGGGGAGAATGCAACCAACGAACAAACCATTTGGTGATGGTTTGTGGAGTTTTGAAGCGTAGATATGGACCTGCAAAATGAAGCACAATGTCACCGACCTGTTGCTCTTTCTGACGATGTTCTGTTATGTGTGGTTGAAGAGGACCCCATAAAAACGTGTCGTGAGATAGTGACAGAGGTAGGTAGCTGTCCATCCCACAACCATTGTCCAGCATCTGGCTGCACTGGGTAAGGTAAAAGCTGGACATGTGGCTACCACATCAGTTGACAACTGCGAACAAGACTAGGCGTTTGGAAGTCTGCATGTCATTGCTTGCCAGGAATAAACTGGAACCTCTACTGCATCGAATCATCACCTGTGATGAGAAGTAGGTCCTTTATGATTATCAGAAATGATCTTCACAATGCTTAAGCAAGGCACAGCCTGCTGGACGACATCCTAAGCCTCCCCAACACAACAAGATGATGATGATGATGCTCCTTGTCTGGTGGTCCACAGCCGGGATAATTCATCGAAGTTTCTTGGCAAGAGGCCTTGTGCTGAATTACACCAGGTGCACCGCAAATTGCTGCAGAAACAACCGGCTTTGGTCAACAGACATGGTGTTCTGCTCCAGGACAATGCCTGCCCTCATGTTGCACAACGAATGATGCTGACACTAAGTGCCTTGGGCTATGAATCCCTGCCTTCTCCTGCCTATGCTCTGAACTTGTTTCTGACAGACTATCATCTGTTTTGTTGCCTGGATCACTTTCTGTCTGGGAAACGTGCAATTGATGACTTCTTCAGGTCTCAGCCACAAGACTTTTTTCATTCCGAGATCATGGTCTTGCCGGATATTTCATTTGCACCAACCCAATATTTCAATCAATGCACTTTTTTACTGTTGCTGGAAGAAAAGGTATTAATACATGGTTTTGAACTGATTATTTTTTATTCTCACGTATTCTTCATGTGTTTTAAAGTTCTAGTAGTGAAAGAGATAGTACAGAACAGAAACAAACTATCGACCATATCTATCCTTGACTTGAAGAAGGGACAAGATCTGTCCTGAAAATTTGTAGTAAATTTTGAGAAATGTTTTCTAATAATTAAAGAAAAAAATATGTACCGTAATTTCGGGTAAATAAGCCATACTGGCTATACGCCGCAGCGATAAAAAAAGGAGAGGAATGAAAAAAAAATCACCAGATACGCCGCACCTTCGCAGTAAGGTGGGGTAGTACCACCGCAGAATCTTGAAAACATTATGTAGATAAAAATATGGTACCTGATCTTTCAAATAATAAATAAAAATATCAATTAAACAAGATTCAATCTTTAGGATAACACTAACCCTACTACCTATTTTATAAAAATTTACTCGAAGAATTCATAAGGCGCTTAAACCAATTATAACTTAAGAATTTAAAAATACACACACAACATTCTGAAAATATATGGTACACATAGTTTTTCAATCAATTCCATCAAAATTGTAAATTTCACTGTCCAAATTGAAAAGTTTTAAAAGCTGATCATCTAAAAAAACTTTGGGGTCGTCAGCATCACTTTTGCTGTCTTCTGGCATTTCACCGCAGTTTTTAGAAATAATGTTTGCTTCAGTGAAGTCCGAAATAATCGTCGAAGTTTTGATGTTTTTCCAGGATTCGGAAAAACATATTTATTTATCATTAGCTTAAAACTAGAAGTATAATTTCTGCGTTTCGCCATTTTACTTTCCATGATAACGTAGAACTACGCGTAGTAGAGAAAATACAATTTGGTGAACTTAATGGAACGAACGCCCACGTCACTGAAAAAATTTGCACGTGCTGTCCTTGAGTCATTGACCAATGACAATCGATTTTGGTCGGAGTCGGATATCCGGTTCCAAGAAGGGAGAGAAAGCGTTAGCCTCGGAACGAAGCTGATGACTTCATGAGTTCAAATAGAGTTGCTTGGAGCATGAAACAAAAGCGATTTCCTGCAAAACTCTCCCCTCCCCCCCGCCCCCTACCACGGATTTTTTCTGAGTTTTTTTTTTTTGATTGGAGATTTAACGACCATCGTAAGCAACTCAATGGGCTATAAGCAGTCGCCCGTCCCTCATTTAGGGTCACTGGTACCAGGGAAGGGAAAGAGTCAGTGCCGTAAGACAAACACAACATCCATGCCTCACCAGGATCCGAACCCGGACCCCTTTCGGATGAATGATCTGAAGCCATGCGCATTTTATCGAAGTCACCTTTCTCTTACCTGTCCCACCTCAATCCTATAACCTATTATTGTCATGTCTTGTTTTAAAAGGGGGTGGGTGGAATTTATTCAATGTGGTTGTAACATAGTTATTCTATTTCCCCTCTATATTGAGATATCTTCCCGTGGAAAAAGAATGGAACAAGCCAAAACGGTTTTTGTTACATAATTTCGCTCTGCCAATAAAAGAAAAAAAAAAAAAAGTCTTATACGCCGCGAGGGACAAAAATTTAATTTTGAACTTTCATACGCTGCGGCTTATCTGCTTGAAATTACGGTACATTCTTTCAGAATTTTTAAGCGCAGGGTGCAGTTAATTGCATACTGTCACATATCATAGCTACAAAACTGCAGTAATGCACACTAGCTTATGATGCCACAAGCAAACATCAATTGCTCTCTTAGTAGATGACACACTTTCTTTATTAAAGTGGAAACAGTTTCAAGTACTCTCATGTTTCAGAGAGCCAAGTGCCGAACACAATGAAGCTCTTTTATTTGCAAGGCAAAAAAGTGACATAAATTCAGGAAGACAAGCAAGCCATTTAGGGGACAGAGTACCCACCACACAAAACCATAAAGAGCTGGGAAAGACAGTTTAAATGTAGAGGGAACTAGTGTGACTAATTGATCTAGGAGAAGGCTGACATGCATCCATCAATGATGCTGAAGTGGCCACAAAAGTGTCAAAGCCAGTACTTATCTGACAGATGTGTAAGAGTGGATACTACATATTTTGACTGGTGCAGTCTGAAATGAGAGTGCCATCTGCAAACCCTCATAAAAATAGGAATCACCTATTCTCCTAGTTAAAGTAGTTTTCCTCTGCATCAACATACTTCTACCAACAAGTTACAAAGCAGTGGAGCCTATGTTGATAAAACTCTGAAATCTGTGAGGCAAAGAAAGTGGCAACAATCTGAACACAGCTTGTAATTTGGAAAGGTCTTCTCTACCAAGAAATTGTCCAATTGTCAAAAGAAGTGATAACTTGTGGGAGCAAAGTCAAGGGAATATGCAAGGTGCAGCACAGTTTTGTAGTCCAACTGATGGATTTGTTGAATGGTCCTTTAGGAGATGTGGATGAGTGTTGTCGTACAGTACAATCCCATACTTGTTGACCAAAACTGGCTGCTTGCTATGGAGCTTTTTGTACATCTGCATTTCATCACAGTAGCAGTACAAATTAATTATCTTACCTGGTTGGAGAAATGAATGGTAGATCAAGATGGTGCACACCACCAAACGAGAACCAGCACTTTTTGCAGGTGTAGCAGTGGCTTTGAACAGTGTTTATGTAGCTCTGTGGTATCTAACTACTGTGTTGATCACTTACAATTGTTGTAGAGGACCCATGTTTCATCACATCTTATGATCTGATGCAATATTCCCTCCTGTCTGTGCCTGGAAGGGAGGGAAATTCACACCTCCATGTGATGTGTCATATTGGCTGCTGTCAATTTTGTATCACCCAGACATCAAGCTCTTTCACTTCCTCCAGGGCCGTCAGATACAGGACAACCATTGAATGATACACATGGATCTTTGCTGCAATCTTACAGACACTTTGCCATGGGTCTGCTTTCACACTATTCTTCAGTTCCTCATCTGTTACAGCTAGTGGTGAATGACAATGAAGTACATTTGCAAGGGCCTTTTCTCCTGCTTGGAATTCTGTGAACCACAAGCATATGGTGATTTCATTAGCAGTACCCTTTGCATTAACATTTTGTGCTGTGGCATTAGTGTTTTTGGCCTGATAAACCAGCAGAATGTCCGAGTTTGAACACGTACAGAAGAATTACACACAACTGGCCTGTCTGTCTCTCTCTCTCTCTCTTTTTGAATGAAGGTTTAACGACTTCCATGAGCAACTCAATGGGCTATATATAAGCAGTCGCTCACCCCTAATTTAGGGCCACTGGTTCCAGGTAAGGGTGAGAGACAGTGCTGTAATACAAACACAACATCCATGCTTCACTGGGATTCGAACCCAAACCACTTTCGGACGAATGGTTGTAAGCCACCGCTTACACCACTGCGCCATTGGGGCGATAGTTACCTGTGTTCATGGTCCACTTTGACTGAAGTCTGTGCACTGGCAGTTGAACCTTGTCATGAAAAGTGGCACATATTGCAGGCACCAAACATATCTACTTTGTGATGCATACCTGGTGGTGTTTCTGGATGCCACCAAACCGCTGGAGGAGTGAAACATGTTCACCAGCTGAAAGCAAACCTCTTATCTGCAGCAATCCAATATAATGAATGAAATGGGTATTGACAGTGGGATAATGTAGATCACCTGAAAGTTCCTCAAGCCAGTGTGATGAGTTTGGAGATTGCTGACCAAGGGCCGTAACTAAGATATGGCTATTGTGTATTGTGTCCCCTGCCATAGGTGCCAATTAAATGAAGGAGTTAGCGTAGTTTCAGACATTTAAATAAATAGTAATTAGTAACTTTAAATTTAAAACAGAAGCAGAGAAATTTTCTATATATTTAAATTTTGTGATTTAGTGGTGACATGAACAGATATTATTTCTCCAGAAGTTGACCACACAACTTTGTGTTACAAGGCCATGGAAAAATTTTTAATCTTTTTCATGAAGGTCAAACCAAATTTATATAGACCTGGGCTCTAATGTTGGAGCGAGGTTAAATTTTGTATTCCTCAAAAAGAGAGGCTTATGCGGTTGAAGTTCAAGCTCTGAGCAGGAGATCAACTTGAAAGATTTGTAGACAGGGAGTAAGTTATGCACATGACAGAGATAGAAGAAAGGTTTTTGGATGATCCACAAAATGACCTGTGTACAGAAACAAATTTTAACAAAATTATTGATGAATTTGTAAAACATAAGGCACCAAAAGTACAGTTAATTTAATTTGCAGACAGTTATTTGTTTTTATATTTTTACTTGCCAAAAAGAGCACCTTTACTATTTTATAAGTGAAAACTGTAATTGTAATTTTTTGTATTAGTTTTTGTAGTTGATTTATTGTTTTACAATATAATTTCATTTTAAATGAATATTTTCTTTATTAAGGTGTGTTTTTAATAAATGGCCATAAGTGCCCAAAATCCTAGCTATGACTCTGTTGCTGACACCTCAGAAGCTTTACTGAAAGGAGCATTGCTAACAACTTTTAGACAACTGCATGCCAAGTGTTGATTTTTTTTTTGCTTGGCTCGTGATAACTGATACATGCTATGTGTTTCAGTATTACCCAGAAATAAAAGACATTAGTAAATAATGTTAACATTCACTTATTTCTTCATTTTTTTTGTTTACTCTCACTATACACATAGAATAGCCAAGGTGTGAGTGTCAACCAAAAAGGGGTGTTACTCCATTTATTTGGTATTGCACAGCAATAATCCTTACTGATTAAATCCATCAAGAAACTGTACAATCATTGGAGATCATTACCAGAATCCCAACTGGCTAAGATACAAAATAAATGTAAGGCAAGGAGTGCTACACAAATGGAGTTCATCATTTTGAATAAGACCACAAGACAGCTTTCATATCTCCATTTGGGCACTTGCTGCTGCTGCATTATAATCGTACAGATCCACCTTATTGTGGTATTAGCCTACTAAGTGTACCCGGTAAGGTCATTGTTGAAAAAGTATGAGGTCTTATGTCAGAGGAAGTGTGGGATGTTCAGATTGGTTTTATGCCTTTTGGTAAAGGTTGCACTAACCTAATTTTTGCATTACGCACGATGATTGAAAAGTATCTGGCTGTTGGTAAGAAAGTTTTTGTTGCCTTCACAGATTTAGAGAAAGCTTATGACCAAGTAAATAGGATACTTCTGTGGAAGGTGTTGAAATAATATGGTGTTACTGGGAATCTACTTAACAGTGTAAAAGCAATGTACACTGGCAGTAGAGCTTGTGTGCAAGTGAATGGTGTTGTATCAAAGTGGCTTTCTATTGGTGCAAGAGTCAGACAAGGTTGTGTAATGTCACAATGACTGTTTAATATATTTATGGATGTGTGGATGCATGATGCCAAGATGGACAATACTGGTTTATGCCTTGGTAATATCCATGTGTGCAGATTGCTGTATGCTGATGACACAGTCCTGTTGGCAGAGAGCAAAAGTGAATTGCAGAGTATGTTGTCCCAGATGTACAAAGTTTGTATGAAATTCAAACTGAGGATAAATAAAGGAAAAACCAAAGTTATGGTTTTTGAGCAAGGAAGTCTTAGTACTGAATGCAAGGTAAGTCTAAATGGCACAGTGATTGACCAGGTGAATGAGTTTGTGTATTTAGAAAGCATGTTTGACAGAGAGAACAAATTGGATGGTGAAATTAGTAGGCAAGTAAATTCTTCATTGAAAGTCATAGGTGCTTTAGGAGGTTTTCACAGAAATCACGAGTTCTCAAGAGAGGCCTGCATGGCTGTTTATGAAAGTGTAATTGTTCCAACTCTGATGTATGGCAGTGAAACCTGCGTTCTACAGAAGAAACATAATAGGAGTTGTTTGAGTGCTGAAAAATGCGTTACTTTTACGAGGGGTTTGTGGCAAGCCATGTTCTGTTTGTGTGAGGAATGAAGATGTGTTGCAGATGTGTAATGTGAAGCAAAATGTTGTTAGCAATTAGATACAGAGTTCAAACAAGATATATTACTTACTTGAACTAGGTTTTACGTGGTATGCTGATTATTTTCATTACTACATCAGATGTAGTTATCCTACTGTTACACACGTTAAAAATGTTGATGTAGTGGTCGCCTGATGGTTGGTTGGTTAATTGATGTTAATGGCGCAAGGGCCATGGTTGGCCAAAGAGCGCCAAACAAAAGACATCAAAACAAAAGACATCAAAACAAAACAAAATCAATAAAAAACGTACACAAGGTTAAAAACAGGCTGATGTGGTAAAAATGAAATATGATAGTGAACAAGTTAAAAGCTAGATAAGTTTAAAAAAGTCAATATCTTGTAAAAACGAAAACACTGCTTTCATGTCGCAGGCTTCGCCAATAATGGTTTGCAGCGTTGCTGCTCTTTCGTCCAACAGATGAGAGTGAAAATGACGAAAACGATGATCACAAAACCGAACACAAGTACACAAAACATGAAGGACAGTGAGACGACAGTCGCACGCCTCACACACCGGGACACTCTCGCCACACAGCAAAAAGCGGTGAGTAAAACGACAGTGCCCAATGCGGAGACGTGCAAGAACAACTTCCTCACGACGGTTCTTCCGCAAACTAGACTTCCATAGTCCGATCCGTGGTTTGAGAGAATGCAGCTTATTGCTGCTCTGCTGAGACCACAGGGACTGCCACTCGTCCAGGAGAAATGTCCGGATCAAAGGTCTAAAATCACGGAAAGACAGTGGCAGCCGAGCTGGCAACATGGAGGAAACAGACCTGGCAGAAAGATCTGCCAGCCCGTTACCCCGGATCCCAACATGGCCAGGAACCCAACAGAATCGGACCAGGAATCCAGCACCTTCCAAAGTTCCAAGAAGACGACGGACATCACGGATGACAGGAGAGTCCGTGTCCTCCGGAGAAGATAAAACTTGGATGACGGACTGGGAATCGGAGCAAATCAAAGCGCGACGATGAGATCTAGACTGTATGTGACACAAAGCGAGGTGTACCGCACGCATCTCTGCCGAAAAGACGGTGGATTCAGGCGGAAGCCTCTCAGCATGGGAGGCATCGCCACACACGAATGCGGATCCAACAACCTCACCGGATTTCGACCCGTCAGTAAATACAGGCACAAAATCCGGGAAGAGAGACAGTATCCCGGCAAAGAGCTGCTGGTACACCAGAGCAGGAGTGGAAAACTTTGGCCACACACAAAGGGAAAGGTCAGCCGTTGCTTGAACCGGCTGCCAAGGCGGTTCATTGTAGAACCGGGTCAAACCAATCCTCGACAAGTCTAGACCAGCATCGCGCACCAAGGTCGACAACCGAATCCCAAACGTCGGAACACAGGAAGGCCGGTGTGAGAATAGGCGGACACATTGTGGTTGGAAAAGCGAGCCATGCAGTGGATGATCAGGAAGAGACTTCAACTTGGTGAAGAATTGAAGAGACAGCTGCTTACGTCGGATGCACAACGGCGGTTCATGGGCCTCGACATACAGGCTATGCACGGGAGAGGTACGGAAAGCACCAGTGCATAGCCGCAGAGCCTGGTGATGGACAGGATCCAGAGGCCGCAACACGGAAGGACGTGCCGAACCGTACGTCATGCAACCGAAGTCTAACTTTGACCGAATCAGAGAATGGTAAATGCGAAGCATTGAGCACCTGTCAGCCCCCAAGATGTTCGAGAGAGGACCTTCAGGATACTCAAGGACTTCGTGCACTTCACCTTTAAAGACTGGATGTGAGGTCGGAAGGTGAGTGCTCGGTCAAATGTTAGCCCAAGGAACATGACTTCTGACACCACAGGGATGGTAGAACACCCCAGACGGAGGTTAGGGTCCGGGTGAAGACCCCGTTTGCGGCAAAAATGCACGCAAACGGTCTTCTGGGTCGAGAAGCCAAATCCATTGTGGGAGGCCCAGGTAGAGATCTTATTAATGGCCGACTGCAGCTGCCGCTCAATGGTGCGCATGTTGACAGATGCGCAAGAGATCTGCAGATCATCCACGTACATGGAGCCACGAACCGACAGAGGAAGTAGAGTGAAAATATGATTTACACGAAGGATGAACAATGTCACAGAAAGAATGGAGCCTTGAGGGACACCCTGCTCTTGTGGGTATAACGCAGAGAGGGTCGATCCGACGCGCACACGGAACATCCGGTTCTGGAGAAATCCGGCAATGAAGGTTGGCAAATTTCCCCGCAATCCGCAGTCACGCAGATCACGGAGAATGCCGTATCTCCAGGTTCGATCGTAAGCTTTTTCCATGTCGAAGAACACGGAGACCATGTGCTGACGCCGGACAAACGCCTCCCGGACAGGTGTCTCAAGGCGAAGATGATGATCTGAGGTGGAACGGAATTTCCGAAAACCACTCTGATGAGGTGAAAGAAGGTGACGTGATTCCAAATAAAAAACGAAACGAAAATTGATGATGCGCTCTAGAACTTTGCAGAGGCAGCTCGTCATAGCAATTGGTCGGTAGTTCAACGGGTTAGCGGGATCTTTACCAGGTTTGAGAACAGGAACGACAATGGCAGTGCGCCAAGATTCGGGAAAGTCACGCTCGTGCCAGATCCTGTTAAACAGGACCAGCAGACATTCAAGAGAGGACGGAGAAAGGTGCTTCAGCATTTCATAATGGATGTTGTCCGGTCCGACAGATGTTCGGCCGGACCGATTCAGGGCAATCTTCAGTTCGACGGCAGTCAGCGGGCTGTTATAATCGGTAGCGGAAAACGGGCCAAAGGAAACCTTGGACCGTTCAAGCCGCGGCTGTACCTGCCGGAACGAAGCAGCGTAATTGCGGCTGCTGGACACCGAAGAAAATGCGGCGCCCAGACAGTCAGCAATACCCTGAGCGTCAGCAACCGTTCCTCCACCACTCTCAAGAATGGAGATTTCCCCAGAAGGGTATTTACCCCGAATCTTGCGGATCCTGCCCCAAACGATCTTAGAGCTGGTAGTGGTGGTAATCCCGGATACGTATCGTATCCAAGATTCCCGTTGGCTACGACGACGGACCAAACGCGCGTAAGATTTGGCTCTCTTGAAAGCAAGTAGGTTCGCGTCGGTGGGGTACCGACGAAACCTACCCCAAGCCCGATGTTGGGCCTGACGAGCTGCCTTGCAAGTGGAATTCCACCAAGGTCGCGGACAACGTGGAAGTTTAGTCGAAGACTTAGGGATGGTAAAGTCTGCCGCTAGCACAATACAATCCGTAACCGCCGCAACAGCTTCATCGATCGTACCCGAGGTTACCATGTCTGGAGTAATGGTCGCTGAAGCCGTGAATGAGTCCCACTAGGCGCGATCGATAGCCCATCTAGCAGGGCGAGTAGGATGACGGTACCCGCCACCTGCTAGACGGAGAAAGATGGGAAAATGATCACTGCCAAGGGGATCATCAGACACGCTCCAGGACCAGTCAGGATATAACGATGGCGAACTCAAGGACAGATCAATGGCTGAGTACGAGCTGGTGGGTTCATGAAAGTAAGTGACTGCCCCGGTGTTGTGGAGACAGAGGGACGTGTTGGAGAGAAGGGACTCAACAACACGGCCCCTGGAGTCACGAGTGGCAGAACCCCACAACGGATTGTGTGCATTGAAATCTCCCAAGATGAAGAAAGGAGGCGGCAGCTGGTCAACTAAATCTTCCAGATCCGAAAGGCCTACAGCTTCAGTTGGTGGTATGTAGATGGAACACACAGTGAGCAGAATGTTCACAGATAGTCGCACTGCCACCGCCTGCAAAGTCGTCCGAAGGGCAACCGCAGTGACAGGGACACCATGAGGAACAACGACGGCCACTCCTCCGCAGGCGATAACGCCGTCCTGGTGATCGTTACGAAAAATAGAGTATCGGCGCAGCGAAAGAGTGTCCGCCGTGCGAATCTTCGTCTCCTGGAGACACACGCACACAGGTGTATGCGAAGACAGTAAGCCTTTCAGATCATCAAGGTGGCGTCGCAGACCTCGGCAATTCCACTGAATGATGGAAGCCATAAAGCGAAAAAAAAAAAAAGGAAAGAAAATGCAGAGACGACTAAGACGCCTCATAATACGTCTCAGAATCCATGAGCTCCAGGCCGTCTGCAGGGTCAGGGGGTAAGATAGGGTTGTGCTTACTCCCCGTGTGTTTTTTAGGCTTTGCCCGACTCTGAGTGTTAGAGGTGTGTTTCGGTGAGGATGCGCCTGGTTTCACCGGATCGGGTTTCAGCTTCGATTTGCCCTGAACCTGGGACCCGGTGCTGGCAGAGGAGCATTTCGGCAACGGGGTGGATGTCGCCTTGGAGTCAAGACGGTGAGACTGAAGTGTCTCCAATCCAGCAGCAACGACGTCCTCGAAATCGAAGGGACACCGCGCTGGGATGTGAGCCTCAGTCTGGACAGCAACAGTAGCCTTCTGGACCACCACTGAGGCATACGAACGTCGACCTGGTGGCCCAGGGGCGATCCGCCGTCTGGCCTCTGGATAGGAGAGATGCTCAATGGTCTTGAGACGTTGAATCGCCTGCTCCTCTACCCACTTGGGACATTGCTTAGAAGCTGCAGAGTGCGCACCATCACAGTTAGTGCAGTGTTCAGAAGCTGCCGAACATTCCAGCAAAAGATGATCCGCAGAACCACAGCGACCACACTTAGCCACATTATGACACGACTGCTGGGAGTGTCCGTAACGCTGGCACTTGAAGCACCTGAGGGGATTGGGTGTATAGGGTCGAACGTCAAGATGTAAGTACCCTGCCTTGATGGAAGTCGGCAGGGTTGGGGAGTCAAAGGTTAAGATGATATTGCGAGATGGAACAAGTTTCCCATCTCGCCGAAACAGAATCCGGCGAACCCCAGTGACATGTTGTTCCCCTAGTTCGGCAAGTAGCTCCTCATCGCTGCAGTCAATTAAGTCGCTGGAGGTGAACACTCCTCGAGAGGAATTCAAGTAGCCATGCGGTGTCACTTGAACCGGAATACCCAACAGTGCGGTCGTGGTAAGCAGAGTGGTACTATGTCTGGAATGAGAGGTTTCGACAAGAAGATCCCCTGAAGGAAGCTTCTTGACATTGCGCGGAGAGCCAGCAACGGCCTGAAGAGCCTTATTGATCCAGAAGGGGCTCTTTGCACCCAAAGGTTGGAAAGGATCGACAGAGTGAATCAAGAGAAACAGAGCATGGCAAGTGTCAGAGACAAGTTTCTTGGTGGAAGGGATAATCCCATCCTCCATTGGACGCTTTGGTGTCGCACCATGGGAAGTATCTTTGGAACCCATAAAGTAGAGAGAAGATTCATCCGCCGACCTCCCCACCCACTACCGAGCCCAACGAGGGAGAGCCGGAGGTCCGCAAGCCCAAGAGGACGCAGGACACGTCTCTAGGGATAGGCAGCGGATATAGCAAGTTGGTAGGGCAGACACACGCTCAGCGTGCACCCAGACTTTCCCGTGCCCGGAGAACACCCCTTTGGCATGCCCACCCTACCCCCAAACTCACCCAGCCGAACAGAACGACAAGCCGCTAGAAGTCTGGACGCAACTCGGCCACAGACTTCCTGACCAGAAGTGGGTTAGCTCCCAGCCTCCCGTTTAGGGTGAAGCAGAGGGCAAAGAGGAGTGTTGGCATATGGAGACACAACAACCCGGCCCCCAAATACCTCAGCCTCCAGCATCCTCATTTCCACCTGCACGGGTCACCGCACACGGCAAACATGCAGGTAGGTCTAAGCTAACCAGCCCCAGAAAAAAACAGAAAATGCAACAAAAAAGAGAAAAGACAGGGAAGAGAACGAGGAAGAAAACCCAGAGCTGGCGCCTCATCACAACCTCAGCAGCCTACAACTGAGGCGGGTACATGTCAAGATATGAACGAAAGACGGAAAAAACAAAACAATAAGAGAAAATCGGCTCGGGCCGTGGGGACGCCATCCCCCATCAGCTGGATGAACAGCTGTCCCTTCGGTGATGTTATCGGTCATGAGTTAACGAAAAGGACTCCGTCACAAGGTGAGCTCGGGCCGTGGGGGCGCCGCTCCCCAAATAACTGGAAAACCAGTTATCCCCGTGCGGGGAGTGGTCGCCTGAAGAAGATGCTTTAGGGCTAAGTATATATCTCAGTCATACCCACCCATTTTTGGTTGACAAACACTCTGGATACGCAGACGGTAAAATGTAGCACTATGTATTGGTAAATCAGTCCACTTCCCCACTCACCATGACTGTTGGAATTATTGCCAAAAAACAGGAATTTCATTACAAGGTATAATATGCATGAAGTTAAACAAAGTGTGGAGTTATATGAATACTTAAAATTACATAAAAAATGGAACATAAGAACCTCAATAAGATAAAATGAACAAACTTTGCCATCTAAAAACTTGTGATATCATTAAAATTGAAGTCCAGAATATTTGAACACAATTGAAGAATCCTTACCACCGGGACCACTACCTTCCATACATGTTTTGACACTTGCTTGTGTCTTTATCAATGGAATGTTATGGTGTTATAACAACTTGGTTTCTGTAGCTCTAATGAGATGGTGCTTGTGCATGCATTCTGCCCGTCATGGCCCGTGTCACATGTCATCGTCCCTGTTGTGCTCGCTTCGGCTCTCCTCGCGTTGATCCGTGCTGCCATCTATTGCCATGCTATCAGTTCTATTGTTGTAATTACATTTATCTCTTTTAGTTTTAAGTTTCTTATTTTCAATATCTAGTAAGTATCTCCATTCAAAAGGCATTGCTACTGGTGGATTGATATTACAGCATTTGTCTTTATATTTTTCGATGGTTAAAGCTTCATTTAAAATTTGTTTACGCGTTTTATAAGACGAAATAATTTTTGCATTTTCCCAGTCTGGCTGCAAGTTATTATCCTTCATTTTCCAGTTATATAAATGTTCTTTCAATCTAGTATGGAAGCACCTCCTGGAACTTCCTATATATAACTTTTCTTGAATATTGTCATTATTTGTAGTTGGTACTATATATACACCAGATCTGTCTAATATGGAAATGTTGTTGCAAGTTAACATCTTCCCTATATCTATGACTGTTTCTGTAAGATGTATATTATTGTTTTTGCATTCTCTTTCAAGTACATCACTTAAAGGAGGCATAAAAGGGAATGGTTTATATGTATTTAGTTCTTTGTTCTTCTTCCTGGATTTTTCTTGATTTTTTATATTTTTATATATAGAATCCACCAATCTTGTATTATATCCAAAGTTTACAGCAACTTTCTTTATCCATTGTATTTCTTTATTTTCAAGATCAACAGATGACGCATGTGTTATTGCTTGTTTTATATAATAGTCAAAAGCTGCTTTCCTATATTTTCATGGGTGTAAAGATTCATATGGAATTAGAGCAGGAATATAAGATGGCTTTCTATATATTGTATATTCAATACCAGAACTATTTCTACGTATTTTAATGTCAAGAAAGTGGATTTCATTATTTAATAATAGGTATTAAATGTTTTAACGAATTCTTCATCTGTTGATGTTGTTAGCAAGGTGGAGACCAATATTCTTTGCTGGTTTGGCCATGTTGAAAGAATAAGTGATGAGATGCTTACTGAGATTTTTTTTCAGCCCAAGTGGCAGGAAGGAAAGGCAGAGGAAGTCAAGGGAGGATCAGATTCAGGAGTGACTGCATGAGAAAAAGATTATGAGTATGAAGTATAGAAGGTCCTTTGTACATCATGTGATGGATATCAGCGAAGCCCAAGCTGTGTCAAGACTGCTGTAAATGGAGAAGTTTGATACAGCAACAGTAAGTAAATAATCAGTTAGGAATTTATCTGGTAGCTTGTATTTCTTTGTGAAGCTAACCTCTGAATCTTAGAAAACAGCTTTTGTTTGTTTGTTTGTGTTTGTGTGTGTGTCATGGTCTCCAGACCAGTAGAAGAACAATTAAGATGCAGGAACTCCTGATGATCTAGTGTATAGACCAAAAATTTGAGAGGTAATGTACCTAAAAATTTATCTTCTATAATTTCCATTAATAAGGTTTTTTTTATTGAAAATTTTTGACACAATGCTGCATTTAACTTTCCAACCAGTGAAGAACAAAGAGATTCGTGATATTTTGAATATGTAACAACTAACCCTTCCAACTAGGTTTTCAGCACTTCCAACAACTTTCTCATACATATCCGCTCTCTGCAGATGATTTTGGACATCAAAAGCATTAAATCCAGGACTATCTCTGTGTCCTGAAAATACATAAAATTTGATATCAGTTGTAATTATGACTTAAATTTAACAATAATAAAGTACAAATTGCATTTTTAAGACTACCATAATTTTTTTCTATACTATGAAGGCAATCACTAATCTTAATATTATAATTAATGAATAGAAAACTATACATAGCAGTTTAAATTTAATATAAACACTAAGTAATTAATTGTTTCAGGGATTCCTTGAAAACATCTTTTTTCCTGTGGAGATTTCTTATGAAAGCCACACATTAGAATATGTTGTTGATGCTTCCATGCTAAAACTACTACACAAATCCACACAATGTACTCGTATAGCTATGTGAAAGTTAGTTATGCTGATCATAAAAGGTTGTAAACTGTGTGCATGCTGATACAAATTCACATACTGCATTTTCCAAAAATGATGCTGCAGTTACATTTACTTCATTGGTTCGTTATTGGGAACAACACCATGCCGAGCTTACAGCTTTAGTAATTGTGCCACAATGGAATTTTTATTTTGGGACTATTCCACCCATACCCATGGTAGATAATTAGATACCATCAACTTTTATAAAACTTCAGAAGAACATGACATACTGAGAATAATTGGCAGTGAAACATATAGCACACAAAACATTAGAATAGTTCTTGATGTCCACATATCACACATAAGTTATGTTAAAACTTATAAGTGGTGGGACAATTCGGTATTGATTTCTACCTTCATCAGCCATGGAATGAAACATGTGGTATATGCATCAGTTTGTTGCCAGATTTCAAAATGGCTTTCCAAATGATATGTATGTTAAAAGGTGCAGGTGTTAGGAGCAAGGAACATTTCAATGCTTTTGTGGTATTTGAGGGCTTTCGATTGCTGAATGGAGCGATACGTTTAACATTTTGCCAATCGGGAATCGCGGACGTATCGCTGATGGTTAAAATTGAAAGGAAGGTGGAAGGGTTGCCTTTCTTAACATCAGCGATATGTTCCACCAATCGCCGGTTGATGCTTCAGGAAGTACTACAAATATAGTGGGTAATGACTGTGGAAGTGTTGACAGCAATAGAGTAGACACCTTGTAAATCTAGGAGTTTATTGAGATCTCTGTCTTTAAGGATAAGGTTAAGAAGATGCGGAGGTGGTTTAACAGCAATCCTGTAGCCAAGAGACTTGAAAATAGAGCAAACTTTGTGGGTGAAGGCCAGGCTAAAGGGCAAAGTGCCAACAAACTGATGAGTGGTAGAAAGTTCAGACAGTAAACTAATAGATCTATTCTGTGATTCAAATTCCTTAATCAGCCTATGTACTAAGAGGGTTGGAAAGCTATGCAATTTGCTAATGTTGATGATCTGATATTCGTTTTGAAAAGCAGAAGGGCTGTTGCAAATAAGGTTAGCTCTGTGGATGTATGCCTTTAAAGCAGCCAATTTGTATTTGCCAAAGGGGCAGGAATGATAAGGTATGATATTATGGGTGGCAGAAGGCTCTTGTAAACAGAGAGACCAAGTGAGAAGTCTGAGTTGATGTTATGGAAGATGCAAGAAAGTTCTGGACCGTACCACCACCAGCCTCCTCTCTGCATCTATCTGCAATCTCCGTGCTTCCACCAAGACTTTAGAATTCAAGTCAGGGGCGTATGCAGGAATTTTTTTCGGGGAGGACGGAGGGAGATTGGAAGTTTCTGAAATCCACCAGGATAAAATGGAAGTTAATAAAATAAGAAAAAAAAACATGTTAATAATAAAAAAAAAAAAAAGGTATTTCCTTTTAGTTTTTTTTAGGTATATAACATACATACACTGGCGGAAAGGGAAAAAAGAACACCAAGAAGGAATTGGCGGACGATCATGAAATTTACATATGTTAATGGGGTCGAATTTACGTAGGTGTGATGTTAATTTCGGGACCAACCAGGTGAGCGCTTACACCACAGCACGGCATAATATGCAAATTATCGGCGGTGTTATTTAAGGAGTACGGCGAAGTGAATGCAATCAGTCGTCGGCGTACGGACACGTGCGAAGACCCTGAAGAAGCTGCAATTCCTGGATATGGAAGACGTGAACGATTTCAGCAGTTATCGGACTTTGAGCGAGGTCGTCTAGTCTGATTACGCGAGGCTGGTTGGTTGTTTCGTCGTATTGTGGAGCGAATTGGACGGGACGTATAGGTGATGGTACGATGGTGGCGTAGTTGATCAGAGGAACATTCCCACATGAGAAGACGTGGAACCGGGAGTCGCAGACAGACTGATGAGTGGACCGATCGACGCATAAGAAGAGCGGCGTTGTCAAGCAGAACATCCAATGTGACGCAAATCCGAGCTGCCGTTGCACCTGAGGTGACTGTGCGAACAACCCACAACCGTCTACTGGACGCAGGACTACGTGCATGTGTGCCTCTGGCATGTGTACCTCCGACTCCAGCCTACCGTCAGGAACGGCTGCAGTGGTGTCGCCAACGTCTGCACTGGAGAATGCAATAGCGATCTGTCGTGTTCAGCGATGAAAGCAGATTCTGCTTTGTAGCCCCGATGGCCGTATGTGTGTTTGCAGATGCACAGGGGAGCGTCTCCACCCTTCTTGCATCCACCAGTGACACACAGGGCCTACACCTGGTCTCCTGGTGTGGGGAGCGATCAGCTATCACTCCCATACACAACCAGTGTTTGTACCAGGTACCTTAAACAGCACCTCCAACATCAACAAAATCATTCAGCCCGTTGTTGTGCCATTTGTAAGGTCAGTCCATCGTGGTGTTTTTCAGCAAGATAACGCATGCCCACACACGGCACGTGCAACACAACATGCACTTCAGGGTGTGAGACAACTTCCATGGCCTGCACGGTCACCCGATTTGTCCCCCATTGAGCACGTGTGGGATTTTATGGGGCAACAACTTATCCCGGTTTCCACGGCCAGCCACGACCAACCTCCGATTTACGCGTCCAGGTTGAGGATGCTTGGAACTCAATACCCCAAACTTACATCCAACATCTGTACGACAGACTCCATGCCAGAATTGCATAGTGTGACGCCGTTCATGGCGGTTCAACCTCGTACTAACCATGTTACATGGAAATGTTATTTTTCAGTTTACCAGCAAATACAGCTGCATTTTGCCATAATGTTTTGATCACGTTATCCTCTGTATTCCGTTATTATGCTGTATAAATTTAGTTGGTATCAGACGTCTCCTTCTTGGTGTTCTTTTTTCACTTTCCGCCAGTGTATATACCTAAATTAAGCTGATGGGTACATATTAAAAAAAGAGTGACAAAACAAATTTCTCCTTGAGAAATAATGAAATTGATTGGACTCACCTAATTCTTAAAAACTGAGATTTATTCTTCTAGGTACATTTCCGAATTTGTCAATGACACAGTGAACCTTGTCTTCATGAACAAAGGTGCCAAATATTTGTAAACAAGGTTCACTGTGCCAAATATTCATGAAGACAAAGTTCACTGTGAGGAATACATATGAATTCATTGAGAAAATTAAAGTAATTAAACAAGATTTAAGTGAATACCATATGGCTAGTATGGATGTGAGAGCTCTTTTTCCTAGCACATCAGTACCTAAGGCAATCGAAATAATTATTGAAAAATTATATGTGTTACAGACAATGAATGCAATACAAATAGAGAAATTAAGAGAAATTTTATTGTACATATATGAAAATAACATTTTTAAGTTTAACAACAAGATGTACAAACAAAATTATGGTGGACCTATGTGGTCACCATTGTCAACTTTATTTGCTGAAATTATAATGAGTGACATAGAGACAAAAATAATAAGTAAACTCGAGGATCCACCACTGATATACTGCAGATATGTTGATGACATTTTTCTGTTGTCTAGGCTAAAAAATGATGAACTTGAAGACTTAACAAAAAAAGTATAGTGAAATTTATCCATCTATTGAATTGACAGTAGAACAAGAACATGACAACACATTGGCATTTTTGGATATTATGATAATTAAAACAAATGATAATATGCAATACAGAGTGCATAGAAAATCTTTATATATCCCAGTACTTATACCTTTTCAGTCATCGCATCCATTAACACATAAAAGAAATAGTGTTAAAACACTAATTAAAAGAAGTTTAACACGCTCATCAATGGAACAATATAAAAAAGAAGAAATTGAATATATTGAAAAAATTGCATATGATTTTGGTTACCCTAAACAGGTATTAAAAAATGGATTTATGAAGTAACTCAAGCTAACAATAAAGCCAAGATTGATAAAAAACTAGTAAAATATGTAGGGGCAATACCATATGCTGAAAATGTTTCAGCTGAAATTAATAAAGTTTGTGGCAAATATGACATACAGGTAGGATATCAGGTACTTACTGTAAAAAATTTAGTGATTAAAAATGAAAAAATCAGCCAATTAGATAGAGCAGGAATTTATGAAATCCCTATAAACCAGCAACCACCTGTGTCATATATAGGCAGCACCAAGAATAAATTAAAGTATAGATTGAACCAGCATATAAATAATCGGAATAAAAAGAAGCTAAGACAGTATTAACCCAATACTGTATGGAAAATCAACAATGTCCAAGGTTTGAGGATATTCAAATTATTAAGAGCTGTAAAAACGAAAGGCAGTTGAGAATTGCAGAGTCAGAGTTAATTGAAAAAAACAGATCAAGATTATGCAACTTAAACGAACAATGGACGGCCTTAATAAAAATTGAACAACAGCTTAGAAAGAAAAAAAGAAAGGAGAGCAGCAATGACAATAGATGGCGCCAGAGACACAAAGATTCAGAGATTGCGACTGGAGCCCGTGCCTCGATGGCTCTGCTCACTTGAGCTGTGGTGGGTGGGTGAGACACACCTGCCTCCTGAGGATGACAGTAGCCTATTGAAAGCACTAGAGGATTGTGTGTGAGGAGCTGAATGAGGGTGACACTTGCTGTAGGATTAACACAGGTTTTGAAACAGATGGAGCATTTTGTTACTCACAGTTTACAAAGGTTTAACCACCTGGGAATGTAATGTTGTGTAAATATGTACATAGTTTTTTAATTGAATGTATGAATGAGTAGTATGCTTGTGTGGTTTTTATGGAATTGATGAGCTATGGTTTCACCTCATATGGATAAAAAACCAGCGTTTTGTCCAGCAAAAAAAAAAAAAAAAAAAAAAAACAATGTTTCATCCCCGGAAGAAGGAATCGTAGGCAAGGTGTCTGTAAACCTTTGAAAACCAACAACATTATGATAATTGATGTGCTTGAAGTGTTTTGTGAATGGAAATTACCATGATCTTTAGGGTAAGTGATTGGTGATTTTTAATAGTATATCTTTCATTTAATGATTCAATTATATCATCCACAAAGGGTATAAATATAATTCTGCGGAAATATTCTTCTGGAGTTGAATATGGGACATTGCATCTATTTTTTTGTATACTGCATCTATGCAGAACTTCTTCTGCTACTTTGATGCCTACAGCCAATGTTTTTACAGCATCATAAATTAAGCTGAAGGATTTTTCTGCTTCAGTTCTCATGCTGCTTAGCAGTGTTGTAACTTCTGATATTTTTTCTAATGCATCAACTAAGTCGATTTGCTTGTTTTGGAAGTTTTCAGATGGGTTGTATGTGATGGAAAATATTTTACTAAGGACAAAATTTGCCACTAGAAATGAAAACTGACATATAGAGTTGAGCAAAGTGTGTGCTTTGACAGATGATTCTGCTGACTCTTCTTGCTCAATCGCTTCTAAGGATGGTATAATATAGGATGCAGACCTTCTTAAAACATAAGAACGGCATCATGCCTTTGGATCCATCGAGTTTCACATAGAGTTTTCATCTTAACTTTCTTGCAATCGGGATACTTTCTTTCAAAACATTGGTACGTTTAGCAGAAGAGTAGAAAAACGAACATGTTTCTGATATAACTCACATACAGTTCCTTATGCTAGGCAATTTGCTAACATCCGACAAACATAAGTTCAAGGAATGGAACATGCAATGAGTATATATTGCTTTGGGATATTTTTTTCTAATACAGGCCTGCACTCCACGAAACTGTCATCACATTGCTGCACCCCCATTATGCCCCTGCCCTCTCATATCGTTCAAATCAAAACCCAATTTCACTAAATTTTCCATTATTGTTGTTGCAAGGGAACAGCCTGTTAAATTTTTCACTGGTATAAAAGCCAGAATATCTTCTCTTAATTTCAGTTCTTCTTCATCGAAATACCTGACGCACAGTGAAAACTGTTCTATTTGACCAATGTCAGTTGTTTCATCTGCCAATACTGAAAAAAATGTGAATGCTTTACCTTTGCTACAATTTTCTGTTGAATAAGTTCCCCAAAGATGTTTATTATTTCATTCTGTATTACTGAACTTGTATACATGCTATTACCTCCACTAGTTTCTAAGTTTTCTTTTAAAATGGCATCTCCAGAATTTGCACGATATCTTAATAAAGTGCGAAAATTGCCATCATTATTTGCTGCTTCCTCAAGCGAAATTCTTCCAGAATCAACTTTTTCCCTAAGAGGTATCTGCTGCCTTCCACATAATCTAATTGTTTGCACAAATGGAATCAACATTTTCCTGTTGTCAGTTATCTCTTGCTTTTTCTGCTTATTCATTTGTAAAATTACACTATCCTGTTTTTATGAATTATTGATACAATATTTTCAGCTGCCAATACAGCGTCTTTGTGATATTTATTCTTTTCATGTTTTTTTAATATTTCCCTCACATCTTTTAAATCTGTACTAGGCTTGGTAACGAGGCTACCCAAAGTCTGATGTTTGCCTTTACCAGCAACATCTTTTTCGTAAAATAAAACACAATATTTACAAAATGAACCTTCTTTCAGACGTGAATATAGTGGCCACTTATACTCTTCTAGCCATTTAATTTGGAATGTTCTCATATGATTTTTATTGCGAATGGAACTGATGTTTTTAGAGAATCTATATTTCGCAGTAGGTTTCCATATGCTATGTAACAAATCAACTTTTTTCTCGTTGCTCAAAGAATTAACAAGCTCACTGTTACCTGCATACAATTCTATGTCGTTCGAATCTGAAATGCTTTCAGACTTTTCATTACCATCTGCATCTCCGTCATCCGTCATGCGTATTGGTTGAAGCTCATAATTTTCCGGATTACTCCCACTTTCAACGCATTGGTTTGGAACTTCAATATCAGTGGGTTCAGCTAGCGTTTCAGTTTCCACAGCTCTTTTTTTGTTACAGAAAATCAACAGACTTTGTTGATGAAATCGTTTCATTTTTGAAATAACCTCAACAAACTGTTTTAAGCAGCTGCGGGAATGGGCGAATAAATACTGATTTTGAATTACAAGGATGCAGACAAAACAGAAACAGAAGTTTCACTTTCTCACTCCGTTTGAAAATGAAAGAATTCACCCACATGGTCAACGCACAGCTCGTAATCAGTAAAGAATCAAAACAGGTGGCTGCGCAGTGAAGTGAGGTGTCAAAAGTCACTGCACGTGTCCTAGTAACAACCAGCGCCAGGCAGAGAGGAGCTGTAACACGTGACACCATCCCTGGTCTGGTCAATTAGGGGAGTTGGCGCCGCAAAACCTACAGCTGTCTTCCTGACCACGGATATGAGCCACCCTCCTTTCTCTGACCTCTGTCTTCTTCGTGCAATGATCTTTCACTGAATCCGTACGTAGCAGTTGGATTTTCCAGCAGTAAATATTCATAATTCAGAAACTTTTTTCATAACACAAATTTTGATTTAGCATACATATATAAAAATTATATTGGAAAGCACAGTTTGATTATTTAACCTTTATTTGACAGATAACATAAAAAATGAAACAGATTTTGGGGGGGGGCAAGGCCCCTTTAGTCCCCCTCTAAATACGCCCCTGATTCAAGTGCTGTACCAAGTACCAATTTATTTCTTTTGCCACCCATCCAATATTACAGGAGAATTTAATGATCTGAATTCATTGAACTATATATCCAGGACTGACAGTTGTGAAACCGAAAGACTTGAAAACAAGTTTCAACACCTAACCTCCACACAAAAGATCACTCGTAGTTCCGTTTCCACGAAGGTTGCTGATACCCACTCTCCAAGGAATGTGAACTTGTCTTCTGCGCCTATTCTAGCTAGAATTAATAAACTTGCTTGCAAATGGACCCAAATTTTCTCCTTCTGCTAATCCTAGCCTAACCACATACTATTTCAATACTGGAAGTGGCAATCCAAAGCACCAATACCGCATGTCAACCGGTCATTTGTGCAAAATCGGCTATTGCAATTTCCGAGGTTCAAATCCCAAGGCTTAAAATACTTTTTTGCCTTTTTGAGGAAATTTAGAAATTCACCCAACGTAATAATCTTACAGTTTGTAAAGCAGAGAAGGCAGGATGTCCTGTTTTCATCCATAATAATTCTTTGGACAACTAAATAGCTGAGTTCCTGGAAAAAAAAACAATTGCGTAAGACTAAATGCAGACAAAACTGAAAAACTATGTAAAGCTGTTACCAAGCTTTCTAAAAAATATTATCTGAAATCTTTCTTAGGAGACATCTACCCCCCCCCCCTTATCATCATACTTCCAGGTTGTCTTTACAGATCAAGCTACATAAGGTTGGACATCCTATTAGGCCCTTAATTAAAAACACCTTTTTTCCAGCGGCCAATCTTGAAAGGCAATCGGTCAAATGTAGCAATGTTCTGCCAAAAAATCATCCTTATTCTGTTGTGTCGACCAAAGACCCTCCCTTCATCCATCAATCCTCAAGATTTCTTGTGCATTTTTGACATGGATTCATTATTTCCTTCTGCTCCTTTCTTCGATGCCTACATGCTCATGGTCAAAAACCAATAAAGCACCAAGAACTTCCTGGGGAACTCAAAGATTTTTATGACTGTTTTGATTCATTGGATAAGTATCCCTGTTTTGTATTAAATGTTATCTACTACCAACAGAAACAAGGTTCACCAATGGGCTTTCTATCCGCCTTACTTGCTGAAATTTATTTGCAAAATACTGAAAAATTAATCATTGCCCCATCACTCTTAAAACCCTCCATTTGGTTATGGTATGTTGAGGACGACATCATCATTTGGCCACACCTGAAACATTCTCTGTTTGAACTTATGTCCTATATAACTTCCAAATTCCCTCATATAAGATTCTCGTCTCAAGAACTTGTCGACAACAACATTAGTTTTCTGGATGTTAACAACCCAGACTTCTCACTTGGTCTCTCTGTTTACAAGAGCCTTCTGCCACCCATAATATCATACCTTATCATTCCTGCCCCTTTGGCAAATACAAATTGGCTGCTTTAAAGGCATACATCCACAGAGCTAACCTTATTTGCAACAGCCCTTCTGCTTTTCAAAACGAATATCAGAACATCATCAACATTAGCAAATTGCATAGCTTTCCAACCCTCTTAGTACATAGGCTGATTAAGGAATTTGAATCACAGAATAGATCTATTAAGTTTACTGTCTGAACTTTCTACCACTCATCAGTTTGTTGGCACTTTGCCCTTTAGCCTGGCCTTCACCCACAAAGTTTGCTCTATTTTCAAGTCTCTTGGCTACAGGATTGCTGTTAAACCACCTCCGCATCTTCTTAACCTTATCCTTAAAGACAGAGATCTCAATAAACTCCTAGATTTACAAGGTGTCTACTCTATTGCTGTCAACACTTCCACAGGCATTACCCACTATATTTGTAGTACTTCCTGAAGCATCAACCGGCGATTGGTGGAACATATCGCTGATGTAAAGAAAGGCAACCCTTCTACCTCCCTTTCAATTTTAACCATCAGCGATACGTCCGCGATTCCCGATTGGCAAAATGTTAAACATACTGCTCCATTCAGCAATCAGAAAGCCCTCAGGTACAGTGAAAGCATTGAAATGTTCCTTACTCCTAACACCTGCAATACAGATGCACCTTTTAGTATACCTAACATTTGGAAAGCTATTTTGAAATCTGGCAATAACTGATGCTTAATACCATGTGTTTCATTCCATGGCTGATGAAGGTAGAAGTCACTACCGAAACGTTCCACCACTTATCATTTTTAACGTAACTTATGCGTGATATGTGGACATCAAGAATTACTCTTACATGACATACTGTTTCGCTAACATGAAATCATGATTCCTGAGAGTGGTAGCAGAGTATGTTTTATACTTTTCATTGGAGATAAACAAAGCAATAATGGGAGGTGTTACAAAAATTACTTCCTTATTGTTTAATACACTTTAACTCTTCTGTGTGACTCACGTCTAATAACATTGGAGATGAAAACACTGTAGACATTCAGAAAGGGATCAAATAAATGGCTGTGGTCATCACTGCTTCCTTGCTTTACTTGCATAACTCTTCCTTCTAATGGGTAAAAGATCTTCATATCACACTTACAGGAGAGGGAATGTGTGAGAAAGACTATGAGTGTTTCACAGCAAGACATTTCCTACTGATTCCACCATACCGAGATGGCTAATTGTGGGGGAAGGTGAATGTTATTTATCCTGTGGTTGATACTACAGTGGTTTACATGCTTGGAAAGAGGGAAACTCCTCCCCAATTTCACGTGTGAGGAAGTGTGTGAAGCAAGTACAACTTAGTGTTTTACCTGTTGTAGGCTCATTGACTATACTTAGAAGCAAGGCCAAAGAGAAATCCATGTTTTACCGTTCCTAGCTTTAGATGCAAGTAGGCAGCTGGCCATACCATAATGTTACAACCCATTGCCCAAGTTTTGCAAACTTCATAAATGCTGAGGTTTTTTTTTTCTGTTTATTTTTTTAGGGTGGTAACTATAGTTAAAAAAAAAGTAATGACGTTTTTTACGTATTTTAATTTTTAAAGTTTGAAATTCAGGAGATTGTTATTTAAAAATTAATTATAGCTATGCTCTCACTGTCGATCTCCAAATTTTCTTTGGTTGACGTGTTTATATTTAGATGTGGTGCACTACCCTACCATCCACAATGAATGACAAAAAGTTGCAGTGGGAAATTAGTCTAGCACATATTTTTCAAAATCTGATTATGATGCAAATTTGAGCGCTAGAATCAAGACAGCCAAAAGAATATTTTTGGAACTTCACGTGCAGGACCCCAAAGCTCCCATGCTAATGATAATTGAAGAATCAACATTCCAGATTCTTCATAGCTCAATGTCTGCTATAAACAATTCATGAAATGATTTTATTTTATATCATGAATAACCATTGGAATTTTTAATGTTACAGAAACTTTTATAAGCTGCACCTAGTAAACTCCACATTTCAGAGCTGCACGTTTTTTTTTTTTTTTTTTTTGATTGGAGGTTTAACGACCGCCATGAGCAACTCAATGGGCTATAAGCAGTCGCCTGTCCCTAATTTACGGTCACTGGTTCCAGGGAAGGGAGAGAGCCAGTGCCGTAAGACAAACACAACATCCATGCCTGACCGGGATTCGAACCCGGACCCCTTACGGACGAATGATCAGAGGCCAACGCCTTAGACCATTGCGCCACCAGGGCGGCGCTGCATGTTTGCAAAATCAAATTTAGTACCATTGGGTTATAACTGGATAATACAGTACTGGATGTGTTATGCTAATCAGAAGGCATGATGTAGAAAGAACTCACGACAAGTTGACTTTTCCAAGTTTCGTGGCTTCAGAGGTCAGAAATGTACTGCTGTACTAAATGACTTCACAAATGGAAAGATCAAACTTACCTCAAAGGTCTTGGCTTCTTTCCTTTAATACATTTCACGACGCACGTTATTGAGAAACATTTGTTATGCAGCTGGCCTTTTTTGGGCTGAGGCTTTCTACAGATCTGCTCGCAGGTTGATGTTGTTGTTATTCCTCAGGACATGGCCATTCTTATTTTCATTCATAGGGCACTACCACATGTTAAATTCAGACTGTTGTTTGATGCACGTGATATGTCGTCCATACTAAATGCATACTCACTTATCTGCGAGTGTTGTCGACCTTTCTAAAAACAGTACTCCATTCCACAAACACATACTTACATACCAAATAAATACTCTTATGTCACACCCTTATTCAATATAAACTCATTCCATGTTATTTACACACCACATACAAACACTTACATACTATTTACACAACTCATTCAAACACTTAATTTAAAACCACTATCTACATTCATAATATAACACTATTTACATTTCACACCATTCAAACCTCCGCCAACTGTGATTTATGTAGCGTTCCATCTGCCCCATACTTTTCAAATACCCTGCAGCAAACACCAACCCCATTCAGCTAGTCACAACATGCCGCAAGTGCTTTCACACGTAACACTGCCGTCATCAGGAGGTCGATGTATCCCTCTGCTCTGCTAACCGCAGATCAAGTGAGCGAATTCATCTTGGTTCCATCTTCAGTCGTGCGCTCCGTTAGTTGTTTCTTTGGTGTCATATGTTGTCAGTTCTCTTCCCTTTTTCATCATCATTGATTGTTGTTCTAAGTTAATTATGGCTTTCCAGTAATCATTTAAGAGTTGTTTGGGTCGTTAATATTACATACTCTTGCTCTGTTTTTTTTTTTTTCAATTAATACTGACTCTGCAACTCTCAACTGATTTTCCTTTTTACAGCTCTTAATTATTTTAATATCTTCGAATTTCAGACATTGATGATTTAATACTGTTTTAGCTTCTTTTTTATTCCCATTACTCAGATGTTGGTTTAATCTATATTTTAACTTGTTCTTAGTGCTGCCTATATATGACATAGGGGTTTCTTATTTGTAGGTATCTCATACACACTAGCTATAAAGTTGGCTGATCTTTTAATTATTTTTTATTACTACATTTTTTATAGTTTGTACTTGATTTCCTACTTGCATGTCATATTGGCCACAAAGCTTATTAATTTTTACCACCTATGTCATATATAGGCAGCACTAAGAACAAGTTAAAATATAGATTAAACCAACATCTGAGTAATGGGAATAAAAAAGAAGCTAAAACAGTTTAGAAAATCATCAATGTCTGAAATTCAAAGATATTAAAAATAATTAAGAGCTGTAAAAATGAAAATCAGTTGAGAGTTGCAGAGTCAGTATTAATTGAAAAAAAAAAAAAAACAGAGCAAGAGTAGGTAATATTAACGACCCAAACAACTTAAATGATTACTGGAAAGCCATAATTAAATTAGAACAACAATCAATGATGATGAAAAAGGGAACAGAACTGACAACATATGACACCAAAGAAACAACTAGCAGAGCGCATGACTGAAGATGGAACCTAGATGAATTCGCTCACTTGATCTGCGGTTAGCAGAGCAGAGGGATACATCGACCTCCTGATGACGGCAGCGTTACTGTTGAAAGCGCTTGGGGCATGTTGTGACTGGCTGAATGGGGTTGGCATTTGCTGCAGGGTATTTGAGAAGTATGGGGTAGATGGAACGCTACATAAATCACAGTTGACGGAGGTTTGAATGGCGTGAAATGTAAATAGTGTTATATTATGAATGTAGATAGTGGTTTTAAATTAAGTGTTTGAATGAGTTGTGTAAAAATTACGTAAGTGTTTGTATGTGGTGTGTGAATAACACTTAATAAGTTTATATTGAATAAGGGTGTGATAAAAGAGTATTTATTTGGCATATAAGTATGTGTTTGTGGAATGGTTAACCGTTTTTAGAAAGGTCGACAACACTCACACATAAGTGAGTATGCATTTAGTATAGACGACATATCATGTGCATCAAACAACAGTCTGAATTTAACATGTGGTAGTGTCCTGTGAATGAAAACAAGAATGGTCATGTCCTGAGGAATAATAACAACAACAACCTCTGAGCAGCTGTGTAGAAAGCCTCAGCCCAAAAAAGGCCAGCTGCATAACAAATGTTTCTCGATAACGTGCCTGAAGTGTATTTAAGGAAAGAAGCCAAGACCTTTGAGGTAAGTTTGGTCTTTCCATTTGTGAAGTCATTACTGATTTGCCCGTAAAATAGTACACTTAATTGGTAATTATTGTCAAAGAAGTTGCAAATAATATGCCTTACTCAAGCTGAATTTTGAAAATTTACTTTGCGAGCATAACTGACACTATCCAATTTTGCATATTTTCACATAATTCAGTGGGTTAATTGTGAAAAGGTATTTCATCCAAAACTTTTTTTGAAAGCAAATGAATCGAATATTAACATTAATACACATTTTAAAATAAAGGATATTTTTCATCATTTACCTTAAATGATTAAACAACTGTTTTGAATTGTTCGAAAAGCCACGAAGGTTGCATCTTGATCATAATCATCAAGCAATGGTTTAGCTGCTGCATCTGTAATTACTGAATGAATGATTATACACATTATGGGTCATCACTGTTAGTTCTGAGCATGGTCATCACTGCTCTGTTATCTGATTTCCCCAAAATGGTTTCAATTTCATAACATTGCCAATACCACATTTAAAAAAGCACATCGATTAATGTTAGAAGGCAAATCTTCTCATATTGTGTATTAATGAAGTCATGGTAAAATCCCAGTAATGAGATATCTCAAAAGTATAATTTAATAATGCAGGGATTACTGAGTCAGTCCCAATGACAGGTTGGTGTGCATCCCAAAAATTTGACATAAAAGTAAAAATAAAGTCATTCTAGTATTCCCCTTATTACTAAATTGTACTTTTAAGATATCTCATACTAGTTTTTACCATTTGCATATACTGTAAATTCTGGTTAATTGGGACACATCAGGGCTAAAACACTTTGGCCCAATTATGTGAAGCTCTTTTCCAAAGAGCTAATTTGCATTGTTCTTCCACAATTGTTCCAAATAAATGACTGATCTGATTAACTGATGGCCCAATTAACTAGAACCTTCTGTAATTGGTAAATTGGATCTCATTCAATCATTAAAGTTAATTTTGTAGACTCTACAGACATACATATCACTAAGTTGTTCTCTGATATTCTGAGATTAGCACCACAAAGAAATACAAACTACCAGATAATTTTTACTTACTGTTGCCGTATCGGATTTCTCCATTTACAGCGATCTTGACATACAACTTGGGCTTCACTGACATCCATCACATGCCGTACACAAGATCTTCTATACTTCATACTCAATCTTTTTCTCATGAGACACTCCTGAATCTGATCTTCCCATGACTTCCTTGGCCTTCCTCTGCCTTTCCTTCCTACCACTTGGGCTAAAAGATTTTCTTAGAAAGCATCTCATTACTCATTCTTTCAACATGGCCAAACCACATAAGCATATTAATCTCCACCTTGCTAACAACATTTTGCTTCACATTACACAACTGCAACACATCTACATTCCTCACACAATCAGAACGTGTCTTGTCACAAACCCCCTGTAAGTAATGCATTTCTCCAGCACACAAATGACTCCTATGTTTCTAATAATTAATGACTTCATGGCTTCCTCTTATTACTTTCAGTATTATAAATATTTAATGGGAATTATTGAGGATAAGGGATGTAAGGTCAGGTGATGCGTAACATCACAGCCTCTCCTTGACAAATGTCAACCCCGCCTTCTCGTGGTGCATCCTGTTCCCACTAAAGGGGCTCTGACGACCGCCAATAGCGGTATAACTATACCATCGGGATCAGAGGAAATGCTATCCCACACTCACCAACCAGCTTGGCCAGCGTGGTGAGTTATGGCCAAACACCTCCAAAATGACTCTACAACTTAAATCTTGGCCCTCAGTCTCCGGCAGCTGGAATGTACCTGGCCAAGGCAGCGGCCAGTGCGACATGAAGGCAGAGGGTGCTAAGAATCCCCGGAGGACCGGACTAGGCTGCCATTTGATGCTGACCTTGGCTACCTACAATGGACGCTCCCTATCTTCTGATTCAAGGCTTCTTGAATTGGAAGAGGAACTACAAAGGATCAAGTGGGACATCGTCGGGCTAAGTGAGGTAAGGAGAAAAGGAGAAGATCTCATTGAACTGAAAAGTGGACATCTCTTCTATTATCGTGGGACAGATACTGGCAGAACTAGTGGTGTTGGATTTATAATAAACAAGAAACTGAAGGATAAAGTGGTAGAAGTTGAAAGTTCCTCTGACAGAGCTGCACGACTCGTTATCCAACTATCGAGAAGATACCAGGCTCAGATTATTCAAACTTATGCACCCACCACAAGTCATCCTGAAGAAGAAATTGAAGAATTTTATGAGGAAATTCGTCATCTAAATAATAAAGGTAAGCAGCACTTGAAGATAATTATGGGAGATTTCAATGCAAAAATAGGGCAACGGCAACAGAATGAAACTTCAGTAGGTAAATTCGGTCACGGCAACAGAAACCAGCGTGGAAATACTCTCGTAGAGTTTGCAGAGGCAGAAGGATTTTTCATCTTGAACTCCTTTTTCAAGAAAAATCCACACAGGAAATGGACATGGAGACATCCAAATGGGACGACAAGTGAAATTGATTTTATTATGTGTAACAAAAAATTTGTCATCGAAGACTGCAGTGTGCTAAACAAGTTCAACACAGGTAGTGACCATAGATTGGTGAGATGTAAGATGCACCTCAACACTAAACTGGAACGTGGCAAGCTCATAAGACAAACAAAATGTATTGACATAACCAACCTTAAAAAACACCATAATACTTTCAAGTTGGAACTGAAGAACAGATTCTCTGCTTTAGAAGGCCTAACATCGGAAGAAGTGGATATTTCGGAAGTTAACAGAAAAGTAACCAAAGCTCTTATGGAAACAGCAACAAAATTAGCTGGGTCTAAGAACAAGTTGCATGTGAACAAATTATCAGGAAAAACCAAAATGTTGATGCAAAAAAGAAGAGAGATGAGGACAACTAAAGAAGATGTGACTTCCAAAGTGGAATATATAGAGCTATGCAAGACAGTAAGAAAAAGTATCACTGAAGACGTAAGAAAATTAAACTGTGAACTAGTGAGGAAAGCAATTGAAAACAACCAAAGCCTAAAGATAGCAAAGGGACATCTCAGTAAGGGAAGAAAACAGATTATGGCACTGAGAAAAGAAGATGGTTCTGTAACAAGAAATAGAGGCGAAATTTTGACAAGAGTGAAAGATTTCTACTCCAAATTATATGAAAGGGATGATATATGTACTCCAGACATCATGAAAGGTACCAGAGTTCTTCCAGTCCTCCCAGCAGAAGTTGCTCATGCAATCAAGAACATGAAGTGGGGGGAAAGCTCCAGGAGAAGATGGAATTACTATAGACATCATACAAGAAGCAAGTGGAGAAATTGAAACAGTACTCGCCCAAATTTTCACTCGATGCCTTAATGAAGGGAAGATTCCTGAGGATTGGAACAATGCTACAATGATCCTGCTACATAAAAAAGGTGACATTGAGGATCTCAGGAACTACAGACCTATCAGCCTCCTATCAGTGGTTTATAAAATCTTCACTAAAGTTCTTTCACACCGCTTGAAGGTAACACTGGACATGGCTCAACCGAGAGAACAAGCTGGATTCAGGAGTGGCTACAGCACAATAGATCATATCCACGTACTGAGAGAACTAATTGAAAGAGCGAGGGAATATGAACTTCCATTGTGCATGGCTTTTATCGATTATGAAAAAGCCTTTGATTTGGTGAAACCATTAGCAGTTACCACGGCTCTGAAATCCTGCGGTATTGAAGATGCATACATTAATATTATTAATAACATCTATGAAAATGCAAGTGCAAAGATTCGGCTGTTTGAAAATACAACACACATAAAAATTGGAAAGGGAGTGAGACAAGGTGACAAAATATGAAGCTCTTTAATGCCACATTGGAAAATGTCTTTCAATCACTGAACTGGGAAAACAAAGGGATAAAGATTAATGGAGATTATCTAACCCACCTTCGTTTTGCTGATGACGTAGTCATTTTTGCAACTACCCCATCAGAGCTGCAGAGTATGATCCAGGAACTTGCTGACAAGAGTAAAGAAGTGGGATTAAAAATGAACTTTCAGAAGACAAAAGTGATGTTCAATGCTTTTACAAGAAATGAAGATTTATCGATTGATGGAGAAAAACTGGAGATAACAGATACGTACATTTATCTTGGACAGCAGATATCAAGTGAGGGTCACATTGATGAAGAAATTAATCGGCGTACAAAACTTGCCTGGAGAGCTTTTGGAAGAAACAGTATAATTTTCAAGAGCAATATGCCATTATGTCTTAAAAGAAAAGTGTTTGATCAATGCATCCTTCCATTGCTTACGTATGGTGCAGAGACGTGGACCTTAACTAAAAGAGACATACAAAGGCTGCAGACAACTCAAAGCAGCATGGAGAGGTGCATGCTTGGTATAACCAGGAGAGATAAGAAGAGGAACTCGTGGATCCGAAAAATGACAAGAGTGGAAGACATCATGATCAGAGTTAAATCCCTGAAATGGCAATGGGCTGGACATACTGCCAGAAGAACAGACCATAGATGGACAGCCGAAATTTTAGATTGGATTCCAAGGGACAGGAAAAGACCGAGAAAAAGACCACATGGGAGATGGGTGGATGAAATTCGTAAATATTCGAGAGTGGCATGGAGGAGACTGGCACAAGACAGACCGTTGTGGAGGAAACTTGGGGAGACCTTCGTCCAGCAGTGGATTGATAATGGTTGACAATGATTATGATGATGATGATTGAGGATAAATTTATTAAGGTACATTACCTCTCAAATTTTCGATCTATACACTAGATCATCTTCAGGAGTTCTTGCGTCTTACTACTTCCACAGACGCAAGAATTCCTAAAGATGATCTAGTATATAGATCAAAAATTTGAGAGGTAATGTACCTTAATAAATTTATCCTCGATAATTCCCATTAAATATTTATAATCCTATGTTTCTTCTGCAGTACCCAGGTTTCACTGCCATACATCAGAGTAGGAACAATTACACTTTCATATGCAGCCATGCAGGACTCTCTTGAGAACTCATCATACCTGTGATACCCTCTCAAAGCAGCTATGACTTTCAATGAAGAATTCATTGCCTACTAATTTCACCATTCAATTTATTCTCTCTGTCAAACATGCTTCCTAAATACACAAACTGACTCACCTGGTCAATCACTGCGCTATTTAGACTTACATTACATTCCGTGCTACCAGTTAATCTCTCAAAAACCATAACTTTGGTTTTTCCCTTATTTATACTCAGATTGAATCACATGCAAACTTCGTACATCCAGGACAACATACTCTGCAACTCACTTTTGCTCTCTGCCAACAGGACAGTGTCATCAGCATACAGCAATCTGCACACACAGATATCACCAAGACATGAACTAGTATTATCTATTTTGGCGTCACACATGCATGCATCCATAAACATATTAAACAGCCATGGTGACATTACACAACCTTGTCTGGCTCCTGCACTGATAGAAAACCATTTTGATAAAACACCATTTACTCGTACACAAGCTGTACTGCCAGCATACTTGGCTTTTACACTGTTCAGTAGATTCCTAGTAACACCATATTAATTCAATAGCTTCCACAAAAGTGTCCTATTTACTCGGTCATAAGCTTTCTCTAAATCAACAAGGACACCACTCTTTCCACATTAAGCAATGCACAGCAACCGAGAAATTGTTACTCGGCCGCCGCCAGGGTATTGAATCCCGGATCTCTCAAAATCTAGCCGAGCATGCTAGCCTCACACTACGGTGTCCAACAATCCACGGCGCTATGTGCGAACCAAAAATTGTTACTCGGCCGCCACCGGGGTATTGAATTTCGGATCTCTCAAAATCTAGCCGAGCGCGTTAGCCTTACACTACGGTGCCCAACAATCCATGGCAGTATCTGCGTTTTTCTGTCAGCATCTGACATTATCAATCCGTAAGATGGGCTCAGCTACTAAGACGTCTCCCTCTGGTGGGCATTAATGGCACTGGCTATATATTAATTATAACAGTTAACTCCAAAGGGCGAGATCCAAAGTGAAAATCCTCCAAATACGTGGCCGTCAGTGAATAAACAAAGACATTGCTCTTTCCATGTTAAACAATGCATAGCAACCAAAAAATTGTTATTTAGCCAACAATCTATAGCACCTTGGATTGTTGGCACATAGCGCCTTGGATTGTTGGCCACTGTGGTGTAAGGCTAACGTGCTCAGCTAGATATCAAGAGATCCATGATTCAATTCCCAGGCAGCAGCTGAATAAAAAATTTTCGGTTGCTGCGCATTGCTTAACATGGAAAAAGCAATGCCTTTGTTTATTCACTGACGCCACGTATGTGGAGGATTTTCACTATCTCTAAATCTATGAAGGCAGCAAATACTTGCTTACCAATAGCCAGATACTTTTCAATCATTATGTGTAATGCAAAAATTTAGTTAGTGCAGCCTTTACCAGCCATAAAACCATTCTGAACATCCCACACTTTCTCTGATGTAAAACACTGTACTTTTTCAATAACGACCTTACCAAACACTTTCCCTGGCACATTCAGTAGACTAATACCAAGATAGTTCTTGCAGTCAGTCTGATCACCTTTTCCCTTATACAAGGGAACAATGATAGCATCCTTCCAATCCTGACGGACCATTTCTAACTCCCAGCACAACTGGCAAATTTCAGTTAACCAGTCAATTACAGGGTCACCACCATATTTCAACATCTAGGCAGTTATGCCATCAACACCTGGAGCCTTACCATTCTGAAGAGATTTTAGAGCTTTACACACCTCTTCTCTTGAGATCCCTCCTGTGATTCCATCCCTCACTGTGACATCATCTGCATCTGTCTCAGACTCATCTTTGCTTTCATGATCTAATAACTCACAGAAGTATTCACCCCATCTTTCACTTGACTCATTGGGCTCCCATATCATTTCCCCAATCTCATTCTTCACACAACTTACAACTTTGTTTCCCCTATTTTTCCTGAGTCTCATGTACTTCCAGAAGGACTTCCTATCTTTCCAAAAAGCCAGTTCATGCCTTTCCACCTTTTTCTTCCTATCTTTTGCCTTACTCTGGCAAACCAGCTTAGTGGTTTCATGCTTCTTACAGCAATATTCATCCACAGAAACTCTACCTTGCAGCATCCCCAAATAGGCTTCCTTCTTTCTCTTTACTGCCTCTTCAATCTCACTACAACACCAAGCATCACCTCTATTGTAACCCACTTTTGTGGTACTACAGTCCTCTTCAGCAGCAGCGACAACACAGTTCTTAAGATATTCCCACTTCATTTCTACATCCCTCTCACAAGACTTCAGCTCCTTCAGTTGTTCTCTGAGTAATTCAGAACAATGCTGATGATATTCAGGGAGCCTATCAACCTTTATTCTTTCTATCCTGGGTCTCTTCCTATTCCCTTTCCTCCAACCAACATTAAGTTTCACTCGTGACACTACCAAGTAATGATCAGAACCAACATCCGCACCTCTCATCACACGAGTGTCAACAACTAAGTGTTTCAGTTGATGATCATGCACAACAAAATCTATCACACTCTTTTGACCAAGAGTACGATTTTCCCAAGTATATGTGTGGATATACAGTACTTGTGGTTGAAAAATGTATTAGATACACTCAAACTATTCTCAATGCAGAGTTCAATTAATCTTTCACGATTATCATTCACACAAGGATTATTAAACGTACCCAAAACATTGTCAGAAATCGCATTCTCTACACCTAACTCTAGCATTGAAGTCCCCTGTTATTATAACTTTCCCTTTACCATCAAACTGGCTCAAAACAGCTTTTAGCTCATTCCAGAAATCTTCCTTCCTATCAGAAGGTTCCGAGTCACAAGGAGCATACACTACAACAATTACTATTTTCTGAAGTTTCACTTTCAAACGAATCCAAAGAATTCTCTCACTTATGCAGCTATAGTGAATCAAGTTGATCTTAATCTTTTCACTTAAAATCACACCTACACCAGCCTGTCCTCTCACATTATCCAAAACTCCAGACCACACACTCACCGTTCCGTTCACTTCTTCTATCCCAATTTCTTTCTTTTTGGTTTCACTTACACACAGCACATCCAGTCTATACTTATTCATCTCTTCAATCACCTTATTCATCTTGACATTTATACCTCTAGTATTCCATACACCAATCTTACACTCACTCAGCTGAGATCTCTTTCTCATACGCCGTTTCGAAAGTCCAGGTCGATTCCGTGGTGGACCGTCCTTCTCAAGTGTGGTAGGTCCACCATATCCCACACTTGAGTCATTTTTAATATTTCTTTGTGTCTTTTTAATCAAGTTAAGAACATCAGTGTGAGGGATCAGCTCACAGCTGATGGTTCCAGTTGGTCATTCAACTTAAGGATTCTGGAACAAAACCCAGCGAGTTGCAGTCTTTTCGCCAATGTCACACAAAGCTAGCTGGCGCACCTCTCTAAGATTCACAGAGGCCTTTGTTGCTGTTATGTGTGCCACTGTTTCCACAAAGCGCCCCGAGGAGGCAAACGTATCTCTCACTAAGATCGCCCGCTTGTAGACTGTGAAGTACATTTAAACTGATAATACCTACATATAAAAAGTGACACCATATATTTTGATTTTATAAACATGCTCAGGTTTTCTTGAATTATAGTTGAGTACCTACAGTCTTTAGAGAAGTGGGCATATAATACAGCACAATTTTCAACATTGCCCAAAGTAATGTTAGAGTTTAAAAAGGCGTTGAACAAAGTGCCTGATAAACTGGCACATTATTCAGTGACCATAGTTCCATCATACAACACTGATCCACTACAGCGCAGAGAACAAACTTTCTATAAATAATATTTTTGAGAATATGAACCTGTGTCACATGCATCCACTGCACAAATTTTCTTCTGTGATGGAAAAAAAAATACTGCTCAAGGAATAAAAAAAATAAAAAAAAATGGAAGTCACAACTTGATTCAAGGAAAGCTCTTAAAACTCCAAGAGCTAAAGAAGCCTTTACACATATAACCTGTACGAAAAACTACTTAGCAAAGGATAAAATGCAATAAAATATGGGCTATATACCGTTATCAAGACAGTGTTAAGATCTACCCCCAACCTGGGCTGTGATTCACCAGAACAAAACATCCAGTATGTATAAGGAATGGCAATGAACCAACCTCATTATTGTGCAACACATTTTTCCTCAGAAGGATGTATCAGGCTAATGCACATACACAATACAGACACACTAAGCAAAATCAATGGAGCAAACATGGATTTTCTTAAGCAAGTAGGGCTTGATACTTCATTCCCATAAAACAGGATCAAACTCAGCAGTACTCTCATAAAGAAATGAACTTGCTTTGCTGAAAGTAATGTTAAAATAATACACAAAGAAAATATTACAAAGTCAGTTACAGACAAAAAAGTTTCATCACTTTCCACCACACTGCCTTTCTTTCTATGATCAAAATTTATTAGTTTGCTTCTCTAGTTGAAAAATCTGAAATGATGATCAAATTTCATAAATGGAATTCCCAACTATGGAAAATTCAGATCTAATTTTCATGTACTCAAATGTTAATGCAAATATCCCAATGAATTTTAGTATATGACATAGTAAATAAATCTGATATAATTTTTAACAAGTCTTGAAAAAACTAAGTATTGATGAAATGCCACTTTCCTCTAGAAAAACAAATCTTCTGTAAATCAAACTCATCTTTGTTCTGTGGCTTCCTAGATTATTATATTCAGACTAGTTAACTTTTTTATGGGATTTATCTAGGTAAATTCTCAAAATTTCTGCAAATTTTCGGAGTGAACTCCTCTCCTTCGTCAGGCAGTCTTTCGTTCAATCTCCGTCACGGTCTTCGGTTATGGTCAACCCTGACAGTTACGGCGATTTTGCAAAATGTCTTGCCAGATATTAGGCAGTGAAAACCCTTTACAGTCATTAATGAAGAAGTTCTGGTATTTTACAATTTCAAGTCTCTCTTTCAATTTTCACTTCAGGAAGTTAGATTGAAGTCCAATGATAGTCAAAGACTCCCAGTCCATGCAGCGTCCAGTTTCTCTAACGTGTCTGTCTAATCCTGTCTTGTATGAAAATTTTTTTATTGCTGCCTCGTGTTCCGCGATACGAGTTTCCAGCCTATGACCTGTTTCTCCTATGTAGTATTTTCCACAGCTGCAGGTTACTTTATAAATGACTCCTTGCATTTTTAACAAGGTTTCTTTTTTAACCAAGTTAGGGCAAAAAATTTTAAGCTTGTTGTCTAAACTGGGAGCTAATCTAATATCATATTTATTGCTTATTCTCCTTAAAGATTAAAACAAATCTTTTTGATACATAATTTTTCTTGTGAACCTGAAATCCTGCTTGCTTGTATATTTTTGTTTATCTTGTTTGAGTAATTTATCTATTTCCTTTTTTGGGTAGTTATTTTCTGCTAGCATTACTTCCAGATCATCCATGTGGACTTTCTTCATATCTTCTGAGGAGACCAAATTATTCATTTTTTCTAAAAATTGGTTTGTAACATTTTTCTTTATTGAATATGGATCAGGAGTTAAAATCTAGTATTTTGTTTATATCCATATGCTTTTTGTACATTTTTGTGAGGAAGTTATCTTCCTGGACATATATGGTCAAATCCAAGAAGTTTAATTTTCCTTCAGTTTGAACCTCCAAAGTGAACTTAAGGAAATCATCTAATTCATTAAAGCACCTTAGAAAATTTTCTGGAAGATTTTCATCCTTGCTATCTAAAATGAATAAGATATCCATATCTCTGTGATATAGGCAAAAGTATGAGGTCTGACTGAACCAGTATCTTTTCTCCCAGCTTTCCTACATAGTAATTTGCCAAAAGTGGGGAGCCCATTGCTAATCCAGACTTTTGGAGGGAAAATCTTTTCTCAAATTGAAAATAGTTGTTTTTTAAGGAGAAAATTGGCATTTCAAAAATCCCCACAAGTAAATTCTTTGCTTGATTATGAAAAACCGTTTTGTCTGCCAAGTCATCTGCTAAAAATTCTATAAGCTGATCTAAATTAATGCTAGTGTACATGGATACTATGTCTAGGCTACCAATAATAGGATAATCTAGGGTTGGAAGCTGCTCTAATTTACACTTTAGGGTTCAGAAGTTTTTTTTATAATGGAAAGAGGTTCTTCTAATAACTCTTGAAGGTGTGACTTAAGAAAATAGTTCAGATTTGAAAGTATTGAGCATTTTGAATCTATAATTGGCCTAATTGGGTGGTTAATCTTGTGTAATTTTACTATTCCATATAGTCGAGGTCACCTGAATTGCAATTTTTTGAGCTGAGGCAACCTAAATTGCAATTAAGGTATTTCTAGTAAAAATTCCCTAAAATAACTTTGAAATCAACCAATTAGCCTTAAACCAGTTCAAAAAAGAAGAAAATTTAATGGCTTTGAAAACTGACAAAAGTAAGTTAATAACAATTATGGATAAAGAAGATTATCGAAAGACAATAGAAGAAGAGTTTAAAAAAGCCTACTTATGAGGAGATACTAGAAAACCCATTACCTGAATTAATTAAAAAAGTTACAAAGCTTATTTCAGTACAAAAGAAAAAAGGCCAACTCCCAGATAATTTTAAAAAGTTCTCAAAATTGCAATTCAGGTTACCTTAACTATATGGAATAGTAAAATTACACAAGATTAATCACCCAATTAGGCAAATTATAGATTCAAAATGCTCAATACTTTCAAATCTTAACTATTTCTTAAGTCACACCTTCAAGAGTTGTTAGAAGAACCACTTTTCATTATAAAAAACTCCTCAACCCTAAAGTGTAAATTAGAACAGCTTCCAACCCTAGATTCTTTTATTATTGGTAGCCTAGACATAGTATCTATGTACACTAGCATTAATTTATATCAGCTTATAGAATTTTTAGCAGATGACCTGGCAGACAAAATTGCTTTTCATAATCAAGGAAAGAATTTACTTGTGGGGATTTTTGAAATGCTGATTTTTTCCTTAAAAAACAACTATTTTCAATTTGAGAAAAGACTATTCTTCCAAAAGTCTGGATTAGCAATGGGCTCCCCCAATCTCCACACTTTTGGCAAATTACTATGTAGGAAAGCTGGAAGAAAAGATACTGGTTCAGCCCTCATACTTTTGCCTTTATCACAGAGATATGGATGATATCTTATTCATTTTAGATAGCAAGGATGAAAATCTTCCAGAAAAATTTCTAAGGTGCTTTAATGAATTAGATGATTCCCGTAAGTTCACTTTGGAGGTTCAAACTGAAGGAAACTGAAACTTCTTAGATTTGACCATCTATGTCCAGGAAGATAAGTTCCTCGCAAAAATGTACAAAAAGCCTTTGGATACAAACAAAATACTAGATTTTAACTCCGCTCATCCATATTCAATGAAGAAAAATGTTGCAAACCAATTTTTCAACAAAACAAAACAAAACAAAATAATTTGGTCTCCTCAGAAGATATGAAAAAAGCCCACATGGATGATCTGGAAGTAATGCTAACAAAAACTAACTACCCAAAAAAGGAAATAGATAAATTGCTCAAACAAGATAAACAAAAAAATACAAGCAAGCAGGATTTCAGGTTCACAAGAAAAATTACGTATCAAAAAGGTTTGTTTGAATCTTTAATGAGAATAAGCAGTAAATCTGATATTAGATTAGCTCCCAGTTTAGACAACAAGCTTAAAATTTTTTGGCCTAGCTTGGTTAAAAAAGATGAAAACTTGTTAAAAATGCAAGGAGTCATTTTAACCTGCAGCTGTGGAAAATACTTCATAGGAGAAACAGGTAGTAGGCTGGAAACTCGTATTGTGGGACACAAGGCAGCAATAAAAATTTGTTCAAACAAGACAGGATTAGACAGACACATTAGAGAAACCAGGCTCCACATGGACTGGGACTCTTTGACTGTCATTGGACATCAATCCAACTTCCTGAAGCGAAAATTGAAAGAGGGACTTGAAATTGGAAAATACCAGAACTTCATCATTAATGACTGTAAGAAGTTTTCACTGCCTAACATCTGGCAAGACATTTTGGAAAATCGCCATAACCATTAGGGTTGACCGTAACTGAAGACTGTGATGAAGATTGAGCGAAAGACTGCCTGACAAAGGAGAGGAGTTCTCTCTGAAAATTTGCAGAAATTTTAAAAATATACCTAGTAAATCCCATAAAAAAGTTAACTAGTCTGAACAAATCTTTTCCAGTTCTCTTTAAGCACTGGACCAACAAAAAATAAGTCAAAGAAATATGTTTATCAATGCTGTTTTTTCAGATAACACTGTTGTGCCATGTGTGGGACTCATTTTAACTTTCATGCAGGATATAAAACCAACCATTGTAGATTGATTATACATGCCAGAAATTAATACCTTAGATGTCAAATATTTGACTGTTTCACTTTCTTTAAAAAGGAGAAGTTCTAATAAAACTGTCACACTTTAACCCAAATGAAAGATATATAGATAGCATGTTTTGATTAATGAGATAAAGAAAAAAGTCTGAAGTTTTTCAGCTCGTAACTTTTCTGGTGGCAGGAACTTTGAAGCAGACAGGAACAATTTTTGTTGGCATGTGTCATGCAAAACTAGCCTAAAAGAGTCTTGTCTTCCTTCACAGTGGCAAAGATTTCGTGAAATCATCTGTCATCAAGGTGTGGGAGGTGTTTACTAAGGTAATCAAAATGACAGTGTTTCTGCAAAGACAGCTCTTGTGGGCTTTTGTTTGAGGTGCTGTTTCAGAAGGAGATAAAGAACAAAGCCCCTGAGAGGGAAGTGTGACCTTCACCAACTCACGAAAACCTAAAATTACACCAAGAATTTAATAATTCGAGATTACTGCTGCAATAATTTTGAGAACAAATACTGTTTCTGCAATATGATGCTGCATTAGTTATACATTGTTTTATTTTATACACAAATGCCCATGTAAATGCAATCCTTTTTTGAGGATCAGTTAAATTATATTCTATGAACAATTATGAATAATGGATTTGCAAATTATTGTGATATTGAACGAGGTTTTATGTAAAATTAACACTGACATGATATCTCTTCTACTGTTAACTCTTTCATAGATGACCAAATTATCAAAGAAGAATTTTTTAATCTTTTAATTATTAGAACAATGTAGGGTTTTTTTCCACTAAATTACATTCAGTAGCTTTGAATGCATGTACACAAATTCTCACTTTTTGACTTCACGTAAATATACCCGAGGAAAAAATGCAATTATTTGCGTGAATGGTACAGTTTCCTAATTGATGCGACTAATAGAGTGCGTGCAATAGTATAAAAAATTTGTTGCATTAAAAAAAGTTCTACATCAAACCTGTCCACAAAAATATTTGGGGGTCATATAAAAATTGCACTTTTGACTGCTCCATGACTGCATACAGAGATCAGTTATCTGACTTAAAAATAGTTTCCACAATTTCATGTGTTTTCTTGGTGGTAATATTAAATTACAGCAAATATTTATTGTGAATACATTTCTGTGATTATACAGTTCCATAAGCAAAACTATAAGAAATTATTATGGTGTGCCGGGTACACACTTTTTTATTTGGATGGAAACAGAATACATACACAAATATTGTTTATTAATAAATAAACTGATTTACAGAAAAAAATATGTTTAATCAATGCATTCCTCCAGTTTTTAGTTATGCATCAGAGACTTAGACCTTAATCAAAAAAGACACACATAGGCTGCAAACTACTGAAAGAAGCACGGAGAAGTACACTGAAGTGCCAGAAAAACTGATACACCAGTCTAATACTTGGTAGGTCCCCCACAGGAGCGCAGGACTGCAGAAATATGATGGGGCATGGACTCTACTAGCTTCTGGAAATATGCTGTAGGCAATGCACACCATACTTCCTGCAGAGCATTCCACAATTTGGGTGTATTCCGAGGTCTCGGATTCTTGTGTTTGATAGCGCGTTGCATGGCATCCCAAATGTGTTTTATCACGTTCAGATCTGGGGACTTGGGTGGGAATGGCAACACCTCAAACTCAGATGAATGCTCCTCTAACCATAGTGGTGTCTCAACACTTGTGTGGAGGTGCATTAGCCTGTTGGAACAGGCCCATGAATGCAGGACATGAACGGGTGTACCTCGTCAGAAAAGATGCGCACATAGCGTTGGCTGGTCACAGACGTTTGTAGACATACCAGGGGTCCCAGTGAAGTCTAGCTAAACACACCCCATACCATTACAAACCCCCACCAGCTGGTATAGTTCCCTGTTGACAAGCCGGATCCATGGCTTCATGGGGTTTGAGACAAAAATGAATCCTTCCATCTGCCCGATACAGTTGGAAACGCGAGTCATCAGACCAGGCTACTTGTTTCCAGTCATCAAGTGTCCAGTGGCAGTGCTGCCATGCCCAAGCAAGGTGCATAGCTCTGTGTCGTGCATTCATCAAGGGGACTTGAGTTGGGTGTCGGCTCCCAAAGCCCATATCATGCAGGGTATGTTGCACAGTCCGGACGCTGATGCTTGAAGCTCCAGCATTGAATTCTGATGATACCTGCAAGAGTGTTGCACGCCTATCACGTGAAACGATTCTTGACAGCAGACGATGATCATGTTCACCCAATGTCTTTTTATGGCCACACTGGTATCGTAGGTTGGAGATTTTGCCGGAATTATTGTAGTCACAGTACACCCTTGCAATGGTTGTCCGTGAAAATCCGAACTTTGTTTTTACATCTGAAATACTATGGCCCATCTCATGAGTGCCAACTATGACACCCCCTTGAAAATAGCATAAATCGTTTTTACTTGTCATTCTCATGCCGAAAACAGCTCTGACAGCTGGCAAGGATGTCTATCACATTATATATGTACTGGCAGATGCAACCGAGTACGTGCATAGGTGACATTGCTATGTATTTTGCTTAAGCTCGTCTGTACCAGTTTTTCTGGCACTTCAGTGTACATGTTTCATGTAACCAGGAAGGATAAGAAGAGCTCGTGGATCATAAAAATGACAGGAGTTAATGACATCATGATCAAGGTAAAATCCCAGAAGTGGCAATGAGCTGAACATATTACTAGAAGAACTGACAACCATTGGACAACTGAAATACTAGACTGGATTCCAAGAAACAGCAAACGACTCAAAGGATGGCCATTCAGAGATGGGTAGACAATATTTGAAAGGAGTGCCAGAGGAGACCGCTTCAAAACAGAAAGGTGGATGAAACTTGGGGAGTCCTTCATCCATCAGTGCATTGACAATGGTCGACAATGATGACATACAGTATATATATATATATATATATATATATTTCACAATGTATGTCTTGAGCCAGTCTCCCTCATGTCACCATGGCATAACCCTTGAGCCTGCCTCACTCACCCACCCATATATATGGGCGGGATGTAAGGTCAGGTGATGCGCAACATCACAGCCTCTCCTTGAAAAATGTCAACCCCGTCTTCTCGTGGTGCATCCTGTTCCCACTAAAGGGGCTCTGACGACCGCCAATAGCGGTATAACTATACCATCGGGATCAGAGGAAATTCTATCCCACACTCACCAACCCGCTTGGCCAGCGTGGTGAGTTATGGCCAAACCCCTCCAAAATGATTCCACAACTTAAATCTTGGCCCTCAGTCTCCGGCAGCTGGAATGTACCTGGCCAAGGCAGCGGCCAGTGCGACATGAAGGCAGAGGGTGCTAAGAATCCCCGGAGGACCGGACTAGGCTGCCATCTGATGCTGACCTTGGCTACGTACAATGGACGCTCCCTATCTTCTGATTCAAGGCTTCTTGAATTGGAAGAGGAACTACAAAGGATCAAGTGGGACATCGTGGGGCTAAGTGAGGTAAGGAGAAAAGGAGAAGATCTCATCGAACTGAAAAGTGGACATCTCTTCTACTATCGTGGGACAGATACTGGCGGAACTAGTGGTGTTGGATTTATAATAAACAAGAAACTGAAGGATAAAGTTGTAGAAGTTGAAAGTTCCTCTGACAGAGCTGCACGACTTGTTATCCAACTCTCGAAAAGATACCAGGCTCAGATTATTCAAACTTATGCACCCACCACAAGTCATCCTGAAGAAGAAATTGAAGAATTTTACGAGGAAATTTGTCATCTAAATAATAAAGGTAAGCAGCACCTGAAAATAACTATGGGAGATTTCAATGCAAAAATAGGGCAACGGCAACAGAATGAAACTTCAGTAGGTAAATTCGGTCACGGCAACAGAAACCAGCGTGGAAATACTCTCGTTGAGTTTGCAGAGGCAGAAGGGTTTTTCATCTTGAACTCCTTCTTCAAGAAAAAGCCACACAGGAAATGGACATGGAGACATCCAAATGGGATGACAAGTGAAATTGATTTTATTATGTGTAACAAAAAATTCGTCATAGAAGACTGCAGTGTGCTAAACAAGTTCAACACAGGTAGTGACCATAGATTGGTGAGATGTAAGATGCACCTCAACACTAAACTTGAACGTGGCAAGCTCATAAGACGAACAAAATCTATTGACATAACCAACCTTAAAAAACACCATAATACCTTCAAGTTGGAACTGAAGAACAGGTTCTCTGCTTTAGAAGGCCTAACATCAGAAGAAGTGGACATCTCTGAAGTTAACAGAAAAGTAACCAAAGCTCTTATGGAAACAGCAACAAAATTAGCTGGGTCTAAGAACAAGTTGCATGTAAATAAATTATCAGGAAAAACGAAAATGTTGATGCAACAAAGAAGAGAGATGAGGACAACTAAAGAAGATGTGACTTCCAAAGTGGAATATATAGAGCTATGCAAGACAGTAAGAAAAAGTATCACTGAAGACGTAAGAAAATTCAACTGTGAACTAGTGAGGAAAGCAATTGAAAACAACCAAAGCCTAAAGATAGCAAAGGGACATCTCAGTAAGGGAAGAAAACAGATTATGGCACTGAGAAAAGAAGATGGTTCTGTAACAAGAAATAGAGGCGAAATTTTGACGAGAGTGAAAGATTTCTACTTCAAATTATATGAAAGGGATGATACATGCACTCCAGACATCATGAAAGATACCAGTACCAGAGTTCCTCCAGTCCTTCCAGCAGAAGTTGCACATGCAATCAAGAACATGAAGTGGGGAAAAGCTCCAGGAGAAGATGGAATTACTGTAGACATCATACAAGAAGCAAGTGGAGAAATTGAAACAGTACTCGCCCAAATTTTCACTCGATGCCTTAATGAAGGAAAGATACCTGAGGATTGGAACACCGCTACAATGATCCTGCTACATAAGAAAGGTGACATTGAGGATCTCGGAAACTACAGACCTATCAGCCTCCTATCAGTAGTTTATAAAATCTTCACTAAAGTTCTTTCACACCGCTTGAAGGTAACACTGGGCATGGCTCAACCGAGAGAACAAGCTGGATTCAGGAGTGGCTACAGCACAATAGATCATATCCACGTGCTGAGAGAACTAATTGAAAGAGCGAGGGAATATGAACTTCCATTGTGCATGGCTTTTATCGATTATGAAAAAGCCTTTGATTCGGTGAAACCATCAGCAGTTACAATGGCTCTGAAAACCTGCAGTATTGAAGATGCATACATTAATATTATTAATAACATCTATGAAAATGCAAGTGCAAAGATTAGGCTGTTTGAAAATACAACACACGTAAAAATTGGAAAGGGAGTGAGACAAGGTGACACCATATCTCCGAAGCTCTTTAATGCCACATTGGAGGGTGTTTTTCAGTTGCTGAGCTGGGAAAACAAGGGGATAAAGATTAATGGAGATTATTTAACCCACCTTCGTTTTGCTGATGACGTAGTCATTTTTGCAACTACCCCATCAGAGCTGCAGAGTATGATCCAGGAACTTGCTGACAAAAGTAAAGAAGTGGGATTAAAAATGAACTTTCAGAAGACAAAAGTGATGTTCAATGCTTTTACAAGAAATGAAGATTTATCGATTGATGGAGAAAAGCTGGAGATAACAGACACGTACGTTTATCTTGGACAGCAGATATAAGGTGAGGTCACATTAATGAAGAAATTAATCGGCATACAAAACTTGCCTGGAGAGCTTTTGGAAGAAACAGCATAATTTTCAAGAGCAATATGCCATTATGTCTTAAAAGAAAAGTAATTGATCAATGCATCCTTCCAGTGCTTACGTATGGTGCAGAGACGTTAAACTTAACTAAAAGAGACATACAAAGGCTGAAGACAACTCAAAGTAGCATGGAGAGGTGCATGCTTGGTGTAACCAGGAGAGATAAGAAGAGGAACTCGTGGATCCGAAAAATGACAAGAGTGGAAGACATCATGATCAGAGTAAAATCCCTGAAATGACAATGGGCTGGACATACTGCCAGAAGGACAGATCATCGATGGACAGCCAAAATTTTAGATTGGATTCCAAGGGACAGGGAAAGACCCAGAAGAAGACCACATGGGAGATGGGTGGATGAAATTCGAAAGTATGCAGGGGTGACATGGAGGAGACTGGCACAAGACAGACCGTTGTGGAGGAAACTTGGGGAGACCTTCGTCCAGCAGTGGATTGATAATGGTTGACAATGATGATGTTATATATTTCACAATGTATGTCTTGAGCCAGTCTCCCTCATGTCACCATGGCATAACCCTTGAGCCTGCCTCACCCACCCACCCATATATATGGGCGGGTCTGTCTGTGAGTATGAGAAATGTCATTATTGTTGATGATAAGGGCTTAGAATTATATGGGGGTGGCAAGAAATATCCTCTACTGCAACTTTAAGGCAGAATAATTGTTCCCCTTTCTCCAATATCTTTTATCTTAAGGATTCCATGTAGGCACTGTATAATTGCGAATTTTAAGAACAATAAAATTGTCCATTGGATAAATACATAGTTGCAAAAATCTAAATTTGTGTGGTATTTATTCTTCCCCAGTCAGCTGTAAGATAAATGTCTTCTTTCCATTCCAGTGTATGAAAAATGGTACATTTCTCTTTCTGTCATACATTAAAAGTTATTTCAACAACAATATGCAACAGAGCGATAATTTCCCTTTTTTTCAAAAAGCATTTTCCCCCTTGGACTAAACACTAAGAAACAAATCAGTCGTTCCATTAAATTATATTTATCATTTTTTTTCCAATTTTTAAAACTTTTTGTTTGTGCTCATTCTCCAAGCAAATGAGAAAAAAACATTTTGTCAATCAGAAAGTTTTGTTTTCTTTTTCTTAATTGCAATCTAAATGTAGAAATTATCTGCTCTACTGGCAAAAAGTATTGAAAGCAATAAAACGCTGAACATTTTGCTCTAACCATTTAAAAGAACTAGCAGACTACAATATTAAAGAACAAAAATCACACTCAGCTTTTAGTGATTTTTCACCCAGGTCCAAAATAAGGAATGCACCAAATAAAGAAAGTTAAAATAGAAGGACAAAGTACCTAGCAGCTCTTCAAAATTGCCAATGTTTCTACCTAGGGCATTTCCCTCATTTTAACAATAGGTCCTAGTAGGGAGACTAATTTCTTTCCATCCCCCACACAAGTTTCCTTTTCTGACAGAAAGACGAACCTTCCTTTCCTCACAGAAAGATTAAGAACTAAACCACGGCCATTGTTAATGTGAGAAATTCACGTTAACAATGGCCATAGTTTAGTTCTTAATGCTGGGGGAAAGAAAATTTACATATACATGTGTTCTCACCACTATGAGCTCAAAAAGTTTCTAACACAGTATTGCGCTCTCGCCGCTTTTGAACAGGTTTTCGATGGACATATTACTGCATCGTCACCACTTTGTGCACAGAAATCTCCTAACACATAAATGCATAAGATAAACAGTAAGAGATGAGCACAAAAATACACCAAGTTAATGAACTTAGAAACAAATCCTTAGGTTTTTTTATTGGTGAAGGAAACAAGTTGGTATAGCCGAGGTTTCACGCACAAATGTGTGGTTTTGTCAAAGCTGATTAAAATTTAACTAATGCAGAAAGAATCATCAGTGATCATTAACATTTGAAAATATATACATACATATACTTACAAATGAAATGAGAAACTCACCGTCTATGTATGATATTTAATAAAATACGAAAGATATTTACAGTTAAAATACCCCACTAGCACTTTCGGGGTAGCATTTACCCCATCATCAGGTGGAACAGAGGCAATGTAGTACCCTTTTATGTAGTTGTGCAACATGGGTATAAGTCATCAAACGTCGCATGGGTCGTGACCGTTGCCATTATAACAGCGTAAAGAGTATAATTTCACAAGTTATTAGTTTAATATATCAGTACAAGGATTTGTTACAAATACCAAGTTATGATCAATTTTTATATATTGTTGGAACTGTAAATATATATTACTATAATTTAAAGTTCATGTTAGTAATACGCTCTTTACAAATTCTTGATATGTCCACAGGCAAGTAGTCATTACAGCATTTGTCCCCTAAAGCTTCGATATACATACTTTCAACAAAATGCAGCGAATGTATATATGCTGGAGTGTCCAGTAGCCTAACGTTTTTCCAGTCTGGTTGTAGAATTCCATTTACCACATTCCTTGATAAAGCTGTGTTATTGCTGTTGGTTCGGATATCGTATTTGTGTTCCTGGACACGGATACCCAAACTTCTTCGTGTCAAGCCTACGTAGTTGCTAAAATGTTCTCCTGTTGAGGAGTCCAGCGGTGGAATATTATACACACCCCATTTGTTCATGATATCTGTTGTTTTTCTATCCTTTTTAACTGATGACAGGAGGTTCTTCGAGCGGGTGCCGAATTGTTTATTATGTTTCGAACAGATACGAGATAGTGTGTTAGTGATATGGGGGTGCTGGTCCAATGCTCCTACGAATTAAATCGTTTGTTAGGCCTCGTATCTGGCTTCAGATTAATAGTTCGTTCACTGGATATTTTAGTGTATAACCTATTAATCATTGTCCTGGAGTATCCATGTTTATCCGCTAATTTAAAAATGAACTGTATGTCAGACTGGAAATGACTATCATTTGAAGAATGCGTGAAGGCTCTTCTAAAAAGAAAATTGATAGCAGAACATTTTTGTGGAGTTGGATGTGAAGAATTAAATGGAACAATGCTGTTACAATCTGTAGGCTTTCGATAGACACAAAAGGACAGTGAGTTAGTATTTGAATCATGAAATAAACGAAAATCCAAAAAAGGTAGAGATAAATTAGATTCAAGTTCTATCGTGACCCCGATAGTAGGGAATACTGACGATAGTGCGTCAGCGAATTGTTTTAAATCATCCTTTGAGTGCGGCCAAAACACAAGAATGTCGTCGACGTACCCAAGGTAAAAACTGGGAACTAAAGGGAATTCATTGAGAACTTTGTTCTCAATGTATTGTAGTAGGATTTCTGCTAAAACTGCGGAAAGTGGGGATCCCATGGGGGAACCTTCGGTTTGTAAATAGATTCTGTCAAGAAATTTGAAATATGAACGCCGTTTGACTAAACGAAGTGCATTCATAATAGCTGAGATTTCAGTAGTGGGAACATTAATTTCAGCAAGTTTGGCCTCTATGATATGATGAGTGGCATCCACAGGTACATTAGGGTACAGTGAAACCACATCTAGAGAGGCTAAAATGAAAGGGCCAGCATGTGCCTGAATCATTCTGATCCTTTCTATTGCCCTAGTGGAGCTTTTAATAGAATACGGGGAGCTCTCTGCTAACTTAGCCAAATATAGGGAAGAGCTTTTTTCAAGCGGTCGAGTAGGGCTAACATAGCCCGCGACCAAAGGTCTAATAGGTAGCCCTCTTTATGTAGTTCAACACGCCCAAAGATATTGGGCACACGACAACCAGGTGGGGGAATAAAAGCTTTAGAAAAAACCTTCAGGAAAGTTATAAGTAAAGCGCGGAAGTTGAGGCAAAATGCCTTAAAATGCCTTTTTTGCCTTTTCGGCTCATATTTGAAGAAAATGCCTTTTTATGTTTTTAATGCCTTTTTTTGCCTATACTCAACAAATGCACTATTAAAAAATGATTTCTTCTTAAGAATGCGATAAAATCAAAGTTTTGATAACAATCTAGCATGCAGTACGTAGCCTTTTTTTGCCTATACTCAACAAATGCACTATTAAAAAATGATTTCTTCTTAAGAATGCGATAAAATCAAAGTTTTGATAACAATCTAGCATGCAGTACGTAGCGTTTCCGGGTAAACACGTAACTTTTTTTTTAAGTTATTTATTTCTTTTAAAAACTCTTTTTTAGGGTATAGGTGTACAAACCATAAGGTAGGTGGCATTTTCTCCAAAATGAAATCACAATCAGTAGACATCTGAAAGTAAACACGAGTACAATCGGTACTTTAAAAACGAGGCACTCCAATTTAAGCAGCGGTGGCAGACGCATGCGCAGAGTCTGCGATGGTCGGCATCTCATTTTATGTTTTGCTCTCCCTACAATCCTAGATGATAGATTCTGTGCATGGCGGAAGTAGCCGAATCCAGTCAGATAACATTGTAACCAATCAAGCTAAAGTGAAAGCCAAGAATGCACGCACACACATAAGACCTTGAACGTAAGTGCAAAACAAGGGAGGAAGATCCTCTTAGTTCGCTACCCCCAATAGATCTCGCCATGCGTCCAAGTGACACAATAATGCCGAAAACTGCTTCTTCAACCAGTGCTAAATTAAGTCAGTATGTTCAAGAGTATGGAAGTGATATCTTGTCCACTGATGGAATGGTGTTTTGTAAAATATGCGATACAAAACTGAATTACGAAAAGAAATTCTTCATTTCACAACATTTGGCAACAGCTAAACATAAAGCTGCTGTTATTCGGAAGATTGGTGAAAAAAAGACATGTTTGATTTCGTCATTCGCTTCTACTTCGAGCAAGCAGTCACAGTTTGCAAGTGATTTGTGCCATGCTTTTATAGATGCTGGAATACCTTTGTGGAAGCTCGAAAATAATTCACTGAAGAATTTTTTGGAGAAATATATACAAAGGAAAATATTCCATGCGAAGCAACTTTGCGGAAAACATACTTAGATTCCTGCTACGTCGGTATAATGAAAGAAATACGAGACGATGTCGGGGATAAAAATATCTGGAGCAGTATCGATGAGACAACAGACGCCACGGGAAGGTATGTGGCAAATGTTGTTATAGGTACAATGGAACCTGCTCAGCCCTTAACTATCTACTTACTTAAATCAGAACAACTTCCAAAAACAAATAGTAGTACGATTTCTCAGCTTTTTGGCCTCTTCATTAGCTCTTCTTTGGCCTGGCGGAATAAAGTATGAAAATGTACTATTGTTTTTAACAGACGCAGCTCCTTATATGAAAAAGGCTGCCCACAGCCTGAAAGTTCTCTTTCCAAAAATGCTTCAATTAACTTGTTTGGTTCATGCTCTCCACAGAGTAGCGGAGGAAGTATGTGGGTTATTTCTGGATATTGATGCGTTAGTGAGTAATGTGAAGAAAATTTTCCTTAAAGCTCCTCATCGAGTTCACTTATTCAAAGAGATGGAACCAAATCTTGCTTTACCGCCTAAACCGATTTTGACAAGTTGGGAAAATATGGATATCAGCCGCTGTATATTACGCAAATAATTTGAACAAGATTGCTGAAATTGTTAACAGTTTTCAAGAGGATGAATCCTGTGCAATACGCAATGCTCAACAGATACTAGCTAAAGATTCCATTCGTAACTATTTAACTTTTATTCAAGCACACTTTACACAGTTGCCCGATACGATTACTTTGCTGGAAAAAAGGAACGAAACGTTAGTGAATGCCTTGAAAATATTAAATGATGTAGTTAGTACAATTAAATGTGTTCCCGGGAGAAAGGGTCAAATCGTGAGTGAAAAATGTCAACGAGTTCTTTCAGCAAATAATGACTTGGAGAAAATCAAAGTCATCGCTGAAATACTCCAAGGTGAAAGTTCAACTTCTATTGAAATGGATCCTACAACTGCCTCATGTTTCAAATACGCCCCCATTATCTCCGTAGAAGTTGAAAGATCATTTTCGCTTCTAAAACATATCCTAAGTGACAGAAGGCAGAGATTCACGTTCGACGGTTCGAACATTAAAAAAAACACCTAGTACTTATGTGTAACCGCAAAAATAAGTAAGTGATTATCTGATAAATGATTTTGCCAATTCAGTTTAACACCTGTGTATGATTCAGATTTTTTCGACCACTTCTATAAATGCCTATTTTCGATGCCTATTTTGATGCTTTATTTCGCTTATTTGCCTGCCTATTTTTAGCATTTTTACTGCCTCAACGTCCAGGCTTTAGTTATAAGAATTCTTCAATCGAGTTTATGCTGCACATGTTGATTTTGCTGGTTCACACTTAACTACTCTGTGCGGAATAGAAGATATGGCTTCAAGCATTTTATCCTTATAGCATGAGCTATCCAATATGACCGTCTGATGTGTCTTGTCAGCGGCCAAAATTGAAATTTCATTATTTCTAAGCTCGGCTAGCTGCTGTTTTTCTTCATGATATATTAATGATAGTTTAGGTTGTTGCTGTGGTTTGCCTCTTCATAGTAGTTATCAATATGTAAGCGTGTAACATCATGTTCAGCTTCAGGTAAGTTTTTGATAATATGCTCTACTTGTGGGACTGACTGTCTGAAAAACGTTAACTTTGTGCCTCGGATATGCGAATTTGGTTCCTCTCTACAAATGACTATCATTCTTCAAATGATAGTCATTTCCAGTCTGAGATACAGTTCATTTTTAAATTAGCGGATAAACATGGATACCCCAGGATGATGATTAATAGGTTATATACTAAAATATTCAGTGAACGAACTATTAATCTGAAGCCATATAGAAAGCCTAATAAATGATTTGTAGGAGCATTGGTCCAGCACCCCCATATCACTAACACACTATCTTGTATCTGTTCAAAACATAATATACATAATATCTAACCCTTGAATGTCACTACGTGGCTTATTATAATGAATTCTTTGCAAGATACCATAGAAATCGCATCATAACTCTGTTCCTCACGTTTTTAAAAATGGTTCGTTAAAAATCACCATGTCCAGACTCCATAGCTTCCTATTTAATCAGTGGGTGTCATACTGTGAGTGAATGATATATTTATTAAAATATGAACTAAAATCAATTCCTAGAAATGAGGACATATATATAAAAAAAAAAAAAGGTGACAAGGCTATTATTTTATTCTCATTTCTAGGAATTAATTGTTTTTAAGTTCATATTTTAATAAATATATCATTCACTCACAGTATGACACCCACTGGTTGAATAGGAAGCTATGGAGTCCTGACGTCGTGATTTTTAACGAACCATTTTTAAAAACGTGACGAACAGAGGAATTACGGGATTTCTATGATATCTTGCAAAGAATTCACATAATATACAATTCGGCACCCGCTTGAAGAACCTCCTATCATCAGTTAAAAAGGATCGAGCAACAACAGATATTATGAACAAATGGGGTGTGTATAATATTCCACTACTGGACCCCTCAACAGGAGAACATGTTAGCAACTACGTAGGCTCAACGCGAAGAAGTTTGGGTATCCATGTTCAGGAACACAAATACGATATCCGAACCAACAGCAATAACACAGCTTTATCAAGGAATGTGGTAAACAGAATTCTACAACCAGACTGAAAAAACGTTATTCTACTGGACAATCCAGCATATATACATTCGTTGCATTTTGTTGAAAGTATGTATATTGAAGCTTTAGGGGACAAATGCTGTAATGACTACTTGCCTGTGGACATATCAAGAATTTGGAAACAGCGTATTACTTACCTGAACTTTAAATTATAGTAATATATATTTACAGTTCCAACAATATATAAAAATTGATCATAACTTTGTATTTGTAATGAATCCTTGTACTGATATGTTAAACTAATAACTTGTGAAATTATACTCTTTACACTGTTATAATGGCAACGGTCACGATCCATGCGGCGTTTGATGACTTATACCCATAATGCATCGTTGCACAACTACATAAAGGAGTACTACATTGCCTCTGTTCCACCTGATGATGGGGTAAATGCTACCCCGAAAGTGCTAGTGGGGTATTTTAACCGTAAATATCTTTTGTATTTTATTAAATATCGTACATAGACGGTGAGTTTCTCATTTCATTTGACGTATTGTACGAAGTCATCATTTTATTCTTACATATACTTTCATTAAGTTCACCTTGTTCAGAATGGGAAAAAGCACGAGACAAAATGTCAAAAAGGGGAATACAAAGCGTAATGAAAATTCGGTCTTAACATTTCAAGAAATCCGTCCATAGAGGCTGCAGGTCACAGGAAACAGTATCGTTGCATGCAGAAGTCGTTGTGAGAATTTCAACTGATTCTCTGTAGGTGGTTTCGAAATGAGTGGTGTATGGTGCTATCTGTTTATATCTTGTCCACTGTGGTATTGCGTTTCTTTGGCAAACTTCTCTGGAGAGGGCAGAGTTGAGGGCCTCATTTCTCACATTTCTTTTGTGCTCTGTCACTCTAGTACTAGTAACAAATGATCTTTTAGTCATCCCTATGTAGCACTTTTGTGTTTCATCAGGATATTCTAGTGGAATGGAGTAAACACCAGCTTTTTGGTCAAGGCAAACTTCTCTCATGGGGGAGAGCATATTCATAACTGAGGTAGTTGTTCTAATGCCGATGTCCATTCCTAGTTTCTTTAAGCCATTTTTTATAACAAACGTGAAGCCAGGGATGTATTGTAGTGATCTTATAAAGTCTAGATGGTGCTTGTGGATCGGTGCATTAATGCGGTTCTTTACTTTATCAAGGATCGAAATTATGAGTTCTCTCCAAAACCAGCAGATGCTGGTTTGATTAAAGATGTTTCTAATGTCTATTTCTTTGGCTTCATTATCTGAAGAAAACTGGATTGCTCTTCTTAGACAAGATCGAAATACGCTGGTTTTATATTCCAAAGGTGGAAATGTGTCAGACGCAGGAAAATCTTTGATGAGATGATCACCAGGATTAATATGATTGTGCAAAGAGAACGAGATATTTTAACCAAGCGGCATGATCGAAAGCTATTTCAACTACGTTGGCAACAACTTGGAGATACGAGAAATGAAAAATATAGAATTCTGTTCGTTAACTTATCAAGCAAAGTTCTTACAAAAGAAGAAACTGAAGTGTCGGAAAAGCGTCCAAAATTTTGCTTTTATAAGAGTCAATCTGAGAAAGATTTAATGCCAGCTATTGAAAGTTTATTGGCTAAAGCAATCCAGTTAGTGAGAAAGATTTAATCCCAGCTATTGAAAGAGTCAATCTGAGAAAGATTTATATCCCAGCTATTGAAAGTATATTGGCTAAAGCAATCCAGTTTTCTTCAGATAATGAAGCCAAAGAAATAGAAATTAGAAACATCTTTGATCAAGTAGCATCTGCTGGTTTTAGAAGAGTACTCATAACTTCAATCCTTGATAAAGTAAAGAACTGCACTAATGCACCGATCTACAAGCCCCATCTAGACTTTATAGGGATCACTACAATACATCCCCGGCTTCACATTTGTTATAAAAAATGGCTTAAAAAAACTAGGAATGGACATCGGCATTAGAACAACTACCTCAGTTATGAATATGCTCTCCCCATGAGAGAAGTTTGCCTTGACCAGAAAACTGGTGTTTACTCCATTTCACTAGAATATCCTGACGGAACGCAAAAGTGCTACATAGACAGGGCCTGAAAAATACTATGCCCGAGATGCCCAGGGCATGTAAATTATTGGCCTGGGCAAGTAAAAATGAAATCTAGTTGCCCAATCGGGCAACTAGGTTTAAAGAAAACAAGTTAGTAAAATCATGCAATGCATTGATTATAATACGCTTTCCAACATACCAGAAATCATTACTCAAGTTATGAGGATAATGGCTGTGGAATAAATCTCGGTCCTGAGCCCCGACCTTTGATCCCATTTTGATTATATTTAACAGAACCGGTTCAGTGTACCTCCGAAATAACATGATAAAGTTTTGTCACAATGGAAGCCTTTTTATGTAAGTTATGATGCATAAGGGCTATGGAATAGATTCCGCTCCTGTGTTCTAACCTTTGACCCCATTTCCAATAGGGTTTGTTCTCAGATGGTCCCCTACCACATACTAAAATTTAATCGAAATCGAACCTTTTTTTACGTTAGTTATGATGCATAAGAGCAGTGGAATGGATCCTGCTTCTACGTCGTGACCTTTGACCCCATTTTCGATAGGGTTCGTTCCCAGGTGGTCCCCTTCCACATACTAAAAGTTAATCGAAATCGAACGATTTTTACGTGCGTTATCGTGCGGAAGGACAGACGCACACAATGCGTGACGTAATGAGGCAGATGGGAATCGCAACCATCTTCTCGCAAGAGTGTGACGTCATAAAACTTTAATAGGATCCACACACAATGCATGACGTAATGAGACAGATGGCGTGACCGTGCGCCAACATTTCAAGCGTGAGATTATGATGCCATAAGATCGTCCCCAGGTGGTCCCCTACCACATAATAAAATTTCATCGAAATCGAACCATTTTTACGCACGTTACGATGCATAAAGGCAATGGAATGCATTCCACTTCTATGTCCTGACCTTTGACCCCACTTCACCCATTTTCAATAAAGTTGATTCCCAGGTGGTCCCCTGCAATATACTAAAATTTCATCGACATCAAACCATATTTATGCAAGTTATGACGCATAAGGGCAATGGAATGGATCCCGCTCCTATGCCGTGACCTTTGACCCCATTTCGTCCATTCATCCCCAGGTGGTCCCCTACCACATACTAAAACTTCATCGAAATCGAACCATTTTTATGCGAGTTATCGTGCCGACGGATGGACAAAGCTTTAGCATATCATCATCATCATCATTGTCAACCATTATCAATCCACTGCTGGACGAAGGTCTCCCCAAGTTTCCTCCACAACGGTCTGTCTTGTGCCAGTCTCCTCCATGTCACCCCTGCATACTTTCGAATTTCATCCACTCATCTCCCATGTGGTCTTCTTCTGGGTCTTTTCTTGTCCCTTGGAATCCAATCTAAAATTTCGGCTGTCCATCGATGATCTGTCCTTCTGGCAGTATGTCCAGCCCATTGCCATTTCAGGGATTTAACTCTGATCATGATGTCTTCCACTCTTGTCATTTTTCGGATCCACGAGTTCCTCTTCTTATCTCTCCTGGTTACCCCAAGCATGCACCTCTCCATGCTGCTTTGAGTTGTCTGCAGCCTTTGTATGTCTCTTTTAGTTAAGGTCCACGTCTCTGCACCATACGTAAGCACTGGAAGGATGCATTGATCAAACACTTTTCTTTTAAGACATAATGGCATATTGCTCTTGAAAATTATGCTGTTTCTTCCAAAAGCTCTCCAGGCAAGTTTTGTACGCCGATTAATTTCTTCATCAATGTGACCCTCACTTGATATCTGCTGTCCAAGATAAACGAACGTGTCTGTTATCTCCAGCTTTTTTCCATCAATCGATAAATCTTCATTTCTTGTAAAAGCATTGAACATCACTTTTGTCTTCTGAAAGTTCATTTTTAATCCCACTTCTTTACTCTTGTCCGCAAGTTCCTGGATCATACTCTGCAGCTCTGATGGGGTAGTTGCAAAAATGACTACGTCATCAGCAAAACGAAGGTGGGTTAGATAATCTCCATTAATCTTTATCCCCTTGTTTTCCCAGCTCAGCGACTGAAAAACACCCTCCAACGTGGCATTGAAGAGCTTCGGAGATATGGTGTCACCTTGTCTCACTCCCTTTCCAATTTTTACGTGTGTTGTATTTTCAAACAGCCTAATCTTTGCACTTGCATTTTCATAGATGTTATTAATAATATTAATGTATGCATCTTCAATACCGCAGGTTTTCAGAGCCATTGTAACTGCTGATGGTTTCACCGAATCAAAGGCTTTTTCATAATCGATAAAAGCCATGCACAATGGAAGTTCATATTCCCTCGCTCTTTCAATTAGTTCTCTCAGCACGTGGATATGATCTATTGTGCTGTAGCCACTCCTGAATCCAGCTTGTTCTCTCGGTTGAGCCATGTCCAGTGTTACCTTCAAGCGGTGTGAAAGAACTTTAGTGAAGATTTTATAAACTACTGATAGGAGGCTGATAGGTCTGTAGTTTCCGAGATCCTCAATGTCACCTTTCTTATGTAGCAGGATCATTGTAGCGGTGTTCCAATCCTCAGGAATCTTTCCTTCATTAAGGCATCGAGTGAAAATTTGGGCGAGTACTGTTTCGATTTCTCCACTTGCTTCTTGTATGATGTCTACAGTAATTCCATCTTCTCCTGGAGCTTTTCCTCTCTTCATGTTCTTGATTGCATGTGCAACTTCTGCTGGAAGGACTGGAGGAACTCTGGTACTGGTATCTTTCATGATGTCTGGAGTGCATATATCATCCCTTTCATATAATTTGGAGTAGAAATCTTTCACTCTTGTCAAAATTTCTCCTCTATTTCTTGTTACAGAACCATCTTCTTTTCTCAGTGCCATAATCTGTTTTCTTCCCTTACTGAGATGTCCCTTTGCTATCTTTAGGCTTTGGTTGTTTTCAATTGCTTTCCTCACTAGTTCACAGTTGAATTTCCTTACGTCTTCAGTGATACTTTTTCTTACTGTCTTGCATAGCTCTATATATTCCACTTTGGAAGTCACATCTTTAGTTGTCCTCATCTCTCTTCTTTTTTGCATCAACATTTTGGTTTTTCCTGATAATTTGTTCACATGCAACTTGTTCTTAGACCCAGCTAATTTTGTTGCTGTTTCCATAAGAGCTTTGGTTACTTTTCTGTTAACTTCAGAGATGTCCACTTCTTCCGATGTTAGGCCTTCTAAAGCAGAGAACCTGTTCTTCAGTTCTAACTTGAAGGTATTATGGTGTTTTTTAAGGTTGGTTATGTCAATAGATTTTGTTTGTCTTATGAGCTTGCCACGTTCAAGTTTAGTGTTGAGGTGCATCTTACATCTCACCAATCTATGGTCACTACCTGTGTTGAACTTGTTTAGCACACTGCAGTCTTCTATGACGAATTTTTTGTTACACATAATAAAATCAATTTCACTTGTCGTCCCATTTGGATGTCTCCATGTCCATTTCCTGTGTGGCTTTTTCTTGAAGAAGGAGTTCAAGATGAAAAACCCTTCTGCCTCTGCAAACTCAACGAGAGTATTTCCACGCTGGTTTCTGTTGCCATGACCGAATTTACCTACTGAAGTTTCATTCTGTTGCTGTTGCCCTCTTTTTGCATTGAAATCTCCCATAATTATTTTCAAGTGCTGCTTACCTTTATTATTTAGATGACAAATTTCCTCATAAAATTCTTCAATTTCTTCTTCAGGATGACTTGTGGTGGGTGCATAAGTTTGAATAATCTGAGCCTGGTATCTTTTCGAGAGTTGGATAACGAGTCGTGCAGCTCTGTCAGAGGAACTTTCAACTTCTACAACTTTATCCTTCAGTTTCTTGTTTATTATAAATCCAACACCACTAGTTCTGCCAGTATCTGTCCCACGATAGTAGAAGAGATGTCCACTTTTCAGTTCGATGAGATCTTCTCCTTTTCTCCTTACCTCATATACCTTACCTCATATACACTTTAGCATATACACTTCTTTAACTTACGGTTGGAAAGCGTAAAAAAAAAAAAAAAGAAGTTTGGAATGGAGAATTTTCTACTATAGAAAAAAAAAAAAAGACTTGTCACATGTTTTTCATTTTACTGCAAATCACAAGAAGTTGTATTATCATACCTGCCAACTTACGAATGTTAAAATTATTACAATTCTTCATTAAAATTAGTACAAATTAGTATAATTCTTAACATTCAAATTAGTACAGTATTTACCTACTGAATAGGTAAATTTTATTTAAAACTAAAAGCTGTAAAAGGGCATTCTGAATTTTCTGCTATAATATTTTAAGTACCTACACCAAAAATTTATTTCTATGCACAGTAGCTTATCTAGAAGCTTTTTAATAAATGGTGCTGAAATGGTATTTGAAATAAATGCCATTGATATTAGCACATTCATAAAATCAAAATATTTCCTATTTTCTAGGCAAATGAAATAATCACAAACATACAGTAGTTGAAGCAGGAAAGCATAAATGAGAATATTCTTTACCCTTTTTTTTTCTCTTGTTCAAATGGAATTTGCATCACACAGAATATTCCTACCATTCATTTGGAACATATGATGAAAACGTCTTATGTGGAGATTCCAAGGTATGGAAGTTGTTTAACTATTTTGATTACTAATCAAACACTTCATATTTCTTTTTACACATTTTATTTGCTTAAGAACATATTTACAAAATAAAAAAATAAAAACAAATTCACAATGCTTTTTTTAATAATTCATTTAGATGCCTGACTAGGCACCTTTTTTTCCTTTTCGTACAGGCCAATAATTTAAATAGCCTGGGAATCTAGGGCATAGTGTTTTGGAACCTAAGGCACAATTTTATATACAAGTAACTTTTTTTTGTTATGAGATACAATCAATGAATTCTGGAATATCAAAATTTTCACAATTTTTAAATGAATTTATATAATTTTCATTGCAGCATCATATTCATTATTGAATTACAGCTACACTTGGCTGTTAGTGCATCAGGAAGTTAGATGCAGCAGACTTTGCCTTTTTTAGGAATGTTTTATCACACTTTTGCTCATAGCAGTTTCCTTTTTGCATACTTTTCACAATCAATAAATTCTGCAAGTTGGAGTCTGACAATGAACTGTGGAACTGTGTCCTTGTTTTTTTAATGTGACTAAAAATTCGTTCACATTCTGCATTTCCACGAGGAATGGTTAGGATACATAGCATAACCGTTGCTAGTCTGTTATATTTCAAACCTTCATCCAGTGCCTTTAATTCACTTAAAAGGGCCCACTTCGTATCAATTCTTTCTTCGTTAACAATATTTGCAGGCAAATCATCTGTCTGAAGGGCACAAAATTCAGACTGGAGCTTGTCTATTGCTTCCTCTTGGCTCTCTCCATCCTTAATAGGCAACATTATGGGAAATTTATTAATAAAATACTTAACATCTGTGAACACCTGGTTTTCAAAAGAAGAAATGTTAGCAACCTGTGCATGTTTCAGAAACTCATCATTGAAGGGGAATTTGTGCAGAATGTAGTCACATAAAATATGTTCTTACAGCAGAGTAAAATGTTGATTTTTCTAAAGCCTTTAAAACCATTAATTACCTTAGATACAGCATTACCTATCAACAATTCAGAAGCATCCTTTTGATTACATTTGTCACTATATCTGATTTTCAACAATGAACAGTTTTTAATAATCTGTGGTTTAATGAATTTAACAAGTAGATCTTTGAACATGCCCATTAACAGTGATCTTAAGATGTGGATTTTAGTTGTTCACTGCAGTTACATTTGTACTTTCAAACGTGGGTATCACAAAATCCAGAAAAAGACAATATGCCTTATTAATGTCTGATGAAAGAAACAAATATCCTTTCTTGCCCGAGTTAAGATAGTTTCAGACTTCATATACTTGCCCACACCTCCAGATACTCCAACTGCTTGTGACACTGGAATATCTTTATTAGGGCCACACTTAAAGGTTTTTACACTTTGGGCATTTTTCTTTATTTTCTTTGCTGGTGGTACTTCAGTATCAGATAATGTAGAGATTTCCCTTTTCTTGATTTCAATGTTTGATGCAGGCATAGATTTTTTATTCATAGGCACACTCAGACTCATGTCTTCTGCACAGTCTTTGGATTTGGACTTTAGAATGTCAATGGGTATGTGGTGACTATCTAGGGATTTATGTTTATTTTCTTTTGCTCTGGCATCTTTCATTTGCTCTTTAAAACAGCTAACCAGTGGATCCCACTGCTCTAATAATATTTTTAGACATTTTCCCAGAGAAAGCCATCTTGTGCATACATGTTTCAGTACTTTTTTACTTCAACACCATACAACATTTGAAACTGCTTCAACTGTGTTTTTCTTTTACTACTTGACTTCAAATAATAAAAAATGTCAACCAAAATTTCACCAACAGATACTGGAAAGCTAGCAGCTCCCTTTTTGCAGCCAAGTTAATTAAGTGGCAAGGACAGCCAATTAACACCAGATCCTTTTGTGCATTTTTTAGAACTGCAGCAACACCATTTTTTGAGCCAACCATTACAGGTGCATTATCTGCACTTAGTGCAATGCAATTTTTATCTGGTATATTTCCAGATTCCAAAGTGTCTAAAAGAAGTTTGCCAATGTTCTTTCCTGTTGAATCACCTGCCAAAGCTGGCACAGCAAGCAGAGAGTAGTCAACTTTATATGCATTGGCATTATAAAAACTAACAACGACTGGGTAAAGTTGAGAATCACTGTCATTACTTCCATCTATTGCAATTGCAAATGGAGTGTTTCTCAATAAACTCAATAGAGATTCTGAATTTTTAGAAGACATTTCTGCAATAATAGCAGAAGTTTTTGTTCTTGCACTGCCATACCTTTTGGCCACTTCACATTTCGGAAACATTGCTCGGAACAAAGGACCAGCGTGGTCAGAAACTGCAATAGGTAAATTATGTTTGATGATAAAAGCAGTAAAAAAGGCATTCAGCATTTATAACATTGAATTCATTATTATCATTAGCCCTATTGATAAATGCATCAATATTAGAATTCTTTATGATACATGCTGCAAAATCACGAAGTTTTTTTGATTTAATATGCACTTTAACATCACTAATGCCTCCATGGGAAATGTTCAAATCGCAACTACAGACCGAACAAAAAGCAAAATTCTCACCTTTCCGCAACTTCACAATGAATGGGAATTTATTCGTGTAAGAATAAAAAAAAAAATTGTAAATACTGCTTGTTTGAAATTTTACCCGACAATATTCTAGTATCAACGTCAAGTCACTGCACATGCTTCGCCCAAAAAACATGAAACGAACTTTGCGACGCCAATCGCCACATACTGGTGATGAATCACTAAGGTCGCGGTTTTCTCCACTAGCTCATGTGATTTCATGACACAAATCAACTTGCTTTTGCATGGGGTGCGTTTGGTTTCTCAGCGAAGCATTGTTCAGACTCTTAGCAGTACTTATATGCAGCGATGTGATCCCGTTGGATGAGTAACATTTTTCATGCATAAAACTTTCACACACTCACAGAAATTACATGTTATTTTTACTTTTTAACATTTTCAGGAAAATTCGTACTTTGTACGGATGATTCGTACAACTTGGCAGCTATGTATTATTATTACTGAATGAATGCCAAGGCCAGGAGGATAGCGCTTCTTTAATTATATTATGCTCTACATCCAGAAATTGGGGCCATACGTAGTTTTGCTCCAGATGTTGTTTACAGTTAATGATAGGATGCATGCCTCAGATGAAACTAGCCTCCGGTGTTTAGTGACAGAATGCGTAAACTGCCCTGAAACAGGAGGACGCGGACTGATGGGCAAAACAGCCGTGCTTCATGAGGAGGGAGTGACAACAGAATATTGACTGCACAGCCCAATCAATATTCTGGGTGGGGTTGGGTCTCTGATACAACTTGCAGGAGTGAGGGAGGGGAAATGGAAGCTTTCATACTCCCCCCACGAACAACAGCGGTACTACTGAAACATAGCCTAAGTTTTGTTTAAGATTTAAGAACGAGCCTGTACACTTAGTCGGGAGAAGAGTGAAAATTACTGACACCGATAACTTACCTAATTTGTCTGAGAGAACAGTAGTTTGTGTTAGCTGCGGATATCAGTTGTATTTGGTATGGATACCATTTTTTTTTTTGAAAAAAAAAAATCCATCAATGAGGGTATATCTCATAGTAAGCAATTATGTGGAATTCCCGATCTGTCAGCGGTTCAAATTTGTCTTCTGCATTGTTGAGTGACATAATTTCAGAATCGGAATCTGTGTCGTTGGCAGAATTGAAACTTACGCAAGCGGACTATGATAAAGTGCACTCAAAAAACACCGTCGGACAGTTCAGGAATCTTGGATAAAAACATTTAATTGGCTAAAGTCAAATGACGACAAGACTATTATGTGGTGCACTGCTTGCCAAAACCATCCTAAAATTGCCGATACCACTAGCAATTTTTTCAAGAAATGGGGGGGGGGGGTCCAGGTGATAATATAGTTTAATAACTATAAGTGCACACGAGTAGTTGAACACGTAAGGATTGCCTTTGCTTCCTTTGTTTCTAAACAATTTTTGGGATATTTTATGATGCAAAATCACTTCTGTTTACACAAGAAAAAATAGTAACAGTAAATAATTTTTACATTCAAAATTGTTGAAAACTACTTAAACTAATCCAAAAATCTAGCGGATAATGCTTACCTTGGCATTACTTTCTAGCGACGGGAACATTTCTCGCACATGCTTTCCGGTCTTTGTTGATGTTATTGTCCTAAAGTCCTTTGTATGCGACGACTGGCTTTACTTCTCACACTTTTCGCTGGGTATACTCATTGGATCTTTGCCTTAGGATTCAAACACATCAATTTTTACCATTCTTTATACTCGAAATTTTCACCCATACTGTGGGTATCTTCAGGAGCGTGGCGACTTTACCACCGATGTTCGTGATTAACTTCGTGCTAATGGAGTCCGATACTCCTTGTTGCCATTCATCGGAAATACTTTCCTGGATATATTTCGTTATCAAGCCCGGCTGGCGCCATCTATGGTTCGTTAAAAACACTTTTTTTTTTTCTTCTTCTCCTATCCTGGTTTTCTTGTCTTTTTTGCCGGTTTTTCTTTTGCTGTTGTTTTTCTTGTCTTATTAGTTCTTTCCACAGGCCCGATAATGTGCTAGGGTCGTTCTGGTTACATACCCTTGCTTTATTTTTGTAGATTAATATTGCTTCTTCCCTCCTCATTTGCCTTTCCGATTTTTTATTTTTTTTAGCATTTTAATTTCATCAAACTTTGGGAATGTCCGGTTTTCCATGCAGAATTGCACTAAAGCAGTTTTGGCTTCTTTTTTTTTCCAGTTAGATATGTGTTGTTTAAGTCTTTTTTTTAATCTGTTTTTCGTACTTCCAATGTACGATATTGGGGGTATGTGTGGAATTGGAATTTCGTAGGTTCCCGATTCTTCTAGCATTTTTTCCTCTGTTTTTTTGTTGACAGTCATACTTTTCACGGTGTGCACTGAGCTTCCTAGTTGTAAGTCGTATTTAGCACAGTGCCTATTGATTTCTTTACTCACTCCTTCCAAGTATGGGAATGCTCCAATGTATTTCAATTTTTTATTTCTCATCTTCCTTTGGTTGTGCACTTCTTGGCCTTCTTTACTCTGAGTCATATGCTTTTTACTCTCATGTATCCATTTATTAATTAGCTTGCTCGGGTACCCATACTCTTGGGATATTTTCGAGATAAACTCTAGCTCTTGATTTTTTAGCCTGTTGTTAGATGTGTGTGTGTGTACGCTCGCCGTATCAAGTTTACTATGCTGTTTTTTTTATGTATCACTGGATGGTGCGACGAGTATGGTATCAGTACAGGTATGTAAGTTGCTTTTCTGAACACAGAGTATTCAAAACTATTTTTGTTTTTCTTTAGTTGAATGTCCAGGAAGGATAGGCAATTATCCTCTTCAAACTCAATAGTTAGCTCTATGGTGTTACAGATTTTGCTAAACTGCTGTGCTAGATCTTGTAGCTCGGCTTTGCTAAGTTTAGACATTATAATAATGTCGTCTACATATCGAGCATAAAGTATTGGTTTTTCAGGTAAATTTTGAATAATTTCTTTTTCGAGGTATGCCATAATCACTTCTGCGTATAATGCCGATAATGGGGATCCCATAGGGCCACCTTGCGTTTGTTTAAATATATTTCCTTCAAAATGGAAGATGTTGTTTTCCTTGATGAAATATAAGGTATTCTTTATTTCTTTCAGTTGTGACAAGTTTAGTTCTTTGTTGATGCTTAGTTGTTGCATAATCAATTCGATGGCTAGCTCGACACATCGGTGGTAAAGTCGCCACGCTCCTGAAGATGCCCAGAGTATGGGCGAAAATTTCGAGTATAAAGAACAGTAAAAATTGATGTGTTTGACTCCTAAGGTAAAGATCCAATGAGTATACCCAGCGAAAAGTGTGAGAAGTAAAGCTAGTCATCTCATACAACGGACTTTAGGACAATAACATCAACAAAGACCGGAAAACACGTGCATGAAATGTTCCCGTCGCTAGAAAGGAATGCCAAGGTAAGCATTATCCGCTAGATTTTTGTACAAGTTACTTTGAAATATCGCACGTAAAAGAGAATAGTAGAATAATTAGAGCTATATAATAGTCAGAATTAGAACTACTAAGTGGAATTACTACTTAAACTGTTGTACAGTTAACTATGACTATTTTTTTTTTTTTTGCAAAACACAGGACATATATTAAAAATTCTTGAACATGGCATAATCACTAAATTTCTCAAATGCCATCGATTACCTTTCTTAAAACTTAAGGTACATGCTTTTGTGCACCTTGAACACAGACACTTTAGAATGGTGATACAAAAGATGTATAAAAAGTTTAGCATAATTTTTAACTTATAAAAAAACAACGAGGTTTCTGTTTTGTTATCTTAAAAGATAAATTTTTCTGGGCATGTAAATTTTACTTCTGGGCATGTAAATTTTACTTCTGGGCAAGTAAACATTTTCTGCACTTGCCCAGCTGGGCATGTAACTTTTCAGATATTTTTCAAGTCCTGATAGGGATGACTAAAAGATCATTTGGTACTAGAGTGACAGAGCACAAAAGGAATGTGAGAAATGAGGCCCTCAACTCTGCTCTCTCCAGAGAAGTTTGCCTAAGAAACGCAATAATACAGTGGACAAGATATAAACAGATAGCACCATACACCACTCACTTCGAAACCACCTACAGAGAATCAGTTGAAATCCTCACAACGACTTCTGCATGCAACGATACTGTTTTCTGTGACCTGCACCCTCTATGGACGGATTTCTTGAAATGTTAAGACCGAATTTTCATTACGTTTTGTATTTCCCTTGTTGACATTTTGTCTCGTGCGTTTTCCCGTTCTGAACAATGTGAACTTAATATAAGTATATGTATGTATATATTTTCAAATATTAACGATCACTGTTGATTCTCTCCACATTAGTTAGATTTTAATCAGCCTTGACAAAGCTACACATGTATGTGCACGAAAGCTCGGCTATACGAACTTGTTTCCTACACCAATAAAACGCTAACGGATTTGTTTCTAAGTTCACATACATGCATGCTTGCCACCTGGAGAGTTAAGAATATTTAAATTTCACATTACTAAATCTCCAAGATTTCACCATTTTTATAAAAGAGAACAAAATGATTATCTCGATACATAAGATAACCATGAAAATCAATAAACTATCTGAATGTAGTAGTTACTGTTTCTCTAAAACCAAATATTGCAAATCAGTTCACAGAGAAATAAACTTTATATTGAAATTGAAAAAAAGCTGCATGAACAAGAGCAAAATAAAATTGTTGAGACCATAATTACCTAGATTTAATTTTTAATTACTAGAAAATTATTTAAGGCAAAACGATATTCTTCACAAAAGTGAAAGAAATACATCCTAAAAAAAAAAAAAAAAAAAAAAAAAGGAGTAAAAAGTTCTATATAAGATTTATCCCAGAATTAAAAATAAATAGGAATTTCTCCACTATTAAAGAAAAACAAATATTTAACTTTAAAAAAAGTACCAAATTACAACACTGTTCATTACTGTGAAAATTTTTATACGAGACTGCTACAAAACTAAAGAGAACAGCAGAACATAAATAAGAAATTAGTAGGTCCACGAAAACAATTTTTAGAGACAAAAAAGAGTTCATCAAATAACATGGAAATCACCAGTCATCAGCTAGAAGTTATAAAAGACAGTTAGAAAGGAACTTAAAACAAACAAACAAACAAAATATACCATTATGATCACAAGAGCGGTTCCAAACCATTAAATGTAACAGTCAAAGTATTCATTAAAGATCAAAAGATGAAGTGAAATTTTGAAAAATGTTCAAAAAACAATGGAGAATAGCAAAATTCTAGTAAAAAATAGTTTTATTTATTGTCCAAGGCTACAGTACTTATGAGTTACCCTGAAAATTTTCATTACTATGACAATAATAGCCTATAAATACAAATTTCATGGAATTCATAAAATAAACACAGCAAGCCATTGTAAAGGAAAACTAAGTAAAATATAGGATCACAAACTATTTAAAAAACTTGAAACTTTTCAAAAGTGAACTTATGTTTTATTTGAGTTGATATCTCAATCAAATTGTAAATATCTGATCTTTGTAAAAGGATATCATTTCATATAATTGATTTTTGGAAATGTGTTCTTCACAGTATTTTGATTCTTTAATTCACAGCTAGCTTGGTGGGCTCTAAAAAGGCTCTTCCTTATTTTTTTAAATTTATCTAATTCATCCTTTCATTACTGGAAAAGTTCAATTTCTTTTACTTGTCTCCAGTTGATTATCTTATTTTTGGCATGAGGCTTAAAAAATCTTGTGTGCCAAGTTCATGGGGCCATCAAGTTGATTCTTCTCACTTCTTTTGTGAGATGGTTAGAGTATATATATAAAAAAGAAAAATACCTGTGAGCACTATCATTCAAGACAATGAGCATTCACGATTATAGAAAATGAAAGGTCTGACTGTCACCAGAAAAATTCAAATCATCACAACACAGCACTTTTACCATTATGAACAAAAAGGAGAATAGCTTTTAGCGTTGACTTTAGGATAAATGTGCAGGACTATTAATTTGTGGTGTAATTTTTTTATATGTGGATGAAAACCTATACAATCTAGTGTACACACCACACACAACTTGGGGTGGGCGCATCAAAAAATATTGAGGCACCAGGCACCTTTTTGCCAGCCCTGTTAACCAACTAAAGGAATTGTAACCCTTCTATGCTGATGTGTTCCCCCTCTCTCTCTCTGCTCATTGTGCTGAATTAATTATGGCAATCTTGCTTAAAAAAAATTCTCACAAGAGGGTGATGAAAAATAATAGTAATTTCCTGCATTTTCCAAAATAAACTGAAGTATAATAATCAATATAATAAAATAAAAAGCATTTATCAAAATAATAACTTAGTTGATTTTGGCAGTCATCAGGATTTTTTCCAGTGTTAGCTTTTGATCTAGAAGCAAATGCACCGAAGTTGAGCACTAGAGAATAACTATGTGGTGTAAGCTGAATATAATTTACTCCGAGACTACAATAGAACACAAAATGTTGCAAATAATTGCATGCTAACCGAGTTCTTGCACACTGAAGTACGAGTTTGTCACTTACTACTGATGATAACATGATTGGGTTTTATTTAACATTGATTACTGTTCACTTGGGAGTTCAAGTTCTCAGTGCTAATTTCAGATTCCAAGTCATCCGTCTTTTTTTTTTTTAAGAGATATCAAACTACACTGCTGGCCACCCAAAATGCAACACCAAGAAGGACACGAGATAGCAACGCCAGATTTACTGGACACATAACAACAGATACAAAGATAAAACGATTGAGCTTACAGGCCCGTGTGAATTGCGGAACACACAGACATTAATACTTCGTGTGGTCCCCATGGCTGGCAATAACGGCCGCTACATGCAGCGGCATCGAAGGACAGAGGCTTTGGATGTGAGCTTGTGGTATGTCGGTCCAGGCTGCTTCCACACGTTGCCACAGTTCATCAGGCGTAGCCGCGGATGGTGCTTGCCGGGCCACTCGGTTGCCAATCAGCGACCACATGTTTGATGGGCGACATATCGGAAGAACAGGCGGGCCACAGCAGCAGTGACACCTGGTGGGCAGTGAAGAATTGTTGCACGATGCATGCCACATGCGGGCGCGCATTGTCCTGTTGAAACGTGGCCACTGGCAGGTCCTGCAGGGAAGGGAGGACTACAGGCTCCAAAACGTCGGAGATGTAACGGTGGCTGTTGAGTGTACAGGCGATGCGTACCAGAGGGGCGCAGGTGTCGCATCCAATTGCACCCCAAACCATAACGCCAGGCGACGGACCGGTATGGCGATGCATAATGCAGGCGTCATACATTCTCACACCGCAGTGCCGCCACACGCGGATCCGACCATTGTGGTGTTGCAGGCAGAAGCCGGATTCGTGGGAGAAGACAATTTTGTGCCATACCGTAGTCCAGGTGCGGCGGTCAACGGCCCACTGCCGCCGCCCTGGCCGGTGTGTAAAGTAAATGGTAATCAGAACAATGGCCGCCGTGGGACAAGTCCCCGCTCCTGCAGATGACGTCGAACCGTACGTGCTGACACGGTTGTTGCGCAACACACCCAAATTCTTGCGCTAATGCTCATGATGTGGCGGTGTGAGCCGTCACTGCCCACTGCACAACATGCCGGTCCTCTCGTTCAGTGGTGCGCCGCGGCTGCTGTAATCGCTCATGTCGATCCGTCTGTCCCTCCTGCACCCACCGAATCCATACTTGCCTCACTGTGGCTGGATGTCGTACCACATGGGTGCTGATGTCTCGGTACGATAAACCGCTGTCGTGATAAGCCACTATTCGTCTTTTGTCGAACTCCGAAACGTGCTGGAATGACTGCCGTATTCTGCAACAAGGCAGCAGAACACACTTCCACTACTTACACCCCACCTTCTGTGCACCCTTCTTATAGTGCTTCTCGGTGGCGTGCCGGGCGCACATGATTTGCATATGCCCTGCAATGCTAATCGTTCGCATGTCCTCTTACGGGCGACACGTGCTGTGAATTTCAAGTCAATCGGTTGCTTCCTTCTTGGCGTTGCATTTTGGGTGGCCAGCAGTGTAAGTCTTTAGTCATTTTCCCTTTTATCATCATTTTTAATCTTTAATTTTTATTAAAAATTTTTGTTCGTTTAATTGATCAGAGCTTAGACCTCCAACCGAACAATCATCGATGTCAAATGATGAGCTCAATTATGCCATCATCAGTAGTAAGTGATAAACTCAAACTTCAATGTTCCAGAACTTAACACTTTTATTGTTTTCTCTTGTCACCTACAAGTAAATTTTACTTGGCTTACACCAAATATGCAGGTCATTCAAAAAGCAATGAAACTGACATCATAGGGCCAAAACAAATCCATGCAAAAAAATATGGCTGCCTGTGTCGAAACACCTGTAAGGCCAGTCACATAACAATGCGTCGTTATAGTGCTTTGCTAGTCCATTCTTGTAGTAGACAGCGTACAGTTCAGATGTGTTTCTTTAACCGAGCATTTGGATTTAAAACTGGAGCAAAGAGCAGCTATAAAATTTTGTGTTAGTTTGAATAAAACTGCTACAGAAACAATGAAATGATTAAAACAGTCTATAAAGAAGATGCTTTGTACTGTGCAGGAGTTTTTGAGTGGCACAAGAAATTCTGGAATGGTGAAGAGTGTCTGGAAGACGCACCATGCTCCGGTAGACCTTTGACCTCAATTATGGAGGCTAATGTCAATACTAGCGATGAGTTCAAGATCAATTTTAGGAGCCCGGGCCCAGCCCGCTTTCTTTGTTTACATGTGTTCGCTGAGCCCAGGCCCGGATTCTTGGAAAATTTTGCTTATCAAGGCTTGCATTTATGAAATATACACTGGCCAAAGCAAGGATTAGTTTAAAAATCATTAGTTTAAAAAGTTTAGTTCAGTTAATCCACTTCACAATATTAATATGTTTTCAGAAATTCTACGCATAAAGCCAAATGTTCTAAAATGTGGATTTGAAAATAAATAATCAACGTGCCCTTTGACCATATCAGGGGAATCAGTAATTTTGGTAAAAGCTGAAGAAAAGAAAATCGTTTAGAAACAAAAAATTTCATTCGTTATTTCTTTTTGATTTCTAAATTTACTTTTATTTTGAATAAATTATAAAACGCACAACGCCGTACAGACAGTTGCAAGTGTTTGAAATTTTGACTCTAGAAAACTAATCTTTGCAATATAATTTACATATCTGCTAATTGGAAAGGTAGTTTAGAGTGATGTAGCAGAATATAAAAAAAAGCATGTAGGGAAATTTCCAAAATTAAAAAAAAAAAAAAAAAAAAAGAACGTAAAAGCATTCCAGACCAGATTATTCTGCATTTCGTAACATCAACAAAGCTTTGCGCTTAATAGTATATTAATCACAATATTATCATATGTGTGTGCAGTTTCCAGATCAGGTTCATGGGGGGGGAGAATTGCATCTAATGCATCAGCGCTTCAACTTGATCTTTTCTCTGAAACTCGACCTGCTGCACTAAAAAACCGTCACTCCAAAATCGTGGGAGTGAGGAAATTTAAAAAAAAACAAACAAAAAAACAATACTTCTAACCTTCTAACTACACAATTTTGGAAATTAATAAATCATTTTAAAGATAAGATTCTTGATTTTTAATAAAATACAAAATATGGGAATGTGATTTTTTCCCAGTTTTTCGATACCAAACCTTAAACTAATCCTTGCTTGGACCATAGCTTTGGACAATGCATAATGCAAGTTTTGCTAAGCAAAATTTGTCTTGCAATGGCAGCTAGCTTAGGAAATTGGAAATCCTTCCACCATGGTAACAAATCCACAATGAAATTCAACACGTGTAATTCAACCGGGCTCGGAATTACACTAGTTGAATTAATTACAGTAATGAAATTCAAGACTTGTAATTCCGAGCCCGAGCACAGGCCCAGGTTTTTTGGTAGTTAATGAATTCTGAGCTCATCTGAGCCCGGACCCTAGCTGATCTCTAGTCAATACCATTAAGGCACTCCTGTGCGAAGACCGCCGAATGACCATTGAGGAGATTGCTAATGTGATGCAGATGTCCATTGGTTCTGTTGATGACATTGTGCGAAACCAGTTGGGATAGCAAAAGGTCACTGCAAGCAGTGAATTCCCAACTTGATCATGGATGAACATCAGGCAAATCATGTTATCACTTGTCACCAATGAAAGTGCTGGCTATGACATGAGACACACTTTTTGGATTGAGTCGTCACATGTGATGGAACATTTTTTCACCATTTCAATCCAGAAACAAAATAACAGACCTCTCAGTGGAAACACCCACAGAGTACCCAATCCAAGAAAGCAAAGATTTAAGCAAGTGCAAGGAAGGTCATACACCTGGTTTTCTTCAATAAAAAGGGAATTGTGTACCACCATGTTGTTCTACAAGGGAAAACTGTTACCAGTGCCTATTATTCTGAAGTTCTCCAAAGACCTCTAAAGAAAAAAAAATTCCCCAAAATGCCCAGAATATACGCAAACTAGTTGGACTTTGCATCAAGGTAATGCTCCTGAATGTCATGCTTTGCTTACCCAGTAGGTTATCCAAGATCTAGGCATTGAAATGACGGTGCACCCACTACAGTCACCAGATCTGGTGCCGTGAGACTTCCACCTATTCCCTGAAGTGAAAAAACAACTTTGTAGGTGTAGGTTTGCATCAAATACTGGACTGAACAATGCTGTGATGGGTATTCTGAACCACATGTCAAGGAAGGGCTTTGAAAACACCTTCTGAAAGTAGATAGAAAGGTTGGACTGTGCATTCAGGCATATGGGGAATACTTTGAAAGTCTGCAAGTGTAAGGATGTTTACTGCATTACACTTCTGCCCCATGTAAAATCAGTCTCGTTACTTTTTGAACGACCCTCATATTTATTATTAAGCACTCAACTTGGTACATTTGCTCCTACATCAAGAACTAATACAGGAAAACATTCTGATGGCTGCCAGAACCACATAAGTTATTATTTTCTTAAATATTTTGATTTAATTTTATTATACTGATTATTATATTTCAGAGTTCCTTTGGAGAATGCAAGAAATTACTATTGTTATTTTTCATCATCCTCTTACAAATGTTCTTCAGAGTGAGTTTGCCATGATTAACAAAGCACCACAAACAGAGGACACATCAACATAGAAGGGTTACAATAACTTTTGTTACTTAACACCTTAAGAACACATTTTGTTTGGATAATAAAATATTCAATAATTTCAAAGCAAGTTTGTTATAATATAGTTTAAAATTACTTTTAAATGTTTCAAGTCAACTGATTTTTAGCACTGCTAAGTGCATCTGGTAAATTCTACATTTACTGCAAGTCTTGAAATCAAAAAATAAGCTGTTTCTATTATTTATTAGATTTTTCATTTATCCATTGCACTTGTATATATTATACAGTAGAATCGTTGCACATGAACACAAAGGATTAATGCCTTGGTTTACTGACTTTGGTCAACATAACCCCGGGAGACTATTAGCATTGTGAATCAATTTATGGTTGTACTACTACACAGGACTTTCAGATCAGGTAAATTGTCAAGTTTCTAATGTTACACAAAACCACTGATGTTTTGACCCTCTGTAGAACTCAGTTTTGAAGAAAACAACAGGTATTCACATATCTTATAAGAAAAAAAAAAGAAGAAAAAACTGATTATTTGCTTACCATGATAAGAAGCTCTGTGGACAGGAAAGAAGTTTCTATCTTCTCTCATAACCCTCTGAGGATGGTGGACATCTCCATCTGCAGTGAGTCTGGCAACAGCCAGTGCAGGCATCTGTGCAAACCTGAGAGAAGCAGCAATTCGTGTCATAAGGTTCTGATCCCTACTAGCAGTTGGGGAGTCTTGCAGCTGTTGCTGACTCTGGGAACACGAGTCGAGGATAGGTCTCTCATGACTGTCTTGTTTGTGAAAACATGGTAAACGAAAAGAGCCCATGGCACTACGACCCAGAAACTTTCGAGGAGGTGGAGTTGGAGGTTTAAGACCACTATGTTCATCAGAATCTTCCAAGGATATTCTAGTAGGATGCGAGGAGATGGTGGATGATGAGGTTAGGCAGTAGTAAAATTAGATAAGTAGTACTAGAGTAAGACAAAAATGAGCAGCATTCCATGCAACCATGCAAGATTCATGCTCAACTGCCAGTGAATTCCACAGAACATTTTACTTTTGATGGTACAATAATCTCTCATACTGACACATTCTAGAGATTTTATTTAACTCTGAGAAAATTACAGAACTCTTTTTTCAGAAAAATTATTTCTTTACAAAATGGTATAAATGAATGCATCCTAAATAATTCTTTGTACTATATTGCATGTAAAATTGTAAAGAGGAAAGCTGTTCTTTTCGTCATTCTACTTTTTACCTTTAAATACTTACATCTCTATGTGTGTTTTGAGAATCTTTTTTTTTTCCTATTTTTTGAAGTAAACTGCACTGAATTCTTTTGTATTTTCTCAACTATTATGTGTTGGTTTCTTCATTTAAAATTTTTGTTTTTCATTGAAACATCAGGTACAATTCTACAGATCCATCCAAAGGTGAAACATTTGTTTCAAAAATGTTATATAAAAAAAAAAAAGAAAAGAAAGGTATTAGTAGTGCAGAAAGATTCGACAAGAAATACAGGAATGTATATTTACCACAGAAAATGTTAGTCCATGAAATGGTATAGCAGATCAAACAGAATGTCTCATAAGAAATGAAAAAAGGTTAAATGTTTCTAAAACATGTATGAAGCTTTAATCTGCACAACAGTAGTGCAGAATGAAATGCAATTCGCTGAAAAAATATCTTACACTGATTTTCTTCATCTCAAGAAGCTGATATTTTCAAAGGGAAGAATATAGATGTTTAAACATTTCTTCATTCACTTAAAATCTTTTGTACATGAACCCATGAAAATGAAAGTTTCCAGTGTATCTGTTAGATATAATTTTCTGTTAAGGAAGACTTTGGGAAACAGAGAAAGAGAAGTAAGCAAATAAACATATAAAACGAACGAAACACACAGTCACATGTGGTAAAAGGCTCGTTTAGCGGTAGCTTTCGGCCATCAAGGTCACAGGATGACCGAAAGCTACCGCTAAACAAACCTTTTACCATACATGACTCTGTGTGTTTCGCTCGTTTTATACGTATATGTGTTATTGTCACGTGAAGCCTGAGTTTTAAACCATGTAAGCAAATACTTTCCATTTCTGCTAAAGTTACAATTTAGTGAACAGACTTCCATCAGAAATTTGGAACATGGTGCAACCCATGTTTTTTAAATAAGAAAAAAATAAAAATAATAATAAACCACCATTCAAATAGTAAAGATCCTAGAAATTTTCCCCCAGCATATGAGCAAATACGAATGCTACAATTTACTATAAATGATTTTAGCCTAAACATGTAGATTTTGTTGAGCTTAAAATATCCTTTTCTCTTATTTTAAAGAATAATGACAGTGTATTTGTCTCACTGACAGATTAAGATGTGTGCCCAAACAAGGTTAAATATTTGAAAATAAGTAAGTAACATGTTTTAATGATATTAGAGTTTTACACAAGGGAATTAAGAGTGCTAGAGTCACAGTCATGCTGCCATTCCCTTAAAAACTAACTGGATTTCCATCCACCATCTTCCCTCTCTTTAATTGCTGCAGAATTTCAGAGAAAAAAGCTTTCAGACAACACTTCAAAAAATTAACATATTTAAATAACTGCAAGTAGTATTAAAAATTAAAATTTACCCTTTTTTATGAAATAAATAAAAAAGGATCTGAAACAGCTTTGTTTTCTCAATTTCAGATAAACTTTAAAAATTCACTCTAAAAAATTGCGTTGGCTGTTATAAAGTCAAACATTTAGCAGACAGCACCCTCTCCTCCCACTGAATAAAATGAGCAGTGGGCTAACAGTGTGGAAGGTGGTGTGGTCTACGAGGCCCAAACTTTCTTTTATGTCAGTTGAAAGAAAAAGGTCTGGGTACGAGCCACACCAGACCTGTGGTAGAAAATCTGGCATTTTGCTGCTGAATCAAATAAAACATATTTTAGTTTGCATAGTGGTTACTTTTGTGTTACAATCAGTTGCTCCATATATACTAATACTATTAATTTAAAATAACAAATAAAAAGAATCCTAATGTCCCTTATATACTTTTCATACTTCCAATTTAACATAACAAATAAAAAAAATTACACTTGATTTACACTGGAAAGGTATTTGACTTTAAATATATGCATTTAGGAGATATTTCATTTAGATTTTGTAACAGAAATGCTTGTCTTTTCTATCACCATCACCAATACTCCTGTCCGAAATCCACTTGAAATACACAAATCTAAAACATCAAAGTGAAATTTCATTTTCACCCTGCGATTGCCTTTTTTGTTGGCTTTAATTTCTCTTAAGAAGGTGTAGGGATGTCATGCTCACTGAGTGAATGAGAAGTACCTACAATACGAACCAGACACATTCATAAATTATGGCTGAAATCAGCTGAAAATCTCAAATGTGCTTGGCTATAAGTCAGCAAAGTCTGAAACAGGTTGGGCACTGAATGTTCAGGTAAGAGTCAAGCCAGGATTTCCAAGTGAAAGGCTTGCGCATATTTCTGATTAGAAGTGAAAACAGTCTGATGTCACAGCATTTCAAAAATCTATGCAGTGATATCCAGTGAAAACTGCCTACTGGATATTTTGGTACACATAAAACTGGACATTTTGGTATTCAACTGATGTTTAGGTATACATCACTGTGAGGTTGAGCGAAAATGTTGTGACGAGAGAACTGACTTTGAGAAAGGAAAGATTGTTGGATGTCATATTGGTGGGTTATCCATAAGAGAAACTGAGAGGCGTTTAAAGATACCCAAGTCAACTGTTTGGGATGTTCTGAATAAGTGGAAGACACATGGCGTGCCTGAAGCAGCAAAACGTATCAGCAGACCAAAGAAAATCAGTGATAGATGACGTAGAAGCCTCAGGAGAGTCATTATAGCTAATCGACAGAGTACTGCACAAGACCTCAGTGTACAGGTGAGTAAAAATGCTGGAACCTCGGTATGTACATGTACCATTCGCAGAGAACTTCATTCCAGGGGTTACCATGGTCGTGCGGCTGCTCATAAGCTTTTCATCTCCACTCGGAATGCTACTCGTTAGCATGGTGTAAAGAACATTTATCGTGGACATAGATAAATGAAAACGGGTCCTATGGTTTGATAAATCCAGATACAAGATCCATCAGTCTGATGGCTGTGTGTGGGTATGGCAGCAGCCGAGGGAATGCTATTTACCACAGTGCACTGTTCCTACGGTCAAGTTTGGAGCTGGCAGTGTACTTGTGTGTGGGTGTTTTTCGTGGTATGGTTGTGGCCCACTGGTTTTCTTGGACAAATTTGTTAACCAGCACGTCTACCTCAATATCCTGGGCAATTATGCCCTACCAACTCTGTGGCAATACTATGGAACCAAGCCTTGTTGGTACCAGCAGGATAATACATAAAGCAAAGACTGTTATGGCGTGGTTTGACAAGAATTCCGTATCGTGTGTGGACTGGTCAGCACAGAGCCCTGATCTTAATCCCATAGAGCACCTATGGGATGAATTAAAGCATTTCATAAGATGTTTGGAATCAAGGCCTACTACTAAGCAACAGTTAGCGACAGCATTATATACTGAATGGAAGCGCATTCCTATCGCTGTGTTCCAAAACCTTGACAAAATCATGTTTCGAAAGGTCAGGGCATGCATTAAGGCCAAAGGTGGACCGACACCGTACTAATGTATGTCAATGCTATGTTGTGTTTCTCTTCTAGGTGTCTGGTGACTTTTGTGGAGCAGAGACATGGACCTTAATTAAAAAAGACATACAAAGACTGCAGACAACTAAAAAAAACATGGAGAGACGCATGCTTGGTGTAACCAGGAAAGATAAGAAAGAGGAACTTATGGATACGAAAACTGACAGGAGTGGAAGACATCACGACCAGAGTGAAATCACTGAAATAGCAATGGGCTGGACATGTTGCCAGAAGAATGGATCACCAATGGGCAACCAAAATTTTAGACTGGATTCCAAGGGGCAGGAAAAGACCTAGAAAAAGACCACGTGGGAGATGGATGGATGAAATTCGAAAATATGCTGGAGTGGCATGGAGGAGACAGGCTCAAGACAGACAATTGTGGAAGAAACTTGGGGAGACCTTCATCCAGCAGTGGACTGAAATAGTTGATGATGATGACAATGATGATATATATGAAGTGTTTTGAATCATCAGTTCACTTTCCACTGATGCCAGATGAAAGTTAGATCAGTTTTTAATGCTGGAGGTGTGATTGGTTCTTTGAGAAACAAATAAGAGTTTAGCATTACTTCAGAGCATGTGCAAAAGCTGTGATGTGCATCTGAAGTTTTATGTGGTCCTTGTTGGGATAACATAAAACTTCTTTTTCAGGTAAGATGGTTCTTACTACTGTGTTACTGTAGTAAATGAGGAATTAAGATCAATGCTTTCTCAGTACTTTCTGTGATGTCTACAAACGGACCACGAAATATCGTATGTGTTCTCAGACATAAATTGCATGAAGAGTGAGGAAAATATTTTCTTAAATAAATAAATACATCACTCTTTCCATGTTCCAGGAACACATAGCAACCGAAAAATTGTTTACAGCTACCGCCGGGGAATTTCTGGAACGTGGAAAGAGCGATGTATTTATTTATTTACTGATGCCACGTATTTGGAGAATTTTCACTTTAAATATTTTCTTGTTGAATAGATGTGATACGTATTATAACATTCGTAATAATATTATATCAACATTTATGTGGTACATTATTTAGGTAATATTAGTATAGATCAATGATGATTCACACTATATAGTATTCTGTACATCATGTTCCGATATGTAGCTGGAATTGCATAAAAATTATGTGCCGTGCGGTCCGTACAAATAGCAAAATATTGAAAAGAAATTATTAAATATCAGCATTTAAAAAATGATAAATAATATATGACATACCTTGATGATTTCATAGTCTTTTACAGTTGACACACAGTGCGATATGGATTATTGCTAGGCCTAGTTGTAAGAAATTTCAGTTGGCATTCATGAAAAATTAAGCCTAGCTGCTTTTAGATCTTTCATATGACATACATATACCCACTCTTCAAACAGTAGGTCATTTCACAATGAAATTCAGTGGATTAGGAACATCACATTTCAACATGGATATGAAGATCACTGCATGATAAATAATATGGTTAAAAAAACTTCAAACAAAAAGTTGAAAATACCATAATGAGCGTTAATAAAGCCGTCACTTACTATGGATCATTACTATACTTACCTGATATTACTAACAGGATGAAACATATACACAAAAAGTAAAACATGTTTATGGGTGTAAAAACTAAAGACATCAGTAAACTTTTAACCCCAAATCACAAAAAAATTTCACGTTGAAGAGGTCAGGAGTATATCGTATTCTCATTGTTGACAACAACCAACCTACTCCAGTTTCATACATTGGAAGTACAAAATTCAATCTTAAAATCAGATTAAATGAACACATAGGAAATTGGTATAAACAGGAAAATAAGACTGCACTAACAAATTCCATTAACAACATCTCTCGAGAAGCCAACATAACACGTGCTTGAAATATTTGCAGATATTGCGGTGCAAAAGGTAAGTATATTACTTACTAAATTTGTACACAATTATGATATAGTTCTAACAAATTATTGTATTCAACACCATCTTTGCCAGATTGGACTGAAGTTGAGATACTAATACAGCATAAAACCTGGATTGAAATTCTGACTGCCAAATCTGTATGTATTAGCAAATATTCAGTGAAGATATTCAACAGTAACAGCCCTGTAAATATATCATATGCATAGAAACACCTAATTGATATTGGGGGGAAAAAAAAAAGGAAAATCGGCAAGTGCAGACTAAGTCATTTACTAGATAGTGATTGGAGTCTAAGCCATGGTGATGACATACAACTCTAACATATTTCACACCAGGGCCTCATGCCAACCAAGAACTCAGATCACAAGCAGCTTGAAAATGCCAGTGACTAGTTGTGCAACATGTGTGATCTGAGAATTTTGTCTTAGTTTGAAAAAAAAAAAAAAAGAAAAAAAGAGGAGGATTTTAAAGATCTTTATTGGCTTTTAAATGTTCACTGAAATTTTACCCATTCATCGGTTGCAAATGTACATTTTGCTCTGTACATAATATTTTAGCAATTCACATATTTTATTTTTTGGCTTTTCACACTTTTTAAACAACGATGATCGATTACTTACAGTTTGTTTTTTCATTTGAGTCACATTCCTTTCTGATCCCTTCTGGGGTTTTTCTGGTCTTAATGTCCTCGGGGATTTAAAAATCCTTTATTTGAACATAAGCACGCGGTAAATTAAAACATTAACATCTAAGTGTCGAGACAGTTGACTATGATTTGCTGCCTCAGCTGGGAATTATTTTACAATGAGGAGTAACAACCATCTATATTGCACTGTGTGTCAACTGTATAAGACTGAAATCATCAAGGTATGTCATATGCTATTTATCATTTTTAAAATACATTCTTAAGATACTGATATTTAGTACCGTATATCATCATTATCATCATCATTGTCAACCATTATCAATCCACTAATGGACGAAGGTCTCCCCAAGTTTCCTCCACAACGGTCTGTCTTGTGCCAGTCTCCTCCATGTCACTCCTACATACTTTCGAATTTCATCCACCCATCTCCCATGTGGTCTTCTTCTGGGTCTTTTCCTGTCCCTTAGAATCCAATCTAAAATTTCAGCTGTCCATCGATGATTGGTCCTTCTTGCAGTATGTCCAGCCCATTGCCATTTCAGGGATTTAACTCTGATCATGATGTCTTCCACTCTTGTCATTTTTCGGATCCACGAGTTCCTCTTCTTATTTCTTCTGGTTACACCAAGCATGCATCTCTCCATGTTTTTTTGAGTTGTCTGCAGCCTTTGTATGTCTCTTTTAGTTAAGGTCCACGTCTCTGCACCATACGTAAGAACTGGAAGGATGCATTGATCAAACACTTTTCTTTTAAGACATAATGGCATATTGCTCTTGAAAATTATGCTGTTTCTTCCAAATGCTCTCCAGGCAAGTTTTAAACACCGATTAATTTCTTCATCAATGTGACCCTCACTGGATATCTGCTGTCCAAGATAAACGTACGCGCCTGTTATCTCCAGCTTTTCTCCATCAATCGATAAATCTTCATTTCTTGTAAAAGCATTGAACATCACTTTTGTCTTCTGAAAGTTCATTTTTAATCCCACTTCTTTACTCTTGTCAACAAGCTCCTGGATCATACTCTGCAGCTCTGATGGGGTAGTTGCAAAAAATGACTACGTCATCAGCAAAACGAAGGTGGGTTAGATAATCTCCATTAATCTTTATCCCCTTGTTTTCCCAGCTCGGCGACTGAAAGACACCCTCCAATGTGGCATTAAAGGAGCTTTGGAGATATGGTGTCACCTTGTGTCACTCCCTTTCGAATTTTTTTGTGTGGTGTATTTTCAAACAGCCGAATCTTTGCACTTGCATTTTCATAGATGTTATTAATAATATTAATGTATGCATCTTCAATACCGCAGGATTTCAGAGCCATTGTAACGGCCGATGGTTTCACTGAACTAAAGGCTTTTTCATAATCGATAAAAGCCATGCACAATGGAAGTTCATATTCCCTCGCTCTTTCAATTAGTTCTCTCAGTACGTGGATATGATCTATTGTGCTGTAGCCACTCCTGAATCCAGCTTGTTCTCTCGGTTGAGCCATGTCCAGTGTTACACCTTCAAGCGGTGTGAAAGAACTTTAGTGAAGATTTTATAAACCACTGATAGGACGCTGATAAGTCTGTAGTTCCAGAAATCCTCAATGTCACCTATTTTATGTAGCAGGATGATTGTAGCAGTGTTCCAATCCTCAGGAATCTTCCTTTCATTAAGGCATCGAGTGAAAATTTGGGCCAGTACTGTTTCGATTTCTCCACTTGCTTCTTGTATAATATCTACAGTAATTCCATCTTCTCCTGGAGCTTTCCCCCGCTTTATGTTCTTGATTGCATGTGCAACTTCTGCTGGAAGGACTGGAGGAACTCTGGTACTGGTACCTTTCACGATGTCTGGAGTGCATGTATCATCCCTTTCATATAATTTGGAGTAGAAATCTTTCACTCTTGTCAAAATTTCGCCTCTCTTTCTTGTTACAGAACCACCTTCTTTTCTCAGTGCCGAGTCGTGCAGCTCTGTCAGAGGAACTTTCAACTTCTACAACTTTATCCTTCAGTTTCTTGTTTATTATAAATCCAATACCACTAGTTCTGCCAGTATCAGTCCCACGATAGTAAAAGAGATGTCCACTTTTCTGTTCAATGAGATCTCTTTACCTCACTTAGCCTGACGAAGTCCCACTTGATCCTTTGTAGTTTCTCTTCCAATTCAAGAAGCCTTGAATCAGAAAATAGGGAGCGTCCATTATATGTAGCCAAGGTCAGCATCAGATGGCAGCCTAGTCCGGTCCTCCGGGGATTCTTAGCACCCTTTGCCTTCATGTCGCACTGGCCGTTGCCTTGGTCAGGTACATTCCAGCTGCCGGAGACTGAGGGCCAAGATTTAAGTTGTGGAATCATTTTGGAGGGGTTTGGCCATAACTCACCACGCTAGCCAAGCGGGTTGGTGAGTGTGGGATAGCATTTCCTCTAATCCCGATGGTATAGTTATACCGCTATTGGCGGTCGTCAGAGCCCCTTTAGTGGGAGCAGGATGCACCACGAGAAGGCGGGGTTGACATTTGACAAGGAGAGGCTGTAATGTTACGCATCACCTGACCTTACATCCCTAGATACTCGCGTATAAGTCGACTTCGCGTATAAGCCCCCCCCCCCACTTTCAAAATCATAAGAAATCGGAAACTCGCGTTTAAGTCGATCCCGGAATGAGAGAAAAAAATTTAATGAATTTATTCAAAAACATTTGAAAACGAAAAAAAAAATATATATAATACTAAATTTAATTTGCATACCCAAAAATTTCATCGGAACCCTTCAAAATCCGATTCCGAGTCAGACTCGCCAAACAGTTCAAAAAAGTCTTTCTCCGTCATCGGCGCCTCATCATAAACATCAGTATTCCCATCTATGCCTGTGTCATCAGAATCACTGTCATCATCACTCATAAAAATCTCATCATCCTCTGTGCCATCAAGTTTGTTACTAATGCAACATTTCTTGAATGATTTCACGACCATTTCTGCAGGTATCGCATCCCAAGCATCCTTGACCCATCGCGCAATCAAAACAATATCCGGCTTCCTTAGTTTTCCGCCCTTGGCTTCAGTCGGCAAATCGGAACTTATCCAATCTGCCTAATACCTCCGCACATTGTCCTTGAAGGGCTTATTAAGGCAGACATCTAGTGGTTGAAGAACAGATGTCAACCCACCTGGGATGACAGCAAAAGTTGTTTTTGAATTTTCTGCAGTTTTTTTCACTTCTGCACAACGGTGTGCAACAAACATATCCCACACCAAAAGAGAAGGTTTCCTCAAAAGTGCACCTGGCCTTTTATTCCACACATTCTTTAACCAGTCAATTGTTCCGGATTTGTTCATCCATCCTTTTTCATGGGCACGAACGAGCACACCAGACGGAAAGACAACGCTTTTCGGCAGAGTTTTGCGTTTCAAAATAATTACCGGAGGTAGCTTATTGCCGTCAACTAAACAGGAAAGAACAACCGTGAAACTGGATTTTTCGTGGCCAGTCGTTTTGATCAAGATATTTTTTTCGCCCTTTTGGTTCACCGTCTTATTTCCAGAAAGGTTCGAAACACATGGCGGTTTCATCCATGTTCCCTATTTGGGAAAGTTCAAAAGCAGTCTCTTTTCTCACGCCCAATGTGATTATATTGTATACTTCAAAGGCTAATTCTGCAACTCAGTGGCGATCTGCTTTATACACTTATTTTTTCATACTGGCAAACATTTTTATTTATACATTTTCTATTAATTCCACTTAGTAGTTCTAATTCTGACTATTATATAGCTCTAATTATTGTACTATTCTCTTTTACATGCGATATTTTAAAGTAACTTGTACAAAAAACTAGCGGATAATGCTTACCTTGGCATTCCTTTCTAGCGACGGGAACATTTCACGCCCGTGTTTTCCGGTCTTTGTTGATGTTATTGTCCTAAAGTCCGTTGTATGCGATGACTGGCTTTACTTCTCACACTTTTCGCTGGGTATACTCATTGGATCTTTGCCTTAGGATTCAAACATCAATTTTTACCGTTCTTTATACTCGAAATTTTCGCCCATACTCTGGGGATCTTCAGGAGCGTGGCGACTTTACCACCGATGTTCGTGGTTAACTTCGCGCTAATGGAGTCCGATACTCCTTGTTGCCATTCGTCGGAAAAACTTTCCTGGATATATTTCGTTATCAAGCCCGGCTGGCGCCATCTATGTTTCGTTAAGAACACTTTTATTTTTCCGTATTTTTTTTTTTTTTTTTGTTTTCTTCTCCTATCCTGGTTTTCTTGTCTTTTTTTGCCTGTTTTTCTTTTGTTGTTGTTTTTCTTGTCTTATTAGTTCTTTCCACAGGCCCGATAATGTGCTAGGGTCGTTCTGGTTACATACCCTTGCTTTATTTTTGTAGATTAATATTGCTTCTTCCCTCCTCATTTGCCTTTCCGATTTTTTATTCTTTTTTAGCATTTTAATTTCATCGAACTTTGGGAATGTCCGGTTTTCCAAGCAGAATTGCCCTAAAGCAGTTTTGGCTTCTTTTTTTTTTGCCAGTTAGATATGTGTTGTTTAAGTCTTTTTTTTTTTCTGTTTTTCGTACTTCCAATGTACGATATTGGGGTATGTGTGCTATTGGAATTTCGTAGGTTCCTGATTCTTCTAGCATTTTTTCCCTCTGTTTTTTGTTGACAGTCATACTTTTCACGGTGTGCACTGAGCTTCCTAGTTGTAAGTCATATTTAGCACAGTGCCTATTGATTTCTTTACTCACTCCTTCCAGGTATGGGAAAGCTCCAATGTATTTCAATTTTTTATTATAGAGTAAAAAGTAAAAAGCATATGACTCAGAGTAAAGAAGGCCAAGAAGTGCACAACCAAAGGAAGATGAGAAATAAAAAATTGAAATACATTGGAGCTTTCCCATACCTGGAAGGAGTGAGTAAAGAAATCAATAGGCACTGTGCTAAATATGACTTACAACTAGGAAGCTCAGTGCACACCGTGAAAAGTATGACTGTCAACAAAAAAACAGAGGAAAAAATGCTAGAAGAATCAGGAACCTACGAAATTCCAATAGCACACATACCCCCAATATCGTACATTGGAAGTACGAAAAACAGAAAAAAAAAAAAGACTTAAACAACACATATCTAACTGGCAAAAAAAAAAAAAGAAGCCAAAACTGCTTTAGTGCAATTCTGCTTGGAAAACCGGACATTCCCAAAGTTCGATGAAATTAAAATGCTAAAAAAGAATAAAAAATCGGAAAGGCAAATGAGGAGGGAAGAAGCAATATTAATCTACAAAAATAAAGCAAGGGTATGTAACCAGAACGACCCTAGCACATTATCGGGCCTGTGGAAAGAACTAATAAGACAAGAAAAACAACAACAAAAGAAAAACAGGCAAAAAAAGACAAGAAAACCAGGATAGGAGAAGGAAAACAAAAAAAAAAATACGGAAAAATAAAAGTGTTCTTAACGAAACATAGATGGCGCCAGCCGGGCTTGATAACGAAATATATCCAGGAAAGTTTTTCCGACGAATGGCAACAAGGAGTATCGGACTCCATTAGCGCAAAGTTAACCACGAACATCGGTGGTAAAGTCGCCACGCTCCTGAAGATGCCCAGAGTATGGATGAAAATTTCGAGTATAAAGAACGGTAAAAATTGATGTTTGAATCCTAAGGCAAAGATCCAATGAGTATACCCAGCGAAAAGTGTGAGAAGTAAAGCCAGTCATCGCATACAACGGACTTTAGGACAATAACATCAACAAAGACCGGAAAACACGGGCGTGAAATGTTCCCGTCGCTAGAAAGGAATGCCAAGGCAAGCATTATCGTTGTTTTTTGTACAAGTTACATTTTCTATTAATCATGCTAATGATGTTATTTGTTTGCCTTTATTAAATGCTCAGAACCACTTATATAATCAATATAAATCACAGTTAATCTTAAGACTCCCGTCAGAATATCGCATTGCTCGTAAAACCGCACAATTGTCCAAATTCCATTCAATGTGGATGTCTGCTACAGGATGGTCCTCTGTTCACCGCAATAGAATCCGTCTTGGAAGAAATTAACTTATAAATTATCGCTTGTTATGCTTTTGATTAATCTTTTCTTTAATAATATGTTCCTTCTATGTTATGCTTTTTTTCTCATGTAGAGACGTTTCCTTTTACCAGCTGTTTCGCACGTGTTCGCTGATCTGCCGCCAACACTTCAAAACGGCGGTGCGCTTTCTCTCTTTCAAGTGGTTTGGCCTACTTTCATTTACTGCACACTGAGCCGTTACCACTGGGCGCGCTATCCACAGAAGCCTCGGACATCACGCTACTCATCTGTGTGCTTGCTTATGTCCCCATTCCATCCCCCATGCAAAGGGCGTTTGAGTCAGGCATTCCTGTTCTCCCCCACTTTCCCTCCTAAACCAACATCAGGACAGTGGAGTTATTGTCTAACGTATGAGTAGAAAGGGGGGGGGGCATGATCACAGTCGAGTTTGTGAACAAAAAAGATGTGGTTTGAAAAAATTTACCAAGCATCTGCATAAAAAAAAAAGGGAGGGAAGAAAGTCTTATCGAAAACAAGTTCGGCATAAGGGCCGCACACCCGAAAAATTTCACTTTTAGTAACGTAAGAGCCGCGGCTCTTAGCCCAAAAATTACGGTACATACTTTTGAAATTCCATTATCTTTGCTTCGAGGTCACGAGGTAACATTTGTGCAATTTTGGTGCGCTGGCGTAGACACAACCCATAGCGGTTCATGAACCTTGTGCACCAACCTGGTGAGGCACGAAAAGAGTTATTTGCGGCTGCAAACTTTTCATCTTTTACGAGCTTCATTGCTCGCAAACGTATACCAGTTCGCATTACAATGTAACCATTTTGTCTGCAGCCCAGAATCCAATCATTCAAGACACTTTCCAGCTCTGGGAAAGATGTCGTTCCATGGCGCCAGCTCCTTTTGCGATTTTCACCAAGTCAGTTTTTTTTACGCCAATCTCGAATCAGTTTTTCGTTAATGCCAAATTGGCGTGAAGCAGCACAGTTGTTAGTATTTTCTGCAAAAGAAACCACTTTTAACTTGAATCCTGCGTTATAGGACATCCGTTTCTTTACATAATCCGTGTCACCCATAATTGGAGAAGCGAGACACGTGCGATTAAGAACAAGCAACACCTAACACTGGCTGTCGCATGGCTCCGTTACTTCAAAGGTCAGCACAATCAACTGGTAGTCGGAAGGGCGGAGCTTTCTATGCGTGGCTGTGACTGCGCTGTGGATACGCAAAGCCAGGAGAGAGGAGACTTTTCAAAGCGCGGAGAAATTCTGTGGGTCGCGATTTCGTAATTCTACCACATCGGTGTTCTTTCTTTCGGAGGGTTGCGATTTCGTAATTAATACCGCATCGGCATTTTAATTTTTTTGGGGATGGATTGCCTTTTGCTTCACGGGAAAAACTTTTGGACTTACGATTTTTTAGACCCCGCGTATAAGTTGACCCCATTACTTTGAAGCTCTCATTTTGTCCCAAATTTCTCGACTTATACGCGAGTATATAAGGTAATTTCTTTTCAATACTTTGATATTCGTGACGCCCCACATGGTACATAATTTTTATGCAATTCAAACTACATATTGGAATGTGATGAACAAAATACTATATGGTGTGGATCGTCACTGACATATATCAATTGTGCCTAAATTTTCTCATTGACTTTGAAGATATATTAGCTTAAAATTGTGGTTAAGCACTGCTGTGTGTGGAGTAAATTTTGAACGTTTTAACACTCCACTTGACAAACATGACATTTTGATAGCAGTAGCTGAAGGAAAGACAAAATTAAGAATTGCCTTGGATGCATGAAAACCTTAAAAAACTGCATTTTATACCTAAAATTTACGAGAAATAACTTCTAAGATTAGTCATATCATCTTTTATTACTAAGATAAGAACTGTAGGATTATTAACATGGCAATCAGAATGGCCTGAATTGCCTGGTTTACTGTTAAAATGTAACATCATTTCAGAAAACTTGGAAATCACATCACTCTGGAGTGGGAATCAAGTCTGAATATCCCCAGTTCTGTTCCAGCATGCTATCCATTTGCACCACCCAGGAAAATGAAGTTCCCACACCTGAAAATGCGGTGTCACTTATAAGCATGCTCAGAGGGAAAATGTGGGTTTGATTCCTGCTCCAGGGTGATGTAATTTTCTAGTTTTCTGAAACAATAATACGCATGAAGAGTAAATCAGGTAATTCTGATTGCCATGTTAATAATTCTACAGTTTTATGTTAGTAATAAAGAATGACATGACTATTCCTAGCAGTTATTTCTCTTACATTTTAGGTATAAAATGGGGTTTCCAAGGAATTTGAAGCATCCCCAAGGCAATTCATATTTTTGTCTTTCCTTAAGCTACTGTTAGTGAAATGTTTTCTTTTTTTTAAGTGGAGTGTAAAAATGTTCAAAATTACTAACCCCTAAACCTCAGTAACACTTAAGCCACAATTTTAAGCAAATACATTTGTCTCCAAAGCCAAGGAGAAAATATTTTTTCCACTCCATGAAACTTAAGACTTGGAAACACACATGGTATTCCGTGGTTCATTTGCAGACATAACAGAAAGTACTGAAAAAGCATTGATCATAATTCCTCATTTACTACAATAACACAGAAATAAGCACCATATTACCTGAAAAAAGTTTTATGTTATCCCAGCAAGGACCACATAAAACTTTAGATGCATATCACAGCTTTTGCACAGGCTCTGAAGTAATGCTAAACTCTGATTTGTTTCTCAAAGAACAACCTCCAGCATTAAAAACTGATCTTTCATCTGGCATCAGTGGGAATTGAACTAATGATTCAAAACTCTTCTTATATATATATATATATATATATATATAATACCTTCAAGTTGGAACTGAAGAACAGGTTCTCTGCTTTAGAAGGCCTAACATTGGAAGAAGTGGACATCTCTGAAGTTAACAGAAAAGTAACCAAAGCTCTTATGGAAACAGCAACAAAATTAGCTGGGTCTAAGAACAAGTTGCATGTAAATAAATTATCAGGAAAAACGAAAATGTTGATGCAACAAAGAAGAGAGATGAGGACAACTAAAGAAGACGTGACTTCCAAAGTGGAATATATAGAGCTATGCAAGACAGTACGAAAAAGTATCACTGAAGACGTAAGAAAATTCAACTGTGAACTAGTGAGGAAAGCAATTGAAAACAACCAAAGCCTAAAGATAGCAAAGGGACATCTCAGTAAGGGAAGAAAACAGATTATGGCACTGAGAAAAGAAGATGGTTCTGTAACAAGAAATAGAGGCGAAATTTTGACAAGAGTGAAAGATTTCTACTCCAAATTATATGAAAGGGATGATACATGCACTCCAGACATCATGAAAGATACCAGTACCAGAGTTCCTCCAGTCCTTCCAGCAGAAGTTGCACATGCAATCAAGAACATGAAGCAGGGAAAAGCTCCAGGAGAAGATGGAATTACTGTAGACATCATACAAGAAGCAAGTGGAGAAATCAAAACAGTACTCGCCCAAATTTTCACTCGATGCTTTAATGAAGGGAAGATTCCTGAGGATTGAACAACGCTACAATGATCTTGCTACATTAAAAAGGCTACATAAGAAAGATGACATTGAGGATCTCGGAAACTACAGACCTATCAGCCTCCTATCAGTAGTTTATAAAATCTTCACTAAAGTTCTTTCACACCGCTTGAAGGTAACACTGGACATGGCTCAACCGAGAGAACAAGCTGGATTCAGGAGTGGATACAGCACAATAGATCATATCCATGTGCTGAGAGAACTAATTGAAAGAGCGAGGGAATATGAACTTCCATTGTGCATGGCTTTTATCGATTATGAAAAAGCCTTTGATTCGGTGAAACCATCAGCAGTTACAATGGCTCTGAAAACCTGCGGTATTGAAGATGCATACATTAATATTATTAATAACATCTATGAAAATGCAAGTGCAAAGATTCGGCTGTTTGAAAATACAACACACATAAAAATTGGAAAGGGAGTGAGACAAGGTGACACCATATCTCCGAAGCTCTTTAATGCCACATTGGAGGGTGTTTTTCAGTCACTGAGCTGGGAAAACAAGGGGATAAAGATTAATGGAGATTATCTAACCCACCTTCGTTTTGCTGATGATGTAGTCATTTTTGCAACTAGCCCATCAGAGCTGCAGAGTATGATCCAGGAACTTGCTGACAAGAGTAAAGAAGTGGGATTAAAAATGAACTTTCAGAAGACAAAAGTGATGTTCAATGCTTTTACAAGAAATGAAGATTTATCGATTGATGGAGAAAAGCTGGAGATAACCGACACGTACGTTTATCTTGGACAGCAGATATCAAGTGAGGGTCACATTGATGAAGAAATTAATCGGCGTACAAAACTTGCCTGGAGAGCTTTTGGAAGAAACAGCATAATTTTCAAGAGCAATATGCCATTATGTCTTAAAAGAAAAGTGTTTGATCAATGCATCCTTCCAGTGCTTACGTATGGTGCAGAGACGTGGACCTTAACTAAAAGAGACATACAAAGGCTGCAGACAACTCAAAGAAGCATGGAGAGGTGTAACTTGGTGTAACCAGGAGAGATAAGAAGAGGAACTCGTGGATCCGAAAAATGACAAGAGTGGAAGACATCATGATCAGAGTTAAATCCCTGAAATGGCAATGGGCTGGACATACTGCCAGAAGGACAGATCATCGATGGACAGCCGAAATTTCAGATTGGATTCCAAGGGACAGGAAAAGACCCAGAAGAAGACCACATGGGAGATGGGTGGATGAAATTCGAAAGTATGCAGGGGTGACATGGAGGAGACTGGCACAAGACAAACCGTTGTGGAGGAAACTTAGGGAGACCTTCGTCCAGCAGTGGATTGATAATGGTTGACAATGATGATGATGATGATATATATATATCATCATCAACCATTATCAATCCACTGCTGGATGAAGGTCTCCCCAAATTTCTTCCACAATTGTCTGTCTTGGGCCTGTCTACTCCACGTCACTCTAGCATACTTTTGAATTTTATCCATCCATCTCCCAGTGGGTCTTCTTCTAGGTCTTTTCCTGTCCCTCAGAATCCAATCTAAAATTGTGGCTGTCCATCGATAGTCTGTCCTTCTGGCAGTATGTCCAGCCCATTGCCACTTCAGGGATTTAAATCTGATCATGATGTCTTCCACTCTTGTCATTTTTGGATCCACGAGTTCCTCTTCTTATTTCTCCTGGTTACACCAAGCATGCATCTCTCCATGTTTTTTTGAGTTGTCTACAGTCTTTGTATGTCGTTTTTAGTTAAGGTCCATGTCTCAACTCCATATGTAAACACTGGCAGGATGCATTGATTAAACACTTTTCTCTTGAGACAAACTGGCATACTGCTCTTAAAAATTGTACTGTTTCTTCCAAAAGCTCTCCATCCAAGTTTTATAAGCCGATTAATTTCTTCATCAATGTGACCCTCACTCGACAACTGTTGCCCAAGATAAACGTAGGAGTCTGTCGTCTCAAGCTTTTCTTCATCAATCGATAAATCTTCGTTTCTTGTAAAAGCATTGTACATCACTTTTGTCTTCTGAAAGTTCATTTTTAATCCCACTTCTTTACTCTTGCCAGCAAGTTCCTGGATCATACTCTGCAGCTCTGATGGGGTAGTTGCAAAAATGACGTCATCAGCAAAACAAAGGTGGGTTAGATAATCTCCATTAATCTTTATCCCTTTGTTTTCCCAGTTCAGTGATTGAAAGACATTTTCTAATGTGGCATTAAAGAGCTTGGGAGATGTGGTGTCACATTGTCTCACTTCCTTTCCAATTTTTATGTGTGTTGTATTTTCAAACAGCCGAATCTTTGCACTTGAATTTTCATAGATGTTATTAATAATATTAATGTATGCATCTTTAATACCCCAGGATTTGAGAGCCATTGTAACTGCTGATGGTTTCACGGAATCGAAGGCCTTTTCATAGTAAATATAAGCCACGCATAATGGGAGTTCAATATTCTCTTGAAAAAGCACTTTGCAAGAGGTTAATACCTTAAAAGTGCAAATATAATAATTCAATATTCTCTTGTTCTTTGAATTAGTTCTCTCAGTACATGGTTATGATCTATAGTGCTGTAGCCACTCCTGAATCCAGCTTATTCTCTTGGTTGGACCATGTCTAGTGTTACCTTCAAGTGATGTGAAAGAACCTTAGTGAAGATTTTATAAACCACTGAAAGGAGGCTGATGGGCCTGTAGTTCCTGAGATCCTCAATGTCACCTTTTTATGGAGCAAGATCATTGTAGCATTGTTCCAATCTTCAGGAATCTTCCCTTCATTAAGACATCTGGTGAAAACTTGCGTGAGTGTAGTTTCAATTTCTCCACTTGCTTCTTGTATCATGTCCACAGTAATTCCATTTTCTCCTGGAGCTCTTCCCCGTTTCATGTTCTTAACTGCATATGTAACTTCTGCAGGGAGGATTGGAGGGACTTTGGCACTGGTACCTGTCATAATGTCTGGAATAGATGTATCATCCCTTTCATATAGTTTTGAATAGAAATCTTTCACCCTTGTCAGAATTTCACTTCTATTTCTTGTTACAGTACCATCTTCTTTTCTCAGAGCCATAATCTGTTTTCTTCCCTTACTGAGATGTCTTTTTCTCATATCATCATCATCATTGTCAACCATTATCAATCCACTGCTGGACGAAGGTCTCCCCAAGTTTCCTCCACAACGGTCTGTCTTGTGCCAGTCTCCTCCATGTCACCCCTGCATACTTTCGAATTTCATCTACCCATCTCCCATGTGGTCTTCTTCTGGGTCTTTTCCTGTCCCTTGGAATCCAATCAAAAATTTCGGCTGTCCATCGATGATCTGTCCTTCTGGCAGTATGTCCAGCCCATTGCCATTTCAGGGATTTAACTCTGATCATGATGTCTTCCACTCTTGTCATTTTTCGGATCCACGAGTTCCTCTTCTTATCTCTCCTGGTTATACCAAGCATGTACCTCTCTCCATACTTCTTTGAGTTGTCTGCAGTCTTTGTATATCTCTTTTAGTTAAGGTCCACGTTTCTGCACCATACGTAAGCACTGGAAGGATGCATTGATCAAACACTTTTCTTTTAAGACATAATGGCATATTGCTCTGGAAAATTATGCTGTTTCTTCCAAAAGCTCTCCAGGCAAGTTTTGTACGCCGATTAATTTCTTCATCAATGTGACCCTCACTTGATATCTGCTGTCCAAGATAAGCGTACGTGTCTGTTATCTCCAGCTTTTCTCCATCAATCAATAAATCTTCATTTCTTGTAAAAGCATTGAACATCACTTTTGTCTTCTGAAAGTTCATTTTTAATCCCACTTCTTTACTCTTGTCAGCAAGTTCCTGGATCATACTCTGCAGCTCTGATGGGGTAGTTGCAAAAATGACTACGTCATCAGCAAAACGAAGGTGGGTTAGATAATCTCCATTAATCTTTATCACTTTGTTTTCCCAGCTCAGCGACTAAAAAACACCCTCCAATGTGGCATTAAAGAGCTTCGGAGATATGGTGTCACCTTGTCTCACTCCCTTTCCAATTTTTATGTGTGTTGTATTTTCAAACAGCCGAATCTTTGCACTTGCATTTTCATAGATGTTATTAATAATATTAATGTATGCATCTTCAATACCGCAGGTTTTCAGAGCCATTGTAACTGCTGATGGTTTCACCGAATCAAAGGCTTTTTCATAATCGATAAAAGCCATGCACAATGGAAGCAACTCATCATGGTTTTCGAGCAGATAAATCTGAGCAAAAAAATCAACTTGTGCTGAAACACATAATTTTGCATTTACTAACTGCAAGTAGTTTTCTCTATATCTGACCATGAATTTTAAGGATAGGGTAAAAAATTATCGTTAATAAGCTTGAAGTTAAACAGGCCTAATTGTTTTTAATTTTAGAAAAATTAATAGAGAAAAAAATGGATATTAAGCTAATGCTTCTTGGTAAACAATGTTGTAGTTCTCCCATGTGGCGCTAAAATGTATAGATTTTGCTTGCTGTGAACTCTGCAACATCCAACGTAAAGTTGTCCATGGGAAAAGTAAGAGCTTTGCAAATTTAAGCCAACAACTTTGGGTGACTGTCCTTGAGCTTTGTTCATGCTCATTGCAAAGCACAGGCACATCAGAAGTTGAATTCCCTTAAATTTGAAGGGCACATCAGTCAGAATGCTGGGTATTTAGGAATGAACATATCTTGCCTGCTGCCTGGCCAGTCATAATCGTACCTTCAGTGATGTGTGGCATGAGACATTTGAAAGTATCACTTTAGAAAAATGAATGTTTTCAAGCATTTATATGTATGATGAAACTCAACACAAATGTTAATTAATTAAATAAAGAAATCTTATTTCGTATTATTTGAAATGGATAATTGTACGTGAACTGTAATTTGATGAAATGCAGTGAAAAGAGCTTGTTCACACCATCTTGTAATTCAAAAGTGTAATGTAAGAAGCGAATGAATTAACGTTATTTGTAGCTCACTTTGCTTGACAAAAGTGCTAATTAAATGATAAAAATATGGCTGTACTACTGAATCAGAATGCTTTCAAGTAGATCCTGATTTCCCGTGTATTGTTCCGCTTCGTTTACATACAACCTGCTAACACCCAACGTGAAAAAAAGTAGTCAGGGTGTCTACTGATTTCCAATGAACCAAATTCATGACTTTTTCATGACCTCGACAATGCGGCACAATGACAACCATTTTTTTTTTTTTTGCTCTTTGCTTACCTGGAGGAGTTTTTAATTATTATTTTGCACATTACTGTTTTCTGATTGTAGCTGTTTTAGCAGCAGATTTAGGAGAAATAAAGAAAAACATTATCATCATTGAATCAACATTACCAAAACAAAAGAAATTTCTGAGAATGGCTTTTACAAGTCCTTCAAGTAAGCAAGTGAAAAGGAATGTTTCACACTTTTACACACTTCTAGTCAATGACTTTATTGAAATAATCAGTCTAAAGTAAAACCATCTTTGGAATTATTGTTTTGGTGGGCAGAGTATATGAAGAAGAGAGACATAAGGTTTATATAATGAGATCATATACAAATTTATCATACTTGGAAAGACAATTATAACAACTATACACATTCACAGTGACAAGGAGAATCCCTAAATCAAGGAAAAAAATAAAATGTACAACTTGCGTGAAATAAGACTTATTTTGATTGTTTTAAAAATATTGGGCAATTGTACTTCAAATGGGTTTGGCACAAGGGCTTAAGAAAATGTTTCATCGCCAAAAGAGAAACTCAGATATCTTTCAAGTTACATTGAACGGTAGCCAAACTAAGTGAAACAAAGATAATGTTCAAAAGTGAAATGACATGATATATTTAAATTCAGCTGCATAATTACTATGCAATACACACCAGTTAGAAACTTTTACCCCTACTTCTTCTAAGCACAATTTTTAAATTTTGTGTTACTTCACAGAAAATACTTACAATGCGATTTAATTTGGACTTAACAGTATCACTTCACTTATCAGTTAAAAATTCAACTCTCATCTAGGATGGGGTATGGGTATTTTCAGAAATATTTATCATTACATCTATTAATACACAAATTCTTTTAACATGGCGATGCTGTAAAAACTTACACAAGTTTTTATTAAGGCAATATAAAAACTATGAACGTACAAAATTTATGGAGACTGAAATTTCACAGTGAAAGACTCAGTGTTTAAGTATCTTAGCTAAATTTGTTATCTCAGAATCTAGAACTTCAGCTTCTTCTTTTGCCTTTTCTATAATCTTTCTTTTCTTATCTTTGAGTTCTTTGACTGCTCTCCTTTTACGATTGGCCATTCATCTTCGTCAGATTTCTTCTTTTTTAAGGCTTCTACTCTTTTTGATGAAGCAGTTTTGACAGCTAATATAATTGATTTTGTGATGTCCACATTCAGTTCTTTCTCACTATTAACTAAACCACCTAATGATTGTATTGCACTGTAAACACTTCTTTCTGCAACAACTGCATCTTCTTCTGAGTTTTTAATTAAAAGTTCTTTGGCTTAAAACTCAGGCTTCACGCGACATAACACATAAACATATAAAACGAGCAAAACACACAGAGTCACATACAGTAAACGCATGTGACTGTGTGTTTTGCTCGCTTTATATGTTTATAAAAGTTCTTTGTTAACACCTCTTTCAACTGCAGCATTGCCATAAAACATGCATAGGAACTTCTGTAATAAATTGATAAAGTCATGGTTTGCACTTTGTAGTAAATTCATCAGGAAGTGATAAAGTTTGTCCTTCTTAGGATTGAACTGTTTCAGTTGTTTTTTAGAAGATTCACAAAATTGCAAATATTCCCTCTTAACAACATCAGCTTTTGATGAAGCCATATGTTTTTTTGACACAAATTCTTGCAATGCAATTGTCACTCGAGAATCTTTCAAAATGGAACTCTGCATAACTTCCGGAGATAAACATGAAGCACCTTTCACAATCTTTAATTTCAAAGGACTCTTCTCTGCAATTTTTAGATACAGACTTTGAAAAATACCTATGCACTCATTTCTGAAAATAAGAATATCCTTTTCTCTGCAGTTCTTGATAGCAGCAGTGGCACCAAATCCAATATCTACATAGTGACTTGTTTTACGATTACACGGTTTGGTAACATCACTGGCAAGTAATTTGCTAGAATTTGTTGCCTCTTCCATTATATTTTTTTGATGAATCATGAGGCAATGCTATACATTAAACTGTACAAATATTTGTACAAAAAGGGCAAAAGAGAGTCATTTGACTGATATTTAGTTAAAATATCCTCAAGTTCAATTGATAATGATATAAGAAACTCAAATTTTGCACAAAGGAGGCTGTCTTGTAAAAGTTGTTTAATTTTTTCAAAGTTTCTAGTTTCTGGTGGCTTTTGTGTACTTCAGCAACACACGTCTTCAAATGTGGTATAAGTTCAACTGTTCTTTTCATGACTTCAATATTTCATTTTATAGAACACAATTTGAGAGGAAACTTCGAAAACCCAGTAATGTTTGAGAAAGTTGCCCTCCTTGACAGAAAATCCTTCATGAAGTACCAGATTGCCCTAAGAAACCCATGAACATTCCAACCACTTTTATTGTGAGCAGTTTTCAAAGCTCCATGCACTAAATGAAGTGAACAAGTGCCACAATTGAACATCTTTGGTTGATAATCATCATATAAAAACTCTTGCAAATCAAGCAATATCTTCAAGTTTACATTTGGGCCATCCATTGAAATTTGAATTATGTTCTTAGGTGACAAATTCAAACTATTCAGACCCTCCAAGAAGCTTGACTGTAAATCAGCAGATGTGGCAGAATTAAGAAACACAGATGTTAAATATCTTGTAGATACACACTGACTTTGTTCATCCCAGAAACGAACCACCAAATCCATTTGTCCCTTTTGGACAACTTTGTTCAAACTCTCATCATATGATACACAAAAGAAATCAGCTTCCCTGACTTTGTTAGCTAGAAGATTCTGGAAATGAGGGCCGAGACTATAAGTAATTTTACATGCCATCTTATCTTTGTGTAACTGCATTTTTTTAGCAATCATGCTATCAGGAAACATAATATGGAATAATTCTGTTGTGTTTCCAGAGCTTCTCGCTGAAGAATGAGACATCACTTTATTCATAGCACAAATAATTTCAGATTTCACTACCTCATCATTAACTAAAAAAATTTCAATGAGCTGGTTTTAGAACAATCTTCAACTGAAGTTCTAAAGGTTGTAGTAGGAGCAAGTGATAATTCATTATTTATCTTGAGATGAAACTTCTGATTTTGATTACACTACTTGTACTACAGCAAAAGGTAGCTTACTTTGTTGCCCTGAAGCTAATGCAGGAACATGTGTTGAGTGTCATTTTCCTCTTTCATGTATTTTGAGACATGAAATACCACTGGCACTAATATCAAAGTCACATTTGCACACAATACACCTTGCCTTATATTTATTGTTTTCTACTGGTCGAAGCCATAATTTCCAGTACTTGAGTCATCATGACGAACCCAGTTTTCATTGAAACTACACTTTCCAGGCATCTTGAAAAAGTTATTGAATCAAACACTTCAGTTTTCAGTATGTGAAACAAAAAATATGGACATTAGTAACAAGTCTGTAAAAGAATATACACATAGAGTACATCATTGGGAAAAATACAGTGTGGCATAAAAAAAATGTGGTAAAACTATCAATAAATCAATATCTACTTACCGGAGTTTAACTTGTCTTCATTCAGGTGCTGATACAAAAAAAAAAAAAAAAAAATTCATGGCCACCTGTTCAATTTCATGACTTTTTCACGACTTTCATGACCAGTAGACAACCTGGTAGTTCATGATAATATACGGATCTTTTTTGCTATTTTCATCGAAATAAATCTTATTGTGATGGAAATAATCAGACATTTATTTTATTATGAAAAATAATAATACATTTACCGTAATTTTTGGGCTAAGAGCCGTGGCTTTTACGTTACTAAAAGTGAAATTTTTCGGGTGTGCGGCTTTTATGCCGAAGCGGCTCTTATGCCGAATTTGTTTTCGATAAGACTTTCTTCCCTCCCTTTTTTTTTTTTTTTTTTTTTCATGCAGATGCTTAGTAAATTTTTTCAAACCACGTCTTTTTTGTTCACGAACTAGACTGTGATCATGCGCCCCCCCCTTTCTACTCATACGTTAGACAATAACTCCGCTGTCCTGATGCTGGTGTTTAGGAGGGAAAGTGGGGGAGAACAGGAATGCCTGACTCAAACGCCCTTTGCATGGGGGATGGAATGGGGACTTAAGCACACAGACGAGTAGCGTGACGTCCGAGGCTTCTGTGGATAGCGCGCCCAGTGGTAACAGCTCAGTGCGCAGTAAATGAAAGTAGGTCAAACCACTTGAAAGAGATAAAGTGCACCGCCGTTTCGAAGTGTTGACGGCAGATCAGCGAACACGTGCGAAGCAGCTGGTAAAAGGAAACTTCTCTACATGAGAAAAAAAGCATAACATAGAAGGAACATATTATTAAAGAAAACATTAATCAAAAGCATAACAAGCGATAATTTATAAGTTAATTACTTCTAAGACGGATTCTATTGCGGTGAACAGAGAACTATCCTGTAGCAGACATCCACAATGAATGGAATTTAGACAATTGTGCGGTTTTACGAGCAATGCGGTATTCTAACGGGAGTCTTAAGATTAACTGTGATTTATATTGATTATATAAATGGTTCTGAGCATTTAATAAAGGAAAACAAATAATATCATTAGCATGACTAATAAAAAATGTATAAATAAAAATGTTTGCCAGTATGAAAAAATAAGTGTATAAAGCAGATCGATCGATACTGAGTTGCAGAATTAGCCTTTGAAGTACACATATAATCACGTTGGGCGTGAGTTAATTCATGAAAATAAGGAAGATAATTTAGCTTTCTGAGCAGCACCACGACTTCACAGGTGCAGCCCTTACGGCAACTTTTGCTTCCAAGATTGCAAAAATTCTCACCTGCAGCCCTTATGCCGATGCGGCTCTTAGTCCGAAAATTACGGTACTTTCATATCACAAATTTATGCATCATCATGTCATCTCGTGCCCTTCTGAACATACTTTCCCTTTTGGAAGGACATTACTTTCAGCCCACTTAATAGTTGTCTTGAAATCTTTGGCTGCCTCCCACAGCGATTGCGACCATTTCCACATCAGCAAAATTTATAAAATCCGAATAAATACTATCAAAAAATGAGGAGTCTGCCTTATCCGCTTTGCCTTCCAGAACAAAAGTTCGAAATAACCTCACTTAAAGAATATGCTAGCTACGGATAAAAACAAACGTAGTACTGTTATTCGATATATTTCCTTCATAAAATGTATTTACAAATAAAAACAGTCATTAAGGAGTCTATTATAACGAAATTCTAAAAAAGAAATGCGTAAAATTTATCGTGAACTACTTTCCTTCATGTTGGGTGTGATTAGGTTGTAAACAAAGCGGAACGATACACAGGGAACAGGGAACCATGTTTTTCATTTTTTGAAATATCAAAAAATGGAAAATCTAAGCCCGAGGTGCACATCCTTGGTATGTAAGCTACCTTCATGCAAAATTTCAGGTTTCTAGGTTGAGTAGTTTTTTTGTATCGCGAAGGACAAACACACACACTTCGTTTTATTATATACTAGCCTGTTGTACCTGTCATTGACTGGCTAATGATAGTATAAAGTAAAAGCTATATCAGCAATTAAATTAAGACTGGTAAATCAAGGTTTATACAACTTTGTAGTACAATTTCCCGGAATAGAATATTAGGATAAAAAAATGTATTTGAATTATTTAGTAGTTGTCATGTCCAAGGTAAATAATTCAAAAAGTTTGAAAGCAGAAGGCTTATGCAAAGAAATTGATTGAGATGAAAAGTACCTTATTCTTGTAGAGCCTTGGGATAAACAATATAGTCCTTCCATTCGGAGCAAAGACGCAAAGATTTTCCCCATTCCCGACTCGGGAACAACCAACGGGAAAAACATGGACTTTGTAGATCCAGTCCAACAACTTTTAGAGACTGCCCTTGTGCCTTATTGATGCTCATGGCGAAACTCAAACGAATCGGGAATTGAAGACGTTTAAATTGAAACGGGACATCAGATGGGATGATCGGAATCCTTGGAATAAAAAGTTTTTGCCTGCTGCATGTCCAGTCATTATAGTAGCTTCAATAACATTCTTCATTAGTTCCACTTAGTAGTTCTAATTCTGACTATTATATAGCTCTAATTATTGTACTATTCTCTTTTACGTGCGATATTTCAAAGTAACTTGTACAAAAAACTAGCGGATAATGCTTACCTTGGCATTCCTTTCTAGCGACGGGAACATTTCACGCACGTGTTTTCCGGTCCTTTGTTGATGTTATTGTCCTAAAGTCCGTTGTATGCGATGACTGGCTTTACTTCTCACACTTTTCGCTGGGTATACTCATTGGATCTTTGCCTTAGGATTCAAACATCAATTTTTACCGTTCTTTATACTCGAAATTTTCGCCCATACTCTGGGCATCTTCAGGAGCGTGGCGACTTTACCACCGATGTTCGTGGTTAACTTCGCGCTAATGGAGTCCGATACTCCTTGTTGCCATTCGTCGGAAAAACTTTCCTGGATATATTTCGTTATCAAGCCCGGCTGGCGCCATCTATGTTTCGTTAAGAACACTTTTTTTTTCCGTATTTTTTTTTTTTTTTTCTCTTTTTAAATTTTCTTCTCTTATCCTGGTTTTCTTGTCTTTTTTTGCCTGTTTTTCTTTTGTTGTTGTTTTTCTTGTCTTATTAGTTCTTTCCACAGGCCCGATAATGTGCTAGGGTCGTTCTGGTTACATACCCTTGCTTTATTTTTGTAGATTAATATTGCTTCTTCCCTCCTCATTTGCCTTTCCGATTTTTTATTCTTTTTTAGCATTTTAATTTCGTCGAACTTTGGGAATGTCCGGTTTTCCAAGCAGAATTGCACTAAAGCAGTTTTGGCTTCTTTTTTTTGCCAGTTAGATATGTGTTGTTTTAGTCTTTTTTTTAATCTGTTTTTCGTACTTCCAATGTACGATATTGGGGGTATGTGTGCTATTGGAATTTCGTAGGTTCCTGATTCTTCTAGCTTTTTTTCCTCTGTTTTTTTGTTGACAGTCATACTTTTCACAGTGTGCACTGAGCTTCCTAGTTGTAAGTCATATTTAGCACAGTGCCTATTGATTTCTTTACTCACTCCTTCCAGGTATGGGAAAGCTCCAATGTATTTCAATTTTTTATTTCTTATCTTCCTTTGGTTGTGCACTTCTTGGCCTTCTTTACTCTGAGTCATATGCTTTTTACTCTCATGTATCCATTTATTAATTAGCTTGCTCGGGTACCCATACTCTTGTGATATTTTCGAGATAAACTCTAGCTCTTGATTTTTTAGCCTGTTGTTAGATGTGTGTGTGTACGCTCGCCGTATCAAGTTTACTATGCTGTTTTTTATGTATCACTGGATGGTGCGACGAGTATGGTATCAGTACAGGTATGTAAGTTGCTTTTCTGAACACAGAGTATTCAAAACTGTTTTTGTTTTTCTTTAGTTGAATGTCCAGGAAGGATAGGCAATTATCCTCTTCAAACTCAATAGTTAGCTCTATGGTGTTACAGATTTTGCTAAACTGCTGTGCTAGATCTTGTAGCTCGGCTTTATCTCGAAAATATCACAAGAGTATGGGTACCCGAGCAGGCTAATTAATAAATGGATACATGAGAGTAAAAAGCATATGACTCAGAGTAAAGAAGGCCAAGAAGTGCACAACCAAAGGAAGATAAGAAATAAAAAATTGAAATACATTGGAGCTTTCCCATACCTGGAAGGAGTGAGTAAAGAAATCAATAGGCACTGTGCTAAATATGACTTACAACTAGGAAGCTCAGTGCACACTGTGAAAAGTATGACTGTCAACAAAAAAACAGAGGAAAAAAAGCTAGAAGAATCAGGAACCTACGAAATTCCAATAGCACACATACCCCAATATCGTACATTGGAAGTACGAAAAACAGATTAAAAAAAAGACTAAAACAACACATATCTAACTGGCAAAAAAAAGAAGCCAAAACTGCTTTAGCGCAATTCTGCTTGGAAAACCGGACATTCCCAAAGTTCGACGAAATTAAAATGCTAAAAAAGAATAAAAAATCGGAAAGGCAAATGAGGAGGGAAGAAGCAATATTAATCTACAAAAATAAAGCAAGGGTATGTAACCAGAACGACCCTAGCACATTATCGGGCCTGTGGAAAGAACTAATAAGACAAGAAAAACAACAACAAAAGAAAAACAGGCAAAAAAAGACAAGAAAACCAGGATAGGAGAAGAAAATTTAAAAAAAAAAAAAAAAATACGGAAAAAAAAGTGTTCTTAACGAAACATAGATGGCGCCAGCCGGGCTTGATAACGAAATATATCCAGGAAAGTTTTTCCGACGAATGGCAACAAGGAGTATCGGACTCCATTAGCGCGAAGTTAACCACGAACATCGGTGGTAAAGTCGCCACGCTCCTGAAGATGCCCAGAGTATGGGCGAAAATTTCGAGTATAAAGAACGGTAAAAATTGATGTTTGAATCCTAAGGCAAAGATCCAATGAGTATACCCAGCGAAAAGTGTGAGAAGTAAAGCCCGTCATCGCATACAACGGACTTTAGGACAATAACATCAACAAAGGACCGGAAAACACGTGCGTGAAATGTTCCCGTCGCTAGAAAGGAATGCCAAGGTAAGCATTATCCGCTAGTTTTTGTACAAAATATTCTTCATTAGTTTCTTGACAGATAATCTTGTGCCGTTGCAAAGTGTAGGCAAATCCAAATTTCTCAGAAGCATAATAGGTGCACCAATCTTCATTTCTAAAATATGTGAAGGTACTCCAGGTGGCTCCAAAGAGTTAAGAAACTCAGTTGGGTAGTTGACTGCATTGTCTGTATTACAAACGGTATCAACTGACTTGTAAATTTGAAGAATGCTGGGCAAGTAAGCTAAAAGCTGATTATTGGCGACTCTATAACACTGTCGTTTTTTGGTGCAAGGATGGCTCTCTTTGGCACAGCCAATCATGATTGTTAAAGTGCTCTCCAATGTTTGGGAATATATGAAGATTTTAAGCAAGATTGCATTTCATCAGCTCTCATTCCACGTGGAATGACTGGCAGTGTTTGTCGAAAGTTGCCGGCTAACACCAGAGTAATCCCTCCCATTCTTTTGTTGTCATGTCTGAGGTCTTGTAAAGTGACATCAAGGGCTTCAAATGCAGCTTTGTGCGACATAGTACACTCATCCCAGACAATTAGCTTACAATCTTGTAGAACCTTTGCCTTTCCTGAACCCCTAGAAATGCTACATGTTGGCGTTTCTGTGTTTGCCAAATTTAGAGGCAACTTGAAAGCCGAGTGAGCTGTCCTTCCTCGTGGTAGTAGTGCTAGCAGCAATTCCAGATGAAACAACAGCCAGGGCAATCTTGCTTCTTTGTCGTACTTTAGCCAAAATAAGATTGATTAGAAAGGCTTTTCCAGTACCACCTGGTGCATCCAGAAAAAATATGCCACCAGATCCCTTGAAAACTGCATTTGTAATCTTGTCAAATGCTGCCTTTTGATCAGGGACCATTTTATTTTCATTGTACCCAAAATATTTTGAAAGCTCTTCCGTGTCGTAACTAATTTCTTCTAGTATTTCATTGGAAAATGCTGAAACATGGTTTCGAGTTGGTTGAGGTAATCCAAAAGATTTTAAGTCTGATCCACTAAGGTTTTAATCTTGTCCTCAATTATGATTAGAGTTCTGTTGAAGATGATGTCATTGTAGTTTGGTTCTATATTCTGTTCTTGAACTCGTGCTTGTTGCAGTATTGTCTTCAGACATGTTCTCCTTTTGATTAATCCACAATTGATGAGGATTTGACATTGCGCATGTTTGCAACATAACAGCAAAGATATTTCGAAGCATTGTTGGTGATTGAGAGAGAGCTGCTTCTTCTAAAGTTGCATTCCAGTGTTCACCATTTTCCAAAAGTCCTCTAAGCTGGCAAGCTTCTTTGTAAGTTTGACACACCCTTCTTTCAACTATTCTCAGTTCTTGAAATGATTTTGGGCCACGTACTTCGATCAGGAGTAGTCTGAAATGGAAGCATTCCGAGTTGTTTGGATGGACAGTATACACTCGACCGAGTGCATCACTGGACCCTATTCCTGGCTGGTGAGGTACATTTAATCCCATTTTACGTCGGTTCTATTTCTTATTTCCACTGTTGCACGTGTAGTACTTTGGGACTTCTTGATACAATAGGGTCCGGGCAAATTCATCTTCAACACAGAGTCGGAAGAAAGATGTCAATGTCGTTTCTTGAGGAACATGGACTCGTTCAATTGCATTATCTGTGGTGAAGTAAACTCACTGTCCATTCTCAAGGTAGGTGCTTAATTGAATTACTTTGGGGTAACGTTCATGGATTTGAAAGTTTAGTATTCTCCAGACAGCTTCATTGCTGCTGACTTATCTTTCCATTTCATATCGATGAACTTCATTCACATCACTTTCAGAAGTGGTCAGATCAAACACAGTCATGTCAGATCCTTTGTTAACGTATTTGCATACATACTTTATTGATTTGATTGAATTGGAGTACTCTATATTTATATGAGCATTGAAGATTTTTGATGACAGAGGGCAATATGGAACAATCCATCTATTGTCTACTAACACCTCAGATAATCAAATAAGGATGTTTGCTACAATTCCCCTGTCTTCTGGACTTCTCCGACGATAAAGTGGGTATCCATCTTGCCCTGTTTGAGTTTCTTTCAAAAAACCACGTGGGTATCTTTTGGTACATTTTCCATCCTACATGCATGGAGAATTCGGATTAATGTTCCCACAGAGACCATGTACCATCTGCATTGCTATACAACAAAACAAATGTGGGTCTTCTTCTGGACTTGGTATTTTGGCACTGATGAAATCATCAACTCTCTGTACGTATATCCTATCTTTAAGCCACACCAGAATGTGGGAATGAAGAAGTCCTCATTTCTGCCACTCCATTGTATAAATGTAACATTGTACACTGCCAAAAATCTTGGCCTTGCATATGAGATTGATGAGTGCCTTGTGCTTTTCATGGAAGACTCTTGCCAACAAATCGTGATGATCTTGTGGTTTTTGCCCTGGAAACAGTTCATTCTTGATTTCATCCCAAGCTGGATTACATGTGAAAGTAATGAAGATATCAGGTAGACCATACATCCGCACATAACTCATAGCATCTTGAGTACGTTCATGCATATACCTAGGACTTCCAGTGAAGCTGGATGGCAAGATGACCAACCGACCAATGTCAGCAACATTTCCATCATTGTTGACAGCGTCTTTGAGATGAACATATTGTTTCACTCTCAGTGCCCTTTGATTAAGTTGAATTTACCTCAGCCTTTCAGATTCAATTTTGGCATACATATCCACAATAAATTGTTGGAAAAGGTGTTTGCTTCGTAGTATGATGTTCAAACTTGAAGAACGTACCATAATCCTAAAGACATAAAAATCCATAACAGATATCTTCTTAGATGACAATTTTCCAGTAGATGTGTTTGCTTGAAACAGTTGGAAATGGTATCCATCTTCTCCTTGCCAAAACATTAATGGATACTGTAGAGCATCGTAGGACCTGTGAGCATCGGCAATTCTCTTGATGGTGCTGTTTTTCTATTCTAAGACTATGTCTCTTGTTCCATGTTGTTCTCCCAACACGATTGCTGCCACTTCTGATGTAGTCGGTGTATTAAATCGTCCCTTGTGTTCACCTGGTGGAGTTCTGTCTGATAAAAATAACCAATTTTAATTCAGGAGTAATCTTTTCTAGAGCCATTTTAAAGCTCTTGACATAAGCATTTTCTCGATGAAGCATTTCTTGCAGCTTCAATACTATTTCTAGTCTTGTTTACGGCACATTCCTGCAACGTTGGTCGGCTTGCTGTGTATCATCGCATACAAAATAGATCTGCAAAATTTTTGGCTGTTCATTGGGTAAATGATGTAGACTACCGATTCTATGATACACTTGTCCTTGTACCTTAAATGTGGGCATGTAACCAGACTGTCTAAATTTTTTAGTTGTGCCAAATGATGTCATCTGAAAACAGGAATTATAACGGCATAAGTTGTTTTGAAAATGTTTTGCATCTGATGAGTTGTCAGTCAAAAACATATGTAATATCTCCGGAGGATCCTGCAATAATGGCAACTGAACCTTCCTACTGTTACAACACATACCTGGGTCTTCACCTTTCCATTTCATAGCTGCACAGTATTGACACGTTAATGACATTGATACTATGAAACATGATGGATCAGAGACGTAATCTACGGACAGGTTGTAGACGAATGCTGCATTTTCTTTTTCTCTCTAGATGTTCAACCGAGCATTAGCCATAGTGAGTCGATTATGCTGAAGTCGTGTGTCTCGTTGCTGGAGTGTTTCCTGTGCCCTCGATTGCGCCATAGAAGTCCTATTGTGTTCCAGTCTTCTTTCTTGCTGCTGGTATGATTCCTGTGCCGTTGATTGCACTCTGGAAATCCCATCTTGTTTCAGCCTTCTTTCTCGTTCTTCTGCTGTTTCTTGTTCTCTTCTCCTTCTTTGATTTTCTCTATCCATTCTTTGTGTTTTTCTTACACATTGTTTCTTTCTGGGAGGTTGAGGCATAGTATGATGGACCTTCTGATGTATGACACTTTTGAATTAATAACAGAGATTGAAAAACGTCCTATTTTCTTTTTTTCTTCTCAGCCTTCAAGGTCATAATACAGTTGGCAAGCAACGCTTAACAAAAAACATGTGCCTTTCCGCTTTCTTTACATGCAACCTGATCACACCCAACGCAATGATAAGTAGTTTCCGATAAATTTGAGCCATTTCTTTTTTAGAATTACGTTAAAACAACACTATTTTCTAGCTCACAACGTGGTTACAGTATGATCACCTTCTCACGTATGACACTTTTGAATTAATAACGCAGATTAAAAAATTACGTTCTATTTTTTTTCTTCTCCGCCCTCAAGGTCAAAATATAATCGTCAAACAAAGCTTATAAAAAGCGCGGGGGGGGGTAATAAATTTACGAATGAAGGTAGTCATAATGGAATTCTAAAAAGAAACGCCTAAAATTTATGGTGAACTACTTTTCTGCACGTCTTAACGTTCGGTGTGATCAGATTGATGTCAACAAAGCGAAAAGACATACTCAGATCGGGTAGAAACACGTAACATTAAATAACTAAAAATAAAGTTCAAATTTTTAAAAAAAATGCTTTGAGGTGCACCAGAAGATGTCTACAGGTACCTTCATAACAAATTTCGTCGCTCTAGGTCACCTAATTCCATGTGAAATCCGACCGACCGACACACACACACACACACACACACACACACATAGAGTCTGTTTCATATATAGAGAGATATATATCATTATCATTGTCAACCATTATCAATCTACTGCTGGACAAATGCCTCTCCAAGCCTCTTCCATAATGGTCTGTCTTCTGTCAGTCTCCTCCATGTCACTCCCACATATTTTCGAATTTCATCCACCCATCTCCCATGTGGTCTTCTTCTGGGTCTTTTCCTGTCCTTTGGAATCCAATCTAAATTTTCGGCTGTCCATCGATGGTCTGTCCTTCTGGCAGTATGTCCAGCCCATTGCCTTTTCAGGGATTTTATTCTGATCACGATGTCTTCCACTCTTGTCATTTTTCTGATCCACAAGTTTCTCTTTTTATCGGGGCTCCTGGTTACACCAAGCATGCACCTCTCAAATGCTTCTTTGAGTTGTCTGCAGCCTTTGTATGTCTCTTTTAGTTCAGGTCCACGTCTCTGCACCATACGTAAGCACTGGAAGGATGCGTTGATCAAAACTTTTCTTTTAAGACATAATGGCATATTGCTCTTGGAAATTATGCTGTTTCTTCCAAAAGCTTACCAGGCAAGTTTTAAACGCCGATTAATTTCTTCATCAATGTGACCCTCACTTGATATCTGCTGTCCAAGATAAACGTACATGCCTGTTATCTCCAGCTTTTCCCCATCAATCGATAAATCTTCATTTCTTGTAAAAGCATTGAACATCATTTTTGTCTTCTGAAAGTTCATTTTTAATCCCACTTCTTTACTCTTGTCAGCAAATTCCTGGATCATACGCTGCAGCTCTGATGGGGGAGTTGCATAAATGACTATGTCATCAGCAAAACGAAGGTGGGTTAGATAATCTCCATTAATTTTTATCACTTTGGTTTCCCAGTTCAGTGATTGAAAGACATTTTCCAATGTGGCATTAAAGAGCTTCGGAGATATGGTGTCACCTTGTCTCACTCCCTTTCCAATTTTTATGTGTGTTGTATTTTCAAACAGCCGAATCTTTGCACTTGCATTTTCATAGATGTTATTAATAATATTAATGTATGCATCTTCAATACCACAGGATTTCAGAGCCATTGTAACTGCTGATGATTTCACCGAATCAAAAGCTTTTTCATAATCGATAAAAGCCATGCCCAATGGAAGTTCATATTCCCTCGCTCTTTCAATTAGTTCTCTCAGTACGTGGATACGATCTATTGTGCTGTAGCCACTCCTGAATCCAGCTTGTTCTCTCGGTTGAGCCATGTCCAGCGTTACCTTCAAACGGTGTGAAAGAACTTTAGTGAAGATTTTATAAACCACTGATAGGAGACTGATAGGTCTGTAGTTCCCGAGATCCTCAATGTCACCTTTTTTATGTAGCAGGATCATTGTAGCATTGTTCCAGTCCTCAGGAATCTTCCTTTCCTTAAGGCATCAAGTGAAAACTTGGGCGAGTACGGTTTCAGTTTCTCCACTTGCGTCTTGTGTGATGTCTACAGTAATTCCATCTTCTCCTGGAGAATTTCCCTGCTTCATGTTCTTGATTGCATGTGCAACATCTGCTGGGAGGACTGGAAGAACTCTGTTACTGGCAGCTTTCGTAATGTCTGAAGTGCATGTATCATCCCTTTCATATAATTTGGAGTAGAAATCTTTCACTCTTGTCAAAATTTCTGCCTCTATTTCTTGTTACAGAACCATCTTCTTTTCTCATTGTCATAATCTGTTTTCTCCCCTTACTGAGATGTCCCTATGCTATCTTTAGAGTTTGGTTTTTTCCAATTGCTTTCCTCACTAGTTCACAGTTGAATTTTCTTACATCTTCAGTGATACGTTTTCGTACTGTCTTGCACAGCTCTGTATATTCCACTTTGGAAGTCACATCTTCTTTAGCTGTATTCATCTCTCTTCTTTTTTGCATCAACATTTTGGTTTTTCTTGATAATTTGATCACATGCAACTTGTTCTTAAACCCAGCTAATTTTGTTGCTGTTTCCATAAGAGCTTTGGTTACTTTTCTGTTAACTTTCAGAGATGTCCACTTCTTCCGACATTAGACCTTCTAGAATAGAGAATCTTTTCCTCAGTTCTAATTTGAAGGTATTATTGGGCTGTCAGAAAAGTCATGACGTATTTTGGCACCTGATGGCGGTTGGGCGGTTTTGGAAGAACTAGAGGCATGCGCAGCTCTGTTATCACTATGGCATTCGACAAGTACCAGTTCTAGCTGCAGTCTAAAAGGAATAGTGAGCAATTTGGTTGATTTGCGGAGGTTTGACATCAAGTTAAAGATGGAAGACCAAACTGTGCATTTTCGCCATATTTTACTGATTTTGCTTCCGTAAAGGGAAGAACACGCGTCAAGCTTGTAAAAAGTTGCGCAAAGTGTATGGTGATAATGCTCTACAAGAATGTCAGTGCCAGCGGTTGCTTGCAAAATTCCGTGCTGGTGATTTTGACCTCAACGACACTCCTCGGTCCGGGAGGCCAACTGAGGTTGATGACTACCAAATCAAGGCACTGAATGAGTCAAACCCACATTACACGACACGAGTGATTGCACACATTGCATATCCATCATTCAAGTGTTCACGACCACCTGAAGAAGCTGGGATAACGTAAGCAAGCTCGATGTGTGGGTTCCTAATGAACTCAAAGCAGCTCAATTGACGGCACGTATAAACATCTGTGATATGCTCATTAAACGTGAGGAAAACAATCCTTTTTCGAAGCAACTGATAACTGGTGACGAAAAGTGGATTGCGTACAACAATGTGCTGGGCAAACGGTCTTGGTCCCGACGTGCTGCTTTGCCTCAAACAACATCCAAAGCAGACATTCATCAGCGGAAGGTTCTGGTCTCAGTGTGGTGGGATTTTAAAGGTGTTTTTCGAGCTCCTACCACGGAACCAAACAATCAATTTGAATGTGTACTGTTAGCAGTTGGACAGTTTGAACGAATCCATCATCCAGAAACGTCCAGAGCTCGTTCATCGTAAAGGTGTTGTGTTCGATCACGACAACGCGAGACCACACACAAGTTTGATCACCCACCAAAAATTATTGCAGCTTGGGTGGGATGTGTTGCCACACCCAGCATACTCGCCTGACCTTATGCAGTCAGACTTATACTTGTTTAACCCTCTTCAACAGTCCTTGCGTGGTATAACGTTCAATTCAGATGAGGCTGTAAATCAGCACCTTGTACAGTTATTTTATATGAAAGACAGGTCCTTCTATGAACGAGGCATTCTGCAGCTCACTGAAAGATTGCAAAAGGTTATCGAACAAAACAGGCATTATATCATTGCTTGAACTTTGTTCTTTCTATCAATAAATGACCTTTGCAAAATATGGCTAAAATACGTCATGACTTTTCCAACAACCCAATATGATGATTTTTAAGGTTGGTCACGTCAATACACTTTCTTTGTTTTATGAGCTTGCCGCGCTAGAGTTTAGCATTGAGGTGCATCTTACCATTCTATGGTCTGTGTTGAATGTGTTCAGCACACTCCAGTCTTCCATGACAAATTCCTTGGTACACATAATATAATCAATTTCACTTGTCAATCCATTGAGATGCCTCCATGTTCATTTCCTTTGCGGCTTTTTCTTGAAATAGGAGTTCATGATGAAAAACCCTTCTGCCTCCGCAAACTCTACAAGAGTATTTCCATGCCGGTTTCTGTTGCCGTGACTGAATTTACCTACTGAAGTTTCATTCTGTTGCCCTATTTTTGCATTGAAATCTCCCATAATTATCTTCAAGTGCTGCTTACCTTTATTATTTAGATGACAAATTTACTCATAAAATTCTTCAATTTCTTCTTCAGGATGACTTGTGGTGGGTGCATAAGCTTGAATTATCTGAGCCTGGCATCTTCTTGAGAGTTGGATAACGAGTTGTGGAGCTCTGTCAGAGGAACTTTCAACTTCTACAACTTTATCCTTCAGTTTCTTGTTTATTATAAATCCAACACCACTAGTCCTGCCAGTATCTGTCCCATGATAGTAGAAGAGATGTCCACTTTTTAGTTCAATGAGATTTTCTCCTTTTCTCCTTACCTCACTTAGCCCCACGATGTCCCACTTGATCCTTTGTAGTTCCTCTTCCAATTCAAGAAGCCTTGAATCAGAAGATAGAAAGCGTCCTTTATAAGTAACCAAAATCAGCATCAAATGGCAACCTAGTCCGGTCCTCTGGTGATTCTTAGCACCCTCTGCCTTCATGCCTCACTGGCCGCTTGCCTTGGCCAGGTACATTCCAGCTGCCGGAGACTGAGGGCCAAGATTTCAGCTATGGAGTCATTTTGGAGGGGTTTGGCCATAACTCACCACGCTGCTGGCCAAGTGGATTGGTGAGTGTGGGATAGCATTTCCTCTAATCCCGATGGTATAGTTATACTGATATTGGCAGTCGTCAGAGCCCCTTCAGTGAGAACAGGATGCACCACGAGAAGGCGGGGTTTACAGTTGTTAAGGAGAGGCTGCAGTATGTTGCGCATCACCTGACCTTACATCCCTGTGTACATATACATATATGGGATGTAAGGTCAGGTGATGCACATCCTTGACAAACGTCAACCCCGCCTGCTCGAGGTGCATCCTGTTTCCACTAAAGGGGCTCTGATGACCGCCAATAGCGGTATAACTATACCATCGGGCTTAGAGGAAATGATATCCCACACTCACCAACTCGCTTGGCCAGCGTGGGGAGTTGTGGGCAAACCCCTCCAAAATGACTCCGCAACCTAAATCTTGGCCCTCAGTCTCTGGCAGCTGGAATGTATTCGGCCAAGGCAGTGGCCAGCGCGACATGAAGGCAGAGGGTACTAAGAATCACCAGAGGACTGGACTAAATTTCCATCTGATGCTAACTTTGGCTATGTATAATGGATGTTCTCTATCTTCTGATTCAAGGCTCCTTGAATTGGAAGAAGAACTACAAAGGATCAAGTGGGACATCGTCGGGCTAAGTGAGGTAAGGAGAAAAGGAGATCTCATTGAATTGAAAAAAAAGGCATCTCTTCTATTATTGTGGGACAGATACTGGCAGAACTAGTGGTGTTGGATTTATAATAAACAAGAAACTGAAGGATAAAGTTGTAGAAGTTGAAAGTTCCTCTGACAGAGCTGCACGACTCATTATCCAACTCTCGAGAAGATACCAGGCTCAGATTATTCAAGCTTATGCACCCACCACAAGTCATCCTGAAGAAGAGATTGAAGAATTTTATGAGGAAATTCGTCATCTAAATAATAAAGCCAAGCAGCAGTTGAAGATCATTATGGGAGATTTCAATGCAAAAATAGGGCAACAGCAACAAAATGAAACTTCAGTAGGTAAATTCGGTCACACAACATAAACCAGCATGGAAATACTTACATAGTTTGCAGAGGCAGAAGGGTTTTTCATCATTACATTAAGTGCTTTTTCAAGATAAAGTCACAAAGGAAATGGACATGGAGGCATCCCAATGAATTGACAAGTCAAATTGATTTTATTATGTGTAACAAGAAACTTGTTATGGAAGACTGCAGTGCGCTAAACAAGTTCAACACAGGTAGTGACCATAAAATGGTAAGATGCACCTCAATGCTAAACTCGAGCGTGGCAAGCTCATAAAACAAACAAAGTGTATTGACATGACCAACCTTAAAAAACATCATAATACCTTCAAACTGGAACTGAGGAACAGATTCTCTGTTCTAGAAGGTCTAACGTCGAAAGAAGTTGACATCTCTGAAGTTAACAGAAAACTAACCAAGGTTCTTATGGAGACAGCAACAAAAATAGCTGGTACTAAGAACAAGTTGCATATGAACAAATTATCAGGAAAAACCAAAATTCTGATGCAAAAAAGAAGAGAGATGAGGACAACTAAAGGAGATGTTACTCCCAAAGTGGAATATATAGAGCTATGCAAGATGGTACGAAAACGTATCACTGAAGATGTGAGGAAATTCAACTGTGAACGATAAAATTGCAACATAATGTATAGAAATTCAGTATCTCTTTTAGAATTGCTATTACGCACATTAAAATATGGACACGTGATTATCGTGGTGCAGTTAATTATGACGTTTATTATTTCATAAAAGTAAAGACTAAAAGAAGGTAAGAGCAATTACTCAAATATATTTGTCCTGAGGTCGCCTTCGTCCACATACCACCAGAGTTCCGTAAGTATTTTAGTCCCAGATGTTCAGCGGCTACGCATTGCAAAAAGTCAGATGGTGACTATAATAAAGTGATTAGCAACGCAAAGGTAGTAGTCAACCCAAAGAACCTTGCTATTTATTGTATCGTAAGCTCAAAGAATAATACAACTGAAGATAAAAACCATGAAATCACGTATGCCACAGGCAGGTTAAAAGGCTAACAATGAACAAATCCAAGAAACTATAATGAACGAGTCTAAAAGGATGATAGTGAATGAATTTAAAAGAACAAAGTAAAATATGAATGGCCAGAAGAAACGATGAGTGAACATTGAATGCTCATTGTTAGCCTTTTAAACTCCCTGTGGCATAGGTAATTTCATGGTTTTTATCTTCAGTTGTATTATTCTTTGAGCTTACGATACAATATATAGGAAGGTTCTTTGGGTCGACTACTACCTTTGCATTGCTAATCACTTTATTTTAGTTACCATCGGACTTTTTGCAATGCGTAGCCGCTGAACATCTGGGACCAAACAACTTACGGAATTGTGGTGGTATGTGGACGAAGGCGACCTCAGGACAAATATATGCGAGTAATTGTTCTTACCTTCTTTCAGTCTTTACTTTTTTGAAATAATAAATGTCATAATTAACTGCACCACGATTATCACATGTCCATATTTTAACGTGCGTAATAGCAATTTTAAAAGAGATACTGAATCTCTATATATTATGTATTTTAACCACGTATAACTTGTGACTTCCTTATACGGAAGATATGAAAAAATCATAACAGTTGGCAGGTCTGTTAATAACATCTATGAAAATGCAAGTGCAAATATTCGGCTATTTGAGAATACAGCACCCATAAAAATTGGAAAGGGAGTGAGACAAGGTGACACCATATCTCCCAAGCTCTTTACTGCCATATTGGAAAATGTCTTTCAATCACTGAACTGGGAAAACAAAGGGATAAATATTAATGGAGATTATCTAACTCACCTTCGTTTTGCTGATGACGCAGTCTTTTTTGCAACTACCCCATCACAGCTGCAGAGTATGATTCAGGAACTTGCTGATAAAAGTAAAGAAGTGGGATTAAAAATGAATTTTCAGGAGACAAAAGGGATGTACAATGCTTTTACAAGAAATGAAGATTTATCGATTAATGGGGAAAAGCTGGAGATAACCAAAAACTACATTTATCTTGGACAGCAGATATCAAGTGAGGGTCACATTGATGAAGAAATTAATCGGCATATAAAACTTGCCTGGAGAGCTTTTGGAAGAAACAGTATAATTTTCAAGAGCAATATGCCATTATGTCTTAAAAGAAAAGTGTTTGATTTATGTATCCTTTCAGTGCTTACGTATGGTGCAGAGACGTGGACTTTAACTAAAAGAGACATACAAAGGCTGCAGACAACCCAGAGAAGCATGGAGAGGTGCATGCTTGGTGTAACCAGGAGAGATAAGAAGAGGAACTCGTGGATCAGAAAAATGACAAGAGTGGAAGGCATCATGATCAGAGTAAAATCCCTGAAAAGGCAATGGGCTGGACATACTGCCAGAAGGACAGACCATCGATGGACAGCTGAAAATTTAGATTGGATTCCAAAGGACAGGAAAAGACCGAGAAGAAGACCACATGGGAGATGGGTGGATGAAATTCGAAAGTATGTGGGAGTAACATGGAGGAGACTGGCACAAGACAGACACCGTTGTGGAATAAACTTCGGGAGACTTTCGTCCAGCAGTGGATTGATTATGGTTGATGATGATGATATATGCACAAAAAAACAACAACAACATACTATTCAGAAGTTTATATAAAGAATGAAACACAGACAAAGTAATACCAGATTGCAAAATGACAACTAGTAAAAGCAATGTGAAAAACTGAAAATTTGAGGTCTTATTATTTTTTGTTCTTTTGGAAGTTTCTCAAACTGAGCCTTTCATGCTTTGCAATGTTTCCCTTTATTTTTATAATTCCAGTAACTTGGGCTGAATAAATGTTCTTAGTTACCACTTTATCATTCATTTCTTCAACATTGCTCAACTTTTCATTCATTTTTTCAACATTGCTAATTTGTTTTGCACAGAATCAATCAATTACACCTCCAGCATTAAAAACTGATCTAACCTTCATCTGGCATCAGCGGGAATTGTACTGATAATTCAACTCTTCATACATACAAAGCATACCTTCAGAATTTCATATAAATAATGAAACACAAAGAAATACCAGATTGCACAATGACAACTAGGAAAAAAGCAGTTACGATTTCCAGTGTTTCAACATTGAATTACAAAATGTCATATGCATAACATGTGATGGATATGTAGGAAAATCAGGTTGTGTGACACGATTACAGTAAATGAAGGCATCTGATATGTCAACCTTAAGTAAAGTTTTACATCATTCGCAATTGCAATTTGGTAAACTATTTTTATTTGAAGAGCTTAACTCTGAATCTTAGAGAACACCTTTATGACAATAATGATGGACAATCATTGTAAGACACTTAAAACTATGAAACCAATGAAAGCTGTGCATTGTAAGTATTCCTATGTTAACTTATGGACAGTATTTCATACATATTTGTCACAGGAAGATTAACTAGAAACACTGATAAATTTTGCCCCTAAAGTGTTAACAAGATTATATTTGTCTGAACTAATATGAGGAAATAAATGTTATAAAAATGGTATAAAATGTACTTTAACTATCTTTCTGCACTTAGCAAACAATTTGTTGTTTGAAACATGGACTACCTACTTCTAATTTTTGTAAAATTATGTACTTAATTTTAACTTCTTATTCCACAGCATCCCATATTACATTAAGAAATAAAACTGCATAATAACATGCTTAGCATATGTAAAAACAGTTTATTAAATTTTTAACTTCAGTCTTTTTTAATTTTAGGAAGGACGGACAATAGTGGCAAGTGGGTGCCTGATCCGTAATTTAAGATTCAACGTTTTCTGTTTCAGTTTTGAATAAATGTTCTGGGTAAATTTAATGATAAAGAGCTAAAGAGAAAGTCATAATAGCAAAGGATTTCAATGCTGGAGTAATTGTGCAGAATGCGATTTCTGACAATGTTCTGGGTAAATTTAATGATCCTTGTGTGAATGATAATGGTGAAAGATTAATTAAACCCTGCATTGAGAATGGTTTGCGTGTATCTAATACGTTTTTCAACCACAAGTATATCCACACGAATACTTAGGAAAAGCGTACTCTTGGTCAAAAGAAAGTAGTACATTTTGTTGTCTATGATCAGCATCTGAAATACTTTTTGACACCTGTATGATGAGAGGTGTGGATGTTGGCTCTGATCATTACTTGGTAGTGTCACGAGTGAAACTTAATGTTGGTTGGAGGAAAAGGAATAGGAAGAGCCCAAGGATGGAAAGAATAAAGGTTGAAAGGTGATCAGTGTTATTCTGACTTACTCAGAGAACAATAGAAGGAGCTGAAGTCTTGTGAGAGGGATGCAGAAAAGAAGTGAACTTGTTTTAAGAAAAGTGCTGTCACTGCTTCTGAAGAGGTCTGTGGCACCAAAATAGTGGGTAGCACTAGAGGTGATGCTTGGTGGAATAGTGAGATTGAAGAGGCGTAAAGAGGAAGAATGAAGCGTATTTGGGGATGTTGTAAGGTAAAGCTTCTGAGATGAATATCGTTATAAGAAACATGAGGCAGCTAAGCTGGTTTGCCAGAGTAAGGCAAAAGATAAGAAGGAAAAGGTGGAAAGGCATGAATTGGCTTTTTGGAAAGACAGAGAAAAATTTCTGGAAGTATATGAGACACAGGAGAAATAGTGGAAACAAATTTGCAAGTTGTGTGAAGAATAGGATCGGAGAAATGATATGGGAGCCCAATGAGTTAAGTGAAAGATGGGATGAAAACTTCTGTGAGTTATTAGATCAAGAAAGCAAAGGTGATTCTGAGGCAGTAGCAGATGATGTCACAGTGAGAGATGGAAGCACAGGAGGGATCTCAAGAGAAGAGGTGTGTAAAGCTCTAAAATCTTTTGGAATGGTAAGGCTCTGGGAGTTGATGGCATAACTGCTGAAATGTTGAAGTATGGTGGTGACTCTGTAATTGACTAGTTAACTGAAATCTGCCAGTTGTGCTAGGAGTTAGGAATGGTATCTCAGGATTGGAGGGATGCTATCATTGTTTCCTTGTATAAGGGAAAAGGTGATCAGACTGACTGCAAGAACTATCACGGCATTAGCTTAATGAGTGTGCCAGAGAAAGTGTTTAGTACGGTCATTATGGAAAAGGTACAAGGTTTTACATCAGAGAAAGTATGGTATGTACAGAGTGGTTTTATGCCTGGTAAAGGTTGCACTAAGCAAATTTTTGCATTACGCATGATGATTGAAAAGTATCTAACTGTTGGTAAGAAAGTTTTTACTGTCTTCATAGATTTACAGAAAGCATACGACCAAGTAAATAGGATACTTCTGTGGAAGGTGTTGAGTGAATATGGTGTTACTGGGAATCTACTTAATAGTGTGAAAGCTGTGTATGCTGGCAGTAAAGCTTGTGTATGAGTCAATGGTGTCGTATCAAAATGGTTTTCCATTGGTGCAGGAGTCAGGCGAGGTTGTGTAATGTCACCATCACAGTTTAATATATTTATTGATGCATGCATGTGTGATGCCAACATGGACAGTACAACTTTATGTCTTGGAAATTCTATCCCACACTCACCAACCCGCTTGGCCAGCGTGGTGAGTTATGGCCAAACCCCTCCAAAATGATTCCACAACTTAAATCTTGGCCCTCAGTCTCCGGCAGCTGGAATGTACCTGGCCAAGGCAGCGGCCAGTGCGACATGAAGGCAGAGGGTGCTAAGAATCCCCCGGAGAACCGGACTAGGCTGCCATCTGATGCTGACCTTGGCTACTTACAATGGACGCTCCCTATCTTCTGATTCAAGGCTTCTTGAATTGGAAGAGGAACTACAAAGGATCAAGTGGGACATCGTGGGGCTAAGTGAGGTAAGGAGAAAAGGAGAAGATCTCATCGAACTGAAAAGTGGACATCTCTTCTACTATCGTGGGACAGATACTGGCAGAACTAGTGGTGTTGGATTTATAATAAACAAGAAACTGAAGGATAAAGTTGTAGAAGTTGAAAGTTCCTCTGACAGAGCTGCACGACTTGTTATCCAACTCTCGAAAAGATACCAGGCTCAGATTATTCAAACTTATGCACCCACCACAAGTCATCCTGAAGAAGAAATTGAAGAATTTTATGAGGAAATTTGTCATCTAAATAATAAAGGTAAGCAGCACTTGAAAATAATTATGGGAGATTTCAATGCAAAAATAGGGCAACAGCAACAGAATGAAACTTCAGTAGGTAAATTCGGTCATGGCAACAGAAACCAGCGTGGAAATACTCTCGTTGAGTTTGCAGAGGCAGAAGGGTTTTTCATCTTGAACTCCTTCTTCAAGAAAAAGCCACACAGGAAATGGACATGGAGACATCCAAATGGGACGACAAGTGAAATTGATTTTATTATGTGTAACAAAAAATTCGTCATAGAAGACTGCAGTGTGCTAAACAAGTTCAACACAGGCAGTGACCATAGATTGGTGAGATGTAAGATGCACCTCAACACTAAACTTGAACGTGGCAAGCTCATAAGACAAACAAAATCTATTGACATAACCAACCTTAAAAAACACCATAATACCTTCAAGTTAGAACTGAAGAACAGGTTCTCTGCTTTAGAAGGCCTAACATCGGAAGAAGTGGACATCTCTGAAGTTAACAGAAAAGTAACCAAAGCTCTTATGGAAACAGCAACAAAATTAGCTGGGTCTAAGAACAAGTTGCATGTGAACAAATTATCAGGAAAAACCAAATTGTTGATGCAAAAAAGAAGAGAGATGAGGACAACTAAAGATGTGACTTCCAAAGTGGAATATATAGAGCTATGCAAGACAGTAAGAAAAAGTATCACTGAAGACGTAAGGAAATTCAACTGTGAACTAGTGAGGAAAGCAATTGAAAACAACCAAAGCCTAAAGATAGCAAAGGGACATCTCAGTAAGGGAAGAAAACAGATTATGGCACTGAGAAAAGAAGATGGTTCTGTAACAAGAAATAGAGGAGAAATTTTGACAAGAGTGAAAGATTTCTACTCCAAATTATATGAAAGGGATGATATATGCACTCCAGACATCATGAAAGATACCAGTACCAGAGTTCCTCCAGTCCTTCCAGCAGAAGTTGCACATGCAATCAAGAACATGAAGAGAGGAAAAGCTCCAGGAGAAGATGGAATTACTGTAGACATCATACAAGAAGCAAGTGGAGAAATCGAAACAGTACTCGCCCAAATTTTCACTCGATGCCTTAATGAAGGAAAGATTCCTGAGGATTGGAACACCGCTACAATGATCCTGCTACATAAGAAAGGTGACATTGAGGATCTCGGAAACTACAGACCTATCAGCCTCCTATCAGTAGTTTATAAAATCTTCACTAAAGTTCTTTCACACCGCTTGAAGGTAACACTGGACATGGCTCAACCGAGAGAACAAGCTGGATTCAGGAGTGGCTACAGCACAATAGATCATATCCACGTGCTGAGAGAACTAATTGAAAGAGCGAGGGAATATGAACTTCCATTGTGCATGGCTTTTATCGATTATGAAAAAGCCTTTGATTCGGTGAAACCATCAGCAGTTACAATGGCTCTGAAAACCTGCGGTATTGAAGATGCATACATTAATATTATTAATAACATCTATGAAAATGCAAGTGCAAAGATTAGGCTGTTTGAAAATACAACACACGTAAAAATTGGAAAGGGAGTGAGACAAGGTGACACCATATCTCCGAAGCTCTTCAATGCCACATTGGAGGGTGTTTTTCAGTCGCTGAGCTGGGAAAACAAGGGGATAAAGATTAATGGAGATTATCTAACCCACCTTCGTTTTGCTGATGACGTAGTCATTTTTGCAACTACCCCATCAGAGCTGCAGAGTATGATCCAGGAACTTGCGGACAAGAGTAAAGAAGTGGGATTAAAAATGAACTTTCAGAAGACAAAAGTGATGTTCAATGCTTTTACAAGAAATGAAGATTTATCGATTGATGGAAAAAAGCTGGAGATAACAGACACGTTCGTTTATCTTGGACAGCAGATATCAAGTGAGGGTCACATTGATGAAGAAATTAATCGGCGTACAAAACTTGCCTGGAGAGCTTTTTGGAAGAAACAGCATAATTTTCAAGAGCAATATGCCATTATGTCTTAAAAGAAAAGTGTTTGATCAATGCATCCTTCCAGTGCTTACGTATGGTGCAGAGACGTGGACCTTAACTAAAAGAGACATACAAAGGCTCCAGACAACTCAAAGAAGCATGGAGAGGTGCATGCTTGGGGTAACCAGGAGAGATAAGAAGAGGAACTCGTGGATCCGAAAAATGACAAGAGTGGAAGACATCATGATCAGAGTTAAATCCCTGAAATGGCAATGGGCTGGACATACTGCCAGAAGGACAGATCATCGATGGACAGCCGAAATTTTAGATTGGATTCCAAGGGACAAGAAAAGACCCAGAAGAAGACCACATGGGAGATGGGTGGATGAAATTCGAAAGTATGCAGGGGTGACATGGAGGAGACTGGCACAAGACAGACCGTTGTGGAGGAAACTTGGGGAGACCTTCGTCCAGCAGTGGATTGATAATGGTTGACAATGATGAATACCTGTGTGTGCAGATTGCTGTATACTGATGACACAGTACTGTTGGCAGAGAGCAAAAGTAAGTTTCAGAGCATGTTGTCGCAGATGTACGAAATTTGTTTGTATAAATAAGGGAAAAAAACATTTTGAGCAAGGAACTGTTAGTACTGAGTGCAATGTAAGTCTAAATGGCCCAGTGATTGACCAGGTAAATGAGTTTGTATATTTGGGAAGCTTGTTTGACAGAGAGAACAGATTAGATGATGAAATTAGTAGGCAAGTGAATTTTTCACTGAAAGCCATAGCTGCTTTAGGAGGTTTTCACAGGAATGATGGATTCCCAAAAGAGTTCTGAACGGCCGTGTATGAAAGTGTAATTGTTCCTACTCTGATGTTTGGCAGTGAAACATGGGTATTACAGAAGAGACGTAGGAGTTGTTTGTGTGCCGGAGAAATGCATTACTTATGGGGGATTTGTGGCAAGACATGTTCTGATTGTGTGAGGAATGAAGATGTGTTGCAGTTGTGTAATGCGAAGCAAAATATTGTTAGCAAGGTGGAGACTAATATTTTTAGGTGGTTTGGCCATGTTGAAATAACGAGTGACGAGATGCTTACTAGGAAGATCTTTTTTAGCCGAAGTAACAGGAAAGAAAGACAGAGGAAGGCCAAGGAAGTCATGGGAGGATCAGATTCAGGAGTGCTTGCATGAGAAAAACATTATGAGTATGAAGTATAAAAGGTCTTGTGTACGTCGTGTGATGGATGTCACTAAAGCCAGTGTTGTGTGTCAAGTTCACTGTATATGGAGAACTTTGATACGGCAACAATAAGTACATTAACAGTTAAAAATTTATCTGGAGGTTTGTATTTCTTTGTGGAGCTAATCTCAGAGAACACCTTAGGGATATGTATTATCAGTTAAATGTTTATTGGCCAGATGGTCTTCCTTTGAGGAGCTAACCTCTGAATATCAGAGAACAGCTTAATGATATGTATCTATGTATGTATAAATGTTTTTTATACATTAAAAATGTAACAGAACATTGCTCATCTTTTCTAAAATTAACATTGCTCATCTTTTCTAAAATTGGAAGACTGAAGTTACCAGTTGAAAGCTTCCTAAGTAAATAAATTGTTTTTATACAACTAAAGTGTGTTATTGTGCAGTTTCAGTATTTGTTGATTTACAGTTATATGCTTGTGCTCAAATTTATCATGTTAACATATTGCAATTCTTGTGTTAGTTAAAAACATTATGTATAAGTGAATGTGAATGTCAGAAGAAGAAATGGAAAAGTAATAGACATACTCAGCACAACGAAAAGCTCCAGACTGTAAGGCAAGTTTTCCTTTTTGTTTGGGGCTAGAAAGTTCATGATTGACAATGGAGAGAGATGGACAGTGGCATTTTCCAAGGGCACAAGTGCTCCTGTGGTGAGAGAGGGACCTCAGTGGAATGGTCTCGCTGCATGCATTGCAACAGTGATAGTCCTCACCATATGAGTTCACCTCGCAGCTACTGCACAGCTCGCTGCAAGAGGGGACTCGTGGACGGAACTGAAGATGGCAAGGAGATTCACGAGGGGAAGGGTGGATGTACAGCGACAAGTAAATGTCCTCATTAGACAAGGAACTGGGGGGAATAAAAACATACATGCTAGTAATTACAAAACATGCGCAATGCTATCTTACATAAAATAACAACACACTTACAGATATCTACCAAAAAGATTTTGAAATAGCTGGTATATTACAAAATTATTGAAAAAACATCACTATTGCTGAGATTAATCATATGCTTTAGAGTTAAAATGTAACAACCTGAAAAAAAAAACACTGAAATATAATTGCATCAAATAAATGAATACACATATTTCAGCAACTATGTGACTAAAGTTGTGAGATTACTTCTCATGCACTTTAACTTTTTATTTAGAAAAGCTTTCTACTTCAGCAAGGAAATCTGATTGTTTAACAGGTTTTACAGCTTTACTTTATCCTGGGTGTTTCTAAAAATATATTTTCTTTTACCAATGAAAAACCTAGTTGTTGTTTTGAAGCAAAACTCACCATTACTGTGTTTTTTTAACATGTGCCTGGAAAAAGTTTGAGCTATTATTTTTCTCTGTCTATCTATTAAAACATATTTTTTTTTTCATTTTTTTTTCATTCATAAAGCACAAGACCACACAGAATAAATTTCCATAGCTTATAAGTTTGGCACATAATTATGCCTGCTATTCAGTAAGTTTTTTGGTAGATCTGCTACACCACAGTACAGTGGCAGTTTAAGCAGATGAAGGTAAGCAGACATAAAAAAACAACATACATGTTGAGACATATAATACATTACATTTTTAGAGGCTTTGAAAATTAAAATGGTTTTTAAGCATCACTGAAATTAATCATACATTCTAACAAAACTAACAATTTCAAACATTAATCATGCAATGAAAGGGTTGTGACAGTACAGATTTTTCTGCAACATATAAATATAACATTGTCCTCAAATTGTTGTTAGTAACGTTTATAGTCACATAACAAAGGATTACATTAAGTTAAAAAAAAAAAAAAAAAAAAGAGAAATTCAAGCATGGAAGATGGATGAATAAAAATACATGTGAACATGTTTGCAGTTTGTCATCACATATTTTCTATGACATTTATAAAAACAGACTTTTCTACAGGTATATCATGTTGGGAAATGCAGTTACACACTTGCTCCTTAAAAGAGTATGACAGTATAATGAATGAATAGACAGGAATTTCATACAAGAGTTTCTGAAGTTTGTATATATACTATTCACATTGCATCTTTGCAACTTTGGCATTTTATGCTTAAATACTAATGATGCATAAATATGACTGTTTTTCAAATGAAATAGCTGTAACAGTTGTTTCTTCTATGGAACTTTAATATGTGCTTAACTTGTTGCATGAAGAATTTCAGGTTAATAATCGACTTCCTACAAAGCATGCTGCAGAATATCAACTGTGATTGAATTTTTCTGATTTGTTATCAAAGATCAGCAACATTCATAACTGGTCAAACAGAAGTCATCATTCTTGCCACGTTTATAGGCGAGTCACTGAAAAATTCTCATCGGCCATCGGGAATCAAACCCAGGGTCTTCCAGTTACACACCGCGGACATGCTACCACTGCACCACAGTGGCCTCGAATTCATCCAGACTCACATATGACTAACTGCCAAACCACATGGCAGGTTGCTTCTTGGAGCCCCACACAATGCTGGGGATTCCCCAAAGATGGTAAGCAGCAACTGAACAAATAACTAGGAGGCGAATGAATAATTAATACACACAATTGATGTGGATTAGGAACATCAAACAGAAGTCATCGCTCATTCCACGTTTATAAGTGAGTCACGTGCATTCATAACAGGTACCTGATACACAATATTATCACTATAACTCTATGTGAAAGGAAATTTAATGTAGTTATATCTGGAAAGCAAGGTAGGCATAGGAATGGACTGCTACAATCTAGGTGGATGTGCAGAAAAGTCTCAACCATAGGCGGCAGAAGGTAGGGGACACAGGAGTCCAGACCTCCTCTGGAATTTCATGGTTCCCCTCACTGAGGGGGTCCACCCAAGAAACATCCTAAAACTATGTGGTTCACATATAATTTATAGTTTGTTTTTGGGTTTTTTCACAATTTCCTGGATACCGGCACCATGCTTCGCAGTTTTCTGGAAAACTCATGTACAATTTTGAAAATTGATTTCGCACAAATATACTGAAAAGTTAATTCAACGCTCTGTTCTACTCCTTAAAAAAGATCGTTAAAGAATTCTTTAAATTTCTTTAAAGCAATAACCACGGCGGAGAAGGGTCTCTCTCCTTCCTTCTGTGCGTTCTTTTTTTTTTTCTATTCCAAGTCCGAATGTGTCTTGCTCGAGATCAGAAAACCCATTAAACACATCTGAGAAATAAATAACTGAACAAAAAAATCGAACTCAAATTAAGCGGTGAGTACACTACTTGCTGTGCACAGAGCACAGGTAATTCTGGGCGTTTTCTCACACAGAAGATAAACGATCCTGGACGAATGTGCGTGCTTTTGCTGCGAGAGCAACTATTGTCGAACTATAAGAGTAACAAAATCGCTTGCCTCTCACACTCTGTGGCGTTCTGGATGGTGTTTTTGCCGATGGTAGAAACTATCAGCGTTTCCTTGATGTTTGTGTTTTCACCCATCTGCTTCATGCATAATACTGGTGTGTGGTAGAGAAAACTCCGGAGATTTGTTTAGGCACTGGGCTTGATGTTAATTTCAGAGCGCCTGAGTAAGAACCGGTTCCTGCCATTTCAACAACAGACTTACCCGTTTAATCCAAGAGATATGTAATTGTAATGCCAGGTACAATTAGGCGTTCATGTACTGTATAACTATAGCTTACCAGATTTTGATTTTTGTTGCCAGCAGTAAACATCCGAAAAATTCAAACACCCTTTTTAATTCATTTATGACATTTACTGACAGTCGGAAGATGAAAGGATTTCGGGATGTTGGAACGGAGGGAGGGGTGAATTCTCAATTGTCGCACCTCTTTAAGCTTTTAGCCTCCAACTGAGTCCGGCGCCTGCAATTCAGCAGGCAGATGCTGCAAGGCAACAAACTGGCAGAATGCACTCCCTTATGGATATCATCATTTGACAGATCATAACACATTTTCAGTTGCGCTCAACATTTTCTAATATTTGTTTTCAGTCTAGCTGTTTAGATTGGGTACGAATTTATGTTAGAAAATGAAAGATCTGTTTATTGACGCAACAAGAATTTCTTTATGGGGGCAGCCCAAAATATTGAAGATGTAAATAAAATAACTTATAAAGCGTTGTTTGGTCCTTCGAGCTCAGTTGTTTATCATTAGCTACTCATTTTTAAATATATTTGTATATATTTTAAATAAATATTTTACGAATCATTGGAAACTCATTTTAAATAGCGGTGATATTTTTTGTTTATCGTTCCTCAATGCTGACAGGTGACGTTTTCTCTAAGTTATTTCCAATGATTCGTAAAATATGTATTTAAAATATATACAAATATATTTAAAAATGAGTAGCTAATGATAAACAACTGAGCTCGACGGACCAAACAACGCTTTATGGGGAGCCCCCTCCCCTCCCCCCACACACTGAGTGCATCACTGGGTCTGCTAGTATTTGGTACTTTTTCCCGAGAAAAGTCCATAAACCTGGAACTGATGAAACGGACGCTGAAGGTTTGTAGTAAGGTTTGTAGATGTTAATTTATTCTCCAGTTATGTAGTCTACACTCATATTTGTGCATTTCTGCTTAGAGAAATGTACAGTTATTACACATGTCTAAAGCCTGTTCTACGAAAATAAATACACAGATAAACGAAAAGAAGTACTGAAAGTTTTATGAAATAAATAAATATGAAGTGATATTGAGATTCATTGTTTGACAAATTCTTTCTGTGTAATTTAGTTAAATGTCGAAAAAAATAATTGAAACCTGTAATTAGTGATGTAGGTCTAATATGAAAAGTACGTGAGCGGTGAAGGGATTAGGTAAAAAATACCCCAGGAAAAGTTACTTTTCTTCAACAAGCTACTCCATGTTTGGGGCGGATTCTAAACTAGCGATTTCTTGCCCCCTACCTTTCTTACGGAGTAGGGGGAATATACAGTATATGCCATACTACTGAGGTGAAGCAAGAGTCATAACGACAAGTTACAGCGATAGGCCAAGGTCGGTGTACTTCATTTGGGAGAATAACTGGCTTCAGATTGTGGAGATTTGTGAATCTGAATTCCACCACTGGCAAAAAGGGCTTATTTTCACAACCTTCTGTATTTATCAGTAATGAACAACATTGTGTTATCCACGCCAATACTAACATATCTGCTGCAGATAAAATTTTTAACCTTTAATTTAATTTTACTATTACATGTAAATTACTAGAGCAGTATATGACTTCATTTTGTCTTATCTAGCAGTGCCATGTAGATTTTTACTATGAAAACATTTTTAAGAGCTTCATTGCTGTTTTCACTTTAATTTAATGGCTAGTTCTGTACTTAAATTTAAATTGCGAGTAATGAAATCTTTTACCACTGATTCTTCATTTCTCTTACGCAGTTTAAACAGTGTAAAAGAAATCAACATATGATCAAATTCTATTAAAACATTAAATTTAAGGTACAACTTAATGTTCTCAACTTATTACAATTGTAGAAGCTCTTAAGTCTGTTCCTCAACTTTGTGTTAAAAAAATTGTCAAACTGCTTTCCCCTAAAAATTCAGAAGTTGCTGGAAAAAATTATATATTTTTTTTATATTTTCTTTCTCTGAGCTTTGTTGCAATATGTATATTCTGTCTACACATATATATATATATGTACAGGGGTTTATGAAAATAATGGAAACACCAACTGTGACTAAAGTACACGCAATGCGCTGTATGCAAATCACGGGGATGACGTCACCCGCAAGGTTACGTATATGAAGGGGCGCAGTAGGATGTCGGCTATCACGTAGCGGTGCCACAGTCGCAGATGAAACAGCTGCTGTGGAATAATTGCTGCCAACGCCAGATCTCAGTGACCTAAAAAAAAAAAAAAAAGCATGATCATTGGTGAGCTCCTGGCAGGGGCTTTACTAACTAGAACGGTAGAAACAGTAGTGTAACACGAGCAATTGTATCGAAGATGATGAATATCTATCAAAAAGGATATGGGGTTGCCTTCAAACGTGCAAACTGTGGACGTCATACGAAGATGTCAGATAGGGATAGGCAAACGTTGGCATGGATTGTACAACAGAAACACAACCACAGCACTACAAATACCAGCAAAGTTAAACACCAATCAGAATGATCCGTTTCCGTCATAACACTTCATCGGGAACTCCATCATGGCGGTATTTATGGCCGTTCTGCAATCCACAAGCTCTGATTACCAACATCAATACAACAAAACAAGTAAGGTGGTGCAAAGCACATAAACACTGGGATGCTGAAGACTGGAAACGTGTCAACTGGTCTGGTGAATCGTTCTTCATATTGTTTCCTACCATTGGTAGAGCATACGTCAGGCAAAAACCTGCAGAAGCGTACCAACTCGACTGTTTGATTCTCACTGTGAAGCATGGAGGTGGATCCCTGATGCTGTTGTGTGCCATATCATGGCATTTTCTTAGAGCCGTTGGTTGTTCTGCAGGGTCGTGTAACATTTGCAATGTACTAATCCATTCTTTCAGAGCACCTTCACCCAATGTTGAAGCCATGGTTCCCTAACGGTCACTGCTGGTTTCAAGCAGATAGTACACTCGTGCATTGAGCGTAACGTGTCGACTTGTAGTTTGCAGAGCATAAAGATGAGGTACAACAGCTATTCCAGACGTCAATATTATTATTGAACATTTGAGGGAATATCTGGAGCGAAAGGTCAGTCTATCCTGCTTTCCACCTCCAACTTCACTGGCACAGTTGGGATATATTTTACAGGAAGAATGGTCCCAAATTCCATTATCGTATGTGCATGACATAATAAGTCTATTTCAAATCGAATTGCTTCTGTTCTGAAAGCCCGAGCTGGGTCCATAGTTTATAAAAAAAAAGTTATCCGCAAACAGTAAGAATTTCCATTATTTTGATAAACCCCTGTACATATATACGTATATGAGCTCTTCCCCGTTTCATGTTCTTAACTGCATGCGCAAGTTCTGCCAGTAGTCCCCCCAGTCCTGGCTCATGTAGGTCATTCCATTGAGAATATAGAACGGGAAAGAACTGAAGAACTCCAGAAGGGGACGGAATTTCCATGGGTATTGGACATGAAGCCAATGGAGAAACAAACTACACTCGCCTAAATTTTCACTAAATGTCTCAAAGAAGGAAAGATTTCTGATGACTGGAAGAATGCTTCTTTGATCCTGACATATAAAAAAATGGACCTTGATGACCTCAGGAATGGCGGACCCATAAGACTCCTATCAGTTGTTCACTTCATTTTCAGGAAGGCACTGTCGCATTACTTGAAAGAAAATTGGACTTGACTTAACTAAAAGAACAAGCTGGATTCAGGAGCAGCAGTTGCACTATTTATCACATATACATATTGAGAGAACTAATGAAAGAAAAAATGAATATGAAATCCTGACATTTACTGATTATGAAAAAGCTTTTGATTCTGTGAAATCATCAGTAGTTTTGATGTCTTTGAAATCCTGAGGTATTGAAGATGAATACATAACCATCATCAGTAACATTTATGAAAATGCAAACACAAAGGTTCGACTGTCTGAGGACACAACACTTCTAAAAATTTGAAAGGGAGTGAAACAAGTTGACAACATATCTCATAAACTCTTCAAATGCCATTTTTGCAGAATGTGTTTCAGTCATTGAACTGGGAAGACAAGGGAGGAAAAGATTAATGTAGATTATTTAAACCACCCTGGCTTTGGTGATGACAGAGTCATTTTTGGGAGTAACCCCTATGAGCTAGAGTGTATGATCCAGGAACTTGGTGACAAGAGCAAAGAAGGGGTTTATATATGAACTTACATTTGACAAATTCATTTACTGTGCTTTTACAAAAACTGAAGCTTAGGAAGTTGATGGGGCAAATCTGGATGTGACCGATACTTACATTTACTTTAAACAAGAGATAGCAAGCAAGGCCTACATAGAGAAGAAATGCGAAGGTGAGTCAAAAGTTCGTCCTGTTTTCAGCTAAAAAGCTGAATGATGCAGAATAGCTATACATGCTCACCTCATTCTGCAAAGTGCAGGCCGTTGTCCTACACTTCTTTGCCAACGTTCCACCAAAGCCACATTCTCAAGGCGGTACCACTCGGCTGGTTTCAAGGACAGAAACTATCTGAAGTGAGATTCCACATCCACCAATGAAACGAAGTGTCCTCCTCGTAGGAAATAGCCTTCAGATTGAAACAGGTGGCATTCGGATGGGGCCAAGTCAGAGCTGTATGGAAGATGGGGTAGTACCCCAATCCACGGCCGCTTTCTATTGAAGAGTGCTGGGTGACGGCGCTTGTTTCGCATAGAGATTCCGTCCAGAGCCTGAATATCTTGTACAAGTTTCCAGTGTTGGAGACCCCTCACAATTCCACCAAATGTACAATATGACTTTCCACTCGAGGTTCCTTCTTTGTGCTACTGGCTGTGCTTCCTGGTTTGTCTTCAGCCCCTGTTGCCCAGTGGATAATGTAGGATCCCAGTTGATAACGTAGGATTACACACTTTTCATCTACTGTAGCGATAGGATGCCAGAATCTATCGTCCTGTGAATTTAGCAACAATCTTCGACTTGTTTTGCCTTCTGGGGTGTCAATGCATGGGAACTATTCCATGGCATCAGGAGGAGAAAACAAGCTTGTGCAGATGACGAATAAAAATGGATTGGAAAGAAACTACCTCAGCAGCCATATGCCGTGCATTGGTAGCGCTGTTCGCTGTCACAGCTTCCGCCGTGGTGTCGGTGATCGATGGACTTTCTGATCTCAAATATGTGTTCGACACTGATGCCTGCAGTATTGAAACGTTGAAACTATTTTCGTACTATGCTGCTGTCCACCGTTTTCTTGCCTTTAAATGCAGAAATTTGTCTCGCTGCTGTCACGTTTAACCCATTTTTCCAATAATGGCGTAAGTGAACTCAAACAGTGCGTTTATCAACCTCCATCCACTGCTCACTTGATAACGCAATGTGGCTCAGTGCCAAACGCACGTCATTAGCCTTTTGTGTTCACGTCATCGCTGTATGCAGTCAACGGTGGAGCGCGTTTTGCACAGGAATGGAGGCCCAACATTATGTAGAGCTCAAAATAGAACGAACTTTTGACTCGCCTAGGTATAGGCGTACAAAACGTAGTTGGAGAGCATTTGGAAGAAACAGTGCATTTTTCAAGAGCAGTTTACCATTATGTCTTAAACGAAAAGTGTTTAATCAATGCATCCTTCCATTTCTTACATATTGAGCAGACATTAACCTTAATTGAAAAAGACATACAGAGGATGAAGACAACTCAGCAAAACGTGGAAAGTGCACACTTGGTGTATAATCAAGAAAGATAGGAAGAGGAACACATGGATTAGAGAAAGGAAAAATGTTGATGACGTCATGATCAAAGTGAAGATGCTCAAGTGACAATTGGCTGGGCATATTGCTAGAAAAACTGGCTGTGCTTAAGAAACTGAAATATTAGATATAATACCAAGGGGCACGAAAATACGCAGAACAAGACCATGTGAGAAATGGGTGGACGAAATACGAAAGCCTGCTGCATGGAGTGACTTGGAAGAGACAGGTTCAAGACAGAAAGTTGTGGAAGGTACTTGTGGAGACCTTCATCCAGCAGTGGAATGACAGTAGTTGATGATGATATGTACGAGTATGAACTCATCTACCCTGCGTTGTTTTATTTCTTTCTCCTTACTTTTTAAAATTGTTTTCGCTCTTGGAGCAGTTGGACCCCCCCCCCTGAAAATATTAGGTTCTGCCGCCCATGGTCTCAACCATAAAGTTGCAAAAAATGTCCTTAGTGTGATGGAACTCTAACATGCTGCAATAAAACATTTGGTTGCAGTAATCCAGTTGAAGAACACCATAGGCTTTGAAAAGGGAAAGGAAGGAAGGAAGGGATTTAACAACAACTTTGTTATTATGCATTGATACCTGCTTCTAGCACATGTCAATACCTGTGAATCATTTGTTCTTGGTGAGATAGATATTAACCAGTCTTCTTCTTTGGAATGGTTATTCATAAGAAAAAGATGTTGCAAGAACACTTCATCTTCACTGATACATGTTTTGAGATACACAAAAAAGCGTTGTGAAATCATCTAGTTTTATGACCTGCACCATCTAAGTCATGTATAGATACCGGTCGCAATGCTAATATAGGACTTATGAGAAGTTCAGTGAAACAGTTCTTGCATTCTTGAATATTTCCTCACTGATTTTTTCTTTGCAGTTATACTGGAATGAGTATCTCACACATTTATGCCTATTTATGCCTCACTGTCACATGCTCAAAGCTCTTATTTCCTTTACACAGTTGTTGTCACCAAAAAATTTGTGGCATTCCTACACTGATGGATATAATAATGGCAATTTCACATACCAACTTGAGAAATTTTACTGCAATCATGTGTCTAGCTCTGTTTCCATAAACCATGCCATACACTGCCCTTTTCTCAATGCTGTAACCATTCTTGCCTTTCACGCTAAAAAACATGAGGTTGCCACTTTGTTTTAAAATAGCAATACGTTTCTATGTAATACAGTTTGAATTGTATACAAAGTTGAAGTGGCAAAGATTTTACATGAACACCAAGTGCATAGATAAATAGATTTCATATATATGTCTCATAGATGACTGATCAAAGAAAATTTTACAGTAACTTTCCCAATGAGATCATTAATTAACAGGGTGAAATTTGACCAGTATCGCATCTCATTTTGTGAGCATTTTGCATGGGGTTGCAATAGAATCTGAGTAGCATATTTCTGCAATGCAAGTTTCAAGTGGTTTGTACAAGTTGTGATTAAATATGAATAATATAAATGTATATCCTCAAAAAATTTAACAACTTTTTAAAGCATTATTTTGACTGCTGGCAAACATAATCACACTCTGTCTTTCCGTTAAGCAATGGCATGTTCCAAATATGAACACACAGTGCAGTTTCTCAAATTAAACTTATAACCCTAGCACTGATAGGACCATCCTCTCACATGACTGCCCGCAACGTTTAACGCTGTGTCATGCTGTAGGAGCGCATTTTGACAAGTTGTGTGATATAGAAGACCACGCGAAACCGTAACTGCCCGATACACAGAACTTTGATTGCATGGGCTTTGCATTACCCTTTGCATTTGTGTTTAAGTGTAGCTAGGTAGTTGTAGTACATTTTTATTGTGGTTATTTTTTATGTAAATAATTTATTTAACTATTTCATTTACAGCTATCTGGCGCAGGGAAATCGATCCACAATCCATGTGATTGAAATTTACTGTAAGCAAGGACAACCAGTGTTTTGCAAATTCAGCATACTGCGACCTGTGCCAAAAAATTTTTGATCGAATTAAATTAATGTGTAACTTGAGCCCTGCATTTGCTGATGGAATAAGTGGAACAAGTATAAAGAAAGAACATGATGAAGCATGTCAAATCAGATGGACATAAATTTAGCATTGCACAATTAAAAAAAAACACAATCATTAGGAGAGTTTTTAAAAGTTACTCTTATTGGTAAAACAATGTCTAATGAACCCAATGAAGCAAAATTACGAATTAATAAAATGTTGGATATTTCTTACTGGTTGGCAAAAGAGGAAATGTGACATGGTGTTGATCTTGGTCAGATGTACCATTCAGCTACAAAGTGTACTGAATTTATGGAATGTATCACAGCAACGATGAAGGAGGAGCTAAGAAGAAACTTGCAGAATGTGAAGGCTTTCATAGCTCATTGATGGGAGCACTGATGTCAGTACTTTTGAAAATGAAATTTTTTATATTATGTATGTGGATGATCAGGTAAAATGCAGTTATCGTGTCTGGCATTATGGAATGTTAAGAGTAGTAATGCTACTGGGATACACAAAGCGCTACTGGTTGGTTGGTTGGTTAGTTGATTTTAATGGCGCAAGGGCCATGGGTGGCCAAAGAGCGCCAAACAAAAGACATCAAAAAAGAACAAAATCAATAAAACACGTACACGAGGGTAAATACAGGATGAAACGGTAAAAGTGAAAGATCGAAATGAAAGCGGTAAAACTAGACTAGTTTAAAAAGTCAATATCCTTAAAAAATGAGAACACTGTGGTCAGATCGCAGTCCTCACCAATGAGAGTCTGCAGCGTAGCTGCTCCTTCGTCCAACAAATGAGAATGAAAATAACGAAAACAATGATCACAAAAACGAACACAAGTACACAATACATGAAGGACGGTGAGACGACATTGGCACGCCTCACACATCGGGGCACTGTCGCCACACAGCAAAAAGCGGTGAGTAAACCAACAGTGCCCAATGCGGAGACGCGCAAGAACAACTTCCTCACGACGGTTCGTCCGCAAACTAGACTTCCATAGTCCGATCTGAGGTTTGATGGCATAGAGTTTATTGCTGCCCTGCTGAAACCATAGGGACTTCCACTCATCCATAACAAATTTCCGGATCAATGGCCGATAATCTCGGAAAGACAGTGGCAGCCGAGCTGGCGACATGGAGGAAACAGACCTGGCAGAGAGATCTGCCAGCTCGTTACCCCGGATCCCAACATGGCCAGGACCCCAACAGAATCGGACCAGGAAGCCATCACCCTCCAAAGTTCCAAGAAGACGACGGACATCACGGATAACAGGTGAGTCCGTGTCCTCTGGAGAAGATAAAACTTGGATGAGGGACTGGGAATCGGAGCAAATCAAAGCGCGACGATTAGATCTAGACTGTATGTGACACAAAGCGAGGTGTACCGCATGCATCCTCTGCCGAAAAGATGGTGGATTCAGGCAGAAGCCTCTTAGCATGGGAGGCATCGCGACACACGAATGCGGATCCAACAACCTCACCGGATTTCGACCCGTTAGTAAATACAGGCACGAAATCCGGGAAGAGAGACTGTTTCTCGGCAAAGAGCTGCTGGTACACCAGAGCAGGAGTGGAAGACTTTGGCCACACACAAAGGGAAAGGTCAGCCGTTGCTTGAACCGGCTGCCAAGGCGGTTCATTGTAGAACCGGGTCAAACCAATCCTTGACAAGTCTAGACCAGCATCACGCACTAAGTTCGACAACCGAATCCCAAACGTCGGAACACAGGAAGGCCAGTGTGAGAATAGGCGGACACATTGCGGTTGGAAAATGGAACCATGCAGTGGATGATCAGGAAGAGACTTCAACTTGGTGAAGAATTGAAGAGACAGCTGCTTGCGTCGGATGCATAACGGCGGTTCATGGGCCTCGGCATACAGGCTATGCACGGTAGAGGTACGGAAAGCACTAGTGCATAGCCGCAGAGCCTGGTGATGGACAGGATCCAGAGGCTGTAACACGGAAGGACGTGCGAAATCGTACGTTATGCATCCGAAGTCTAACTTTGACCGAATCAGAGAATGGTAAATGCGAAGCATTGAGCACCTGTCAGCCCCCCAAGATGTTCTAGAGAGGACCTTCAGGATACTCAATGACTTCGTGCATGACACCTTCAAAGACTGGATGTGAGGTCGGAAGGTGAGTGCTCGGTCAAAAGTTAGCCCAAGGAACTTGGCTTCTGACACCACAGGAATGGTGGTACCATCCAGACGGAGACTGGGGTCTGGGTGAAGGCCCCGTTTGCGGCAAAAATGCACGCAAACGGTCTTCTGGGTCGAGAAGCCAAATCCATTGTGGGAGGCCCAGGTAGAGATCTTATTAATGGCCGACTGCAGCTGCCGCTCAATAGTGCGCATGTTGACAGATGCGCAAGAGATCTGCAGATCATCCACGTACATGGAGCCACGAACCGACGGAGGAAGTAGAGTGAAAATATGATTTACACGAAGGATGAACAATGTCACAGAAAGAATGGAGCCTTGAGGGACACCCTGCTCTTGTGGGTAGAACGCAGAGAGGGTCGACCCGACGCGCACACGGAAACTCCGGTCCTGGAGAAATCCGGCGATGAAAGATGGTAAGTTTCCCCGCAATCCGCACTCGTGAAGATCACGGAGAATGCCGTATCTCCAGGTGCGGTTGTAAGCTTTCTCCATATCGAAGAACACGGAGACCATGTGCTGACGCCGGACAAACGCCTCCCTGACAGATGTCTCGAGGTGAAGATGATGATCTGAGGTGGATCGGAATTTCCGAAATCCACTCTGATGAGGTGAAAGAAGGTGACGTGATTCCAAATAAAAAACCAAACGAAAATTGATGATGCGCTCTAGGACTTTGCAGAGGCAGCTCGTCATAGCAATTGGTCGGTAGTTCAATGGGTTAGCGGGATCTTTACTAGGTTTGAGGACAGGAACGACAATGGCAGTGCGCCAAGATTCAGGAAAGTCACGCTCGTGCCAGATCCTGTTAAACAGGACCAGCAGACATTCAAGAGAGGACGGAGAAAGGTGTTTCAGCATTTCATAATGGATTTTATTCGGCCTGACAGATGTTCGGCCGGACCGATTCAGGGCAGTCTTCAGTTCGACGGCAGTCAGCGGGCTGTTATAATCATCAGCGGAAAACGGTCCAAAAGAAATCTTGGACCGTTCAAGCCGCGGCTGTAACTGCCGGAACGAAGCAGGGTAATTGCGGCTGCTGGACACCGAAGAAAATGCGGCGCCCAGACAGTCAGCAATACCCTGAGCGTCAGCAACCGTTCCTCCACCACTCTCAAGAATGGAGATTTCCCCAGAAGGGTACTTACCCTGAATCTTGCGGATCCTGTCCCAAACAATCTTAGAGCTGGTAGTGGTGTTAATCCCGGATACGTAACGTATCCAAGATTCCCGTTGACTATGACGACGTACCAATCGCGCGTAAGATTTGGCATTCTTGAAAGCAAGTAGGTTTGCGTCGGTGGGGTACCGACGAAACCTACCCCAAGCCCGATGTTGGGCCTGACGAGCTGCCTTGCAAGCAGAATTCCACCAAAGTCGCGGGCAACGTGGAAGTTTAGTCGACGTCCTGGGGATGGTAAGTTCTGCTGCTTGCACAGTACAATCCGTTACCGCCGCAACAGCTTCATCGATCGTACCCGAGGTCACCATGTCTGGAGTAATGGCCGCTGAATGAGTCCCACTTGGCTCGATCGATAGATCATCTAGCAGGGCGAGTAGGATGACGGTACCCATCACCTGTTAGACGGAGAAAGATGGGAAAATGATCACTGCCAAGGGGATCAGCAGACACGCTTCAGGACCAGTCTGGATATAAAGATGGTGAACTCTGAGACAGATCAATGGCTGTGTACGAGCGGGTGGGTTCATGAAAATAAGTGACTGCCCCGGTGTTGTGGAGACAGAGGGACGTGTTGCAGAGAAGAGACTCAACAACAAGGCCCCTGGGGTCACGAGAGCTAGAACCCCACAACGGATTGTGTGCATTAAAATCTCCGAGGAGGAAGAAAGGAGGCGGCAACTGGTCAACTAAATCCAGATCCGAAAGGCTCACAGCTTCAGCTGGTGGAATGTAAATCGAACAGACTGTGAACAGGGTGTTCACAGAAAGTCTCACTGCCACTGCCTGCAAAGTCGTCCGAAGGGCAACTGCAGTAACAGGAATACCATGTGGAACAACAACGGCCACTCCTCCGCAGGCGATAACACCGTCCTCATGATCCTTGCGGAAAATTGAATATCTCCGCAGCGGAAAAGTGTCCGTTGTTCGAAGCTTTGTCTCCTGGAGGCAAACGCACACAGGTGTGTGCGAAGACAGTAAGCCTTTCAGATCATCAATTCGTGGTCGCAGACCTCGGCAATTCCACAGAATGAGCGTAGCCATAATGAAAAATAAAAGGAAAGGATGAAAAACGAAAATGACAGATGACTAGAATGTCTCCGAGTCGTCCATCAGCTCCTGACCATCTGCAATGTCCGGAGGCAACACAGGGCTGTGCTTACTCACACAGGGCTGCGCTACCGGGGGTTTTGGTGGTTTTACCCTGCTCTGTTTCGAGGGGGAGGATCCTGGTTTCACCTTTTCCGGCTTCTTCTTAGTTGCGCCCTGGGCCTGGGTCCCAGTGCTGGCAGAGGATGTTTTCTGCACAGAGGATGTTTTAGGCGTCGATGTTGATGGCGCCTTGGATTCAAAGCGGCGAGACTTCAGTGCCTCCAATCCGGCAGCAACGATGTCCTCAAAAACATAAGGACACCGCGCTGGGATGGTCACCTCAGTCTGCACCGCCACAGTAGCCTTCTGGACCACAACTGATGCATAGGAGCGCCGGCCTGTTGGTAGAGGAGCTATCCGCCGTCTGGCTTCAGGATAAGACAGATGTTCTGTCGTCTTCAGGCGTTGGATAGCCTGCTCCTCGATCCACTTTGAGCACTGCTTAGAAGAAGCCGGGTGAGATCCCTCACAATTGACACAGTGATCCCGAGTCAGCGGAGCAGTCCGCCAAAGAGTGTTCAGGCGACCCACAGCGCCCACACTTTGCTACATTGCGGCAAGACTGCTGGGAGTGACCGTAATGCTGGCACTTGAAACATCTCAAGGGGTTCGGAATGTATGGTCGAACATCGAGCCGCAAGTACCCCGCCTTGATGGAAGTTGGCAGGGTAGGGGAGTCAAATGTAAGCACGATGTTCCGGGAGGGAATAGACTTCCCATCCCGCCGGAAAAGAATACGCCGAACCCGAGTGACATGTTGTTCCCCAAGTTCATCCAGCAATTCCTCATCGCTGCATTCCAGCAGGTCACGGGAGTTGATAACTTCGCGAGAGGAATTGAGGAAACCATAGGGAGATATTTGGACTGGAACGTCTGGCAGAACAGTCGTCTCCAGCAAGGTGGCACTGTGGCGAGGATTTGAAGTCTCCACAAGAAGATCCCCTCACGGGAGCTTCTTAACACTCTTTGGTGAGCCCGCAACGGCCTGAAGAGCCTTATTAATATAGAAAGGACTCTTCGAACTGAGGGACTGTGCAGGATCAACAGAATGAATGAGAAGAAACAGAGCATTACAGTTGGAACTGAGTAGTTTCTCAGTGGAGGAGGGCGACCCATCCTCCACATGGCACTTCAAAGGTACAGCATGGAAAACACTTTGGTTTGCCATGAGAAGAAAATTAGATTCGTCCGACCTCCCCACCCACTACCGAGCCCAACGAGGGAGAGCCGGAGGTCCGCAAGCCCAAGAGGACGCAGGACACAGCCCTAGGGATAGTCAGCGGATATAGCAAGTTGGTAGGGCAGACACATGCTCGGCGTGCACCCAGACTTTCCCGTGCCCGGAGAACACCCCTTTGGCATGCCCACCCTACCCCCCCAACTCACCCAGCCGAACAGAATGACAAGCCGCTAGAAGTCTGGACGCAACTCGGCCACAGACTTCCTGACCAGAAGTGGGTTAGCTCCCAGCCTCGCGTTTAGGGTGAAGCAGAGGGCAAAGAGGAGTGTTGGCATCTGGAGACACTACAACCCGGCCCCCAAATACCTCAGCCTCCAGCATCCTCATTTCCACCTGTACGGGTCACCGCACACGGCAAACATGCAGGTAGGTCTAAGCTAACCAGCTCCGGAAAAACAGAAAATGTAACATAAAAGAGAAAAGACAGGGAAGGGAACGAGGAACAAAACCCGGAACTGGCGCCTCATCACAACCTCAGCAGCCTACAACTGAGGCGGGTACATGTCAATAAATTAACGAAAGACGAAAAAGCAAAATGATAAGAGAAAATCGGCTCGGGCCGTGGGGACGCCATCCCCCATCAGCTGGATGAACAGCTGTCCCTTCTGTTATGTAATCGTTAAAGCCGCAGAGGCAAGAGAAACCGTCACAAGGTTAGCTCGGGCCGTGGGGGTGCCGCTCCCCAAATAACTGGAAAACCAGTTATCCCCGTGCGGGGAACCAGCTCCGGAAAAACAGAAAAGGTAAAATAAAAGAGAAAAGACAGGGAAGAGAACGAGGAGCAAAACCCAGAACTGGCGCCTCATCACAACCTCAGCAGCCTACAACTGAGGCGGGTACACGTCAATATATGAACGAAAGACGAAAAAAGCAAAACAATAAGAGAAAATCGGCTCGGGCCGTGGGGACGCCATCCCCCATCAGCTGGATGAACAGCTGTCCCTTCGGTGGTGTAATCGTCAAAGCCGCAGAGGCAATAGAAACCGTCACAGGGTTAGCTCGGGCCGTGGGGGCGCCGCTCCCCAAATAACTGGAAAACCAGTTATCTCCGTGCGGGGAAGCGCTACTGGAGGCAATGGAAGAATTCGATATCACAGAGTTCATTATGAGTGAGAAACTTATTGGATTTCTTGCTGATGGTGCCAGTGTTAATTTGGGACATAAAAAAGGTGTTGCAGCTGTAGTTAAAGAAAACTGCCCATTGCTCATTAGTATTCACTGTCTCACTGTTTGGAGCTGAGTTTAAAAGAATACATTAGTTCCACTTATTTTGAACAAATATTGAGTGTTCTACATCAGCTTTATTCATTTTACGAAAAAAGTTCAAAGTGTCTCCGGGAGTTTAAAGAGCTTGCGGAAGTGTTGGAAGAAAAATCATCAAAACTCACTGCTTGTATTCACAGTACCAGATGGACTGGACATAAACAAAGAGCAGTATCTACATTGCTAAAGAACTACAATATAATTAGTCTTGCAATTAGAAAATATGATTGCAGATGAACACTTAAAAGGCGACAAGGCAAAAGTCAATGAATTTTGTGCACATTAAAATCTGCAAATTTGTATGCTGGCTACATTTTTTTAATATCTTGGGACCTCTTTCTAGGTTGTCATTAATTTTACAGGCAACATTGATATGTTAAGTGCCTTAAATGCAGTTGAAAGATTTTATTCAGCAGTTGAAGCATTCCAGAGAGGCAAAGGAATTTCCCCATCACTTCAGTCTTTGCTTCAGAGTATGCAAAACACACAGATGATGTAGAAAATGGTTTGAAAAATATTGAATTTAAAGGAATTGCACTAACACCTGTTCATTCAGTGCATCTGTTTGAACAAGAACGCAAAACATTTCTTGAAAAATTGTACTCTTGTGTATACAACAGACTATCAAATATACACGAGTCGGAGATATTGCAGTGTGTCAAGATCCTTGATACAAAATTGTGGCCAACAGAAAAACCAGCACTTGAGAATTTTGGTGATGATTTGACGGAAGTACTGTATGACCATTTTTTAGAACTTCTGAAGAACACCACAAAATATACTCTCCTGCAGGAATGGGGAGATTAAAATTTTTTGGCTGAGGAATTCGCAGCACTTAAAACAAGGTAGTTTGTGGGCATGCATAATGAAAAATTTTAGCGTGGCTTACACCAACTTGTGCCTAATCATTAACATCTTGGGAGTGCTGCCAATGACCAATGCATAAGTAGAAAGAGCTTTCTCTGCAATGAAACGTGTTAAAACAGATTTTAGAAATCGAATGGATACAAAGACTTTAGATCAGTGGTCTCAAACTCAGACCCTTGTTAGGGCCACTTTCCAGTTTCAAAGAAACTTAGAGAGTTGCATGAATATTAATAAATTTCTTATGAATAAATGCTCTATAAACTTTACAAATCTACATCAATGGCTTAGTACTAGAGTGGAATATTTTTCTAATTATCGGTAAATAGTAAAAAAAAAAAAATGCTTCATCAATCACTGAAAACAATCCCTTTTACGTAACAATTATTTTCACTTAAATCTGAAAACAATCATATTTTACCAACTGAATATGGTACAGAAAATATTACAGGTTCTGACCAGAAACTTGGGCTTGCTTTTTTCTCACTAACTTATTGATATTTGGAATAATGTTCTTTGAACATGCTACTTTTAAAAGTGAGCATAAATGACTAACACTTATCTTATTCCTTTTAAGAAATTTTACTTGGTCATTCTTGAAAACAACTGTTCATATGAGTATGTTGTCCCGAACATAGACAAAACCTGTGCAGCTAGGTTATGAATGTTTACGTACTTGTCCTTTGAAACTAACTAGTAAAACTCCATTAGATTGCAAAACTAACAGGTAAAACTCTGTTAAATTGCAGCTATTGAATTTTTCTTTCAGGAAAGAATCACACTGAAAGTCTATTAATTCAAGCTGAAGTTCTTCAGGTGCATTGTCAGCATTATAAGAAAATGGAGACTTGAATATGTTGAAAATATTTTCCATGTCTTTGAAACACTCAAACCGCCTGTTGAGATCCTCTTTTAACATAGTTATCTTTGTAGAAAATTTACTGAAGTTGATTTCTCCTTCTTAAGCTGAAGCTTTTAAAGTGGTAAAGTGAGCAAGATTCCCTGCACTGAGCTCAGTTTTCCAAGCTGAAGTTTCCTCGGAAATGCGTTAGCATTATCAATAATATCAGTGACCAGCTTATTTTGGCCTTGTAGTTTGATATTCAAATCGTTTAAGTATCCAGCTATATCTGTACTGAATATCAGATCATTTTGAATCATCAAAAAGTGAGACATCTTGATTTTTACTTTCAAGGAACATCTTTGTTTCATTCTCAAATCCCTAAATCATTTTAACACTCATCCACAGATAAGCCACCTTATATGAGAGTGATACAACATATCACAATGCTCACAGCCAATATCTTTGAGAAAAACAGTAAACTGTCTGCAGAGCCGTAGCGAGGGGGAGCAGCAGGGGCGGTTGCCCTGGGCGCCGAGTTGGAGGGGGCGCCATCGAGACGTAGATTTTTTATATATAAATGTAAAAAATGTGAAATTAATTTATACGCGTAGTTAAAAATATGTGTAAAATTTAAACTTCTTTATGCTTTAAGAATAAAATGGCGACCAGATGAAACCTAAATTAAAGAACTCTAATCGTCCGAAGGCCAAATATTCGGATCGATTTGGCTTGGGTGTGACAGTACATTTTAGTTGCTATGTTTATGAAACATCTGAGACGCGTGCGCAGCGGCTAGTGTAGGCCAGGACTTTAGAGGGGAAGGACTAGTACGCCCCTTTGAAGTGCTGAATACCGGACCCGTGTCTGAAAGGTTGGGTAAAAAATGGGTAGTGTACTTGTTTCTACGTCATCACGCTGGCCTTCTGCTCAGCTCAGTTCCCTCCAGGACAGAACTTCCCTCGGTTATGACGGTGTTTTACGCCAGCACTTTTTCTTGGTGTATCATATTTGTTTCACGTTGTATTTTATTTAAGTTGTACACTGAAAACCCAAACTGATGCTCTTGGCGAGAAGAAACAGATTTTAAAATGGACACCAGAAGACATATCAAGATGCATTGTAATTCCAGCACTTTACCTCAAATCATATGATTTTTGATTTTCAGATCAGAAAAGTATATTTGCTATATTAAGCAAAATACTTTTTAAAGAAAGAGCATGCATAACAGAAAATGTTCATTTAAAATTATCCAATTTATACTATAACATCAATGTTTTCCGATTTTTAGGCCCCCCAAAAATCATGAACTTTTGTTTTCCAAAAAGATAATTTTTGATATTTGAGTGCGCCTTGCAGTAGATGACACACTGTAATCGGGTAAATACGGTAGTAATTTTGACTGAAAGGGCCTTTCATGTGGTGCTCTGACAGAAAGCTCCCAGGCTTTTGGCCAGTGCAGGTACGTCATCGACCACGGCTGCTTGTCTCAGGGGGTGAAATGTAGGTGACGGGTGCTGTGATCTTCACGGCCTCCTCTGTCCATGATCCATCACTCCTTACATGTATTGAGAACGAATGACGGATGGCGACGATTCGTCAACAGGGAAGCCTACAATGCGCATGCGTGGAACAAACATTACTCAGTTAAGGTTGCGACAGTTTAAATGCGATATTTGCCGTGACGCTGCGACGACATTGGTTTGCTTAACGTTGTCTGTATAGCTTGATTGAGTAGCGCGCTGAATTAGTGCACTGTGCCAGGTGACGTGCATGTGTGTGTCGAAATGGGACCCACAATGTTGTCTGGAGCACAAGGCAGAAAACGAAAAAAACAAGAGGCTGATAACGCAGTCCAAGCAAAGCAGTGACAAAAACTGGGATGGGTAAAGAATGTGGATCCCTCAACCGCTGCGCTCCCACTGCAGCAAGTGATTGAAAGTAAGCCATCTACATCAACACTTTTAGAAAATGAAAACATTACTGAAGTAACTGAGAATGTAACTGGTAGTGCTGAAGTAACTGAGAATATAACTGGTAATATAACTAACTGAGAATGTAACTGGTAGTGCTGAAGTAACTGAGAATATAACTGGTAATATAACTAACTGAGAATGTAACTGGTAGTGCTGAAGTAACTGAGAATATAACTGGTAATATAACTGGTAGTGCTAACCCGTCCTTTCCAACATTGAGTCCTTATGAAGGCGAACAGGATTTGGAAGATGAACAAACCAAAATTCAACTTAATTTTAATGATCCCACAACATGGTCTGATTTGAATGCCCATGTAAGAAGCTTGTTAGTTGAACATGGTCCAGAACAAAATAAAAATGGTAATTTTCTTTTATCAATTAATGCAGAAAAAAGGCATTTTATGGGAAATTGGTTCCACAAAAAACTTTTGAATGGAGGAAATGTAGAGCGGGATTGGTTAATTTACAGTGAAGCAACAAAAGTTATTTATTCAGGTTTCCCACTCAAAAGTAATAAAAAATTCCCTGACTTTTCCAGGTTCTCCAGGTGGTTTTCAAAGTTTTCCAGAGTGGCATGTTGCAAAGAATAGTTACATTTCATTCCATTCCATTCCATTCATTTTGCTCACCAAATCATACACTTGTAAATTCTTTAAGTAATTCATCTTTATAAAATTACCTGCTTTTCATTAATAACTAACTGTGCACATTAATTTGTAAATACATTCCCACAGAAACAGGTCATATGTAAGAAAAAATCTGTCAGTTGAATAGTTTCCGTTTTTCTAAAACACAATGCAGCTAAGCTTAATGATGGAATGGCTCTGTCCAAAGAAACACGTTTCAAGAGAACCAACAGACAAAGGACTTTGATCCATCATTTGGTTGGTTCTCTTGTGATGTGTTTCTCCAAGCAGGAGCCATTGTGCCTAATTGTTCCATGTTATAACAACTGCCTGCAGAAATTGAACAAAAGCTTAATAACTGGCAATTTTAAAAATTCAATTTTGCATCTTATTTTAGAGAATAAAGGAAATACTTAATATAACTGAAAGTAAGATCTACCAAATTCTAGGCAGGCAGTAATTGCAAGCAAAAGTTTGAAATCTTGAAAAACAAAGTTTTTTTGGCAAATAAAGTAGCCATTAATTTTTACACAAAAAAAAAGAGGGTAATTTTCCCTGAGTTTTCCCTGATTTTTGGAAACATTTTCAAATTCCCTGAGAATTCCAGGTTTTCCCTGTTTTCCAGGTTGAGTGGGAACCCTGTTATTTTTTCCCTTGCATGCTATTTGGAAAGCATTTGAAATCACGTTTGGCAAATCCAAAAGTGGGATTTTCTGAGTGGAAAAATTACACCCTCGAATTCCAGAGCATGAAAATTCTGTAGAGCACCGTGAGTGCTATGTTTCCTGGAAAAGCTTTGAAAAAAGGATTCAAGAGGGCTGTGCAATTGATACTGAACTACAGCAAATGATTACAAAAGAAAAGGAGAAATGGCGGCACATTCTCAGAATCACAGTCGATTGCATTTTGTTTTGTTCAGTCAACAACTTGGCGTTTCGAGGTTCAAGTACAAAGATAGGTGAAGACAAATGTGGATTCTTTTTACATTTGCTAGAGTTTGTTTCTCATTATGATAAACAGCTAAAAGAGTATATTACCATAGCCAAAGAAAAACCAGGAATTCCAAATTACCTTTCCCCAACAATTCAAAATGAGTTCATCAATTTAATAGGTGACACTGTACGCCAAGAAATACTAAAAGACATAAGAGAGGCAAAATATTTCTCAATTTCATTTGATTGTACACCACATGTAGCCAACAGGAACAAATGTGCCAGATTATTAGGTACGTGAAAGTTTCAGAGGATGTTTGCTCTATTGAAGAAAGTTTCATCGATTTCATAAAAACAACTGGGGCTGGTTTAACCGAAGAAATTCTACAAAAAATAGAAGCGGATGGGCTTGGCATTCGTAATTGCCGAGGGCAAGCATACGATAATGGTTCAAACATGGCGGGGAAGTATTCAGGAGTCCAGGCCCGTATACAAGCAATTTGCAGCCATGCACGTTTTATGCCATGTGCTGCTCATTCATTGAACTTGGTTGGTGTTAACGCTGCTGGAGTCTCTTCAGATATTATCACATTTTTTGGCTCAGTGCAAGAACTGTACAAAATATTTGCTCACAATGTCAAAATGTGGGAAATATTATCCAACAAACTTTCTACCACTCTTAAACGTCACTGTGATACAAGATGGGCATCCAAATACTCTGCTGTTAATGCACTTTATTCACAGCTTGATAAAGTCCTCGAAGCCTTAGAGGAAATTTCTGACAACACTCAATTCCATGAAGACGGTTTATCATTGGTTAAAAATCTTCTGAAACAAATTATAAGTTTGTTTGTTACTCTGTTATGTGGGACAAAATACTAAATCAGATCTCCCGCGTGAATGAACAACTACAGCCCAAAGATGTGACCGTGGACTGTGCAGTTAGTCACTTGACAGGATTGAAAGCTGCTTTACAAGACATCCGGGATACAGGGATTGATGTTATACTGGGCGAAGCATCGGACATCTGTGCCGCAACATCTCTTGACGGCTTCTTCGAGGAGAAAAGGGCAAGGAAGAGGAAACGACTGACATTGGAAGAAAGTGATGACACTGTTTTGACAGGAAAACAAAGGTTCAGTATGGACTTTCATGCTGTTTTGGACAAATTCTTAGAACAAATGGAATGGCGTTATAAATGTTTGATTGAAGTGTTAGATGACTTTAATTTCTTAACGGGCAAGTCTTTGCAATCTATGACCGTAGAAGAGTTAAAGGCTAGTGCAATGCGCTTAGCAAATAAATATGATAAGGATCTGGATGCTACTGAAATAGAGGGGGAAATAGCTAGTTTTAAGTTTCAGGCCACTTCTTTATTTAAAAAAAAAAAAATCAGGATTTTTCAAAAGCAACCTCTCTTGGCCTATTAAATTTAATCCACCAAATGTCTCTTGCTACATCTTATCCAAACTTAGTTATTGCTTTCAGATTATTCTTAACATTACCAATTACTAATGCGTCTATTGAATGAGGTTTTAGTAAGCTGAAAATAATAAAAAAATACTTAAGGTCATCAATGGGACAAGAGAGGTTAACGCACCTGGCAATTCTGTCAATAGAAAAAGATATTGCTAAAACTATTAATTATGATCAAATAATAAATGATTTTGCTGCTGTTAAAGCTCGAAAGGTACATTTGTAAACACAAAATCATTCTGTTAAAGCTCGAAAGGTACATTTGTAAATACAAATCATTCTGTTAAGGCTTAAGCATAATTTTAAACAAATGCTACTAGTACTTATTTTTTCAGTTCATAAGCACTTGAGGTAGCAATTAATTATAAATAAAAGTATTCTTCATTCAAACTATGTTTAATGTTTTTCTTTCTTCAACAATCCCTATTGAAGCTAATATAGTCACCACAGGCTATTGAATAGGATTACCAATATAAGTTCTTTTTTTAATATTATATTATGAGCAATATTTTATACAAAAAAATTACATTTTATTACTATTTCATACAATTAGCAAATTATATACGGGACAATAATTGCAAATAACAATAAAAATCACAATATTTTTTTTACACAGGTATTGTACTATATCTGCAAACAGGTATATAATAAAATCTGACACCATCGCCTGTTCCAGTTGGACTGGGGCAGGGGGAGCCAATTTTACTGCTTGCCCCGGGCGCCAATACCTCTAGCTACGGCCCTGCTGTCTGTGAATTAAGCTCCTGGAGTGAATGTAGTTTATGATTTTTACCGCAGGCTTCAAAATATTTCAACTTTTAAAACACAGCCACACAGTGCAGCTTCATGTATGTAAATGTACAAATGGAGTAAGTGAATCGATCAACATTTTTTTTATCTTACCAACAACGCCGTTTTTTGAACTAGCCATTGCAGGCACACCATCTGTAACTAAACATGCCAATTTAGGCCAAGATAATTCTTCCTCCTCAAACATTCTCATTCTGTCAAAAATGTCATCAGCTTTCATAGTATCATGCATTGCTATTAGCTGAAGTAGTTCTTCAGTTACTTTAAGATTTTAATCAACCCCATGATTAAAAACAGTTAACTGAGCAACATCTGTTATGTCAGCACTTTTGTCAATTGCAAGGGAAAAGTAAAGGAACTCTGATATCTTCTGAATTAATTGATCGTTTATATCTGAAGCTAGTTCATCGATTCTACTAGCAACCATGTTTCGAGGAAGACTTATTTCTTTAAATTCATTCACCTTGTCAGGGCAAATAAACTGTGCTGCTTTAACTAAACACTTTTTTATAAAACAACCACCTGTAAAAGGCTTAGAACTTTCTGCTATCATTTTTGATGCAACACAGCTTACCTTCACATTATCTGTTTTCTGTTTAACAATTCTCTGAAACATATTTTGCTGGAAACTTAAATCCATTTTCAGTTTCTTCAGCTTGTATTCTTGAAGATGCCCTTGCAGTGAATCATACTTCTCCCCATATGCAGTTTGAAAATGGTGTCGCAAGTTGTACTCTTTTGGAACCACTAACATTTACTCAAAAATAAGGCACAATAGACGATTATTATTTTCACAACAAAAGTACTGTAACTCCCACTTCTTGTTAAATACTCTATGTTCATCTTCAATGGATCGTTTTCTACTGTAACTCGCTTTAGAAACAGATATGATAAAAATAAAATCACACAAATCAACTTCAGTAGAAAAATAGCGTGTGAAGTAACCGATGCAGCCGAACGAAACTAGCCCCTAGCTAAGATGGAAGGCGTTTTCCAAGGTCGATCAGTGTTTCCAGTGCTCGATTTCAATTCTGCGCAAATACTATTTCCTTTTCAGATGACATACCTTTCGCACAGGGACACAGCAGCCAGCATTCTTGGATTTATAGACAGTATGTCGTGAGAAGGCACCTGTACCATTTTCGCATTCCTTTCGACGTAACAATATGCATGCTTAATACACTTATACTCTTCGTAAATAAGCTTGTTACTTATAAAGAGGATGTCTTTGTTAAGCATTACTATATTTATATTATATTTAATATATCATGACATACTTGAAAAAAGGGTGGTTTATTTTTATTTTGTAATCATTCATGCGGGCCACAAAACAGTTGGTAACGGGCTGAGAGTTTGACACCACTGCTTTCGATGGTCTTCTTCGAATTACTTTAGAAGGTCCAGAACTCAAGGACTTCAACCCACAGTCATCCTGCGATTTATTTTTTAATAACAAACAAAGGAATCCAAATGTAAAACCATATGGCAATGACACTAAACATCCACATGAATCAGATACAGATTTTGAATGAAGTTTTGGAAAAACTGCTATGCAAAAGCAAGAAACTGCTGTTCCACATTTTTTTTGCATAGCAGTTTTTAGCAGAATTGCTACACAAAATTTTTGGGAGAAATTTTACCTTGTTAATTAAAACATTGTAGCTCTCTCTCTCACACACACACACACAGCAGTGTTGGCAACTGAGTATCAGTAAATCAAAAACAAAACACACTTATCATTAAATCATTTTAGAAGAAAGAATGTTCGTTAGAACATCTGATGGAGAATAATATAGATTATTATAACAAAAATATGCTTGAACCATATACATGAACTTTATGAAGTATAACTGAGTAATTTTTCTCCCTAGTTCATCACATACTTTCTTTGCACTTTTTCTTAAGTATGAAGCATCTAACAGCACATTAACACATGAATGCACATTAGAACACCCAGATCAAACTACCATAAGAATTAATTGGTTTATTAGAAATCTCGCCACATTATAATTACCAAAGCAGAGCAAATGCCATATAGAAGTTTTTAAGTCCCTTTTCCGAAAAACTAATTGGAAGGAAATCCACAGCTCAGATTTAAGATTTAAATGAATAAGCTTTCTTTTTCTTTTCTACTAAGAATTTGATTGCAGATGGGTATAAAAAAAATAGGAATGAAAAATAATGTTACATATTTTTCTGTCATGAACAGTAATACTGGTACAGGTATAGAAGAGGTAAAACATAGAAAAAAATCAGCATACTGCATTGTTCTATGGTGTACAATAAAATTAGTGCAGCCTAATATTTATAGCATATATATATCATCATCATTGTCAACCATTATCAATCCACTGCTGGACGAAGGTCTCCCCAAGTTTCCTCCACAACGGTCTGTCTTGTGCCAGTCTCCTCCATGTCACCCCTGCATACTTTCGAATTTCATCCACCCATCTCCCATGTGGTCTTCTTCTGGGTCTTTTCCTGTCCCTTGGAATCCAATCTAAAATTTCGGCTGTCCATCGATGATCTGTCCTTCTGGCAGTATGTCCAGCCCATTGCAATTTCAGGGATTTAACTCTGATCATGATGTCTTCCACTCTTGTCATTTTTCGGATCCACGAGTTCCTCTTCTTATCTCTCCTGATTACACCAAGTATGCACCTCTCCATGCTGCTTTGAGTTGTCTGCAGCCTTTGTATGTCTCTTTTAGTTAAGGTCCACGTCTCTGCACCATACGTAAGCACTGGAAGGATGCATTGATCAAACACTTTTCTTTTAAGACATAATGGCATATTGCTCTTGAAAATTATGCTGTTTCTTCCAAAAGCTCTCCAGGCAAGTTTTGTACGCCGATTAATTTCTTCATCAATGTGACCCTCACTTGATATCTGCTGTCCAAGTTAAACGTACGTGTCTGTTATCTCCAGCTTTTCTCCATCAATCGATAAATCTTCATTTCTTGAAAAAGCATTGAACATCACTTTTGTTTTCTGAAAGTTCATTTTTAATCCCACTTCTTTACTCTTGTCAGCAAGTTCTGGATCATACTTTGCAGCTCTGATGGGGTAGTTGCAAAAATGACTACGTCATCAGCAAAACGTAGGTGGGTTAGATAATCTCCATTAATCTTTATCCCCTTGTTTTCCCAGCTCAGCGACTGAAAAACACCCTCCAATGTGGCATTAAAGAGCTTCGGAGATATGGTGTCACCTTGTCTCACTCCCTTTCCAATTTTTACGTGTGTTGTATTTTCAAACAGCCTAATCTTTGCACTTGAATTTTCATAGATGTTATTAATAATATTAATGTATGCATCTTCAATACCGCAGGTTTTCAGAGCCATTGTAACTGCTGATGGTTTCACCGAATCAAAGGCTTTTTCATAATCGATAAAAGCCATGCACAATGGAAGTTCATATTCCCTCGCTCTTTCAATTAGTTCTCTCAGCACGTGGATATGATCTATTGTGCTGTAGCCACTCCTGAATCCAGCTTGTTCTCTCGGTTGAGCCATGTCCAGTGTTACCTTCAAGCGGTGTGAAAGAACTTTAGTGAAGATTTTATAAACCACTGATAGGAGGCTGATAGGTCTGTGGTTTCCGAGATCCTCAATGTCACCTTTCTTATGTAGCAGGATCATTGTAGCGGTGTTCCAATCCTCAGGAATCTTTCCTTCATTAAGGCATCGAGTGAAAATTTGGGCGAGTACTGTTTCGATTTCTCCACTTGCTTCTTGTATGATGTCTACAGTAATTCCATCTTCTCCTGGAGCTTTTCCCCGCTTCATGTTCTTGATCGCATGTGCAACTTCTGCTGGAAGGACTGGAGGAACTCTGGTACTGGTATCTTTCATGATGTCTGGAGTGCATGTATCATCCCTTTCATATAATTTGGAGTAGAAATCTTTCACTCTTGTCAAAATTTCGCCTCTATTTCTTGGTACAGAACCATCTTCTTTTCTCAGTGCCATAATCTGTTTTCTTCCCTTACTGAGATGTCCCTTTGCTATCTTTAGGCTTTGGTTGTTTTCAATTGCTTTCCTCACTAGTTCACAGTTGAATTTCCTTATGTCTTCAGTGATACTTTTTCTTACTGTCTTGCATAGCTCTATATATTCCACTTTGGAAGTCACATCTTCTTTAGTTGTCCTCATATCTCTTCTTTTTTGCATCAACATTTTCGTTTTTCCTGATAATTTATTTACATGCAACTTGTTCTTAGACCCAGCTAATTTTGTTGCTGTTTCCGTAAGAGCTTTGGTTACTTTTCTTCCGATGTTAGGCCTTCTAAAGCAGAGAACCTGTTCTTCAGTTCCAACTTGAAGGTATTATGGTGTTTTTTAAGGTTGGTTATGTCAATAGATTTTGTTTGTCTTATGAGTCTCTTTGTCTTATATATATATATGTGTGTGTGTGTGTGTAGTGTACTGTGAAACATACATATTTTACAATACGTGCATGCCAATATTTTTGTAAACATATGCAGTGTGAAATGCACATTTCACTTTTTTCACTTTGTTCACTAAAATTTACACATACACAAGTATTTTATCTTTTTCTCTCTTTCTGTATGTATGTGTACATATATATTTACACACATGAAGATATATGAACTGTATATGTCACATGTCAGTCACAGGCGATTGGTTAAAACAGACAGGGTTTGACAACAAGAATCTGATTTGTTAGAGTGAAATTCTTTGTTCCACAGCAATATATTTTCACTACCAAAATCATTCCCTTTTCACCTTAGGCAAATAAATAAATAAGTAAATAAATAATGCCTTATTACAGTGTAAACTTTTTTTTAATGGTTTATTTTTTTCTCTCATGCTAAAAACTACAATACAAAAATATGAATCCACTAAAACAGAAAGAAATGGAATTCAAAAAATAAAACTTCTACTCCTTTTCAGTTCCATGATTCTGATGGGTGATGATATTCAGCTTCCTCTGATGTACCTACAAATGCATGCTAAAAATGAAGTACCATGCAGTTAAAGAAAATCACAGCATTAATGCAAGTGTTAATTAATATAAATTATAAAGGTGTTATTTAATGTCTTCTTATTTACACAAAAAAAGTAGCATGAAATATTCTGACTGTGTTATGACAAAACAGGCAAATGTGATGAATGTGTTGAAGAAACAATGAAACATGCAAGAGAAAACAGCTGAACAGTGGTGCAAACAGAAGAAAAAAAGAACATATGTTCATGTCATGAATTCCAAGAGATTTCCCAGAGACAGAACAGATGAAAACTCTCCTGCATTTAGAAGAAAACATGCCATTAAAATAAAGTACAGCAACAGAAAGAAAAATATACTCATACATAAATAAAACAAAAGTACTGTGCATTTATATTTACAACAGCCTTCTTTCCCATGCATAATTAAACAGCTGACTGAGAAACAAAATGTATTACAAAGCTATGGGGGAAAGAAAAGAGAGAGGGGAAAAAAGCACCCAGTCTGTTTCTTTTAAAAAATTTCAGTGACAATTTAATTGTTAATGGGGTTTTTTATGTGCTTCAGTTTTCTTACATTACATGAACTGCTATGGAAATTAGTGATGGATTTCACAGCAGTGCAGACAACATAAACATATTGAAAAGGCAGACTTTTCCAGCATTTGCAATGTATTGTTAATGTAATTTCTCCAACAAAGATTTTAAAACTAAACCATCTGAACTGATTTACTAATGAAATGTAAAAATCAACACAAAACTGACAAAATTTTATAAAGAAAGTGAACATAACATGTGAAAACTAGTCTGTTCCACATAATCTTGGCTAATTTTTATCAGCATGTTACCCTCGTAATATTGATATCCCAATGTCTGAATTTTTCCCTAATTGTAAAAATATTAGTTGAAAAAACATCCTTATTTTTTGCAACAAGGAGATTTTAAAAGTGGAATAAATAACTATCATTCTGAACACCAAAATAAATGTCCTACATCAGTATGAAAGATGGCAAAATATGAATACCCAACATATATTTGAGGTTTTAATGCTCATTAAAGTAATCAGTACAACTTCTCATGCATTTTGTCCTATAACAAAAATTAATCCACATTTTCTCATGATTTTTTTGAGTCAATGTTTTCTTTTGTAATGAATAAAAATATGTAATGATGCAATTTTAAAATGAAAGTGAATGTAAAAAAACATTTGGGTAAAAAAAACCACCTTTGTTTGTGGTATTACATTATAAGAAATTTGACTTTGAAGCAAATTTTGGGATAATAACTGTTGCATGAGCCACAAGTTAAACATACTTGTAGCTAGATCTTAGGATATCAATTTGGCAAAATCTTAACCATTTTGAATGTTTCTAATATGAAAGCTGTGAAAAAAGCAACATTATTATTTTTTTAGGTGGTTATGGTGTTGAGAATTTAAATTGCAAAGGTGATTTTATCCTGGAAGAAAATTTGTATGATGTTTTAAAAGTTGTACAAGGTGAAAATTTGCATTTTGACCATTTCAGCAATTTTCATGAATAATAATGCACCTTCCTATGTCTAAGAAATTTTAATGCCATAATCATGGTCTCTGATGTGATGTGCTGAGTGAAATCTGAAAACATAATGAAATGTGAAAAGATCCCCCTGTTGCTGAAATGATGGTTTATCCATTCTGATCATTTCTCACTGGTATCTGAAGTACTGCTGATTTCCTTGCCAATAACCTCATGTAAAGTACTTTCACATATTTTCCCTGAGTATTGTACTATTGATGATCATGGAAAATCTTGGCTCACATGATTAGCTACTTCTCACTTAATGCACAAACTGCCTTAAAACGTGTTATGAAGGCACTTGCCTCTCTTTATGTAAGTCACCATTCATCCTTGCAATAAGAGTGAGGATCACTGGTTTAAACAACTAAGAGATCACTGGTTTAATTAACTAAGAGATCACTGGTTTAATTAACTAAGAAATATTAAAAAATAATAATTCATATTTGATTTCCCACAGTGGTAATTCATAGTAAATTATTTTAAGCATGGAAATGTCTTCAGCAACTTGCATCTGTCAGAATCATTTCTAAGATAACCTGAAACCTGTTTGAATTCAATGATGATGTAAATAGTGTTCCATCACAAATTCCTTTAAAGGTTCATACACAGGAAATGGCAACAACTAGTAACTATGGTCAAATCCCAAGATAAAGGAATTTGACAGGACAATGGCAGAAGCAGAGTTGTTCAGCTTTGTTGACTGCAAGGAATGCAGCTGGAACTTTGTCTCTGAGGATGACACACTAGATTAATAGTGTCAAAATGAGAGGTTCATAGTGTCATCATTGAGAGAATTGGAAGTCCTGCTTTTTACGTCTTCATTTTGAGGTTTATCGTTTTATTGCATTTCATGTTCCCAGTTAACGTATTTTACCTTTGTTTTTAGAAGTTTAAACTTTATGGCTTTTTATCGATTGTAACGTTTTTAATTACTAATCAAAAACAACTATTATGGGAATTTTACTAGGAAATTTTTTATTTAAATTGCAAATTTTCAGAGAAAACTCTTCTTCAGGCTGTCTTTTCGTTGTCACTTATTCCCGTCACTATCGCAGTTATGGTTAATCTTAAAGGTTACAGTTATTTTTCATCAAATCTCCTGCAGTCATTGATGATGGAATTTTGATTTTTCTCAATCTCTATTCCTTTTTTTAGCTTTCTTTTTTGAAAATTGCTTTGGAAACTGCTGATGACTTTAAGGGAATTCCAATCCATGCTGTGACTAGTTTCTCTAACATGCCTATCTAAACCAGTCTTGTTGGAGCAATTTTTTATAGCAGCTTTATGCTCTGCAATACAAGTTTCTAGTCTGCGACCTGTTTCACCTATGTAAGATAGTTCACAACTACATTTTACTTCATAGACTACACCTTGCATTTTTAAAATATCTTCTTCTCTTTGAACTATTTTAGGGAATTTTTAACTTTGTTCTCAAACTTGGAACTAGCCTAATACTGCACTTCTTACTAATTTTCTTTAGAGACTCAAATAAACCTTTGTGATAGGAATTTTTTTAGTGAATTTTACTCGTTGCTTTTGCGGGTTCTTCGTACCATAAAAATTCAGAAGCTTCTTAATTTCTGCTTTATGATAGTTATTTTCTGCAAGTATGATTTTAAGTTCTTCTTTATGGGCTTCTTTCTTATCTGCTTTAGAAACTATTTTATTAATTTTTTCTAAAACCTGACTTGCTACATTTTTCTTAATAGAAACTGGATGATAGGAATTGAAATCTAATAGTCTATTAGTATTCATTGGTTTTTTATACCAACTAGGAATTTTTCATGTTCATAATCGATAGTAATATCTAAGAAGTTAATTCTTCTTTCTTTTTGAAGTTCAATAGTGAACTTAAGTGAATCATCTACATTTTAACTTTTATACATTTCTTCGGACCCTGAGTTCTTGCAATGGCGTTTTCATTCTGTTTTTCTTGAAATGTTTACTTCCTGACATTTTTTATTTATCATTATGTTTTTAACTTTCAAAAATGTTATTAGTATCGGTCCTTTTTATCAATGACATTGGTATGAGGTCGAAGTCCATATTTTCTTAGCGTATTTTAGTTTGAAGTAGATTGTACAGAGGCTGGGTTTCTCACAGACTTTTTTTTTTTTTTTTTTTCGTAAAAGTAAGTAACAAATTCCCACAACCCTACTCCCCTTGTTTTACTCCAGTGTTTTCAGAATTGTACTTTTAACACCTCATTTCGACCTAATTACATGGTCTCCAGGGAGTAACATGCATAAAGTCTGAAACTGATCAAAACAACATTTTGAAGTGTCAAAACCACAAATGATTTTTTTAAACTAGAAATCACCATTGTTTAGTAATTTTTTAGTGATTTTTGCTGAACTGATTTTAAATTAGAACACACTTCAAAACAGTGAGATTCATTTACAATTCCACTTAGTAGTTCTAATTCTGACTATAATATAGCTCTAATTATTCTACTAATCTCTTTTACGTGCAATATTTCAAAGTAACTTGTACAAAAATCTAGCGGATAATGCTTACCTTGGCATTCCTTTCTAGCGACGGGAACATTTCACGCACGTGTTTTCCGGTCTTTGTTGATGTTATTGTCCTAAAATCCGTTGTATGCGATGACTGGCTTTACTTCTCACACTTTTCGCTGGGTATACTCATTGGATCTTTGTGTTTCATTTACAATGGGAACATTTGGGAATTTAAGTTTCAAAAATTTTCATGGAAGAAGTTAGAAAATTACTTCCTTATTTTGCTATGGGAATCAAAGCTTTAGTTTATGATACTTTTGACTTACACCTCTTTCAGGAATTAATTGCTATTCTTCATCCTATCATGCTTGCATTTCTTATAGAACAAAAATAACACAGTGCCATTTGCTGAAATTTACAAGACAACCTCCCCCTCTCTCACCCCCAAAAGAATTGTGGTATACATGAGAAAATCAGCCCAATTTCATAAATGTCACATGCTAGTTCATATTAAAGTACTTCTTACCTTGATTGTGTGTCAGCATTAATCATTCCATCTCTGGTAAGCTTCACATGATTAACAGCATAGTGTTTGGGTGATGACATGTCAAGAGCATTACCTGGAGAGACTTTGGCATGGGACCTATTGGCATTCATATGCAGCCTATTATGTTGCTGAGGTTTACCTTTTGCCCATATTTGCCCAAAAAGAGTATGATTCCTCTATAGAATAATAAAAATACACAACATATTTTGTAAACAGACATTTTCAATAAATGATTTCAGCTACTTTAGGATATATGCTTACATGATTGATGATTTATTAATCCATGATATTGACCACATAGTTTTCACACAATGATAACCAACACCAACAAAAAGCCACAGATTTCACCCTTAAAATAACTATTTCCCCTCCCCTTTTTCCTGATCTTTTAGGGATGTTTGTCAATGCATTTTATATAACTTAAAACCATTTTGAGTCGATCAGTTTCTATGGTAATCTGAGAGAGATATTATTTGCATGAATAACAATGAGGACACTTTTAGCTGAGTGGACTTCTTAATGACAATCATGAGAACAAAATTTTCCAAATGTATCATGCAAATGTTTTTGTCAGTAAAATATATGAAAACCATGTTTCACAGAAATGAAAATTTTCTATACAAGCCATGTATATATATGCTAAACAAATGTTTTGAACTCAATTTTCTCCTTAAACTTTTAAGACATCTTCAAGAAAAGAATATTAGTTTTCATTTTTTTTTTTTTTTTTTGCATTTCATCAGATTAAGAAAACTTTCTGATTTAGTGGAAAGAAAATGATGTGTTTACTTTTATGATGGAGTTCATTTTCATTCCAGGACAAAGTACATATATGTATACTTTGATTACTTGCATCATCATATATGCTGGTAAGTTGATACATCATCATCATCATCATCATTGTCAACCATTATCAATCCACTGCTGGACGAAGGTCTCCCCAAGTTTCCTCCACAACGGTCTGTCTTGTGCCAGTCTCCTCCATGTCACTCCCGCATATTTACGAATTTCATCCACCCATCTCCCATGTGGTCTTTTTCTGGGTCTTTTCCTATCCCTTGGAATCCAATCTAAAATTTCTGCTGTCCATCTATGGTCTGTCCTTCTGGCAGTATGTCCAGCCCATTGCCATTTCAGGGATTTAACTCTGATCATGATGTCTTCCGCTCTCGTCATTTTTCGGATCCACGAGTTCCTCTTCTTATCTCTCCTGGTTATACCAAGCATGCACCTCTCCATGCTTCTTTGAGTTGTCTGCAGCCTTTGTATGTCTCTTTTAGTTAAGGTCCACGTCTCTGTACCATACGTAAGCACTGGAAGGATGCATTGATCAAACACTTTTCTTTTAAGACATAATGGCATATTGCTCTTGAAAATTATGCTGTTTCTTCCAAAAGCTCTCCAGGCAAGTTTTGTACGCCGATTAATTTCTTCATCAATGTGACCCTCACTTGATATCTGCTGTCCAAGATAAACATACGTATCTGTTATCTCCAGTTTTTCTCCATCAATCGATAAATCTTCATTTCTTGTAAAAGCATTGAACATCACTTTTGTCTTCTGAAAGTTCATTTTTAATCCCACTTCTTTACTCTTGTCAGCAAGTTCCTGGATCATACTCTGCAGCTCTGATGGGGTAGTTGCAAAAATGACTACGTCATCAGCAAAACGAAGGTGGGTTAGATAATCTCCATTAATCCTTATCCCTTTGTTTTCCCAGTTCAGTGATTGAAAGACATTTTCCAATGTGGCATTAAAGAGCTTCGGAGATATGGTGTCACCTTGTCTCACTCTTTCCAATTTTTATGTGTGTTGTATTTTCAAACAGCCGAATCTTTGCACTTGCATTTTCATAGATGTTATTAATAATATTAATGTATGCATCTTCAATACCGCAGGATTTCAGAGCCGTGGTAACTGCTGATGGTTTCACCGAATCAAAGGCTTTTTCATAATCGATAAAAGCCATGCACAATGGAAGTTCATATTCCCTCGCTCTTTCAATTAGTTCTCTCAGTACGTGGATATGATCTATTGTGCTGTAGCCACTCCTGAATCCAGCTTGTTCTCTCGGTTGAGCCATGTCCAGTGTTACCTTCAAGCGGTGTGAAAGAACTTTAGTGAAGATTTTATAAACCACTGATAGGAGGCTAATAGGTCTGTAGTTCCTGAGATCCTCAATGTCACCTTTTTTATGTAGCAGGATCATTGTAGCATTGTTCCAATCCTCAGGAATCTTCCCTTCATTAAGGCATCGAGTGAAAATTTGGGCGAGTACTGTTTCAATTTCTCCACTTGCTTCTTGTATGATGTCTATAGTAATTCCATCTTCTCCTGGAGCTTTCCCCCGCTTCATGTTCTTGATTGCATGAGCAACTTCTGCTGGGAGGACTGGAAGAACTCTGGTACCTTTCATGATGTCTGGAGTACATGTATCATCCCTTTCATATAGTTTGGAGTAGAAATCTTTCACTCTTGTCAAAATTTCTGCCTCTATTTCTTGTTATAGAACCATCTTCTTTTCTCAGAGCCATAATCTGTTTTCTTCCCTTACTGAGATGTCCCTTTGCTATCTTTAGGCTTTGGTTGTTTTCAATTGCTTTCCTCACTAGCTCACAGTTGAATTTCCTTACGTCTTCAGTGATACTTTTTCGTGCTGTCTTGCATAGCTCTATATATTCCACTTTGGAAGTCACATCTTCTTTAGTTGTCCTCATCTCTCTTCTTTTTTGCATCAACATTTTGGTTTTTCCTGATAATTTGTTTACATGCAACTTGTTCTTAGACCCAGCTAATTTTGTTGCTGTTTCCATAAGAGCTTTGGTTACTTTTCTGTTAACTTCAGAAATATCCACTTCTTCCGATGTTAGGCCTTCTAAAGCAGAGAATCTGTTCTTCAGTTCCAACTTGAAAGTATTATGGTGTTTTTTAAGGTTGGTTATGTCAATACATTTTGTTTGTCTTATGAACTTGCCACGTTCCAGTTTAGTGTTGAGGTGCATCTTACATCTCACCAATCTATGGTCACTACCTGTGTTGAACTTGTTTAGCACACTGCAGTCTTCGATGACGAATTTTTTGTTACACATAATAAAATCAATTTCACTTGTCGTCCCAATTGGATGTCTCCATGTCCATTTCCTGTGTGGCTTTTTCTTGAAAAAGGAATTCAAGATGAAAAATCCTTCTGCCTCTGCAAACTCAACGAGAGTATTTCCACGCTGGTTTCTGTTGCCGTGACCGAATTTACCTACTGAAGTTTCATTCTGTTGCCGGTGCCCTATTTTTGCATTGAAATCTCCCATAATTATCTTCAAGTGCTGCTTACCTTTATTATTTAGATGACGAATTTCCTCATAAAATTCTTCAATTTCTTCTTCAGGATGACTTGTGGTGGGTGCATAAGTTTGAATAATCTGAGCCTGGTATCTTCTCGATAGTTGGATAACGAGTCGTGCAGCTCTGTCAGAGGAACTTTCAACTTCTACCACTTTATCCTTCAGTTTCTTGTTTATTATAAATCCAACACCACTAGTTCTGCCAGTATCTGTCCCACGATAATAGAAGAGATGTCCACTTTTCAGTTCAATGAGATCTTCTCCTTTTCTCCTTACCTCACTCAGCCCGACGATGTCCCACTTGATCCTTTGTAGTTCCTCTTCCAATTCAAGAAGCCTTGAATCAGAAGATAGGGAGCGTCCGTTGTAGGTAGCCAAGGTCAGCATCAAATGGCAGCCTAGTCCGGTCCTCCGGGGATTCTTAGCACCCTCTGCCTTCATGTCGCACTGGCCGCTGCCTTGGCCAGGTACATTCCAGCTGCCGGAGACTGAGGGCCAAGATTTAAGTTGTAGAGTCATTTTGGAGGTGTTTGGCCATAACTCACCACGCTGGCCAAGCGGGTTGGTGAGTGTGGGATAGCATTTCCTCTGATCCCGATGGTATAGTTATACCGCTATTTGCGGTCGTCAGAGCCCCTTTAGTGGGAACAGGATGCACCACGAGAAGGCGGGGTTGACATTTGTCAAGGAGAGGCTGTGATGTTACGCATCACCTGACCTTACATCCCATCACCTGACCTTACAGTTGATACATAGACTATATTAATTCAACATTTGTCGAAAACATTACGTGGTTTCAGAAATTATTAACTATATGTCAACAAAATAGTTTCCATATCATCTACTGTTTCGCACGTTACTAGAAATTGAGTACGGGAAAAACATCCATATAATAAAAAAATTTTATTTCAACTTGTCACTAATATTCCTTTTTTTCTTTTTGATGTTCCTTATAACAGTTTAGAATTTTATTATGAAGATTACAAATTTATATGAAAAAATGTTTTTATATGTGCAGTCATATGCATCATAAGTTGTCAAAGTCCTCCAATACGTAGAGACAATATGTATTAAATGATTAATATTATTCCAGTTTTTTAACTCATGATTCACGAAATTAATACAATAGAAAAGAACTTTCGAACCTTTTGATTATGATGCGTTGAATCAGTAATAAGCCATCTTGTTAGCGAAGAAGGCACGATTTTTCTTTCCTGTGGTATCAGCTTCCAAGTTGAACTTTGATCTTATAATTTCTTATTATAGATGATGGTTGCAAGTTTCACTTTCCGTGGCTCGATATCCCAAACTAGTTTCAATTCCTTCTTTTTGGAATCATCTTCAGTGGGTATTATGATCTACTTCTCATACACGTTGTGTTTCGGCCACTTACATCGATTCTACTGGCAGCGTCCGACTTTTCACGGCAGTTGTACTCTTGCGCATGCTATTTTTGGTATTAATGCACATTCTTAGTCGTGTTTTGATATAATTGGATGATATGAATTCCGATTCTAAATTAATTGGTGTTGCCATTCGTTTGTTGAAAATAATTAATAAGGTCTTTTATTATATTTTTTATCGTTAATTTCTTTTTCGATAAAATATTTCCAAGCGTACGGTAGACTCATTGGATCGTTATTATTACAATTTATTTCTTTAGTTTTTTCAATCATTACTGCTTCTGAGGTTAATATTTGATTTTTAGTTTTATGTGAGGTTATTAATTTTGCATCATACCAATCAGGATAAGTTTCATTTTCAATACAATGATTTATTAATGATGTTTTGTTTTCTTTTTTATTCCAGTTCGATATATGTTCTTTTAATCTGGTCTTAAATCTTCTTTTTAAATCTTCTTTTGAAGATTTAAGACCAGATTAAAAGAACATATATCGAACTGGAATAAAAAAGAAAACAAAACATCATTAATAAATCATTGTATTGAAAATGAAACTTATCCTGATTGGTATGATGCAAAATTAATAAACTCACATAAAACTAAAAATCAAATATTAACCTCAGAAGCAGTAATGATTGAAAAAACTAAAGAAATAAATTGTAATAATAACGATCCAATGAGTCTACCGTACGCTTGGAAATATTTTATCGAAAAAGAAATTAACGATAAAAAATATAATAAAAGACCTTATTAATTATTTTCAACAAACGAATGGCAACACCAATTAATTTAGAATCGGAATTCATATCATCCAATTATATCAAAACACGACTAAGAATGTGCATTAATACCAAAAATAGCATGCGCAAGAGTACAACTGCCGTGAAAAGTCGGACGCTGCCAGTAGAATCGATGTAAGTGGCCGAAACACAACGTGTATGAGAAGTAGATCATAATACCCACTGAAGATGATTCCAAAAAGAAGGAATTGAAACTAGTTTGGGATATCGAGCCACGGAAAATGAAACGTGCAACCATCATCTATAATAAGAAATTATAAGATCGAAGTTCAACTTGGAAGCTGATACCACAGGAAAGAAAAATCGTGCCTTCTTCGCTAACAAGATGGCTTATTACTGATTCAACGCATCATAATCAAAAGGTTCGAAAGTTCTTTTCTATTGTATTAATTTCGTGAATCATGAGTTAAAAAACTGGAATAATATTAATCATTTAATACATATTGTCTCTACGTATTGGAGGACTTTGACAACTTATGATGCATATGACTGCACATATAAAAACATTTTTTCATATAAATTTGTAATCTTCATAATAAAATTCTAAACTGTTATAAGGAACATCAAAAAGAAAAAAGGAATATTAGTGACAAGTTGAAATAAAATTTTTTTATTATATGGACGTTTTTCCCGTACTCGAATTTCTAGTAACGTGCGAAACAGTAGATGATATGGAAACTATTTTGTTGACATATAGTTAATGATACATAGACTATTGTTAAGTACTTCTCTTGTTGATACTTATTTTCATGTTTACTTTTTTTAATCAGTATTTTTTTTTTTGATAACCTCAGTTTAGTTTTTATTACAAAGTTAGTTTTATCTTCAAAAGAATTCAAATTTACAATAATTTTTGAGCTCAAGTAATCAACAAGATAAAAAAATCTGGGGATGGGCTGTTATTCTATTTTGCTTGCAAGGTATAACCTTTTGAGCTTAAGAAATAGTTATTTTATCCAAGTTCAACCAATCCATTCTTAAAATAGCACTACCCACTTAAAAATCTCATGAAATTTGGTAGGGAAGTAAAACAGAAGAATAGAACCCAGGAAATTTTAGTTTCATGTATGCACATTTGCTGTAATACAACGTTGTACAGACAAAAAAAAAAAAAAAAAAAAAACGAACCACATCCCTTAACTTTGGAGCGGTATGCCGCCTGTAAACAAGTAAGGTACCGTTGGAAAGCACTTCAAGGGAACTATTATGTGATGTGAAGAAACATGCTAATTAACTCTTTATCTCCGAATTTTTTTATATGAGAGGTATGTTATTTTAAGCGCATTCTATTAAGAACATGATAAAACCCTTAAATTCCAAATTTCATAACAATTCACTGATAAACACATGTTCAGTGAGCTACAGAAAAAGAGATGCAATTAGTTAAACTGTGAAAGTTGATTTTGATTAGTATCATTTAATTGAGAACAGATACAATGATTCAGCATTGCAACAGTAAAAAACAAAGAGGCCCAGGTAATATGAGCTGATATACAAGGACAGAACTGGTGTATTAAGGGAATTATAAATTATGGAATATGATAATAAAAAATGAATTATGACCATATCTCAGTAATAGTCTGTGGGATGCGAAATATTATTAAACCCCTAAATCCAAATTTACAGCGTGATAGCACAAAACCTTGCTGAAACATAAGCGAAAACTCAAGCATACATTGATCAAGAGACTGTGCATAAAAAACAACAACATATTTTCCTCTGCTTATTGTAAAACGATTTACCGCGCAATACCTTAGAAACAGTTAGGAGAAAGTGTTTCTACGTGACATTGTTTGATACTGAAATGATTGAAGGAAGGAGTAATACGAGATGGAAACTATGAGATGAAAAATATATACCTAAATTCAAAATTTCAGCTTTTAATGATGAACATTATAAGTTAATAATATTGCAAAAAAATAACTTACAATGTAGTTCATGCAGTTACATATTTATTTTTTTCCTATTCATTACACAGCTGACTCTTGTATATTGTTTAATCCAAAAATGCAAATAAACAGTACATTCCACAAAATGAAAGCTTCATATAAATCTTTTTTTCTGTATATTTTCTACAAAAATATTTATACAGCTTCACATAGTTATGAAACTGTGGAAATCCAAATGAAAACTGCAAATTGTTTCCTGTGCGAGTTAATCCGTGTACCTTAATTTTTTATCTTGTGTCCATTCTATTCCAAATTATGGTATAATAAGCATGCATTTGCTTATTGTTCTGATTCATTACTATTTCCATTGCAGTTATACTGCTTAAACTGTCTGTACAAAATGGAACTGCTTTTTGCTGTATTACAGAAGCGTAATCAAAGTGTGTACTCAAATCACCTCTTAGGCATTAGACGTTTTTGACTACCGGTTAAGACCACAACCACTAGCGTCTGGAACATTAGGCTTACTTACTTAGTGTAGTTTATAACAAATCTAATTTCATTATTTAATTTTCTTCCTTTTTCATTTCTTCTAAAAATATAAATAAAATAATAACTGGTTATACTCTCTGAAAAAAATTAGTTATATTCTGAGAATTTTGTAGTTTATGGAAAAGGGAAAAAGAAAGTTCCCAAATCATGTTTCTTCAGCATGCACAAGAAATAATAAAAATACACTATTACCTACTCTATTGGAACTCTCAATGTTTAGACTTAAATGAGAAAAGAAACTTGTTTGGCAATCTAAAATAAACACTTTAGGTTCACAAGGGAAATATTAAATTTAAATTTCATACGATAGAATTCTTGTTGAGTGTCAGAATCCCGGACCTGCTGGCCATCTAGTCTGCAGTTTTTCCAGAGTTTTCCGCAGCCTCCCTGGGCTTGGGGACGTGAATGCGTAGATGGTTCCAGATCAAGTCAGCACCAGACGCACTTTGTCCCTTTCTCCTCATGTTGGCAGTAGCAGAAAAAAGCATTTCCCAAGCCGTCTAGTCAACATGGGAAACTATACCATTACCTTCCCGAATAAAGAATTTGGAGATACCTATAAGCCAGAAGTGGCTATGAAAAGGGTTAACATACAGACAGATGATAGGATTCTAAATGAAAAATTCTATATATCGTTTATGAATGACACAATAGAACCAAAATTCCTGACGTAATGTCTTCCTGTTTCAAAAGAGTTGATTGTGTGACGTAAATCATCTGACATGTCAGAATGATTTAGATGAGATGGCGTCACACCAGCAGCTGTTGAAAATCGGTCTTTGTTGCTATAACAACAAAGCAAGTGGTACACGCATGCGCTGTGCACGACAAAATGGGACAAATGTTCATACTTTTGAACAAAGAAAATTATATGGTTTTAGACTGACATGTGGAATTAATATCAGAGGTGCAAATTTAAATTACAAGAGAGATAGATGTTCCCATTAATTTTTACGTTAAGCACGATACTTATGAAAGCAAAGTAAGTTCTTGAGGTGGAAAAAACCAAATAACAAATCATTTGGGAATAGATTGCACACTTTGGTAGCATTCTGTGAAAGCCATTTCCCAAAATAGGTAATCATTGTGTTCCTTATATGTTTCCAAAGTGTTCCAAATGTGTATCAATGTGTTATGCATGTGTTATCAAAGCTCTCTTCACCATAAAATGTTTTATGATAGAAGATACTATTTTTACATAACATATTCGGGACACTTTGTGGCAAAAGCATGGGACATTGTCGTAGCACACTGTGAACACATTTTCCAGAATTACTTTCTCGATTTGTTCCGAATGAGTTGTCAACCTTTCCTCAATGGTTCACAGTGGAACACATTGATGTGCTATATATTCTGAAATGCCACAGACAGCTAGAAAATAAATTCTTGAAACAGGGCATGGCTCAAGCATCTGCACCATTTTAACTGTATTAATGCCCTAATTTACTTTAATAGTGGGTTTTGGTTAAGTGAACTTTTGATTGACTTCAAACATATCATGTGCCTTTTGTTGCACATAGACATTCATCTATATCTATTCAGTAGGTTAACAGCAGCGACAGTCCTTATATATTCTATTGTATATATATATATCATCATCATCATCATTGTCAACCATTATCAATCCACTGCTGGACGAAGGTCTCCCCAAGTTTCCTCCACAACGGTCTGTCTTGTGCCAGTCTCCTCCATGTCACCCCTGCATACTTTCGAATTTCATCCACCCATCTCCCATGTGGTCTTCTTCTGGGTCTTTTCCTGTCCCTTGGAATCCAATCTAAAATTTCAGCTGTCCATCGATGATCTGTCCTTCTGGCAGTATGTCCAGCCCATTGCCATTTCAGGGATTTAACTCTGATCATGATGTCTTCCACTCTTGTCATTTTTCGGATCCACGAGTTCCTCTTCTTATCTCTCCTGGTTACACCAAGCATGCACCTCTCCATGCTTCTTTGAGTTGTCTGCAGCCTTTGTATGTCTCTTTTAGTTAAGGTCCACGTCTCTGCACCATACGTAAGCACTGGAAGGATGCATTGATCAAACACTTTTCTTTTTAAGACATAATGGCATATTGCTCTTGAAAATTATGCTGTTTCTTCCAAAAGCTCTCCAGGCAAGTTTTGTATGCCGATTAATTTCTTCATCAATGTGACCCTCACTTGATATCTGCTGTCGAAGATAAACGTACGTGTCTGTTATCTCCAGCTTTTCTCCATCAATCGATAAATCTTCATTTCTTGTAAAAGCATTGAACATCACTTTTGTCTTCTGAAAGTTCATTTTTAATACCACTTCTTTACTCTTGTCAGCAAGTTCCTGGATCATACTCTGCAGCTCTGATGGGGTAGTTGCAAAAATGACTACGTCATCAGCAAAACGAAGGTGGGTTAGATAATCTCCATTAATCTTTATCCCCTTGTTTTCCCAGCTCAGTGACTGAAAAACACCCTCCAATGTGGCATTAAAGAGCTTCGGAGATATGGTGTCACCTTGTCTCACTCCCTTTCCAATTTTTACGTGTGTTGTATTTTCAAACAGCCTAATCTTTGCACTTGCATTTTCATAGATGTTATTAATAATATTAATGTATGCATCTTCAATACCGCAGGTTTTCAGAGCCATTGTAACTGCTGATGGTTTCACCGAATCAAAGGCTTTTTCATAATCGATAAAAGCCATGCACAATGGAAGTTCATATTCCCTCGCTCTTTCAATTAGTTCTCTCAGCACGTGGATATGATCTATTGTGCTGTAGCCACTCCTGAATCCAGCTTGTTCTCTCGGTTGAGCCATGTCCAGTGTTACCTTCAAGCGGTGTGAAAGAACTTTAGTGAAGATTTTATAAACTACTGATAGGAGGCTGATAGGTCTGTAGTTTCCGAGATCCTCAATGTCACCTTTCTTATGTAGCAGGATCATTGTAGCGGTGTTCCAATCCTCAGGAATCTTTCCTTCATTAAGGCATCGAGTGAAAATTTGGGCGAGTACTGTTTCGATTTCTCCACTTGCTTCTTGTATGATGTCTACAGTAATTCCATCTTCTCCTGGAGCTTTTCCTCGCTTCATGTTCTTGATTGCATGTGCAACTTCTGCTGGAAGGACTGGAGGAACTCTGGTACTGGTATCTTTCATGATGTCTGGAGTGCATATATCATCCCTTTCATATAATTTGGAGTAGAAATCTTTCACTCTTGTCAAAATTTCGCCTCTATTTCTTGTTACAGAACCATCTTCTTTTCTCAGTGCCATAATCTGTTTTCTTCCCTTACTGAGATGTCCCTTTGCTATCTTTAGGCTTTGGTTGTTTTCAATTGCTTTCCTCACTAGTTCACAGTTGAATTTCCTTACGTCTTCAGTGATACTTTTTCTTACTGTCTTGCATAGCTCTATATATTCCACTTTGGAAGTCACATCTTCTTTAGTTGTCCTCATCTCTCTTCTTTTTTGCATCAACATTTTGGTTTTTCCTGATAATTTGTTCACATGCAACTTGTTCTTAGACCCAGCTAATTTTGTTGCTGTTTCCATAAGAGCTTTGGTTACTTTTCTGTTAACTTCAGAGATGTCCACTTCTTCCGATGTTAGGCCTTCTAAAGCAGAGAACCTGTTCTTCAGTTCTAACTTGAAGGTATTATGGTGTTTTTTAAGGTTGGTTATGTCAATAGATTTTGTTTGTCCTATGAGCTTGCCACGTTCAAGTTTAGTGTTCAGGTGCATCTTACATCTCACCAATCTATGGTCACTACCTGTGTTGAACTTGTTCAGCACACTGCAGTCTTCTATGACGAATTTTTTGTTACACATAATAAAATCAATTTCACTTGTCGTCCCATTTGGATGTCTCCATGTCCATTTCCTGTGTGGCTTTTTCTTGAAGAAGGAGTTCAAGATGAAAAACCCTTCTGCCTCTGCAAACTCAACGAGAGTATTTCCACGCTGGTTTCTGTTGCCATGACCGAATTTACCTACCGAAGTTTCATTCTGTTGCCGTTGCCCTATTTTTGCATTGAAATCTCCCATAATTATTTTCAAGTGCTGCTTACCTTTATTATTTAGATGACAAATTTCCTCATAAAATTCTTCAATTTCTTCTTCAGGATGACTTGTGGTGGGTGCATAAGTTTGAATAATCTGAGCCTGGTATCTTTTCGAGAGTTGGATAACAAGTCGTGCAGCTCTGTCAGAGGAACTTTCAACTTCTACAACTTTATCCTTCAGTTTCTTGTTTATTATAAATCCAACACCACTAGTTCTGCCAGTATCTGTCCCACGATAGTAGAAGAGATGTCCACTTTTCAGTTCGATGAGATCTTCTCCTTTTCTCCTTACCTCACTTAGCCCCACGATGTCCCACTTGATCCTTTGTAGTTCCTCTTCCAATTCAAGAAGCCTTGAATCAGAAGATAGGGAGCGTCCATTGTAAGTAGCCAAGGTCAGCATCAGATGGCAGCCTAGTCCGGTCCTCCGGGGATTCTTAGCACCCTCTGCCTTCATGTCGCACTGGCCGCTGCCTTGGCCAGGTACATTCCAGCTGCCGGAGACTGAGGGCCAAGATTTAAGTTGTGGAATATATATATATTCTATAAAGAAGATACCTAAGCAAAAAAATACACATATAATTTTGACTCACACCTAGTACAACATAGAAAAGGTTATGTATCTACCTGTGTGAGTAAAAGGAGAAAAGATAAAAAAATAAAATAAAACAACTGAATGTAGAAGGTGTCGAGAATACTGAGCCTTGGCTTTATCAAGGACCAGCAAAAACTCTGCATTTTCTCACTTCCACAAAGACCTAGTTGGAAATGGGTTTCTGCAAGGCCATAGATGCAAGTAACATTCCCACCTAAAATAGTTTAAAAAATATATATATATGTCATGTCCTCCGTAGAGTTGCATGACCTAGCACTAGTTAACAATTTCGCTTGCATCCATTAACCTTCCTGGCCCGACCCATGCTCTTCATCTGTTACTATTAAACAGAGAGAAGAAGATTAAAGAGAACTCAAGCTGTGAGAGTGACATAATAATTAGAAATGATTTTCAGCCATAACGAAATGCCAAGTTCGTTTGAGAGAGAATTTAAACCTGAAAATCAATGCAAAAGAAATCCAAATTTTTACATTGCAATTAAAAAGGAAATATTAATTTTTAACGAACAGATTTTTGAAAGAAAACTTGAGTCTAAAACCCCCTACTCTACAACTTATGACAGCACGAAAACGAGAATAAGTTAAAGATAATAATTAACTAAAGAAAACTTTGTGAAAGTTATATACCTTAAACAGTTAGTTGCAATATGTACAAAGTATTTCAGCAGTGCTTTAAGTGCATAATTAATTAGTTATTAAGAACTTAACTACTCTGAAAAAACAGCGCATAGACAGCGCATAGAAAAGGAACAAGCTTAGCCATCTTCTGTTCCTAGGTACCCCAAAAGACGCTCAAAGTTACAAAGAAAAGAAAGAGTTAAAACCCGCAAAAATGTTAACAGACAAACCAATGCCTAAAAGCTGAAAAGCTAAAAAACGACAGAGAAAAAGTACATGAAGTACAAACATTGAACTTATAAAACCTAGAACCCAAAAACAAGGAAGAGAGCTTACCTCTTGTGTGACAAAAACTTTTCTCCTCACAAGAGAAGAACATGGCTGACCTCTTCCGCCACTCCCTAGACGCTGGGGGCAGTGGGGGTGGGGCTGATGGCCTCCTCATACAGCAAGAAACCAACGCGCGGAGATTTTAACCAGAGAAAAAAAAAATATATAAACTTAAGACTGTGGATCTGTATGATCAGAAAGAGCAGAATTAACTCTCCAGAATACATGAGAAATATTATAAAATACACTAGCAGTGTATTTAATAATCTTTGCATGTATTAAATCACCTTAGTGAGCTTCTATAGATTAATCAGAATCTTATTAATTTTAATGTTGGTTTTACTATTTTTAGTATAGCTATCCTAGTGATGAATAACTAGTTTTCTTTTTTATTTGTTTTTATTTTCTTTTATAAACAGATTTTTAAGCTTTTTTTGTGCTATACTAAAAATAGTAAAACCAACATTAAAATTAATAAGATTCTGATTAATCTATAGAAGCTCACTAAGGTGATTTAATACATGCAAAGATTATTAAATACACTGCTCGTGTATTTTATAATATTTCTCATGTATTCTGGAGAGTTAATTCTGCTCTTTCTGATCATACAGATCCACAGTCTTAAGTTTATATATTTTTTTCTCTGGTTAAAATCTCCGCGCGTTGGTTTCTTGCTGTATGAGGAGGCCATCAGCCCCACCCCCACTGCCCCCCAGCGTCTAGGGAGTGGCGGAAGGGGTCAGCCATGTTCTTCTCTTGTGAGGAGAAAAGTTTTTGTCACACAAGAGGTAAGCTCTCTTCCTTGTTTTGGGGTTCTAGGTTTTATAAGTTCAATGTTTGTACTTCATGTACTTTTTCTCTGTCGTTTTTTAGCTTTTCAGCTTTTAGGCATTGGTTTGTCTGTTAACATTTTTGCGGGTTTTAACTCTTTCTTTTCTTTGTAACTTTGAGCGTCTTTTGGGGTACCTAGGAACAGAAGATGGCTAAGCTTGTTCCTTTTCTATGCGCTGTCTATGCGCTGTTTTTTCAAAGTAGTTAAGTTCTTAATAACTAATTAATTATGCACTTAAAGCACTGCTGAAATACTTTGTACATATTGCAACTAACTGTTTAAGGTATATAACTTTCACAAAGTTTTCTTTAGTTAATTATTATCTTTAACTTATTCTCGTTTTCGTGCTGTCATAAGTTGTAGAGTAGGGGGTTTTAGACTCAAGTTTTCTTTCAAAAATCTGTTCGTTAAAAATTAATATTTCCTTTTTTAATTGCAATGTAAAAATTTGGATTTCTTTTGCATTGATTTTCAGGTTTAAATTCTCTCTCAAACGAACTTGGCATTTCGTTATGGCTGAAAATCATTTCTAATTATTATGTCACTCTCACAGCTTGAGTTCTCTTTAATCTTCTTCTCTCTGTTTAATAGTAACAGATGAAGAGCATGGGTCGGGCCAGGAAGGTTAATGGATGCAAGCGAAATTGTTAACTAGTGCTAGGTCATGCAACTCTACGGAGGACATGACATATATATATATTTTTTAAACTATTTTAGGTGGGAATGTTACTTGCATCTATGGCCTTGCAGAAACCCATTTCCAACTAGGTCTTTGTGGAAGTGAGAAAATGCAGAGTTTTTGCTGGTTCTTGATAAAGCCAAGGCTCAGTATTCTCGACACCTTCTACATTCAGTTGTTTTATTTTATTTTTTTATCTTTTCTCCTTTTACTCACACAGGTAGATACATAACCTTTTCTATGTTGTACTAGGTGTGAGTCAAAATTATATGTGTATTTTTTTGCTTAGTTATCTTCTTTATAGAATGTGAATTCTGAATTTTCAAAACTGCTGCGTTGCGCGTTTTGATTTTCAGGTTATTTTGCAACCTTCGTTTTAAATTCTAAAGTTTTTCCTTAGTCTTCAGTTTTGCTCTTAAGTATATATATATATATATATATATATATATAAGAGTTGACAACTTTAATCATTGTGACAAAGAACCTTTTCACGGTTTGGTATATCAGAGTAGAGCATAAACTTTATTTGCGGGTTTATTTCATTAGGTCGAACCAGCCCCTGCCCGAATTTGGATTCCGCGTTCATGTGTGGCTGTGCCCAGCTCGAATGTGGACTTTTCAGCTGGTTTTCGTAATATGTGACTAGTGACAAGGAGCATACAGTTTTATACATATTTCCAGCTATATTTGATGTTTACATCCTCGTTTTCTGTATTTGTGCCTTTGAAATAAAAAGAATGATGACACCGAATTTTCGATTACAATGAGCACGTCTTTGAAATCGTTTCTGATGGGAATTAAATTTTTCAAAGTTATTCAAAGTCAATGCAACCCAGTTAGAAAAAATCAACCGGATTTTTACAATCAACAAAACATCCAGAAATAGAAACAGCTACATTACTTCTAACAGCGGCTAAAATGTATGTTATAAAAATTATCAAACGGAGCACAAAAATTTTCTCATTGCAGAAGGATAACTGAGACAAACAGATTTTCAAATCGAACAATTAAAAGAACAAATATAGAAGGAAACATGATATGACTCTAAGCCTGCTAGTACAAGAATTTCGCATAATGGGAAAGTTGGAAGTAGGCTGAAAATATTCATGGAAACTGCTGTGCCAAGGAGAAAAAGAACTTTTCAAATAAGTCTCCCATAAGCAGAGGTAGTAAAAGAATAAAAAAGGCATTGAACCTTACACCACCTAGCGGGAAATCTGTGCATTATTTAAATAGCATAATGTTCCATATCTCTATTGTCATGAACGGTATAAAGTAAAAAAGTAATTTCTCAACAGGGTTTTTAGAAGAGAAGATACAGTTACAAACAGAAGTACACAAGCACCACCTAGCGGCAGAACTGAGAACTATAAAACTCCTTAAACACTAACCAAAGGGTTCCACAAGGTTTTTAAACCACACATTTAGAAGCAAACATATTACGAAAAACATTGGCGTCCCATAGCTGCGAAATTGTGAATTATTTTGGTAAGAAAATACGTGCACAGAGTTTTCACATTTAGAAGTATCTGAACGAAGAAAAGTTTTTCAATCGGGTTTTTACAAACTCAGATATTATTACATTATCTACACCAACCAGCAAAAAATATATGCTGAATCGAGAATATTACTTTATGTGACTCAAATTACTATTATATTAACGTCTAAACGTTAAACATTTACTGTTCATAATGTTGTTCATGGTATTTAACATAGCCCTTGGACGTGACCTCCAACATATAACGCACCATAAAAGTAACTCATATTCACATAATAAGAAGCATACTTTGAAACACTACAAATAGAAAAAGTACCCTACCTATGATGTCAATGAATATGTCCAAACATCATTCACTGCAAATGTCTTATGTAGGCCAAGTTAAATTTTCCACTGCTTTTCAACAATCAGCAACACTTGTAGTAAAACACTGTATTTCGTGCATATAATAAGATATGCAGTCCTCTCACTGGACCAAGTCAAAATTAAAAACAAAAAGCACAATAAACAAACATTAGATAAAAGATATTAAAAAGGAATCAAGAGTGAAATGAAGTAAAAGGAGCAGACGGACAGTCACAGTCGTCAAACCATATCTCACCAGACCGGTTTCAGCATGTTACATGCTATCTTCAGTGGTACTCTCAACATAATATCTTCATCGTACCACTGAAGATATTATGAAACATGCTGAAACCGGTCTGGTGAGATATGGTTTGGCATCTGTGACTATCTGTCTGCTCCTTCTACTTCATTTCACTCTTGATTCCTTTTTATATCTTATCTTATGGTTGTTTACTGCACTTTTTGTTTTTAATTTTGACTTGGTCCTGTGGAAGGACTGCATATCTTATTACATGCACGAAATACAATGTTTTACTACAAGTGTTCCTGATTGTTGAAAATCAGGGGAATATTCGACTTGGCCTACATTTAAGACATTTGCCGTGAATGATGTTTGGACATATTCATTGACAGCGTAGGTAGGGTTTGTTTTCTGTCTGTATGTATTTTGAAGTATGCTGCTTATTACACTGAAGAGCAATTGAATTAGAGACAGCTGGCATTATGTAAATGTGGTGCTGTGGGCAGCCCTGATGAAGGATCTAAGCACATTTGATCGTGGGAAAATTGTCTGGGCCCGACAAATGGGTCACTCCATCTCGGAAGTCGCCCAGGCACTGGGATTTTCACGAGCCACTGTGTCATAAGTGCTCCGTGAGTACATCAAATCCGGTAAAACCATCCCTGCAAGGGCCAACTGCGGTGGACATCAACGTGTGGATGAGCGGGGTCATCGTCGGCTAGCTCACATTGTAACAGCAGATAGACGGGCCACAGTGCAAGAAATCACTCGGCAATTTAACGCTGGTGCACAAAAACATGTAAGCAGCTACACCATCCAGAACCATCTCCTCGCTATGGGATACAGAAGCCATCGTCCCAGGAGGGTACCGCTGCTGACCGCACATCACAGGGTTCAAAGATTAGCATGGGAGCGAGAACATCGCCACTAGACCCTAGACATGTGGAAAAATGTTGCCTGGACTGATGTGTCGAGATTCACGTTGGTACATGCAGATGGCAGGATACGAGTACGGTGCAAACCACATGAAGCGATGGATCCTTCTTACCAGCAGGGTACTCTTCAAGCTGGTGGGGGTGGCATTCTCATCTGGGGACTGTTTACATGGACTGAAATGGGACCCTTGGTATGAATGACGCTGTCCCTCACAGGTCAACGTTACTGGGATATCCTGGAAGACCATTTGCTCCTATTTGTGTGTCTTCAACATCTCACTGGGGACCTCATCCTGCAACAAGACAACGCACCATGCCATCGCTCTCGAATTGTATCCGAATGGTTGGATGATGAACACTCCACCGACGTGACTTCGCTTCCTTGGCCAGCTAGGTCACCTGACCTCAATCCCATCGAGAACATCTGGGATGCCATCGAGAGAGATGTTTGAGGCTCCAAACCTCCCCCCCCCCATAAAATGTTCGTGAACTGTGGGAGCTTGTTCAGGGGTCGTGGATCTGAATGGCTTCCCAACGCTTCCGGTGGGTGTCTGTTGTCTAGTCCATACCGAGACGAATCGCCACCGTCATCAGGGCGAAAGGTGGTGCTACACGTTACTAGACAGGTATCTCTAATTCAATTGCTCTTCAGTGTATGTCAATATGAATAACTTTTGCGGTGCATTATATGTCAGAGGTCACATCGGAGGACTATGTGAAATACCATGAACAACATGATGAACAGTAAAAAATTTAACATTTACATGTTAATATAATAGCCCTCAGATATTGCTGTAAACGGAAATGTCAACTTACACCCTCTTGTGGCAGACTTGTGCTTTAAGAAAAATTTGAAATTACATGAGAAACATTTCACAGTAGACATACTTTTTAACATAGAAATAATTTTTGAAATCAAACTCTTTGAAGCAGAGTTATCGACAAAAATAAGATATGCATCCATGCCACTGGTGGAAAAACCATGCATTATTTTAAGAAGAAAGTATTCTCCAACGGTTTTTTGATGTGAGAGGTATCGGTCCACGAAAGAACTTTTTTCAATTGAGTTTTCAGGAGCTGAGATTTACCTACAAATACATCAGAAGCATAAATGAATACTTATGCCCCCTGGTGGCCAAACCATTCTTTACCAAATATTAGAAATATATGTAAAACTTTCCCATCAGAAGCTCTATGTGATACAGGAAGAATTTTTCAAATCAGAGTTTTAGACGCAGAGATATTTGGGAAAACACAATTTACCTTTACGTCCCTAGCAGAAAGTCTATGAATTATTTGAAATTTTTTAAATTATATGAAAAACGTTTCACATTGGAAACTCTATCCAACAAGAAAGAAATTTTTCAATTCAGACTCTTAGAAGCAGAAATATTAACAAAAATAAGATATACATCTATGCCTCCAGGTAGAGAAACTATGAATTATTTTAAGAAGAAAAAATTCTGAAAACATTTATCAACGGGAGTGCTATTGGTCTACGAAGACATTTTTTCAATCCAGATTTTAGAAGCTCAGATTTGGCTGCAAATGCATTTGTAGCAGAAATTAACACTTACATGTCCCATGTGGCCAAACCATTGTTTACTAAAAATCTAAAATTATATGCAAAAGATTTTCTACCAGGAGATGTATCCACTGAAGAAATAATTTTTCAAATCAGAGTTTTAGAAGTACAGATATCAGGGAAAACACAATTTATTTTTATGCCCCCTAGCAGAAAATCTATGCATAACTTGAAAAAGTGGCTAACCTAAAAATACTTTGACATACATTGAATCAAAAGGTACAAGATTTTTTTCAATCGGATGTTTAGAAGCAAATATTTGGAATAAAATGTTTTGAATTCGATATCACCTGCAGTTACGCCCGCTAGCGGCAAAATTGCAAATCGGTAAAAAAAAAAAAAAAAAAAAACGAAATGAAAGATTATTTGCACATTTCAAGCTTCTCAATGCAATTTTTTTTTCAAATTGGATTAATAGTTGCAGAGATATGGTGTCCACAGACAGACAGATGGATGAACAAATCGATAACACAAGCATGATCTTTGTTACAAAAAATGTGCTTAAAAATCAGATTTTCTGGTTCTGCTTCAATTTTCTATTATGAAACAACCTTTCAGTGTTATGCAAATACTCAGTACCTCGAAAAAATGTAATGATCGGAAACATGAATATTCAAAACAAATTTCAGCTTGCACAGATTCAGGCTTTCCATTGTTAGAAAAATACATACCGCTTATTCTAACACTAATTCAAGTCCTTAGCACGAATAAATGAAGTTGTTACAATGGAAATGGCAAGAGTAAATGAACCCCATCCCTGGATGACACAGGTTATTGTACAGATCATGGTCAGGGTCTTTGCTCATCTGCACTCTGTACTCAATTTGTTGAAGGTTCAGGCAAGATGCAGACTTTCCAGCATTATAGTTTTTTTTTTCAGGGGAGGAAACATTCCTGGTGTGTTTTCCAGATGTAGATATATGGGTGCCCCCTCTAACTTTGTTTGCAAATATCTTTGCTATGAATCATTAGATTTGGATGATCTTTAAGATTTAGGGGTTTTTCCATGTGCTAAATAGAAGGCGTACAAAATAACATCATGCCCCTTATTGTGGAAAAATTTGGAGATGGAGAGCTAATTAGCATGTTAATTAGCTTAATTAGCCTTTTTTTCACACAAAGTGATAGTTTTCCTTCAAGTGCTTTCCAATGGTACCTTACCTGTATACATGTGGCAAATGGTTCCAAAAAGTGAAAGTTAAGGGGAGGGGTCTCTTTTTTTTTTTTTTTTTTTTTTTAAGGTCTGTACATGTTTTGTATTTCAATTTGGCAAAATTTATTAGCCACAGCAAATTGCTATTTAATAGCTTTAAAATCTCCAATTCAGTAAGGTGCTTTTCAATTTCATCTAAAGTTGAAATGTCATTGTTTTAAAATTTCCTGTTACTTAAGGCCTACTGCAGAGAAAATTATGAAACTTACTGAGGTTAAGAGAGTAGTGCTACATATAGATTTCAAAACTCCAATCTGTCTTTTGTGACTGTTTCATAACTAATGGAATACATTAAAATATATTGAAATTTCATAAACAAAAATGTCACTTTTGTTGGACACAATGTATGAAAATGGCAAAAGCATGCTTAACTACAAATATGATTGTGAATGATCTTTGGTGTTTTGAAGCTGAATAAAGGTTGAGCACGGATTTTGAAGAAATCAACATAGTGGTGACAGAAATCTGGATAAAAAGGTAGCATGTGACATTGAAGGGTGTCCCTTTTAATACATAACACACCCATTACAGAAAGAAGGAAAGGATGTTCTCGATGCCAGATCTCTTCGTAGTACCCAAACTAACATATTGTGGCAATATTCTATGCCACAGGCAATAACAATGGCATATTTATCATCTGTGCTACAGTCAAATACAGTGCTCCACTAATGCTACACAAACTAGATATTAAAGATATTATCCCCACTAGATATATAGATATTATCCACAATTTTTCTTAATGAAATGACACTACCTACTTGAGAAAATATACTGCACCAGGAGAAGAGGATGACAAAAGTAGAAGCACTCATCCAAACCAGTTAGATACTCACATGAAGTTGAAAAGAAAGCCTTAAGCCAGTGGATGCAATGGAATCATGTATGAAAAGACCAATGGATTAATGACTAAGATTCAAGAAAAAATTGATTCAACCGAAAATTACAAAATCGCATTTCAAAAGAAGATATGCTACATTACAAAGTAGACAGTGTGGAGCCTGCAATGAGACTACTGAATATATCTGCAGTTTATAGGCCATGCTATATAGCATAGCTTGTAAACTGAGACTCAACACTAACATCAGTTCAAATTGTTAAGATCCAACAACTTGAACGTCACTACATGGCTTGTATAATGAATTATGATGAGAAATCATCACAATATCTTGCTATTCTTCTGTTCTTTACGTTTTTTAATTTTTAATGAGGCCGTTGAAAATCACGATGTCCAAACCCCACAGCAATATAATTATTCATTGGGCGTCAAACTTAAGAGTTAGTAATACCAACAATAAAATAAGTACCAAATATAAAGTAACCCTTGAAATTGAGGACTGAATAGAAAGTTACCCTTCGTCAGTCAGTAGAAGTTCCTTATTGGCTAGTCTCATTTGGCAAAATATTACTATTACCATTGATATTTTGCCAAATGGGACTAGCCAATAAGGAACTTCTACTGACCGACGAAAGGTAACTTTCTATTCAGTCCTCAATTTTAAGGGTTACTTTATACACTGATGGAAAAAAATCCCAACACCACGAAAAAATAGTTGTAGAGGAATGAAATGGCGGCAATACATTTGTATAGGTAACATATTTAATCGATTAAGGTTTCAAGATCACAGCTTAATGTAAGCGCGAGAAGAGCCATTTTAAATGTGAAATGCTGGAACATTAATAACCGGTGTAACCGCCAGAATCTTGAATGCAAGCACGCAAACGTTCATGCATTGTGTCGTACAGGTGCTGGATGTCAATTTGTGGGATGGAGTTCCATGCCTGTTGCACTTGGTCGGTCAATACAGGGACGGTTAACGCTGGTTGGGGGTGATGCTGGAGTTGTCGTCCAATGATGTCCCATACGTGCTCGATTGGAGAAGGATCTGGTGATCTAGCACGCCACGGCAACATGTCGACACTCTGTAGAGCATGTTGGGTTACAACAGCGGTATGCGGGCGAGCGTTATCCTGTTGGAAAACATCCCCTGGAATGCTGTTCATGAATGGCAGCACAACAGGTTGAATCACCAGACTGACGTAAAACTGTGCCGTCAGGGTGCGTGGGATAACCACGAGAGTGCTCCTGCTGTCATTGGAAATTGCTCCCCGGATCATAACTCTAGGTGTAGGTCCAGTGTGTCTCGGCCGCAGACAGGTTGGTTGCAGGCGCTCACCTGGCCTCCTTCTAACCAACACATGGCCATCACTGGCACCCAGGCAGAACCGGCTTTCATCAGAAAACACAACAGATCTCCACTCCGTCCTCCAATGAGCTCTAGCTTGACACCACTGACGTCGCAAATGGCAGTGGTTTGGAGTAAGTGGAATGCACGCCACAGGGCATCTGGCTCGGAGCTGTCCTTCCAGTAATCGATTTGTAACAGTTCGTTGTGTCACTGTGGTGGCAACTTCAGCTCGAATTGCTGCCGCAGACGCAGTACAATGCGCCAAGACCATACGCCATACACGGCGGTCTTCCCTTTTAGTAGTGCCACATGGCCGGCCGGAACCCGGTCTTCTTGAGGCAGTACCTTCCCTTGACCACCGCTGCCAACAATCATGCACAGTGGCTACATTCCTGCCAAGTCGTTCTGCAATATTGAGGAAAGAAAATTCACCTTCTAGTAGCCCTATTACACGACCTCGTTCAAACTCCGTGAGCTACTGATAATGGCTTCTTCGTCTTCTTAAAGGCATTCTTGACTAACATCAACACACTACGTCGAATCTCAACGATAACTAATGCTCACGAACGTTACAGCGCGTATTTACAGCAAACTTACTTTGTATGTTCCGAGGGCGCTATTAGCGCCACATGTATGCGCCGAGCGCGAAATGTGCATAGACGTCATCTTACAGATGTACTATCACCGCCTACCAACTGTCGTTTATTTAACACAACCCCTTCTTGGTGTTGGGATTTTTTTTCCGTCAGTGTATTTGGTACTTATTTTATTGCTGGTATTACGTACTAACTCTAAGTTTGATGCCCGATGAATAATTATATTGCTGTAGGGTCCGGACATCATGATTTTCAACAGCCTCATTAAAAAACGTGAAGAACAGAAGAATAGCAAGATATATGATGATTTCTCATCACAGTTCATGAGACTCAACATCTTTGCATTGATACATTTTCTTAGAACATATGACTGTATATGTTAGATGTACCACACAATAAGAATCTGAAGAAGCACTACACAACAGCCAGTATAAATCACATTACGACTGAGGGACAAAAACAGGAATATAATCTTTGCCAGTTGTCTATTTACGTGTATATCGCTGTACAACAGAAGAAGCAGCTGATATAACAGTACAGCTAAATTGTAATGTGTAGAGAAATGTGACACAAAACAGTGGTATGTGGAACTTGGCTGAAGAAATTAAGCAGATGTGGAAGCTGACAACACTTTACAATTGACCACAAGTAAATTCCACAACAGGCGTAATCTTGAAGATACTTATAACTGAAATGGATAATTTGGGCTACAACATCTAAGGTTCAGGACTTAGGAAAAATTGATTTTCAGTGTCAGCTACACTGTGAGAAATTTTTGGACAAAAAATAACTGATCAGAACTGGGTCCAGTACTGACAGGAAGATCATGCTCTACATGCCATTGCTACAGATGAAGAAAATGGGAATAGTAGAAAACAATATTAACAATGATATATTATTAAAATAACCAACCACTTACCCGAAAGATCATGGTCAATTTTTTCCTTTAACACTTCAAGCACGTCAATTACCGTCATGTAATGTTGGCCTTTCAACCTTTGAAGGCCAACAACATTACATGACGGTAATTGACGTGCTTGAAGTGTTAAAGGAAAAAAATTTACCATGATCTTTCGGGTAAGTGGTTGGTTATTTTAATAATATATCATTAATGAATTGCATGTAAATATGCGCACTTTGATGTTTTTTAATACCTTAAAAGTGCAAATAGTATAATACTAACAATGTTAATGTTTTGATGAGAGTACAATTATCAAAGGCATTTTGAAAATAAAAGGCAATGCAAAGACTTACTCTATGCATTGGTAAAATATCGGGGCCATCATCCAACTCATCTTCTTCTAAATTACTAGAAATTGCTCGCCTTAGCTCAGGTCCTGCTTCATGAAGAGTACGTAATCCAGCCTATGAAAACACATTAATAAGACAACTGGTTTTTGCAAAAGAAATATACATAAGAATGTCATTCATGAGTACAGGTTTCACAAGGATTAATTATATAAAAAATTTCAATTTACTTCCGATATTGGAGGTTATATTTTAACGTGCATTAATGCATTTGCATTTTTGAACTTCACTTTTAGTTGGTAAAGTTCGATGAACACTTACCGCACGTGGGGCTTGGCTTTCAATTCATATTTTCGTTATGTGGATGCGGCACGGGGTTGTTGTTTTTTTTCCATTTGGCCACGGTTCACTTCTTTTTTTTTTTTTTCCGTTGGAATTATTTTGCCTCATCACCAAATGAGTTTTTCCTTTGCTGCATCCTCATTTACTTCAATATTTATTCTTAACCCGAGTACTTTCGGTACTACTACTATACCGTCTTTGAGGGGACATTTTGCTCCAACTAGCACGGACCGTGTCAGCTGGGCATTTCGGTGGTTCTCGCGGGCTGCTTCTGTCATCTGCTATCGCTTCTTCTTGGGCGTTGTGGCGCCATCTCTTGTTGGTCAGTGATCTCCTTTTTCGAACTTTTTCTTTTTGCTCAATTTTAATTAAATTTCTCCAGCTGTTTCTCAAATTATTAGGGTCATTGTGGTTGCAAACTTTTGTCCTATTTTTTTCAATCATTACCGACTCTGCTATTCTGAGGTGTTTTTCGGATTTACAGCTTTTAATGATTTTTATATTTTCGAATTTTGGATATTTTTGGTTATCCAGACAGTATTGAATCAGTGCTGTTTTTCTTCTTTTTTCTGCCAGTTTTTTATGTGTTGTTTTAATCTGTGTTTAAGCTTATTTTTGGTACTTCCTATATAAGCCATTGGAGGATTTTCAGTAATAGGAATTGAATAAATACCTGCTTTTTCTAACATTCTTATTTTATCATTATTTTTTGTTACTATATTTTTGATGGTATTTACTTTTTCCTCCAATTTGAATGTTATGCTTTTTACAAATATTATTAATTTCATTGGTAGTGCCTTTAATGTAAGGAAAACCATTTAACTATTTGATTTCTTTTTATTTACTACAGCATTATTTTTTTATTTTCTTTATTACTTCTGTGTCCCATTTTTTTATTAAATGGTTAGGATAACCAAAGCTGCTTGCAATTTTTTTTATGAATTTGATTTCTTCATTGATGAACTGACTATTTTCAGAATGCGTATATGCTCTTTTAATTAAGGTTTTTATACTATTGCATTTTTGAGGATATGGATGTGCTGAATTGTATGGGATTAGGACCGGAACAAATGAACTTTTCCGATAAACTCTGTATAGTAACTTATCTGTGGATTTGATAACATGTACATCCAAAAAGGCTATTGCATTATTTTTTCCATTTCAACTGTGAGTTCTATAGTTGGATATAATGCGCTGTAACGTTTTGTTAATTTTTTTAATTCTTCTTCGTTCAGTTTTGATAGAATGAAAATGTCATCTACGTATCGACAGTACACTTCTGGTTTTCTTCCATATGATGTAGGACATTTTCTTCAATTTCGTTCATCACAACCTCAGCATATAGAGTTGATAATGGTGAGCCCATTGGGCCTCCTGAATTTTGTTTGAATATTTTGTTCTTGTATGTAAAAATATTATTTTCATATAAATAAACTAAAACTTTTTTGAATTCTTGAATTTGTGTGTTATTTAAAATTTTAAGATTTTGCAACTTCTTAATGATGATTTCAATAGCTTCTGGAACTGGAGTGCTTGGATATAATGCTTTAACATCCATGCTTGCCATGTTTAAGTCCATTAGGCCAGTTTTTACATTTTTAATTTTCTCTATAAACTCATATGTGTTCTTGATGGTGAACTTGTTGTTCATGAAAAAGGGTGCTAGGAATTTGTAAATGTTTTTCTCTAATGTTATCAAAGGTGAGTTTTTTTTTGAAACTATCAGTCTCATTGGAGCACCATCTTTGTGCGTTTTTATCTTTGCAACGATACGTGGTATACCTGCTCCCATTGGTGGGAACGAGCGTTTGATTTCATCAGGTAATGTGCTATGATTTCTTATATCCGCTAAGAATTTAATTTGATTATCAGTTGGGTCTTTCTTAATTTCAGTACAATTTAATCCATCAATTGCTTCTGTTATTTTTTGTTCAAATTCATCAGTGTTGAGAATAATGATTTGGCCGGATTTATCTGCTTCACAAAATTTGATATATGGGTCATTTTTTAATTCCAATAGTTGTTTTTTTCATATTTTAATTTTTTCTCTATATAGAAGTTTTTGTTGTGTTTGGCATTATATTCTTTTAGAATAACTCTATATAATTTGTTCTCAATTTCAGTTTTATTCTCTGTGCCTGGTATATTTTTGAGAATATCTTCGAGGCAAGGGATGATTTCTTCAGTTTTGGGAGGCCTTGTGGAAAGGCAAATTTTTTCCCTTTTTGTAAAATTGCTTTTTGTGTAAAGCTTAAGTTTTTATCAGACCGATTTTCATAAACATTAAATTCATTTATGGGTTCCTTATTTACTTTTTGTTCATCAAATAGTGCATTTAATTTTTTATCTACTGTAACGCTATTGGAGTTGGCTTCTTTGTTAGCAATTTCGTTAATTTCGATGAACGTAGTATCCAAAATGCGATCTTTCCAAGTGCCATCAAATTGTGTATATTTTGAGTTGCTTATCAGCTTCCATAATTCATAAACTTGAGCATTAAGTCTGAATATTTGTTTTCTTTTAGCTATAATTTCGTTACTAAGTCGCTTTTGTTGACATCGAAGCAGGATGTAATGATCCTTCTTACTTGTTGGCTTGTTCTTAAGTCTCAAAATTTGGGGATAAATCCAAAATCTCTGCAAGTTACAAGAAAACGTTCTTGAACTTCAAATTTCATACATTTGATTTTAAGACGTTTGAATTTGGTAATTGTTGTTAATTCACGGTTCGAAAAGAGATTGCGATAGTGCATCGTGAGGCCTAATCTGCCTTTGATCTAACCACTTGAACGAATAATTCGTGAGCTTCAAAGTTTCAATTTACTTCCGATATTGGAGGTTATATTTTAACGTGCATTAATGCATTTGCATTTTTGAACTTCACTTTTAGTTGGTAAAGTTCGATGAACACTTACTTCACTTTTAGTTGGTAAGTTCGATGAACACTTACCGCACGTGGGGCTTGGCTTTCAATTCATATTTTCGTTATGTGGATGCGGCACGGGGTTGTTGTTTTTTTTCCATTTGGCCACGGTTCACTTTTTTTTTTTTTTTCGTTGGAATTATTTTGCCTCATCACCAAATGAGTTTTTCCTGAGGATGCAGCAAAGGAAAAACTCATTTGGTGATGAGGCAAAATAATTCCAACGGAAAAAAAAAAAAAAAAGAAGTGAACCGTGGCCAAATGGGAAAAAAACAACAACCCCGTGCCGCATCCACATAACGAAAATATGAATTGAAAGCCAAGCCCCACGTGCGGTAAGTGTTCATCGAACTTTACCAACTAAAAGTGAAGTAAGTGTTCATCGAACTTTACCAACTAAAAGTGAAGTTCAAAAATGCAAATGCATTAATGCACGTTAAAATATAACCTCCAATATCGGAAGTAAATTGAAACTTTGAAGCACACGAATTATTCGTTCAAGTGGTTAGATCAAAGGCGGATTAGGCCTCACGATGCACTATCGCAATCTCTTTTCGAACCGTGAATTAACAACAATTACCAAATTCAAACGTCTTAAAATCAAATGTATGAAATTTGAAGTTCAAGAACGTTTTCTTGTAACTTGCAGAGATTTTGGATTTATCCCCAAATTTTTGAGACTTAAGAACAAGCCAACAAGTAAGAAGGATCATTACATCCTGCTTCGATGTCAACAAAAGCGACTTAGTAACGAAATTATAGCTAAAAGAAAACAAATATTCAGACTTAATGCTCAAGTTTATGAATTATGGAAGCTGATAAGCAACTCAAAATATACACAATTTGATGGCACTTGGAAAGATCGCATTTTGGATACTACGTTCATCGAAATTAACGAAATTGCTAACAAAGAAGCCAACTCCAATAGCGTTACAGTAGATAAAAAATTAAATGCACTATTTGATGAACAAAAAGTAAATAAGGAACCCATAAATGAATTTAATGTTTATGAAAATCGGTCTGATAAAAACTTAAGCTTTACACAAAAAGCAATTTTACAAAAAGGGAAAAAATTTGCCTTTCCACAAGGCCTCCCCAAAACTGAAGAAATCATCCCTTGCCTCGAAGATATTCTCAAAAATATACCAGGCACAGAGAATAAAACTGAAATTGAGAACAAATTATATAGAGTTATTCTAAAAGAATATAATGCCAAACACAACAAAAACTTCTATATAGAGAAAAAATTAAAATATGAAAAAAACAACTATTGGAATTAAAAAATGACCCATATATCAAATTTTGTGAAGCAGATAAATCCGGCCAAATCATTATTCTCAACACTGATGAATTTGAACAAAAAATAACAGAAGCAATTGATGGATTAAATTGTACTGAAATTAAGAAAGACCCAACTGATAATCAAATTAAATTCTTAGCGGATATAAGAAATCATAGCACATTACCTGATGAAATCAAACGCTCGTTTCCACCAATGGGAGCAGGCATACCACGTATCGTTGCAAAGATAAAAACGCACAAAGATGGTGCTCCAATGAGACTGATAGTTTCAAAAAAAAACTCACCTTTGATAACATTAGAGAAAAACATTTACAAATTCCTAGCACCCTTTTTCATGAACAACAAGTTCACCATCAAGAACACATATGAGTTTATAGAGAAAATTAAAAATGTAAAAACTGGCCTAATGGACTTAAACATGGCAAGCATGGATGTTAAAGCATTATATCCAAGCACTCCAGTTCCAGAAGCTATTGAAATCATCATTAAGAAGTTGCAAAATCTTAAAATTTTAAATAACACACAAATTCAAGAATTCAAAAAAGTTTTAGTTTATTTATATGAAAATAATATTTTTACATACAAGAACAAAATATTCAAACAAAATTCAGGAGGCCCAATGGGCTCACCATTATCAACTCTGTATGCTGAGGTTGTGATGAACGAAATTGAAGAAAATGTCCTACATCATATGGAAGAAAAACCAGAAGTGTACTGTCGATACGTAGATGACATTTTCATTCTATCAAAACTGAACGAAGAAGAATTAAAAAAATTAACAAAACGTTACAGCGCATTATATCCAACTATAGAACTCACAGTTGAAATGGAAAAAAATAATGCAATAGCCTTTTTGGATGTACATGTTATCAAATCCACAGATAAGTTACTATACAGAGTTTATCGGAAAAGTTCATTTGTTCCGGTCCTAATCCCATACAATTCAGCACATCCATATCCTCAAAAATGCAATAGTATAAAAACCTTAATTAAAAGAGCATATACGCATTCTGAAAATAGTCAGTTCATCAATGAAGAAATCAAATTCATAAAAAAAATTGCAAGCAGCTTTGGTTATCCTAACCATTTAATAAAAAAATGGGACACAGAAGTAATAAAGAAAATAAAAAAAAATAATGCTGTAGTAAATAAAAAGAAATCAAATAGTTAAATGGTTTTCCTTACATTAAAGGCACTACCAATGAAATTAATAATATTTGTAAAAAGCATAACATTCAAATTGGAGGAAAAGTAAATACCATCAAAAATATAGTAACAAAAAATAATGATAAAATAAGAATGTTAGAAAAAGCAGGTATTTATTCAATTCCTATTACTGAAAATCCTCCAATGGCTTATATAGGAAGTACCAAAAATAAGCTTAAACACAGATTAAAACAACACATAAAAAACTGGCAGAAAAAAGAAGAAAAACAGCACTGATTCAATACTGTCTGGATAACCAAAAATATCCAAAATTCGAAAATATAAAAATCATTAAAAGCTGTAAATCCGAAAAACACCTCAGAATAGCAGAGTCGGTAATGATTGAAAAAAATAGGACAAAAGTTTGCAACCACAATGACCCTAATAATTTGAGAAACAGCTGGAGAAATTTAACTAAAATTGAGCAAAAAAAAAAAGAAAAAGTTCGAAAAAGGAGATCACTGACCAACAAGAGATGGCGCCACAACGCCCAAGAAGAAGCGATAGCAGATGACAGAAGCAGCCCGCGAGAACCACCGAAATGCCCAGCTGACACGGTCCGTGCTAGTTGGAGCAAAATGTCCCCTCGAAGACGGTATAGTAGTAGTACCGAAAGTACTCGGGTTAAGAATAAATATTGAAGTAAATGAGGATGCAGCAAAGGAAAAACTCATTTGGTGATGAGGCAAAATAATTCCAACGGAAAAAAAAAAAAAAAAAGAAGTGAACCGTGGCCAAATGGAAAAAAAAAACAACAACCCCGTGCCGCATCCACATAACGAAAATATGAATTGAAAGCCAAGCCCCACGTGCGGTAAGTGTTCATCGAACTTTACCAACTAAAAGTGAAGTAAGTGTTCATCGAACTTTACCAACTAAAAGTGAAGTTCAAAAATGCAAAAAAATATATAAGAAATATTACTTTTCAAAACAAAATGCAACTGGAAATTCAAAGAAACACATTTACGGGTGGTTCTTTCCCAATAATAACTGTCCATCCTCAACAGTGGTTAATTGTAACCTTGTGTGAGAGGGAAATCAATATTGCTGGCAGTATACAGAAAAGATTGAGAGATAATTCTGATATCCAGGAAACACACACACACACACACACACACACACACACACACACACACACACACACACACACACACTATGAATTCCTGTTCACTGATGTAGTTGATGATCTGCTTAATTTCATGGGGGTGTTTGTGTTCGATTATTCTACCAAAACCACATAATCAGCATTTTTGAGTGTTGATTCTGGTTTTTGTCTTGAGATGTGAGGTGTCTGATAAGTATCCAGATTTTTATTCTTATCAATTACAGGAGAGAAATAAAAATACAGGATACATAAATATGCTACTCACATATGTAATAAAGTGGTATGAACAGTCAAAGTCACTTTTCTACGTATTCTCCGTTCAGCACAATGCATTTCCTCCACCGAATAACAAGTCGATTCATTCTGGTAGTGAAGAAATCAGCAGGGGTGTCACAAATCTATTAATGGACTGCTGCTCGTAGATCATTCACGCTCTCATAGTGGTGGCCATGAAGACTATCCTTCAAGGGGCCGAAAATATGAAAATTGGAAGGTGCCACGTCCGAACTGTAAGCAGATTGCGGAAGAACGGTCCACCTCTGTTTTGCGATTTCTGCTTGCACTGGTTTAACAATATGCTGGCAAGCATTATCATGCTAAAACAACACTTGATTGTTTTTCAATGTTGGCCATTTGGTCTGGATACGCTGCACAAGTTTTCTCAGTGTCTTCACATAGGCCTTCGCATTTATGGTTTCATTTTTTGCCACGTACTCAATCAGAAGGATAGCGTGTTTGTTCCAGAAGACAGTAGCCATGACCTCGGATGCTGACAAACCAACTTTGAACTTCTTTGATGGGAGCGAATTTGGATGACACCACTGCACACTTTGCTGTTTTGTCTTCGGTCCGAACTGATGAATCCACGTTTCATCGCTTGTGATTATGCATCCCAGGAATGCATCACCCTCCTCATCGTAGCACTGTATCAGTTCATTGAAAATGAGCAGCGAGCAGTAGTGAAAATTTTAAGCTTTGGCGTTTATGCACCGCTGTAAGCATTTGGTGTACCCATCTGGCACAGATCTTCCTATAGTTAAGATGTTCATGAATAATTCTTTCAACAGAAATCCTTACTGATATCAAATTCCATGGCAATAACCTGAACACGAATGCATCTGTTACCTTTCATCAAGTCATTAACCCGGTTAATTGTCAGCCACCACCGTGTTAGGCCTACCTGACCATGCCTCATCTTCAAGGCTCTCGTGGCCAGCTTTGAACTTCGTAACCCATTCATAAACACTGGAATGAGACATAGCTGCATCACTTACCACTCAAAGTCTTCTTGTAATGTCCATGGCCTCTACACTTCTTTCATTTTTTTTTTTTTTTTGATTGGAGGTCTAACGACCACAGTGAGCAACTCAACGGGCTATAAGCAGTCGCCCGTCCCTAATTTAGGGTCACTGGTTCCAGGGAAGGGAGAGAGCCAGTACCGTAAGACAAACTCAACATCCATGCCTCACCGGGATTCGAACCCGGACCCCTTTCGGACGAATGATCAGAGGCCATCGCCTTAGACCAATGCGCCACCGGGGCGGCCCTTCTTTCATTAAAAATTTCATTAATGCTCGCTGCTCGAACTGAACACTTAACATAGTTGCCATTGTTTTTGATCAACAGTGCTACCTAACATTAGTATCAAGCTGCTCTAATTTTATGGTGCTTCACTGAAAGTAGTCGTAATAGTTTCATGCATACATACAATCATACACACAGTTTTTTATTGATCAGAATAAAAATCCGGACATTTATTGGACACCCTCATAGATTACTGGAGGCTAGTACATAATAGTGGTAAGAGCCATTTCTTTTTTAATTCTCCTGTGGCATGATCAATCCCAAAGGTAAGTGCAGTTATTGTTGTTGACAATCCTTCTCTATCCAGTTCTGTTTTGCATTTATCATCATCATCCACAATCATTCTCAAACCTCTGCTGGATGACAGTCTCTTCAAGTTTCTTCCACATCTTGAGCAGTCCTCTTCCATGACATTTAGGCAGGCTTTTAAATTTCAGCCACCCATCAACCATGGGTTATCCCCCCACCCTCCCCTGTCTCTTGGTTGTGCATTATCTAACTTTTCAAATTCCTCTCTCTGTGGTAGTTAACACAATCTGTCCCTCTCATTTCAGGTCCACTTTCTACATTTGCAAATATATGTCTCACATACCCTGCATCCCATTTTCAATCCATAACCATACTAGTGCAGTCTGGCTTCTTGGACCTTCTTTGGAACTTTTGTTATTAAAATTGCCTTCAGATTAAAAATTACCTATGAGATACCTATATCATCTCATTCCCCATTCTACCCGAAAGAAGATGTCTCGAATATTACAATCTTCATTGTTCCACTTTGTGATAAAGAATTGTGTTAGTCAAATTCGACAAGAATATGAAGAAAAAGATCGAAGGCTTTTACCTGTAGTAAACTCAAATTTTAATACATATATATATATATATATATATATATCAGGCCCAGGATCCATTTGAAGTAATTTACATTAAATGTAAATTAAGAATTAATGACTATTATATAGAATAAAAAAGTCACAGTAGGAATCTTGTAATGGTCGAGAACACAGGAACCTTTCATTCTTCTCATCGCAACATCACTCAAGCACTGTCCAACAGCAACTAACTGCAAAAAAATAGTTCCATCGTCATTGAAGAAAATAAACAATTAAATTACTTGAGTTGAGTTTAAAAAAATAAAGTTGTTTAGGGCTGAATTCATGACGTCATGTCCAACAATCCCCCACTTACTCTAAACAAGTTTGTAAGTTGAGAGCTTCTCCGTGTTTTATAAAAGCAAGTTTTGGGAGAGGCTTGGTCATAATGTCAGCAGTCATCTAAGTAGATGAACAGTAGTCAACCTTGATGATACCACGATGCTGAAGATCTCTTATATAATGCAATTTAGTGTCAATGTGCTTTAATCTGGAGTTGCCCTTTTCGGACTGTGCAATTTTGATAATTGCTTGGTTATCTTCGTAGAAGGTCATTGGAAGATTTTGTTTCAAGTTAAAATTTCACCTAATTGCAACACCCAAGAAAATTCCTGTGCAGATTTATACAGCGAGACGTATTTTGCTTCAGAGGATGAACGAGACATGCAATTTTGCTTTCTAGACTTCCAGATTATACAAATGCTCCCAAGAAATACTAGGAAGCCAGAAGTCGATTTCCTATCTGACTTTTCTTGTTTCCAGTCTGCATCGGAATACACTTTAAGAACTGGAGATTGCTTTGGAGATATCTTCAATTTCAAGTCTTTTGTGCTTTTTAGATACCTGATAAGTCTTTTTTGACTGCATTCCAGTCTTTCTGTGTCGGTTTGCCACTTTTTCTACTTAAGATGTGCATGGCAATTCCACTTAGTAGTTCTAATTCTGACTATTATATAGCTCTAATTATTCTACTATTCTCTTTTACGTGCGATATTTCAAAGTAACTTGAACAAAAATCTAGCGAATAATGCTTACCTTGGCATTCCTTTCTAGCAACGGGAACATTTCACCCACGTGTTTTCCGGTCTTTGTTGACGTTATTGTCCTAAAGTCCGTTGTATGCGATGACTGGCTTTACTTCTCACACTTTTCGCTGGGTATACTCATTGGATCTTTGCCTTAGGATTCAAAAACATCAATTTTTACCGTTCTTTATACGCGAAATTTTCGCCCATACTCTGGGCATCTTCAGGAGCGTGGCGACTTTACCACCGATGTTCGTGGTTAACTTCGCGCTAATGGAGTCCGATACTCCTTGTTGCCATTCGTCGGAAATACTTTCCTGGATATATTTCGTTATCAAGCCCGGCTGGCGCCATCTATGTTTCGTTAAAAACACTTTTAAAAAAAAAAAATTATTATTATTTTTATTTTATTTTCCTATCCGGGTTTTCTTGTCTTTTTTGCTGGCTTTTCTTTTGTTGCTGTTTTTCTTGTCTTATTAGTTCTTTCCACAGGCCCGATAATGTGCTAGGGTCGTTCTGGTTACATACCCTTGCTTTATTTTTGTAGATTAATATTGCTTCTTCCCTCCTGATTTGCCTTTCCGATTTTTTATTCTTTTTTAGCATTTTAATTTCATCGAACTTTGGGAATGTCCAGTTTTCCAAGCAGAATTGCACTAAAGCAGTTTTGGCTTCTTTTTTTTGCCAGTTAGATATGTGTTGTTTAAATCTTTTTTTTAATCTGTTTTTCGTACTTCCAATGTACGATATTGGGGGTATGTGTGCAATTGGAATTTCGTAGGTTCCTGATTCTTCTAGCATTTTTTCCTCTGTTTTTTTGTTGACAGACATACTTTTCATGGTGTGCACTAAGCTTCCTAGTTGTAAGTTGTATTTAGCACAGTGCCTATTGATTTCTTTACTCACTCCTTCCAAGTATGGGAAAGCTCCAATGTATTTCAATTTTTTATTCCTCATCTTCCTTTGGTTGTGCACTTCTTGGCCTTCTTTACTCTGAGTCATATGCTTTTTACTCTCATGTATCCATTTATTAAATAGCTTGCTCGGGTACCCATACTCTTGTGATATTTTCGAGATAAACTCTAGCTCTTGATTTTTTAGCCTGTTGTTAGATGTGTGTGTGTACGCTTGCCGTATCAAGTTTACTATGCTGTTTTTTTTATGTATCACTGGATGGTGTGACGAGTATGGTTTCAGTACAGGTATATAAGTTGCTTTTCTGAACACAGAGTATTCAAAACTATTTTTGTTTTTCTTTAGTTGAATGTCCAGGAAGGATAGGCGATTATCCTCTTCAAACTCAATAATTAGCTCTATGGTGTTACAGATTTTGCTAAACTGCTGTGCTAGATCTTGTAGCTCGGCTTTGTTAAGTTTATACATTATAATAATGTCGTCTACATATCGAGCATAAAGTATTGGTTTTTCAGGTAAATTTTGAATAATTTCTTTTTCGAGGTATGCCATAATCACTTCTGCGTATAATGCCGATAATGGGGATCCCATAGGGCCACCTTGCGTTTGTTTAAATATATTTCCTTCAAAATGGAAGATGATGTTTTCCTTGATGAAATATAAGGTATTCTTTAGCTCTTTCAGTTGTGACAAGTTTAGTTCTTTGTTGATGCTTAGTTGTTGCATAATCAATTCGATGGCTAGCTCGACAGGAGTGTTTGGGTAGTATAACGCCTTAACGTCCATGGAGGCCATAGTTATTTGCTCTAGGTCTTGATTAATTAATTTGATTTTTTCTATAAACTCATAGCTATTCTTTAATGTATATTGATTCCTCATGAACATTGGGGATAGATAGTTGTATATCTCTTTTTCTAGGTTGATGAGTAGTGAGTTGTTTTTCGATAGAATCAGTCTTACAGGTGTGTTTTCTTTATGAGTTTTAATTTTTGAGAATATTTTTGGCATCCCTGCTCCCATTGGAGGGTTTGCATTTTTTATTTCAGTTGGTAACGTGCTGTGGTTCCTTATATTAGCCAGGAAGGTAAGTTGTTTGTCGGTGGGATCTTTGTTGATGCTATCGCACTGTAGCTCTGAGATGGCCGTCCGCATTTTATCATTATATTCCAAAGTGTCCATAATAACAATTTGCCCTGTTTTGTCCGCTTCTGCAGAATTTGATCGTGGGGTCTTTGCAAAGATTTACTAGTTGTTTTCTGTCATACTTCAATTTATTAATCTTGCAGTTTTTTTTTTTTTGTGCTTAGCGTTATACTCTTTAAGCATGATTCCGAATAGCTTAAACCTTATATCGGTAGCATGCTCTGGATGCACTCGCTGCACAATATCTTCTAAGATAGAAATGTACTCTTCTGTTCTTGGGGTTTTAGGTGGAAATGCGTGTTTTTTCCCCACGTTGTAGCACTGCCTTTTCACTAAAAGTTAGCGTTCTCGATGATTGATTCACAAACACTGGGTATTCTGTACTTTCATCACCTCTCATTTTGATTCCGTCTAAAAGGGCATTAAATTTCTTGGCAGTTGAGCTTTCTGCCGCCTTTTGTTGGCTTTCGACTATTTCATTAATTTCAGTGAGAACATCATCTATAATAAGGGTTTTCCATGTCCCGTTAAAATTCTTATATTCAGTATTCAGTATCTCGTTTCACATATTATAGCACTGAATGTGGTTTTGGTATAGTTGTTTTCTTTTATAAATGATTTCTGCACTTAGTCTTTTCTCTTGACACGTTAATAGCAACCTTTTGTCTTTTCCATGCATAGGTTTGTTGGAAATTCGTAAGCATTTTGGTATAATATTAAAGTCTCTACAGTTCGTTAAGAACTTTATTTGGATATCTTCTTTTACCAGTTTAATTTTCTTTTTTTTAAACTTCCTTATGATGTTTAGTTCTTTAGGCGTCAGCAGGTTTCTATACTTAATTATCAGTTCACATATCGTTGTTCCGCACGTGGCCGATTCTAATGCAAGTATAACGAATCAATTCCACTTAGTAGTTCTAATTCTGACTATTATATAGCTCTAATTGTTCTACTATTCTCTTTTACGTGCGATATTTCAAAGTAACTTGTACAAAAATCTAGCGGATAATGCTTACCTTGGCATTCCTTTCTAGCAACGGGAACATTTCACGCACGTGTTTTCCTGTCTTTGTTGATGTTATTGTCCTAAAGTCTGTTGTATGCGATGACTGGCTTTACTTCTCACACTTTTCGCTGGGTATACTCATTGGATCTTTGCCTTAGGATTCAAACACATCAATTTTTACCGTTCTTTATACTCGAAATTTTCGCCCATACTCTGGGCATCCAAACACTCCTGTCGAGCTAGCTATCGAATTGATTATGCAAAAAGTAAGCATCAACAAAGAACTAAACTTGTCACAATTGAAAGAGCTAAAGAATACCTTATATTTGCATCAAGGAAAACAACATCTTCCATTTTGAAGGAAATATATTTAAACAAACGCAAGGTGGCCCTATGGGATCCCCATTATCGGCATTATACGCAGAAGTGATTATGGCATACCTCGAAAAAGAAATTATTCAAAATTTACCTGAAAAACCAATACTTTATGCACGATATGTAGACGACATTATTATAATGTCTAAACTTAACAAAGCCGAGCTACAAGATCTAGCACAGCAGTTTAGCAAAAATCTGTAACACCATAGAGCTAACTATTAAGTTTTTTTTTTGATTGGAGGTTTAACGACCACCGTGAGCAACTCAATGGGCTGTAAGCAGTCGCCCGTCCCTAATTTAGGGTCACTGGTTCCAGGAAAGGGAGAGAGCCAGTGCCGTAAGACAAACACAACATCCATGCCAGACCGGGATTCGAACCCGGACCCCTTACGGACGAATGATCAGAGGCCAGCGCCTTAGACCACTGCGCCACCGGGGCGGCAACTATTGAGTTTGAAGAGGATAATCGCCTATCCTTCCTGGACATTCAACTAAAGAAAAACAAAAATAGTTTTGAATACTCTGTGTTCAGAAAAGCAACTTACATACCTGTACTGATACCATACTCGTCGCACCATCCAGTGATACATAAAAACAGCATAGTAAACTTGATACGGCGAGCGTACACACACACATCTAACAACAGGTTAAAAATCAAGAGCTAGAGTTTATCTCGAAAATATCACAACAGTATGGGTACCCGAGCAAACTAATTAATAAATGGATACATGAGAGTAAAAAGCATATGACTCAGAGTAAAGAAGGCCAAGAAGTGCACAACCAAAGAAAGATGAGAAATAAAAAATTGAAATACATTGGAGCTTTCCCATACCTGGAAGGAGTGAGTAAAGAAATCAATAGGCACTGTGCTAAATATGACTTACAACTAGGAAGCTCAGTGCACACCGTGAAAAGTATGATTGTCAACAAAAAAACAGAGGAAAAAATGCTAGAAGAATCAGGAACCTACGAAATTCCAATTGCACACATACCCCCAATATCGTACATTGGAAGTACGAAAAACAGATTAAAAAAAAGATTTAAACAACACATATCTAACTGGCAAAAAAAGAAGCCAAAACTGCTTTAGTGCAATTCTGCATGGAAAACCGGACATTCCCAAAGTTCGATGAAATTAAAATGCTAAAAAAGAATAAAAAATCGGAAAGGCAAATGAGGAGGGAAGAAGCAATATCAATCTACAAAAATAAAGCAAGGGTATGTAACCAGAACGACCCTAGCACATTATCGGGCCTGTGGAAAGAACTAATAAGACAAGAAAAACAACAACAAAAGAAAAGCCGGCAAAAAAGACAAGAAAACCAGGTTAGGAGAAGAAAATGAAAATAATATAAAAAAATAAATAAATTAAAAAGTGTTTTTAGCGAAACATAGATGGCGCTAGCCGGGCTTAATGACGAAATATATCCAGTAAAGTATTTCCGATGAATGGCAACAAGGAGTATCGGACTCCATTAGCGCAAAGTTAACCACGAACATCGGTGGTAAAATCGCCATGCTCCTGAAGATGCCCAGAGTATGGGCGAAAATTTCGAGTATAAAGAACGGGAAAAATTTATGTGTTTGAATCCTAAGGCAAAGATCCAATGAGTATACCCAGCGAAAAGTGTGAGAAGTAAAGCCAGTCATCGCATACAACGGACTTTAGGACAATAACATCAACAAAGACTGGAAAACACGTGCGTGAAATGTTCCCGTCGCTAGAAAGGAATGCCAAGGTAAGCATTATCCGCTAGATTTTTGTACAAGTTATGTGCATGGCAGTAGTGATATCAGGTTTAGTAAAGTTTGAAATAAACAGCAGAGACCCAATAGCTTGTCTATACTTGTGGTTATTGTCTAATAATTTTTGTTCATCATTTAACTGATAGTAACTGGTTTCAATCAGTGTGTTTGTAGGCTTTGTATCTTGTAGTCTGAATTTTTTGACTAACTTAATTTTATTTCTCTGGCTCAGAAAATATTCACGATTTGAATTTTGAGAAACCTCTATTCCAAGATAATGTTTCACTTGGCCTAAATCGGTTAATTCATAGCTTTGCTTCAGAGCTTCAATAGTTTTATGAATTTGATATGGATTTTGTGAACTTATCAAAATGTCAACAACATATAGAATTAAGTTCATTGTGCCATCCTTTTCAGATTTTGTGAAAAGACATGAGTCTGCTTTGCTGTGAACAAAACCCAGATTTATCAAAGTAGCTTCTATGGATTCATTCCATGATCTTGCTGCTTATTTAAGACCATAAATTGCTTTGTTGAGTTTGCATACATGATTGTTATTTCCAACTTCTTCGAAACTTTCTGGTTGATCCATATAAATATCTTCATTAAGTTTTGCATTTATGAATGCTGATTTTATATCTACATGGTAAATGAACACCTTTTAAAGTGAGGCAGCTGCAAAAAATAACGTTATAGTGGTGTGTTTCACCACAGGTGCATAGACCGCATCATAGTCCATCCTGTATTTCTGGTCATAACCTTTAGCAACCAGCCTTGCCTTATGTTTTATTATTTGACCATGTTCATTGCATTTTGCTTTGAAGATTCACTTACATCCAATACAGGGTTTTCCCTTTGATAGTTCTGTTAATGACCATGAGTCATTGTTTTTAAGTGATTTGAGCTCCTCTTGCATGGCAGTTTTCCATTGTTCCTGTTGAACCTTTGGCAAATCTTGGATGTCTTTTAAGGACTTTGGATCTGGATATTGAACCATTAGTACAAATTCTTGTGGAAAACTATTTGTAGTTTCTTTAGTTAGTGATTCTGCAGCATTTAAAGACAGCCTTTGAGCTGGAATCCCTTTATGAAACTGAGTCAAACGTCTGAGTTTGACTCAGTTTCATCATTTAATTAAGGATTTGTTTGTGGGATTTCCTCTTCTCTAGTTTCTTGATTCGTAACATCTATTGGTAAATTAATAATACCACCACCTCCTCCATCATGAGGTTCTTCGACACTAAGTTCAAACTCTAAGAATCTGACAGACCTTGAGATTATCACTCTTTTGTTGTTTGTGTAGATTCTATAGCCTTTGCTACGGTAATCGTACCTGAAAAAGATGCTTTATATTGCTCTTTGATCGAGCTAATGCGTTCTTTGCTTGTATATGTACACAAATGCTTTGCATTCGAATAATTTGATATGATTTAAGTTAGGCTTAACATTATTCCACAATTCATATGGAGTCTTGCCATATGCTTTCATTGGCAAACAGTTTTTAATATAAGCCGCTGTTAATACTGCTTCACCATTTTGAGGAGAAAAGTAAGGTACTGATTTTTGACGATGTATTCCTCGACTTAAGAAGTTTCGAATTTGATTATTGCAGTATTTCTTTCCATTATCAGTTCTAATGGCTTTAATCTTTGTCTGGAACTTATTCTGAGTTGATACTATAAACTCTGAGTTTGCTGTAGACCTCATCTTTACTTTGTAACAAGTAGACCATTGAAAATCTGCTAAAATCATCGTTGAACATTATGAAGTATTTATTTCTACCAAAACTTTCAGTTTCCAGAAGACCACATAAGTCAGTATGAATCAATTCTAAAGGTTCCTTGGCTCTAAAATCTGCCATTTTGGATAAGGCTTATCAGTTGATTTTGCTATGATTCAAGTTGTGCAATGGAGGTCATGTGAGCAATTGTTTACAATAAACCCTTCTGACAGGTTATGAGCTGCCATTAGTTTAATAGTATCAAAGTTTCTGTGACCTAATCTCAAATGCCATTTGAACAATTTTCATTTTGACATAACTGACCTTGCACATTTGAAACACAGCAATATTGATTATCTGCACTATTTGGCACCACTAATAATTTATATAAACTTTCATCTGTTGCTATGCCATGGGCAATTATATTATCATTCTGCATTACAGTGCAAATATTTTCCTTGAAGGATACAGTACAGTTCTTACAAGTTAGTGTCTTAACTGACAACAGGTTGCCTATGAGTTCTGAAATGTATTGCACATATTCAAGTGTTATATTGCATTCTTCATTTTGAAGAGTTTTGACATTCAGCCTTCCTTTACCAATTCCAGCTGTGAGTAGCCTTGCACCATTTGCTATCACAACCGAGTTTTCAGAACTTTCTGTTAACTGCGTGAAAAAATTAACATTTCCACTCATGTGACTTGTTGCATCTGGGTCTATGACCCATTCCGAGTCTTGTATATTTTCTTCTGCTTTCAATATATAATTTCTATCTATTTTAGAATCTTTATGAATTATGGGAACACCTCCGTGAGTATTTAGAATTTTTGTTTGTAGATAATTAGTTTTTGCATCATGTAGTTCCTTTGTGGAAGTAGTTGGTTTTAAAATCGTATGATGTATTTCCAAACCATCTCGGAGATCCTGTTATGATTTTGTATCATATGGAATTACACCTTGTTGTTGTACAACCGCCTTATGAGTACAAATATTGAGTTTGTGCTTTTGGTGAATATTTTGCTTCTTTGAAGAATATTGTTGTTCTCTGTTCTTATTCTTAAGATACCAGCATTCACCTTTGTTATGACTAGTTTTATGACAGTATGCACAATATTCCTTCATTACATTACTTGAGGTATTATTACAGTTGTTTGAATAGTTCTTCTTGGAAAAGTTTTTTTAAATGCATATGCTTCTTGTGTTGCTTGTGATGTGCGAGATTTTCTCACATACTCATCTATTATAGTGAGAAGAATTGGCAGGAAAACACGTAACACACAAAACATTAAAAAAATTCTTGAAATCGTGATCACACGTGTAAGTTACGTTGGAAAATTAAGAGCGGGACGTTTCGGTAGCGACTTCTACCTTCATCAGCCATGGAATGAGACACGTGGTAAAAGCGTCAGTTGTTGCCAGATTTCAAAATCGCTTTCCAAATAATAGGGATGTTAAAAGGTGCGTCAGTATTGCAGGTGTTAGGAATAAGGTAGATTTCAAAGCTTTTGCGGTATCTGAGGGCATGGCGATTGCTGAACAGGGCGATTCGCTTAACATTGTGCCAATCAGGAGCCGCGGATGTATCGCTGATGGTTAAAATTGAAAGGGAGGTGGAAGGGCTACCTTTCTTAACATCAGCGATATGCTCCATCAAATGCCGGTTTATGCTGCGGTAAGTACTACCAATAGCCAGTTTAGTCTAGCTATTGGTACGTACTACACATTGCTAGTGAGCCAGTTTGTTGATAAAGAAAAAGTTATAATAGCAGGGGATTTCAATGCTACAGTAGGTGTGCAGAATGCAATTTCTGACAATGTTCTGGGTAAGTTTAATGATCCTTGTGCAAATGATAATGGTGAAAGATTAATTGAACTCTGCATTGAGAATGGTTTGTGTGTATCTAATACATTTTTCAACCACAAGTATATACACACATATACTTGGGAAAATCGTACTCTTGGTCAAAAGAGTGTGATAGATTTTGTTGTTTATGATCAGCGTTTGAAACACTTAGTTGTTGACACCCGTGTAATGAGAGGTGCGGATGTTGGTTCTGATCATTACTTGGTAGTGTCACGAGTGAAACTTAATGTTGGTTGGAGGAAAAGGAATAGGAAGAGACCCAGGATAGAAAGAATAAAGTTTGATAGGCTCCTTGAAGATCATCAGCGGTATTCTGACTTACTCAGAGAATGACTGAAGGATCTGAAATCTTGTGAGAGGGATGTAGAAAAGAAGTGGGAATGTTTTAATAACTGTGTTGTTACTGCTGCTAAAGAGGTCTGTGGCATCACAATAGTGGGTAACAATAGAGGTGATGCTTGGTGGAATAGTGAGATGGAAGAGGCAGTAAAGAGAAAGAAGGAAGCCTATTTGGGGATGTTGCAAGGTAGAGTCTCTGTGGATGAATATTGCTGTCAGAAGCATGAAGCTGCTAAGCTGGTTTGCCACAGTAAGGCAAAAGATAGGAAAGAGATAGTGGAAAGGCATGAGCTGGCTTTTTGGAAAGATAGAAAGTCCTTCTGGAAGTACATGAGACAGGAAAAATAGGGGAAACAAAGTTGTAAGTTCTGTGAAGAATGAGATTGGGGAAATGATATGGGAGCCAAATGAGTTAAGTGACAGATGGGGCGAATACTTCTGTGAGTTATTAGATCAGGGGAGCAAAAATGATTCTGAGACAGATGCAGATGATATCACAATGAGGGATGAAAGCACAGGAGGGATCTCAAGAGAAGAAGTGTGTAAAGCTCTAAAATCTCTTCAGAATGGTAAGGCTCCAGGAGTTGATGGCATAACTGCAGAGATGTTGAAGTATGGTGGTGACTCTATAATTGACTGGTTAACTGAAATTTGCCAGTTGTGCTGGGAGTTAGGAATGGTCCCTCGGGATTGGAAGGATGCTATCATTGTTCTCTTGTATAAGGGAAAAGGTGATCAGACTGAATGCAAGAACTATCGTGGTATTAGCCTACTGAATGTGCCAGGGAAAGTGTTTGGTAAGGTTGTTACTGAAAAAGTACGGGGTCTTACATCAGAGAAAGTGTGGGATGTTCAGAGTGGTTTTATGCCTGGTAAAGGCTGCACTAACCAGATTTTTGCATTACGCATAATGATTGAAAAGTATCTGGCTGTTGGGAAGAAAGTTTTTACTGCCTTCATAGATTTAGAGAAAGCTTATGACTGAGTCAATAGGACACTTTTGTGGAAGGTATTGAATGAATATGGTGTTACTGGGAATCTGCTTAATAATGTAAAAGCCATGTATGCTGGTAGTAGAGCTTGTGTACGAGTGAATGGTGTTTTATCAAAATGGTTTTCCATTGGTGCAGGAGTTAGACAAGGTTGTGTAATGTCACCATGGCTGTTTAATATATTTATGGATGCATGCATGCGTGAGGCCAAAATAGATAATAGTGGTTTATGTCTTGGTGATATTCGTGTGTGCAGATTGCTGTATGCTGATGACACTGTCCTGTTGGTAGAGAGCAAAAGTGAGTTGCAGAGTATGTTGACTCTGATGCACGAAGTTTGCATGAAATTCAAACTGAGTATAAATAAAGGAAAAACCAAAGTTATGGTGTTTGAGAGAGGAATGAGTAGCACTGAATGTAATGTAAGTATAAATGGCACTGTGATTGACCAGGTCAGTGAGTTTGTGTATTTAGGAAGCATGTTTGACAGAGAGAACAAGTTGGATGGTGAAATCAGTAGGTGAGTGAATTCTGCTTTGAAAGTCATAGGTGCTCTGGGAGGTTTTTACAGGAATGATGGGTTCTCTAGAGAGTCCCGCATGGCTGTGTATGAAACAGTAATTGTTCCTACTCTGATGTATGGCAGTGAAACCTGGGTACTGCAGAAGAAACATAGGAGTCGTTTGTGTGCTGGAGAAATGCGTTACTTATGTGGGGTTTGTGGCAAGACACGATCTGATTGTGTGAGGAATGAAGATGTATTGCAGTTGTGTGATGTAAAGCAAAATGTTGTTAGCAAGGTGGAGACCAATATGCTTCGGTGGTTTGGCCATGTTGAAAGAATGAGTGATGAAATGCTTACTAAGAAAATCTTTTCAGCCCAAGTGGCAGGAAGGAAAGGCAGAGGAAGGCCAAGGAAGACATGGGTGGATCAGATTCAGGAGTGTCTGCATGAGAAAAAGATTATGAGTATGAAGTATAAAAGATCGTGTATACGGCGTGTAATGGATATCAGTGAAGCACGAGTTGTATGTCAAGATCGCTGTAAATGGCGAAGTTTGATACGACAACAATAAGTAAAAATATCTGGAAGTTTGTATTTCATTTTGGAGCTAACCTTTGAATCTCAGAGAACAGCTTAGTGATATGTATGTAAGTACTATCAATATAGTGGGTAACGCCTGTGGAAGTGTTGATAGGGATAGAATAGACACCTTGTAAAACTAGGCGTTTATTGAGATCTCTGTCCTTAAGGATGAGTTTGAGAAGATGTGGAGGTGGTTTGACTGCAATCCTGTAGCCAAAAGACTTGAAAAAATAGAGTAGACTTTATGAGTGAAGGACAGGCTAAAGGGCAAAGTGCCAACAAACTGATGGGTGGTGGAAGGTTCAGGCAGTAAACTAGATCTATTCTGTGATTCAAAACTCTTGATTAGTCTATGTCATAAGAGGGGTGGAAAGCCATGCAATTTGCCAATGTTGATGATGTTCTGATATTCTAGTTGAAGAGCGGAATGGCTGTTGCAAATACGGTTGCCCCGGTGAATGTATGACTTAAGAGCAGACAGTTTGTATTTTCCAAAAGTGCAAGAATGGTAAGGGATGATATTATGGGTGGCAGGAGGTTTCCTGCAAACAGAGAGGCCAAGTGAGAAGTCTGGGTTGATGTTAACATCTAGAAAACTAATATTATTGTCGATCTGTTCTTGAGAAGAAAATTTTATATGTGGGAATTTTGAAGTTATGGAGGACATGAGTTCAAACAGAGAGTGTTTTTGGTGTGGCCAAATAATGAAGATGTCGTCCACATACCTTAACTAAATGGTGGGTTTTAAGAGGGATGGGGCAACAATTAATGTTTCAATATTCTGCAAATAAATTTCAGCAAGTAAGGGGGAAAGAGGGGAGCCCATAGATACACTTTGTTTTTGTTAGTAATAGATACCATTGTCTACAAAACGTCCCGCTCTTAATATTTCAACGTAACTTACGCGTGTGATCACGATTTCAAGAATTCTTTTAAGACTCATCTATTAGTTTGCTACTAACATACTCCAGGAAAAGTTCATCTTCTGATTTACTTTCATATCTTTCAAGTGAGGTTATGAGTGTTGAGTATGATTCAGGCAGACTGCATAAAATAACTGCACTCAGATGCAAATCCTTAATAGGTTCACCAATGCAGTTTAATTTTTCTGCCAACTCCAAAACTTCCTTAATATGTTCCTGCATTGTGATTCCCCCACTTAACTTTATCGAATACAACTTCCTTAATAGCAACAATTTGCTAGAAGGTTTTGCCTCTCATGAATTGATTTTAACTTGTTTCAAGTGTCTTGCGCAGTGTTCTGATGTAATACATGAATGATCTGTGAGTCTCCAATGTGTAAACAAATGAGTGCCTTTGCTAACTTATCTTTCTTGACCCACTCTTGGTCTGGGTTTTATGGTTGTATTCCAAACACTATTTCATCTAGACTATCTCTTATTAACAATTGGCAGAGTTTGAATTTCCATATTGCACAGTTGTCACTGTTCAGTTTTTCTATCTGTAAATTTATAATAAAGCACCATCTTGAACTTTATATTTACAACTACACTATTCTTTAAAAAAAAAATCCTTTCACTTACTGGTTGATGAATCATTTCAATATATTAATGTTTTAATACAATATCAAGAAGAATAAAATGGCAGCTGTCTAAGCATGTAGAAAACTACCCAAAACGTACAATTAGAACTTTACTACTAAAAGGCATATTAGGTAAAAACAAGATCTTTCGCAACAGGCGCCCTGTGCGTCATCAGGTTAAAAGAACTGGCGCTAAGAGAAAACACACACTTAATATATAGATAGTCCCGAAGACAACAGCGATCCCGGTGAGTGACATGATATCCGCGTCACAACTCGGTTACAGCGAGAAACAAAGCAAAGAAAGAAAACGCCAAATAGATTACAAATACGTATTCACCGAAGTGAAAAATAAGCACAGGGTCCGTTATCAACCCCCGCAGTAGGGTACTTCGCACGACATAAAAAATTAAATAAGCGAATCCACGGTGCATGTACATGTGCAGGTAAGTCATCGTTACAGCATACGTCCTTAAAAACGTCAATATACAAACTTTCGGCGAAGAGAGTCATATACCTACCTCTGGTCCTAAGTAATAAATAAGTCTCAGACCATGAGGGCAGATGAGTTCCAGACTTAACCAGGCGTGCAAGGGCAGTAGTAGTAGATCCAGTCTTTACAGTGTACTGATGTTCAGTCACTCTAACTCCTAAATTACGAAGAGTGGATCCTATGTACCATGAATTAGGAGCAGCAGCAACGTCGGTCTTCAAGGGCACACAGTACACGCCCCACTGTTCTTGGATGGGTTTGGGCTCACGATCCTTCCTAAGCATGCTCCGAAGGTTAGAGGCCACATCACCAAAATCTTTTTTGTGTTTTTTACACACTCTCCGTAATGCATTTGTAACCGGTGGAAAGAAAGACATTGATCCCACATAAGTAATCTGCTCGCGCTCAACACACAACGAAGACGAATTACTTCTCCTATGCCGAGCACACAACTTTTTCACAATACCAACACCATACCCATGTTCCATCACAATGGTTTTAATAAAAAGAAGTTCTTTATTCCGAGCAGCAATGCACGAGGAATGGGTATACGCTCTATTCACCAAAGCCCGAATAGCTGCAAGTTTATATCTAGCCGGGTGGAAAGAGGCGTGTGGAATGATATCAAAAGAACCAACGGCCTTCCGATACACTTCAAAAGTCAAAAAATCCTTATTAACATGTCTGGTGATTAGAAGGTCCAAGAAAGGGATCTTAAAATTTTCCTCCCATTCTATCGTCAGGTTAATAGTAGGATATTTAGACGACAAAAGGCTTCTAAAAGAAAGCAAAGCATCACCAGAATGTGGCCAAACGACAAAAATATCATCAATGTAACGCAAGTACAGTGCTGGAACCTTGTCTGCCCTGGCTAAAATATCGTCCTCCAAATCTTGCATGATCACCTCTGCCAAAACAGCAGAGAGAGGCGAGCCCATAGGAGTGCCACCTCCTGACGATAAATGGTCCCATTGAAGCGAAAAAGGATCTTTTTGCAATAATATTTAAAGCATCGGAAATTGCCTGAACTTGCATTAGGGGATACAATATTTTTTAATACAATATTTTTAGCCAAACTCAGTCTCATAATCATTGAAAGAAGATGTCTTGAATATTACAATCTTCATTGTTCCACTTTGTGATAAAGAATTGCATTAGTCAAATTTGACAAGAATATGAAAAAAATGATCGAAGGCTTTTGCTGTAGTAAACTCAAATTTTAATATATATATATATATATATATATATATATATATATATATATATATACACACACATTTGAAGTAATTTACATTAAATGTAAATTAGGAATTACTGACTATTATATAGAATAAAAAAGTCACAGTAGGAATCTTGTAATGGTCGAGAACATAGGAACCTTCCATTCTTCTCATGGCAACATTACTCAAGTACTGTCCAACAGCAACTAACTGCAAAAAAAATAGTTCTATCGTTGTTGAAGAAAATAAACAATTACGTGACTTGAATTGAGTTAAAAAATAAACAGTTGTTTAGGGCAGAATTCATGACGTCATGTCCAACACTAACCTTCCTCCAGATCTTCATTTCAGTAATCTTCAGATTATTCTCTAAGCTTGGTTAATTTTGAAATTCAAATTTGACAAGAACTCCTGAAGAAGATCTAGTGTTTAGATCGAAAATTTGAGAGGTAATGTACCTTAATAAATTTATCCTCGATAAATCCCGTTAAATATTTATAATACCAAAAGCAAGCATTTCTGTTCCAAAAATCATCCATTTTTTTAGTATCATGTGATTAGTTATTTTTCATTCATTTCTAAGGTATTACTCTTAATGCATCTTATCACTGGCAAAGTTTTCGCACTGTACAGTAGTATAGCTAACAATGAGACTGAAAAGTAAAGTTAAAATTCTTACTTTTCAATTTCATTGCCCATTTTGCAACATAGTGCACTTTTGTTTTCCTTCAGTTATTCCATAATGCCTGAAGTGTGTTGTTCACTTTTTGCCCTTTAAATGTATCTCTCCCTCCAATACTGACTTCAGCATTTAAAATTTTTTAGTCAGTTATTACTTCTTACCAGATATTAATATCAATTCAATTATCTTTCTTTGTTACTGAGCGCACACTCTTGCTTTATTCAGTCTTCAACCTCTTAACTTCCCTTCCAATTTTTCATGATTCCAGATCATCTGCATCCCACCACCAGATACACAGCACAACATCATCCTCAAACAAAATAGCTCACAGGAGTGATTTTCCCATAATTTCTGTTATCATTTCCAAAAATGATAACAAATAGGAAAGTGCTTAATGCTAATTATTGGTTCATTTACAATCCAAGAAACTTTTTCTGCCTTGCTGTTTCAGATAAGATTTACTAAGGCACTAAAACAAGCTTGTAAGCCATAAAAAAACTAGAGGTCAGGACAATCTTTTTAAATATGAAGGAACCTACCACTAAAAAAAAAAAAAAAAAGCCCACAAGAATTTTAGATAACTATGTAGTGTACACCGTATATATAAAACAGTTATCAATAAAATAGTCTCACATATAAGGTGCACAAACATTTGCATATAAGAAAGATCAGAATAATGTATATCCAGCCAGAACAATGGACAAGTGGCAACTGCTTTGATACAGTATTTCAAAACTAATAAAGTAGTACCATGATTTATAGATATAAAATGCTTTTGTCATTCCAAAACTGAAGATCAAATCTGATTAGCAGAGGCTATTATTGAAAAATTGAGGGATTTCAAACACAGCAGTGACAACAATACCACAGACTTGTCAGTGGCATGGAAGCTATTAATTCAAAACACACGATAATTTCTAAAACGACAAATGTTCACTTCAAAGATAACAGGGGAAACAAAAAAAAAAAAAAAAAAAAAACTAGAGCAAACCAGGAGTAACAAAAACATGAAAGTCAAGCCATTCTAGTGGCTAACAATGCCATAGAACAATAGCAGAGTTGCTTGAAAAATGCTTAATGATTATGTGAAACATATGTCTCAAAGTTGGGAAAGTTCATTAATAAACTGTTCATATTTCCACAGAGTTTCGCCATTTTCAATTTTAATTATTTATGGAAGTCCAAGGAACTTTCATTAATAATTTTGTAAAGATTTGAGATAATTAGGTTAAAATTATGTTGAAAACTGGACATTTTGAGAGGGCATGAACATTGTTTTTTCACAAATAAATATCCATTGGATTTCTTCTTCTCTGTATTTTCTATTTGAGGAATGTGTGAAGGCTCTTTTACCCAATTCCTAAGACCATTTTCTTTATGAGATTTTGGGTGTTCAGATTGATATGAGATCATCATAGGTACATAGGTTGGTTTTCTAAAAACTCTGTATTCAAAATTTAAGTCTTTTTTTATTATTTCTATATCTAAGAAGGAAATAATAAAAAACAGACTTAAATTTTGAATACAGAGTTTTTAGAAAACCAACCTATGTACCTATAAATGATCCCATATCAATCTGAACACCCAAAAACTCATAAAGTAAATGGTATTAGGAATTGGGTAAAAAGAGCCTTCACACATTCCTCAAATATAAAATAAAAGAGAAGAAATCCAATGGATTATTAACACAACCAAACAATTTGGATATGACACAAAAACTGTTAAAAAGTTGATTTTTGAATACAAGAAGAAATTAAAAGAGTCTAGACAAAACATCCCAAAAAAGAAATACAAATTTTCAGGTTCTTTATCTTTTATTAGAGGACTAAGTGGAATTTTTTTTAAGATTAATGAAGAAACACAACATTATTTTTGGACATTCAGTTCAGAATATTGGTGACTTAATTATGAAGAAAAAAAGTAAGAATAATATACTACAATCAGCAGGCGTATATAAAATTCCTATTGTTTCATAGAATTCTGAAGACCACATTTCATACATTAGCAGCACAAAAAATAGATTAATAAAAAGATTACATCTACATATAAAAAACTGGAACAAAAAAGAAGAAAAAACTGCACTTATCCAACACTGTGTTAAACATAAACAATACCCTGATTTTGAAAATATTAAACTACTAACCACCCACACAAACAAAAAAGAATTAAGGATTTCTGAAAGCGTTATAATTGAACAAAAAAAAAGATGAAATATGCAACTTACAAGACCCCACCACACTAGACATAGCCTGGAAATCACTTATATAAAAAAAAGAAAAAATCCATAAAAGAAGACAAAAAAAAAAAAAAACCCCACCTGTTTCTACAAACAAATAATAGCCCAAAAATATCTACACAAAAGAATTATATTTACGACTGATACCTACCAACTCATCCAATAGATGGCGACACATTAGAAACAAATCACCTAACACATACAAGACACACAATAGAATTATACTTATGACTGATGCCTACCAACTCATCCAATAGCTGGCGACACATTGGAAACAAATCACCTAACACATACAAGGCAGCAAACCTTCCCATCGATTCCCGACATGCAACTCCAAAACTACACACACGCAAGATGGCGGTTAAGCACCGCTGAAAGCGCTCGCCGTAACAACAAACCCTTTTTGTGAGACGTCTCCTGACCCGATGAGTAATAACCCTTTCTACTAAAATCTTTTAATCAATAGTACATTTTAAACGTTTGATTGTGCAAGTGAACGAATGTGAAACTGAAAATATATAACCTAACTTTTATTTCTGAATTTTTTTTTTTAAAGCTAACCAAAGGTCCGTAACGTAAGGGACCTCTCGGGCTGGGAGCACGTTCCTCACAGAGCAAACAACGTGCGAAATACTTTGACAATATCAGGTAAAATACCTTAGATATTATGTATAATCTACCTACTTTAGATGCAAAACATATACACTGGCGGAAAGCGAAAAAAGAACACCAAGAAGGAATTGGCGGACGATGATGAAATTTACATATGTTAATGGGGTCGAGTTTACATAGGTGTGATGTTAATTTCGGGACCAACCGGTGAGCGCTCATGCCACAGCATGGCATAATATGCAAATTATCGTCGGTGGTATTTAAGGAGTACGGCGAAGTGAATGTAATCAGTCGTCGGCATATGGACACGTGCGAAGACCCTGAAGAAGCTGCAATGCCTGGATATGGAAGACGTATACGATTTCAGCAGTTATCAGACTTTGAGCGAGGTTGTCTAGTCGGACTCCGTGAGGCCGGGTGGTCGTATTGTCGTATTGTGGAGCGAATTGGACGGGAAGTATCGGTGGTGGTATGATGGTGGCAGAGATGGTCCGAGGAACATTCCCACACGAGAAGACGTGGAACCGGGAGTCACAGACGGACTGATGAGCGGACCGATCGACGCATAAGAAGAGCGGCGTTGTCAAGCAGAACATCCACTGCGACACAAATCTGAGCTGCCGTTGCACCTGAGGTGACTGTGCGAACAATCCGCAACCGTCTACTGGATGCAGGACTACGTGCACATGTGCCTCTGGCATGTGTACCTCTGACTCCAGCCTACCATCAAGAACGACTGCAGTGGTGTCGCCAACATCTGCACTGGAGAACGCAATGACGATCTGTCGCATTCAGCGATGAAAGCAGATTCTGCTTGGGAGCCTCCGATGACCGTATGCGTGTTTGCAGATGCACAGGGGAGCATCTCCACCCTTCTTGCATCCGCCAGCGACACACAGGCCTACACCTGGTCTCCTGGTGTGGGGAGCGGTCAGCTATCACTCCCGTACACAACTAGTGTTTGCATCGGGTACTTTAAACAGCACCTCCTACATCAACAACATCATTCAGCCCGTTTTTGTGCCATTTGTAAGGTCGGTCCATCGTGGTGTTTTCCAGCAACGTAACGCACGCCCACACATGGCACGTACAGCGCAACATGCACTTCAGGGTGTGAGACAACTTCCATGGCCAGCACGTTCACCGGATTTGTCCCCCATTGAGCACGTGTGGGATTTTATGGGACAAAAACTTATCCGGTCTCCACGGCCAGCCACGACCATCCCCGATTTACGCATCCAGGTTGAGGATGCTTGGAACTCAATACCCCAAACTTACATCCAACATCTGTATGACAGACTCCATGCCAGAATTGCACAGTGTGATGCAGTTCATGGCGGTTCAACCTCGTACTAATCATGTTACATGGAAATGTTATTTTTCAGTTTACCAGCAAATACAGCTGTATTTTGCCATAATGTTTTGATCACGTTATCCTCTGTATTCCGTTATTATGTTGTATAAATTTCGTTGGTATCAGACGTTTTCTTCTTGGTGTTCTTTTTTCACTTTCGCCAGTGTATGTGAAACAGCTGATCACTGATGACTATCACCAACTTCAAAACCACAATGGAACTGTTAAGTTCTTCAGCCGAACTTTCTTTTTAAAAGTGGGTGCTAGCTGTAGAATCAGCTTCTGAATATTGAACCACACTGTGCACAAAATATACATTTGCAGGCAACGCAACAAGGAAAATATTAAAATCTTCAAGCCGAAGTTCAGAATTCCTTTTAAGTTCATCTTTTAAGTACAGAGTTGATATTCATATTTCTGAACTATTTCATGACAGGAATTTCTGTGAAACATTACAATAACCACTATATTGAACACAATACACTTAAACACACCACTAAGCTGCTCTCTAATATTCACAGCTTAGCTCCTCAAAACTCATCTGCCAAATCAAAGTTTTACCTGTGTTAGATTTTACTTGTTACTGATGAACCAAATGTCTTCATTTACAGCAATCTTGGCACACAACTCGAGCTTTAATGATATCCATCCCATGTCTCACACAAGACCTTTTGTACTGCATTACCTTTTCCCCTTGCAAGTATTCCTGAATCCAATCCTCCCATTGTTTCCTTAACCTCCCTCAACCCTTCTTTTCTGCTAGGGCTAAGAAAATTTCCTTCATTTGCACCTCTTTACCCATTCTTTCAACATGGTCAAAGCATCTCAGAATATTTGTTTCCACCATACTTAACAATATTTTGCTTTGCATTACACATCTGCAATGCGTCTTTATTCCACACATGATCATAATGAGTTGTGCTACAAATTCCCCATAAATAATGCATCACTCTAATAATTATTCCAGTTCCCCATAAATAATGCATCACTCTAATGACTATTCCAGTTCCCCATAAATAATGCATCACACAAATGACTTATGTCTTCTGCAATACCCAGGTTTCACTACCGTATATCAGAACAGCGTTAATTTCACTTTCATACACAGCAATTTCCAATCTTTTTGAGGATGCTTTAGCCCTTTTAAATCCTCCTGAAGCAGCTATATGACTTTAAAGCTGAATTTGCTTGCCTAATGATTTCTTTCAAATCTGTTTTCTCAGTCAAATGTGCTTCTTAAGGGAAAAAAAAAAAAATTAAGTGAAGGTTTAACGACCATCGTGAGCAACTCAATGGGCTGCTATAAAGCAGTCGCCAGTCACTAATTTAGGGCCACTAGTTTTAGGGAAGGGAGAGAACCAGTGCTGTAATACAACACACAACATCCATGCCTCACTGACATTCGAACCCGGATCCTCCTTGGAAGAATGACCATAAGCCAGCACCATGGCTGTATAAAATCGCCGTGCGCAGGAAGTATTGGATGTTCGCAGGAAATTTTAAGCTGTAATGTTTTTTTCTTTTTTTTTTAAAGAAATGTTACTGAATATGTTGTAGTTTTTTTTAACTTAACACAGAAAGCAGATGGGAAACACAGTCAGGATTAATTCCTAAAATAAATTGTGTTTCATTTTGGTCAGCCGCTGTGCCAGGCTCAAAAGCCGCAGGTACCGCTCTGAGCATTCTAACTGCAGACGTTGATGCGTCCATGCGGCGACTTCGGGTTTCGCAAAAACCTACCTACTAAGGGAACCGCGTTTTTCTCTTTGAAGGAAGAAACACTCTTGTCCAGATGGTAGGGGATGTGGATGGGGGGATCGCATTGTGGACAGTTCGGTCCTGTATTTGCGGAGCGGGGGAGAACAGACCGGGAGTTGAAAGCCCTGCAAAGAGAAAACCCAGGGGAGAAAACCTGCCTCACGTTTTGTATCATCTGTTTGGTTTTACGCATGCCTTCGCCTCTAACGAGGTCGGCAGCAATTAGTCATTCCTGCTTCCTCCCTGAGTGAGCTATCGGAGAGTACTCCCCCTCCCCTCCCGGCACATGAGGCCAGAGGGTCCGCTTCTTAGCAGCGTCGGATTGTGACAACTCTTGACCTCATTTATCAAGCCAATGACAGCTAATACCGCCGTACGAAAGAATCAGACTCTGGTGGCTGGTTGCGGCAATGCTGACTTTTCCAAACATCAATTAAAAACTGCTCCCATGTGGCACAACAAATAAAACTGGGAAGGAAATGTTCTTTCTCTCTCTCTCTCTGAGCCTATGTGACAATTAACCCCCCCTACTTTTTCTCCAATTGCAGGCAAGGGTCAGATCAGATGTCTTTTGAGTTGGCCAGTGGCAGGTTTCTATAGACGGAGAACTCGTTCGTCGCTGGTCCATAGTACAAGCTCAACCACATTTGCACTCACATATATTCTTATTTTCAGTGATAGCTTTCAAACTGCAATGAAAAAACATTGCCCTCCAAGTAAACGCCGCAAAGTCATATGCCGTATTTGCCACGAAGAATTACTGGAGCAGAACTATTCTTCGCATATTAAGAATAAACATCCAGGAACAAATCCTGCTGAGAAAAGAGGTGCGGATCAAGCATCAATTTCAACGTTTCTTCAATCTATTCGCAGCCAACTAACCCAAGTAAAAGTCATTCAAAAACTAACAGTCCAGTTTCGAATTATGACAGAATTCTTCATGAAGAAACAAGGCAAAATCAGGAACCACAGCCTGCTAATGAAACTACACTTTTTTCTTCTTATAACGCTAGCAGTGATGTCAACAAGAAGTTGGATTACATTCTTGATCATATGAAAACTATTGAGAAAGAACTGGCTAATTTAAAAAGGCAGAAAAGCAGTGTATCACAATGCAGTGAGAAAAAGGGTGAGTTACTCTGTGAAAAAAATGATAATTATTTGTTCAATAGTTGCCGCTCAATCCACGATTTAACCTCAACTTTTGATGAACTTGGGTATAATGAATCATCTTGCATCTTGATATGTCGAACGTGTGTACCCAGTGACCAACTTTTACCATACATTGATGGAATTAATTGTCATCCAGCTGTATTTGTGTATGCCCCAGAATACGGGACATCATTTCCAGAAGGCTGTAACTTACCCCAGAAGTTTTGCAGCCTTAAACATCACTTGAAAGAACACATGGCAAGCAGTGTGCACTTATCACATATGCAGTTAAAAGAAAAAATATGAAAGAGAGAAAGAGCAGCATCAGCAAAGAGAAAGGGAAATAGCACTGCACATTGGTCGAATAGCTTATAAACTGTATTACAAAGGGCGACCATATCATGACTTCGAAGAAGAGATTGCACTTAGTATATGCAATGGATGTGATCTGGGTGATATTAATCATTCAGAAGCCTTTCCCAAAAAGTTTCTTCCATTTGTGTCAGGTGTAGTAGCCAATCGTGTGAAGAGCTTCCTTCACAATAGACTTTCACAAACTGGATTCCAACCACCCATAAAAATAATTGCCGATAAGGCAACCTGGAAACACCGTACCAGACAGTTTGTGATGGCTGTAACTGTAGTTCCCGATTCTGATTATCTTATTCATGCTATCTACTTAGCTCATCCAGTGACAAAAGCACACTCAGGAAGAGCAGTTGCAGATAGCATTATATCATGTATTGTAGATGAATGGGAGATTTATGGTGACCAGTACCTTGGTGGTTCTTTTGATGGTCAATACTTTCATTTAGGTGTGCCAAAGCTTCTCAGTGAACACTTCAGCTCGAGATCTAGTTCAAGTCTAAATTACTCCCCACATTTTTATTATGATTGGGATCCAATGCACAAAGCTGGACTTGTTGATGAACACATCCGAAAGAACCCAAAATTTGCTTGGGTAAGTACTATTACTCACATAATTGGCTCCATATTTACTGTGTTCAATTGGGGTAAAGAGTATGAGAAATTGCTAGATACTGTAACACAGATGGGAAAAGATGCTGCTGAAGGACATTCTGAAGAGAAAATATCTTTTGCTAATCCTTGCTTTTACAGTGAAACAAGATTTGCAAATTCTGTTAGAAAGGTTTATGACAGCTTCAGAACCAATTATAAAGCTATCATTTCTATTCTTGAGGAAAAGTAAGCCGACATAGTTGATGGAAATGCAAGCCGGAGACAAAAGGCAAAGGATGCCAACCAACAGATGAATACCATATTCAACAGAAAGTTTTGTTTGAGACTCTCAGGCCTTTGTGACCTCTACGAAAAATTTGGCGAACTCGTTAATACTTTGCAAAAAGTAAACATTCTTCCACATGAGCGATATGACCATTTTATGAAAGTAGTAGATCACCTGAATACTATGACTTCAAAAATTGATCATGCAATATGTCCATGCAGCAGTGTGGAGTCTTCCAATCCTGATGTTGTCTTGGCGATTAAGGGGAAAAAAAGTGTTTTTGGCCTGACTACCTTGTGATCAAACATCTATTGAAAGTGTTGGGGAATATCAAGGGGTTCCCCTGTTCCTTTTAGAGCCTGAGGTAGGCAGCAATTTTACAAGGGCAACACGAAAAAGAATGGAAGGAAAACAAGATGTTGATGCAATTGCCAAAAAAGAGCTCATAGAACTTTCACTGGAAATGGTGAAGGGTTTTCAGGAAACTGTGTTTACATCAGATGACAAAGATACACTTAATCACATCCAAAATATTACAGACATAAAATCCTTAGCTATAAAAATCAGAAGTAAAGGAATTCCTCTCACAGCTTCTGTTCAAATGCCTAAGTTCTTGGTGTCTTCAAAAAAACTTGTTCATCAGCTTACAGAAATCTCAGATAGTGAAGTACAGTTTCAGTACAGAATCTTCCTGAAGAAGCTTGATGAGATGGTCAAGGATATGCCAGAAAAAGAGTTTAGAAGCCTGACTAGCATTCAAATAATTCAGCGGTTTTTGAAAAGCAAGGATTTGTTATTTCAAACAATAGAAACAGTTATACATTGCATTTGTGCTGGTTCCATCATGATGTCTGTTGAATCTGTTGTAGAGTCATTAGCTTCAAAATATGAGCACCACAACAACAAAAGGAGACCCATAACAGAGGAGACAGCAGCCCATGAAATAATGATTGCAGTCAATGGGCCTCTACCTACCAAGTGTGATGCTGTCATTATTGAGGCAATGAAGAAGTACTTGAATAAGCATGACCATGAATATCATTTCTTAAGGCACAGCCGTTCATTGAAGGATTGGATGACATCAAAACTGTTGACAAACTTCTTAAAAAAAATCCCCTCTTCATTTTATGGACCAGTAACAGCTGTGATGCATCTCTTTCAAGTTGTATGCTGAAATTTTGAGGTTAGTGTATCTTTGTAATTTGTGCCGTTATTTGCAATATGATTCTTTATCAAATTTAAATATACTACAAATCCACTTCATTAGTGTTTTAATACAATTCCTAAAAAAGTAATTCCTTAGTTGTATGGTCTACTGAAACCTTAAAACCATTTTCAGGGAGTAGAACCACTGAATTAATATAAATATAATGGCTTATTATGCTTTATTTCAATTGTACTTTAGCAAACAATGAACATATTAAGTTATTCCTACAAACTGCAACATATACATTTGAGAGAAATTGATATTTGTCAAGGAAGTATTCAGAATTCAGGTATGGAAAACATCAGTAATTTTATGGGATTTGCAGAACACTGAATAGTAACACTCATTTGCTGCCTATCAAGTTTGCCCAAAATGTATATGTATTTGGAATCTAGCATAAAAACCATGTTTACTCATGAAGTAACTCTGGTGAATACAAAAGAATAGAGGGGCTAGAGTGAGTCAAAGGTAAATCAGGTTGCAAAATGTAAAGCTAGCTTCACCCAAAATTGGGGCGATTTTTATATTTTTGACCTTTTGCAGAAGTGTTTCAAAATTATTTTTTAAGAGGTGAAAGTTTGGGTCTTAAACTTTCACCCCCCCCCCCTTAAATAATCGTACAAGAATTCTGATCTAACTTTACACTTGCCAGTCCTACTTACCTTTTGACTCTCCTCGCTCCTCCAACCTTTTGTATTTGCACCAGAGTTACTTTACAAGTAAGCATTTTTTTATACTGATTATAAATATATGCATATATGTTTTTGGTAAACTTCATAAGCAGCAAATGAGTGTTTCTGTTGAGTGACACAACCTCAGATCTCCACTGAAAGCTCGCAGGAAATTTTAGGTGCCAAAAGTGTGTACGCAGGAAGAAAATATTTTTATACAACCCTGGCCAGCACTTAGACCACTGTGCCATCAGGCAGCAGTTTGAATTTCACACAACAATCATTCATCCTAGACAACATACTCTGCAACTCACTTTTGCATTCAGCAAACAGGACTGTGTTATCAGCATACTGCAATGTGCACATACGGATATTACCAAGACATAAACCAGTGTTGTCTTGGTACTATGCATGCATGCATCCATAAATATATTGAACAGCCAGGCTGATATCAAACAACTATGTTTGACTCCTGCACCAGTGGAAAATCAATTCTACAAAACACCATTTACATGTACACATGCTCTACTGCCAGCACACATAGCTTCCACATATCCCAGCAGATTCTCAGTTATACCATAATAATTTAAAACCTTTCACAAAGACACCATGTTTATTTGATCACAAACTTTTTCCAAATCTACAAAGGCAGGAAAAACTATCATATTAATCGATGGAAGCTTTTCAATCATTGCGAGTAACGCAAAAATTTGGTCAGTACAGCTATTTTGAGGAATAAATCCACTCTGTACTTCCCACACCTTTTCTGTTGTCAAGTCGTGTGCCTTATCAATGTTTACAATGAATATGCTTGGTGAATGAATTCGCGTGTTACAAATACTGTTACAATTTTGCTCACATGCTAATGCAAATGTTGCAATTGATGCTCACCTGGAGGGCAACTGTGCTTTCATCAACACCATTGCCAATAGCTTTCTCTCTTTCTTCTTTCCTTTTCTTGAACCTTCTGAAGTAGTCTTGAATCAAGAAGGTGGCATAAAACTTTCCAACAGTTACATCTTCATCAGCTAACAATGAAAAGATAAAAAAGAAACATGTTCAAGAACAAGCAAAATGTAAGTTATATATAATTTATGACTACAAAACTTGTGGTTTTGAGATAAAATAAAAATACCAACATTTACCACAATCAAATGTTTATTATAATATCGACTATAGTTTCGCAAAGCTATTGGCTCGGCATCATCAGGATGAAAATTCCAACACGCGAATTTTTATCCATAAAAAATAGCTGACAACTGGCTTATATAACTACTCTTACTTGCTCCATACAACAAAGGAAATGTCACTGACAACATGGCTGGCATTAACACTTTGCTTACTGATCAAAATGATCAGTAAGCAATGAGCGTTCCAAAAGAATACAATGATAAAAAAATTGAATATTAATAATTCAAGATGTGGGAGAAGGAAAGAGTGTATGTGTGACATCATCCTTACTCAAATGAAAGTACAGTAAAACCTCTGAATAATGGTCACCACTGGGACCGGAAAAAAAGTGACTTGTTGGGAGGTGCCATTGTTTAGAGGTTAGGCCTAAGTTAATATTGTTTGTCAGTTGCTTTTATACGTATAAATTCAGCATAAGTGTATGAAACTGAAGCCCGTAGAAAACAGTTGCAGTGCTTTTTCCAAATGCTGAATAAAATAAGGAACATATTATTTTAGAATCACTGTGATATGTAAATATATATGTAACTAGTTAATGTATGAAATTATTTATTATATAGAGAATTATCTTTTGGACAGTATGTACACTTATGATTTTATTCAACTTGCTAATTTTTTTAAATATATCAATGAGGATTTATTTGAAGAAATTTGTTATCAATGACTGTTTTGATTTCTTTCTTATAATTACTTATTCAACAGATGCAATCACCACTGATAATTTTGTTCATAAATCACTGTCATTTTGTTTTAGTACAAAAGTGTGAACACCATTTAAATTTTGCAAAACTTCTTTATAGGTTTTCACACCACAGTTGCCAGTTTCAGGCTGTATCTCATTAACTTCATCTTCTCTTTGATCTCCTGAAACCTTTGCACTAATAATTTCCTCTTCAGTAAATCATTGATTTGTGTCATCTGCAACCATAACATTCTGCTAAGTGGGAAACACTTATTCCTTTTTCACTCTCTTTTCTGCTAATTTCAAAAACTTCCTCTTTCGTTTTTCACTCACCTTTGAAAAAATGCAAGGACTCACGAATTTAAACTGCAGAAATATGTGCTTTTTATGAATGTCAAAAAGTTGTCCTGAATACGCAGATCTTCTGCTTACATGTGTGTAAAACCAGCTTTCTGTGAAATGGGGAGAAAAGAGAGACAGCCCATAGGGAAACAGTTTTTTCAGGCCACACAATTAATCAACAGTTGGGATAAGCAAATCTTGAAAGTTAATATTGGATTAGAGACAGATGTGTTATGCACCTCTAGCGATGTGGGAATCAGAATACAAATGCAAGTGTTAGCCTACAAAAACTGAACTTAGTTCAAAAGTGATATTGTTTAGATTCAGAACAGTAAAACAACTGATTGTTTACAGCTGAATTTTTTTAAGCAGGAAAAGGAATAATAAATAATACTTGCAGTTTAAATGCATGAGAGAGGTAGTTTCTCGTTATTTTGCATATTGCTCACTGGAATTGGATAGCTCTAGCAGAGCTTAAATGCACGAGAGATAGTTTCTCGTTATTTTGCATATTGCTCACTGGAATTGGATGGCTCTAGCAGAGCTTAAATGCATGAGAGAGAGATAGTTTCTCGTTATTTTGCATATTGCTCACTGGAATTGGATGGCTCTAGCAGAGCTTTTATAATCAATGAATCATGTTGTAGAGGATTTTATGAAGGCAGTGCCAGACCCCTGGTCTCAAACAGCCATTTAAAAGGTGATTAGCATTATGTTACTCTAACAGAAAAATGTTGCTGATAATTGAAGTAACTGCAGATTTTGCTGGTCACCAGCAGAAAGTAGGAGCAGAACCCGCAGGGAAAAACCATTGGACACTGCCACCAATGAACAACATTTAAGGCACTATCCCACTGAAATATACATGAGATATGGAGCTCTCCTTAAGTAATTACCACCAAATGTTGAATTAAACTAACTCGTTAATCACGCTTAAGCATTCCAATATAACCGCTGTAATGCACGTATAGTAACATTATTTGTCCTCCTCTTATTCCTTCAGCTGAAGTACCAAAGGAACTGCATAAAATACTTAGGAGCAAAGTGTCTATTAGACCTCCTTAAGGACAGACTGGGGTGTCTGTTGACCGTTGTTTCTAGGTTATCGCTAATGTTAATCATACACACAGTTGTTTTGTACTGACCATGACTTGCAGTTGTTTGGAGGTGTCCATTACCAGAAGTCTTACTGTACAATAAAAACCCTTATGGATTTGTATAAACAAATCTACTAAACATTTAACACAAAATTTTAATTTTGAAACTTTCTAACACTGCCAAGTCCTATTCTATGTAATACTTTTCTGTCCAAGTGCAAATCTTATTTCTTAATAGGTTTGTTAAAAAATAAAATAAAATTTCTCATACATTAACTTTAGGATTTCACACATAGGAGAGATAAGGTCATCAACTAAAAACTCCTTTGGAAGAACATTAATTAGCATTCAAAAACCTGTGTAACAAAATTTGTTCAGGGAGACATAAGAGCAAATGGTTACAAAATGAACTGTGATTCACAAAAAATCAGCCATCAGCAGGATATAACAAAAAAAAAAAAAAACAGCAATTAAAAGGATGACCAGAGATTGATGAAAAGGACTTCATCAACAACGATCACATAAGTTGATCACAATAGGAAGAATTGCTCCACATACTTGATCATTATCACTACAGCAAAAGTAAGTTGCAATGCAATGTTAAGGGCATGATGAAGAATATGAACCATCCTTGAAATTTTGCCCATACAAAAATAACTAATATATGAAAAAAATTAAAACATACAAAATTAATGATTCTGGAATAACTTTTTTACGGGTCTTATAGAGGTTATTTTTCATGAAAGTTGATTGTCAAATTTTCTAACTAAAGCCTTGTTCGTCATCAGGACTACGTCACTGGAGTAGTTGCTGCCACTCAGTTGGAAGAGTCCAACCGCAATTATCGTTAATTGTGGTACTTCTTCTTCTTGCTATTTCGATCCTTTCTTCTAGTTTCCTCTTTACTAAGTTTGACTGGTGGGCGATTATTTTCACTGAGTTCCAATTTATGGAGTGTCCACTTGCTTGTACATGTCTGTCTAGCCCTGTTTTGTTACTAATGTTCCTATTAGCTGCTTGGTGTTCTTTCATTCGGACCTTAATACTTCTCCCTGTTTCTCCTATATAGCTGAGTCCGCAGTTACAGTCGATGCAATAAATTACTCCTTCTTGCAATTGGATGTCCAATTCTTTCTGCTTTAAAGCTGGCAGGAATTTCTTTATTTTGTTATTAAGATCTGAGGCTAGCCTGATATTATATTTTGCTCTGATCCTTTTCAGTTTCTGGAAAAGTCCCTTGTGGTACGTAATTTTGCTGGTGAATTTGAAGTTGGTGAATTTGAAGTTGGTTTTCTCCTGCTTCTTTTTTGGCACTTGTAAATATTTTCTCAACATATGGGGAGGGATAATTGTTTTCTGCCAATATTTCCTTTAATTCTTCTTTGTGAAGATCTTTTTGAGTATCTGAAGAGACCAGGATTTCAATTTTTGGAAAAAAATTGTCTCTCTGTATTCGATTTAATATAATCAGGGTGGAATGAGCAGAAGTCTAACATCTTCCCCGTGTTGGTGGGTTTTCTAAAAAGAGCTGAGTGAATATTTTCCCCTCCCTTGAGGTGAAGGTTAAATCTAGGAAATTGATGCTATGGTCTTTTTCCTGTTCCAGGGTGTACTGCAAGGTATTCTCTAGTAAGTTAAATTCTGCCAGAATCTGAGAGGGTAGAGATTGGTCCACAGTATCTACTATAATTAGGACATCATCCATGTACCTTACCTAGAGAGCAAATAAGGAGGGTTGTATAAGGATTTTTGCCTCTAGTTTACTTATATAATAATTTGCTAGCAGAGGTGCTAGTGGAGAACCCATTGCAAGTCCTGAAGTTTGCCTGTAATATTTCTTTCCAAACTGGAAGAAATTATTCTTGAAGGAAAATAGGAGCAGTTCATATATGCCAAGTACTATTTCTCTATTGTGATTATGGAATACTATTTTTTTCGCGAAGTCATCCGCAATGAATTCCAGTAGGAGGTCCAGGTTAATGTTGGTATACATAGATACTATATCCAGGCTTGCCATTACTGGATGAATGAATACCGGTAAGTTGTCCAGTTTTCCTTTAAGCTGCATGGAATTTTTTAGTAGGTAGGGAGGAGAAGGGAAAATATCTCTGAGGTGACCAAGCAAATAATAATTAATGTTGGAGAGTGGCGAATTTCTAGTGTCTGTTATAGGTCTTATTGGATGTCCTTCTTTGTGAACTTTTATTGTTCCATACATCTGTGGAACTCTTGACTGGATTTTGGAAAAGTTTTTGAAGAGTTCATTAAGCTGTTTTTTATTTCTTAAAGAGCTGATTAATTTTTTAAGATTTTTGACAGTTTGATATATAGGGTTACCATTGAGTTCTTCATAATAAGGCTTGCTCAATTCAGCTTCCATGTTATTGTAATACTTCTCTTTTTCTACCAATACCAAAACTTTGCTTTTATCTGCTTTCAGTGCTACAACTTTATCATTGGCTTTGAATTTTTTAAGATCAGTAATGGCATTTCTATTAAAATTGTAAGCACTCTTTTTCTACCAATACCAAAACTTTGCTTTTATCTGCTTTCAGTGCTACAACTTTATCATTGGCTTTGAATTTTTTAAGGTCAGTAATGGCATTTCTATTAAAATTGTAAGCAAATTTTACTGGCTTTTTTACAAATTTTGAGACACAGTCTGAGAATTCTTTCCTTAAAGTGGCTGCTGTATTGTCATCTTCTCTTTCTACCTTACTACAGATGCTTTCTAAATCAATCAGCATACGTTTTTTATTAAGTGTTGCGGAGGAAAGGTTGTAATTATATTCCTTATTGAGGAGATTAATCAGGTTTCCATCTATTCCTTCTTCTGTCAGATTTATGACATGTTTGTTAGTGGGGATGGTATTAATTGTGGGTCAGGAGCTGTAGACATTAACTTTGGACTCAACCACTTATTCTCTTTAATCTTTAACTTTTCCTTAAACTTTTTGTTTTTATCTCTTACTGCTTTAGCTAACCAGTTATAAATATTTTTCTTTTCTGATTCCAGAATTTTACCTAATGAAGAGGTTCAAATACGAGCTTCTATTCGTTCGCATTGCTCAATAGTTTTGAATTTATTACGAATCGCGCCATTTACCGTTTTTAGTTCTATTTTTTTTAATAAAATTTCTTGACAGATTTCCTAAGAAAATATAGTTGTGACTTACATTTGCCGCTTTTGCACTTACTCGCCATATATCCAGCCCGTATGTGGTTTTAATCCTAGTTGTAAATGAATTTATGGCACCTCTATTCATAGTGATTGTGGAATAACTTTTTTACGGGTCTTGCAGAGGTTATTTTTCATGACAGTTGGTTGTCAAATTTTTGGACTAAAGCCTAGTTCGCAGTGTTGCCAACTCAGTCATTCTGAAAGAAAGTCTCCAAATTAGCCATAAAACGTCTCCAAAAGTGGAAAAAAGTCCCTAAAAACTTTTTTGTTTTATTATGTTAAATTTTCGTACTTATCTGTGCGCCATTTAAAATTAAATGACACATTGTTATTATTATCTATTTGATATTTTTTTTTATTTTTTTTATTTTAGGTTTAACGACCACTGTGAGCAACTCATTGGGCTACAAGCATTCGCCCGTTCCTAATTTAGGGTCACTGGTTCCAGGGAAGGGACAGAGCCAGTGCCGCAAGACAAACACAACATCCATGCCTCACCAGGATTCGAATCCGGGCCGCTTTCGTACGAACGATCAGAGGCCATCGCTTAGACCACTGCTCCCCCTTTGATACTTAAATTAATGGGCGACTTTGATACTTTAATAATAATGTAAAAAGAAGTGAATGTGACGCCTTTGTTACTTAATATGGCTGGGTGGGGGATAACGAACACCATGAGTAACACAACAGGCTGTAAGAAGTCACCCATCTCTAATTTAAGTCTACTGTTCCCAGGGAAGGAAGAGAACCAGTGCTGAAAGACAAACACAACATTCATGCCTCACCGAGATTCGAATCCAACTCGGGTGAATGGTAATATGGCTTCAATTGTACAGAGACTTAGAGGGGAGAGGATACAGAAACAAGTTTTAAATGGCTAAGACCAGCTAGAAATACTTAATGTAAAGCATGGTGAACCAATATATTATAGCATTGAAGATGAAATTTCTTGCAAAAGTAAACGTTTTATCCAGTTTCGTGTTACTGTTACTTTGATTTATATTAAACAAAACTTTTGTTTTAATGAAGAATAAAACAAAAGCTTTGTATAATGATAGAATATTTCTGCAAGTGGATACACTGTAATAAGTCTCACCACCGCTGTCTAAGGAATCCCAGGCAAATTCACTGAGCATTGGCAAGCTTTCTGTGATTGATGGAAAGAAAGGCGAGAAGGAAAGGGGATTGCATTCTACAAGCATTAAAATTCACGGTTATGGCTATTAGATCTGCAGAAAGTGAAGAAACATTCCCCTGATTCAAAAACCGTATTTAAAATGCTTAAAACTGTAAATAAAAGAAATCGCTGAAACTGTTAAAACAAAACAAAATCCCCTAAAAAAGTCGCTAATCCCAAACTACTGTTTTTGTCGCTAACGCCAATCCAGAATCCCCTAAATTTAGCAACTTTTCCCCCAAATGGACCTTATTCACCTCGCATTGCATCATTGGAAAGCCTTTCCGTTGCCAAGGACCAACAAGTGTTTGTTTACATGTGTTTTCCCATTGCTTAACATGGCATTACGTTCAAGGTTTCAGGAAAAACGCGATTTTTGTAAATTTATTAACGACATGTAAAGTTTTTCCTCATCGTATGGTTGTGCTAATAAATCCTGCAACCTAAATTTGTAGACGAAAGAAAAACATTCTTTAGTTTTCCACTGAAAGAGACGAAATTATTAAGGAAATGGCTGTGTAAAATGAAATGCGGTGATTTCCATTCCGATGTGCACTCTCCAATATGTTCTGTCCACTTTAACGAAAAAGCTTTTAGATATTATGACACTACGAATCAAAGGCAGTTGAAACCTCATAGTATTCCTTCGAATTTCAATTTCAAAAAAGAAAAAAAGGTAGGCGAAAATTGATGGAATATTTGGGTCGGTAAATTATGAATTAAGTTCTACTTTCCTCAAAGAATAAAACAAACATATCTGTAATTTCTCTTTTATTTAATGTTACGCATTCGTTTAATTTTTAAGCAGATTGCCTAGCGTGCAAACCCTAGCTTGTTTCCTTATTACGTATTTGTCAGAGCTTTCAAATGTTTTTATTTTACAAAACAAAGTACTAAAATTTATGTTTCAGATGTTTCGCCGATGTCTGGCAATAAGAACATTTAATATACCGTGTACTGGAAATGCTACATTAAAAACTTTATTATTACCAACGGCGATGCTTTCCTGCGTCATGTGAAATAAACATCGAACACAAAATTGTCTTTGTATATTTTTGCAACCTTGATTTGTTCTTCTAAGAAATTAATTTATTCTTCTTCGCCCTGTAGCTCTATTGATTCCTCGGCAGAATCCATGACGTTAGGATTGCAAAAATTAGGCAATAGTAAGGGATAACCAAATAACGAAAACATTGAATCAGCAGCCATGTTGATGCGCAGAAATCCACTTCCGACGTCACATGAATAAGGTCCATTAGAAACACTGTTAGTTCGTCATCAAGGCTATGTCACTGGAGTAGTTGCTGCCACTCAGTTGGAAGAGTCCAACCCTCAATTATCGTTAATTGTGGTACTTCTGGCTTTTTCAATCCCTACTTCTAGTTTCCTCTTTACTAAGTTTGACTGGTGGGTGATTATTTTCACTCAGTTCCAATTTATGGAGTGTCCACTTGCTTGTATATGTCTGCCTAGCCCTGTTTTGATACTAATGTTCCTAATAGCTGCTTGGTGTCCTTTCATTCGGACCTTACCCCTCCTCCCTGTTTCTCCTATATAGCTGAGTCTGCAGTTACAGTCAATGCAATAAATTACTCCTTCTTGCAATTGGGTGTCCAATTCTTTCTGCTTTGAAGCTGGCAGGAATTCCTTTATTTTGTTTCTAAGATCTGGAGCTAGCGTGATATTATATTTTCCTCTGATCCTTTTCAGTTTCTGGAAAAGTCCCTTGTGGTATGTAATTTTGCTGGTGAATTTGAAGTTGGTTTTCTCCTGCTTCTTTTTTGGCACTTGTCTAAATATTTTCTCAACATATGGGGAGGGGTAATTGTTTTCTGCCAATATTTCCTTTAATTCTTCTTTGTGAAGATCTTTTTGAGTATCTGAAGAGATCAGGATTTCAATTTTTTCTGGCGAGACAATTTTTGGAAAAAATTGAAATCCTGGTCTCTTCAGATACTCAAAAAGATCTTCACAAAGAAGAATTAAAGGAAATATTGGCAGAAAACAATTATCCCTCCCCATATGTTGAGAAAATATTTACAAGTGCCAAAAAGGAGCAGGAGAAAACCAACTTCAAATTCACCAGCAAAATTACGTAACACAAGGGACTTTTCCAGAAACTGAAAAGGATCGGAGCAAAATATAATATCACGCTAGCTCCAGATCTTAGAAACAAAATAAAGAAATTCCTGCCAGCTTTAGAGCAGAAAGAATTGGACACCCAATTGCAAGGAGTAATTTATTGCATCGACTGTAACTGCGCACTCAGCTATATAGGAGAAACAGGGAGGAGTATTAAGGTCCGAATGAAAGAACACCAAGACGCCCCCGGTGGCGCAGTGGTCTAAGCGATGTCCTCTGATCATTCGCAGCTATTAGGAACATTTGTAACAAAACAATGCTAGACAGACATATACAAGCAAGTGGACACTCCATAAATTGGAACTCAGTGAAAATAATCGCCCACCAGTCAAACTTAGTAAAGAGGAAACTAGAAGAAGGGATCGAAATAGCAAGAAGAAGAAGTACCACAATTAACGATAATTGCGGTTGGACTTTTCTAACTGAGTGGCAGCAACTACTCCAGTGACGTAGTCCTGATGAAGAACTAGGCTTTAGTTCGAAAAATTTGACAATCAACTTTCATGAAAAATAACCTCTACAAGACCCGTAAAAAAGTTATTCCACAATCACTATGAATAGAGGTGCGATAAGTTCATTTACAACTAGGATTAAAACCACATACGGGCTGGATATATGGCGAGTAAGTGCAAAAGCGACAAATGTAAGTCACAACTATATTTTCTTAGGAAATGTAAGAGAGCTAATTTTGTTCCACCTTCTTTGAGACTCACGAAAAACATCGCGGAGCATCTGTCAAGAAATTTTATTAAAAAAATAGAGCTAAAAACGGTAAATGGCGCAATTCGTAATACATTCAAAACTATTGAGCAATGCGAACGAATAGAAGCTCGTATTTGGACCTCTTCATTAGGTGAAATTCCGGAAGCAGAAAAGAAAAAAATATTGCAGAAGTGCCAACTCTCCCGGTTTAGGCCGGCAATGCCGGATTTTATTACACTTCCCGGAATTCCGGATTAGAAATCAATATTGCGGGATTCCATCATGATTTCCGTAGCATAAATTAAAAAGTAATGCGAAAAGTTCGAAGTTCTCCAAGGCATCGGAGAACTTCGACGATTACCGTAGCGTAAATTAAAAAGTAATGAGTAAAGTTCGAAGTTCTCCAAGGCATCGTAGAACTTCGTTGATTAACGTAGCGGAAATTAAAAAGTAACGAGGGGAAAAGTTTGAAGTTCTCCGAGGCGTCGGTTCAATAGCGGAGAAGTGACCTTTCCCTTCTGAGTCAGCAGCGAGCAGTTTTGCTCTGCCGTTGCATGGCCGTTGGCAGCAATGTTTACTTTTCTGTCCGCTAATGATCTCTGGCGCTGCAGGCACGGAATAGGAGCGGGCTTGGCTTTGGCGCACACCGTACGTACTGACTCAGATTTCTATCGGAACTGCGCGGTAGTGTTTTGGTTTGTTTTATGTACTTCGTCTGTCTTCACAGGAATTTCTGAGAACTTTTTGTGCACGTGTTGAATCAAGTGATGGCTTGTAGAAAATATAACTGTTTTTAAGAAGTATACGACAGATTATCCGTGTATAATCGAATCAAGGAAGCGCCAACAATTTGCCTTTTGCTCTATTTGTAGGTGTGATTTTTCCGTTGTCCACAAGGGCAAAGGAGATATCGTTAATCACATTTGGACGCAAAAACACGTGGACAATTCTAAGTCCGTGGAAAATAACAAAACATTAAATTTTGCTGGAGTTAGTTCCTCTTCCGATGCGATTATCCATGCTGAATGCTTGTTTACTTCATACCTCGTGTAACATAACTTACCTTCAAGCTGTGCTGACCATGCAAGTGTGCTTTTTAAGAAAATGTTCCGAGATAGTAACATTGCAAAAAAATATGCATGTGACAGAACAAAAATATCGTGCGTTGTTGCCGAAATAGGGAAATTTTCAAAAATAGACTTGCATACTTGCCAACTTTTACGGATTTCTGCTTAATTTTACTGATTTACGGATAGAGGTCTTTTTTAACAGATTTTTTTTAATATTTAGATTGTTCAATCGAAATATTTCAACCCCCTGCAACCATCCACTTAGATTTTCTACCAGACCTTACGAGCGCTGTGTCATGCGATGATGTCATCTTTGACTCACTGGCTTCGTGTCATCGTGCGGTAGCTCTCTCTCTCTCTCTCTCTCCACGGGAGGTGCTCAAGTGATGCGCCGACCAGAGTTCGCCAAAACGCGTAATTGCGAGTTTAGTATGCATCAAAATTTTACCAACGCGTAAAAACACGCCCCCCCCGGGAATTTTTCTGCATGCGTAATAATATGCGTCGGGAATTTTATTCTCGCGTGTAAAACTACGCGTCGAATAATTTTACCAATTCGTAAAAATGTGCATCGGGACGGTACTTTGCCTTTCAAAAACGGAAGTAAACGAAATAAAGACTTTCTCCGTAATCATAATTTCTTTTTCCTGTGATGTTGCCTCTGTCCAGTGTTGTTGTTATATATCATTTTATTCTATAAATATTTGTATTTCAGTTTAAAAACGGAGGAAAAATTTCCGAAATCGGAAATTCGGCGGCGAAAAAATTTCGCTGTAATCTTTAGGCATGAGAGTGCGACGGCGTCGAGGAATTTCTCCTTTTCCGTCATAATTTAGGTTATCCTCCAGATCGATGCATAACTTAACAGAATTTTTTTTAATATTTTGTAACAGAAATTGTTTTACATTTTTTGTATGCCTTAACGTAACATTAGTGCTTCAAATTATGTCCATTGATATTTCAAACATACGAAAATAAGCTTGCAGGATTTTCATAGAAAATTGCAGGATTTTTCACTTCTTAAGGTTGGCAAGTCTGTTATTTATAACTGGTTAGCTAAAGCAGTGAGAGATAAAAACAAAAATTTTAAGGAAAAGTTGAAGATTAAAGAGAATAAGTGGTTGAGTCCAAAGTTAATGTCTACAGCTCCTGACCCACAATTCATACCATCCCCCACTAACAAACATGTCATAGATCTGACGGAAGAAGGAATAGATGGAAACCTGATTAATCTCCTCAATAAGGGATATAATTACAACCTTTCCTCCGCAACACTTAACAAAAAACGTATGCTGATTGATTTAGAAAGCATCTGTAGTAAGGTAGGAAGAGAAGATGAAAATACAGCAGCCACTTTAAGGAAAGAATTCTCAGACTGCGTCTCAAAATTTGTAAAAAAGCCAGTAAAAGTTGCTTACAATTTTAATAGAAATGCCATTACTGACCTTAAAAAATTCAAAGCCAATGATAAAGTTGTAGCACTGAAAGCAGATAAAAGCAAAGTTTTGGTATTGCTAGAAAAAGATAAGTATTACAATAACATGGAAGCTGAATTGAGCAAGCCTTATTATGAAGAACTCAATGGTAACCCTATAGATCAAACTGTCAAAAATCTTAAAAAATTAATCAGCTCTTTAAGAAATAAAAAACAGCTTAATGAGCTCTTCAAAAACTTTTCCAAAATCCAGTCAAGAGTTCCACAGATCTATGAAACAATAAAAGTTCACAAAGAAGGACATCCAATAAGACCTATAATAGACACTAGAAATTCGCCACTCTTCAACATTAATTATTATTTGCTTGGTCACCTCAGAGATATTTTCCCTTCTCCTCCCTACCTACTAAAAAATTCCATGCAGCTTAAAGGAAAACTGGACAACTTGCCAGAATTAATTCATCCAGTAATGGCAAGCCTGGATATAGTATCTATGTATACCAACATTAACCTGGACCTCCTACTGGAATTCATTGCGGATGACCTCGCGGAAAAAATAGTATTCCATAATCACAATAGAGAAATACTACTTGGCATATATGAACTGTTCCCTATTTTCCTTCAAGAATAATTTCTTCCAGTTTGGAAAGAAATATTACAGGCAAACTTCAGGACTTGCAATGGGTTCTCCACTAGCACCTCTGCTAGCAAATTATTATATAAGTAAACTAGAGGCAAAAATCCTTATACAACCCTCCTTATTTGCTCTCTAGGTAAGGTACATGGATGATGTCCTAATTATAGTAGATACTGTGGACCTTAACGATGATGGGCAAAACACGGAACAATATTAACAAATAAAGGTAACTTGATCACGCTAGTTACGTTAAATGAAAACTTTTACAAAAGTTCGTAAGTTGGAAGCTTTCGACCTTATCTTAGGTCTTCATCATGCCAATGGAGGATTAAGATTGTTGCCAGATTCTACATTTGAATTTTTCCTATTTTTTTTGCCAAAACTTAGAATTCATCTCCAGATCATCGGAATGTAGAGAGGAGATTCGGAATTGCAAGTCATTGAGTTGAAAATAATTTCCAGGCTTTCACAGTAATGGAGGGCAAAACGATTGTCAAAAGAAGCAATTCGTTTTGCTTTGTTCCAGTGGGGAACTGCAGAAGTGTCTTCCATTGTCAACATAGACAAGGCAGTATTAGGATTGGCTTTCGAAACATCTTTTTTATGTTCTAAAATTCTATGGTTAATGCTCCTGTATGTGCTTCCAATGTATAAGTTATCCCCAGTAGAAGAAGAGATAGGAATGCAGTAAACTCCTGGGAGGTTCAGGCTTTCGACTTTGTCCCTATCCCTTTGTAGAAGTTTCAAGATGTTTGGGGTAGATTTAATGGCAAGATGGTAACCAAAACTTCTAAATAGAATCTGTAACTTATAAGTATAGGAAGGATGGTAAGGAACAGAACCACAGAATTTCAGGTCTTCTTTCTTATGAAGGAGGAGGCATTTGATTTTCGAATGGACTTCAATGCTGCAAGCTAGCTTGGATAAATTCTTATCATTAGGCCCAAAAATTTCACCTGCTCTTCCTATCAATCTTCCACAAACTGTTTCTGTTATATGTAGAATCAGCCATCCACAGAACTGAGACTGTTCACCAGCCTATCCTTCGTGCCAACGCTGCTGTTATCTTATCCAAGCAAAATTCTGTGCCAATCAAGTACTCTTCTTCTTGTTTAAAAGAATTCAGGTCATTTATTCAGGAAAATGACCTAGCCGTATGCAAAGCAGATAAAGTTGGTTGCCCAGTCATCATTGGTAAAGAAACACTAAACCAAAAAGTGCATTCATTTCTTACATCTGCTAACTGCATTCCTTCGCAGTCAGACACCACCAACCCACTGAAAAACTCAGTTGACAGATTAGCTAAGAAACAAACTCTTCAATCCTTCCTTGGTGATATATCCCCCTCCCCCCCCCCTCCTTACTTTAGAACTCCCAGGCTTTTCCTGCAAGTGAAACTGCATAAAGCTGGTAACCCCATCAGGCCTTTAGTGGAATATTCTTTTTCTCTAGCAGTAAACCTTGAAAAGAGATTGGTCCTCAAATGCAAATCCCTGGCAGCCAACCATCCCCATACTGTTGTCTCTACTTCAAACTTCATCCACAAACTTCCTAATTCCTTTTCTCCAAGTGTTAATCTGTATACTTTGATGTAGAATCTTTGTTTCCCTCTGTTCCATATTTTGATTCCTACATGCTCCTCATGAAGAAATTGATTCTTCATTTTGAACCCCTCAGTACTCTTATCAAAGATCTTTATGATTGTTTCCACAATTTTCATCAACACAGTTGTTTTGTTTTCAACAAAATTGTGTATAGGCAACAATCTGGTCTCCCCATGGGTTCACCTCTTTCCCCTCTGCTTGCAGAAATCTACATGCAACATATTGAAGTTTCCATCATTACTCAACACCCTTTTCAGCCTTCCCTATGGTTAAGAAATGTAGACGACATTTTCATTAGCTGGCCACATTCTGAGTCTGAACTACAGACACTGATCAACTCCATTTCGGAAAAATTTCCTTCCATTAATCTCACTATATCTAAGGAAGTAAACCACAAAATTGATTTCCTGGATGTATCTATCTGCAGAAACGCTGATCTCTCCATTACTCGTTCCGTCTATTGTAAACCTTCTGCGGCCACTAACATCATTCCCTACAAATCTTTCACCCTGAATCTCTACAAGCTTGCAGCATTGAAGTCCTACATCCACAGGGCTCGTATCATTTGCAACAACCAATTCTCTCTTCAAGAAGAACTCTCCAAAATTTCTACAATAGCCCTCTCCCATGGTTTTCCTGCTGTTACAGTCAACTCCCTCATAAAGAAATTTGAAAACCATTCGAAACTCGAATGCCTCCTCCTTCATAAGAAAGAAGACCTGAAATTCTGTGGTTCTGTTCCTTACCATCCTTCCTATACTTATAAGTTACAGATTCTTTTTAGAAGTTTTGGTTACCATCTTGCCATTAAATCTACCCCAAACATCTTGAAACTTCTACAAAGGGATAGGGACAAAGTTGAAAGCCTGAACCTCCCAGGAGTTTACTGCATTCCTATCTCTTCTTCTACTGGGGATAACTTATACATTGGAAGCACATACAGGAGCATTAACCATAGAATTTTAGAACATAAAAAATTTTTTTGAATAAAGCTCATGTTGAGAAATGGCTTCCTAGTTTAATTGAATTAATAATCTAAAGCAACTTATGGGAATTTTACTAGGAAAATTTTTCATTAATAGCAAATTTTCGGAGAAAACTCTTCTTCTTCAGGCTGTCTTGTTGTTGTCACTTTTACTATTCCCATAAAAGTTGCTTTAGATTATTAATAAAAAAGATGTTTCGAAAGCCAATCCTAATACTGCCTTGTCTATGTTGACAATGGAAGACACTTCTGCAGTTCCCCACTGGAACGAAGCAAAACGAATTGCTCCTTTTAACAATCGTTTTGCCCTCCGTTACCGTGAAAGCCTGGAAATTATTTTCAACTCAATGACTTGCAATTCCGAATCTCCTCTCTACATTCCGATGATCTGGATATAAATTCTAAGTTTTGGCAACAAAAATAGGAAAAATTCAAATGTAGAATCTGGCAACAATCTTAGTCCTCCATTGGCGTGATGAAGACCTAAGATAAGGTTGAAAGCTTCCAACTTATGAACTTTTCGTAAAAGTTTTCATTTAACGTAACTAGCGTGATCAAGTTACCTTTATTTGATACTGTGGACCAATCTCTACCCTCTCAGATTCTGGCAGAATTTAACTTACTAGAGAATACTTTGCAGTACACCCTGGAACAGGAAAAAGACCATAGCATCAATTTCCTAGGTTTAACCTTGATGTCAAGAGAGGGGAAAATATTCACTCAGCTTTTTAGAAAACCCACCAACACAGGGAAGATGTTAGACTTCTGCTCATTCCACCCTGATTATATTAAATCAAATACGGCGAGACGATTTTTGGAAAAAATTGAAATCCTGGTCTCTTCAGATACTCAAAAAGATCTTCACAAAGAAGAATTAAAGGAAATATTGGCAGAAAACAATTACCCCTCCCCATATGTTGAGAAAATATTTAGACAAGTGCCAAAAAAGAAGCAGGAGAAAACCAACTTCAAATTCACCAGCAAAATTACGTACCACAAGGGACTTTTCCAGAAACTGAAAAGGATCAGAGCAAAATATAATATGAGGCTAGCTCCAGATCTTAATAACAAAATAAAGAAATTCCTGCCAGCTTTAAAGCAGAAAGAATTGGACATCCAATTGCAAGAAGGAGTAATTTATTGCATCGACTGTAACTGCGGACTCAGCTATATAGGAGAAACAGGGAGAAGTATTAAGGTCCGAATGAAAGAACACCAAGCAGCTATTAGGAACATTAGTAACAAAACAGGGCTAGACAGACATGTATGTATAAGCAAGTGGACACTCCATAAATTGGAACTCAGTGAAAATAATCTCCCACCAGTCAAACTTAGTAAAGAGGAAACTAGAAGAAGGGATCGAAATAGCAAGAAGAAGAAGAAGTACCAGAATTAACGATAATTGCGGTTGGACTCTTTCAACTGAGTGGCAGCAACTACTCCAGTGACGTAGTCCTGATGACGAACTAGGCTTTGGTTCGAAAATTTGACAACCAACTTTCATGAAAAATAACCTCTACAAGACCCGTAAAAAAGTTATTCCATAATCACTATGAATAGAGGTGCCATAAATTCATTTACAACTACAAAATTAAGAAAATATTATTTCCTGTTAAATTTCTGAATTCACAGACCTCATATGAGGTGCAAACTCATGAATTGCTCTCAAAAGTCAGAGCAATATTTAACCTGATTAGGAAATTGAATGCCAGATAGGATCTGATACATGAAACTAAACTGACAGGAAGGATGCATCCATTTATTTTCTATATTAATATGAAGCCACAAGGCAAGCACGTATTTGTTTTGAGAATCAAAATACTAACAAATGAAACATGCTCACTGCTTATGGTATATATAGAAAGGGTAAAAACACAGTTTACTAATGTTGATACTGTTACATGTGTTCAGATCTAATAGTACCTAGCTTATGGAGGATGCAATATATAGCTGACATGTAAAGAGATGAAAAAAGAAAGATTTTTAAAACATACCTATTTAGATTTCAGTCGCACAGTCTTCTGACTCAAACTTGAAAACAAATGATGGTTAAACAAAAAGAACTGAACGAAAATGAATCAGAACGAAATTGTGAAAGTATTAAAATCATACATACATATCACTAAGCTGTTCTCTGAGATTCAGAGGTTAACTCCACAAAGAAGTACAAATCAGATAAATTTTTAACCGATTATTTACTTACTGTTGTCGTATCAAACTTCTCCACTTATAGTGATCTTGATACACAACACGGGCTTCGCTGAAATCCATCACATAATGTACACAAGACCTTCTATACTTCACACTAATAATCCTCTTCTCATGCAGCCACTCCTGAATCTGATCCTTTCACGACTTCCTTGGCCTCTCTGTGCCTTTCTTTCCTGCCACTTGCACTGAAAATTTTTTCTTATATGCATCTCGTCACTCATTCTTTCAACATGGCCAAACCGCCTAAGAATATTAGTCTCCACCTTGCTAACAACATTTTGCTTCACATTACACAACTGCTACACATCTTCATTCCTCACATGATCAGAACGTGTCTTCCCACAAATCCCCCATAAGTAATGCATCTCTCCAGCACACAAACTATCCCTATGCCTCTTCTGTAGTTTACTGCCATACATCAGAGTAGGAACAATTGCACTTTCATACACAGCCGTTTGGAACTCTTCTGAGAATTCATCATTCCTGTGAAATCCTCCTAAAGCAGCTATGATTTTCAATGAAGCATTCACTCACCTACTAATTTTGTCATCCAATCTGTTCTCTCTGTCAAACAAGCTTCCCAAATACACAAACTCATTTACCTGCTCAATCACTGTGTGCCATTTAGACTTACCCTGCACTCAGTACTAACAGTTCCTCACTCAAAAACCATAACTTTGGGTTTTCCCTTATTTATACTCAGTTTGAATTTCATGCAAACTTCGTACATCCGGGACAACATACTCTGCAATGTGCTTTCTCTCTCTGTCAACAGGACTGTCATCAGCATACAGACATCTGCATACATGGATATTACGAAGACATAAACCATTATTGTCCATCTTGGCATCACACATCCATAAATATATTAAACGGCCATGGTGACATTACACAACCCTGCCTGGCTCCTGCACCAATAGAAAACCATTTTAATAAAACACCATTCACTCGTACACAAGCTCTACTGCCAGCGTACACGGATTTCACACTATTAAGTAGATTCCCAGTAACACCATATTCATTCAATACATTCCACAGAAGTATCCTATTTACTCGGTCATATGCTTTCTCTAAATCTATGAAGGCAGTAAAACATTTCTTACAAACAGCCATATAATCTTCAATCATCACGTGTAATGCAAAAGTTTGGTTAGTGCAGCCTTTACCAGGCATGAAACTGCACTGAACATTCCACACTTTATCTGATGTAAGACCTTGTACCTTTTCAATAATGATCTTACCGAACACTTTCCATGGCACACTAAGTAAGCTAATACCATGATAGTTCTTGCAGTTAGTCTGACCACCTTTTCCCTTATACAAAGGAACAATGATAGCATCCTTCCAATCCCAAGGGACCATTATTAACTCCCAGCACCACTGGCAGATTTCAGTTAACCAGTCAATTACAGTCACCACCATATTTCAACATCTCAGCAGTTATGACATCAACTCCCAGAGCCCTACCATTCTGAAGATATTTTAGATCTTTACACACTTCTTCTCTTGAGATCCCTCCTGTGCTTTTACCTCTCACTGTGACAACATCTACTACTGACACAGAAACATCTTTGCTTTCTTGATCTAATAACTCACAGAAGTATTCACCCCATCTTTCACTTAACTCATTGGGCTCCCTTATCATTTCTCCATTCCTATTATTCACACAGCTTCCGACTTTGTTTCCCCTATTTTTGCTGAGTCTCGTGTACTTCCAGAAAGTCTTTTTTTATCTTTCCAAAAAGCCAATTCATGCATTTGCACCTTCTCCTTCCTATCTTTTGCCTTATTCTGGTGAACCAGCTTAGCTGCTTCACACTTCTTACAGTGATATTCATCCACAGAAACTCTACCTTGCAACATCCCCAAATAGGCTTCCTTCTTCCTCTTTAATGCCTCTTCAATCTCACTATTCCACCAAGCATCACCACTATCGTTACCCACCATAGGCGCCAACTTGAAAAATTATTGGGGGTTCCGGAAATGTTTTATGGAATTACCCATGCATTTTTCAAAGTATTTAAGTCTAATTTTAAATTTCATTCAGTCAGATTATCTGTCACAATAAGATGCCTTAAATGCTAAAATTAAGCAAATTATAGTTAAAGAATTGTTTTTCTCTAGATAATTATTTACTTCATTTATTTTGCTTCTGTAGGTGCGACATTATTGTATACAATACACAGATACTGTGTGCATTTCCATCTGAATTGTCTTATAAAAGTAACAAAAACATGTACCTAATATTTATTTTAAGTTTTTTTTAACCAATTTTAAAAATGCCAACAATTTTCTTCTTCAAATGATTTCTGAGTTAAAATAGGAGGTTAGAATGTAGAGGACATGGCATCAGCCGCACGCCCTGCGTTTTCCGTGGGCTCTATCTCGTGTCAGCTGTGTATGCTCAACTTGGGCTGCTTCTGTACTTTTCTATAGGGAAATGGTTGACTTTGAAGAGGTCGAAATATACATGCACATAACTGCAAAAAATTACAGAAATACTGTTTAGTATTTTCTAAAAAAATTAAACAAAATTATACTTCGTCGAGCGGAAGTGCATATTGCATATCAATCAATCACTGCCTTGCTAAAGCTGTGGGAGCCTTGTTGACCTTAAAAGGACTGCTGCAGAGAATAAGAAAGCTGCAATCAACATGTGCTCCAGCACAGGTCTTCAGTAAATGCCGTCACGTCACTGAACCCTCCATACCCAGAGGGCGCAAGAGATCAGATAATCAGATTTGGCTTCACCAGTGGCTGCTGATGCCGTCTTCTCTCTCTTCTAACCTCCTTGGTCCCCGACTGCCCGAAGATAGTGTGGGTCGACTGACTGTACAACATATTTCCGCCTTTATCATTATGATCTCGAATACGTTCTCATCTCCGAATGTAGAGCTAGACTTTTGTATTTTGTGGGAACCCAGACAAACCAAAGAATTTTCTTTTATGAAGGAGGCAGTTTTAAATGCTCTTAAACAACAGTACTAGAGGTATCGTCTGTCACGTTAAATTTGATGAGCACAAACAAACACTAATTCTTTTCTGAGGCACAATTAACAGCCTGAGGGGTACATTTCTATACACACTTTCTATATATATAGTAAACGGGGAATGAATAATAAAAAAGTTGAAGAATTCATAATGAAAAACAATATTTATGCACATATGCGTATGTGTATTTTCCACACGAAATACGAGCAAAAATATTAGGGGTTCAAGGAACCCACAACAAAATCATTGAGGGTTCAAAAAGTGTCTCGAACCCATGAAGTCTGCACCTATGTTACCTACTGTTGTGGTGCCAAAGACCTCTTCAGCACCAGTGACAACACAGTTCTTAAAACATCCTCACTTCTTTTCTACATCCCTCTCACATGACTTCAGCTCCTTCAGTCGTTCTCTGAGTAATTTAGAATACTAATGATCTTCAGGGAGCCTTCCACAGGGTTCATACACTTTTAGAGAAAATAAATTCCAGGACTTTTTCAGGAGTTTCCCAGGAGTCCATAAAAAAAATTCCACAAGCCCAAACTTTCGCTAGAATCACAGTGCTTTGTTGCCTATATTGTAAATTGCAATGAAGTTTACTACTTATTACTGTTTTTTCTTTTTTTTTTTTTCGTGTTCTGGGTTTATTGACATCCATATGCAACTCTAGGTGCTATACGCAGTCCCGCATCTCTAATTTAGGGCTACTTGTTGCAGAGAAGGGACAGAGACAGTGCCATCAGACAAATACACCACCCATACCTCATATGGGATTCGAAACCAGGACCACCTTGGGTGAATAGTCAGAGGAAGTACATCAGACCATTTGGCCACTGGGGCAGCACTACACATTTTGAATACATCGACTGAAAACAGAAAAGATATATACGTATTAGTAGAGATGGGACATTCTGATTTATTAAAACCTTAAACGTGCTTCCTTGCAATTCTGAAACAAACAAAATAAAATACATGCATGATACTGACAATTTTCTTCCATGTAACACAATATTTTTTTACAGTGCCTACATATCAGAGTGCAGGCACTGAGCTAAAGTGAAAGACCTCAAAGCATTCACAGAGCATGAATCATGTAAACCTCAATGACACTGTACATCACCAAGCTTCACAGAATTCAGTTGTTTTCTGCTTTTTATCCACTTTGATACAAACCTAAAAGGCAGGATATTCCATGATCTGGAATTCAAGAAACTTGATAGAAACAAGAACCCAAAAAGCTGTAATATGCAAACCCTTTGGGGAATCATAAAAAAAAATATTGTTTTTACTTGTGTAAAAATATTCTGTACTTTTTATTTACAATATGTAACATGCCTTCATTGGACAGCAAACAGTGAAATATTTATGTTTCTGTATGCCTACTTATACTTAGTATGAGGGCAAATATTTAAATGCATATTGCCCATGTACTTTACATTATCTACCTGGATTTATTATTTCTTTTTGATATTTCACTTTTGAAAAATGCGTACTGGTTAAAAATTTTAGGTAATTTAATACATGAAAATGTTTGACTTGGTAATTTCAATGTTATTCACTTTCAATAGCAGTTGTGTTTTCAAATGGTTAGTGTTCCTTTTCCTGCCACATTTATTCTCGGTCCATACGAACTTGGCAGACGGTAGAATTTAATTCTCCCACAATTAGGGGTGATAGCAGGTATGAAGGTGCCATTTTTGGTGAAACTCCCTTGAGTGACATTGGGATACAAGGTTTTAAATTGTCTAAAGGTACTGCTCTCTTTGGATTACTACAGTCCACCGCATGGTACAGTGAACAAAAGAATCCCCTCAGGGATTCAGGGAAAAGCAATTTGAAGCAGTAAGTATGCTTTTAATACAATCGGGACAAACTGGAAGGGGATGCTTGTTAATCCTCACCACCGCTTGGTTACAAACGAGAGACTGTTAATAATCTGTAGTTAGTTTTCTTTAGTATTCAACTAAATGCCAAATATTTTGACAGAATACTTTACTAGGTTAGAATACAGCAATTTGAAAAGTATTGTATGTTAAATAATAACATTTCAGTCAAAATCAAAGAATTGAAATTTTCTTAAATATCAGAATATTTAATATAGTGTTAAACATGTCAAGCAGTCCCTAGAAAAATCACAAGGCAACTTTCTTTAATGGCACACACACAATTATTTTTCCTCTCCTCCCTAAAGAGTTCTACAAGGTAAATAGCATCCAGTGTTAAAAAAATCTTTTAAATCGCACATGTAGAAGCGGAGATATTGAGAAAAACAGATTAAGCGTTTGTGCCCCCTAGTGGCAAAATTGTGCATTATTTTGAGAAGAAAATACACACACATACTGTAGTTTGCATAGTTAGTAGTATCTGACCAAAGAAAGAAGTTTTTCAATCGTGTTTTTAGTCCCACAGATATTGATTTAAACGGAAACGTGAACTTACATCTTCTGGTGGCAGACTTCTGCATTAAGAAAAATTTGAATTACATGAGAAACATTTCACAGCAGAAACGATCTCCAACTCAGAATTTTTTTTTTATCGGAATTTTAGAAGCAAAGATATTGACAAAAATAAGATATGCATCTACGCCGCTTGCCAGAAAAGCCATGCATTATTTTAAGAAGAAAGTATTCTCAAAAGATATTCCGGTGTAAGCGGTATCAGTCCACAGAAGATTTTTTTAATCGAGTTTTAAGGAGCTCAGGTTTGGCTGCAAATGTAAATACATCAGAAGCAGCAATTAACACTTATGGCCACTGGTGGCCAAACCATTCTTTACAAAATATTAAAAATTACATACAAAGAATTTTCCACCAGAAGCTGTATCCGGTGCAGAAAGAATTTTTCAAATCGGAGTTTTACAAACAGAGGTATCGGGGAAAACACAATTTACCTTTACGTCCCCTAGCGGAAAGTCTATGAATTACTTTAAATTTTTGAAATTATATGAAAAACGTTTCACAGTGGAAACTATCCAACAAAGAATGATTTTTCCAGCAGCAGAAATATCGACAAGATAAGCTTTATGGCTATGACTGTTGGTGGAGAAACCATGCATTATTTTAAGAAGAAAATATTTGGAAAAGGTTTACCAATGTGAGTGGTATTAGTACACGAACAAATTTTTTCAATCGATATTTTAGAATCTCAGATTTTGCTGCAAATGCAGCAGAAGCAGAAATTAACAATCCTGCCCCATAGCAGCTAAACCGTTTTTTACCAAAAATATCAATTCATTTCTGTGCAATTCTTTTCATATAACTACACTGGCATGCAAAAATTCTGCACGACGTTACGTTCGAAAAACCGAGACGGTTTTTCGAATGTAACGTCGTGCAGAAGTGCTCCACATTGACTCAAATCATACCATAAGATTCCAAGATGTAAGAATATGGGACAAGTGAGCAAAACCATCCAAACAAGGAATCCAAAAGATACAAAGGCACTTTATTGAAGAGGTAGCTTCGAGCACAACTGGAAAGAAGACAGAAACGTCCATGTGAAAGGCGGCTGCCAATAAAAATCCAGTCTTTAGTAGGGGATATAATCACCCCTGACTGCGTTGCAGGATTTACAATGTCTGTCCATGCTGAGGACGAGGTTGTCAAGGAGCTGTTGAGGCATCGCGGCCCATTCCTCTTGTAATGCCAATCGCAGCTGCGGAATCGTTGTTGGCGGCCGGTGACGTGCTGCCAAGCATCTCCCGAGAAGGTCCCACATGTGTTCGATTGGATTTAGGTCCGGGGACCTTGCGGGCCAATCCATGCGTTGAATATCTTCACTCTCCAACAGCTCTGCGACAGCCACTGTACGATGAGGTGTAGCATTGTCATCCATGAAGAGGAACTCAGGACCCACAGCACCTCTGAACAGATGCATGTGTGGCAGAAGAACCTCGGTACAATAGAGGACACCAGTGACTGAACCTCCTTGGAAGATGTGGAGGTCAGTACGGCTACCAAGCGTGATACCGCCCCAAACGAGAACTCCGCCACCTCCAAACCGGTCCCTTTCGATGATGTTGGAGGTGTGATTGCGTGTTCCTTGCTCTCTCCAGATGTGTATACGCCCAAAATCACTCGTCAGACTAAATCAGCTCTTATCCGTAAAGAGAACTCGGCCCATTGCTGATGTGTCCAGTTCTTGTGTTCCTGGCACCACAGAAACTGCCCTCTCTGATGAAGAGGCGTTAGTGGCACACACCATACTGGTCGTCATGCAAATAGTCCACCTTTGTGCAGCCTCCTGGCCATGGTAAAATGCGATAACTGACGTCCAGCTGTCTGTTGCATGTGACTTGTGATTTTTCCCGCTGTCTGCCATCTGTCTCTTCTCGCCTGTAGCACAATATACCGGTCGTCCACGGCCGTACTTGCTCATGGACGACCACTGCTAAACTCTCGGACAGCTGTTCCTCTCGTTTGAAATGCTCTCCAAGCTCATAAAACGATGCAGTGAGTGATCCCGAACTCCTTGGCCATACTAGTCACACTTAGACCTTCTTCCCAATGACACGACCTCGGGTAAAGTCATCCAGATGTCGTCTACTGCATTGCCTGTTGGCCATATCACACAGTGGCAGCAACTTGACATCGTTCAAACCGATGAACACCTTGCAATAGCTTTCACCGAATTGCTGAGCGTACACCGCCTGTGTGCTTTATACCCTTCCGACACTCCCCCTACGTCATGCTGCATATATGCGCATGCCCTACCTACCGAACCCTAGTCTATCTCCCGAGTGGTCTTTCGGTCCGTTCTCCCTGCTCGTTCCGCTGTTATGCTAATTTCTCCTCTTTGTCCTTCATTTTTGCACACCAGTGTATTATACAGGGTGTTCCACTTGCTACCGAACCCTACATTTCTTTAATAATATTAACACCAATGAAGATATTGCAACGAAATTTGAAGTGGACTTACCCCATTTCATGCAAAATGTGATAACATCACAACATGTGCTGGAAGTGGCCATCATTTGCGTCCATACAACATTGAACCTGGTGCTGTCTGCAAGCCAGCCAGAGTGCTCCTTAGTGGCAGACATATTCCTAAGTATGGCACCAATGAGGAGCAGTCCTGCCAGCCAGCTTGAAGTGCCTCTTCTCTCTTTTTTTTTTTTTTTTTTTATTGGAGGTTTAACGACCACCGTGAGCAACTCAATGGGCTATAAGCAGTCGCCTGTCTCTAATTTAGGGTCACGGGATCCAGGGAAGGGAGAGAGCCAGTGCCGTAAGACAAACACAACATCCATGCCTCACCGGGATTCGAACCCGGACCCCTTACGGACGAATGATCAGAGGCCAACGCTTTAGACCACTGCGCCACCGGGGCGGCAACGTGCCTTTCTGCTGCTTTGTTATGACATTTCGCTGAGCGTATCTACACAATACGGTTGTTGATAGTAAGTGCTCATGCTCGGAGCTGTATGTGTGGAAATGTATCGATATACTCTGAAAAAGCGAGTGTTTATTGTTCGCACTTATTGGAAAACAGAATCGATAGTCTTGTCAACAGCAATTGCTGGAGAGGTTTACAGGCAGACATCTGCTGAGCAAGTCCACCATTTGGGCATTGTCGAAGAAATTGGAAACCAAGGGAACTTTGTTAGAGGACCATGCAGGAGGTCGTCCACAAATGTCCTGGGAAATGATCCATAATGTAAAGGCCCGACTACTTGAGTCTCCCAGGAAGTCACTTCGCCAACTGTCACAGGAAACAGGGTTGTCCATGCACTTGTCAACGTGCTGGGGAAAAAGCGAAGCTTCATGCGTACCGTATCTCCATGGTCCACGAACTGAAAGAGCCTGACCACGTGAAACGAGTGACATGCTGTCGATGGTTTCAGACATTTCTTCAGGAAAATCCGGGCATTCTGGACTACACATGGTTCTCGGATGAGGCATGGTTTCACCCGTCCAGATACATCAATTCTCAAAATTCCCATATTTGGGCCAGTGAAAATCCCAATGCGATACATTAAGAATCCCTTCATTCACAGAAAATTGGTGTTTGGCGTGGGATAACCCGGCGCCGCATGATTGGTCCCATTTTCTTCGATACAACCATCACAACAGCTGCATATATGGAAATCTTCAACACCTTTGTAAATCAACTGAACGATGAACTTTCCATTGGATATTACCAGCATGATGGAGCGACATCACACACCAGTATGGCCGAAATTCAGTCCTTTTTCGGCGACCGCGTCATTTCGAAAGGTCTGTGGCCACCACGCTCACCCGATCTGACGCCTCCTGATTACTTTTTATGGGGATATCTAAAAGAGTTTACAAAATAAACCGCGAACCACAGATGCCTTGAAAGCAAACATCACCAAAGAAATTCAGGCAGTGACGGCAGACGTACTGGCAAGGACTTTCCATAATATGGTGTGCCAGGTTCAATGCTGTCTGGACGCAAATGGTGGCCACTTCCAGCACATGTTGTGATATCATCACATTACGCAACGAAATGAGGTAAGTACACTTCAAATTTCGTTGCTATGTCTTCATTGGTGTTAACATGGCTAATACTCTTTTTCAATGACAAAATTCCAGAACTTTTCCAGGACCTATGATTTAAACGCTCTTACTTAAAATATAGTGAAACTATAGGTCTGTTCAACCTGTAACATACAAGAAACAACTTCCTACATGCTTAGGCAAACAGAATGCAGAATGTTAAAAATATGTCCGCTGCAACTAATCAGAAACTTAGAACCAGAAATAAATACTGAAATACCAAAACTGTCACTGAAAATGTGACCAGGTTTAATATCTACTAAACTTTTAAATTCAGTATACTACACTGATTTTGAGAAAAATTTATTTATTTTTCTACTTTGGCTTTAGTTCAATTATTGAAGCAAATTACAGAACGAGAAAAAACATAAAACTCAAAAACACATAGGTATGTGGCATTATTCTTGAAATGCTTTCATATATCACACAATCAACACATAAAATACTATTTATATTTAATTATTTTGAAATAATGCTTACATTGGAAATTTAAGGTAAGGAAAGGTGAAATATTTGGAACTTTTTCAAAGGACCAAAGGGATTGTTATTTCTTAAACACATAATCATGGAAGCAAGTATTTGTGTTACATTTTATTTAGGGAAATAATCTTCAACATAAAATTGATGCTGCAGCTATGTTTTAAATTTGTACTCACCAGCAAACAAAGTACACACAAAAATTTCCAACATGAAGAGAATAATGGGAAAACCTTAAATCCAAGGGCTGTGTACAACTGCATTCATTAGTGATCAAGGTAATTTAACTGGGCATGATTAGAAAACTAATTATAGAAGATGCAAAGTGATTAGTTTGCTCAGAAAATACTAAGAAACAAGATTTAAGTTTCTGGTATTAGAAAGCAATCTGATTTTATGGCATTCATTAGCAAATTTCAATAAAGGTCAAAATAAACCACAAAAAAAAAATAAAAAAATATGTGTATATATATATATATATATATATATATATATATATATATATATATATCATCATCATTGTCAACCATTATCAACCCACTGCTGGACAAAGGTCTCCCCAAGTTTCCTCCACAACGGTCTGCCTTGTGCCAGTCTCCTCCATGTCACTCTCGCATACTTTCGAATTTCATCCACCCATCTCCCATGTGGTCTTCTTCTGGGTCTTTTCCTGTCCCTTGGAATCCAATCTAAAATTTTGGCTGTCCATCAATGGTCTGTCCTTCTGGCAGTATGTCCAGCCCATTGCCATTTCAGGGATTTAACTCTGATCATGATGTCTTCCACTCTTGTCATTTTTCGGATCCACGAGTTCCTCTTCTTATCTCTCCTGGTTACACCAAGCATGCACCTCTCCATGGCACTTTGAGTTGTCTGCAGCCTTTGTATGTCTCTTTTAGTTAAGATCCATCGTCTCTGCACCATACGTAAGCACTGGAAGGATGCATTGATCAAACACTTTTCTTTTAAGGACATAATGGCATATTGCTCTTGAAAATTATGCTGTTTCTTCCAAAAAGCTCTCCAAGCAAGTTTCGTACGCCGATTAATTTCTTCATCAATGAGACCCTCACTTGATATCTGCTGTCCAAGATAAACGTACGTATCTGTTATCTCCAGCTTTTCTCCATCAATAGATAAATCTTCATTTCTTGCAAAAGCATTGAACATCACTTTTGTCTTCTGAAAGTTCATTTTTAATCCCACTTCTTTACTCTTGTCAGCAAGTTCTTGGATCATACTCTGCAGCTCTGATGGGGCAGTTGCAAAAATGACTATGTCATCAGCAAAACAAAGGTGGGTTAGATAATCTCCATTAATCTTTATCCCTTTGTTTTCCCAGTTCAGTGATTGCAAGACATTTTCCAATGTGGCATTAAAGAGCTTCTGAGATATGGTGTCACCTTGTCTCACTCCTTTTCCAATTTTTATGTGTGTTGTATTTTCAAACAGCCGAATCTTTGCACTTGCATTTTCATAGATGTTATTAATAATATTAATGTATGCATCTTCAATACCGCAGGATTTCAGGGCCATTGTAACTGCTGATGGTTTCACCGGATCAAAGGCTTTTTCATAATCGATAAAAGCCATGCACAATGGAAGTTCATATTCCCTCGCTCTTTCAATTAGTTCTCTCAGTACGTGGATATGACCTACTGTACTGTAGCCACTCCTGAATCCAGCTTGTTCTCTTGGTTGAGCCATGTCCAGTGTTACCTTCAAGCGGTGTGAAAGAACTTTAGTGAAGATTTTATAAACCACTGATAGGAGGCTGATAGGTCTGTAGTTCCTGAGATCCTCAATGTCACCTTTTTTATGTAGCAGGATCATTGTAGCATTGTTCCAATCTTCAGGAATCTTTTCTTCATTAAGGAAATGAGTGAAAATTTGGGCGAGTACTGTTTCGATTTCTCCACTTGCTTCTTGTATGATATCTACAGTAATTCCATCTTCTCCTGGAGCTTTCCCTCGCTTCATGTTTTTGACTGCATGTGCAATTTCTGCTGGGAGGACTGGAAGAACTCTGGTACCTTTCATGATGTCTGGAGTACATGCATCATCCCTTTCATATAATTTGGAGTAGAAATCTTTCACTCTTGTCAAAATTTCGCCTCTATTTCTTGTTACAGAACCATCTTCTTTTCTCAGTGCCATAATCTGTTTTCTTCCCTTACTGAGATGTCCATTTGCTATCTTTAGGCTTTGGTTGTTTTCAATTGCTTTCCTCACTAGTTCACAGTTGAATTTCCTTACGTCTTCAGTGATACTTTTTCGTACTGTCTTGCATAGCTCTATATATATTCCACTTTGGAAGTCACATCATCTTTAGTTGTCCTCATCTCTCTTCTTTTTTGCATCAACATTTTGGTTTTTCTTGATAATTTGTTCACATGCAACTTGTTCTTAGACCCAGCTAATTTTGTTACTGTTTCCATAAGAGCTTTGGTTACTTTTCTGTTAACTTCAGAAATATCCACTTCTTTCGATGTTAGGTCTTCTAAAGCAGAGAATCTGTTCTTCAGTTCCAACTTGAAGGTTTTATGGTGTTTTTTAAGGTCGGTTATGTCAATACATTTTGTTTGTCTTATGAGCTTGCCTGGTTCGAGTTTAGTGTTGAGGTGCATCTTACATCTCACCAATCTATGGTCACTACCTGTGTTGAACTTGTTCAGCACACTGCAGTCTTCTATGACAATTTTTTTGTTACACATAATAAAATCAATTTCACTTGTCATCCCATTTGGATGTCTCCATGTCCATTTCCTGTGTGGCTTTTTCTTGAAAAAGGAGTTCAAGACGAAAAACCCTTCTGCCTCTGCAAACTCTATGAGAGTATTTCCACGCTGGTTTCTGTTGCCGTGACCGAATTTACCTACTGAAGTTTCATTCTGTTGCCGTTGCCCTATTTTTGCATTGAAATCTCCCATAATTATCTTCAAGCGCTGCTTACCTTTATTATTTAGATGACGAATTTCCTCATAAAATTCTTCAATTTCTTCTTCAGGATGACTTGTGGTGGGTGCATAAGGTTGAATAATCTGAGCCTGGTATCTTCTCGAGAGTTGGATAACGAGTCGTGCAGCTCTGTCAGAGGAACTTTCAACTTCTACAACTTTATCCTTCAGTTTCTTGTTTATTATAAATCCAACACCACTAGTTCTGCCAGTATCAGTCCCACGATAGTAGAAGAGATGTCCACTTTTCAGTTCAATGAGATCTTCTCCTTACCTCACTTAGTCCGACGATGTCCCACTTGATCCTTTGTAGTTCCTCTTCCAATTCAAGAAGCCTTGAATCAGAAGATAGGGAGCGTCCATTATACGTAGCCAAGGTCAGCATCAGATGGCAGCCTAGTCCGGTCCTTCGGGGATTCTTAGCAATCTCTGCCTTCATGTCGCACTGGCTGCTGCCTTGGCCAGGTACATTCCAGCTGCCGGAGACTGAGGGCCAAGATTTAAGTTGTGGAGTCATTTTGGAGGGGTTTGGCCATAACTCACCACGCTAGCCAAGCGGGTTGGTGAATGTGGGATAGCATTTCCTCTAATCCCGATGGTATAGTTATACCGCTATTGGCGGTCGTCAGAGCCCCTTTAGTGGGAACAGGATGCACCACGAGAAGGCGGGGTTAACATTTTTCAAGGAGAGGCTGTGATGTTATGCATCACCTGACCTTATATATATCATCATCATCGTCAACCATTATCAATCCACTGCTGAACGAAGGTCTCCCCAAGTTTCCTCCACAACGGTCTGTCTTGTGCCAGTCTCCTCCATGTCACTCCCGCATATTTACGAATTTCATCCACCCATCTCCCATGTGGTCCTTTTCTGGGTCTTTTCCTGTCCCTTGGAATCCAATCTAAAATTTCGGCTGTCCATCTATGGTCTGTCCTTCTGGCAGTATGTCCAGCCCATTGCCATTTCAGGGATTTAACTCTGATCATGATGTCTTCCACTCTCGTCATTTTTCGGATCCATGACTTCCTCTTCTTATCTCTCCTGGTTATACCAAGCATGCACCTCTCCATGCTTCTTTGAGTTGTCTGCAGCCTTTCTATGTCTCTTTTAGTTAAGGTCCACGTCTCTGCACCATACGTAAGCACTGGAAGGATGCATTGATCAAACACTTTTCTTTTAAGACATAATGGCATATTGCTCTTGAAAATTATGCTGTTTCTTCCAAAAGCTCTCCAGGCAAGTTTTGTACGCCGATTAATTTCTTCATCAATGTGACCCTCACTTGATATCTGCTGTCCAAGATAAACATACGTATCTGTTATCTCCAGTTTTTCTCCTTCAATCGATAAATCTTCATTTTTTGTAAAAGCATTGAACATCACTTTTGTCTTCTGAAAGTTCATTTTTAATCCCACTTCTTTACTCTTGTCAGCAAGTTCCTGGATCATACTCTGCAGCTCTGATGGGGTAGTTGCAAAAATGACTACGTCATCAGCAAAACGAAGGTGGGTTAGATAATCTCCATTAATCTTTATCCCTTTGTTTTCCCAGTTCAGTGATTGAAAGACATTTTCCAATATGGCATTAAAGAGCTTCGGAGATATGGTGTCACCTTGTCTCACTCCCTTTCCAATTTTTATGTGTGTTGTATTTTCAAACAGCGGAATCTTTGCACTTGCATTTTCATAGATGTTATTAATAATATTAATGTATGCATCTTCAATACCGCAGGATTTCAGAGCCGTGGTAACTGCTGATGGTTTCACCGAATCAAAGGCTTTTTCATAATCGATAAAAACCATGCACAATGGAAGTTCATATTCCCTCGCTCTTTCAATTAGTTCTCTCAGTATGTGGATATGATCTATTGTGCTGTAGCCACTCCTGAATCCAGCTTGTTCTCGCGGTTGAGCCATGTCCAGTGTTACCTTCAAGCGGTGTGAAAGAACTTTAGTGAAGATTTTATAAACCACTGATAGGAGGCTGATAGGTCTGTAGTTCCTGAGATCCTCAATGTCACCTTTTTTATGTAGCAGGATCATTGTAGCATTGTTCCAATCCTCAGGAATCTTCCCTTCATTAAGGCATCGAGTGAAAATTTGGGCGAGTATTGTTTCAATTTCTCCACTTGCTTCTTATATATATATCAGCTACTTACTTCCACCAGTGGCTAAAAAGTATGTTACGGAAATTAACAAATGGTGCAAAAAATGTTTCCCATAGGAGAAAAAAGGTATTAGAGACAAAAACATTTTCAAATCCAACAGTTTAAAGAAGAGATATAGAAGGAAACATATAATATAACTCTATGCCGTTTAGCGGAAGAATTTTGCATAATGAAAAAGTTTAAAACAGGCGAAAAGTATTTTTCATAGCAAAGCTATGCTAAGGAAAAAGAACTTTTCAAATGCGTCTCCTGGAAGAAAAAAAAAAAAAACGTTTTGACTTTTACGACCCCTAGGGGGAAGTTGTACATTATTTGAAGAGGATCTTATTGTAGCAAAAATCTTATTCACTCTCCATCTTTATTATAGTGAATGGCATACAGTAAAAATAGAAATTTCTCAATAGGGTTTTAAGAGGCAGAGATGCTGCAAACAGTACACAAACACCACCTAGTGGCAGAATTGTGAACCACAAAACTCCTCAAATACAAACCTAAAGTGTCCATAAGGTAAATGGTATCTGGTGTTAAAATAATTTTTTAAATCGGAAATTTAGAAGTACAGATATTGAAAAAAATAGATTAAACATTTGCACCCCTAGCGGCGAAATGGTGCATTATTTTGGAAAGAAAATGCACACAAGGAGTTTCCACATTTAGTAGTATCTGATCGAAAGAGAATATTTTTTCAATCAGGTTTTTAGTCTTGCAGATATCGCTGCAAACGGAAACATGAACTTACGCCCTCTAGTGGCACACTTGTGTGTAAAAAAATATATGAAATTATATGAGAATATGAGAAACATTTCATACTGAAAATGTTCTTCACCAAAAAAGAATTTTTCAAATCGGACTCCTAAAAACAGAGATATGGACAAAAATAAGATATACGTGTACGCCCCTGTTGGAAAAATTATGCACTGTTTTAAGCAGGAGGTATTCTCAAAAAGTTTTCTGAGGTGAGTGGTATGGGTCCATGGAAGAATTTTTTTCAATCAAGTTTCCAGCTCAGGTTTTGTTGCACATAGATCAGAAGCAAAAATAAACACTTACGTTCCCTGGTGGCCAAACTATTCTTTAGCAAAAATGAGAAATTATATGCAAAACATTTTTCCTCAAGAGCTGTAGCCAACGCAGGAAGAATTTTTCAAATCAGACTTTTAGAAGCGGGGATATTGGGAAAATCGCGATTTACTTTTACGCCCCCTAGCGGAAAATTTATGCATTATTTGAAAAAGGGACTGTAACTAAAATAGTCTTTAATATAAATGTCATCAAAAGAAAAAAAGAATTTTTCAACTGGACATTTAGAAGCAAATATATGAAAGAAAATGCATTTTAAATTTGATACAATCTCTATTTGCGCTCTCTAGTGGTGAAGTTGTGCATGAAAAAAAAAACCTGAATGCATGGGCCATCATTCTCACATTTTAAGCTCCCCAATACAAAAAGAATTTTACAAATCACATAATAGTTGCAGAGGTATGCTCTCCCCGGTCGGACAGACAATGTGATAACATAAGCACGAAGCAAAAGATGCTAATAATGCAGCTTCAGTCCTCCTAACAGACAAGAAAACCAACAGCCTCCCCCTCCTGCATTTTGCAGGGGGTGGGGACGGAAATTTGTCAGACATAAGTTATGTCAGTAGAAAAATCTTCAGCTACAAAACATAGTGCAAGGACAAAATGGCAGGAATTGAAAAATGCAGGACATGTAACAAAATTTTAGGACATTTCCAAGGCAAAATGGAATTTCAGGACATTTCTAGGACATGTACGAACCATGTGTTAATATTATTAAAGAAATGCCGAGTTCGGTAGCGAGTGGGATACCCTGTATATACTGAGGTCATCTTCATCATTTGTTTGTCAGAGCCTTGTGCAATGGAAGCAAGTTTGAAGATTCTGCAACTCAAATCTAAATAGGTACATTTTAAAAAACTTTCCTTTTTTGTCCCTTTACAGTTTATTTGGTAGTTATATATTGCATCTTCTGTAAGTTATGTATTATTATATCAAAACCTAAGTAACAGATTCAACAGTAGTGAACTATGTTTTTATTCATTCTTTGTACCCTAATACCATGTATAAAAGTATACAATTTGCAGCTGCTGTTATAATTTTTATTTTGAAGCAAAGGTAAATAAATATCATAGTGCTTCTGTTTGTGATCAACAAGTCATATGGAAAAACAACTGATCAAATCCAGAATGTTTTATGAACAGTCATACCTAAAACTCAGGAGAACAATGGATAGAAACAGTCAGAAGCTATTAAAAAAGACTTTGGGGGGAGAGGGATTAGTAGAGAATAAAAATATGTGTTGAAATTTTGAGCTGAATTCAACTTTTTCAAGTCACTTTTCTTATTACTTTTCAAGAAATGCAACTGTCATGTTAAACTTTTAAAGTGTCATACTCAGACATGTGATTGACTGACCAAAAAAAGTAGTGAAATGACACACACAAACTTTTTTCCTGCATTGGTGGTGCACCAGTGGCGACTCGTGGTGTAAAATGCTGGTGAGGCGAACGGTCTTGATGTAAATGTAAAACAGTAAAACATATGTTATTGAAAAATATATAAATTCGTATAACGTTATACGGATATATATATCAGTGGCGTAGCCTGGGGGGGCGTGGTTTGCAACCCCCTTAGTAGGCGAGATAGTTAGCTTTTTCTAAGTACGTTTTGTATGTAATTTCCCTACTTAAATTCATTGATTTTTACATAACTCTGAAAGCAATGTAATTTCTTGATAATAGAAGAGAAAGTAAAGCAAAGCGGCCAAAGAAGTTGCTTTATTAAATTTTTTATTAAAAACAACTATAATTTATTGCATTTTCTTCATTTTATTAGATTAGCTTCGTTTTGTATTCGTTTTGTATTAATGTTCAAGATGTGCATACGTACCAATAGAAAAATATTTGTCGAAGCACCCCCCCCACAAAAAATTGTTATATGTACTTATACACAGTTATACAGCAGAAATGCAGACCCCCCCCCTAAAAAAAAGTTTCACGTCAAAGGCAGTATCACCCATTGGATATCTTTCAAGTCCTCGGTTCGAGTCGGCTGAATCATTAAAATCCGCTGAGATTCTGAAGTCTCGTTAAGCCATTGGTCCCGGGTAGGTGTCTTGTTATAAACAGCTGTAATCCCCATCCTTTAGGGCTTCAGCCCATGCCATTTAGCCCTTATATACAAATATTATTCAACAGAAATGGAATAAAATTATAGAAATATATGGAACACTATATATATATATATATATATATATATATATATATATATATATATATATATATATATATATATATATATATAGGGATGTCAGGTCAGGTGATGCGTAACATCACAGCCTCTCCTTGACAAATGTCAACCCCGCCTTCTCGTGGTACATCCTGTTCCCACTAAAGGGGCTCTGACGACCGCCAATAGCGGTATAACTATACCATCGGGATTAGAGGAAATGCTATCCCACATTCACCAACCCGCTTGGCTAGCGTGGTGAGTTATGGCCAAACCCCTCCAAAATGACTCCACAACTTAAATCTTGGCCCTCAGTCTCCGGCAGCTGGAATGTACCTGGCCAAGGCAGCGGCCAGTGCTACATGAAGGCAGAGATTGCTAAGAATCCCCGGAGGACCGGACTAGGCTGCCATCTGATGCTGACCTTGGCTACGTATAATGGACGCTTCCTATCTTCTGATTCAAGGCTTCTTGAATTGGAAGAGAAACTACAAAGGATCAAGTGGGACATCGTCGGGCTAAGTGAGGTAAGGAGAAAAAGAGAAGATCTCATTGAACTGAAAAGTGGACATCTCTTCTACTATCGTGGGACTGATACTGGCAGAACTAGTGGTGTTGGATTTATAATGAACAAGAAACTGAAGGATAAAGTTGTAGAAGTTGAAAGTTCCTCTGACAGAGCTGCACGACTCGTTATCCAACTCTCGAGAAGATACCAGGCTCAGATTATTCAAACTTATGCACCCACCACAAGTCATCCTGAAGAAGAAATTGAAGAATTTTATGAGGAAATTCGTCATCTAAATAATAAAGGTAAGCAGCACTTGAAGATAATTATGGGAGATTTCAATGCAAAAATAGGGCAACAGCAACAGAATGAAACTTCAGTAGGAAAATTCGGTCATGGCAACAGAAACCAGCGTGGAAATACTCTCGTAGAGTTTGCAGAGGCAGAAGGGTTTTTCATCTTGAACTCCTTCTTCAAGAAAAAGCCACACAAGAAATGGACTTGGAGACATCCAAATAGGACGACAAGTGAAATTGATTTTATTATGTGTAACAAAAAATTCGTCATAGAAGACTGCAGTGTGCTAAACAAGTTCAACACAGGTAGTGACCATAGATTGGTGAGATGTAAGATGCACCTCAACACTAAACTTGAACGTGGCAAGCTCATAAGACAAAATGTATTGACATAACCAACCTTAAAAAACACCATAATACTTTCAAGTTGGAACTGAAGAACAGATTCTCTGCTTTAGAAGGCCTAACATCGGAAGAAGTGGATATTTCTGAAGTTAACAGAAAAGTAACCAAAGCTCTTATGGAAACAGCAACAAAATTAGCTGGGTCTAAGAACAAGTTGCATGTGAACAAATTATCAGGAAAAACCAAAATGTTGATGCAAAAAAGAAGAGAGATGAGGACAACTAAAGAAGATGTGACTTCCAAAGTGGAATATATAGAGCTATGCAAGACAGTACGAAAAATTATCCCTGAAATGGCAATGGGCCATATGTATCTGACAATTAAGTGCTGCTGTGGGCGAAACAGTGGGTAAACAAAGCTTGCGGGGCTTCTAGCTTGACTCTTTTCTGCAGACCGCTCAACTCTCCAGCCATAACGCTTGCACCATCATAACACTGGCCTACTAACACTGATTTAAAATCAAACTCCTCCAAAACCGATGCTAGCAGATCATACAGTGCCACAGCATTCCTGTCAGTGCAGATATCATAAAAACCAAGGAAGCGCTCACCTACTTTACAATTTGAGTCCAATATGTATCGGACAATTATTGAATACTGTGGTTTTTGAGTAATATCAGTTGTATCATCAACTTGCACTGAAAAAAATTCTGACTCATTAATTTCGCTTTTAACACATTTGTTTATATATTCATGAATACACTCCATTAAATCATTCTGTATTGTTTTAGATTGTCCAGAAAATAAGCTTTGTATTTCTTCAAAATATGCTTTTAATTCTGGGGTGCTCCTACAAAGTAACAAATGGAGCATCTCCTTGAAATTACTTTTATTTAATGAAGAAATAGATTCATCATGTCCTCGAAAAGGCAATTCTTGCTTGCTTAGAACGACAACTAAATCGATAATATGTTCCATAAAAAGCCTATTTAGTCTGACCTTTTCATTAAACTTGACTTTAGGAAGAGCAGCATTTTCTCTGAGCATATCAGAAGCAGTGTTTACGTTTTTTTTTTTTTTTCGTTCGTTTTAGACCTACGTGGTTAGTTATATGCTCTTTAGAGCTTTCGTGCAATTTTGCACTACGAGAAAAGTTTTTCAGATCAAAATAACCCGCTGTATTTCACACATTTTTCTTATTGCTCAAAAGTAAACATGGCCATCAAAAGAGAGTTTGCTTGTAATAGCTACCAGAAAGCCAGGGAAAAATCTCGTACCATGATTTATTGAAAGACCTAAAAAACGATTTACCGCACTTCTTGTCTTTAGATATTGAACTTACTATAGGTGTCAGTCTTCCAGATATGAGAACATCCCTTTTATCATAATCTTTTTAGTGTTTAAAAGGAATTTCTTCCAGAACACAAATCACGTCGTTTGTTGGGCCATTCATTTTGTTGCGTCCTTTGGGTCTTAGTTGTCAGGATGCCCAATTACTTCCGGACGGCGATTCGAATCACTGAATCCGGCAATACCTCGTTAGCCAATTAGCCGACACAGTACACTAATAAACCAATGGAGGCAGAGTATAACAATTAAAACAGGGATTTAATGGATACATGCACAAATTACACCAGATTCTTCATCTAATTACAAAGCTATAATTTTCGGCCAGCTTTGGCCCTCTTCGGTGTTTCAGAAAATATGTCCTAACGAAAAGTCTGTTCGTTCACAATGAGCCACAAAGAATACTGGTAAAAAGTACTTACATAGGTCCTTGAGTATCCACAGTATGACACCCAGAAAATAACACAAACACTCACTCACATTCACTAATATGTTGGCACTACGTGTAGCTCTTTTTCCTCGTTGGATGAGGCCGCGTTGCTTACGGTCTCTTAGTCAAAACGACATCATCCCTAGTCACTGAACGCACGTACTCAGACACACACACAAAAGTTCTCTCCCCGCTTTCTTTGTGAAGAGGCTCTGCAGGGGGGGGGGCTGCGCTCCTCTGCGAGTCCCGAGGTTGGCGTTTCTCTTCTCTCTCTCTGCATGAGTGAGGCGATATTCCGCAATTATTATTTCTTTGTCCGCATTTCACCTGAAATCGCTCCTTAGGACAGGTATCGAAAGTCCGGCGAGGATCAGAAAGTTTTTAGGTAAATCTGGTGGTTATTATTCATCAGCTTATGCTTTTCAGCTGGATTCCCTTCTTATGTTCAGAATTGCAAGAGCACGCAGACGGACGGCATTTTCTAGCACGAGGAAAAATCGAAGCCCAGCTCTCTCGGATATCAAACGGGATCTGTCTTCAACAACAATCTCCCCTCTCCAAGAAATTGGTAAGCGGTGAATTCCAACACTTGAAACTGCGACATTTTTATTATAAACCGCTCTTCAAGTCTAAGAGCTTCCATTGTTTCACGCGCGGAACAGACAAAAGCTTTAAACGCCTTTGCCGTCCAAACACTTTTGAGTCATGGGAAATAGCTTTTAAACTCTGACCCGTCCAATTTCCGTTTATGGGCTCTTTGTTCTCGTGGCAAACACCTGCGACTCGCCACTTGAATTCTAAGTGCTAGAAGATCTTTTCTCAATATACCGCCCCTTGCAAGTGTTTAAATTATAACTCTATGTTAATTAAAACCCCCAATCAAGTTTCAATTACCGTTAATTAACCACGCCTCTCGCCAATTAATTATGCGGGGGGGGGGGGACATCACAATATTTTCCAACCAAAATCAAAATATCCTGTTTAGTAACAATAACAAAATAAAAAAAAATAAAAACTCAACATTACTATGAACTAGCCAACACCCGCAGAAGAGAGGATTGAAAACACACTACAAAAAGTTAGACTCATATACACTCTGACGAATAGTTAAAACTACGTAGAAATCATCGTACTCCAAAGCGTATAAAGCGAACTACGTCATCGCCTGTAAAACCACTTTTTACCAAGTTCATCTGCTCATTTTCCTGCACCCATTGGATACACAATCCTTGGGTTCTCCAACAACAGTAGAGATGCGATTCGAGTTTAAACAAAGTGGAGGGCCGCCTCAGAAATTTCCTTTCTCTTACTAGAAGTCCGGCACCTCCTTGGGTAGACCTCGGACCGTGGGGGTGGGGGGTTCACTCTGTAGGGCTCTTCTCCGATCCCCAGTTCCCAAAACCGGCTTCTCATCGAGACGACTCAGCCGGTCGCCTCTAAGCGCTTAAAACATGCAGCTGCTTTGCAAAAATAATGATTCATTCCTCTTCTTGAAAGCCTTTTTTTAACCTAATTCATGAATCACAATGTTTCATTTATCCTGCAAAGTTCTTATATCTTTGTTACTGACAGAAGTTGTTTTTTTCCACTTCTCATTCTGCGGAATTTCAGGTGAGGCGGCGCCTCACTTGCCTCATCTGACGGGCCGCCACTGTGGTGCACAGGGATTGGGATAGCTTAATGTTTTTGAAAACTTGTTTCAGTACATAACTAAGCTAATGAATTACGAAAAAAGTCAAAATATGGAGGAATTTCTTTAATTGTAACAAGAAAAATACCCTTTTATAAACAGCAATTTTCAAAATTTACACTTGCCTCAGTTTTTATTTTGTGGGAAAGTCTTCACAAAAAAACAGATTTCACTGCTGCTGTGGGAAATATCATCTTCCAAAATGTTTTTTTTTTTTTTCTAGTGACGTATGTGCTTTTATAATGATCTCAACAGAGCATTTATTTTCTGTTTTTTTATTCTGACGAGGACTTGGAAGTTCACTACTTTTAAAAGTTATACAATGTTTTTTAAGTGAGGTAAGTGCTTCTACCTTGATGACTTTCTCACCATGGATTTTAGATTGCAGTTTATGTTTATGAGGAAAACAGGGCTTTCTAGAACTTGTTGCTGGACACTGTTCTGACGATTGAATATTATCAGCTACCTTTTTACGGTCATTTTTTGGAGTAGATTTGATATTCTGACCCAGAGATATGTCTGTTGGATCATGTATAGTGGCACACCCAGGATTTCTTTCTGGGGATGGCACAAAATATTGAAGATGCAAATAAAAATATTTCAAAGAAAACATTTCCCAAAATATTGGGAAGCAATAAAATTATCTTCACCGTATGCAATGAGTTTCCAATGATTCAAGAAATATAAATTTAAAAATAAGAAAAATGTTGTTTTACAATTTAAAGAAAAAGTTGAAAAGCTGAATTCAACTTCAGAAGCTAAGAAAAAACATAAAAATAAGTTAAAATCAATCTTATTAGAAAATGATTACCCTTCAAAAGAAATTCGTGAACTACTGGAAGAAAATCTTACTAGGAACAGAACTGGCACTACAGACAAAAATAAAAAGAAAATTGAATATTTATTCACAAGAAAAGTCACTTACCACAAGGGACTGTTTGAAAAACTGAAAAAAATCAGTACTAAATATAAAATTAGGTTAGCTCCAGGTTTGAATAACAAAATTAAAAAATACCTACCATCCCTAAAACAAAAAGAAGAAAATACTTGACTCCAGGAAGGAGTCATTTATAAAATAGAGTGTTCTTGTGGATTACCATATATAGGAGAAACAGGAAGAAGGTTAACCACCAGAATTAAAGAACACAAAGCAGCAATAAGGAACAGCTCAAATAAAACAGGATTAGACAGGCACATACAACAAACTGGCCACAAAACGGTCTGGGACTCCTTAAAAGTGATCAAACATCAATCCCATGCAATTATCAGGAAATTAGATGAATCCCTGGAAATTTACAAGACACAAGGTGGCAACATCAATGACCATGCTGGATGAAAAATCCACCAGGCTTGGTCGCCAGACCTGTGGAAGTAGAAGGAAGCAAGAACTCCTGATGAAGATCTAGTGTTTAGATCGAAAATTTGAGAGGTAATGTACCTTAAAAAAAAATTTATCCTCGATAATTCCCGTTAAATATTTATAATACTGAAAATAAGCATCCAATGGCAAAGAATGAAGGCCCAAGTGACACCTCATGGGTGCCCACATAGGAGCACAAGAGAGAGCATTTGCCCTCTCCTGGTAGTTGGACCACGCCCTCTACAGAGATTTTCATGGAAACACTAAGTTTCATTCCTGATTTTTCTGTAGAACTTCTGGATGCATGTGTATGCAGTAAAAATAGGAAAAATTTTAGGAATTCCCAGTAGAAAAAGCGAAATTTTTCGGTTGAAAGCAATAATGAAATCTCACATTGCATGTTGGAGAACAGTGTACATATGTACAGAACGGAAAGAAAAAAAACAACAACATAAGAAATGAAAAATATATCATCCTCTGCAGTGGCTATTCACTGCAGGACAGATATCTCTCGAAATTGTTGTGAAGTTACTTTTTTCTTCTTGATGATCAATTAAGTGATCTCTGGGGTTTTGTGACTCATACACAAGTGAGTAAAATTTATCAAAGAACAACCAAGAAATTTCCTTATTGTCCCAACATGCTATCTGATTTTACATATTCTCCATCTTTTTTACATGATAGTTTTTTTGTCCTCTGATTTTCAATTAAATTTGTGTGTTGAGAGTATAGTAAAAAGGTTAGATAACAAGAAAGCACAGTAGAAATTTGCATGCAGTTTTGTTTATGTTTTTCATAGTTACAAATTATGTTTGCTCCCTCCTGAAAACAAAGCTATGGGCACCTGTGCTACCCCCTTTGAGTGCGCCATTGATCATGTAGAATATCATCACGATGAAAATACTTTACAAATATCACGTTTCTTTACCTAATATTGCATTTTACAATTTGAATGGCACTATACGTTTTAATATCAGGGTTCCTACTCAGTTTTTCTCAAAATTTTCCAGGATGTGAAGGTTTTTGCAGGACAAATATGCAATATTACAACTTCAGCATATTCTGTCAATTTACAGGAATAAATGTTTGTGTGTGTCTGTGTAAAAAATTAACAATTGCTTAATTGTTAGAGTGTATGTGTGTGCAAAAAAAATAGCAATTGCTTAATTTTTAGAAGTACATTGTTGATAAGGGACTAAAATATACACTTGAATGGAAAAGTATTAACTATCACAGCCTTATGCACTTCAATGATATCTATGCTGTCATGTAATTCATGCAAAATTGTACATTAACAATTATAAAAGGCAACTTATCCCTATAGGGCTTCTTTCCTTTAATAACATTTCCTACACATACTTTCCGAAGCCATAGCTACATCTTGTGGGCTGGGGTTCTTCTTCTTCCTATGTGCCAGTGTATGCATGTCTGTATCGGTCAATGATATTGGCACTTTACTTGCTGGTCAACTGTTTACATTGATGTCGTTATTGCTATGCTCTTGAGAGAATGTTTATTCGAGAACACTTTCTTAAAAATAACTTCATAAAAAGAAAACTAACAATGAACACTCCATATATTCTTCAAAACCATAGAGATGCTCTTATACTCATGACAACCACTCTCACACTTTGTGACCTTTCACATATCTATTAAACCTAACAAACATTGAACTACACAATTTCAAAACTCTGAAACAAAACGTAATCTCACTATTAACGCAAAACACACACAAACTGTTAAAATTTTCTATTCCACAATAAATACACGAGATCACTCACTTGCTCTGTGGTGGCAGAGGAGATAGGATCACAGGAGCTTCCCAAGGATGATGGTCAAAGTGTGGCAGAAAGTGCTAGGAGCCAAGTGTGACAGGCATGTCAAGCAGGGAAGAGTGTGTGTTTTTTGAAAGATTTTGCATGTATTGTATTTGTGGCATGAAGATGTTAAGTAGAAGTCCATTGGTACCAGTGATATCATGAAACTGGGGGCAGGTTGCATTATATATATGTAAACAGAGATATTTATTATGGAATAGAAAATTTTAACAGTTTGTGTGTGTTTTGTGTTGATAGTAAGATTGTTTTGTTTCAGAGTTTTGAAATTGTGTAGTTAAATGTTTGTTAGGGTTGATAGGTATGTGAGAGTGGTTGTCATGAGTATAAGAAAATTTTTATGGTTTCAAAGAATATATGGAGTGTCGTTGTTAGTTTTTTTTTTCTTTTTTTATGAAGTTATTTTTAAGAAAGTGTTCTCGAATAAATGTTCTCTCAAGAGCAGGGCAATAATGATATCAATGTGAATAGTTGACCAACAAGTAAAGTGCCAATATCATTGACCGATACAGACATACATACACTGGCACACAGGAACAAGACCCCCAGCCCGTAAGATGTAATACGTGGCTTCAAAAAGTGTGTGTAGGAAATGTTATTAAAGGAAGAAAGCCCTATAGGGGTAAGTTGCCTTTTATAATTGTTAATGAATGAAAAAGGTTGACTCATAGTGTCTACCTTGAAGTTTACATGAATAGCTTGCCGAGTCAAGCTTAATTTTTTTTTTTTAACTTATTGGCATTTTTTACTAGGAGTGAAAATTTACTCTAACAAATTAAAATCAAACTACACTACTGTTTATAAATAAAATTAGTACCATGTTACTTCTGTAGAAAAAACAGCACTGTAACTGGTAAAGAAACACACAGCTTACTGCTTCACTGTGTTGTTTGTTTCCTGCAATGTTTTCACAAGTAATTTTGTTTACAGTTTTACACAGCAGTTTGTAATGAATGATTTACTTGTTGACCGAATATTCTCATTCAACATCAGCTTGTCCATGTAAACATGTCAAAATCATCTTCACTGTATACCAGAAGTAAATACAGTTTTCTTGGTTTGCTAAGAATTTTCCATAAAGAATATCCAAATACTCGATATTTCGATCAAATGAAATAAAATCTGTTTCCAATTATAAACCTACAATGAACCCTTTGTACTGCTTAAATGCAGTATCACACTGTTACTCTGTTTTTAGATTTTGTTTTAGCAGATTCTGCATCAATCTACTGAAAGCCTTAAAATATTCATTTTTGAATGCAACAATAAATTGTGGAATTAAGCACATAGTATATCTGACTATTGAATATTTAAAAAGTTTCTTCTCTTGAATCTTCTTTATGACAGCTTTTATGAAACTTGTGCATTGTCTGTTAAATTCAAAAAGCCCTTTTTTCACTTATTTGCTTCTTTTCTAAACACTGCTTTATCATTCTTCTAGCAGCAAATCTAATTTCTATTCCACTCACATACAAAAAAAAAATTGTTTTATCTTCAACATCAATTTCATAAAGGAGATATTTTTTTCTTTCCATCAGTGACATTTTTTACAATAAGAGACATTAATTCATACACAAAATCTCTTGTCTGTAGCTTGAAATGGAACCATTGGTGCCTCAGTTTGATAACACTTTAAATAAGACAATGAGTTTCCCAATAAAAGAAAAAAATTGCAACTTTGATATGAAAAGAATCACCATGTTTTTTCCACCATTGTAAAGTTTTGGTGGTAAAGAGCAGACTGCAGCTTATTTTTGTAACAGCAAATAAAATAGACCACATGTGGCAAAATTTTAATGACACTCTCTGTGACACATACATCTTCTACCCACCTTGTGGCACAGAACTTCAATGGAACAAATTTGAACCAGCTACAGTTACATAATCATTTCCCCTGGCAGGAGAATTCTTAAAAAATTGATAGAGGCTTTTCAGAAAGCTAGCTACATTCCAAGAAGTCTCATTTGCATCTTTCTTGAAAGCACTATGAAATGCATGTTAGCTGCAGCTTCCAATATTTATGACATCTGGGTACTAAATTTCTTCTTAGTGACAATCTTTCAGAACCTTTAGGTTCACATTGGGACCATCCATAACTATTTGAAAACGTTTCCCTTCGTTAAGTGTAGATATCTGATCTTCAATGCAGCTAGCAAGTCAATGGCTGTAGTGTGGCCAAGAAATGCAGAGCCAAAATAATGTGGAAGAACCTGTTGCTGATCTGAATCCCAAAGGTGAACCAATACATCCATTTGTTCAAAGTGAAGTGATTTGTTGAGGCATTCATCATAGCACACAGATCTGATGTGTGGATGTTGGTCACAAGTTTCTGGTTAAAATATTGAACAAGTCCAAAACACACCAGGTAAGCAGATTTATCTGCAGCATATGAACAGTTCTTGGCTATAGTACTATCTGGAAACGTGGTGGGAGAAAAGGCTTATTATTAACCATTGCATGAACTGAATGACATGTGCTTTGCATATTATTAACCATTGCATGAACTGAAAGACATGTGCTTTGCCACCATACTGAGTGTCCACAATATTTCAGCTTTTACCATTTGTACATTCAGAACATGTAGTGTGATAACATTCGGAGGAATTTGTTTAAAACATGGAGCCGGAGTTTCTTCAAAACATGAAGCCAGAGTTTCTTAAACACATGTAGCAGTACAATTTCCACTAGGTGCACTGACAGGGGTAGACTGTTTACTCATTAAACTGGAGATGTACTTTATACTACTTGAAGAAAGTATTATTTTCCTGTGCTTGACACCAACCATATGGCTCTTTACTGCAGCAATACCAGTACTGCTGATGTCAAAAGGTTTACAACATGCTTTGCAGAATGCTTTAGATGTATCTTCTTTGCGTTTCTCTAACCAAGAACTATATTTAAGATTCGATTTCCACTCGACTTTAAAGTTGTATTTCCTTACAGTTCCCATGTCTGTGTGTCACTTCTAGTCACAACTAAGAATGGGCGGGGGGGCAATAGTTACACGAGTGATGTGTATACAAAATAACTACACACGAAAGAAAAAATCATTTAAATTGCAACTGAAAATCAGAAAGAATTATTGGAAAGAGCACAATGAATGCATTAGAAAATTCAATAATGACAACTTTATTGGCATGTATTTTTAATTAACAATAAAATAAAAATCATTTACTCATGTAAATATCAAATATTCCATTCCATCACCAGTCAAGTTTTTACAATGAAGTAATTAAAATATATTTTCACAATTATTTTTAAAACTCTACAATTATTTAGTATACACATGGCTTTGTTGGTTAGTCACCTCAACTGAGCACTACTTATACTATGCTGAGGGCTAAATGACCCCAAGAGGTAGGCTTATGCATAAAAAGAAGGCTTTACCCAGGAACAAATAGCATAACGCGACTTCCGAATCTCGGCAGATCTTTTGTGATGCAGCAATGGTGATTTCAACCATTTATAACAGTACTGGTTTACTATTGGTCCAGAACACACTAAAATTTCTGAATAAATTTATGCATGACTGAGTTCAGAAGAACAGATCCTGCTCTAATGTCTTGATTTTTGGCACCTTTTCAAAAAAATTCACTTGGGTTTGTCTAAAGGACATTCTTAACATGCATATTAGAATTTCATTGAAATCAAAGCATATGAGAGTTATCATGTGAACACAGATTTTAACTCTTGTGAAAGCCATAAGGGTACAAAGTGTTAAAAAGAGGAAAATATTCATGAAGCAACACAAAATAAATTAATTTCTTATACTCAGCGGTGATTGCACAGTCAAGTAAAAATACCTAAAAATAGGGCAACATATAAAAAAAAAGGTGCATATTGTGAATGCTGAGGGTGCTTTGGGTATTAACTTATTATTTTGAAGTACATGTGTTGGTGAACTGTTTACTTTGAAGTACATCTTGGCACTTTGTCAGTGATTTTAGTCACAAATGCAAAACATTGGTGATGTCCGGCAGGGAGATTACTAAAAATATTGGCTTTTTTTTTTTTCTTTTTTTTTTTTTCTCCATAAAGAAAAAAAAAAAAGAAAAAAAAAAGAAAACATTAGGAATTCCCCATATAACCCAGACCACTAACCCCTGGTACTGGTTTATCCTGGAAAAATTATAAATTCCTTTACTTTAGAAGTTTGAGAATATTTTAGAAAAATATAAAAATACACACGCTTTTCATTTTCTGGAATGCACAGAAATTCTGGGTTTAGTAGGGGAAAACAACACGGAATTCTGGCTAAAAAACAGCGTGCTCATGTGATTTAGTTATTCAAATCTACAGCACACACACACATTCCTGGGGAAGTATGACAATACCACTTCAGAGAAACAAAGCTGGCTGATACTAGTTATGAAAAAGTCAAATCTACAGCACACACACACATTCCTGGGGAAGTATGACAATTCCACTTCAGAGAAACAAAGCTGGCTGATACTAGTTATGAAAAAGTCAAATCTACAGCACACACACACATTCCTGGGGAAGTATGACAATTCCACTTCAGAGAAACAAAGCTGGCTGATACTAGTTTTGAAAAAATCAAATCTACAGCACACACACACACATTCCTGGGGAAGTATGACAATTCCACTTCAGAGAAACAAAGCTGGCTGATACTAGTTATGAAAAAGTCAAATCTACAGCACACATACACACACACATTCCTGGGGAAGTATGACAATTCCACTTCAGAGAAACAAAGCTGGCTGATGCTAGTTATGAAAATGTCAAATCTACAGCACACACACACATTCCAGGGGAAGTATGACAATTCCACTTCAGATAAACAAAGCTGGCTGATACTAGTTTTGAAAAAGTCAAATCTACAGCACACACACACACACACATTCCTGGGGAAGTAAGTTTGACAATTCCACTTCAGAGAAACAAAGCTGGCTGATACTAGTTATGAAAAAGTCATATCTACAGCCAGGGCGCGATTTCACCGATTAGCAACTAGCAAATAGCTAGTGAAAAATCAAATTTGCTAGTGAAAAAAAATCGCAGCAGCAAATATTGCTAGTAAGGTAATTTCTTTATTTAAAGTAACCAAAAATCATTATTAATCCACGAAGTTTACATAACAGTTTCTATTATCACTTGTTAAAACAGCGACGATCTGCGATTCTCTTTCGCCAATTTCCTTTCGACACTTAATAGCCATCCTCCCCATATCTTTCAACCCTTCCAAACTGTCGTAGAAGTTCATTGAAACTCCTCTCCATCGTGCCCTCATTGGTCTATTACAGAAACTGAACGTGACGTCGGCAATGGTTGCTGTGGGATGGATCGGTTGTTTGACCACCTGCTCTGCCCCACGAACTTCTTTTGCCCCACGAACTTTGTCCTCAACCCCTTCTTTTGCCCCACGAACTTTGTCCTCAACTCCTGTCGTACCCTAAGCCAAGCAATCGCCTTTATTGCGTGGCATAGATAGACGCTTTTTTACGAAATGTGTTCGTGGAGAGGGTAAACGATTACGGAAGAAACTTTTGCTTCGTCTGACTTCTGGTTTTGGAAATTTTCCTTGTATTTTCAAGCTGAAATACAAATATTTATCCAGTAAAATGTTAATGAGCAATAATACTTGACAAAGGCAACATCGTGAGAAAAAAAAATTATGATTACGGAAAAAATCCGAATTCCGTCGACCTTTCGTTTTCTAGTTTTGTAAAGACGGAATTCCTTGAATTCGCGGAAGAATCTCGTGCCTGAAGATTACAGAAAAATTTTGCAGCAGCCAACTTCCGTTTTTGCAAATTGTTCTCCACAGTTTCAAGCTAAAATGCAAACATTTATGCAATAAAATGATATTTAACAAGAAAAGCAGACACAAAGACAACATTGAGAGAACAATTTGCGATTACGGCAAAATTTTCTTACTCCGTTTCACTACTGTGTTCGAAAGTTTTGAAGCACGAAATTTCGTCTCCAGATGGAAGACTACCCCCCCCCCCTCTCCCAAATATCGATCTTCAGAATGATCTAACTGATGACAAAAAAAACAAACAAAAAATAAAGCGGGATTCTGCGAATCCCTGTAAGAATCTCGTGTATATCATAAAAATAATAGCAAAAGAAAAATTTGAAACAAAATGAAAATTTGTAGAATCCGTAGTTTTGATAGTGAGTTCCGTAGTCAGACAATTAATTCCGTAGAAACTACGGCATTGTGTGGTAGTTGGCAGATATGAAGTGTGTAGAAGTTTACTAGAAATTTGTGCGATACTTCCACTTAGTACTGCATGTTGTGAGGTGGGATTCAGTTTTTTAAAAAGAATACAAGGGGATTAGAGGAACAATTTGTCTGTTGAAACTTTAAATGCTCTGATGACAATTGAAATACTGTAGAAGGGCCACAAGAAGAGATTTTTAATCCACGGTCAGCAGTTATAAAGTGGTTAGATGACAAAGTCAGACACCCTGAGCGTAAACCATATGGGAAGAAATCTGAATTAGAATGTCACTGAAATATACTCATGTGGTATGAGAATTTGTTAGAAATTAATAATAAAGATAGTCACTAAACTTATCTAAGATTCTATTCATTATTCAAAAAGGTAAGTCAAAATATTTATACACATATTTAAATTTCTGTGTAACTTTATTAGAAAATAAGTTACAACGTGATTTAGTTTTACTTGCTAGTCATGCAAATGTTTTGCTAGCAAACTATTTGGTCACTAGCAAAATTTGCTAGTGAGCAAAAAAGATGAAATCTTGCCCTGTCTACAGCACACACACACACACACACACACACACACACACACACACACACACACACACACACACACACACACATTCCTGGGGAAGTATGACAATTCCACTTCAGAAAAACAAAGCTGGCTGATGCTAGTTATGAAAATGTCAAATGTACACACACACATTCCAGGGGTACACAAGTATGACAATTCCACTTCAGATAAACAAAGCTGGCTGATACTAGTTATGAAAAAGTCCTTAACGAGATAAAGAAAACACTGAACACAGTGCAAGAAATTTGGGTTCTGTAATTTGAAAAAAGGCATATATGTATAAGTGATATCTGTAATCAAATTCTAAGCTAAGAAAAGATCTAAAATAATAAATAAATACTGAGGCATACTGTACTTTTTCAGCACAAGGTTTCTTTTCAATAATAGCGACAAAATCCTAAAATCTATTTCACTTTAGCATCAATGAATACACATGTACTTTAATTTCATATTGTTAAAATATATAGACAAAATCATGCATAAAGAAAAAATACAAACTTTTTAACAACTACTGCACTGTTTCTGTGCTTGCTTCTGCTTCTTCATCAGTCCACTCACACACAGAACCAGCACATGTAGAGACCATTGCTTTTTAACATTATTCACTCCAACAAAAATGGCTCAGCACCAGTGTCTTGTGTGTATAGAGATGCCTAAAATGGTACAGTACTACCAAAGGTGTATCATATTCAACAAAACAAGCACTGACATCACTCAGTGATACTGTAGTTAACAAATAACTGCTGCAACTCAGAGCAGCATGCAGAAGGTCCATGCAATCAGTAAAGGAAATGGAAAAGTAATTGTAAGGAAACTCACAGCACAGATTGATATAAAATGCCATATATCATATAATAGGAGATAACTACTTTAGGACATCAAAAAGTTTGTGTTCCATGTATTTTTTACCTGCCTTAAACACACAAGGACATGCACAGATGCGCTATCCCAGCTGCTTTAACATCTGGAAAAGATGAGTTCCTGTCAAGCATTATGATGAAAGATGATTAATACTTCCATCATTTGGACATAACAGCCAAAAGACAGCATGGAATTGGCATCCCATGACTCCCACAAAGAAGACAAGAAAGGTTTCTTTAGCTAGCAAAATTATGAACTCTCTTTTGGGATGCTGAGGGATGGTATTGGTTGATTTTCTTGCAAAAGAGGCTTACTGCAATTAGATGGCTTAAACTTTGCTATGCACTTTGTGACAAGTGTCCAATGAAAACACTTATCTTGCAGTATATGACAAGGCTTCACTTCATTCCAAAAGTTTTGACATAACTGTGGGAAATGGCTGAGCAGAACTGTCTATACTTCTTATGGTGGAGAATAGGGCCCTCTTCATGTCCTTAAGAAGCCAAGTTGAAGAAAAGGTGGAACAGCACCACCTGAATGATGAGGTAGTCCATGAAATTATTCATAACTGGTTGTGACGATCTGGAATGGACGTCTACTACAAATGGATTTTTAAGTTCATAAATCTTCTAGAAAAGTAATGAAATATGTTTATGTATCTATGACAGTTTTACTATAAATACACTTTTCCCTTACTGCAAATGTAAACATTCCTTCGGGTGTGAACATCATATTATATGATCCAGTTCTACTTGATATAAAATACTTTCCTTTCAGTCTCTTTTTCCACAGTCATTTGAAAAAGAAACTGCAGCTATACAAAATATGTAATGAAATTTCCATCACTACTTAGATAAAAAATTAAATGAAATTTTCCATTGCAAATTAAGTCATTCTAATACTTCTAAGGCAAAAAGAATTAAAATCCACAGTTTACAAGTAAAATGCATATATTGTTACATAATAGAATGATTCTGCAAGAAATAAAAAGAAAAGCTTACCTGCAGGAGGTACAACTTGATCCAAAAGCTTTGGATTTGTTCTCTTCCATATCTTCTTTATAATTGCACGCAATTCTTCGTTAGCCTCATCAATATTACCTTCACCAGGGAAAACAAATTCACAGTCTTACTTTCTTTACAACCAAAATTCTAATCAACAGACAATGCAATATGTTTTAAATAATTTATACAACATTCAGACAAATGCTTACAAAATCTGAAGACATATGTACAATCATTTTCTGAGATCAAACAGTTTGTCAAGTTCTTCCTAATGGCTCCACAGCAGACTTTCTAATATCATCTACACATCCCTCACATGGCCATTTTTCCAAGAAATGGGCATGTGTAATACTAAGAGAAATTGGATGGTATATTGTAAAAACTTGAAAAAAAAACAACAACAAAAAAACTGTTAAGATGAAGAGTTGTGGGAAAGCTGTGAAGCTGTGGAAATTTTTTATTCAGCAATGGATTGAGAATGCAAAATGCATACCAGACCAAAAAGCATTGGCCAGAGAAATAATTCTAGGTGGCAGATTAAGCAGCATTTATCATTATCATACAGAGAAGGGTAGAAAGTGTGAACCAGTGTGGCATTAGACTTGATGACAAAATGGCTTTCAAATTAGATAGGAAACTGTACATAAGTTAATTTTTTTTAACCTTTTCCAAAATGGATAACATGGCTTTAAAATTATTATATTTGCACTTTTAAGGTATTAACCTCCTGCAAAGTGTGCATAGTTTACGTGCAATTCATAAATGAAAAACTATTAGAAAGTACCAATCACTCACCCTAAAGATCATGGTAACCTCCATTACAACACACTTCCAACACGTCAATCATTTTTCATGGCTTTAAAAGTTGTAGCAGTCTGTGGACTAGTAGAAGGCTCAATTTCAGAACAGATGGATTGCTTTTAATGAGATTTAGCATCCCTTCATTTTGCTGATGATATAGTCACTTTTGCAAGTTCCCGTTCAGAGTTGCAAGTATGACTCAAAAACTTCCTAACAAGAGTAGAGAAGTAGAATTAAAAATTAAAGATGAACTTACTGAAAACAAAATCGATGTGCAATGCTTTTACAAAAACAGAAGATTTAGAGGTTGAGGGTGAGGGGTGTTAGAAGTAACAGATGCTTACAATCTACCTTTAACAACTGGTATCAAGCAAGGGATACTTTGAAGACGAAACTAATAGGCATATAAAACTTGAGTGCATTAGAAAAAAACATCAGAATTTTCAAGGGCAATTTATCATTATGGCTTAAAAGAAAAGGGTTTAATCAATGCACACTTCCAGTTCTTACTGATGGATCAGGGATTTGAACATTAACTAAAAAACATACAAAGGCTGTGAACAACTGAAAGAAGCATGGAGAGATGCAGGCTTGGTGTAACCAAGAAAGACATGAATAGAAACTCTTGGATCAGAACAATGACAAGAGTGGGTGACATCATGATCAAAGAAAAGACCCAAGTGACAATGGGCTGGACATATTGCTGGAAGAACTGATCACTGTTGAACAACTGAAGTATTAGAGTGGATACTTAGGGACAGGAAAAGATCCAGAAGAAGATTACATGAAATTTGAAACCATGCTGGAGTGACTTGCTCAAAATGGTTGTGGAAGAAACTTGAGACTTTCAACCAGTGTTGGATAATGTTTGATGATGATGATACACTGAAAGTACAATTTGTTGTACACATCCACCCTACAAAGTGTCGGAAACATTTGGGTGGTATAGAGCCCATAGTTAGGGCAGTAATTTTAGCGCGGAAAAAAAAGGCAAAATTCGTGGGGCAGTGGCGGGGTAAATTATGAAATTTCGCGAATAGTTTGTGGCTGATGATATACACTAACATTTCCAAAAACAAAAAAAAAGTCTAACAAGTTACGAAGCAGTAATACAAATGATTATTACATAACTAAATAAGCATTATAATATTATAAGTTTTTAAAATTGATACTTACATTTATAAACCATTCAAATTCTGGTAATGTTATCAATGCCGTTACACGAGATCAAGATTTCCATTTAAGTGGACAGCATTTTGATACATTATATTGTACATACACAGATTTTCTTCTTTAATCCTGTGTCTGTTGTCCCGTAACACTTTTTAAATTTAGAAAAGGATCGTTCAGCATTGACACCATTTGTGGGTACTGACAAACAACAGATGGTTACCCTATGTAGCTCAGGAAAACGACCTTTTTTCGTATTCCAGAAGTCTAGCAAAACTTCGCTGACATGAAATTCTTTTACACTCGCTCTATATGAACGAAACTCACATTTTAGTTGGTCCTCCTCTTCGAACATAGGAATGTGGCTGAAAACAAACAAATCTTCTTCGTCATCTAAAATGTCCAATTACTTAAATTGATCGGGATCAAACACCGTACATGTTTTGAAGAAATTTGCGGCTGGCTGACAAAATCGATACTTTTTATCTTAAAAAAAATAATGCTTAATTTTTTCATAACAAGTGGATAGAGCTGTTTTCGCAGCGATATGATCGCAGTCTTGACTATTGCTAAGAAGATTGCTGGCGATGTCCGGCAATTCATTATATATTTTGTGCATGGAATTCGCTGTTTTTCAAATAAAGTAAGCTGTCTGGAAACATACGGTGCATTGAACCTCAACCTGTTTCAGATTTTCTTTTAAATCCTTATCTTGACAATATCCAGTAATTTTATCCCCAATACAATGCTACTGTTGTCTTCTTTTTTTCTTTCAAAAAACTCTGCATAGTCTTCTAAATGTTTGCAGTGAAAAGCATGGCCTCAAACCAACTGTTCCACCTAGTCTGCAGAAGTACTGGTGGTAAGAAAGGTATTTTGTCCTCTTCTTTTACGGGAGGGTTTTATTCTGCCGAATTTCACCCCAAAGTTTAAAAGATGCGCATTGCAAGTGATGTGAACACCATCCAAAAAACTACTTTCAGGCTTTTCCCCCACGCTTTGGACATGTAAGATGCATTGTCTGTCACAAAAGCGGTTCTATTAGCAAAAGGTATTTCATACTTATTAACGCACTGAAGTATTACCTTCGCATAAATTCTAACGAAGGCAGTATTAAAATTATTTAATTAGGAAAAATACAGTAATCAAAAAATTATAACAGAAATTAGGCAAAAACAGATAAAAAAATCTGAAATTCGCGGATATATTTGATATTCGCGAAATTACAGAAAACCCCTAAAATTCGCGAAATTGTTTCGCCGCGACAGAATTATTGCCCTATATATAGCTGCAAGATAGCTATCTGAAAAACTCCAAGAGCTGCCAGTGATGGGTCCAAATGCATCACACCATTTTGTCTTGTGAATACTCAATTGGGCACAAAAAACAGAGACAGCTAGGTAGCCACTGGAGGGTTGTGTGCTTACTGGAATGATCCTCCAACCAGTCCATCACTAAATGGGGATGGTGGTGTGGGACATTCTCTTGTTGAAAGAAGGCATCAAGTTGTGGAAAATGGATGGCCATGAATGGGTGCAGGTGGTAGACAAGTACACCAACACTGCCTTTTGTGGTAATGGTGGCCTCAATAGGTATATACTTCTAAGGTGTGTGACCCTTGCAAACACACCCCAAAACATTATACTGCCTTCTTCATTCTGTAACACCCTGACTTGACAGTTGGGTCTATGTCACATGTGCACCTTCCTGTCAGTGTGTTGTACAATAGTTGGAAATTTGATTTGTTGGACGAAGCTACCGATTTTTTCTTCGATGCACTTTGCGGAGTAATATTTTAATTATTATCCCAAAAGTGTAAAATAATGGGCAGATTGACAATTATTTTTAAAAAGTTCTAATTTGGATATCTGCTAGGTTAAAAAGCAGAAAAATAGTTTATATCTTCTCTTGAAATATAAAAATTTGGGAACACATACGAGTGATATGATATAATGATTTTTCCATCTGCATGATGCTATAGTTGTTTCAATTTTGCATTCGGCGGAATACATGGGATTTCCTTCCCCCTCGGCAGGCAGAGATCAGATCACACAACCCCTGCTGAAGGGGTAATGATTTACGACTTGGGGTCGGCTGGCAAGGAAAGAGCAATTTAGCCTGGGGCTGTCCTGTAGTTTTTTTCACTCAATTGGAGAAACAGTGCTGTTTCTTGGCAGACTTTAGTTGATACAAAAACATTTCTCTCTGTTTATTCTCCGTCGTGAGCAAGGACACGTCAAGCGGGGATTCAACGGGTGCAAATCACCCGGGCGGCAAAAAAAGTCGCAGTCAAATCTTATGGTTGATAAATTAATATCGGTGACATGGGAGAAGGAAAACGTTTTACTGTGAGAAATCGTAATGCCACATTGCAAGTTTATTTTTTTAGTAAAAATAATTTGTTATATAAGTGAATAGAAAACACGACTTGGAATCAGAGAACAATTTTTATATTTTTTTCAGTAACAGATACCGCGAGCAAAGGACTAAATTCTTTTTCTAAATTTTTTTTCTAACTTTAAAGATTTCAGCATTCATGATATGTGTGCCCAGCGCTATGACAATGGGGCCAATATGAAGAAAAAACACATTGGACTTCAAAAAACATCATTTTTCGACTTAAAACCCTTATGCATTTTATGTACTTTGAGCAGCTCATACTTTAAATCTGGCCGTAAATAACGACAAAAATTTTTTTCTAGAAATTGTTAATATTTTCAGCATTATACTTTTTTACTGAATTACCTTACCGTTGGCAAATTATAAAGAAACAGTCCCCAGCATTGACTGCAAAACCGTGCTGCGAAACAAGGTGAGAAAATAGGATCGATGCAATAAGGGTAACGAGGACTTGAGTACGGTTTGGATGTAATCCACAATACATTATATTAGCACTTTAACCAATCTTTTTAGAGACAGTGATACATGAAATTTTACCAATCTTTTTTAGAAGAAAAAAATAAATAAACACACACACACACACACACACACACACAAAATGTGCAAGTTTATTTCTTTCAGAAAGACACTCTTTTTGTTTTTTGTTTTTTTGTTTAGAAAAACAGATTAAGCATTTTTGATTAAGCTCTTTCTTAAAAAAATAATGTTTGTAGCAAATTAATGCCAAAATCTTTTGTAGTTATACCAACCATAATAGAAATGTTAAAACAAGTAAATGGCTGTTTAAAAGAATGTAGAACACATGGAGATTTTAAAGCCATGTAAGCTGAAGGTAAAACAATTGATGAGAAAACAGAATTTCCAACTGTTGAACTGGTTTAGACCCCATAAGAAAAACAAGAAAGAAGACACCGAATTTTCGGATATAATAAGCACATCTTTTGAATCCATTCTGATTGAATTAAATTTATCAAAGCTATTCAAAGTCAACAGAACCAGTTTGGAAAACAATCAACCGGTTCCAACAACTGATAAAACATCCAGAAATAGAAACATCTACTTAGTTCCACCAGCGGCTAAAAAGCATGTAATGAAAACTAACAAATGGCAAACAAAAAGTTTCTCATAGTACAAGAAAGGTACCAGAGACAAAGATATTTTCAAATCGAACAGTTAAAAGGAGAAATATAGAAGGAAATTCTCCGATCTGAAAATCTCCCGATCGGACCAGAAATTCTTTATACGAGGGTTATACCGAAAGTAAGGCAAAAGTGGGCATAACTTTTTTATTACCTGACAGAGGTCATTCAAATTGCACATGCTGGTGGAGTAACTCTTCCTCTACAACAACCCTTCTTATTTATTACAAGTAAACAATGGATTCCAAGCAGAAGCAACATGCCGTCATTGAGTTCTTGATGAAGGAAGGGTACAGGCTGTTCGACATCCACAGAAGGCTACAGAATGTTTACGGAGATGACACCATTGACAAGAGCAATGTGCACAGATGGATGAAGTAGTTTAAAGATGGGGAAACCAGCATTGAAGACAAACCACGCAGTGGGAGACCATCATCTGTGACCACTGACACGAATTGTCAACAAGTGTATGAACTGATTCACGCAGAGAGATGAGTCACAACCATGAGCTTGTTGCACAACTGGGCTGTGGTCACAATGCCATACAGAAGGTGGTGGAAGACTTAGGGTATCGGAAAGTGTGTGCAAAGTGGTCACCTTGGCAGTTGACACCTGATTTGAAGGAGAGAAGAGTGGAAGTCTGCTCTGATCTATTGGAAGCATTTGAAGCTAATGAAGACATGTTTTTTTCTGTTCTGGTGACAAGGGATGAAACGTGGGCATATATTTACAATCCGGAAGCGAAGAATCAATTCATGAAATGGCGTACCTGCCCAGGATCAAACCTGAGGTTCCTCCATGGCAGTCACGAAGTTGACCACTAGGCCATCCACGGCCCAAAATGTGAAACAGGAACGACTTTCAGATATAAGTATCGTTAGTAGGGCCGTAGCTACAGGGAGGGTGGTTGCCCTCCCAGAATGGTCATTCCAGGGGTGTAGATTCATACTCTGGGGGATGTAAAAAAAATAGAAATTGTAACTAAAAAAAGGAAGTTACATCTTTCACTATTTTCTTTATAAAGACTTTTGTTAGTCTCATACAATATTTCATGTAGTAACTAGGGTACAGAGTAACATACACATAATCAATTCATGGATATGAAGTGTGAACATCTCATATCCATGAATTGAATTTTCCAAAACAGTGGAATGGAGACATAGACAACAATATGTTGATATGTCTAATTTCCATGACCTTTCCGAAAATGTCGTTGGGATGAAGAACCAATTAATCATCTGTGCTTGACACAGAAAATTCTCTGAGCGTTTAACCTAGAGCAGAATTTTCCCAAGCCCTACCCCTAAAGCTTCTTCCTATTGCTACGTTCACCATCCGATACTCATTCGTTCTGCACTGGTTTGCTTTTTGTTCTGCATTTCTGTGGAGTGTTGTGTTGTCGGTGTTTACATAATGTTTAAGCTTTACTTGGTATTTATATCCTGTGGTTTTGGGTATTTATCTAGTTTTTACATTTTCAATAAAATTATGTCAAAAACCTGAAATGCGATTTTTGAACGATCATGATACTTTCCTCTAACAGCGGTGCGTGAGAAAGTAAAAACCACGTATTATTGGAGTGGAACTTGAAGAGGCATAATTCTGAACTTGAATGGGCGCAATTTCAAGACTCGCAGCTAAGAAAAGCTTGCTACGGTCCCGATTGCTAGTATTGAAAACAAAATTGCTACAGACAGACACAATTTGGACATCGTTAAAAAGTTTCTAACAAATAAAAAAAAAAAGAAAAAAAAAGAACCAGCTACAGAAGTTAATTTTAACTGAAATTACGAATGCTTTTGTGTGAAGCTTCAGTTTTTAGTTTATAGGAAAAAATATTTTTATTTAATACCAAAACCAGTTATTTCAAATTCTGCTTTTAGTTTTATGCAACTTATATGCATATGTACCCAAATGAGAGATTTTTTGGTTAGAATACAATGGAATACAATTAAAAAGACACCCATCATGTTCAATGTTATATACGGTATATATCACAATTGCCCTCCCTCCAAGAGGCAAACTGTAATATGTTTATCATCGTACCTGACTAAACTTTTTTACCGATAAAGTGGACTTTTTCATAAATTCACAATGAGGAAGCTGGCTTCTTGGATTATTTATAGTGTCATATGAACTAGAGGTTTACAGATTTTTTCCCCTTCAGTTTTATATGAAACCATTGTTTTATGAATACTCTTAATTTACGGGGAAATAGAAAATGTTGCTAAAGGTATTTATTTCATGTAAAAATGAATATAAATTGAAAACTGTTCATGTACAAGGGGCAGCAAATGTTCTTGGCGCACAACTGGTCGTAAGCCACTTTAGTTATGAAGACTGATAATTGAATGACCAAGAAACATCGACTGAAGATAAATGCACACAAGAAAAAGAACAAAGGAGAAAACCTTGCACGTTGGTTCAATAAAATTAAGTGCACCTCACTCAACCAAGTACAAAATATCAGTCGTAAAAAACACACACAAAAAAAACACAAGTTCAACAGTGGCGTCGTCAGCCCAATTTTTTTGGGCCCAAGCCCCCCCCCTCTCCTCCGACGCAGCGCAAAGCCCTCACAATCGAAACAAGTTTTTTCTTCCATTAGCTTGTCTTTGTAACCGCTTAAAAAAAGCTGGACGGAAATTTTCTTAAATATTATGTTGGATGGCACAATCAAACGAAAATAACTTTAGAAATAATATTTCCTTCAAAAAACACTCTGAAACAAAGTTGTGCAACTTCACAAAAGCTTTCCAAAGTACCATTTGATTTCCCTTAGTTATTTATGAAACTACAGTAATATTGAAGCTTCAACATAAGGGATTATTTGCAGCCTTGGAAAGGCTTTCATAACCATTGATAACACAAGTAATCACTGTGCCTGAGCTCTGTAACACGAAATAAATGCGTTCCAGACAAAAAATTCTATATTTACTGCCAAATTTATTAAAATTTAGAAAAATGTTCTGTGATACAAGGAAAAATCTGGTATCTCATATAACGTTCGATATTCTAAATGAATCAAGGTGCTTTGGGTTGCTCTTGTCAGGCAGCACAATTTTGCTTCAGGTTGTTTTCTTTTTAATTGATGAACTGCTGTACATGTAAACACACAAGTGCAATTTTTTTGGATGAGGTTTTTTTTTACCAAGACATCTTAGTACCTAGGAATGAACAGTGTATATTTTTATTGCTTTATAAAGTTTATTTCTAGGTACTAATAAAAAAATATGCTAAAATTATTTTTGGGTTTTTCAAGAATTTGTGTTTTGATTATAAATAATTTATAATATTAGGAAATAATATAATTTATATATACAAGACGTATGTGTTTAGCCCCCCAATCGATCATTCTTAGCAAAGTTACTGCTGCTGAAACTTTGTCCAGTACGGTACATAATTCGACCAAGGCATTACTCACATTGACCGAAACGTATATGTTGTGCGCTTACGAAACCAGATGTGGGTGGGACTGGATGGCGGGGTCATACAAAAGTAATTAGTAACCACACATGCCTAGCAGGCATTCTCCTACTGTCGTCCTCCAGGAGGAAAGAAACTGACAGGTCGGTTAGGGGGTGTACACCAGTAGAGCCGATTCCAGCCGACCGTGTCGAAATCCTATCTTGCACGGGATATGGAGTACTCTTAACAAGGGTACTTGAAATGGGTGTTAGCTGTCACAACCCAGTGTATGTACAATTGTCTTCGTAATAAGTGCCCCTTCATTGAATGCTAACATTATCCTCTCAACTGCAGCTAATATGTGTGAGGTAGCTCACACACCATGGGCATCAATGGCCTGTTTATGGCCATATTTCCCCCAGTGGCTGCCGGTTTTGCTGGTTTGAAGCACACAGAAATCTCAGACATTCTGTAGTCACAAGATGGAACACCCAATCCTCTTTGCACTGACTATCTGCCCATGATGGATTTGCTCAGGTTGCTGTATTTGCCCATCATCACAGTCATGGGTGCACTGCACAACAGGTAAGTATCTATGTATCTGACCTATTAATAGCTTGCACAGGTTTTTGGCTTGCCACATTATTGTGGTAACATTGAGTAAGTTTATAGATGGGTGCAGTGTATGTAATAAATTGTAATTTAAGTCTATGTAACTGTAATGCGACTTTTGCTCATAGTTCAGCTATTTAATGCAAAATAATCAGCATCATCAACCATTATCAATTCACTGTTGGATGAAGGTCCTTTTAAGTCTCTTCCACACTTTCTGTCTTGAGCCAGTTTCACCCATGTTCCTCTGATATGTTTTCAAATTTCTTTCACCAATCTCCACATGGTCTTCTTTTGGGACTTTTCTTCTCTCTTGGAATCCAGTCTAGTATTTCAGTTGTCCAATGATGGTTAGTTCTTCTAGCAAAATGTTTATCCCATTGCCATTTCAGGGAGTTTACCTTGATTGTGATGTCATCAACTCCTGTCATTTTGATGATCAATGAGTTCCTTTTTCTATCTTCCCTGGTTACACCAAGCATACAAGATGTGATAAAAAAAATATCTAGACTAAATTTATTAAAAAAAAAGTATAAGACTTACAGATTTGAAACTTAATTACCTTTGAAATAGTCCCCTTCCAAAGCCATACACTTATCCTAGCACTGTCTCTACTGCTTGAAGCATTTTTTGAAGTGGTTTTCTGAAATAACAAACTGCTTTGCTCCATTCCATTGTAGCTCCTCAATATCTTGAAATATTGAGGAGTTACAACAGAATGGAGTACTACTTTTTTCTTTCAAATGTGCCATTTGATTTTCGGGAAGAGAAAAAAAGTCACAGGGAGCGAGATCTAGTGAATAGGGTGGCTGCCAGAGCTGTGCAATCTGGAGCTCAGCAAGAAACTGTTGCACAAGTTGCGATGTATGGGGGCAGGCACATGGTCATGGAGGAGATGCTACTCCTCACTCTCATGTAATGTCGGCCTTTTGCAACAAACTGTGCCCCTCAAATGTAGAAGAACTGGACAGCAGTACTCCTTGTTGATTGTCTGGACTGATGGAGCATATTCATGATTCACAATGCCCTCATGATTGGAAAAACAATCAGCACTGTCTTGACAGAGCCACTGCAATATTAAGACAATGCTGTCTGTTTTTTGTCCTAACATTGCTGTGGCTCTGTCAAGCTTTTTTGGGTCTGGGAGAGTTTGGGGTCTTCCACTGTGAAGACTGGGCTTTAGTTTCAGGGTCATATCCATAAATCCACGATTCATCACCAGTTATGAAAGTTTTAAAAAGTTTTGATCATTTTAGACACGCTCAAGGTCACTAGCAGCTGAAACACAAGTCTGTTTTTGCTCAGCTGAGAGCAATTTTGGCACAAATTTGGCTGAGATGTGTCTCATATCGAAATCGTCCGTAACAATTGACTGAACTGAATCTAAACTAAAATGTTGAAATCTTCAGATAACTAACAAATAGTGCTTTGGTGATGTTTCGGCACAGCTGTGCACACAAATTCAACATTGTTTTAATTTTTGCTGGTTGCGAGCCTCCCAAACCATTCATCATTCTCTACACTTTCACGACCATCTTTAAAATGTTTACACCACTCATAAACTTGTGCACAACTCATACAATCCTCTCCATAGACTTTCTGTAACTTTAAGTATGTGTCTTTGCAAGTTTTTGACAAAATCTGATGAGAAGATGTTGATCAATTTTTTCCAACATTACAAATTCAAAGAACAGCTTTGCACATGTAAGAACAAAGCAGTACTGTAAAAAAAAATGGACAAACAGGGGCAATGTGACTCATGGCACATGGATTCCAAGGTAACTTTGTGCCAAACTGCTTTCTACTGTGTCTTTTTTTTTTTTTTTTTGATTGGAGGTTTAACGACCACCATGAGCAACTCAATGGGCTATAAGCAGTCGCCCGTCCCTAATATAGGGTCACTGGTTCCAGGGAAGGGAGGGAGCCAGTGCCGTAAGACAAACACAACATCCATGCCTCACCGGGATTCGAACCCGGACCCCTTTCGGACAAATGATCAGAGGCTAACGCCTTAGACCACTGCGCCACCGGGGCGGCTTCTACTGTGTCATTCGATTTTGAACTAGGGCAACCAGTCCGGATACTTTTTGATTGCATCTTATACACTTTGTCAGTCTGTTTTTTATCACATCTCGTACACCTCTCCACGCTTATCTCAGTCATTTGAAGCCTTTGTAGTTAAGGTCCATGTCTCTGATACATAAGTAAGAAGCAAAGTATGCATTGATTAAACACTTTTCTTTTAAGACATAATGGCAAATTGCCCTTGAAAATTGCATTGCTGCTTCTAAATGCTCTGCAACCAAGTTTATACACCTATTAATTTCTTCCTTGATATCTGAAGTATAGGGTAAATGTAGACATTGGTTACTTCTAGATTTGCTCCATCAGTCACAAAATTTTTAGTTCTTGTAAAAGCATTGTACACCAGCTTTGTTTTCAGTAAGTTTATTTTTAAGCCCATCCTCTCCACAATATGCGTGCGTAATTATGAACATAAAATATGACTCATAAAATGTTAGTATTTTGCTGAACTTTAAAAACTACTTGTCTTCAAAAAAAAACTTTACCTGATATAAAAAAATATGAATCATCATACTCATGATTAGCATTACATGATGCAAAACAGGTTTTCAAGATTTAACTATCTGACATGGAAATATGTTTACAGATGGACTAAGCATAGAAAAAAATAATAAAGACACTATAAACACTTTTTTGTCAGACAAGCTTAAAAACAGTAGACACAACGTTTACAAAACCATTTAAGTTAGAAAAGACCTTCATTCAAATGACAATTTCATTTTGTAACATTTTCTATATCTATAAAATACATGCATCCAGCAAGAAGTAATGAACTGATAAAGTTCTAAACTTACCATCTGTTTTTATTTTCAGCGATGTCCTGACAACAGCAAACAGTGTTGCATTGAAATTAACAGTGCCATCACTGTTAAGTGGCATATTCATTGACACCAATCGCTGCAAGGACAAAATGTTAAAGATGTAAATTGAATGGAAGTATCTACAACACACTGTCAAGAGTCTAACGGAATATCAACACTGAAGTAAGCTTATGTAGTATTCATCTGCATATACACTGCTCGCCACCCAAAATGCAACACCAAGAAGGACACGAGATAGCAAAGCCAGATTTACTGGACACATAACAACAGATACAAAGATGAAACGATTGAGCTTACAGGCCCGTGTGACTTGCGGAACACGCAGACATCAATAGTTCGTGTGACCCCCATGGCTGGCAATAACTGCCGCTACATGGCGCAGCATCGAACGAAAGAGGCTTTGGATGTGGGCTTGTGGTATGTCAGTCCAGGCTGCTTCCACACGTTGCCACCGTTCATCAAGCTTAGCCACTGGTGATGGTTGCCGAGCCACTCGGTTGCCGATCAGCGACCAGACGTGTTTGATGGGCGACATATCGGGAGAACAGGCGGGCCACGGCAGCACTGATAGCTGCTGGGCCGTGAAGAATTGTTGCATGATGCGTGCCATGTGCAGGCGCGCATTGTCCTGTTGAAGTGTGGCCACTGGCAGGTAAGGCAGGACTACAGGCTCCAAAACGTCGGAGATGTAGCGGTGGCTGTTGAGTGTACCGGCGATGCATACCAGAGGGGTGCGGGTGTCATATCCAATTGCACCCCAAACCACAGGCGACGGACCGGTATGGCGATGCATAATGCAGGCGTCATACAGTCTCTTGCCACGGTGCCTCCACACGCGGATCCGGCCATCGTGGTGTTGCAGGCAGAAGTGAAATTCGTCAGAGAAGACAATTTCGTGCCATTCCGTAGTCTAGGTGCGGCGTTCAACGGCCCACGGCCGCCGCACTCACTGGTGGTGTAACATCAATGATAATCAGAGCAAAGGCCGCCGTGCGTTAAGTCCCTGCTCCTGCAGATGACGTCAAATGGTACGTGCTGACACAGGTTGTTGCGCAACACACCCTAATTCCTGCGCTAACGTTCATGACGTGACGGTGCGAGCCGTCAATGCCTGCCGCACAACATGCCGGTCCTCTCGTTCGGTGGTGTGCCACGGCTGCGGCAATCGCTCACGTCGGTCGGTCCGTCCGTCCGTCCGTCCGTCCCTCCTGCACCCACCGAATCCATACTCGTCTCACTGTGGCTGGATGTCGTCTCACATGGGCGCCTATGTCTCGGTACGATAAACCGCTGTCGAGATAAGCCACTATTCATCCTCTGTCGAACTCCGAAACATGCTGGATGACTGCCATATTCTGCGACGAGGCATCGGGAAGCTTCCCACGCACAGGTCCGGCAGCACAACAAACTTCCACTACTTACACCCCGCCTTCTGTGCACCCTTCTTATAGTGCTTCTCGGTGGCGTGCCGGGCACACATTATTTGCATATGCCCTGCAATGCTAATCGTTTGCATGTCCTCTCGCGGGCGATGCATGCTGCGAATTTCAGGCCAATCGGATGCTTCTTTCTTGGTGTTGCATTTTGGGTGGCCAGCAGTGTATATGTAGTACGTATATGGTTGGTGAGCAACTTTATAATATTTCTGACAACATGGCAAAACTAGAGCTCATGAACCGAACAAACCTCTCTTGTTCCTTAACTATATTCTGCAACAAAATATCTATCACTTTAAACATATATGTAGTTCATATACTTAAAGCAACTGACTTTTATTCTCCACATTTAAGGTGTACAGGTATATACATATATATATAGACAGCCACAGCTTGGAGACACCTGGTATAGAAAGTAAGTTCAATCATAAAAATTATTTTTTAATTTCCTATTTTCTGACTGTTCTGCTGATCTCTACAATTTTGCATGCTTCTGGTTTTTATAAAATTCCCCAAATATTTCCATGCCATTTTTTCTATCAAACTGTTTTATGAAATTCTATTTAAATACTTCTCTTTTCATAGAATTTTGTTAAGCAATTTTTTCCATGACAGTCTGTGCAATTGCTGCATACATCTATTAATGAGAATCACTTCAGATGGAAATACTTTGCTAAAAATAATCCATAACACTAAGAAATGAAATAAAAATTAACTTTAGTGGTCTTATATACTATAGCCAATATATTATTCAAAAGTTTGAAAACTGAACTTTTGCAGTCACCAATCAATTTAAAACCAAGTAAAACAAATATTACAGAAAAATAATTCATGAATGAGTATATTTTGCTTTCTAGAAGCATGACAGATACTTAAAACTAGAAGGAAACACATATGGCAAACTTCAAGAAAGATGAAATTTGGCATATGCATCAAAAATGGCCAAGCTGTTTGCCTACCTAGTGTCCTGAACTCATTTCCTAGTGGTGTGAAGTAGAAGCTGTGAAATGCAAACAGACTAAAGGTGAGGGCTACCAATACGTTTATACGAATCAACACTCATTGCAAAATCATAAGTTTAGGTGTTTACTGCTGTTTCCAGAGCTGAAAGACTGACACCAAACAGTATCATGAGTGGTCTCTCTTGAAGAACCAGGCAAAATCCCACCATAACCAGTCTTCTATCCCCCTGTGGGCATGAAAGGATGGCAATGTTTACTTTCACCCATGCATTCAATGCCAATGCTTATGAGAAACCTTTCTAAAACAATTTTTTTTTCTTGTGGGAAAACTATCTCCTACAAAATTGTTAGGTACAAGTATGAAAAATCATGGTTGGTTGCATAAATGCACATTTGAGATAAATGAGAAAGAAGTAGTATCTGATACAATATTTTTATGTTTCTGAATATTTCTGTTTCACACGTTATGTTCTGTGAAAGTTCGACCGGCTGATACGTAACGTCAGACGGTGAAAATTATTTTTGTGTCAATTGACCATTATAGTTAAAAATACATATTAAGCGTATAATACATATTATGTATTTTTAACTATAATGGTCAATTGACACAAATAGTTTTCACCGTCGAACGTTACGTATCAGCCAGTCGAACTTTCACAGAACATAACGTGTGAAACAGAAATATTCAGAAACATCAAATGATTGTTTCAGATACTATATATGTTCCACGTATAATGGCACGATTCGGTTAATACCATAATGTGCAACTAGAGAAAGAAGTAGTCAGGGAGACTAAGTGATAAATGAGGCCAGGGAGACTAAATGACAAATGAGAAAGAAGTAGTTAGGGAGACTAAGAAGCATATATCAGGAGAATGTGTCCTTGGCAACAAGTTTAGCAGATATATTCTTATGTAAGGTAGGGTCAAGCACAAGCTGGAACAGCAATGTCCTTTGACGATAGGGTTTGTCTTTTCGGAGCACAATTCATGGATTTGTTTTCAAAATGGGTAGTATGGACCTGAAGGTTCTGGAAACCCATGGCTTAGTTCTGAACAAAATGAAGCTTTTAAGGGAATTAGATACATAATTAAAACCAGACAAAGGGAAATAGTTGTTGTTCTTGGGCATTTGAAGAGATGGAAATGATAATTGGTTTCTTGAAGATATAACATACAAATCTGAAGAGAACTGCATAGCAGACACAAATAAGAAAACATCTCATTGACTCATGTTTAGGCAATGAACCAATCACTAATACTATCTTCAGACCAAAAATATCCACACATTTACTTGATGAGAAGAGGATAAAAATAGGAAAAGTATAATTGAAGCATTAGAATTTCTAAGAAATGTGATTAGGGATACTAGTGTTTTCAAAAGTTTTGAAGTAGGCAACATTTTATTTAGCAGTATTCACTTTTGAAGTCAGTTGCCCAGCAGTTAAGAAACCAGATTTTCTAAGATGCATGAGGGTTGACAGAATAAAATTGTAGAAGTGGGCCTTTATTTTCAACAGGAAATGACTGAAGGTTAAAGCAAAATCAAATCTTCATTAAGGAAAGCTTTGATATTGGATGGGGCAACTGTAAAAGATGGGTTACCCAGGCTTCAAGAAAAACATTCAGTGTGTAAGTATAGCTAAACCACATGTTTTGAAAAACCTGTAAAAGAAACAAAAAAGCTTTTTCCCCCAGAAGGTCAGGTAACAATCATGTAGTGGCATGCAGAAAGCCACTGTGCAGCAGTCTAAAACACTAACAAATCTGTCAGTAAATTCAGCAGGAGAATTCACAGAAATCCAGCCCTATTTTTTACTGACCAGTGTATAAGCAAATCCCCCAACTTTGAAAGCAGGATTTCTTCTAAAAACTTTCAACTTAGACATGAATACATACGGCATTCCTATGACTTGTTCTGCATTAGCACTTTGTCAATGCAATACTTTGGAGCTGCATTAGCGCCATTAAATTTTATGCTACATGGATGCCACCTCTCTGAGCTTTATTAGTACGGAGATAAAAATATAAGGGTTGTTCAATAAGTAGTGAGGCCTTATGGCTGGAGTGCATTTGCACTTTCTAATTTTGTCAATGGGTGACACTAGTGTACAGGCGATATAAAGGCTGTGCAACTGCATTGCAGCTTGTTTATTAAGGAAGCCATGTAACATACTGGACTAATTTTGTTGTTCTCTCATAGGAGATGGATATGTCCAAAGTTGCTCAATGTGCTGTAATTCAGTTTATGAAAGCAGTGAAAATGCCACCAAGTAAAGATCACAGATGAATGAAGGTAGTGCATGGGCCTGCTTGTCATTCAGTATTGTAATGTCAGGATGCCAGCTCTTTAGTGGTGGATGAACAAGCACTGCAAACCAGTCAAGAGCAGGACATCGTGCTGTTTCAGTGACAATTGCATGTGTGGATGTTGCAGTAAAAGCCAACCAAAGAATCATGATCCAAGAACTGGCGAACAGTGTGGGTGCGGGATTGGAACTGTCAATACGATCATGCATTTGCACCTTGAATATCGTAAGGTCTGCGCCATGTGGGTACCGAAACATCTGTCAGATGAACAGAGAAGTCAACGAATGGTACTAATGTTACAACATCTGTTCCACTACCATGAAGAAGGTGAAAATTTCTGGTGTCATCATTTCGAGCCAGAGTAGAAATGCCAGAGCATGCAGTGGAAACCTGCATTATTGCCACCGCCGAGAAAATCATGGTCCACCATTTCTGCAGGCAAGGCGATTTTAACCCTGTTCTTTGACCAACAAGGACCATTGCTTCTTGAGTGGCTACCAAAAGGATCAACCATCAATGCCAAACGATAATGTCAAATTTTGATAAAGCTTCAACAAGCCATCAAAAACAAGATACCTAGCAACCTCACTCAGGACAGGGCAGGGCGGGATTTCCCATTAGGCACAAAAAGCGCTAGCTAGGGGCCTCAGGTTGAAGTTCAAATGTATGCTTCGTGAGTCCACTTCTCAGAATGTCGGCTGTGGGCTCCTGGCTCATGAAGGAAAGATTATTTCCAGATTACACCATTCTAAACCATGCAGCTAGAATGGGAGAAAATCCGCCATTTTGATTAACTACCACATCATGCCGTCAACTGCCTTCCTCCCTCATGTCATCAAAGCCTTAACTTAATCAACTCAACTATGTGATCCCATCATTTCAGTGTATGTCCGTTGCATACGTAGTTTATGTTGTGTCTTTACTTGGTGACGTTGCTATTTTGCAACCAAAATGATGAAAAGAAAATTTGAATCTGGTGTGTCAAAATGTAAACAATTAAAAGTAAAAAGGTCATCAAGACTGAGCAAATTCTATTGAGTCATTTTTGCGACAACCTATACATCCACAACAGAAAGAGAAAGAAGCGGAGTCAACAGCAACGGAGGTGGGCTTATTACAAGTACATGAAGAACTACTTGTGGAAGGCAGTGAAGAAAGAAAATTGGATTACCAAAGAGAAAATGTAGAAACAATTTGTGCCTCAACTGCATCTGCAAATCCAAGGGAAATAGAAATCAAAGTATTAATCTAAGCATTGAATCTGATACTACAAGGCAAGTACAGATGCATACACATATGATAATGCCTTATTGCCAAATGATATAGGTTCGTATAACAAAATGGTTGAGTTTTATTTGATTAATAAACCACAAAATGCCCATAATATTGAATGTTTGAAAGTCGTGTATAAAAATCACAACCAGGAATATTGAAGAAGCTTTAATGAATCACACTTCTATAGCATCAAAAGTAATGAAACAAAGATAAATGTGAGTAGTTAATTTTCTTGGACACAAGCACATAAGTATATTGCTTTGTTCATAAACTTTTCATGAAAGCTATAGTATGTAATAAAATGAAAATGGAATGTAAACTGGAAAAATATTTCTGAAATATTAACTGAGCATGACCATATGGAAGCCATGTGTTCATATAAAAAGGTGTTCATTAATGTGATGCATCGACACTGAATTTGCAAAGCAAATATGTGCAGAACTAAACTATTGGAAAGCATTTTATTGTATATATCTTTCAACTATATAGTTGTGATATTTTGTACTGTTTCACACATTGTATGGATTTCAAAGTGTTTGCGGGGAAACTCATTCAGCTTCGTCTGACATTGAACCATCATTGTTGAATGCAATTGAATATTTAAAAATCAAGGTCAAGCATTATATAAATGAAAATAGCTACTTACATCTTCATTTTCACCAGTAAACGTCTGGATATTGCACTATCTTCTTGTGTTCTTCGAGGTATTCCACATGTCACAAGCATAAAATTTGCCTTGAAGTAGTCTGTTAAAATTTCCAGCAGTCACTCCATGAAGAGACTCGAAATGGTGAGTTGAAACAGGTGGGTAATTAATCTTCTTCTTAATGAATCAAATCAACAGAAGAATCTAATAAATTAAAAATAAAAATAACAAAAGGTCAAGCCTTCAAAAGTTGAAGGGAAATCGATCTGATTTATGATTCATTAAAAAGAAGATTAATTATCCACCTATTTCAACTCACCATTTCAAGTAACTTCATGAAGTGACTGCTGGAAATTTTAACAGATGACTTCAAGGTAAATTTTATGCTTGTGACATGGGGAACACCTCGAAGAACACAAGAAGATAGTGCAATATCCAGATGTTTGTAGGTGAAAATTAAAAAAAGTAACTATTTTCATTTATATAATACTGTACCTTGATTTTTAAATATTCAGTTGCATTCAACAGTGATGGTTCAATGTCAGATGCAGCTGAATGAGTTTCCTACAAACACTTTGATATTCATACATGTGAAACAGTACAAAATACCACAACTATATAGTTGAAAGATATATACAATAAAATCTTATAACCATGTAATGAAGTTCAACACTGAAGTGTGTTAGATGAACTAATTTTAAAATGGAAAGTAAGAAGTTTTGAAAAGGATTATTGCAACAGTGAAATTATTGAGTAAATTACGATTGGGGTTTGGGGGAAGCAATAATAATATTCAGCCTGGGTTCAAAAAAGTGGAACTTCTTAACCTGCTCAGAATTTGAGTAAAATTGCTGATTTCTTGAGGTGTCATTTGCAAATGCATGGAAACTGTGGGCAAGGAAACACTAATTATTTGTTGCATCAGACCTGTGATGAGTTCATTCACTTAATGGGAGACAAATTAAGACATCAAAGTGTTGAAGAAGTGAAAGATTCCACATACTTTTCGATTTTAATAGATTTGACACTGGACATATTACATGTGAATCTGCTTGTTTTTATTCAGAGTTGAAGAAATATTCTTCTCATAATATGTGGTAAATACGTCATGTTAATTAACACAGCAATCGGACATCGCCAAATTGGCTGTAATTACTGTTTCATACGTGAATTAAATCACATCAGAAAACTTGAAATTTTCATCCCCGCTCCATGGCGATGAAATTTTAAAGTTTTCTGATGTGATTTAATTCGCGTGTGAAACAGTAATTACAGCCAATTCGGCGATGTCCGATTGCTGTGTTAATTAACATGCTTGTTTTTATGGTAAGGTATGTTGTTGCAAACCGAGATATCAAATAAAGATTTCTTGAATTTGTAGCAATTTCTTCTAAATAGGCTGCATATTTAGAAGAAATTGTACAAAAGGAATTAGACAATTCCTTTATTACTAAAGGAATTAGATAATTTATCCTCTTGACATTAAAAAGTGTAGGGGACAATTAATTGTACGACAATGAAGCAAATATGTCAGGCAAAAATACAGGGCTACAGACCAAAATAAGGAGCCATAGTACCACTGCATTTTTCATTCCTTGTGCATGTCACTCACTAAACTTAATTGGAAGTTCGGCAGCCAATTCCTGCCCAAACGCAGTGAGATATTTCTGCTTTGTGGACACCTTGTATACCTTATTTTCAAAGTCAACACGATGCTGGAACATTCTAGATGCTTGTTTGACATCTGACTCCATATCATTGAAAAAGTTAAGTGACACAAGGTGGTCAGCTAGAGCTGATGCTACATTGGCATTAAAGAACAGTTTTGTGAACATACAAAATGCGTTGACAGAAATTGAATCGTGTGAAGATGGAAAACCAGAATGTCGATTAGAAGTAGAAGGGCTGCTAAAACAATTCCAGGAGCATGAAACAGCTCTATTAAACTATTTTGGAATACGGTGTTGCAAAAGTTAAATGCAACAAGCAAATATTTGCCAGATCTTAAAATGAATCTTTTGAAAGCTGTGAATTTGTTAAAATCCTTAAAAGCATTCATCTTAAGTTTGAGAAATAATTTTCAATCCATACAAGCCAACGCCAAAACTTTGATGGACAACCATAAATTTAAGGTGAAAAATGTCGACAGAAGAAAAGGAAAACGTTTTATGATGAGACTACAGAAAATGAAGTTGTTTTGCAAGGCAGAGAACATTTCATCACAGAAACTGCTTAAATTATGTGACACATTAACCTCTGAATACTAGAACAATAGGTTAACTATTGTTATTATTACTGTTTCACATGTTATATATTATGTCTTTGGTGTAGGATGATATGCAACGAAAATGTCGAAGATAACGTAGTTATCAATTATTTGTGCAACAAATTAAAAAAATAATAGAACTCACTTCAGTGCTGCTCAAGATTATTATTCAATATTTCCCGAAACACTATTCGTATTCACGATAGTGCCATACTGGTCTGGTATTTTTTTTCAGGATCTTCTTTAAAATGGCTGACTGTTGGCATTTTTCTGTTTAATACCATATCAATATGTACGGATATGCACAGTGAGCCAAAGTTAAAATTTCGACGTTAAACTAATTCTATAAGACTTATATTTGAAAATGTATCCTATAGTTCAAGACAATATGCAGACAATTCCTTAAGACTCTTGAGTTGAATAGACAAATCGAGGGTCAACCACATAATCACAGAATAAGAACAAAGAAAGGGTAAAATCCAATGAAAACCTTAAAAAGACTTAGAACATCGAAAAATCATACTCTGCACCCATTACCCAGACTTGACCAAACTAGTTTCAATAGCATTTACATAGCTGCCTTCCTTAGTGGTATCACTGCCGATTTCACGGACGGTTCTACTAATTGCAATGTTGATCTTCACACAATTCCCATGAAACGTAATTTCATGGGAATTATGTGAAGATCAACATTTCAATTAGTAGAACTGGCCATAAAATTGGCAGTCATACCACTGAGGAAGGCAGCGATGTAAATGCTGTCGAAACTAATTTGGTCATGTCTGGGTGTTGGATGCGGAGTATGCTATTCCTACGTTCTAAGGCTTTTAAGGTTTTTATTGGATTTAACGCTTTCCCATTTTTTGTTCTTATACTGTGTTTTTATGTGGTTGACTTCGATTTGTCTATTCAATTCAAGAGTCTTAAGGAATTGTCTGCTAATTTGTTGACGTTTTTCCGATCTCTAAATTAATGGGCCAATATTTTTGGATCGGAAAACCCATCACCAGATCCACACACTCTCAAGGAGAGTGAGATTTTTTTTGTCATGAGATGATCTCAAATCCCTTTGGCAAGGAGGGAGTTAAAAAAATAAATAAATTTAAGAGTCAAGGAAAAAATCAAGTAAATTCTTTTCTGTTCTTTCTGATTTATCTGTGGAACGCAGATCTGCGTATGTAGTTAAATTTATGTGAATAGGTCTAGGTAAGTTAGCCTTGTGATGTTTGTTGCTATTGAAGGAATGTGTAACTAGCTGGGAAGTAGATTAAATGAAGATTGACATCATGCTATATTGCTGGGGTTTTTTTTTGTTCTTCTTTCATGCAATGTTTTTTTTTTCCTTCCATTGCATTTTTTAGTGCACTATTTAACTTTCAGGGAAGATATATTAGTGAGGTTTATTTTAATGCAGTATATGATGTAGTGTATATGAATTAATGTGCCTTAGTTTCTAAAGTGTATAGTGCAGTTTATATGTGTATAGTGTTAGATGAATCAGGTTAAAATTATCGGCGACGCCCCGGCGTTCAGCGTTATTGATGGTCGGGATAACGTAGCATTAAAAAGAAAAATCGTAAGGTTGTAGTTCCGTATTTACAGTCGTTTTTGCGGTTTCTTTTATTGCATTATTCTGTAAGCTTTAATAACTGAAAAGTAATTTGTAAACATATAGTGTATGAAGTATTTTATCGTATTGTATTTGTACCTTATGAGAAAAAACGCGTGTTTATGCCATGTCAGTAGCGTGTATTAAAATCGTAGTTGTGTATCGATCGTAATTTAGTAACTTTTTTGCAATTAAATTCTTGCCTAGTAGTAATATTTAGTTGGTTTTAGTGGGAATCTCACTGGGTATTAACTAGTGATAGTATAATTCATTCAGCGACTGTTAGAAAAAGGTGGGTTGGCGATCGTTCCGTAACGCAGAGCCATAGGGGGGCAGGGGCGGTCACCCTGGGCGCTGAGCTGGAGGGGCGCCATCGAGATATAGATTTTTTTATATAAATGTAAAAAAAGTGAAATTAATTTATACGCATAATTAAAAAAAATGTATAAAATTTAAACTTCTTTATGCTTTAAGAATAAAATGGCGACCAGATGAAACCTAAATTAAAGGAGAACTCCAATCATCGGAACGCCAAATATTCGGATCGATTTGGCTTGGGTGTGACAGTACATTTTAGTTGCTATGTTTATGAAACATTTGAGACGCGCGCACAGTGGCTAGTGTAGGCCGGGACTTTAGAGAGGAAGGGCTACTACGCCCCTTTGAAGTGCTGAACACCGACCAGTGTCTGAAAGGTTGGGTAAAAAATGGGTAGTGTACTTGTTTCTACGTCATCACGCTGGCCTTCTGGCTCAGCTCAGTTCCCACCAGGACAGAACTTCCCTCTGTTATGACTGTGTTTTACGCCAGCACTTTTTCTTGGTGTATCATATTTGTTTCACGTTGTATTTTATTCAAGTTGTACACTGAAAACCCAAACTGATGCTCTTAGCGAGAAGAAACAGATTTTAAAATGGACACCAGAAGACATATCAAGATGCATTGTAATTCCAGCACTTTACCTCAAATCATATGATTTTTGATTTTGAGATCAGAAAAGTATATTTGCTATATTAAGCAAAATACTTTTTAAAGAAAGAGCATGCATAACAGAAAATGTTCATTTAAAATTATTCAATTTATACTATAACATCAATGTTTTCTGATTTTTAGGTCCCCAAAATTCATAAACTTTTGTTTTCCAAAAAGATAATTTTTGATATTTGAGTGCGCCTTGCAGTAGATGACACACTGTAATCGGGTAAATACGGTAGTAACTTTGACTGAAAGTGCCTTTCACGTGGTGCTCCGACAGAAAGCTCCCAGGTTTTTGGCCAGTGCAGGTACGTCATCGACCACGGTTGCATGCCTCAGGGGGTGAAATGTAGGAGACGGGTGCTGTGACCTTCACGGCCTCCTCTGTCCATGATCCATCACTCCTTACGTGTATTGAGAACGGATGGCGACGATTCATCGTCGGGGAAGCCTACAGTGCGCATGCGCGGAACAAACATTACTCAGTTAAGGTTGCGACAGTTTAAATGCAATATTTGCCGTGACACTGTGACGACATTTGTTTGCTTAACGTTGTCTGTATAGCTTGATTGATTGAGTAGCGCGCTGAATTAGTGCACTTTTTTTTTTTTTTTTTTTTTTTTGATTGGAGGTTTAACGACCACCGTGAGCAACTCAATGGGCTATAAGCAGTCGCCTGTCCCTAATTTAGGGTCACTGGTTCCAGGGAAGGGAGAGAGCCAGTGCCGTAAGACAAACACAACATCCATGCCTCACCGGGATTCGAACCCGGACCCCTTTCGGACGAATGATCAGAGGCCAGCGCCTTAGACCACTGCGCCACCGGGGCGGCGAATTAGTGCACTGTGCCACGTGACGTGTGTGTGTGTCGAAATGGGACCTACAAAGTTGTCTGGGGCACAAGGCAGAAAACAAAAAAAAAACAACAAGAGGCGGATAACGCAGTCCAAGCCAAGCAGTGGCAAAAACTGGGATGGGTAAAGAAGGTGGATCCCTGAACCACTGCGCTCCCACTACAGCAAGTGATTGAAAGTAAGCCATCTACTTAAACACTTTTAGAAAATGAAAACGTTACTGAAGTAACTGAGAATATAACTGGTAGTGCTAGTGTGCATTCAGATGATTCTATACCTTATTTTAACCCGTCCTTTCCAACATTGAGTCCTTATGAAGGCATACAGGAACAGGATTTGGAAGATGAACAAACCAAAATTCAACTTGATTTTAATGATCCCACAACATGGCCTGATTTGAATGGCCAAGTAAGAAGCTTGTTAGTTGAACACGGTCCAGAACAAAATAAAAATGGTCATTTTCTTTTATCAATTAATGCAGAAAAAAGGCATTTTACGGGAAATTGGTTCCACAAAAAACTTTTGAATGGAGAAAATGTAGAGCGGGATTGGTTAATTTACAGTGATGCAACAAAAGTTATTTATTGTTTCCCTTGCATGCTATTTGGAAAGCCTTTGAAATCACGTTTGGCAAATCCAAAAGTGGGATTTTCTGAGTGGAAAAAATTACACACTCGAATTCCAGAGCATGAAAATTCTGTAGAGCACCGTGAGTGCTATGTTTCCTGGAAAAGCTTTGAAAAAAAGAATTAAAGAGGGCTGTACAATTGATACTGAACTACAGCAAATGACTACAAAAGAAAAACAGAAATTGCGGCACATTCTCAGAATCATTGTCAATTGCATTTTGTTTTGTTCAGTCAACAACTTGGCCTTTCGAGGTTCAACTACAAAGATAGGTGAAGACAAAGGTGGAATTTTTTTACATTTGCTAGAGTTTGTTTCTCATTATGATAAACAGCTAAAAGAGTGTATTACCGTAGCCAAAGAAAACCCAGGAATTCTAAATTACCTTTCCCCAACAATTCAAAACGAGTTCATCAATTTAATAGGAGACACTGTACGCCAAGAAATAGTAAAAGACATAAGAGAGGCAAAATATTTCTCAATTTCATTTCATTGTACCCAGATGTAGCCAACAGGAACAAATGTGCCAGATTATTAGGTACGTGAAAGTTTCAGAGGATGTTTGCTCTATTGAAGAAAGTCTCATTGATTTCATAAAAACTACAGAAACGACTGGGGCTGGTTTAACCGAAGAAATTCTACAAAAAATAGAACCCGATGGGCTTGACCTTCGTAATTGCCGCGGGCAAGCATATGATAATGGTTCAAACATGGCGGGGAAGTATTCAGGAGTCCAGGCCCGTATACAAGCAATTTGCAGCCATGCACGTTTTATGTCATGTGCTGCTCATTCATTGAAATTGGTTGGTGTTAACGCTGCTGGAGTCTCTTCAGATATTATCACATTTTTTGGCTCAGTGCAAGAACTGTACAAAATATTTGCTCACAATGTCAAAATGTGGGAAATATTATCCAACAAACTTTCTACCACTCTCAAGCGTCACTGCGATACAAGATGGGCATCCAAATACTCTGCTGTTAATGCACTTTATTCACAGCTTGATAAAGTCCTCGAAGCCTTAGAGGAAATTTCTGACAACACTCAATTCCATGATGACGGTTTATCATTGGTTAAAAATCTTCTGAAACAAATTATAAGTTTGTTTGTTACTCTGTTATGTGGGACAAAATACTAAATCAGATCTCCCGCGTGAATAAACAACTACAGTGCAAAGATGTTACTGTGGGCTGTGCAGTTAGTCACTTGACAGGATTGAAAGCTGCTTTACAAGACATCCGGGATACAGGGATTGATGTTATACTGGGCGAAGCATCGGACATCTGTGCCGCAACATTTCTTGATGGTTTCTTCGAGGAGAAAAGGGCAAGGAAGAGAAAACGACTGACATTGGAAGAAAGTGATGACACTGTTTTGACAGGAAAACAAAGGTTCAGTATGGACTTTCATGCTGTTTTGGACAAATTCTTAGAACAAATGGAATGGCGTTATAAATGTTTGATTGAAGTGTTAGATGACTTTAATTTCTTAACGGGCAAGTCTTTGCAATCTATGACCGTAGAAGAGTTAAAGGTTAGTGCAATGCACTTAGCAAATAAATATGATAAGGATCTGGATGCTACTGAAAGAGAGGGGGAAATACCTAGTTCTAAGTTTCAGGCCACTTCTTTATTTAAAAAAAATCAGGATTTTTCAAAAGCAACCTCTCTTGACCTATTAAATTTAATCCACCAAATGTCTCTTGCTACATCTTATCCAAACTTAGTTATTGCTTTCAGATTATTCTTAACATTACCAATTACTAATGCATCTAGTGAACGAGGTTTTAGTAAGCTGAAAATAATAAAAAATTACTTAAGGTCATCAATGGGACAAGAGAGGTTAACACACTTGGCAATTCTGTCAATAGAAAAAGATATTACTAAAACTATTAATTATGATCAAATAATAAATGATTTTGCTCCTGTTAAAGCTCGAAAGGTACATTTGTAAATACAAAATCATTCTGTTAAGGCTTAAGCATAATTTTAAACAAATGCTACTTGTACTTATTTTTTCAGTTGTTCATAAGCACTTGAGGTAGCAATTAATTATAAATAAAAAGTATTCTTCATTCAAACTATGTTCAATGTTTTTTCTTTCTTCAACAATCCCTATTGAAGCTCACATAGTCACCACAGGCTATTGAATAAGATTACCAATATAAGTTATTTAAAAAAAAACATTATATTATGAGCAATATTTTATACAAAAAAATTTACATTTCATTACTATTTCATACAATTAGCAAATTATATACGGGACAATAATTGCAAATAACAATAAAAATCGCAATTTTTTTTTTATACAGGTATTGTACTATATCTGCAAACAGGTATATAATAAAATCTGACACCATCACCTGTTCCAGTTGGACTGGGGCAGGGGAGAGGCAATTTTACTGCTTGCCCCAGGCGCCAATACCTCTAGCTACGGCCCTGCGTAACGAAGTGACTTTCTTTCATAAGTTAATTGCGCGTACGCTATCGGCAAGGATACGTAATAGTTATTTAGTAAAAGAATAAAATTGTGGCTTAATGCATCAGGGCAAAATAACAAATTGTTGCTTTACGCAATTTTTTTCAATTCCGATTGTCGTACCTGTAGCTAGAGAGAATTCGATTTTTATGCGTTACGAAGTTAATTGTTACGATGTTCGTTAATGTTAATTTATTTAATGAATTTTTGTAAAGGTGGTCACCATTTTTGCTCGGGTTTTTAGGAGTTCCTTTGTTCAAAACGAACTCAAAGGAGGCACCGTGATCTTAGCTTCCTCCAACACGATCATAAATTGTAATCTGGCGCCATCACGATGTCGGACATTTCGCGTTCTTTCTCACCAGCTCTGCACTGGTTTTTGCCAAGTGTTTATGTGTAAAATGCCAGGAGAATGCTTAAAATCTGTTACCAACTGCTAATCCCTGTGCGCCGAGAGAAAATTCCTTCATCGGCCATTTTTTCTTTTGGGATGTCAGGTCAGAGTTCAACCAAAGAATTATATAAAGAATTATATTCTTTGGTTCAACCCTGACTAACAGAAAGGCTTGGCAGTAATTTTCTGGGAATTGCGTCTTTCTCTCCACCTTCTGACTTAACTTCGGGCCAATTGCCTTCCGCCATTCCGGGTGCGTGCGCAAAGGGTTCAGCGAGGAGCGGAGAATTTTGCGTGTTGCTCACACACTTGAGTCTTAGATTTCGTAAGGGAGAGTTGCTCAAAGTTCGCACTGATCGATCTCGCCGTAGCATTCCAGCACTGGGAACTCAAAATTTTTATAAATAGGCCCCCTGAACAAGTACACTAAGCCTGGATGAAAGCAGGACCCAATGGTTCTCTCCCCATCCCATAGGCTGTAATTGGGAAGGAAAGATTAGGACAAGCGCTGCAAGGATATGTATCATTACATCAGACCGCAGCTTCAGCTCTTAATACAAATTAAAAAAAATAATAAAGCACCAGGAACTCATTGCAGCGATGGCCCAAAATCTTTTCTTTTCGATTTTTCCCATGGCTCGAAAATTACTCTGCTGAGCCCTAGATTGTAAAGTCGAGATGGCGTGAAAAAGTGCTTGACGGCGTGTTCCGACGCCGCATCCCAGGCAATAGAATAGGGCATCGGAGGCAATAGCAGTGGGGTTGGTCTGGTCTGGTCCCCATGAGAGAGAGTCTCCTCAAACGCTGGCATTGGGAGGGAGTAAGTTAAAAACCAAAAGGAAAAAAAAAAAGGAAGGAGAAGAGGGAAATACCTACCATGGCATCGTGCCCTTCCCTGGTGCCGGTGTGCCCAGAGCCAGCCGAGAGCTGGCTCTCATAACACCACCACAACCAATTCGGCATCAAAAAGAAAATTTAAAGAGGAGGTGAAACAAAGAAAAAAATGAGGACCACCTAATTAAAAAAAAAATGTGTCTGGATCAAAAATGGAATGATGTAAAAATTAAAATTCAGGGGGGGGTGAAATTAAAATGGGAGGAAAATAAATAAATGCAAATGTATGTGTGGAATTAATGGTCTGGCCAGAACCCACAAATGTAGTATAATGCCATTGTGTATTCTTGTATATGTGTCTAGTTAATGCCAGTGATAGCCTTAAGAAAACAAAGAAATGGATTGAAGTCTATTAATTTTGGTTTCTGTTAGAACAGGGTTTTTCATTAGCTCAAATGAGAGGAATGTGACATCAGAGTAGGGTATTGAAATGGCATGAATTCCTTAGGAAAAATGTGGGGAATTTGATTTTTGGCTCAGGTAGGGGAGCATACTTCTTCGAATAGCCTATTCTATTCTATTCTATTTTTTTTTTGTTTCACCAGTAGGAGTAGCAACTTAACTTATGCATAGGTTTTTTTGTCACAACTAATGTGGGGAGTCCTGGCAGTAACTTGTCATTTTTGTTTTGTTTTGTTTTCTGTTACTGTAAAGTAAGAAAAAGATTTTTCAGGTAACTGATCTGAATCAGTGTATTGAAAAAAAAAAAAAATTAAATGTCACTCTTAACAATCTAAATTAAATTGTAAAGAGCATCTAGCTCGAGGTTAAACATGTAACAAATATGCACATCGAGCATTAAACTCTTAACACTCTTTTAGTGAATGGTCACATACTTTGATGATTTTGTAAAGCAGGCCGGTAACTAAATTGTGCCACTTACATCCCTCATCCTCTTAAATACACAGGTGAAAACTACTTGGTTTGCAGACCAGGATTTCTGAGAGGGATTAATTTAGGACTGTTGACTCTAAAAATAATAGCTTAATTCTTTTTTTATTTGGCCTAGCCACAAAAAATTCCATTGTATTGAGTTGTTTCCCAACATGTGCCTGGGAGCACAAAATAAACCTTTAGTTAACCTGGAACATATGTTTGAGCAAGTTATTTCGTGTCTCGTGAATTTCTCTTGTCGGTGGTGGTGGAATCACCTTCCATTTACTGGGAGTCTTTAGGATCGTACCTTGGGTGTTACTCGTTAATAAAAAAAAAAATCTTAATTGGGGCCCCTAGATAGATCACTGGCCTTTTTATTCTTTTTAAAAATAAAATTGTTGTAATATTTGCATTTTTTTTAGAAGTTCATCATCATAATAGAATAATATCTTAACACCAAATCCCCATGTAACATTGTCTGCATATTGCCTTGAACTATCAGCTATATTTTCAAATGTAGTTCTTAAAGAATTATTTTAATGTTGAAATTTTAACTTTGGCTCACTGTGCATGTTCTTACATATTTATATGGTATTAAACAGGAAAATGCCAACAGTCTGCCATTTTAAAGAAGTGGCTAGAAAAGAATACCAAACCAGTATGGCAATATCGTGAATACGAATAGTGTTTTGGCGAATATTGAATGATAATCTTGGACAGCACTGAGGTGAGTTCTATTATTTTTTAATTTTTTTATTCTGGTCAAGTCAGGTCGTCTGGCCGAAGTTGATGCTTAATGGTTCCTTCTCTACTAAAAAATAGTCTTAAATGTCTAGGAATTTACAACTTTGGATTCCTGTTGTACTTAATTCACAATTTGAATTGATAATTTGGTGGCCTGATAACATTCTTCAGCATCCTGTGATGTATTTTGGTTAGTTAATGCTATTATGGTGTGCTACCAGAAATCCTAGGATCCTGTGTTGGATGTGTGGTTCTGGTTGGATTATGACTGTGGAACATTCCATGGAGGAATTCTACTGTTATGGATTTGAAGTTATGGGGGTTTGTACTTTTATCATACATTTTTTACATTGCTTGGAAAACTACATATGGTGAGTCCCTAAGAGTGATATCATTTTCTTTAATGTTTTGAGTTAATTAGATACTGATTGCTTGTGTCGTCATCTGTCGTACGGAACAGCAAATGGGTTAAAACTTACTGAAATATTTGGATTTTCTACCACTGATTTTCATAAAATACTTAAAAGTGTTTAAACATTAATTCAGAGGGGCTAATTCACCAGGTACAGAGGTTGTAATCTATTACTGGACTTTGTGGAGCAAGTTGAGCTGGTCGAAACTGTAGACTGTCTGTAACTGACTACCAACCATATACTCTAATACATTTTATTGATACTTACTGACTTTAGTTATGAAGTGTTATGCTTGTCAACAAGGTCAATATTTGGTGAGGTGTTGTTCTCAGTGCAGCAAATATTGTCATCCCCAATGCATTGGATTAACAGAAAAAAGTTCAAAACATTAACACCAGACATAAAAAAACCTCATTCAATGCCAGGATTGTTCAATACTTGGGGCCCCAAGTTCCTTGACCAAAAAAATCAGCCCAGCTATAGCCATCCTGTCTAGGACAAAGATAAATTCAACTAATATTAAAGATCAAGTACAAGAGTTACAACTTATCAAACAGGCAATACTTAAGATAAATTCTAAACTTGATTGTATCCCAGAACTGAAAAAAGAAATACAAGAATTTAAACACACCATAGAATTTATGACAGCTAAATACGATGAACTAATTGATAAGTGTAATATTTTGCAGCAGGCCAGTAATACCTTAAAAGCTAAAATTGAAATGATAGAAACTCAAGAAAATATTGGTTCCCAACAGATAAAAAATTTAAAGACTAAACTGCATTCAATGAACCAATATTATAGGAATAAAAATATTGAAATTCATGGACTTATTATTGAGAATATAAGCTGTGAAAGTGAAATAAGGAAACAAAATAGACATATTAGCTAATAAACTAAAAAATATAGAATATGGAACTCCTATCCTGGTTCAATTTCGATCTAGGTCTGTTAGAAATCAGTGGATCACATCCCTAAGGACTCCTATTTAACAATTCTGATTTAGATATCAAATATGAGCCTAAAAAATATTTATCTATGAAAACCTCTCTCCTTACTACAAGCACATGTATTGGCAAGCTAGAAGATTGGTGCAGCAACAAAAAATCAAATATGCCTGGATAAGCAATGGAACTCTCTACATAAGACATGGTGAAAATGATCAAAAATGAAAAACTGTCTTGATTGAGGATCTGCAGCAACATGGCCTTACCTAATTGATTGACTTCTCAACTTGTATACCACTAATAATTAACAATATAATTATGGTTTGTAATGTAATCTCAATATTACACAGTCCAACATCTAAATTACTTATTATCTTCAAATACAGATAAAACACTTAAAATAATACATATAAATGCTATTTCATTACAGAACAAAATTACACTTTTTGAATCACTTATATGTACAACTAATTTGCACACCACTGGATGTAATATGGATTGCTGAAACCTGGTTTCCTACCCAGTATTTTACTATTAAAATTAATGACTTCCAGGTCTTCAATCTCAACCTCAAGAGGAGGAGGGGTAGCAATTTATGTCAATAATCAACACCTATAACACTTTTTAATTGAAGAGTTAACATTTCTGAATAAAAATATTGAAATACTCAGTTCAAAATGAATTTTAAATTATTACCGCATGTTACAGACCACCTAATTCAGACTATAGGGAATTTGTAGTGATATTAAATAACCTATTTGAATTTGCAAATCTTACAAATAAAAAAAACACAATGGGAGATTTTAATACTGATATTTCTTGTAATAACTCAACTAATCAATTTAACCAACTACTAATTACATCTGGGTTTATGAATACAATTAATTCCTCAACTAGAATCACTCCCAACACTAATACTATAATAGACTTATTTATAATTAATGCTCCAGTTCAATTTACAACAGGAATATTACAATATTATATTAGTGATCACTTACCAATTTTTTTAATCTACTGGAAGGGAAATAAATTTAAAACTACACCCATGCTTCACAAAAATTGATGTATAAATAAATTAAATCTTGATAAATCCAAAACAATTTTAGGAGCTTTAACATGGGAAGAACTTGAAATGTATGAATCTGCAAACTTAACTTACAATGGATTTTTCAAGATTTTAAAAGAAATCTATGACAAAGCCTTCCTGACAATCTTAAATAATAAAAGATGGCGAAAAAAAATTTGCGAGCCTTGGATTACTTCACATCTCTTAAATCAAATAAACAAGAAAAATGTTATATTCAAAAGTTATTAAAACAAAATTGCAAAGTGATTATAACAAATTTAAAACATTTTGAAATTCTTTAAATTGCACTATTTGAACAGTAAAAAGAAACTATTCTGCACATATATTTGCTCAAAATTCTTCTAAACTGACTTGGAAACACTTAAATACTTTACATGGTAATCAAATTGGGATCACAACTCCTGAATACATATATGACAACATGCAAACAAAACTAACAGGAAAACAAGATATTGTAATCCATCTTAATCATCATTTTATTTCTACGCCACATGCTCTTAAACAAAATTATTCAGCTGGAAATACTTTACATATACAAAATTCGAATACAGTACACCTTTCTAATATAACTTTTACTTACATAAATTACATATTCCGAGCTGTTGCACATTTTACAACAAATTAAACCTAATACCGGTCCTGGCCATGTGATATTCACCCTATTGCAATAAAACATTTTGCCAAAATAATAACACCATTATTAATAATCCTTAATTTAGTATTCCGCACAGGAATTTTTCTGGATGCACTTAAGATAACAAGGATCACTTCCAAATATAAATCAGGCTCACAAAATGATGCTAATAATTATAGCCCTATTGCAAATCTGTCCATATTTGTAAAAAGTTTAGAAAAACTAATATACACAAGATTAATAACATTTACACACAAATATAATATTATAAATAAAAATCAACTCGGCTTCCAACCCCATAAATCAACTGAAATTGCAGTCCTTTATTTATAAAACATTATTAAAAAAAATGTTGGCACTTAATACTATAACACTAGCTATCTGTTTAGATCTAACAAAAGCATTTGACACAATAAATCATAAAATCGTTCTCCATAAATTACATACTCTGGGAATAAAGGAAATGTCCCATAATTTATTTAAAAGTTATTTAACAAATAGACAACAATACACACAAATTAATCAATTCCATTCCACTTTAGAGAAGTCACACTATGGAGTCCCACAGGGATCGATTTTGGGGCCCTTGTTATTCAATTTATATATTAGTGATATATTTAGCATAACATCAGAAAATGATCTTATACTATATGCTGATGATACATTACTTTTCAGTTGACATAATATAAATAAATGACATTATTACTAAAGCTAACACTTATTTACATCTTTACTTAAATTGGATAACTACCAATGAACTGATAATTAACACTTCTAAAGCTAAGGCTATGGACTTCTCTAGACAGACATTTGAATGGGGCCATACCATAAATTTATTATTGGAAAATGAAATAATTAATATGGTATCACATGTTAATTACTTGAGAGCAGGCCGCGGGTGGCCTAGCGGGCAACGTTCATGACTGCCGCGGAAAGGACCTCAGGTTCGATCCCAGGAAGGTACGAATGCTCGATCCATTAAATACCCGCTGTGTATTGGATGGGCACGTTAAGCCGTCGGACCCAGGGTACTGGCCCCCCAGTAATAAATAAGGGAGTCTTCCTCCCTTTTCAACTTCGTTTTTGTGTCACTTTCCTATCGGACACTCTAACCCAAATCTGCTAGCTTCCTATTTCTAAGGTTTGTTTAAGACCTGGGGTCAGACACTCCCTTCCTCAAATCCTCTACATATGATCATGATCAATTACTTGGGAGTGAATTTTACCCCTGACTTACAATGGAATAAACACATATAAATACTTTTGAATAAATTATCAAGAAATATTGGACTCATTAGTAAACTATTAACAATTCTCTCAGTTAAAACACTAATTCTCCTAGATACTTCATGTATATCTTCCGTATAAGGAAGTCACAAGTTATACGTGGTTAAAATATATAATACATAGAGATTCAGTATCTCTTTTTGAATTGCTATTACACACGTTAAAATATGGAAATGTGATTATGGTGGTGCAGTTATTTATGATGTTTATTATCGAAAAAATAAAGACTAAAAGAAAACGAGCAATTACTCACATATATTCGTCCACAGGTCGAACCATATTTTAACGTGAGTAATAGCAATTCAAAAAGAGATACTGAATCTCTATGTATTATACTAATTCTCCTGTATTACTCATTAATTAAGACTCACATTAATTACTGCTTTTTATCGTGGGGTCAAACAACTAAAGCAAATTTAAACAAATTACAAGTATTACAAAATAATACATTAGATTAATAGACGTACTTTCAAAACAACACACATACATCCATATCTACACCCTCCAGCTCATCCTAATGATTTCAGAATACTAACAATACATTAACTTTTCTATTTACAACCTAAGTAAAATCCTGTTTCAGAGACTCAAGAATAATTTGCATGTAGAATTGAAATTACTTGCAACAGACATAACTACGCAACAAGAAATAGATTACCACTTCGTCCAATACAGCCTAAAATTCAGCTATTAAAACAAAGCTTGAATTATGCTGGTTCAGATTATTGGAACTCATTACCTCTACATTTAACAAATATCAATGACCAAAATCTCTTTGAAACAACACTTAAACATTTACTGAGTTAGAAAATAAAAGATACTTTCTTTAATTACATCCAAACACCAATACTAATTCGTATTAAGAGAATACAATGTGGTTTGTCACAAATATTTATTTTTTCACGTTGACCATGGTTTCGCTGGGTATTGACCTAGCTTCATCAGGACGAATGGCACATAAATATTCAAATTGTATATGACATCATAAATGGTGTTTACAGTCACAGGTTTTGGTTAGTTGCTTCCACGCGTTTGATAGCAATGGGGTGGATGCCATGTCATTAACAAGTTGTGAAGACTTCTGATATATATGGAAAGCTTCCAAAATATCAAGTTTGGTGCTTGAATCTGGCTTGTCAATTAGTTCCGCTTTTCCAAAGAGAAATTTATGGTCCTTTTTGTAACAGTGTTTAGCCATCGATGACGTCTTTAGGTCACAGCTCCGAATGTAGGTCTTGTGCTCCTTCAATCGAAAACGCAAGGCTCTACGGGCCTGTCCTGTATAGGAAGCGCCCCATCACATGGAATTTGATAAATTCCCTAGAAGTTTTTGTCTTCAACATAGTCCTTTGATCCTAAAAAGTTCATTTTGTTTATGGGTTTAAAAATTACTTTAAAATTAAAGGTTTTGAAAATTTTTGAAATTTTGAAAGCAATGTTACGGGAAAATGGAATAATGGCAAAATTCTTTCGCAATGGGCGCATCACAGGAGTTAACGTGGAGATAGGCTTCGGTTTCCGGAATTTTGTTAGAGCCTTGTCTATAATGGAAGGGTTGTATCCCCGTAGTGCAACACGTTTAAGGAAATAAAGTTCTTTTTCCGAACTGTCTTTATCAGAACATACATGTATCGCACGATATACGCAACTGTAAAAGGCGCTGAGTTTCTGTTGCCAAGGGAGATTGGACTTAGCATGTGGAGGTGAGAAAACAGCGAAAGGCTTCTGATAAATTGTGGTTGCGAGAGATCCATTTGAGCGAGTAACAAGGACGTCAAGGAATGGTAGGCATCCGTTATTTTCAGTTTCGTAGCTCAATTGAACGTGAGGATCAATGGAATTTATAAGCTTGACTAATTCTGAAATTTCAGAATTTTTTCCTTTTTATAGAACGAAAGGATGGTTTACATATCGTATCCATAAGTCAAATTTCACGAGTTTGAAAAGTTTTTCTTCAAATCGAGGCATGTAGATTTCATATAATATAGAAACTTATTAAGGCAAGAAAAGTTGTCTTATCTATCTACGATGTTCACAGAATCAGACATAACAAATGGCATAATAAACACTTTTTCCAAAAAGAAAGAGCAAAGCAAAGTTGTTTAAAATTGCAACCATACTATTAAGATGTTAATTTTATCACACTTTGACATGCATTCCAGCCAATTTGATATCATTAATAAAATGGGGCCTGCATTTCAAACTGCACTTAAGGCCTCAGAATGTCTAAATCCAGCTCTGACTCAGGGTATTGTGCTTCTGCATGATAATGCTTGTGCCCATATACAGAAGTTACCACGCAAAGGACCTGCTGCGCTTTTGCTGGGAAATCCTTCAACATTCGGTGTATAGTCCTGACCAATCGCCCTACGATTTTAACATCTTTGAACCCATGAAAACTTTTGTCAAAGGCAAACGTTTCACTTTGGATGATCAGGTGCGTGAAGTTGTACATAACTGACTGCAGCCTGCCTCTTTCTATGCTGCAGAAATACAAAGACTTGTGCAATGATGAGACTGCTCTTTAAATGCTGGCAGTGATTATTTTTAGGTATGTCATGTTTAGACTCTTTCACGCTGAAAGTCTCACTCCTCACTACTTATTGAACAAAGCTTTTATATATACATATATATATAAAAGTAGGGATGTAAGGTCAGGTGATGCGTAACACCACAGCCTCTCCTTGACAAATGTCAACCCCGCCTTCTCGTGGTGCATCCTGTTCCCACTAAAGGGGCTCTGACGACCGCCCATAGTGGTATAACTATACCATCGGGATTAGAGGAAATTCTATCCCACACTCACCAACCCGCTTGGCCAGCGTGGTGAGTTATGGCCAAACCCCTCCAAAATGATTTCACAACTTAAATCTTGGCCCTCAGTCTCCGGCAGCTGGAATGTACCTGGACATCTAAACAAAAAAATGTCATGTTTAGACTCTTTCACGCTGAAAGTCTCACTCCTCACTACTTATTGAACAAAGCTTTTATATATACATATATATATAAAAGTAGGGATGTAAGGTCAGGTGATGCGTAACACCACAGCCTCTCCTTGACAAATGTCAACCCCGCCTTCTCGTGGTGCATCCTGTTCCCACTAAAGGGGCTCTGACGACCGCCCATAGCGGTATAACTATACCATCGGGATTAGAGGAAATTCTATCCCACACTCACCAACCCGCTTGGCCAGCGTGGTGAGTTATGGCCAAACCCCTCCAAAATGATTCCACAACTTAAATCTTGGCCCTCAGTCTCCGGCAGCTGGAATGTACCTGGCCAAGGCAGCAGCCAGTGCGACATGAAGGCAGAGGGTGCTAAGAATCCCCGGAGGACCGGACTAGGCTGCCATCTGATGCTGACCTTGGCTACTTACAATGGACGCTCCCTATCTTCTGATTCAAGGCTTCTTGAATTGGAAGAGGAACTACAAAGGATCAAGTGGGACATCGTGGGGCTAAGTGAGGTAAGGAGAAAAGGAGAAGATCTCATCGAACTGAAAAGTGGACATCTCTTCTACTATCGTGGGACAGATACTGGCAGAACTAGTGGTGTTGGATTTATAATAAACAAGAAACTGAAGGATAAAGTTGTAGAACTTGAAAGTTCCTCTGACAGAGCTGCACGACTTGTTATCCAACTTTCGAAAAGATACCAGGCTCAGATTATTCAAACTTATGCACCCACCACAAGTCATCCTGAAGAAGAAATTGAAGAATTTTATGAGGAAATTTGTCATCTAAATAATAAAGGTAAGCAGCACTTGAAAATAATTATGGGAGATTTCAATGCAAAAATAGGGCAACGGCAACAGAATGAAACTTCAGTAGGTAAATTCGGTCAGGGCAACAGAAATCAGCGTGGAAATACTCTCGTTGAGTTTGCAGAGGCAGAAGGGTTTTTCATCTTGAACTCCTTCTTCAAGAAAAAGCCACACAGGAAATGGACATGGAGACATCCAAATGGGACGACAAGTGAAATTGATTTTATTATGTGTAACAAAAAATTCCTCATAGAAGACTGCAGTGTGCTAAACAAGTTCAACACAGGTAGTGACCATAGATTGGTGAGATGTAAGATGCACCTCAACACTAAACTTGAACGTGGCAAGCTCATAAGACAAACAAAATCTATTGACATAACCAACCTTAAAAAACACCATAGTACCTTCAAGTTAGAACTGAAGAACAGGTTCTCTGCTTTAGAAGGCCTAACATCGGAAGAAGTGGACATCTCTGAAGTTAACAGAAAAGTAACCAAAGCTCTTATGGAAACAGCAACAAAATTAGCTGGGTCTAAGAACAAGTTGCATGTGAACAAATTATCAGGAAAAACCAAAATGTTGATGCAAAAAAGAAGAGAGATGAGGACAACTAAAGAAGATGTGACTTCCAAAGTGGAATATATAGAGCTGTGCAAGACAGTAAGAAAGAGTATCACTGAAGACGTAAGGAAATTCAACTGTGAACTAGTGAGGAAAGCAATTGAAAACAACCAAAGCCTAAAGATAGCAAAGGGACATCTCAGTAAGGGAAGAAAACAGATTATGGCACTGAGAAAAGAAGATGGTTCTGTAACAAGAAATAGAGGCGAAATTTTGACAAGAGTGAAAGATTTCTACTCCAAATTATATGAAAGGGATGATATATGCACTCCAGACATCATGAAAGATACCAGTACCAGAGTTCCTCCAGTCCTTCCAGCAGAAGTTGCACATGCAATCAAGAACATGAAGCGAGGAAAAGCTCCAGGAGAAGATGGAATTACTGTAGACATCATACAAGAAGCAAGTGGAGAAATCGAAACAGTACTCGCCCAAATTTTCACTCGATGCCTTAATGAAGGAAAGATTCCTGAGGATTGGAACACCGCTACAATGATCCTGCTACATAAGAAAGGTGACATTGAGGATCTCGGAAACTACAGACCTATCAGCCTCCTATCAGTAGTTTATAAAATCTTCACTAAAGTTCTTTCACACCGCTTGAAGGTAACACTGGACATGGCTCAACCGAGAGAACAAGCTGGATTCAGGAGTGGCTACAGCACAATAGATCATATCCACATGCTGAGAGAACTAATTGAAAGAGCGAGGGAATATGAACTTCCATTGTGCATGGCTTTTATCGATTATGAAAAGCCTTTGATTCAGTGAAACCATCAGCAGTTGCAATGGCTCTGAAAACCTGCGGTATTGAAGATGCATACATTAATATTATTAATAACATCTATGAAAATGCAAGTGCAAAGATTAGGCTGTTTGAAAATACAACACACGTAAAAATTGGAAAGGGAGTGAGACAAGGTGACACCATATCTCCGAAGCTATTTAATGCCACATTGGAGGGTGTTTTTCAGTCGCTGAGCTGGGAAAACAAGGGGATAAAGATTAATGGAGATTATCTAACCCACCTTCGTTTTGCTGATGACGTAGTCATTTTTGCAACTACCCCATCAGAGCTGCAGAGTATGATCCAGGAACTTGCTGACAAGAGTAAAGAAGTGGGATTAAAAATGAACTTTCAGAAGACAAAAGTGATGTTCAATGCTTTTACAAGAAATGAAGATTTATCGATTGATGGAGAAAAGCTGGAGATAACAGACACGTACGTTTATCTTGGACAGCAGATATCAAGTGAGGGTCACATTGATGAAGAAATTAATCGGCGTACAAAACTTGCCTGGAGAGCTTTTGGAAGAAACAGCATAATTTTCAAGAGCAATATGCCATTATGTCTTAAAAGAAAAGTATTTGATCAATGCATCCTTCCAGTGCTTACGTATGGTGCAGAGACGTGGACCTTAACTAAAAGAGACATACAAAGGCTGCAGACAACTCAAAGCTGCCTGGAGAGGTGCATGCTTGGTGTAACCAGGAGAGATAAGAAGAGGAACTCGTGGATCCGAAAAATGACAAGAGTGGAAGACATCATGATCAGAGTTAAATCCCTGAAATGGCAATGGGCTGGACATACTGCCAGAAGGACAGATCATCGATGGACAGCCGAAATTTTAGATTGGATTCCAAGGGACAGGAAAAGACCCAGAAGAAGACCACATGGGAGATGGGTGGATGAAATTCGAAAGTATGCAGGGGTGACATGGAGGAGACTGGCACAAGACAGACCGTTGTGGAGGAAACTTGGGGAGACCTTCGTCCAGCAGTGGATTGATAATGGTTGACAATGATGATGATGATGATGATATAAAAGTAACTTTTAAAAATGAATTTCTTTATTTAATAAGATCATTATTTTTTTTCTTATTTCTTTAGACTCTTGGGTTATTATGTGACTGACTTTTCAGTCGGAAATTCCGTTTCCGGATTAACATCTGTGATGTGCAGACTATATGATTTTTTTTTCTGAATGCTATGGCAGTGGATTATACGAATGTAAATTTCTTTTTTACGTGAATTTCATGCTCTGTGGACTATATGCTGGTGGAGATAATACAACAAAAATTACAGTAAGCCTAGAAACTCGGTAAGTGTCCTTTGATTACATAAAGTAACTAAAGTGGCATGGTGAAGTGGTTTGGTTCCCAAGCAATCGCAGTAGTTATTTACTGTGCTAATATATGAAGTGCGATCAAAAAGTTCCGAGACTAGGTACATAGCGCATCAACAGAAGGCAGTACGCAAATGCGCGAGCAGTGGTCGAGGGCAGTGACTTTCATGAGTCATTGTGCCAAGTGGAGTCATTCTGTGAACATTGAGAGCTGTGCTACACGATGTTTGGTGACTACTTGCAGAACACAGCTGCGATTTCAATATGGACTGCAAACTAGAGCAGCGAGCAAACATAAAATTCTGCATCAAACTTGGCAAATCGGGAACGGAGATCCAATGAAATGTTAAAAAATGGCAATGAATCGTGTGAGGTGCTTTGAGTGGCACTCGCGCTTCAAGAGAGGCAGAACAGCACTGGAAGATGACGAGAGGTCAGGGCAACCATCCTTGAGCAAAACCTACAAAAATGTGGACAAAATTAGGGAACTGGTGCAAGACGATTGTCGGAGAACCATTCAAGACATTACTATTATCGTCAATGTGTCATACAAAACAGTGCAAGAAATGTTGACGTCGATTTTGAACATGCACCGCATTCTTACAAAGTTTGTTCCACGAATTCTGAGCCTCGAACAGAAGGCACTCCGTGTCGAAAAGATCTTTGTCAGCAGGTGGTGAATGAACCAATGTTCCTGTCATGGATCATCACTGGGGACGAGAATTATGTCTATTGTTATGGCCCGGAGACCAAACAACAGTTTTTCGCAGTGGAAGAGCTCGGCATCTCCATGACCAAAGAAGGCCTGACAGGCCATGCACCGCATTCTTACAAAGTTTGTTCCACGAATTCTGAGCCTCGAACAGAAGGCACTCCGTGTCGAAAAGATCTTTGTCAGCAGGTGGTGAATGAACCAATGTTCCTGTCATGGATCATCACTGGGGACGAGAATTGTGTCTATTGTTATGGCCCGGAGACCAAACAACAGTTTTTCGCAGTGGAAGAGCTCGGCATCTCCATGACCAAAGAAGGCCTGACAGGCCTGGAGCAAAACTAAAAGCGTGCTCATCATTTTCTTCGACATTCGTGGGGTTGTGCACCATGAATTCATCCCCCAGGGCCAGACGACATCGCTCTTTTTTAATGCAATGTTTTGTGGCGTCATAGGGAGGACATTCGCTGCAAACAACCTCAAATGTGGCGCAGGGGCAACTTCCTGCTCCATCACGACAATGTAGCAGCCCACAGAGCGTTAGCAACACACCAGTTTTGCAGCCGCAACAACATAACTACCCTTCCTCATCGGCCAGATTTGGCACCTTGTAACTTCTTTCTGTTCCTGAAGATGAAGCTCAAGCATCGCCGTTTTTAAACCGGGGATGAGGTCCAGCGCGAATCGCAGACGGTGCTTGACACGATTCGCGAACAGGACTTCCAGGGAGCGTTTCAACAGTGGCAAAAATGCAGGCAGTGGTGTATCGCTGCCCAAGGGAACTACTTTGAGGGAGATCATAGCCAGACTTAAGTGACCTAAGTACTTTGTTGTATATCGGCCTAGTCTTGGAACTTTTGGATCGTATCTCGTATAACAAGGAAACAGTAAATACTGCAACAACAACCAGCACATACATACATATCACTAAGCTGTTCTCTAAGATTCAAAGGTTAGCTCAACAAAGAAATACAAACTACTGGATAATTTTTACTTACTGTTGCCGTATCAAACTTCTCCATTTACAGTGATCTTGACATACAACTCGGGCTTCACTCACATCCATCACATGCTGTACACAAGATCTTCTATACTTCATACTCATGATCTTTTTCTCATGCAGACACTCCTGAATCTGATCCTCCCATGACTTCCTTGGCTTTTCTCTGCCTTTCCTTCCTGCCACATGGGAAAAAAATATTTTCTTAGTAAGCATCTCATCACTCATTTTTCAACATGGCCAAACCACCGAAACATATTAGTCTACACCTTGCTAACAACATTTTTCTTCACATTACACAACTGCAACACATCTTCATTCCTCACACAAACAGAATGTGTCTAGCCACAAATTCCCCATAAGTAACGTATTTCTCTAGCACGCAAACAAATTCTATGGTTTTTTTTTAGTACCCAGATTTCACTGCCATACATCAGAGTAGGAACAATTACACTTTCATACACAGCCATGTGGGACTCTCTTGAGAACCCATCATTCCTGTGAAAACCTCCCAAAGGAGCCATGACTTTCAATGATGAATTCACTTGCCTACTAATTTCACCATCCAATTTGTTCTTTCGGTCAAACATGTTTCCTGAATACACAAACTCATTCACCTGGTCAATCACTGTGCCATTTAGACTTATATTACATTCAGTACTACCAGTTCCTCTCTCAAAAACCATAACTTTGGGGTTTCCCTTATTTATACTCAGTTTGAATTTCATGCAAACTTCATACATTCGGGACAACATACTCTGCAACTCACTTTTGCTCTCTGCCAACAGGATTGTGTCATCAGCATACAGCAATCTGCACACATGGATACAACCAAAACATAAACCAATATTATCTATTTTGGCATAACACATGAACGCATCCATAAATATATTAAACAGCCATGGTGACATAACACAACCTTGTCCCTTGTCTAACTCCTGCACCAATAGAAAACCATTTTGTTAAAACACCATTCACTTGTACACAAGCTCTACTGCAAGCATACATGGCTTTTAGACTGTTAAGTAGATTCCCAGTAACAGCATATTCATTCAATACCTTGCACAAAAGTGTCCTATTTACTCTGTCGTAAGCTTTCTCTAAATCTATGAAGGTGGCAAAGACTTTCTTACGAACAGCCAGATACTTTTTCAATCATCATGTGTAATGCAAAAATTTGGTTAGTGCAGCCTTTACCAGGCATAAAACCATTCTCAACATTCCACACTTTCTCTGATGTAAGACCCCGTACTTTTTTCAATAATGACCTTACCAAACACTTTCCCTGGCACACTCAGTAGGCTAATACCACAATAGTTCTTGCAGTCAGTCTGATCATCTTTTCCCTTATACAAGGGAACAATGATAGCATCCTTCCAATCCCGAGGGACCATTCCTAACTCCCAGCACAACTGGCAAATTTCAGTTAATCAGTCAATTACAGAGTCATCATCATATTTCAACATCTCCGCAGTTATGCCATCAGGGCCTGGAGCCTTACCGTTCTGGAGATATTTTAGAGCTTTACACACCTCTTTTCTTGAGATTGCTTCTGCCTCTGAATCATCTTTGCTTTCCTGATCTAATAACTCACAGAAGTATTCACCCCATCTTTCACTTAACTCATTGGGCTCCCATATCATTTCCGTGATCCTATTCTTCACACAACTTACAACTTTGTTTCGCCTATTTTTCCTGAGTCTTGTGTACTTCCAGAAACTCTTCCTATCTTTCCAAAAAGCCAATTCATGCCTCTCCACCTTCTCTTTCCTATCTTTTGCCTTACTCTGGTGAACCAGCTTAGTGGCTTTATTCTTCTTACAGCAATATTCACCCACAGAAACTTTACCATGCAACATCCCCAAATAGGCATCCTTCTTTCTCTTCACTTCCTCTTCAATCTCACTATTCCACCAAGCATCACCCCCACAGTTACCCACTATTGTAGTGCCACACACGTCTTCAGCAACAGTGACAACACAGTTCTTAAAACATTCCCACTTCTTTTCTACATCCCTCTCACAAGACTTCAGATCCTGCAGTCACTCTCAGAGTAAGTTAGAATAACGCTGATGATCTTCAGGGAGCCTTTCAACTTTTATTCTTTCCATCCTGCCATTCCTTTTCTTCCGACCAACATTCAGTTTCACTCATGACACTACCAAGTAATAATCAGAACCAGCATCCACACCTCTCGTCACGCGAGTGTCAACAACTAAGTGTTTCTGAGGCTGATCACCGACAATAAAATCTAAAACATTCTTTTGACCAAGAGTACGATTTTCCCAAGTATATGTGTGGATATACTTGTGGTTGAAAAACGTATTAGATACACACAAATCATTATCAATACAGAGTTCAATTCATCTTTCACCATTTTCATTCACGCAAGGATCATTAAACTAACCCAGAACATTGTCAGAAATTGCATTCTGCACACCTACTCTAGCATTGAAATCTCCTATTATAACTTTCTCTTTAGCACCAAACTGGCTCAAAACAGCTTTTAGCTCATTCCAGAAATCTTCCTTCCTATCCGAAGGTTCCGAGTCACAAGGAGCATACACTACAACAATTACCATTCTCTGAAGCTTCACTTTCAAACGAATCCAAAGAATTCTCTCACTTATGCAGCTATAGTGAATCAAGTTGTTCATCTTTTCACTTAAAATCACAGCTACACCAGCCTGTCCTCTCACATTATCCAATACTCCAGACCACACACTCACCATTCCATTCACTTCTTCTATCCCAATTTCCTTCTTTTGGCTTCACTTACACACAACACATCCAATCTATACTTATTCATCTCTTCAATCACCTCGTTCATCTTGACATTTATACCTCTAGTATTCCATACCCCAATCTTACACTCACTCAGCCGAGATCCCTTTCTCATTCACCTTTTTCCAGTTCCAGGTCGATTCCATGGTGGACCATCCTTCTCAAGTGTGGTAGGTCCACCATATTCCACACTTGAGTCTGGATATTGATTTCTTTGGGATTAGCCCACAGCTGATGGTTCCAGTTAGTCATTCAACTTTAGGATTCTGGAACAAACCCAGTGAGTTGGGGGCTTTTCACTAATGTCACACAGAACTAACTCGACTACTAGTGCATCTATCTAAATTAGTACACCTAAAAAAAAAAAAAAAAGGCTTAGTATTAATTAGTATTCCTTGTCAGTACTTTTTACAAAACCAACCGTAGCAGCATTTGCCAATGACATATGCAAATATTATCCCATGTGCAACTACGGCATGAAAACAGCAGATTCTCGAGACCTTCGCACAAGCCAGTAATCACAGGATGACTGCCAGTTTTGTTTGTTTCAACACACATGCACATGGTATATATATATGCATGAGAGAGAGAGTACAAATTAACTAATAAAAAAATAAAATAAATAAAAACCCAAGGAACAAACTCTTTTTGATAAACCTGAATGCACCAGATTGCAGCAGGGGGGAGAAAGAGCCAAAACCAAACAAGAGACAATTCATCAATGTTATAGAAAAAAGAAAAATGCAGAATCAAACCGACATGGAAAAAAATCTCTAGTAAAAGAGAAGGCTACTAAACATCCAAAAAGGAAGAGCCAACAAATTGAAAGGTAGAAATCATAGGCGTATCACGGGGGTGGGGGTCAGGACCCCCAGATTTTCAGAGTCTGGGATCCTCATATATATATGAATCAGTCATTAATATGCTTTCCTGCGTTCTTCTGTTCGTTAATTTTCAATCATTTGAAGCTTACCTGCTTCAGGCGGCTGATGATTGGTGGTGGTGTTCTGCTCGTTCTCGGAATTTTTTGTTTTAATTTTTCCGTCTTTCAAAATTTGCTTCTTGGTTTCACATTTCTATTTTGATTTTATCTTTCTTCTATGCAGCCTCTGGAAACTTTGGAATTTCAAATTTGTACTTGGCTTTTCTTTTTGTTTTTCCTTTATTGTTTTTTGCTATATATCATCATCATCATCATCATTGTCAACCATTATCAATCCACTGCTAGACGAAGGTCTCCCCAAATTTCCTCCACAACGGTCTGTCTTGTACCAGTCTCCTCCATGTCACTCCCGCATACTTTCGAATTTCATTCACCCATCTCCCATGTGGTCTTCTTCTGGGTCTTTTCCTGTCCCTTGGAATCCAATCTAAAATTTCGGCTGTCCCCATCAATGGTCTGTCCTTCTGGCAGTATGTCCAGCCCATTGCCATATCAGGGATTTAACTCTGATCATGATGTCTTCCACTCTCGTCATTTTTCGGATCCACATGTTCCTCTTCTTATCTCTCCTGGTTACACCAAGCATGCACCTCTCCAGGCAGCTTTGAGTTGTCTGCAGCCTTTGTATGTCTCTTTTAGTTAAGGTCGACGTCTCTGCACCATACGTAAGCACTGGAAGGATGCATTGATCAAACACTTTTCTTTTAAGACATAATGGCATATTGCTCTTGAAAATTATGCTGTTTCTTCCAAAAGCTCTCCAGGCAAGTTTCGTAAATGCCCGATTAATTTCTTCATCAATGTGACCCTCACTTGATATTTGCTGTCTAAGATAAACACACGTGTCTGTTATCTTCAGCTTTTCTCCATCAATCGATAACTTGTGAAAGCATTGAACATCACTTTTGTCTTCTGAAAGTTCATTTTTAATCCCACTTCTTTACTCTTGTCAGCAAGTTTATATATCATACTCTGCAGCTCTGATGGAGTAGTTTAGAGTTCCCACTCAAAAGTAATAAAAAAATTCCCTGATTTTTCCAGGTTCTCCAGGTGGTTTTTAAAGTTTTCCATAGTAGTATGTTGCAAAGAATTGTTACATTTCATTTCATTCCATTCCATTCATTTTTCTCACCAAAGCGCACACTTGTAAATTCTGTAAGTAATTTGTCTTTATAAAATTACCTGCTTTTCATTAATAACAACTAACTGTGCACATTATTTTCTGTACCAAAGTTCTATGAACTTTTGTGAATACTACACACACAGAATTTGTAAATAAATTGCCATAGAAACAGGCCATATGTAAGAAAAAATCTGTCAGTTGAATAGTTTCAGTTTTTCTATAACACAATGCAGCTAAGCTTAATGATGGAATGGCTCTGTTCAAAGAAACATGTTTTAAGAGAACCAACAGACAAAGGACTTTGATCCATTATTTGGTTGGTTCTCTTGTGATGAGTTTCTTCAAACAGGAGCCATTGTGCCTACTTGTTCCATGTTATAACAACAGCCTGCAGAAATTGAACAAAAGCTTAATAACTGGCAATTTTAAAAATTCAAGTTTGCAACTTTTTTAGAGAATAAGGGAAATACTTAATATAACTAAAAGTAAGATCTACCAAATTCTAGGCAGGCAGTAATTGCAAGCCAAAATTTGAAATCTTGAAAAAAAAAAAAGGTTTTTTTTTGGCAAAATAAAGTATCCATTGATTTTTACAGAAAAAAGGGTAAATTTCCCCGAATTTTCCCTGATATTTACAAAAAAAGGTAATTTTCCCTGAGTTTTCCCTGATTTTTGGAACCATTTTTCAAATTCCCTGAGAATTCCAGGTTGAGTGGGAACCTTGTAGTTGCAAAAATGACTATGTCATCAGCAAAACGAAGGTGGGTTAGATAATCTCCATTAATCTTTATCCCTTTGTTATCCCAGTTCAGTGATTGAAAGACATTTTCCAATGTGGCATTAAAGAGCTTCGGAGATATGGTGTCACCTTGTCTCACTCCCTTTCCAATTTTCATGTGTGTTGTATTTTCAAACAGCCGAATCTTTGCACTTGCATTTTCATAGATGTTATAAATAATATTAATGTATGCATCTTCAATACCGCAGGATTTCAGAGCCATTGTAACTGCTGATGGTTTCACCGAATCAAAGGCCTTTTCATAATCGATAAAAGCCATGCACAATGGAAGTTCATATTCCCTCGCTCTTTCAATTAGTTCTCTCAGTACGTGGATATGATCTATTGTGCTGTAGCCACTCCTGAATCCAGCTTGTTCTCTCGGTTGAGCCATGTCCAGTGTTACCTTCAAGCGGTGTGAAAGAACTTTAGTGAAGATTTTATAAATCACTGATAGGAGGCTGATAGGTCTGTAGTTCCTGAGATCTTCAATGTATATATATATACCGAAATGTTGATGCAAAAAAAGAAGAGAGATGAGGACAACTAAAGAAGATGTGACTTCCAAAGTGGAATATATAGAGCTATGCAAGACAGTACGAAAAAGTATCACTGAAGACATAAGGAAATTCAACTGTGAACTAGTGAGGAAAGCAATTGAAAACAACCAAAGCCTAAAGGTAGCAAAGGGACATCTCAGTAAGGGAAGAAAACAGATTATGGCACTGAGAAAAGAAGATGGTTCTGTAACAAGAAATAGAGGCGAAATTTTGACAAGAGTGAAAGATTTCTACTCCAAATTATATGAAAGGGATAATACATGTACTCCAGACATCATGAACGGTACCAGTACTAGAGTTATTTTAGTCCTCCCAGCAGAAGTTGCACATGCAATCAAGAACATGAAGTGGGGAAAGCTCCAGGAGAAGATGGAATTACTGTAGACATCATACAAGAAGCAAGGGGAGAAATCGAAACAGTACTCGCCCAAATTTTCACTCGATGCCTTAATGAAGGGAAGATTCCTGAGGATTGGAACAATGCTTTAATGATCCTGCTACATAACAAAGGTGACATTGAGGATCTCAGGAGCTACAGACCTATCAGCCTCCCATCAGTGGTTTATAAAATCTTCACTAAAGTTCTTTCACACCATTTGAAGGTAACACTGGACATGGCTCAACCGAGAGAACAAGCTGGATTCAGGAGTGGCTACAGCACAATAGATCATATCCACGTACTGAGAGAACTAATTGAAAGAGCGAGGGAATATGAACTTCCATTGTGCATGGCTTTTATCGATTATGAAAAAGCCTTTGATTCGGTTAAACCATCAGCAGTTACAATGGCTCTGAAATCCTGCGGTATTGAAGATGCATACATTAATATTATTAATAACATCTATGAAAATGCGAGTGCAAAGATTCGGCTGTTTGAAAATACAACACACATAAGAATTGGAAAGGGAGTGAGACAAGGTGACACCATATCTCTGAAGCTCTTTAATGCCACATTAGAAAATGTCTTTCAGTCACTGAGCTGGGAAAACAAGGGGATAAAGATTAATGGAGATTATCTAAGCCACCTTCGTTTTACTGATTACGTAGTCATTTTTGCAACTACCCCATCAGAGCTGCAGAGTATGATCCAGAAACTTGCTGACAAGAGTAAAGAAGTGGGATTAAAAATGAACTTTCAGAAGACAAAAGTGATGTTCAATGCTTTTGCAAGAAATGAAGATTTATCGATGGATGGAGAAAAGCTGGAGATAACAGACAAGTACATTTATCTTGGACAGCAGATATCAAGTGAGGGTCACATTGATGAAGAAATTAATCAGCGTACAAAACTTGCCTGGAGATCTTTTGGAAGAAACAGCATAATTTTCAAGAGCAATATGCCATTATGTCTTAAAAGAAAAGTGTTTGATCAATGCATCCTTCCAGTGCTTACGTATGGTGCAGAGATGTGGACCTTAACTAAAAGAGACATACAAAATCTGCAGACAACTCAAAGCAGCATGGAGAGGTGCATGCTTGGTGTAACCGGGAGAGATAAGAAGAGGAACTCATGGATCCGAAAAATGACGAGAGTGGAAGACATCATGATCAGAGTTAAATCCCTGAAATGGCAATGGGCTGGACATACTGCCAGAAGAACAGACCATCGATGGACAGCCGAAATTTTAGATTGGATTCCAAGGGACAGGAAAAGACCCAGAAGAAGACCACATGGGAGATGGGTGGATGAAATTCGAAAGTATGCGGGAGTGACATGGAGGAGACTGGCCCAAGGCAGACCGTTGTGGAGGAAACTTGGGGAGATCTTCGTCCAGCAGTGGATTGATAATGGTTTACAATGATATATAATGTGTGTATGTGTGATTTGCCCCCCCCAGATTTTGAAACATGCTTATGCCATTGGTAGAAATAGTGGTAGCTTTCCAGCAGGGATCTTTGAAGGGCAAGGCATGTTGAATGTTGTTGCTGTCTTAAAATTGCTACTTGACTTTTCTCTAACTTTTAATTAACCAGTAACATACAGCACGGGCAGAAACCCAAACTCCCTGAACAGGACCCTTGCCTTGAAAAAGCCCTGCTAAATGGCTCCCAATGTTTCTGCCTTGCACTTTGTTAGCTCTTCCTTTTTGCAGCTTGAGTAGTCTTCTCTTTTACAGGGGATCTTTTTTTAAACCTCTCACTTTCAGATTCTGTATTCTTTCTTTCATAGCATAGACAAATTATATCTTGTTTGTTGTATGTATGTATGTATGTATGTATGTATGTATGTATGTATGTATGTATGTATGTATGTATGTATGTATGTATGTATGCATCCATCCATCCATCCATACATATTTTGCTAAGCTGTTCTTTGAGATTCAAAGGTTAACTCCTCACAGACAGATAAAAGTTCAAAACTGATGGACTAGATTTTAGTTACTGTTGATGCATCAAATGTCTCCATTTACTGTGATCTTGGGACATAATTCCAGATTCATTGACATCCAACCACACGTCTCACACAAAACGTTTTGTAACTTATATTCATTATCTTTTTCTCATGCAGACATTCCCAAATCTGGTCTTCCCATGAATTCCTTGGCCTTTCTCTCCCTTTCTGTCCTGCCACTTGGGCTGAAGAAATTCTCATAGTAAGCACCTCCCCACTCATTCTTTCTGTCACATAGTTCAATAACCTCAGTGTGATAGCAGTGGCTGACAGTTGTTGATCTTTGTTAAGGAGCTCGGTCTAGCGCAGCGCGTTCAAGTCGGTTGGTGTTGTGTTGTGGAGCCATATGTAGACCGAGGTGCTTATGATCCTGTATATACAATGCTATAATGATATAATAAATATATTAAATCGTTATCTAAGGTGTCTTATCACTTGATGTCTGATGCTGATAAACAGTGGACCATACAATGTGACACTTTCGACACGGCAAAACCACTTGAGAATATTTGTCTCTACCATATTAATAATATTTTATTCAATATTACACATCTGCAACACATCTTTGTTATTCACATGATCAGAACATGTCTTGATCTCCCCTCCCCGCCATAAGCATCACATCTTTTCCGCACACAAAAGAAAGACTTATGTCTCTTCTGCAGTATCTAGGTTTCATAGTTGTACACCAGAGTAAGAACAATTAAGCTTTCAAACACAGCCATTTATGACTATTTGAGAGACCACGGCTCCTGTGAAATCCTCCTAAGGCAGCCATGACTTTCAAAGATGAATTCACTCGCCTACTAATTTTACCAACTAATTTATTTTCTCTGTCAAACATGATTTCTGAATATACAAATTCATTCACCTGGTCTATCACTGTGGTGTTTAGGCTGATCTTGCATTCAGTACAAAACTTCCTCACTCAAAAACCATAACTTTGGTTTTCCCCTTATTTACACTCATTTTGAATTTCATGCAAACTTCATACGTCCTGGACAACATACTCTGCAACTCAATTTTCCTCTCTGCTAACAGGACTGAGTCATCTCAGCATACAGCAATCTGCACACACAGATATTACCAAGACATAAACCAGTATTGTCCATTTTGGCATCACATATGAATGTATTCAAAAATACATAAAACAGCCAAGGTGACATTACAAAAACTTGTCCCTTCAAATCCCATGTCAAAAAATTTTTCCCTAAAATTCTAAGCAAATAGTCTGCTAATTCTAGAAAACCAAGTTACATTTAGCCTACTAAATTAAGCAGATTTACAAAGGTTGCGACAAAGGACAATAATTATAAAATCAGCTATGAAGGTAGAATCTCCCCCCCCTCTCTCTCTCTCTCTCTCTCTCTCTCTCTCTCTCACACACACACACACACACACACACACACACACACAAAAGGAATGTGAAAATTCATTTATCTGAGTACAGGTAAAACTGGAACCACAAAACAACTGTAACCCAACACTGAATGGAACATAAATTACTTCCTATATATGGAAAATATGGAATTAATAGAGTTGAAATGCGAAGGAAATCACAAATGTAGAAAAAATAGTCACAAAAGGAGACACAAACATTTCCAAAACAGCGATCCAAAACTCTGTTGTGTACTTGAAGAAATCCCCCCCTCAAAAGGCATAAATAAATAAAATAAAATAAAAATAAAAAAGGAAATTTAAGGTAACTAAAAAATACATTACAAAATAGTAGGGTAAAAACCTGATTTGAGATTACACAATATGAAAAATCACAAACAGCTGATATAATTTTATGAAGTTCCATCAAGCAGTGTAAGATCTTTAATAAAATTTAACCACTAAACCTGATAACCCTAAGTGATCATATCCACAGTGATGCAGCAAGATGGTATGGAAATAGGTATAGTATATTCAAATCCCTATTTAACATAATGCGATTTAACGAATTCTGCGATTTTACGTACATTTTTTTGTGGTCCGGATGAAACCACATTGAAATTAATGCTTGGCGTTTCCCAATTTAATGCACACACTTCCTCAGTTTAGCAATTTTGTTTTTAACCACCAAACTATGTTAACCAGAATTTTCACATTAAAAATTAGCTAGAAAGAGAGCTTCACGTAACAAGAGAAATTTATGCATGCAGTTAACCAGCATTTCAAAAAACACCAACTGCGACACAGATTGACGGAATCATAAATCAGTTCACCTTTCCTCTGACTATCAAGCTTAAGCTTCTTACAGGGGGAAGCAAATGACTAACAAGTTCCAAAGGAGCACAAAGTTTTCTTGCATGAGTGTGAATCAGGAAAAAGAAAGGCAGAGTGGGTAAGGGAATCTAGAGTACCCTGGGGATTCTTGTTTTCAGCTACAGACAGAACAATAGCATTCTGTGAAGTCAGGGGGACACACATGATGCGTACCCATTCCTGAACCGCTGGAATTGTTTGCCAAATTGCGCTTCTTTTCTTTTCTTTTCAGTGCTAAATCTGAAGCTCAAATTAAACAACACAGCTTGTTTACGGACAAAGTTTTGATGATCAGTGAATTTCGCTTCTAACTAGAAAAGTTAGAAGCGAAATTCACTGATCACTCTAGTTTTCATAAGTGTGTTTTGTGAGAGCATTAAGAAAAATGAATGACTGCAGAAAAAAAAGAAAAGAAAAAACGGAAAAAAAATTTTCAATGAAAAAGTGGACATTTTGTTGCAACTTGATGCGAACCCAGGATCACAGACTGCTGTAGCAGAGAAACTTGGAATTTCGAAGTCAATGTTGTGTACCATAGCGAAATATAGAAAAGAAGTCTAAAGCTGTGCATCGAAGTGTGGACAATTTTCCAGTAAAAGGAAATGTATGAAAGCATCGCCCTGAATGAGTTGGAAAACAAACACATCTTGTCACTTGGTTCCAACAAACACAGGCTAGTAATTTGCCTATTAGTGGATCACATCTGAAGGAAAAATCAGTTCATCTTGCCCAGCGATTTCAAATAAAAGAATTCAATGTATCAAATGGATGGATTGATCGTTTTAAGCAAAGACATAACATGGTGTATAGAGCTCTATCTGACAAAAGCAGAAATGTTGATCCTGTGACGGCAATAAATGTGGAAAAATGAACAGCCACCGCAAGTTATTGAAGGATACATGCTGTGTGACATTTTTAATGCTGATGAAACTGGACTGTTTTATAACCTGCAACCAGATAACACACAGTATTTTTGAATGACACCTGTTATGGAGGAAAGAAATCAAATGACACAGAATTAATGTTCTTCTAGCTGCCAATGCAGACAGGTCAGAAAAATTACAACCATTAGTTATAGGCAAATCTGCTACACCAAATTGCTTCAAAAATATGAAATCTTTGCCAACCAAATACGAAGCAAATAAAAAGTTGTGGATTACCACAACTTTATTCAAAAATTATTTAGAAGCCTTGGATGCTCAGATGCAGGCAAAACAGAGAAAAGTCCTATTCATTGATCAGTGTACAGCACATCCTCAGATAAACAATCTGAAAAATGTTCAAGTCATTTTTCCCCCAGAAAATTGTACTAGTGAATTGCAACCTCTGGATCTGGGAGTCAAGGAAATGTAGGTCTTTTAAAGCCAATTATTGAAAGCTTCTTATGCAAAAAGTGCTTTCTGTTATCAATGCAAAGGATGATGCATCTAAAGTTAAAATTAACATTCTTGATGCAATGCATTTCGTGCAACAGTCGTGAAATGCAGTTACGACAGATACATACTTGCCAACTTGAGAAAATGTGAATCAGTAAAACTTTTGCGTGAACGCCATTTACCACAAAACAAAACATAATTATTAAATATGCAGTAAAAATATCTGCATATGCCACAATAATTAAACTGGTACTATCTGTGTTTAAAATAATTCAAAAAACCATAAAGTAAAATCTTAATTTTGTTCAATATTAGCCTTGCAAACCTGTGGTGTTTCAATACCAAACTAAACATTTCCTGTAAAAAGGAAATATTCATTTTAAGAGTACCTACACATTGCATTCAAAACTGTATGTTACATACCTTCTAATCTTCATCTTGTATATCAGAATAATATAATATTGTAATCACTTTCATGAATTCCATCACATGCTGCAGAAAAATGGTCCTTCTTGTAAAAGTTTCACGACAGCGGAAATTCAATCTAAAGCCATTTTGTAGACAATTGCCATCGTTTTGGTCTTTCCACAGCCATAACGTTTGGCAGTTTCATCTTTTGGAAACATTTGCCAAAAAGGTTGACCAGCATGGCTGGCAGCACTGAATGGCACGTTGTGTTGTATAAAAAGACGTTAACAACAATTCGGCACAAGTTAAATTTCCTTGACTATTATCTGATATTTTACAAAAACGTAGTCAGTTTGGTGTTACTATCAGCACACTTCACATTACCTTTGTGTTTGGGACCATTTACATGACGAAAAATATTGTTTCTGCCTTCGTGGGCAATGTTAAAATTGTTTTGGCAAATGTCACAAAATGCAAATTTTACACCTATTAGATTTCCCGATGCACTGGAACTTTGCAGTGTATACTTGCTTAAAAGTTTGAAAATAACTTTGAGATGGTATAATCTTAGTACTCATCTTTATAGATTTGCATAAAAGCTAAACTAACAACTCACTCCTCCCAGTAATTCAACTCTACAACAAAGAAACAACACCACACACTAAAAACAACATACATAAGAAAGTATTATTTTGCTGCTGCAACAACATTGCTCAACACTGTGCATACAGATTTTACCCTTCTGTTTCATTGGTTGTGATTTCCCTCTCAAGAGGAGACCAATCAACTGCTACGATGAACTAGCATCTACAGCGACTGAAATATCACGGCCGCTCCATCAGCTTTACCACTCGCTCTATCAAGCCAGGCCGTGGAAATACGAAATACAATGGCTACCATCGCAGAATCTGCACATGCATCTAGCGTCAGCATCAGAGTTTGCCGAAATTTTATTTTAAAGGAGTATTTTTACTCCTTTGAAAAATTTAGGAGTAATTTTCAAAAGTCGGGAGTATTTTAGAAAAATTAACAGATGAAATAAAATACTTACCAAAATGCTAGGCAAAAAATTATGAAAAATCAATCCACATTTTTTTATATAAAAACTTTTCACTACTGCTCAATGTATTTAGAATTTGGATCTGTTTTGTTTCTTGTTTTAGAAATAAATATAATATTCATATTTTAAAACAATAACATTAAATTTATCATATTTTATAATGACCACATGGAACAGCAATGTGTTCAAGAAGTGAAAACATTGCACTTTTGAGGTTCTAATAGGCATCTAAAAATATCTAATAAACTTCTCAGCAAGTTCCACAACCACATTTGCTTTTCTGCAGCTGCACAGCATCCAGTGCTTAAATTTTCATTTTGCTGATATCTTTGTTTCACTTCCCATTCCTTTATTGTCGGTTTTTTTAATGCCCTTAGATGACAATTTTATACATCACCAATGCATGATAGCTTTCACTATTTTAGATAAAAGATGAATAGTGTAACTTCAAAAATAAATACTTTTGAACACCATGCATCAATTTTTACACATTTTTCAGCTTAATCACTTTCGTATTTGGATTACACCCCCCCCTTATCAAGCTGAAACGCAAAACTTTTTTGGGAGGAATATTTTAGAAAACAAGATACATGTTCGGATCATCGTTGGGAAAAAAATTAGTTACGGGGGAAATCTTTGCTACTTCCGATTTCTGTTCTGTTTTCGGACATTTTCCCTCCCATTTTCAAGTTGAACTACAAATATTTATGAAATAAAATGATATTTAACAACAATACTAGGCAGAGAAAGCATTATGTGAAAAATAAAATGACGATTACAGGAGAAATCTTCACTCCGTCTAACTTCCGTTTTCGAAAGTTTTGAAAGACGAAACTTCCGCTTCCGAAAGTTTAAGGTGGAAAACATCCTCCACCACTACTAATTGTCCCAAAATTTCTGTTCAGTTATGCTTCGATCTCGAGGATAACCCAATTTATGACGGAAAAGGAGAAATTCCTCGAAGCTGTCGCACTCTCATGCCTAAAGATTACAGCAACACTTTTTCGCCGTCGAATATCCGTTTTCGGAAATATTTCCTCCATTTTCAAACTGAAACACAAAATATTTATGGAATAAAATAATATATAACAACAATAATGGACGCAGGCAACATCACAGTAAAAAGAAATTACGATTACGGAAAAAATCTTTATTACGTTTACTTCCGTTTCTGAAAGACAAAATACCGTCCCTATGCGTATTTTTACGAATTGGTAAAATTCTTTGATGCATAGTTTTACGCGCCAAGAAAAATACCCGATGCGTATTTTTACGCATCTAGAAAAATTCTCGATGCTCATATTTACGCACCGAGAAAAATACAGAGCGCGTATGCGTCGAGAAAAATTCTCGATGCGTATTTTTACGCGTTGGTAAAATTTTGATGCGTACTAGATACAAAATTACGCATTTTGGCGAACTCTGGACTCGGCATGTCACTTCAGCATTCCGGTGGAGAGAGAGCTACCGCACGACGTAATGAAGCCCGCGAGTCAAAGATGACATCATTGCGTGACACAGCGCTCATAAAGTCCGGTAGAAAATTTAAGTGGATGGTTGTAAGGGATTGAAATATTTCGATTGAGCAATTGAAATATTAAAAAATCTGTTAAAAAGGACCTCTATATGTAAATCAGTAAAATTAAGCAGAAATCCATAAAACTTGGCAAGTATGCAGACACCATTAAAAACTGCTTTAACAAAGCAGGCTTTTCAGGTTGTGAAAAAGAAGAAAGTGGGTCCAATACAGAAAATGCTGCTGATAATTTTGCGGATGAGGATCTTGCAGAATGGAATGAAATTGCCTCATCAGGTATTGTGTTTTCCGATTATGCTGATTGTGAAGAAAATTCGCATACCTGCCAAATGCAATCCCTTGATGATGTTTTGGATGAACTGACTGGACTAAATGCATCAGATTCTGATGAAGAAGATGAAGCAGAACTGAAAGTTAGCTGCTTTAGTGATGCTGCTAACGGTATAAAATGTGCTAAAAACTACTTGATGCGTTTCGATATGAATGATGACATTTTTCATACACTTCACAAAATTGAAGCTGCAATTTAAAAATTGGAGCTTCAATTTTAGAAGCAGAATACAACTTTTGAACAAAAGGCTCTCAATAAACTACCGATGTGGGACTGAACACGCACTTCCGTAAGTAACACTTTTAGAACTTTTAACTGAATTGTATCTTAATTGAATATTTTAAAGCGCCACCACAGACTGTACCCAATTTATGATGTGTAAAACAGAAAACTTACAGACGTTAAAGTGCCTTTATGAAGAACCTTGTAGTTACGTAATGGTATGTGAACTTTATGATAGAATCACATGAGATATATGCAATTTATAAAGCTCAAAGTTCAGATAAAAATAAGCAATCTTCTCTAAAGCATTTCTTTTCTACAATGTAAAAAGGTAATCAACACATATTCTGTTTTTACAAGTTAATTAGTACTAAATGATGTTCTGTTTCATGTAGTTTATAATATGGAAATCCTTATTTAAGAAGCTAAATGCTCGGAAAAAAAATCAACCATCTTATTTTTCTTGCAATTTTAAAGTACGCTTACATTTTAATGCTACATATTGAAGTGCAATATCTATGAATTACAAAGGGTGGACAAAGAAACTGAAACACATGGGTTTAGGGCACAACAATTTATTAGTACGGTGTAGGGCCCCCTTTGGAGGCCAATACAGCTGCAGTTCATTGTGGGAAGGACCGATACAAGTTCTGTGCAGGGGCCAGAAGGATTTAAAGTCATTCCTCTTGCACAAAAGTCGGTAGCTCATGTGATGCTGGTAGAGGAAAACGTTTTCTGACTCACACCTCCAGAACACCCAAGAGTAGCTCAATAATGTTCAAGTCGGGTGACTATGCAGGCCATGACAAATGTTCAACCTCACTTTCATGCTCAGTAAACCACTCTTCCACCAGTTTGGCTCCGTGTATCAGTGCATTATCATCCTGATACACAGCACCTGCCATCAGGGTACAATGTTTGAAACACTGGGTGCACCTGGTCCTCCAGAATCAGGCGATAGTCTTTGGCAATAATGTGCCCCTCGAGAACAACTAGCGGCCCGACAGACTCCCACGATATTGCGGCCCAAACCATCCCATCACCGATCCACCTCTATGCTGCACTGTGAGCAGTAAACAGTCCGGGTATGCCTTCACATGTAAACTCTTCCGGTTGTGGGAAAGACAGTGAAGGACGATTCATCGGAGAACAATACACATTTCACGTAGTCCAACATCCACCATTTGCGCTGCTGGCATTATTGCCACTGACGTTTGGCATTCACACTGGTTATCCAGGTTTTGGCGATAGCAACTGGACCGTGAATGTTGACCCGGTGAAGCTCTCAACGAACGGTTTTGATGGAAACAGGCGAGTCGCGGTGCGTATTCAACTTTGCAGTGAGTTGGGATGCTGTGGTTTTATGTTTTTTGGCTACCATCCATGTCAGCATCCAGACATCCCTGTCAGACAGCTTCTCCTTTCCTTGACAGTTGCTCTTATTGAATGTGGTTCTTCCCTCTTGCTGGTATGCAGACATGACCCTGGATACGTTGCACGCGATGCACCACAAAGACTTGCTGTCTTGAACACAGATGCACTGGCGAGACACACACCAACAATCTGTCCTGTTTAAAACTCAGATATGTCACCCATTATGTTGTGTGGATCGTCCCTTTTGACGTCCAGTTACGCTACTGCTTTGGTGATGCACCTTCACACTCCGGTCTTGTTGATCAACAGTGAAATAGATGCAGGCTGGCCACCAGGTAGCGCATACAGCGGTGTGACATACATGTGGGGTGCTTTTTGCGCAGGTGTTTCAGTTTTGTTGTCCACCCGCATATGTATTTAATATTCAAAGTAAATGTGTACGTATAATAACATTTTTGATAATAAATTTTGTAATTAAAAGTGCTACACATAATTTAAATGTCACTGAAAGAGAACATAGCTGCTTATGTATTCTATTATGAACACTAGCTTAATTTAAATGTTTCACTCAAAAAGCTTCCTAAATTTAGTGAATTCCGCAATTTTACTTACAAGACTATTGATCTCTTGAAATTCATTAAATTGAGGTTTGACTGTATTTTGTTTTCAACAGAGATAAGAGAAATGAATACCCTGAAGTGTTACTTTATGCATGACAGGAAAAAAACTTAACACTGGATTTTATCCAAGTGACATTGCACCAATGAGCAACAATGTTATCATTAACGTCTCTTATAGAAATGTATTACTGAGGTCCAAGAAGTTGGAAAAAGTTTTTGACGAATATATTGAACAGAATCCTGCACAAGAAAGAGTACCAAAGATGAGGTACAGAGTAAAAAACAAAAAAACTCCAATACATACAGTAACTTTTGCTACAATGAAAATATAAAAAGTTAATGAAATTTGTTCTAACCCTGTGGCCATGCTTTCAACATTTTATTTTCTTGATAACATAAATGTTTCATGCATTGGTCATCTGTCAACAAGATTTTTAAATGAGTGGTAGGCAATGCATGTAACTAACAAACAAATTAAGAAGAAGGTAGTGTAGAACACGCTAAGTTACATAAAAAAAAGTTTAAGGCAAATATATTTCAGCCATTACTATGGCCTAAAATTCTCTCAAGACTTCAGGAACACAAATCTGATGTGAAATTTGGAAAACCTTCGTCTCCCTTGTCTCTTCTTACCATGGCTGACACGTCTGCTATTCCACATTGGTCCGATACTAAAAGTTGGCTCCCTTCCAAAATCGGTATGCTCTGAGGTTTAGAGAAAGTTCGGAAATTTTATTTTCCAAAAATTGTAACTTTGAGCTCCCCATTTTCGTTCCTTACATCTGGAAATCCCTCATTGCATCACGTCACCTGGAGTTACCATTACAAAACTTACCTTTCCAATCTGGTAATGTAAAACAATCGTAGTCGCACTGGTGAAGGCCATAGTAATGGCTGAAATATATTTGCCTTAAACTTTTTTTACATAACTTAGAGTGTTCTACACTACCTTCTTTTTAATTTAAGATTTTAAAAATAATACGCTAATGTAAGCTGTAGGAAAACATGCTAGTTATACTAAGAAATTTTAGAAACAAAGAAGTACTTTTGACCCAACTTAGATCTTCAAATGGGGTACAGTGATTAATGAAGAAATAAGTTGGGTAAAAAATGCTAAAATTTCCTAATGTAAATAGCATGCTTTCCTACAACCTACATTTATCTGTCACGTGTGTATTGAATTCTTCATATAATAATACATTAACTCTTTTCTATATATATAAATCCCCCCTCCCCCGACCTTTTTATTTTTAACTACGCAACGTGAACATCAAAAGTGACTAAACAATGGTATTTCATGGCATAGTGATCAAATGGGATACAATGATTATTCACATTATCATTTAAGGGCATGAATGAACCACTACTTAAAAAGTGGCAAACGAGCTGTCTCCAAACAAGCAACCCATGGCAAAGTACTAAAATAACGTTAATACATGAAGGAAGATGAACTTAAACGAAATAGCTTACTATTCTGAAAAAGAACTTTTTAACTGAATAATTCAGATGTCATTAAATAGAAAAAGAAATGCAAAATTCAATTAAATACCCAAACATACCTTGCAGGCAACACGATGGGGACAGAGTTTTCCAAATCCCAAAGGTGGTGATATTTTCCGTAGCAACGTTACAACATCTAAATGCTTTATTCTTCCTCTGTGAGAAAGAAGAAAAATTTAATTTCATGCAAAAAAGTACTTTAACTGTATGTAAAAACAAATAATAAACTGAAAACAAAGTTGAATGCAGTTTTTAAGATATTTATTTCATGGTGGACAGCAAAAATTTCAAAATCAATTAGCACTTCCAAGCAGCTGATACCCCTGCAAAGACAAAATTGGGAAAATATACATATACACTCATCATCAAAAAAATAGTTGCACCCAGAAGGATGTGTTGGATTGCAGTGCTATTCAGGAGGAAGGTAAAGGTGACCAGGAACAATAAACGATTAAACATTGAGACTGATATGGGCAAATATTTAAGCTACACGCCAATAAGAAGTGCCTCTTAGTATGGCATTGGGCCTCCATTTCCGCTCACACAGTATGCCAGGCATCTCGCCATGGAGTTGTACAGGTTCCTAATGGTGTCCTGTGATAAGCCATCCCATGCAGCTTGAATCTTCTCACGTAGTTCCAGCAGATTGTGCGGTAGGGGTGAAATGTGGATTGTGCATCCAATAGCATCCCACACATTTTCAATCGCTGATAGGTCTGGCAATGCGGCTGGCCATGGCAGAGCATCAGTGCCTTGAAGGCCTACTCTTGAGACAGCAGTAGTACGTGGACGAGCGTTGTCCTGTTGGAAAATCGCACTGGAGTGAGCGGTCAGAAAAGGTAGGGCCACTGCTTGCAGGACTTCATTAACATAACGTTGGGCTGTCAAAGTGCCTGTAATGAACCCAGAAGGTGATCGGGCATCATAGGCAATTGCACCCTACACCATGACACCAAGCCTTCTGGATGTGTGATGCTTGTCAACAAACCTTTCATCTTGGCACTAACCACGGTGCCTCCACACACAAATTTGTTGGTCGTCTCCTCTAAGACAAAAGCAGGACTCGTCACTGAAGATCCCCGCTGCCATTCTGAGTGGCTCCACGACAGTCTGGCACAACACAATTGCAGTCTTTGACACTGATGCAATGTTGTAATGGTCTGTGTGCATGCAGTCCAACGTCGTGCAGCCGTCTGTCACTGGTGCTGGCACTAATCGGACAATGCATGCAGGGCACACCACTGCTCACTGGATATCAGCAATCATGGCTGTTGGATCACTCCACGCATGTTGGACAACCCTTCAGTTCTCTCTCTCTCCGTGGTTCGTCTAGGTCGCCCAGATCCTTCCTGTCACTGCTGCGTGTCTTGTTCTATCCACTGCCTCCAACAGTGTGCTAGGGAGATTTCTGCATGACTGGTATGGCACGCAATATGGGGATAAGACCATTCCGCTTCCCAAAGTCTGATGATGAGGCCTCTGTCAAACTCCTACAACTGCTCGAATTGCTTCCAAACTTTCTTCTGAGGCATACTTCACTTGAAAAGGATGCAACCAACACAACAGCACAAGTCAGAATGGCAAGCATGCACAATGGGGCAACCTTATATAGCCGCTCAGGAACACCGCTACGACCCCTGCTTGCTTGTGTCACACGCGGCCGAGTGTGACACTTGAATCATATACATACATAGAAACATAGTCTTCAGTTTTGCTCTTAAGCATACATACATAGATATATATATATACACTGAAGTGCCAGAAAAACTGGTACAGATGAGCTTATACAAAATACATAGCAACGTCACCTATGTGCGTACTCGGTTGCGTCCGCCAGTGCGTATATAAAGTGATAGACATCCTTGCCCGCTGTCAGAGCTGTTTTTGGCATGAGAATGACAAGTAATAACGATTTAAGCGATTTTCAACACGGTGTCATAGTTGGCACTCGTGAGATGGGTCATAGTATTTCGGAGGTAGAAACAAAGTTCGGAATTTCACGGACGACCATTAGAAGGGTGTACAGTGACTACCAGAATTCCGGCAAAACCTCCAACCTACGATACCAATGTGGCCGTAAAAAGACATTGGGTGAACGTGACCATCATTGGCTGTCAAGAATAGTTTCATGTGATAGGCGTACAACACTCTCGCAGGTATCATCGGAATTCAATGCTAGAGCCTCAACAAGCATCATCGTACGGACTGCGCAACATATCCTGCATGATATGGGCTTTGGGAGCCGACGCCCAACTTGAGTCCCCTTGATGGGTGCACGACACAGAGCTATGCGTCTCGCTTGGGCACGGCAACACCCCCACTGGACACTTGATGACTGGAAACAAGTAGCCTGGTCTGATGACTTGCGTTTCCAACTGTATCGGGCAGATGGAAGGATTCGTGTGTGGCATAAACACCATGAAGCAATGGATCCCACCTGTCAACAGGGAACTGTACCGGCTGGTGGGGGGTCAGTAAAGGTATGTGGTGTGTTTAGCTGGAATTCACTGGGACCCCTGGTACGTCTACAAACGTCTGTGACTGGCCAATGTTATGTGCACATCCTTTCTGATGGGTTGGGCCTGTTCCAACAGGACAATGCACCTCCACACAAGTGTTGAGACACCACATTATGGTTAGAGGAGCATTCATCTGAGTTTGGGGTGTTGCCATTCCCACCCAAGTCCCCAGATCTGAACGTGATAGAACACATTTGGGATGCCATGCAACGAGCTATCGAACACAGGAATCTGAGACCTCGGCATACACCTGAATTGTGGAACGCTCTGCAGGAATTATGGTGTGCATTGCCTATAGCATATTTCCAGAAGCTAGTGGAATCCATGCCCCATCGTGTTTCTGCAGTCCTGCGCTCCTGTGGGGGACCTACCAAGTATTAGACCGGTGTACCAGTTTTTCTGGCACTACAGTGTATATCTTCCATGTAAACAGGGACTGGTAAACTCAGCCTGAGCTTATGCCTCTGATATGTAAATTATCATACAGGGAACATAGCTTTGATGCACATGTGCTGACAATGATACCAAGGAGTTGGTCATGTGTACTGCTCACTACAGTACACACACTGCTGTACTAAGGCGGAACTGGATCCTACCAGGCTATAACATTAAGCAAAAACAGCGAGGACAGAAAAGATGAGTTGGAACGAAACACCATCTATTGACATAGTTCGCATAAACAAACTGATTCCGTATCATTATTTACATTTGAGATTTTATATATATTCACTTTCACGTGAACAGATGAATATTTACTTTCTGAATTCGAAGTACTTGGGCAAGAGAATTTTTCTGTAGGAACTAGTGTAATTGATGTGTAAATCTCATTCCTCCTTTATTCTTTATTTTGGTAAATGTGTAGATTAGCATCTTAAATTATTTCGTCGGAAAAATGTTAGTACCTGGAAAAAGCGCGACGTACAGATTTTAGAGTACGGAAATTAATGTCCAATGGTGCCGAAATTTCCTGTTTTAAATGTCTTTTAAAGATTTTTATGATAATAGTCATGGCATCGCACTTACACGTAAATATTACAATAAAAATCTTTAAAAGACATTCGAAACAAGAAATTTCTGCACCATTTGCCATTAATTTCAATACTCTAAAATCTGTACGTTGCACTTTTTCCAGGTACTAATATTTTTCCGACGAAATAATTTAAAGCACAAATCTACACATGTACCTACTATTTTACTTAACATGAGTTTATATAGCTGAGGTTTTTTTCTAAAACTGAATTAGGTACGTAATTATCAGAATGAAAATGCTTACCACAAACAGCAGTTGAAGGTGACTTGTCTTTGGAGCAAAATCCTGCCGAGATATTGCTTTCGGCAACAGTTGCTTTAGGTTCTGATCTGAGGGGAACTCGTGGAATGAAAATCCCACGTTTTTCTACTCAGAAGATGTGCACATTGGCACACAACAGTAAACCATTCTGAAAATGGGTTAGATTTTGTTGTGAAAACAACAGTTTGGTTTTAAAACGAAGTTTTTTTTAAAAGAAACACAAGAAAAAACGACGAACATACACAATCCAGCAATTCAAACAATGTGCAAACTGAGTTGTTTATACCTTGGGACGCAGTGCCATCTAACAACTGAAATCGTCCCTAACGCCCACTGGCCAATCACCAAAAGTCTTATTGTCTTGAACGTTAATGTTATAGACTGTTCTCCATCCAGTTCAGCCTTGGCTGTACACATCACCAACTACTGAATTTGTGAGTCTGAATATCCATTTACCAAAATTAGGGATGAGTTACATCACTAGCCTTGGTGGTCACAAAAGACAGAGAGAGAAAAAGCTGCTTCAGTTATTCACAACTTACAAATTCAGTTCAGAATTTTTCATCATGCACCAAATTTAACTATGACCAAAGAGTACAGAGCAATACACATAGCACAAATTTTGAATGAAGAAAAAATGGAAACAAACTACCTGATCAGTTGAATTTAAACAGTATATATAGATGAACTCCTTTTTCAAGAAAAAGCCACACAGGAAATGGACATGGAGACATCCAAATGGGATGACAAGTGAAATTGATTTTATTATGTGCAACAAAAAATTCGTCATAGAAGACTGCAGTGTGCTAAACAAGTTCAGCACAGGTAGTGACCATAGATTGGTGAGATGTAAGATGCACCTCAACACTAAACTTGAACGTAGCAAGCTCATAAGACAAACAAAATGTATTGACATAACCAACCTTAAAAAACACCATAATACCTTCAAATTGGAACTGAAGAACAGATTCTCTGCTTTAGAAGGCCTAACATCGGAAGAAGTGGATATTTCTGAAGTTAACAGAAAAGTAACCAAAGCTCTTATGGAAACAGCAACAAAATTAGCTGGGTCTAAGAACAAATTGCATGTGAACAAATTATCAGGAAAAACCAAAATGTTGATGCAAAAAAGAAGAGTGATGAGGACAACTAAAGAAGATGTGACTTCCAAAGTGGAATATATATAGAGCTATGCAAGACAGTACGAAAAAGTATCACTGAAGACGTAAGGAAATTCAACTGTGAACTAGTAAGGAAAGCAATTGAAAACAACCAAAGCCTAAAGATAGCAAAGGGACATCTCAGTAAGGGGAAAAAACAGATTATGGCACTGAGAAAAGAAGATGGTTCTGTAACAAGAAATAGAGGCGAAATTTTGACAAGAGTGAAAGATTTCTACTCCAAATTATATGAAAGGGATGATACATGTACTCCAGACATCATGAAAGGTACCAGTACCAGAGTTCTTCCAGTCCTTCCAGCAGAAGTTGCACATGCAATCAAGAACATGAAGCGGGAAAAGCTCCAGGAGAAGATGGAATTACTGTAGACATCATACAAGAAGCAAGTGGAGAAATCGAAACAGTACTCGCCCAAATTTTCACTCGATGCCTTAATGAAGGGAAAATTCCTGAGGATTGGAACAACGCTACAATGATCTTGCTACATAAAAAAGGTGACATTGAGGATCTCAGGAACTACAGACCTATCAGCCTCCTATCAGTGGTTTATAAAATCTTCACTAAAGTTCTTTCACACCGCTTGAAGGTGACACTGGACATGGCTCAACCGAGAGAACAAGCTGGATTCAGGAGTGGCTACAGCACAATAGATCATATCCACGTACTGAGAGAACTAATTGAAAGAGCGAGGGAACATGAACTTCCATTGTGCATGGCTTTTATCGATTATGAAAAAGCCTTTGATTCGGTGAAACCATCAGCAGTTGCAATGGCTCTGAAATCCTGCGGTATTGAAGATGCATACATTAATATTATTAATAACATCTATGAAAATGCAAGTGCAAAGATTCGGCTGTTTGAAAATACAACACACATAAAAATTGGAAAAGGAGTGAGACAAGGTGACACCATATCTCCGAAGCTCTTTAATGCCATATTGGAAAATGTCTTTCAATCACTGAACTGGGAAAACAAAGGGATAAAGATTAATGGAGATTATCTAACCCACCTTCGTTTTGCTGATGACATAGTCATTTTTGCAACTACCCCATCAGAGCTACAGAGTATGATCCAGGAACTTGCTGACAAGAGTAAAGAAGTGGGATTAAAAATGAACTTTCAGAAGACAAAAGTGATGTACAATGCTTTTACAAGAAATGAAGATTTATCGATTGATGGAGAAAAGCTGGAGATAACAGACACGTACATTTATCTTGGACAGCAGATATCAAGTGAGGGTCACATTGGTGAAGAAATTAATCGGCGTACAAAACTTGCCTGGAGAGCTTTTGGAAGAAACAGCATAATTTTCAAGAGCAATATGCCATTATGTCTTAAAAGAAAAGTGTTTGATCAATGCATCCTTCCAGTGCTTACGTATGGTGCAGAGACGTGGACCTTAGCTAAAAGAGACATACAAAGGCTGTAGACAACTCAAAGCAGCATGGAGAGGTGCATGCTTGGTGTAACCAGGAGAGATAAGAAGAGGAACACGTGGATCCGAAAAATGACAAGAGTGGAAGACATCATGATCAGAGTTAAATCCCTGAAATGGCAATGGGCTGGACATACTGCCAGAAGAACAGACCATCGATGGACAGCCAAAATTTTAGATTGGATTCCAAGGGACAGGAAAAGACCCAGAAGAAGACCACATGGAAGATGGGTGGATGAAATTCGAAAGTATGCGGGAGTGACATGGAGGAGACTGGCACAAGACAGACCGTTGTGGAGGAAACTTGGGGAGACCTTCGTCCAGCAGTGGATTGATAATGGTTGACAATGATGATGATGATATAGATGAAACAATGAACCTAGGAAAACTTTTTAACATTCATTTTGGTCACTTTGATGACAACGGAGGAATACCTGTCAAACTAGCAAGACAACTGAAAGCCTGTTAGTTAATTGGCAAGACAGTAAATTTAAACACCAGATAATTATGTTAAAACAGTAAATTAACTATTGTTATTGTTTCACACGCTCTGTATTATAATGTCCTTGGTGCAGGGCACTATGCAAAGAAAATGTTGAAGATAATATTGTTATCAATCATTTGAACGACAATTTTGAAAAATGACAACTCACCTCAGTGCTGCCGAAGTGTATCATCCATTTTTTGACGAAATACTATTCATATTTACAACATAGGCATACAGGTCTCGTATCAATTTCCAGCCAGTTCTTCAAAAATGGTTGACACTTGGCATTTTCATGTTGAAGGCCATATCATTATGAAAGGACATGCATGGCAAGCCAAAGTTGCTATTTCAACAATAAAATGATTCATAAAGACCAATATTTGAATAATATGGCTGGCAGTTCAAGGTAACTTGCAGACAATTCCTTAAAACTCATGAATTGAATAGACAAGTTGAAGTCAACATCAAGACCAATATTTGAATAATGTAGCTGCCAGTTCAAGGCAACTTGCAGACAATTCCTTAAAACTCATGAATTGAATAGGTAATTGAAGTCAATTCATAACAATAGTTAATCTATTGCTTTAACATGGTAATTAGCCACATAATTCTTTTGGTTATAATTGAATCTTAACCAAAATATTGTAACCAGATAATTAATTTTCATTGACATGGTTAAAAATAAGACATTGAGTAAGAAGCTCAGAGGGATGAAGGGCAGAGTGGCTTTAAGAATTGTAGGGCAAGTCACAAAGCCAAGATGATAACAGTTTTGTACTCAGATAGCTTTCTGAAAAGTTTCATGAAGTGAATGAGGATTCATACAGTATATGGTGTTCATTCACTTTGCAAAAGTGATTCACTTTGCAAAAGTGAATGAACAGCATATACTGTATGAATCCTCATTCACTATATGCCGTTCATTCACTTTGCAAACGTTTTTGATTAGTGCATTGAAACAAGTTGTTCAGTGCGTTAAAATAAATGTCATAGATTGAAAGGCAAGCTACTGAAGTAAGTCACATCAAATTTATTTGCAACAGTCAGGATGGAAATACTGGGAAGTGGTTTGAAATTAACTCAGGAGTAAATGAAAGAAAGCTTTTGATTAGTGCATTGAAACAAGTTGTTCAGTGTGTTAAAATAAATGTCATAGATTGAAAGGCAAGCTACTGAAGCAAGTCACATCAAATTTATTTGCAACAGTCAGGATGGAAATACTGGGAAGTGGTTTGAAATTAACTCAGGAGTAAATGAAAGAAAGCTTTTGATTAGTGCATTGAAACAAGTTGTTCAGTGTGTTAAAATAAATGTCATAGATTGAAAGGCAAGCTACTGAAGCAAGTCACATCAAATTTATTTGCAACAGTCAGGATGGAAATACTGGGAAGTGGTTTGAAATTAACTCAGGAGTAAATGAAAGAAAGCTTTTGATTAGTGCATTGAAACAAGTTGTTCAGTGTGTTAAAATAAATGTCATAGAGTGAAAGGCAGGCTACTGAAGTAAGTCACATCAAGTTTATTTGCAACAGCCAGGATGGAAATACTGGGAAGTGGTTTGAAATTAACTCAGGAGTAAAAGATGGAAGTAGGTTATCCCACTTTCAATCTATGGGAATAAAGTTCTTAGTCATTTAGTATTAAATGCTGAAGTAGGTGGTTCTAACATCAGCCATATGTTAATGACTTAGTGCTAATCTCTAAAAATGCAAACAAGTTATGCTGTCAGTTAAGCACGATGAATTAAAATTTTTTAATGAAAATCCAGGTTTGGAAGTCTGTGAATTACAAGTCTAAGACCAACTCCAAAGATTAATTGTATAGTAAAGTAAACAAGAATACAAAGGGAAACCGACTTTAAAAACCAGGGCATTGTTACTAACAGAACAAGAAAGCTTCATAGGGAGTTAATCAACAGAATAATTAAAGCAGGGGAGGTCCTTTATCAGCTGTAAGAAAATATTTTCACTGAGATGGGCTGCAGCAATAAACTCCTTGTATGCAGAGCTCAGAATTTAGATCTACCATCTTGTATGGCAGCAAGAGTTGCATGTGAAAGAGCTCATTATAAGGTTCGGAGATGCTGGTATGAGAATAGTAAAGAGAATACGTGGAAATGGAGGAGGGGCTCACTGAAGAAACACAATTACTATTGCAGGGAACTAGAACTGAGCTGGTACTTCTTTGGTAGAAGAAAAAGTTAATAAAAATATTTTGAGGTGGTTTGGACATGTGTGTCAAAGGAGAAATGAAAGATTACCTTCATATGTGTTACATTCTATAGTGTCAGGCTGCAAACCAAGAGGTAGACTTACAAAAAGGTGGGCTGAAGAGTGTGAAACCAACCATTAGTGATTGAGAAAGAAGTATGTTAGGGACTAAAAACCAAGACTTAGACTTACAACAAGGTGGACCAATCATTTGCGATTGAGGAAGTTCATTAGAGGCTTCAAAAAGTCAAGAGGCAGACTTAAAACAAGATGGGTTGAAGAGTGAAACCAACCATTAGTGCCTGAGGAAGAAGTAGAGGTAAAAAAAATCTGGTAATGGACAGAGAGATTGTGAAAGTTTATTACCTACCAGAAATAAGTGATTTGTGCCCAAAACATGCCTGAACATGTCAATGGCACACTACTGTGAGATGATGGCAATGGTTGAAGAGCAAATTTCATATAGATGATGCTGAACACATCTTATTGAAGGTATCAGGGCAATGTGTGTTTCAGTTAAGGTCTTTTTACAAATGTTGACCAAAAAGTAGGAAAACAAAATCTGTGGTTGTGAATTTTAGGTCATTTAATTGAACACACAATTACAAATAATGAGAACTGCTATAGAAACATCATAATGATATTTCTAAATAGGGGTTAATGCCATTTGATCCTGAAACTAAACAAAATGACCATAATGGAAAAAGATGTCTTGTGCACAATATGAAAAACATGCAAAGTGCTCCACAAAACTGAACTAATGGACATTTTTTATTTTGATTGTAAGAATGTCATGAAGTATTTGAGGAGGCTACACCATGTCAGACTAAAAAAAAAATATTTAAAAACATGGAAGCCCTTGTCAAGTAATACTTTATAAATGACTGCAAAAGTGGGAATCAAGTGAGTGAAAGTTTGTAGTGGGAATACACCATATGCATATGGAGTCAAGAAAGCATAACAGTTTTCATTAAAACAATATTACAGAAGTGGAAAAGCTCCTAAATGTGGAATCTTAACATTTTGCCAAACAATAAAAATAAAATAAAGACAGATTGATCTAACAGTACAGAAGCAAACAAAATGCTAGAAAATAGCAGCTGGTTATTTCAAAAAGCAAGTTTGAGATGTGCTCCCAATGATAACTAGTAGAAAATGCAAAAAAGTATAATGTTGAAGGTGTCAGTTAGGAAGGAATTTAACTTTATCTTTAAGAAAAGCAGTTTGTAGCTCTTAAAAGCTTCATATACAATTGGGAAACGAATTTCCCTGAAGAAATAATTCTTCATAAATACAGGGTAGCCATTGCAATGCTATTATTGGCAAATTTTCATTGTATTCCATGTAACCACTTCCTTCAGAAAACTTGAAAATTACATTGTCCTGGAGCAGGAACTCAACCCACACCTCCCGATTTCAGTGCCAAGCATGCTAGTTATTACACTAGCCAGGACAAGGAAATTCCAAGCAACTGAAGATAGATATCTGAGAACCTTCAAATTTGCACTAGTCAAAGCTATTCTTGCCCCATCTTAGTGTCTCACGACCTTTTCTCACATCCAGGGTCGGATATAGGTCACAAATTCCAGTGATGGAAAGTACATCATATAAAATTGGGAAACGAATTTCACCAAAGAAATAATTCTTTATAAATGCAAGGTAGACATTGTAATGCTATTATTGGCATATTTTCACTGTATTCCACATAACCACTTCCTTCAGGAAACTTGAAAATTACATCGACTGGAAATCGGGAGGCATGGGTTCGGTTCACGCTCCAGGATGATGTAATTTTCAAGTTTTCTGAAAGAAGTGGTTACATGGAATACAGTGAAAACATGACAATAATAGTCTTAAAAACTTTTTATGCATACTTTACCCAACTGTTGTACAGTCATTTTTACTACTCATATGTACCTCCAGCAATTTCACCAAGATTGTTTATAATAATCCTTTAAAAATCACATATATGTTACTTTTGTACACAGAGGACTTTTGAATCACCACAGTGAAGTGTATTCCTTTTAAAAACACAGTTCACATTTCCTATGTTTTATTCAATAAATCAGATTTCTAAGCCAGAAAACACACACACACACACACACACACACACACACACACACACACTAGCTTCTTTCTTTTTTTTTTTTTTTTTTTTTTTTGATTGGAGGTTTAATGACCACCGTGAGCAACTCAATGGGCTATAAGCAGTCGCCCGTCCCTAATTTAGAGTCACTGGTTCCAGGGAAGGGAGAGAACAAGTGCCGTAAGACAAACACAACATCCATGCCTCACCGGGATTTGAACCCGAACCCCTTACGGACAAATGATCAGAGGCCATCGCTTAGACCACTGCGCCACCGGGGCGGCACACACACTAGCTTCAGATCACTTTTACTTTTTTGAGGGCTTGGGTTCAAGTTTTCCATAAGATGTGGATGGTGTATAGACTAAGATAATACAACGTAGTTGTCACAAATGTTTATTTTTTCAAGCCGACCATGGTTTCGCTGGGTATTGACCTAGCTTCATCAGGACGAATGGCACGTAAATATTCAAATTTTATATGACATCAGGAATGGTGTTTACAGTCATGTGTTTTGGTTAGATGCTTCCACGCGTTTCATAGAAATGGTGTGGATGCTATGTCATTAAGAAGTTGCAAAGACTTCTGATATACACTGAAGAGCAATTGAATTAGAGATACCTGTCTAGTAACGTGTAGCACCACCTTTCACCCTGATGACGGCGGCGATTCGTTTCAGCATGGACTCGACAAGACACCGGAAGCGTTGGAAAGCCATATGGATCCACGACCCCTGAACAAGCTCCCACAGTTCACGAAGATTTGATGGAGGGGGTCAGAGCCTCGAACATATCTCTCGATGGCATCCCAGATGTGTTAGATGGGATTGAGGTCAGGTAACCTAGCTGGCCAAAGAAGCAAGGTCACGTCGGTGGAGTGTTCATCCAACCATTCGGATACAATTCAGGAGCGATGGCACAGTACATTGTCTTGTTGCAGGATGAGGTCCCCAGTGAGATGTTGAAGATGCACAAACGGGAGCAAATGGTCATCCATGATATTCCGGTAACGTTGACCTGTGAGGGACGATGTCACACGTACCAGGGGTCCAATTTCAGTCCACGTCAAGACCTCAGACGAGAATGCCACTTCCACCAGCTTGAAGCGTACCCTGCTGGTAAGAAGGATCCGTCGCTTCATGTGGTTTGTGCCGTACTCACATCCTGTCATCCGCATGTACCAATGTGAATCTCGACTCATCAGTCCAGGCAACATTTTTTCACATGTCTACGGTCTAGTTGTGATGTTCCCGCGCCCATGCTAATTTTTGAACCCTGTGATGTGCGTTCAACAGCGGTACTATTGTGGGACGATGGCTTCTGTACCCCATAGCGAGGAGATGGTTCTTGAAGGTGTTGCTGCTTACACGTTTTTGTGCATCACCGTCAAATTGCCCAGTGATTTCTTGCACTGTGGCCCGTCTATTCGCTGTTACAATGCGAGCTAGCCGACGATGACCCCGCTCATCCACACGCTGTTGTCCACGGCAGTTGGCCCTTGCAGGGATGGTTTTACCGGATTCGATGTACTCATGGTGCACCCGTGACACAGTGGCTCGTGAAAATTCCAGTGCCTGCACGACTTCCGAGATGGAGTGACCCATTCATCGGACCCCAACAATTTGCCCACGATCAAATGTGCTTAGAACCTTCGTTTTACATATACTGCGTCCGACTCTTACTGATTCCTGTCGCATCACTTCTTATATTGTCGGATCGCTGCATACGTTATGTCGTTTCCGTTTACAGAGCCGCACACAGCGCTACATTTGCATAACGCCAGCTGTCTCTAATTCAATTGCTCTTCAGTGTATATGGAAAGCTTCCAAAATATTAAGTTTGGTGGTTGAATTTGGCTTGTCAATAAGTTTTGCTTCTTCAAAGAGAAATTTGTGGTCCTTTTCGTAATAGTGTTTCAGCCATCGATGACTTCTTTAGGTCTCAATTCCGAATGTAGGTTTTGTACTCTCCTTCAATCGAAAACGCAAGGCTCTACGGGTCTGTCCTATGTACGAAGCGCCACATTCACATGGAATTTGATAAATTCCCCACGAGTTTTTGTCTTCAACATAGTCCTTTTGATCCGAAAAATCTCATTTTGTTTATGGGTTTAAAAATCACCTTAAAATTAAAGGTTTTGAGAATTTTTGTAATTTTGAAGGCAATGTCACGGGAAAATGGAATAATGGCAAAATTCTCTCGCAATGTGCGCATCACAGGAGTTAATGTGGAGATGGGCTTTGGTTTCCAGAATTTTGTTAGAGCCTTGTCTATAATGGAAGGGTTGTATCCTCGCTGTACTGCAACACGTTTAAGGAAATAGTTATTTTTCCAAACTGTCCTTATCTGAACATATATGTATTGCGCGATATACGCAACTGTAAAAGGCGCTGAGTTTTTGTTGATAAGGGTGATTAGACTTCGCATGTGGAGGTGAAAAAATAGCGAAAGGCTTCCAATAAATTGTGGTTGCGAGAGATTGATTTAAGCGAGTTACCAGGACGTCAAAGAATGGTAGGCATCCGTTATTTTCAGTTTCGTAGCCGAATTGAATGTGGAGATCAATGTAATTTATAAGTTTGACTAATTCCAGAATTTCAGAATGTTTTCCCTTCCATATGAAAGTATCGTCTACATATCGTATCCATAAGTCAAATTTCACGAGTTTGAAAAGTTTTTCTTCAAATCAACGCATGTAGATTTCACATAATATAGGTGACAGTGGGCTGCCCATGGCTAGACCTTCCGTCTGTTCATAAAACGTTCCACGGAAAGTAAATCTGTTCTGTTTTATGCAAATGTCCAAGGTAGATAATTTTGAAGATAAGAACTTCAATAACTTATAGGCTGCTGTGCCGATATTCTTACTATAGGCCGGAAAGGAATTCCAGATTTATGTATTTTAGGGAGAGCATAAAATCTCGCACAATGGGCATATGAAGGTTTAAGTTTGCTTTTTTATGTTTTGGCTCAGAGTTTCTGATCAATTTCTATATTTCTTTCAATTGTTTATCTGAAGGATCATTCTTTATTTCTTTGTAAGGTCCATCCGAAATAAGATTTTTGACTTTGTTATCATAATGATTTTTGTCTAACACAACCACCTGACCTCCTTTGTCAGCTCTAGTAATGATTAAATTTGAATTTCAGCACAATTCTTTAAACGCATTAATTTCTTTGGTATTTAAATTTGGTCTAGGTAATGTAGCGTGATTTGCAGTTATCACCTGGCTGATACAATGTCTAACTATTTCTTTTTCTTCTAAGTTGAGACTGCTTTGTATTAGAGATTCCTCAACTGAAACAACTATATGTGATACCGATATCTTTCTTGAGGTAGCAAAATAAGAATTATATCGCAAAGTCCTCTTCTCAATTTCAGTGAGACTATGACCGGACAAGTTGACAAACACTTCATCATCTGGATACAGTATTCCGTTATTATTAATATTGGTGTAAGCCTGCTTATTCTTATTACCTGCTATCAAATTTTGGAATTTTCTTTCGAGGGAAATTCTGTGTCAACTTGTCCGGTCATAGTCTCACTGAAATTGAGAAGAGGACTTTATGACATAATTCTAATTTTGCTATCTCAAGAAAAATACCGGTATCACACATAGTTGCTTCAGTTGAGGAATCTCTAATACAAAGCAGTCTCAGCTTTGAAGAAAAAGAAATAGTTAGACATTGTATCAGCCAGGTGATAACTGCAAATCACGCTACATTACCTAGACCAAATTTAACCACCAAAGAAATTAATGCACTTAAAGAATTGCGCTAAAATTCAAATTTAATCATAACTAGAGCTGACAAAGGAGGTCAGGTGGTTGTGTTAGACAAAAATCATTATGATAACAAAGTCAAAAATCTTATTTCGGATGGACCTTACAAAGAAATAAAGAATGATCCTTCAGATAAACAATTGAAAGAAATATAGAAATTGATCAAAAACTCAGAAACTCTGAGCCAAAACATAAAAAACAAACTTAAACCTTCATACGCCCATTGTGCGAGATTTTATGCTCTCCTTAAAATACATAAATCTGGAATTCCTTTCTGGCCTATAGTAAGTAATATTGGCACAGCAGCATATAAGTTATCGAAGTTCTTATCTTCAAAATTATCTACCTTGGCCACCCCAAACGAAACATCTGTGAAAAATTCCATTGAGTTTATTAATCGATTTAAACTACACCCCTACGTAGATCAACTAACGCTGTCCTTTGATGTGGTATCTACGTTCACCAATGTTCCAGTAAAAAGAGCTCTAGAATCCCTAAAATCAAGTCTTGTAGAGCATCATTACAGCCAACCTGAAGTTGAGGAAATAACAAGACTAGCGGACATTTGCATAAAACAGAACAGATTTACTTTCCGTGGAACGTTTTATGAACAGACGGAAGGTCTAGCCATGGGCAGCCCACTGTCACCTATATTATGAGAAATGTGCATGCGTTGATTTGAAGAAAAACTTTTTAAACTCGTGAAATTTGACTTATGGATACGATATGTAGATGATACTTTCATTGTATGGAAGGGAAAACATTCTGAAATTCTGGAATTAGTCAAACTTATAAATTACATTGATCCCCAAATTCAATTCGGCTACGAAACTGAAAATAACGGATGCCTACCATTCTTTGACGTCCTGGTAACTCGCTTAAAGCAATCTCTTGCAACCACAATTTATCAGAAGCCTTTCGCTATTTTTTCACCTCCACATGCGAAGTCTAATCACCCTTATCAACAAAAACTCAGTGCCTTTTACAGTTGCGTATATCGCGCGATACATATATGTTCAGATAAAGATAGTTTGGAAAAATAACTTAATTTCCTTAAACGTGTTACATTACAGCGAGGATACAACCCTTCCATTATAGACAAGGCTCTGACAAAATTCCGGAAACCGAAGCCCATCTCCACATTAACTCCTGTGATGCGCACATTGCAAGAGAATTTTGCCATTATTCCATTTTCCCGTGACATTGCCTTCAAAATTACAAAAATTCTCAAAACCTTTAATTTTAAGGTGATTTTTAAAACCATAAACAAAATGAGATTTTTAGGATCAAAAGGACTATGTTGAAGACAAAAACGCGTGGGGAATTTATCAAATTCCATGTGAATGTGGCGCTTCGTACATAGGACAGACCCGTAGAGCCTTGCGTTTTCGATTGAAGGAGCACAAGACCTACATTTGGAATTGTGACCTAAAGAAGTCATCGATGGCTAAACACTGTTACGAAAAGGACCACAGATTTCTCTTTGAAGAAGCAAAAATTATTGACAAGCCAGATTCAAGGCCTAAACTTGATATTTTGGAAGCTTTCCATATATATCAGAAGGCTTTGCAACTTGTTAATGACATGACATCCACGCCATTTCTATCAAACGCGTGGAAGCATCTAACCAAAACACGTGACTGTAAACACCATTTATGATGTCATATACAATTTGAATATTTACGTGCCATTGGTCCTGATGAAGCTAGGTCAATACCCAGCGAAACCATGGTCGGCCTGAAAAAATAAACATTTGTGACAACTACGTTGTATTATCTTAATCTATACATAATTGTCACAAGACTGTAGTCTTTGAGATAAAGAATGTGGATGGTGTGTTTTCTAATGGTTCCTTCTCATTCCTGCAATAAATAACTCTAAATTCTGATGGATGGGTAACTAATTCCTCCTGACCTATGATGCTAGTTATGTGCATCTTCTTGTACATAGTGCTTTCATGTTTGAGATCTACGAGAGGTTTCCTAAACTGTCTTTCTCAGTAGATAAGATACCATTCTAAAAAATGCTTGCGAAGTCAGATTTGATTCCCTTTATCTTCCAATTTCCACACATTTTATCAAAAACAACTTAACAATATTTTAGATACTGAAAAGCCCACGTCACCAGTAACAAGACTTATATAAAGCACAATATATATTTGCTTATAATTACTGTTACTCATATTATTGATATCAAATATGAATGACTCATTAAAACTATATATACAAAAAGAAATAGGTTTATATTTTCCAATAGATATATACAATAGAGTTAAAAATTCTAGCAAGATGCAATGATTTGGTAAGCAGCCTGTAAGTCCGTACGTTCATTGCTATAATTTTAATTGCAAGTATGCCAAATAAAGTTATTTTGTATCATTTTTTCAGTGACTCACCAGAAACTTGTTAATTTGATTTTGGGTTGGATCCAGGAAATATCAGCTCTTCTGTATAGCAAGGTTCCTTACATCACATAATGTACATTGAACAAACATGACAGCAAATAATAGAAGCTTATTACGACACTAGATACGAAAATTCATCAATCATTGCTATAAAATATGCCTTGAAAATTGTTGAAGAGAATAAAAATGGTGAATAACCCCTATGACTGCAGATGGTTAAAAACTGATGATACCTGTATACGCAAGGTTGTTAAAAGGCTCTAAGCTCAATTCATGACAATCCACCAACATCTTATACAGCTCAAAGTGAAGTTAATTCGCATTTATAACTACAGATGATTAAAAAAAGGTGATACCTATATACACAAGATTATTAAAAACATATTAAGCTGAATTAATGACGGGCCATTCATGCTCCGAACATGTTTCGGATCACATTATGAGCGCCTATTATCAACGGTTGTGTAATGCCGTCAACCTATGGTTTATATTCAGCCCTTTCTCCACCAGCAGCCGTATATGCAAATGTCCACTCCCTGGAAGCACCTGTCAGGTCGTCAACTTATGGTGTTTCTGTTTCAATATTCTCCTGTACCTGTTTATTATTATTCTTGCTGTTTTTTATATGATGTTTATTTTTACTTCTTTCAAATTTATTTTCTTTTTCTATTAAATAGCACCATGCATAGGGTAGTAGAACTGGAGGTTGTTCAAATTTTGAAGATGACAATCCGATTTTTGGTGTAAATGTGACAAGGGTGGTAAAGTCAGATAATATCCGATAACCAGACAATTTCATCATCGTGGAGCAGGACACGAACCCGTGTCTCTCACATAGCGCCCGGGTATGCTAATCTGGGAGACGTGGGTTTGAGTCCCGCTCCAGGACGATGAAATTTTCAAGTTTTCGGATATTATCTGACTTACCATCCTTGTCACATTTACACCAAAAATCGGATTGTCATCTTCAAAATTTGTATTACATAATGTAATCCTGTATTTCTTTCATGGAGGTTGTCCTTTACATTTAATAATTTTAGTCTTCTCAATTAATATAGCTTCAGATGCTAAAATCTTTTTAGGAGTATTATGTGATGCCAATAATTTGACACCATTCCACTCAGGGTGGGAATTGGATTTCAAACAATTTTTAATGCTGGTGCACAAAAACGTGTAAGCAGCCACACCATCCAGAACCATCTCCTCCCTATTGGGTACAGAAGCCATCGTCTCACGAGGGTACCGCTGCTGACCGCACATCACAGGGTGCAAAGATTAGCATGGGCGCAGGAACATCACCACTGGACCCTAGACACGTGGAAAAATGATGCTTGGACTGATGATTCGAGATTCACGTTGGTACATGCGGATGGCAGGATATGAGTACGGCGCAAACCACATGAAGCGACGGATCCTTCTTGCCAGCAGGGTACTCTTCAAGCTGGTGGGAGTGGCATTCTCGTCTGGGGACTGTTTACATGGACTGAAATGAGACCCCTGGTACGTGTGACATTGTCCCTAACAGGTCAACGTTACCGGAATATCCTGGAAGACCATTTGCTCCCGTTTGTGCGTCTTCAACATCCCACTGGGGACCTCATCCTGAAACAAGACAATGCACCGTGCCATCGCTCCTGAATTGTATCCGAATGGTTGGATGAGCACTCCACCGACGTGACCTCGCTTCCTTGGCCAGCTAGGTCACCTGACCTCAATCCTATCGAGCACATCTGGGATGCCACCGAGAGAGATGTTTGAGGCTCTGACCCCCTCCATCAAATCTTCGTGAACTGTGAGAGCTTGTTCAGGGGTCGTGGATACGTATGGCTTCCCAATGCTTCCGGTGTCTTGTCGAGTCCATGCCAAGATGAATCGCTGCTGTCATCAAGGAGAAAGGTGGTGCTACACGTTACTAGACAGGTATCTCCAATTCAATTGCTCTTCAGTGTATATCGGCAAAGCACTTATTTGACTTCATCACATTCATTTTTTAACATGTTGGTAATTGGAGGTATATAGGGTAAGTGTCTGCAGAATGTCCTAGCTGTAGTATTAGTGTTGGGAGGCTTATTTATGTTCCTCTTAATGTTTTTATACATAGTCCAAAATGTATATATTACTATATCCAAAAGCCGCTGCAATATTTGCGATATATTTCATTGGCACACCTACGGAAGGGGCTTTGGGGCATAAGCCCCCTCCAAGGAGATTAAGAGTGACGTAAGTCACTAATTAAACATTCAAAAATATTATTTTACATGTGCAAAAATTTACATAGTGTCTTTTATTACATGGTGTCTTCTTCCCAAAGAGATTAAGAGCTATTGTAAATGATCTTGATGTCGAACAAAAAGGATATCCAGAAATGCCAATTGATTATTTTTCCCTTGTTCACTCATAACTTTAATACTGGGGTAATACCCATTATATCCTTCAAAAAATTCATTAAGTTCTTCTTCGATGTATTGCCACAGGATGAAGATGTCATCCACGTATCTAAGAAAAATACATGACATTTGTTCTCTATCTTGCTATAAGCGACTCAATGCCCGGTAAAACAATTATTTGTAACCAGTTCTAAGGCTTTGATAATACTGGAGATTCAATAATGGATTTGATATACTGGATATTTTCGATAATTCTGGTTACAAATAATAACTATTTTAGATTTGAAGAGGACATTTGCAGACAGTGATTCGTGTCCCCAATTGGTACCCCATTGTCAGGATTGTTGTCTGAGATTGTTTTGCAGGACACTGAGAGTCACAGCAAGAAAGAGAACAAATGCCACATATTTTTCTTAGATATGTGGATGGCATCTTCATCCTATGGCAATACACTGAAGAAGAACTAAATGAATTGATTGAAGGATATAATGGGTATTACCCCAGTATACAAGTTACAAGTGAACAAGAGCAAAATAATCAATTAGCATTTCTGGATATCCTTTTTGTTCGACGTCAAGATCATTTACAGTATTTTGTTTATAGAAAAGACACATATGTGCCTACTATTGTTTCGTATGAGTCTGAACATCCATAGCATTACAAAATGGCTGCCTTTAGATTTTATATACGTCGGGCAATCTCTCATTCTTCAAATAGGTGTCTTGTACAAGAAGAGATGAAATGGATCGCAAATATTGCAGCGTCTTTCGGATATAGTAAAACATACATTTGGACTATGTATAAAAACATTAAGAGGAATATAAATAAGCCTCCCCTTACTTAATACCAGTGGTGTAGCGTGAGGGGATGCTGGTACGCTCAGCGTCCCTTGAAAAATCGATGGAGAATAGTGCCTTTCCTTGCAAGAGTGTATTATTCCATTACATTTCCTTCAGCAATTTTAAATGTTATTCTTAACAAAAAATAGCATGAAAACACTATATTAGCGTTTATTTTCCCATAATAGCAAATATGCAGTTCCCTCTCTCTTTTGCTCGTCCAATGTAAAGTGTGTTATGAAGAGATTTTTGGGGTTTACAGTATTAAAAGTTATAGAGAGGATTTGGGGTATTAAAAGAGAAGTTTTATGCTAATATTGAAATTTCTAAGTAAATACTGAAATTTGAGAGATGAGTGGATGCATTTCGAAACACAATTAAAATTTTTAATAAGGCCATGAAACATAACTCGGAAAATAAAATGCACCACTGAATTTGGAAACTCCCAAAAGTTACTATTGTATTGTTTGCGTTGTTTGCGTCAGATGAGTAGATACACCTGAAAGTGGAAGAAAGGTAACTATTGTTTGCATGTGTACCAAATTTGTAAACACTGAAATTTAATGGCATACAATGTACACGTGTAAATAACTTTTGGAGGTAAAGAAGTCAAATATAATGGTTAGGACAAAAAACATTGTTTTTATACCACAATTAAGCAACTCAGATTTCGTTTCCCACCTCAGTCACTGCTGAGGGGGATGCAGTTGAACCATGTGATGAAATTCATCCTGAAAATATCCAAAACTTCACTGCACTAAGGTTTAGGTTTTTGAAAGGCCACTTGGCCTATATTTATTGTAAAACTTAACAAGTGTGAGGTTAAATTTTGGACACAATTTCAAACCCAGCCACTGCCCCCCCAAATAAACATCTGACAGCTTAGTTGTCTTGAATGACATTATCGCACCAGTCACAGTACAAAAAAAATATAAATATCAGAATTTCATTGATTTACACAGCACAGCACAAACACTTGCTTTAACATGGTGTGCAACTTAAGTATGTGGAAGGTAAATCTCTCTCTCTCTCTCTCTCAAAAGAAAAAAAAAAGATTATATGCATATGTGTACACTACGTTGTTCCAATTAATTTTCTCGAACCAACCTTCTCAGACCAGTCTTCTGAATACACTTTTACTTTTAAACTATCATTAACAACTGCCAAAATTTTACGTATAATGAAAAGTTATTTTTATACCAGGTTCTACACTTCCAGGAAAATTTGTCTTAAAATCAACAACCTTGTCTTAAATCAACATTTGTCTTAAAATCAACATATCTAGCATTACCGAATACTCAACCCATTCTAGACACACTATACAAAACCCAATACACTAAATACCCTACTCAATTTACTCACAAGTTATCATTAAAATCCAACTATTCAAAAAATTCCCCACTATAAGTCCTCCAAATCTACCAGCACCCATGTAGAAATAAACTCGGGCAGAAAGCCAAACAATCGTCTCATTCCACGAATTCCACTTGCCTCGAAAAACACAATTTCACTGCATGAACAACAAAGTTTGAGTCTCAAGGCAAGAATGGGTGGTGAATCCATTCCCAGCCTATACAGTGTAGTGGAGCAAAGTGTGACCTAACCCTTCTCTGTTCCTTCACTCTGATTTGGGGACAACCCACATCACTCCCTCGTAGGTACCACCTCCTATGGGCCAACGAGCTTACTCGGGCAGAAAACAAATCCCCCAATTTGTTTCTTGCACCCTTTCAGACCCGAGGCATGTCTACATAGGGTAAAGTATCCCCCAAGAGCTCACCTGCCCCCAAAATATCTCATCATCTATTTTCCAGAAAATTAAATACATCACTTTTTTTCCCCAGAAAATTACTTCATATCCTATTTTTCCCAGGAACACACTTCATGTCCTTATTTTCTCAGGAACACACTAATTTCCCAGAAAATCACTTATCTTTATTTCCCAGGAACACACTGCACCACTCATTTCCCAGAAAGCTAAATAACACCATACTAGACACACTATACCAAACCTTACTTTATTTCCTGAAAAATCTATACATCACCATATTTCCACAATCACTCTTTTCCTGAAAAATCATCACCTCTCGAAGAAACAAAACAGCCATTCGGGTTTTTTTCAGTCACACTATACATATGCTCATATCTGCCTGTATGCCCATTCATATATTCTTTCCCCCATAAAAATCTGTTTTTCTAATCCACGGGCTGAAACTAGAAATCAGCCGTCATTACTACGAAATTAAATTTCTAAAGAGTAATTTTGCACCTAAATTTTATCAAAACTCCAAACCATAATAATAACCAGCCTACAAGAAAAATTCTCAACTACATGGCACCTACACTAAGCTCATAAATATAAATTCTACTTCACAAATACAAAAATCACTGAGCACAAAATGAGTTACATTTCACTTAAGAGAAATACTGGTCTGAGAAGTTGTTCATTCCAAAATATCTTAATATACTTATTATATCATCTATCACTACATGACCCAGAAAATTATACACTTCCTTTCTTTGTTTTGTTGTTGTTTTTTTATTTATTTATTTTTTTTATTTTAACTACTCACAGAAAATGTCATGGAATTTATTTTTACACTGCCTAAAATTAACTCAGGTGGTTTCATGCCTTAAGCACACCAGAACACTAAAGTACAAAAAAAAAAAAAAAAACCATGAATGAAAGCATTTACACCTTCCCTTTTTTTTTCTTTTCCTTGCTATATATATATATTTCTGACAGCTCCCATTTCAAAGCCCACTTGTTAAATGATTACAAAGCATAAATTAGCACATTACCTTTCTGGCTGACTTCGAAGGAAGGGCACAACAAATAAAAAAAAAAAGGGTCCACTTGTTCCAGCGGCAGTCTGCTTTTCCCTTCTTTTTTTCTCCTCCGCTGGGAATGAAGGTTTGCAGTCCATAATACGCCTGAGCATGGTTTCTCTGCTGGTCTTTATGGAAGTGAAAACACAGTATCGGCTCCTAGGTGAAAGGCCACCGGCAGGAATCTTTCTCTCGGTTTCAGAAAGGACTTTTTCTTTCTGATGGTTGAAAACCGGGCGAACTCCAAGTTACCTTATGGATCCTCCACACTGCCTCCTGGGTCAAGCAGAATCAGCCTCCCTCCATCTTGGATTTTGTAGGTTGGTCCGGGCAAGAAGCATTGCTATTCATCGCTGACAGATAGCCGGCAAACTGGGAGCGCAGAATAATTTTGATTAATTTTCTTTTTATTCTTTTTTTTATCCGATTATAATATTCAGCCCTGCGTGGGGCACTGGGTCCACTCACACCTTTTTCCCTTTTTTTTTTCATCAAGCCAAACCTCAGAATTAGGGTTAATTTCGCCCAGCCAGCCAAAGCTCACAAAGAGCCGGCTGAAGGGGGTGGGGGGGGGCTTCCAACGGAGCCCCGCTCTCGTTACATTACATGCTGCCGGCCGAAAAAAAAATCTGAGTGCCGCTTTGCTTACTTGAAGCCGGGGTGCTTGAAAATCCGTTGACCCCTAATTGGTCGAACTTCCTCCTAGCAACAAACGGTTTCACTGGTCATTGGCCAAGAGGTTCGCGCCAAAATGGTTACCAAACCCATGGCAACCTTAACCCTCATCCGGGGAAGCAACCTCTGACCTTCGGGTAGGGGAGTTCTGCCATTCCAAGCTAAAAATAGATTTGCCGTTGGCCTGCATGGGCATTTCTGCAACACTTTTCAGGCCAACTAAACTCCTACCTAAAATGGAGGACTGAAAGAAGATTTTCTTTTCTCACAATTTTATAAAAATGCTTTCCCTTCATTCCGTGATTAATACAAATAATTTTGCTTTCACAAAGGGGTTGATGCTGTCTTTTGCTCGCCCGTTTTTTCATTCTTTATAACTTACTAAAGTGAAAAAAAAATATGAATCAGGCCAAAAGAAAAAAAAAGTTTCAATGCCTATTATTTCCCTTTCTTTTAAGAAATTTTGTTTGCTTGGTCAGGGCTGAGAAATGAGCGAACATGGCCACTATTCCCTCACTCTCTTCTCTTCCAAACAAAATTTTGAAACGTGGACTGTCGAGTATTTTCATTCCACGTTTTTTTTTTTTTATCATTTTTATTTTTCGTAAATCCCAGCGAAGTGATCAATTTCCCCAAGATTTACGAACATGAAAATTCTTGACAGGACAAGTGGTTTTCTCCTCAATGCCAGACGCTCGGCCAATCTAGCGTCTGATGACCTCGAGGAGAACCGAGGCCAGGGTCAAATTCATGTGACTGCGCATGCTCGCGAAGGGTGATCACTCTCAGTTTGTTTGCGACGGGAAATACCAGCGTATTCGAGGAGGAAGAGTTTTAGCGAGCGTTGGTATGCAAATATTCTCTGTTGTTCAGCGTGGTTTTTTGTGTTCAGTGTTGTTTTATAATATTTTTACTGTTAGTTAGTTAGTTAGTTAATTGATTTTAGTGGCGCAAGGGCCAGATTTGGCCAAAGAGCGCCAGACACAGAACTATCAGTTAAAGATTTTTTTAGAAGCGGGGTGAAATGATTAGGAGCGGACAGGCTTGGCAAAAGTTAGAAAAGAGAATGATGAAAGCTGTGAAGACTAGTTAGTTAATTAGGTTTATAAATAAATTTATTAATTCACTGTTATAATCATCATAATTTTTTTTTTTTTTTTTTTTTAAATAAGTTTTAAAAAGTCAATCTGCTTTAAGAACGAAAATACTGCGAAAGTGTCGCAGTGGTCGCCCAAAAGCTTCTGCAGTGTAGCTGCGCCGTCATCCAGTAGATGAGACTGAAAATAGTGAAACCGATGATTACGAAAACGGACACAACTACATAAAACATGGGAGATGGTTAGTAAACAGTCGCACGCCTCACACATTGGGGCAGTGTCGCCACACAGCAAATAGCTATGCGTGAAGCGACAATGCCCAATGCGGAGACTCGCAAGAACAACGTCCTCCATACGGTTCCGGCGACATGATGATTTCCAGACTCCAAGGTTAGGTTTTATACGGTGCAGTTTATTCTCCACCTGTTGGTCCCACAGACTTCGCCACATTCGTCTGATATGATCGTGAACAAGAAAGCGAAAATCACGGTGAAACAGTGGCAAGGGTGTGACGACCAAAGAGGAGGCCGATCTAGCAGCAGCATCGGCAGACTCGTTCCCTGGGATCCCAACATGCCCAGGAATCCAGCAGAACCGAATCTGGACATCAGCCTCGAGCAAAGAACGAAGAAGTCTCCGAACGGTAAAAAGAAGTGGGTGGCCAGAGAAATCCAAAGATGACAATGATTGCACAACACTCAACGAATCAGTGTACACAATAGCACGCTGATGAGAGCTCGACTGCACGTGAACAAGTGCAACATACACAGCATGCATCTCCGCCGAAAACACCGTGGCCTAAGTAGGAATGCGGGCAACAGAAACTTCGTCAACTCAGACGGCAGCGGATCCAACAACACCAGCCGCCTTAGATCCATCGGTGAAAATAGGAATAAAGTCTGCATTGACGTAACGGTGTTCAGCGAAGAGCTGCTGGTACACTGACGCAGGGGTTGAGGACTTGTCAAAAGATGTAAAGCTGGTATCAACCATGAGGGGATCCTCAAAGCCCCTGGTCTCTCCAATGAGTGACAAGTCGAGCCTTGCATCACGAGCTACGGCCGCCATATGAAGACCGAAGGTTCGAATGCACGAGGGACGGATCTCGAACAAACGAGCATGCTAGGGATGAAAAACTGCATCGTATAAAGGATGGTCTGAGAGAGATTTAAGTTTCAGGTAAAATTGAAGAGACAGCTGCAGACGGCGTAAATGAAGCGACGGTTCGTTCTCGTCGGCATAAAGGCTGGGAATGGGTGACGTGCGAAATGCTCCCGTACAAAGACGCAGCGCTTGATGGTGGATGGTATCCAACGGCCGGAGAACGGAAGGACGCGCAGAACCATACACCATACAGCCATAATCCAGCTTAGACCAAATGAGAGAATGGTAAATACGGAACAAGGAAGTCCTGTCTGCACCCCAGGAGACTGAGGCAAGGATCTTAAGGATTGACAAGGCTCTCAGACAGGAAGTCCTTAGCCGTCGAACGTGCGAGCGAAAGGTGAGAGCACGGTCAACGGTCAAACCAAGGAACTTGGTTTCCGGCAAAACTGGAATGGCTGCACGGTCCAAATAGAGCTCTGGATCAGGATGGAGGCCACGCCTCCGGCAGAAATGGACACAGGCTGTCTTGTCGGGAGAAAGAACAAACCCATTATTGTTAGCCGCTTTAACAATCTGGGTAATTGCAGACTGCAGCTGCTTTTCAACGAAATGCATGCTGGATGATGAACAGAAGATGTGAAGGTCGTCAACATAAATGGTAGCCGAAACCGCTGGAGGAAGATTTTTGAGCAGACAGTTTATGCGGAGGATGAACAGAGTCACCGAAAGAATGCTGCCTTGAGGGACACCTTGTTCTTGATGGAAAAGGGCAGAGAGCGTCGTACCCAGGCGCACCTGGAACACGCGGTTACGAAGGAAGCTGGCAATGAATGTTGGGAGGTTTCCACGCCACCCATTTTCATGGAGGTCACGGAGGATACCGTGACGCCAAACTCTATTGTAAGCTTTTTCGATGTCAAAAAATACAGACACCAGGTGCTGCCTACGTACGAACGCCTCACGAACAGACGTCTCAAGGAGCAGGAGATGGTCAGGAGCTGAACGATGACTGCGGAAGCCGCTTTGTGATGGAGACAGTATTCGATGTTCTTCTAGAAAATAAATTAGCCGGGAATTAACCATTCGTTCAAGGATTTTGCACAGACAGCTAGTGAGGGCAATTGGCCGATAACTAGAGGGAGACTTGGGGTCTTTGCCAGGCTTGGGAAAAGGTAAAACAAAAGCTCTTCGCCAAGAGTCCGGGAAACTGTGCTCCAACCAAATGCGGTTGAAAAGCACTAACAGATTCTCGAGAGACGACTGCGAGAGATGACGGATCATGTCATAGTGGATGCCGTCGGGACCGACAGATGTAGCACCGGACCGATGCAGAGCCACCTGTAGTTCAACCATGCTGAAGGGGGAGTTATACTCAGTGTTATAAAAAGGCGCAAAGGAGATTTTCTGGCGTTCCGCTGTTGTTTTAATCCTCTAAAAGGACGGGAGATACGCCTGAGAACTAGAAACTGAGGCAAACGCTTCGCCCAAGCAATCCACAATCTCCCCTACTTCAGCATACGTGCAGCCGTTATTCTCAAGAATTGAAATTTTGTGGGAACTATAGTTTCCCCGGATCTTACGAATTTTTTCCTAAACAGTTTTTGAACTGGCACGTGAATTGATACTTCATCCAACACTCCCTCTTGCTTCGTCGACGCACCAACCGAGCGTAAGATTTTGCTCTTTTAAATTTAACAAGATTAGCATCGGTCGGATAACGCCGGAAAGTACACCAGGCCTTATGTTGAACTCTCCTAGCTGCTGCGCAATCAGGGTTCCACCAAGGCTTCGGACGTCTTGGGAGCTTCGTTGATGTTTTTGGGATAGAGAGATCTGCTGCCTGAATGATACACGTTGTGACATCAGTAACAGCTGCGTCAATTGACCCCCGGGTCACCATGGCAAAAGATATTACTGCGGACGGTGTGAAGACCTCCCACTTGGCACGATCCATCCTCCAACGAGGAGGGCGGGAGGCAGGAGATGGTACGCTCACATTATACCTAAGTACAATTGGGAAGTGGTCGCTTCCATGGAGGTCGTCACACACCGTCCACGACCAGTCGGCCATAACCGATGGTTGACCCAAAGATAAATCGATTGCACTGAAACTTCGTGTAGGCTCGTGGAACTAAGTGTCAGCACCGGTGTTAAACAGGCACAAAGAGGTCGAGGAAAGAAGAGATTCGATCCTACGGCCTCGTGTGTCTGTTCTGACACTACCCCACAATGGATTATGAGCATTGAAGTCACCCAGAAGAAGAGCAGGTGACGGCAGCTGCTCAACTAAGCTCTCAAGATTGAACACGCTCACGTCCTCATCCGGCGGCAGATAGACGCTGCAAACAGTTAGAGGCACAGGCATGGAGATACGCACCGCAACGGCTTGTAAAGATGTTGAGACCGCAACGGGAGAAACTGGAACACTGTGGGGGACAAGGATGGCAACTCCCCCGCAAGCTATATCTCCTGAAACATTATCTTTCCAAAAAGCACTGTAGCCTCGAACTGAAAGCAGGTCTGATGGTTTAAGTTTTGTCTCCTGGAGGCAAAGGCACACCGGAGAGTATGACGAAAGCAGATGTTTCACGTAGTCATGTCTTGTCCGAAAGCCTCGACAGTTCCACTGAACGATTTGACCCATGGTTTGAAGTGTGGTGAATGAGAAAAAGAAAAAAACGAAAAATAAAACCCGAGAAAGACTGGGACAACTAATAGTTGTCCGATTCCATCATTTCGTCAGCAATGTCCATTTGCGCTTGGGACTGTTTTGTCCGACGCCCTGTAGTCTCTGGTGGTAAAATGGGGCGGTATTTTGGTTCCTGTGTAGCAGATGATCTTGCCCGATCCTGGTTCTTATGATGAGAGTTTGGAGATTTCCTCTCTTTTTCCTTTCTCTTTCCTCCCGGGGTTGTTGAAGTCCCGGTGGTGCTGGTGTTAGTTGCAGCAGGTTTAGGTATAGTGGTTGTTGGAGCTTTCGCGTCCCTAGCTCGGGATTGCAGTGCTGCCAGACCAGCAACTATGATGTCGTCTAGCTTGTAGGGACAATTCACTGGGATTTGGCAATCAGTCTGTGTACCGACTGTAGTCCTTGCAACAACCGCTGATGCATAGGATCGCCGATTTGATTGATTTGGAGCGACCTTTCTTCTGGCCTCTGGGTAGGAGATTCCCTCAACGGTCTTAATGCGTTGGATCTCTTTTTCCTCTTTCCACTTTGGACAGTCTCTCGAAGATGCTGCACGAGATCCCTTGCAGTTGAAGCACAGCTCGGTTTCGGCATGGCAATCTTGCAAAGTATGGTCTGTTGCTGTACAACGCCCACACCGAGCAGTGCTCCTGCAAGACTGCTGGGAGTGGTTATATGCTTGGCATTTGAAGCATCGTAGAGGACTTGGTATGAAGGGGCGCACTTCAAGGTGTAGATACCCTGCCTTGATTGATGTTGGCAGGGATGGGGTGCTAAAGGTCAGTATGATGTTTCGAGATGGGACAGATTGGCCATTTCGCCGAAATAGGATGCGCCGGACTCCACTCACTTGTTGGTCTTTCAGTTCCTACAGAAGTTCTTGGTCACTGCACTCCAGAAGGTCTTGAGAAGAGATAACACCTCGTGAGGAATTGAGGTAGCCATGAGGGGTAACTTTTACTGGACAATCTAAAAATGAGGTAGTGTTTAAAAGCACTATAGCATATCTGGGACTCGACATCTCAACAAGAAGATCTCCAGATTGGAGCTTCTTAACGCTCTTAGGAGAGCTGGCAATTGATTGCAATGCTTTATTTATCCAGAAGGGGCTTCTGGTGTTTAATGGGTTTGAAGCGTCCAAGGAGTGGATGCAAAAGAACCGAACATTGGCAGAATCAGGTGTAGGTTTCTTGTTGGGAGGGGGTGACCCTTCCTCAATGGGCCGCTTTGTTTGAAGTTCTTGGGAAATTTTTTGGTTAGCCATGAATAGAAGTGAAGAGTTCGTCTGCCGATTTCCCCGCCCACAACCGAGCCCAACAGGGGAGAGCCGGAGGTCCGCAAGCCCAATTGGACGCAGGACACAACTCTAGGGTTAAGCAACGGATATAGCATGTTGATAGTGCAGACATGCGCTCAGCGAGTACCGCGACTTTCCCAGGTCTTGGTAACACCCCTTTGGCATGCCCACACTATCCCCAAACTCACCCTGTTGTACGTAACAACAAGCCGATTGACTAGGAGCGGGTTAGTTCCTAGCGGCCCATTTAGGGTGAAGCAGGGGGCAAAGAGGAGTGTTGGTGACTGGCGACAACTACAACCTGGCCACCAGAAACCTCAGCCTCCAGCATCCCCTTTTCCACCTGGGTCACCGCACACGGCAAACATGCAGGTAGGTCTAGCAAACCAGCCCGGAAAAACAAGAGGAACAGAAAATGGAGAAGCAAGTCGAGTAGAAAATGGAGAAGAAAAGAAGAACAGGTAGTGGAGAAGAAAGTAAAAACAGGAAAGGAAGAGGAAAGCGAGAGGAAAGGAAAGAGCTGGTGCATAATCACAAACTCAGCAACCAACAACTGAGGCGGGTGCTGTCAAGGTAGTGGCAACACAAAGTTGTAATGGGAAGAACCAAACATAACATGTCGGCTGGGGCTGTGGGGTCGCTACTCCCCATCAGCTGGATGAACAGCTGTCCCTGTGGTAACGTGAAAGCACAAATGCAAGAAAGCAAAAAACCGTCACAAGGTCAGCTCGGGCCGTGGGGGCGCCGCTCCCCAAATAACTGGAAAACCAGTTATCCCCGTGCGGGGATATTTTTACTGTGAAAAAATGACTGATGTGGAAAGCATGTTGGACAAGGATTTCATTGATTACTTGCAAAAAAACTCCCAGCTGGAATGTTACGTTGGAGAAACGGTGCTATTTAAAAAACAAAAGATGTACGCCATACTTGAACATTAAGCAAACAAGTAAAGGTAGTACTTGTCAGTCTTTTTTTTTTTTTTTTTTTTTTGATTGGAGGTTTAACGACCACCGTGAGCAACTCAATGGGCTATAAGCAGTCGCCCGTCCCTAATTTAGGGTCACTGGTTCCAGGGAAGGGAGAGAGCCAGTGCCGTAAGACAAACACAACATCCATGCCTCACCGGGATTCGAACCCGGACCCCTTCGGACGAATGATCAGAGGCCAACGCCTTAGACCACTGCGCCACCGGGGCGGCCTTGTCAGTCTTCGTGGTATGATAGATACAAATGGGCTACTGGGTGCAGTAGATTTCTTTCATTATCTCAAATTATAATGCTAGTAGCCTTTGTATGTATACAGTATATGTAGGTGAAATTTGCAATTCAAAGCTGTATATTCAATATAAACACCTATCAAAACTTCTGCATTTCACAAATTTTGTACATTAACTTAAAAAGAACCTCTATGCTCAAAATTAAGACCAAATGACATTTCATGATAATTATCATATGGTATTCTATTTTGTATAAATGTTTTTTGTGTACTCCCTTCTTTTCAGGGCAATACAGAATTTCAAAATAAAAGGTAACATTTCGATTTTAACTAGATTATTTCAGCGTCCCCTTGTACAAGACCTAGGCTACGCCACTGCTTAATACTACAGCTACAACATTATGCGGACACTTACCTTATATACCTTCAATTGCCAACATGGTAAAAAAGGAATGTGCTAAAGTCGATAAGTGCTTGGCCGATATATTTGTAGATAATGCTAAAATACTAACTTCCCGAGGAAGGAAAGAAGATGTTTTCCATGTGGCAGGGGTATACAGTATTCTGACTAATAAATGAACATCCTGACAGCACATATGTCAGAAGTACAAAAAGACGAATTATTGCAAGCTTAAATGAACATAAAAGGAATTAGAAACAAGGTGAGGTTAAAACTGCCCTGATTAAATATTGTTTGCAATCCAATTTCCACCCTGAGTGGAATAGCGTCAAATTATTGGCATCACATAATACTCCTAAAAAGATTTTAACATCTGAAGCTATATTAATTGAGAAGACTAAAACTATTAACTGTAATGAACAACCTCCAGTTCTACTACCTTATGCATGGTGCTATTAAATAGAAAAAGAAAATGAATTTGAAAGAAATAAGAATAAATATCATATAAAAATAACAATAATAATAATTTTTGTGGAGCTAACCTCTGAATTTTTAGAAAATAATCAGATAAAAGTTATCTGGTAGTTTTTCTTTTTTGTGTGGAGCTAACCTCTGAATCTCAGAGAACAGCTTAGTAATACGTATGTATGCATGTATAATAATAATAATAATAACAAACAGGTACAGCAGAATATTGAAAAAGAAACACCATAAGTTGATGACCTGACAGGCACTTCCAGTAAATGGACATTTGCATGTATGGCTGCTGGTGGAGAAAGGGCTGAATATAAACAGTAGCTTGACAGCATTACACAGCCGTTGATAATAGGTGATCTTAATAGCCCCAAAACATGTTTGGAGTGCTGTGGAGTGTGAATGGCTCGTCATGAATTTAGCTTAATATGTTTTTAATAATCTTGTGTATAAAGGTATCATCAGTTTTCAATCATCTGTAGTTATAAATAAGAATTCACTTTGAGTGGTATAAGATGTTGGCGGCTTGTCATGAATTGAGCTTAGATCGTTTTAATAACCTTGCATATACAGGTATCATCTGTTTTTAACCATCTGCAATCATAGCGCGAATTCATCATTTTTATTCTCTTCAACAAGTTTTAAAGGCATATTTCATAGCAATGATGGATAAATTTTCCTATCTAGTGTTGTAATAAGCTTCTACTATTTGTTGCTATGTTTGTTCAATGTACATTATAGAAAGTGGCATATGCTTGGAATTTCTTTGTCAAAATTGATTCATTTAAATTTATGATGGGAGGGCAATGACCGACATAACAGACAATCAGGCATGAACTGCATAATGGTGTTGTACAGCTTTGCAAAAGTGATGCTTTATTACAATACTGAAAAAAAGTGGCAAAAGAAATTAAAACCCTTTACCAATGAATACAACATTGATTTTTCATAGTCATCAATACATAAAAGATGTAAAATCAACAACAAGAATGAATTTCAGACATCAATGCATGATCATATCATCATATCACTAAACTGTTTTCTGAGATTCAGAGGTTAGCTCCACAAAGAAATACAAACTACTAGATACATTTCTAAATGATTATTTACTTACTGTTGCTGTATCAAACTTCTCCATTTTGCAGTGATCTTGATACACAACTCTGGTTTCACTGACATCCATCACATGACATACACAAGACATTCTATACTTCATACTCAATCTTTTTCTCATGCAGGCACTCCTGAATCCGATCCTCCCATGACATCCTTGGCCTTCCACTCCCTTTCCTTCCTGCCACTTGGGCTAAAAAGATTTTCTCAGTAAGCATCTCATCACTCATTCTTTCAACATGGCCAAACCACTGAAGCATATTAGTCTCCACCTTGCTAACAACATTTTGCTTCACATTATACAACTGCAACACATCTGCATTCCTCACACAAACAGAACATGTCTTGCCACAAACCCCCATAAGTAACACATTTCTCCAGCACACAAACGACTCCTATGTTTCTTCTGTAGTACCCAGGTTTCACTGTTATACATCAGAGTAGGAACAATTACACTTCCATAGACATCCATGTGGGACTTTCTTGAGAACCCATCATTTCTGTGAAAACCTCACAGAGCAGCCATGACTTTCAATGCAGAATTCACTCTCCTACTAATTTCACCATCCAATTTGTTCTCTCTGTCAAACATGTTTCCTAAATACACAAAGTCATTCACCTGGTCAATCACTGTGCCATTTAGACTTATATTACATTCAGTATGAACAGTTCCTCACTCAAAAACCATAATTTTGGGGTTTCCCTTATTTATACTCAGTTTGAATTTCATGCAAACTTCGTACATCCGGGGCAACATACTCTGCAACTCACTTTTGCTCTCTGCCAACAGGACTGTGTCATCAGCATACAGCAATCTGCACACACTGATATTACCATGACATCAATGCATGAAAGATGTAAAATCAACAACAAGAATGAATTTCATTGGCAAATTTCTACAAAATTAAGCATATCAAAGTGAAGTATTTTAATTCTCTGTAATGTGATTCATTTGCAATATGGTAGACTTCTCAATTTTATGAAAGCACATTTCAGATGAAGCAAAAAGAAAGGAAAATGAATTAACACATTATTCCAAATTAAAGTTCTATGGTTCATTTTTTGGCCAATAGTAGCACAGCTTATGAATCTGTTTTCCTTTTGATAAAAGGCATTTATAACTCTAACTTAATTTTTAATAAATGCAAAATAACCACATTATAATTGTATTCAAATTCTCAATGAAAGAGGTAATTTGCCAATAAATAACCATAGCATGTGATAAATTATTCATACAATTAAATAAGTGGTCACATTAGTTAAGAATGGCTAAAACAGTAGTTTCAGTAAAAGAAAAATCAGAGAAGGGCCAGAGTTGTGTGCATAATTTAATTTTGAATGACTGTGTTTCATAGTATGATGCTAACTGCTGATAACACCATACAAATCACTAAGCTGTTTTCTGAGATTCAGAAGTTGCTCTTAAAAAAAAAAAAACTTGTCTGCCAAATAAAAGTTTTAAATTGATGGTGCTAGATTTTACTTACTGTGAATGCATCAAATGCTTCCACCTACAGTGGTCTTGGCATACAACTTGAGCTTCATTGACATCCAACACACATCTCACACAAAACCTTATGTACTAATTCTTGATCAAGGAACATTCATTCATGGGTACCGATTCCTGATCATGGTACAGATATTTGATAAATTCAGCTACGTTCACAGAGGTTCTTATATTTTATTAAACATAAACAAGTGGCACACTATATATAAATCCCTTTAATCTTTAATAATTCAGTAAAAATATTAGGTCATGTGTTCCCCTAATTCCTTTTTACCACTTCTTTCAATCAGTTCAGCTAAAATATCTTCAAAATATAGCTATATGCTCATTTTTTAACTGATTTGTTTTTGCATTTTCTTTTTTATAGTGAACAAGGTCAGGATCAGAGATATAAAACTCCAATGCAGGCTTGCTTGAGATTTTATTATGACACAGAGGTAAAAATGCACTAAAACTTAATAATTAATATTTTACTAGTATTTCTCAAACATTCTTTGTTGTACTTTTTCTTTGCATTCTGTTAAAATGTTACATCTATATTTTAATCTTCAGATATTGTATATTTGTGAACATATACATATTTATACTATATTGCACATATATTATACATAAGTAATTAGCAAGAAAATATCTATTTTCATCATTAATTTTTTGCTCCAAATGCTTGCTTTTATTTTGTTATAGAGCACATTTACTTACCGATTTTTTTTTTTTTTTTTTTTGATTGGAGGTTTAACGACCACCGTGAGCAACTCAATGGGCTATAAGCAGTCACCCGTCCCTAATTTAGGGCCACTGGTTCCAGGGAAGGGAGAGAGCCAGTGCCGTAAGACAAACACAACATCCATGCCTGACCGGGATTCGAACCCAGACCCCTTACGGACGAATGATCAGAGGCCAGCGCCTTAGACCACTGCGCCACCGGGGCGGCACTTACTGATTTTTAAACTAATTGTATGAGAAATCAGATGAAATATAAGAACATTTTAATTGGTTTCAGAAATATGGAACAAAGAAAAAGAGCACATTTTATTGAATGAAATCAAAATTCCATGCAAGAAACAGATTAGGCATAAGAAAATTCTTCAAATTAAATGCTCTTACAAAAATGAGAGTGTGAGGGGCAATCAAATGAAAAGTGGGTATATCTAATACGTGAATTACTAGTTGTGAGGTAAATACACTTTCACACACAGAAACATGTACATATAGAAGGGAATTAATATCTATACCAATGACAATTATTGAGATGAACATGACTATCATCGCAAAATTTTGAGTCAGACTCCATTCTGAATGCAATCAAAAGCGAACAGAGTAAAAGAATTATAATGACAAACTAACTCTTTTAATTCTTTTAATTGATTATAACCTACAGTGTGGACACAACAATTCTGCTGTTTTTTCAACATATTTCCTGGGTGCTTAATTTTCTTAATTGGTAATAACCCATGGGGTTGATGCAGCAATTATACTGTTTTTTATTTTTTTTATTTTTAACAATGTGTTTCTCAGATGCAAGTTGGGATGTATTGGAAATGAAGAATACTTCCTTGTGCCTTACATGACAGAACACTAAAGACATATGTTAGTGTTTGAATAACAGAGAAATGGAACCCCAAAAAGAAATAAAGAATATGCCAAGAGACTACAGTATACTCAATGATACTACATTTGTTCAATTAAAATTATGAGAATTTCATATAAGGAAGGGAAAGCAGGAACCTGAATTTTAAATAATATTTTTGGAATTGTTTTTAAATGTAACACCCTTTCAAAAATATATTAAAAATAGAGAGAAAGAAAATTGTTTAAAGTAGTTATAAAGTATTTTTATTTTTTTAAAGAATCTGTAAAATTTACATTTGCCAAAAAAGGCCCTCACAGCACCCATCTTCACTGCAAATAGGTGAAGGATGTGAACAATGTTTGAAAGATTGGTACCGATGGAACTTCTTTCACTTGTGTGTAGATGGGGAACACAATTAACAGTTATCTTGTTTTGTTTTACCATTACGAGAGAAGTTTATCCTGGGAAAAAATAGTTTAAAGGTCCTTTCCTTTATTGAAAATAAATCAGCCACAGATAATTTGTGCAAATAAATACGTAAATTTCTGACTTATCACTTCTTGATTGAATGCCTCATTCAGAATCAGAATCTCAGAATTTACAACTTTGTTTATAATCCACTTTTGATAGTTTTAGTTGTCATATACTTTTGGTATTCATTTATACCTGTGGAACTTACTTTGCATCTGGATCATATTCAGACCACAATCTAACAAACTCATCTAAGTGATGAGGGCCCAAAATTGACCAATCACGTGTTAGGTAATCAAAATTATCCATAATAACAGCCACGAACAAATTAATAATCTGAAATTAAATGAAAATGTTCATTAGAGCTTAAAAATAAAGTAATTACTTTACTACATACATTTTTCTGAAAATTTAAGAAAGATTATTTTGCATTTTCATTTTTTTAAACTTGCAAAAGTTTGTTTATAAACATTTTATTTCACTTTGAAAATCTAATGATTCATTTATAACTAAAAGGGTTAAAAATCAGTTTTCTGTAACCAACGAAAAATCAAAATCCACAGAGCTAAAAAGACTTGGAAAAAAAAAGTTATGATTCTCATAAGAAACAAGAGTTTACAGGTACTTCAGAACTTTTATTTCGTGTAATAAAAACTGTTAGTCTTTTGTTTTTATGCGATCATCAAAAATGAATGCCTTTTAAAATCAGAGTAAAACACAAAATGTAGTAGCTTTCAAGAAAACTGCCTATGATTCTTTAAGGTTTATAGATAAAGCAAACTTTCCACTTTCAGTGAGAATAAATGTTTTAAAAGAAATAACAAAAATGAAAAACCTGCATAGGTATTAAACAATAAGATACAAACAATATTACAAAAATGTTTGGATGAGTTTTTACCTCATCCTGATTTCAACATCTACTAGTGAAAATTACATTGGAAGCACTTACTGCAGTATCAACAGCCATTTATTGGAGCACAAAAAACAATGTTCATAAAGGAAATTCTGCTGCTGAAGGGGTCTGCAGTACTGTAATGGTGGGTAACAGAGGTGATGCTTGGTGGAACACTGAGATTAAAGGAGCAGTTAAGGGAAAGAAGGAAGCCTATTTGTGGATCTTGCGCAGTAGAGTTTCTGAGGATGAATATTGCTGCAAGAAGCATGAGGCAGCCAAGCTGGTTCGCCAGAATAAGGCAAAAGATAGGAAGGAAAAGGTGGAAAGGCATGAATCGGATTTTTGGAAAAATAGGAAATCTTTCTGGAAGTACATAAGACATGGGAAAAATAGGGGAAATAAAATTCTAAGTTGTGTGAAGAATAGGATTGAAGAAATTGATATGGGAGATGGGGTGAATACATATACTTCTGTGAGTTATTAGAGCATGAAAGCAAAGGTGATTCTGACGCAGAAGCAGATAATGTCACAGTGAGAAATGGAAGTACAGGAGGAATCTCAAGAGAAGAGGTGTGTAAAGCTCTAAAATCTCTTCAGAATGGTAAGGCTCCAGGAGTGGATGGCATAACTGCTGATATCCTAAAATATGGTGGTGAATCTGTAATTGACTGGCAAACTGAAATTGGTCAGTTGTGCTGGGAGTTAAGAATGGTCCCTCAGGATTGGAGGGATGCTATCCTTGTTCCCTTGTACGAGGGTAAGGGTGATCAGACTCGTATAAGAGCAAGGGTGATCAGACTGAATGCAAGAACTTCCGTGGTATCAGCTTGCTGAGTGTGCCAGGAAAATTATTTGGAAAGGTTTTTATTGATAAGGTATGATGGGGTCTTACATCAGAGAAAGTGTGGAATGTGCAGAGTGGTTTTATTTCTGGTAAGGGTTGCACTAACCAAATTTTTGCATTATGTTTGATGATTGAAAAATATCTGTCTGTTGGTAAGAAAGTTTTTGCTGCCTTCATAGATTTAGAGAAAGCTTATGATCGAGAAAATAGGACTCTTCTGTGGAAGTGTCATGGCGAAAATTTTAACCTCTGGTGAATTTCAGAGAGACCTGATCAATCTTTCTGTTGGTTTATCAGAGATTAATTAATGCAAAAATTTTCTCCCATGACATACGTTAGAAGAAAATTCCTGGTTGAAAGGCGGGGGAATTCGTGCGCAAAATTCGCTTGTCTTAATCACAACCAGGAAAACAAAATTTCATGTTGGAGAAAAAAAAAAAAAAAGAGAATAATATTTGATTTAACTGACTTTGGGGTTTTGGAAATAATTAATTTATCTGTTCTTTTATCGCGATAGGAAAAGGCGAGTAGGTGTGCACCTCAGAGAATCAAAATTAATTTTAGTTTAACATCACGGAACGAGAGAAAAAGAAAATTAAAATTAGTGATTTTCTACAAAGCAAGAATTCGCCATTTTTGAGTTCCTCATTTCCCAACGTCGTGAAAAGTCGCCCAAAAGTGCAACATCTTTTCGTCTTTTGGGTAAGGAATTCAGCAACAGAATCTATTTTTAGACCTCAGGGTCAAGAGGCTTGGTCCCTACGTGTTGAAGGTCAAGTTCATCTTCCCCTGGCCGACCAGAGGATGCACGTGCCTAGTAACATTTTTTTTTTTTTCGTGGAGAGTGTTGGACGCTGCAACGATGCCTGAGTGAAGGTCAGAGGTCACTTGAGGCGTGGGAGAGAATTTCTGTTACTAGGGAAAAGGTCAGCCAATCAGGGGTCAGCATTTTTTTCCAACACGCGAGACTTCTTTGACACTTTGAGACGCTTGTCTCAGTCACTTTTGTTCTTGTCCTCTTGCTGGCCAGGAGAAAGAGGGGACAGCCGAGTCTCTCCTCGCCTTTTGGTGGGGAGAGCATTTGCTGACCACCATGATTTGACATCGAGGTAAAAAGCTTAAAGGAGCCTAGTAGCAACGGTCTTCTAGCTTGGGGACTTATCAGGTTCATGGTTAGTTGCCAAAAAAAAAAAAAAGAGGAAAAAAAGGAGCTCAGGGCTTGCGACAAATTGCTTACTGATTCCACCAAATGAAAAGAGGTGGAAGAAATTATGAAGAAAGGACAGGACCACCGTAGGACAAGACCTCCTCGGGGCGCAGCGAAAGATGATCACCGATGCACTCCTAAGCATTCTCGTGAGAGCTGATGGATAAAGATAGGGGAACCTCCGTGGATGATGCCGTCCACCTTCCAATGCAGCCGACCAAATTCCTACCAGGGTAGAGCCATGGGCATCGAAAAGGACAAGGGAGAATTACTTCCTCTGAGAGGGTCCATCATCACCAGCCTCGGGATGTCTTTTGTTTTCCCTGTGTTCAGGTGAAGTGCTCGGGCACATTGTGTCCAAAAGGAAAGAGAAAGACATTGTTGGAGGCGAAGAGAGGATCAACAGTGACAGTGTGACGAGAAGATTTTTTTTTTATTTGAAACAAGAGTTGTTCATGCCCAGCCCAGAAGGTAAATTCTTTCTCGATTTTTTTTGTATAATGTTGTGACCACTGCGGAATTGTTGAACGAGTGGGTCAGCAGTGTGAAATCAAATTTATAGTTCTGCGAAAAAAAAAAAAAAGAAATTTTCTGGTTTTTTTTAGGTTAGCTGGATGTGGGACAGATGTCCCCATATTGTTGTCGTTCAGTTTTCAAAATTAAGATTTATTAGTTCCTCAGGCATGAGTTCAGGAAAAAAAGAGAGGGGAGTTGAAAATGCTTTCATTTATGTTTTTTTTTGTGTTGTCATGTCTGGTATTGTAGCAACTCCCCAGGCCAGTAAATTTTGATGTATCGGAAAAATTTGGTTTAATGTTTGAGCACAGTAAATTTTGGTGCATCGATAATAGTTTAGTTGGGCATGTGATAATTGAAAAGCAGTGTTATTGTGATGTCGTGGGTGATAAAATAATAGTAAACATTTTTCTCTAGCCTTTTACAGCGTTGAGTTATTTTTTTTTTTTATGAGTGAAGATAAATTATGGGATGATTTATATTGGAATTTTGGGAACATATTATAGTGTGATGAAATTGGAAACCTAAAGTGTTGTTTACATTCTTGGAGTGTTGAGTGTCGAAATTGAGATGGTAGGAGTGTTAATTGAGGACCAGTATTTTACATGCTCCAGATGAGTGTTAATCTCCCATTGGAAAGGGGTGATCTTAGGGCAAGCCGGGAACTTGTCCTAGGGCAGAGGGCTCTGAGTAGGGAATTTTCACCAGGATGCGATATGTGCAAAATAGAAGTTGAGGTATTTGGGTTCTCAAGTTTTGTATTTCACAAAAAGAATGAACATCATGTGTTGAGTAGACACACTTTTGCTCACCAGTTCCAGTATTAATTGTTCTTTTCTTTGGCCTAAATTTTCTTGCTTTTACAAAAAGAGTCTAAATTGTAATTTTCAATAAGGTGAAAATATTTAGTGGGTTATGTAAATGGTCAGTGTTATTGTCTGAAGTGGACCTGCGCATTGCCATGGTACAGAGGAATTTCCTTGCTAGTGATTTTTCCTGGGCTATATGTGGACATAGAGATAAGTGAATTTTCCTGGGATATATGTGGAGAGAGATAAGTGAATTTTCCTGGGATATATGTGGATATAGTGATTTTGGATTTCTTGGGATATAGAGAGATAAGTGATTTTTCCTGGGATGTATGTGGATATAGAGAATAGTGATTTTTCCTGGGATATATGTGGACGTAGAGATAAGTGAATTTTCCTGGGATATATGTGGAGAGAGATAAGTGAATTTTCCTGGGATATATGTGGATATAGTGATTTTGGATTTCTTGGGATATAGAGAGATAAGTGATTTTTCCTGGGATATATGTGGATATAGTGATTTTGGATTTCTTGGGATATAGAGAGATAAGTGAATTTTCCTGGGATATAGTTGTGTTAGTTCTGGGCCGGATGTGCCTGGAGTATTTAGGGTTGAAGTATGACAGGCTCTTGCAGGCGTGGTTGATCAAGGTGGGATCATGCATTGGTTCGAAAAGGGGGAGCCCTGAGGACGTGGTTTTTTGGGGAAAACTTGTCTTCAAACCCCCTAGTAGTTTCGCTGCTCACGAAGATATGTACTGCCGGCGAGGGTCGGTCGGGCGTTGCTTCAATAATTGGTTGGTTGGTTGGTTAGTAGATTTTAATAGCGCAAGGGCCATGGGTGGCCAAAGAGCGCCAAACAAAAGACATCAAAATAGAACAAAAACAGTAAAACACGTACACAAGGGTAAAAACAGGATGAAACGGTAAAAGTGAAAGATGGAAATGAAAGCGGTAAAACTAGATAAGATTAAAAAAGTCAATTTCTGTAAAAAATGCGAACACTGCCGTCAGATCGCAGTTCTCACCAAGGAGAGTCTGCAGCGTAGCTGCTCCTTCGTCTAACAAATGGGAATGAAAATAACGAAAACGATGATCACAAAAACGAACACAAGTACACAGAACATGAAGGACGGTGAGACGACATTGGCACGCCTCACACATCGGGGCACTGTCGCCACACAGCAAAAAGCGGTGAGTAAAACGACAGTGCCCAATGCGGAGACGCGCAAGAACAACCTCCTCACGACGGTTCTTCCGCAAACTAGACTTCCAGAGTCCGATCTGTGGTTTGATAGAAAGCAGCTTATTGCTGTCCTGCTGAGACCACAGGGACTGCCACTCGTCCAGGAGAAATGTCCGGATCAAAGGTCTAAAATCACGGAAAGACAGTGGCAGCCGAGCTGGCGACATGGAGGAAACAGACCTGGCAGAGAGATCTGCCAGCTCGTTACCCCGGATCCCAACATGGCCAGGAACCCAACAGAATCGGACCAGGAAGCCATCACCCTCCAAAGTTCCAAGAAGACGACGGACATCACGGATGACAGGTGAGTCCGTGTCCTCCGGAGAAGATAAAGCATGGATGACGGACTGGGAATCAGAGCAAACCATAGCGCGCCGAAGTGATCGAGACTGTATGTGGCACAAAGCGAGGTGTACCGCACGCATCTCTGCCGAAAAGACGGTGGATTCAGGCGGAAGCCTCTCAGCATGCGAGGCTTCGCCACACACAAAAGCGGATCCAACGACATCCCCGGACTTCGAGCCATCGGTGAACACAGGCACGAAATCCGGGTAGACAGACTGTATTTCAGCAAAGAGCTGCTGGTACACCAGAGCAGGAGTGGAAGACTTTGGCCACACACAAAGAGAAAGGTCAGCCGTTGCTGGAACGGACTGCCAAGGAGGACGGTTGAAAAAGGTGGTCACACCAATCCTTGACAAGTTTAGACCAGCATCGCGCACTATGGCAGACATCCGAATCCCAAACGTCGGAACACAGGAGGGGCGGTTGGAAAACAAGCGGACACAGTCCGGTTGGAAGATGGAACCATGCAGGGGATGATCAGGAAGAGACTTCAGTTTTGTGTAAAACCGAAGAGACAGCTGCTTACGACGGATGCATAACGGCGGCTCATGAGCCTCCGCATACAGGCTATGTACGGGAGAGGTACGGAAAGCACCAGTACATAGCCGCAATGCCTGGTGATGGACGGGGTCCAAAGGTGTTAAAACCGATGGACGCGCTGAACCGTACGTAATGCATCCGAAGTCTAACTTTGACCGAATGAGAGAGTGGTAAATGCGAAGCATTGAGCACCTGTCAGTCCCCCAAGATGTTCGGGAGAGGACCTTCAGGATACTCAATGACTTCGTGCACTTCACCTTCAAAGACTGAATGTGAGGCCGGAAGGTGAGCGCTCGGTCAAAAGTTAGCCCAAGGAACCTGGCTTCTGACACCACAGGGATGGTAGAACACCCCAGACGGAGGCTGGGGTCCGGGTGAAGACCCCGTTTGCGGCAAAAATGCACGCAAACTGTCTTCTGCGTCGAGAAGCCAAATCCATTTTGGGAAGCCCAGTGAGAGATCTTGGTAATGGCAGACTGGAGCCGTCTCTCGATGGTGCGCATGTTAACTGACGCGCAAGAGATCTGCAGATCATCCACATACATGGTTCCACGAACCGTCGGAGGAAGCAGTTGGAAAAGATGGTTGACACGAAGGATGAACAGAGTGACTGATAAAATAGAGCCTTGAGGTACACCCTGTTCTTGCGGGTACACCGCAGAGAGGGTCGACCCGACGCGCACACGGAAACTCCGGTCCTGGAGAAATCCGGCGATGAAAGATGGTAAGTTTCCCCGCAATCCGCACTCGTGCAGATCACGGAGAATGCCGTATCTCCAGGTGCGGTCGTAAGCTTTCTCCATATCGAAGAACACCGAGACCATGTGCTGACGCCGGACAAACGCCTCCCTGACAGATGTCTCAAGGCGAAGATGATGATCGGTGGTGGATCGATATTTGCGAAATCCACTCTGATGAGGCGAAAAAATGTGATGAAATTACAAATAAAAAATGAGACGAAGATTAATGATGCGCTCGAGTACTTTGCAAAGGCAGCTCGTCATAGCAATTGGCCGGTAGTTCAACGGGTTGGTAGGATCTTTACCAGGTTTGGGAACAGGAACGACAACGGCCGTACGCCAAGACTCGGGAAAGGCATTCTCATGCCAAATCCTGTTAAACAGGATTAGCAGACATTCAAGAGAGGACGGAGAAAGGTGCTTCAGCATTTCGTAATGGATGTTATCCGGTCCGACAGATGTCCGGCCGGACCGATTCAGAGCGGTCTTCAGCTCCACGGCAGTCAGCGGGCTGTTATAATCTGCGGAAGAAAACAGTCCAAAAGAAATCTTGGACCGTTCAAGCAGCGGCTGTAACTGCCGGAACGAAGCAGGGTAATTGCTGCTGCTGGACACCGAAGAAAAAGTGGCGCCCAGACAGTCAGCAATACCCTGAGTGTCAGCAACCGTTCCTCCATCACTCTCAAGAATGGAGATTTCCCCAGATGGGTACTGTCCCCGAATCTTACGGATCCTGTCCCAAACGATCTTAGGGCTGGTAGTTGAGGTAATCCCGGATACATATTGCATCCAGGACTCCCGTTGACTACGCCTACGAACCAACCGCGCGTAGGACTTGGCCTTTTTGAAAGCAAGTAGGTTCGCGTCGGTGGGGTACCGGCGAAACCTACCACAAGCCCGATGTTGGGCCCGACGAGCTGCCATGCAAGTGGAATTCCACCAAGGTCTTGGGCAACGTGGAAGTTTAGTCGACGTCCTGGGGATGGTAAGTTCTGCCGCATGCACAATACAATCCGTTACCGCCGCAACAGCGTCATTGACCGTTCCTGAGGTCACCATAGCTGGAGTAATAATCGCTGAAGCCATGAATGTGTCCCACTCGGCACGATCAACATTCCATCTAGCAGGGCGAGTAGGGTAACGGTACCCGCCACCCGCTAGACGGAGAAAGATGGGAAAGTGATCACTGCCAAGGGGATCACCAGACACGCTCCAGGACCAGTCAGGATATAAAGATGGTGAACTCAGAGACAGATCAATGGCTGAGTACGAGCGGGTGGGTTCATGAAAGTAAGTAGGAACTCCGGTGTTGTGGAGACAGAGGGACGTGTTGGAGAGAAGGGACTCAACAACAACACGGCCCCTGGAGTCTCGAGTTGTAGAACCCCACAACGGATTGTGAGCATTAAAATCTCCTAAGATGAAGAAAGGAGGCAGCAGTTGGTCAACTAAATCTTCCAGATCCGAAAGGCTTACAGCTTCATCTGGCGGTATGTAGAGGGAACACACCGTGAACAGTGTGTGCACAGATAGTCGCACTGCCACTGCCTGCAAAGTCGTCCGAAGGGCAACTGCAGTGACAGGAATACCATGAGGAACCACGACGGCCACCCCACCGCAGGCAATAACGCCATCCAGGTGATCATTGCGGAAAAGAGAAAATCTCCGCAGCGAAGGAGTGTCCGTCGTGCAAAGCTTTGTCTCTTGAAGACACACGCACACAGGTGTGTGCGAAGACAGTAAACCTTTCAAATCATCAATGCGTGATCGCAGACCTCGGCAATTCCACTGAATGAGCGTGGCCATAATGGAAAATGTAACGAAAGAAGGAAAAAGACAGACGACTAGAACGTCTCACTGTCGTCCATCACCTCCAACCCATCGGCAGTGTCTGGAGGTAACACAGGGCTGTGTTTACCCCCTGTGTTGAGAGGCTGTTTTTGCTTGCTCTGTTTCGGGGATGATGAGCCGGGTTTCACCTGTTCTGGCTTCTTCTTTGCAGTGCCCTGGGTCCCTGTGCTGGTAGATGTTTTCGGCGTAGAAGGTTTAGGCGACGATGTAGATGTCGCCTTGGATGCAATGCGGCGAGACTGCAGTGCTTCCATTCCAGCAGCGACGATGTCCTTAAAATCATAAGGACAACGCGCCGGGATGGTCACCTCAGTCTGAACCGCAACAGTAGCCTTCTGCACCACAACCGAGGCATAGGAGCGTCGGCCGGATGGAAGAGGAGCTATCCGCCGCCTGGCCTCAGGGTAGGAAAGATGTTCAGTGGTCTTCAGGCGCTGGATAGCCTGCTCCTCGATCCACTTGGGACACTGCTTAGAAGACGCAGAGTGGGAACCCTCACAATTCACACAGTGATCCACCTCAGCGGAGCAGTCCGCCAAAGAGTGTTCAGTTGAACCACAGCGCCCACACTTTGCTACATTACGGCAAGACTGCTGGGAGTGACCGTAATGCTGGCACTTGAAACATCTCAGGGGGTTCGGGATGTAGGGCCGAACATCGAGACGCAAGTACCCCGCCTTGATGGAAGTTGGCAGGGTAGGTGAGTCAAAGGTCAGGACGATGTTCCGGGAGGGAATAGACTTCCCATCCCGCCTGAAAAGGATACGCCGAACCCCAGTGACATGTTGGTCCCCAAGTTCAACCAACAATTCCTCATCACTGCATTTGAGCAGGTCACGGGAGTTGACCACACCGCGAGAGGAATTGAGGTATCCATGGGGTGAGATCTGCACAGGAATGTCCAGCAGAACGGTCGTCTCCAGCAGGGTGGCACTGTGACGTGGATGAGATGTCTCCACAAGAAGATCCCCTGACGGGAGCTTCTTAACACTCTTTGGAGAGCCCGCAACGGCTTGAAGAGCCTTATTAATCCAGAAAGGACTCTTCGAACTGAGAGACTGAGCCGGATCAACTGAGTGAATCAGAAGAAACAGAGCTTTGCAGTTCGTACTTAGAAGTTTCTTAGTGGAGGAGGGTGTCCCTTCCTCCACACGGCGCTTTAAAGGTACAGCATGGGAAACACTTTGGTTTGCCATGAGAAAAAAATTAGATTCGTCCGCCGACCTCCCCACCCACTACCGAGCCCAACGAGGGAGAGCCGGAGGTCCGCAAGCCCAAGAGGACGCAGGACATGGCTCTAGGGATAGGCAGCGGATATAGCAAGTTGGTAGGGCAGACACACGCTCAGCGTGCACCCAGACTTTCCCGTGCCTGGAGAACACCCCTTTGGCATGCCCACCCTACCCCCCAACTCACCCAGCCGAACAGAACGACAAGCCGCTAGAAGTCTGGACGCAACTCGGCCACAGACTTCCTGACTAGGAGTGGGTTAGCTCCCAGCCTCCCGTTTAGGGTGAAGCAGAGGGCAAAGAGGAGTGTTGGCATCTGGAGACACCACAACCCGGCCCCCAAATACCTCAGCCACCAGCATCCTCATTTCCACCTGTACGGGTCACCGCACACGGCAAACATGCAGGTAGGTCTAAGCTAACCAGCTCCGGAAAAACAGAAAATGTAACATAAAAGAGGAAAGACAGGGAAGTGAACGAGGAACAAAAACCCGGAGCTGGCGCCTCATCACAACCTCAGCAGCCTACAACTGAGGCAGGTACATGTCAAGATATGAACGTAAGACAAAAAAGCAAAACAATAAGAGAAAATCGGCTCGGGCCGTGGGGACGCCATCCCCCATTAGCTGGATGAACAGCCGTCCCTTCGGTGATGTTATCGTTCCAGAGTAAACGAAAGGTAATACGTCACAAGGTGAGCTCGGGCCGCGGGGGCGCCGCTCCCCAAATAACTGGAAAACCAGTTATCCCCGTGCGGGGGCTTCAATAATTGGCGAGATCATGTTAGAGGAAATTCTGTACCTGATGATGATGTGTCACACTTGAGGATTTTTCTTTTCCCTTTGCCTAGGCTGAAATTGGATTCACGACCCAATTTCACGCCTTCAGCCTGACTGGTATTTTCTTCCTGTGTTGGTTCTCAAAAACCCAGGGTAGTGTCTGAACTGAGAGTATTTGCCTCACCGCTACCTCAGTAATTCACTGCAGGTGTTAAATTTAAGTTTGTTTGGTGATTTAAAGTATCTAAATTTATTTGTTTATGATTTGCTGTAGTGCTAGGGATGTAAATTCTAAATTCTGGTTGTTGGTGTTAGTGAACTTGATATTTAGTTTGGAAATTTAGTTAATTGGTATTTTGAGCTTTTGTTTACAGTATAGAGTTATTAAGTATCTTGAGCTATTATGTGAAGTGCAGAGTGAGGTGATTTTTATGAGCAAGCTAGTGCAAGAAGATTGTTTGAATTTCTGAATTATGGTGATGTTATGAATAGTGATAATTTTTAAGATTAGTTAGTGAGGTTTCTTTATAAGTGAAGTAGGTTCATTCAGGGTAGTTCTATAGGTTATGTAATGTTTATTAATGCTTGTGCTCAGTGTAAATTCTGTTTTGAGGATAATTTACTTGGTTTGTTTACTTTCAGATAGTAGATTTGGTTAATGTATAATTTGTGGCTCTTATTATAACTGTAAATTTAAATTGAAGTCTTCGAAGCTGGTCTGGGAGATTGTAGAGTTTGCTAAGATTGTTTAGGTGCAGTAAATTTAAATCAATAAGTGTAAAATTGTAAATTTGTCATTGAGCTAACTAGGTGAGAGAGAAGAGAGTACGTTTCAAAAGAACAGAACTTGTCCACCTTGTGGAATTAAAAATAATCCAGTATCTTTTTTTTTTTGTGTAAGCTATGTGAATCGTAGTATAATTTTGGATGCATAAAGTCAATGCCTAGTGTTCAAACCAACTGTGTTGAAATATGTCAAGTTGTGCTGTTCATAAGGCCAGTGGCCAAAGAGAAATAGAAAAGAAATTGAGATTCTGTTTTTATACTGCTGTGTTTAAGCAAACAACAAAAAAAGGAAATACCATCTGATTGTACACTAAATTATTTTGTTAAGTTTTTAAAGAAAAATAATAAATACAGGCAGTAGCCTTTCAAAAAAAAGTCCAAAATTAGTGCAGTGTGAAAAATTTTGTGTGCTGTTGTCTTCCATGACTTGGTCCCATGTACTCCCACCTTAGCTTGACTAAGGCTATCGATCCGAATCCTGGTATTATAAGGTATTTCATAACTGCAATTTTTGTCCTATCCTTTTAAATTGACTTTCACCGCCTCCACAAGTTGTTATTGAACGAGTACATTTTATCCTATGACTTATAGTGACACATTTTCATACACATGCAACAATATTCACTTATTTTTGCACTTTCAGGTGACTCAACTCTGCGTGAACACAAACAACGCAAACTTTCCAATAACTTCTTGTGGAATGTAAATTTTCAGATGCATTTTTGTTTAGGATGTTCATGGCCTTCTAATACTTAGAAAATATTTTTGTTTCGAAATGCATCCACCCATCTCCCAAATTTAAATTTTCTATAATTTCCATATCAATTTCAATACCAGCATAAATTTAGTCTCTTTTGATAAATAACTTCAACCTTCAAAATTGTTTTACCATAACAGAAGGTAATGAATAAATATGGCATCACTGGGTATCTAATCAATAGTGTGAAAGCCATGTATGCTGGCAATAGAGCATGTGTATGAGTAAATGGAGTTGTATCACAATGGCTTTCTATTGGAGCAGGAGTCAGACAGGGTTGTACAATGTTACCCTGGATGTTTAATATACACTGGCGGAAAGTGAAAAAAGAACACCAAGAAGGAATTGGTGGACGATCATGAAATTTACATATGTTAATGGGGTCGAGTTTACGTAGGTGTGATGTTAATTTCGGGACCAACCGGTGAGCGCTTACGCTACAGCACGGCATAATATGCAAATTATCGTCGGTGTTATTTAAGGAGTACGGCGAAGTGAATGTAATCAGTCGTCGGCGTACGGACACGTGCGAAGACCCTGAAGAAGCTCCAATGCCTGGATATGGAAGACGTATACGATTTCAGCAGTTATCGGACTTTGAGCGAGGTTGTCTAGTCTGACTCTGTGAGGCCGGGTGGTCGTATCGTCGTATTGCGGAGCGAATTGGACGGGAAGTATCGGTGGTGGTACGATGGTGGCGTAAATGGTCCGAGGAACATTCCCACATGAGAAGACGTGGAACCTGGAATCACAGACAGACTGATGAGCGGACCGATCGATGCATAAGAAGAGCGGCGTTGTCAACCAGAACATCCACTGTGACGCAAATCCGAGCTGCCGTTGCACCTGAGGTGACTGTGCGAACAATCCGCAACTGTCTACTGGATGCAGGACTACGTGCACGTGTGCCTCTGGCATGTGTACCTCAGACTCCAGCCCACCGTCAGGAACGGCTGCAGTGGTGTCGCTAACGTCTGCTTTGGAGAACGCAATGGCGATCTGTCGTGTTCAGCGATGAAAGCAGATTCTGCTTGGGAGCCTCCGATGGCCATATGCGTGTGCACAGACACACAGGGGAGCGTCTCCACCCTTCTTGCATCCGCCAGCGACACACAGGGCCTACACCTGGTCTCCTGGTGTGGGGAGCGATCAGCTATCACTCCCGTACACAACTAGTGTTTGTACCGGATATGTTAAACAACACCTCCTACATCAACAACATCATTCAGACCGTTTTTGTGCCATTTGTAAGGTCGGTTCATCATGGTGTTTTCCAGCAACATAACGCACGCCCACACATAGCACATACAACGCAACATGCGCTTCAGGGTGCGAGACAACTTCCATGGCCTGCACGTTCACCGGATTTGTCCCCCATTGAGCATGTGTGGGATTTTATGGGACAAAAACATATCCGGTCTCCACGGCCAGCCACGGCCATCCCCGATTTACGCTTCCAGGTTGAGGATGCTTGGAACTCAATACCCCAAACTTACATCCAACATCTGTACGACAGACTCCATGCCAGAATTGCACAGTGTGATGCAGTTCATGGCGGTTCAACCTCGTACTAATCATGTTACATGGAAATGTTATTTTTCAGTTTACCAGCAAATACAGCTGTATTTTGCCATAATGTTTTGATCACGTTATCCTCTGTATTCCGTTATTATGCTGTATAAATTTTGTTGGTATCAGACGTCTCCTTCTTGGTGTTCTTTTTTCACTTTCCGCCAGTGTATTTATGGATGCATGCATGCGTGATGCCAAAATGGACAATACTGGTTTATGTCTTGGTAATGTCCATGTGTGTAGATTGCTATATGCTGATGACACAGTCCTGTTGGCAGAGAGTGAAAGTGAGTTGCAGAGTATGATGGCCTGGATGTAAGAAGTTTGTATGAATTTAAAGCTGAGTGTGAATAAGGGAAAAACCAACGTATGGTTTTTGAGGGAAGAACTATTAATACTGTATGCAGGATACGTCTAAATGAAATCGTTATTGATCAGGTAAATGAGTTTGTATATTTGGGAAGCATGTTTGACAGAGAGAACAAATTAGATGGCAAAATTAGTAGGTGAGTTAACTCTTCATTGAAAGTCACAGCTGCTTGAGGAAGATTTTCACAGGAATGATGGGTTCTCAAGAGAGGCCCCGCATGGCTGTGTATGAAAGTCTAATTGTTCCTACTCTGATGTATGGCAGTGAAACCTGGGTTTTACAGAAAATACACGAGTTGTTTGTGTGCTAGCTAAATGCGTTACTTATGGGGGGTTGTGGTAATACATGCCCTGATCATGTGAGGAATGAAGATGTGTTGCAGTTGTGTAATGTGAGGCAAAATGTTGTTAGTAAGGTGGAGACTAATATTCTTAGGTGGTTTGGCCATGTTGAAAGAATGAGTTATGAGATATTTACTGGTAGATGAAGGCCAAGGAAACAAACCATGGGAGGACCAGATTTAGGAATGCCATCATGAGAAAAAGATAATGAGCAGGAAGTATGGAAAAGTCTTGTGTGTGGCATGTGATGAACGTTAATGAAGCTCAAGCTGTGCGCTGAGATTGCTGTTAATGGCGACGTCTGATACAGCAACAGTGAGTTCTTTCTGTGAGCAGCTAACCTCTGAATATCAGAGCTTAGTGATATGTATGACATGGTTCGTACACTTTTTCAATCATAGAATTCCAGGACTTTTTGACTTTTTTTCAGGACATACAATCCAAATGTTCCTACTTAAAATATAGTGAAACTATTTAACTTGTAACCTACAACAACCAACTTTCTACATGCTTGAACAAACTGAATGCAGAATGCTGAAAATGTCTGCTGTAGCTAATAAGAAACTTAGAATCACAGACAAATACTGAAATACCTCAACTATAATGGAAAACGTAACCAAGTTTAATTTCTACAAAAATTTTATATACATTGTACAATATTGATTTTGAGAAAAGTTTAATTTTCTACTTTGGCTTTAGTTCAACTATTGAACAAATTATGGAATAAAAGAAAAATGTAAAACTCAAAAATACGACATATATAGGTATAAAATCTATAGTTAGAGCATAAATGTGACATTACTCTTGAAATGCTTTTATATGCCACAGAATGAATACATAAAATACTATTTCTATTTCATTTTTTTTAAATAATGCTTACATTGGAAATTTAAGAATAAGGAAATGTGAAATATTTGAAACTTTTCAAAGGAACAAAGGGATTATTATTTCTTAAACAAATATTCATGGAAGCAAGGATTTGCATTATATTTTATTTAGGGAAGGAATTTTCAATATAATAATGATGCTCTACCTTCTAAATATTGATGGTGTAGCTATGTTTTAAATTTGTACACACTAGCAAACAAAGCACACACAAAAATTTCCAAAATGAAATGAAAGAGAATAATGGGAAAACCTAAAATCTAATGGCTATGTGTACAGCTGCATTTATCAGTGATCAAGGCAATTTAACCGGGCATGATTAGAAAACTAATTACAGCAGAAGGAAAATGCTTAGTTAGCTCAGAAAATACTAAGAAAAAAACTAGATTTAAGTTTCTAATATTAGAAAGCAATCAGATTTTATGGCAAATTTTTAGATAAAGCATTTTAGCAAATTCCAGTAAAGGTCAAAATAACCCACAAAAAATAAATCAGCTGCTTATAAAACATCAGCTACTTACCTTCAACAGTGGCTTTTTTTTTTTTAAAGTATGTTACGAAAATTAACAAATAGTGCACAAAAAGTTTCTCATAGCAGAAGGAAGGTATCAGAGACAATGAGATTTTCAAATCAAACAGTTAAAAAGACAAAACATGGAAGGTAACATTATACAACTCTATGCTTTTTAGCAGAAGAATTTTGCATAATGGAAAAGTTTAAGATAGGAAAAAAAATATTCTTCATCGCAAAAGCTATGCTAAGGAAAAATAACTTTTTCAAATATGTCTCCCAGAAGCAGAGATAGCAAAAAGAAAAAAAAGTTTTTGACCTTTACTCCCCCTAGGAGGAAAGTTGTGCATTATTTAAAGAGGATCTTCTTATTGTAGCAAAAATCTTATTCCCTCCCCATCTTTACTGTAGCGAATGGCATACAGTTAAAAAAAGAAATTTCTCAATTCCACCTTTTCCTTCCTATCTCCTGCCTTACTCTGGTGAACCAGCTTGGTTGCTTCACACTTCTTGCAGCAATATTCATCCTCAGAAACTCTACCTTGCAACATCCCCAAATATGCTTCCTTCTTTCCCTTAACTGCTTCTTTAATCTCACCTCTGTTACCTACCACTGCGGTACCACAGACCTCTTCAACACCACTAACAACACAGTTCTTAAAATGTACCCACTTCTTTTCTACATCCCTCTCCCAAGACTCCAACTCATTCAGTCGTTTTCTGAGTAAGGCAGAGTAATGCTGACATTCTTCATGGAGCCTTTCAACCTTTATTCTTTTCTTCATATGCCTCTTCCTATTCCTCTTTCTCCAGCCAACATTCAGTTTCACACGTGACACTAACAAGTAAATATCAGAGCCAACATCAGCACTTCTAATCACACGAGTGTCAACAACTAAGTGTTTCATACGTTAATCGTAAACACCAAAATCTATTATACTCTATTGTCCCAGAATGCAATTTTCCCAAGTGCATGTGTGGATATACTTGCGGTTGAAAAATATATTGGACACCCACAATCCATTTTCAATGCAGAGCTCAACTAACCTTTCACCATCATAATCGACACCAGGATCATTAAACTTACCCACAGCATTATCAGAAATCCCATTCTAAAACCTACTCTAGCATTAAAATCCCCTGCTATTATAACTTCCTCTTTTGCACCAAACTGGCTCAAAACAGCCTTTAGATCATTCCAAAAATCTTCCTTCTTATCAGAAGGTTCCAAGTCACAAGGAGCATACACTACAACAATTACTATTCTTTGAAATTTCACTTTCAGACGTATCCAAAGAATTCTCTTGCTAATGCAGCTGTAATGGATCCAGTTGTTCTTCATCTTTTCACTTAAAATCACACCTGCATCAGCCTGTCCTCTCACATTATTATCCAATACTCCAGACCACATATTCACCATTCTATTCATCTCTTCAATCCCAATTTCTTTTGGGGAGGGGGGGGGGGTCAGTCATTTACACACAGCACATCCAATATATGCTTATTCAATCACCTCTTTTATATTTCCATTTATACCTCTAGTATTCCATACACCAATCTTACAATCACTCAGTTGAGATCTCTTTCTCCCGTGCCTTTTGCCAGTTCCATATCGTTTTCGTGGTGGAACATCCTTCTCAAGTGTGGTAGGTCCACCATATCCCACACTTGAGTCCGTTTTATTCTTTCTGAGAGTCATAAAAATCATAAAAGTACATCAGTGTGGGTGATTAGCCCACAGCTAATGATTCCAATTGGTCGTTCCACATAAGGATCCTGTAACATAACCCAGTGAGTTAGGGTTTTTTTGCCAATGTCACACAGAACTAGCTGCTACCTCTAGAGAGAAAACTAACTAGAACTAGCTAGTTCCTTTAGAGAGAGATTCACTGAAATGTATGCAGAACTGTCAACTTTTCAAAATATAAAACTGGGATATCGACGTGCGTTCAGCGGTGTGCATAATTACAATTTATAAAAAAATTATATATTACAGGTTTAAGACCCTCCCCCAAAAAACCTGTTCGGTTTTGCATCGACTCGAGAATGATCCAAATGACGACTGAAAATGCAGAATCCACGGAACAATCTCTTGTATGAGTAAGAAGTGACTAAGGAATTGAAACACACTAATTTTATGGAAAACTAATTGTGAAAAATCGACACTTCATTGCTCACTCTGCCGTAAAACAATTTTACAGGACACAGAAATGGCGCGAATTCCAATACGGATAGTTGAATACCATACCTGCCAACTTTCAGAAACCGAAATCCGTAAAAAAAAAAAAATCGATATGTTCGATGAAAATTTTAATCGATATATTCAATGAAATTACTTGTCGTGCATATTGATTAAATGTACTGAACATATCAATTAAAAAACTATATGTTACCTAAACAAGTATCAACTTTTAATAGATATGACTACAGTGTTTGAATTTATCGGCATGTTTATTTCGATTAAAATATAATCTATACATAATTTCTCATTACTATGATGATCTATAAAGAGATAAAAATTTATTTTCCTGGAAGTTTGCATCTCAAGGGAAGGATGTTCCACCCTTTGACCCCCAAATCCAATAGGATCGTATCCTATGCCGTCACGGAACAAACTAAAATGTCTTCAAAAACGAACCATTTTCATGCTAGGATTACCTTACGGAGAGACGGACGATGAGACAGTCAAATGAAATAAATGAGTGACTCAGGGACACTAATTGGCAAATTATGCTCAACTAAAAACGAAGGGTATAAACACTTTGCACGAATCGCATCCAGTTCATTATAACTTTTAACAAAAGAAGTTAATTTCGTGTTTTATTTTATTTTTTTCCACACAGTCAACATTAGATTTATGCTTGGCGCTATATGATTAGTAATATCATTCCTTTCACCACGTGAAGCGCTGAAATTACATCAACACATAGAGCAAAATGCATATTTTTCATTTTTTGAAGATTTTGCAATACACAGGAAACTCCGAAGAATACGCATCATGGAAAGTTTTATAGTACCCCCCTTTATATTGCTGCTCATAGCGAATCACTAATACTAAATTTATTGACACTTGAAAATAAATGCAAGTAAAACTGCTATAGTAAACAGTAACAGCTTAAAGAGATGCAATTTGCAGAGGAAAAATAGTACTGCGACATATTAATTTGATTGAATCAAGCCAAGATATTTTTATGCACGTTGCCGAGAGACGAACAAAGCACGATTGGAAAGCGTACAAACTTACTAACGGACGAGCAAAATAAATCATTGCTGGAAAAGCACTGGCTCGAGTGAACATTGGACTTACTTTTTTTTTTTTCAACTTCCTTTTATAGTAGCATTCTTTCATTAGGTCAAATTTATTACCAGAGAAGTTATGAAACCATGCCCCAATACATTTTTTATTTCACAAAACTGACAGCTTTTGCTTAATTTCGTCATGTTGGGTATCGATCTGGGCTTAAAAATTACACAGATTTAAAATCCGCTTGAATTTTTTTCTACAATAACTACGTTCTGAGATCACATTTCAAACTGGGAGTAGTAAAGACATGTGCTCCCAAGTGCATGCTCTAATGCAAGTCACACCCCACTTTGGCCTACTGAGAAGTTGCGACCCGGGGGACAAAGGACGAACAATGCATTACATGAAGGAGGGGGGAACCAAGCCCAAAGTTAAACAAGCCCAGCTGGTTGTTATCCTTATCAGTTTACACGTGGTGCAAGTTTTAGTGTTTGGAATAACACAAAACCTAACGTGGGAAAACTGCGGCAAATGTTCCCACATAAACACCTTACGAATAAGCTTATTATAATAACTGAAAAGTTATTTGTAACTTACATCGACGCTTTACTTTGAATGGATTAGGTTAAATAAAAAAAGTTTTAATAGCGGGTGCAAAGTCATCAGAAAAAGGAAAATAAATCTCGGAAAATTACCAAATCCGTAATACGTAAAATTAACATTTTGCTCATAAAAACAAGTCACGTTTCCGTAAACATTATGGGTAAATCACAAAATCTGGCAGCTATGAAATACTGATCCAGAAATTTAATTTTGTTTAATAAAAGGTAAAGGGGTGAAAACAATTGCTCTCCACAGGTTAGTTTTGAAGAAGTATGTATTAGAAATAGGAAACCTGCATTTCATTAGAAAAAATTCTTAAAAAATACGAAGTCGCTCCTTTTCACTATTACCAAAGATATTAAAACTGAGAAACATGATCACACATCATCACACACACACACACAGAAAGAAACATTAAAAAAAATAAAAATATAACTAGGCAGAGAGGGAAAAGAATCTGAAAAATTTAATGTGTGGAAACGGAAAATGACCTGACATTCTCGTCGCTGCTACAGTAGTAATTTTTGGTGTGATTATGAACATTTGCAAGATTCGCCGACTTTTTTCAATCGAAACATCTTGAAAATAAACTTTCCACAAATGTTTAATAACGTTATTTCACTGAGATTTTCGATTTCCATACTAGATGTTTTTCGTAGCGGATTGATGATTTTCATAGTAACTACATAAAATCCATACGACTTTTCTTTCCACCGCATGGTCTTACTCAGTGTTATACGGAACGGTATGCACAGAAAATTTCAGCGTCACGGTTAAGATGACGATGACAGGGCACGGCATTCTGGTGTACAATGGCATAAAAACTGCCTTTTGTAGCAAGATTTTTGTTTTGCCGCACATTGGTGCAGAATTTTCATCCCTATGTGAGGCACCGTATGAGCAACGTGGATGCAACATTATAAACCAGTACTTCTTTTATTTTTTGATTGGAGGTTTAACGACCACAGTGAGCAACTCAATGGGCTATAAGCAGTCGTCCGTCCCTAATTTAGGGTCACTGGTTCCAGGGAAGGGAGAGAGCCAGTGCCGTAAGACAAACACAACATCTATGCCTCACCGGGATCCGAACCCGGACCCCATTCGGACGAATGATCAGAGGCCATCGCTTAGACCACTGCGCCACCGGGGCGGCAAACCAGTACTTCAACTTTCCAAGCTGCTGACTGTCTTGCTGCCATCGTGGGGCTCATGACCTTGACGCTTGAAGTGCCGTGGATTAACAAAAAACATTTATCTCCATTCGTTACTGACTCTGACAGCCAGAGTTGACTCTGGAGGAAAAGATGGCTATCACTAATGAGGAAAAATAATACCATGCGTAATAAATAAATAAAAAAAAACAGATTTTTTTTGTAGAAAAATTGAATTTTGGGAAAATATTTTTGAAATCATACAGAATCCGGGTAAACCGGGACACTTGGCAGCTCCGTGTATGTAAACTGAATGTCACCACCTGGATATTATGAATGAATAAATTCTAGGTGAAATTTATCCCAAACAATATAAGATAGTTAATTTCCATTGAGCCCTTGAATTGATGGCAACATCATTGCTGCCAGGAACTCTTGCCAATGGTAACTTCTCTGTTCTAGACCTGATTATCCTCTACAGTTTACACCTTAGCATGGTCTCATTTCTCTCACAGCTAAATATCCTCCCCAAAAGCCAAGATATATTTTTCAAGGTAAGTTTGGGGTACTTTACTTTGCAGAACTTAAAACACAGGTCATGAGTTTGATCAACCCAATAGACTCATAAGCACAGCAAAATCAATCCTAAAACCACTTGAAGTGGGCATAAAAAAGTGCTTTGCCTAGTTATTAACTTAGTATTCACTGCCTTTTTCTTATTAGTAGGCAGTTGCAGTTCTGTGTGAAACCTACGGGTGGTAGGAACACTCTACAGTCCCCACTTGTAGTTTTCTATAATGACATAGGTAGTACTATTATCACTCAACAGCCATTTTGTAAGCAGTTACTTCAGAAACTACTTTGTCATCTCATATATTGAGTCTTACTAAACTTAAACTTTTGGCATTTCTAAATTGCATGCATTTTTTTTAGAAAATTACTACCTTCAGTTATTTAAATTAAAGGATAATACATTAAGCAGTTCTATATTTTAAAAGAGGGAATCAAAAACAGACTGCGGTGCTATGCGCTATATGGTAATTTTTTTTTTAAGTTTCTAGCCTAAATAAAATAATATACTATACTTTTACTATTACTACTGATATAAGCATTCAGATAATGAAATTAGCTTACCAAAAATGAGCACAGAATGTAAAAAGAAATAAAATAAGGAATGGCAATGTCAGATCCACATAATTTCCCTCTATCATCTGATCTGTCATCACATTTTGCTTCTTTGCTGTTCACACATGACATCATGATTTCTTGCCATGCTTCACCAGTAGCTGACCTGAAAAGAAGATTTCAAAATTATGTTCCATCATATAGTACATACTTTTATTTTTTTATTAATATTTATTGGAAAGACATCGTACATGAAGCAAGTGAAGAAATCGAAACAGTACTCGCCCAAATTTTCACTCGATGCCTTAATGAAGGAAAGATTCCTGAGGATTGGAACAACGCTATAATGATCCTGCTACATAAAAAAGGTGACATTAAGGATCTCAGAAACTACAGACCTATCAGCCTCCTAAAAGTGGTTTATAAAATCTTCACTAAAGTTCTTTCACATCGTTTGAAGGTAACACTGGACATGTCTCAACCGAGACAACAAGCTGGATTCAGGAGTGGCTACAGCACAATAGATCATATCCACGTACTGAGAGAACTAATTGAAAGAGCGAGGGAATATGAACTTCCATTGTGCATGGCTTTTATCGATTATGAAAAAGCCTTTGATTCGGTGAAACCATCAGCAGTTACAATGGCTCTGAAATCGTGTGGTATTAAAGATGCATACATTAATATTATTAATAACATCTATGAAAATGCAAGTGCAAAGATTCGGCTGTTTGAAAATACAACACACATAAAAATTGGAAAGGGAGTGAGACAAGGTGACACTATATCTCCGAAGCTCTTTAACGCCACATTGGAAAATGTCTTTCAATCACTGAACTGGGAAAACAAAGGGATAAAGATTAATGGAGATTATCTAGCCCACCTTTGTTTTGCTGATGACATAGTCATTTTTGCAACTACCCCATCAGAGCTGCAGAGTATGATCCAAGGACTTGCTGACAAGAGTAAAGAAGTGGGATTAAAAATGAACTTTCAGAAGACAAAAGTGATGTTCAATGCTTTTACACGAAATGAAGATTTATCGATTGATGGAGAAAAGCTGGAGATAACAGACACATACGTTTATCTTGGACAGCAGATATCAAGTGAGGGTCACATTGATGAAGAAATTAATTGGCGTATAAAACTATAAAACTTGCCTGGAGAACTTTTGGAAAAAGCAGCATAATTTTCAAGAGCAATATGCCATTATGTCTTAAAAGAAAAGTGTTTGATCAATGCATCCTTCCAGTGCGTGCATATGGTGCAGAGATGTGGACTTTAACTAAAAGAGACATACAAAGGCTGCAGACAACCCAAAGAGCATGGAGAGGTGCATGCTTGGTGTAACCAGGAGAGATAAGAAGAGGAACTCATGGATTCGAAAAATGACAAGAGTGGAAGACATCATGATCAGAGTAAAATCCCTGAAATGGCAATGGGCTGGACATACTGCCAGAAGGACAGACCATCGATGGATAACTGAAATTTTATTTTGGATTCCAAGGGACAGGAAAAGATCTAGAAGAAGACCGCATGGGAGATGGGTGAATTAAATTCGAAAGTATGCGGGAGTAACATGGATGAGACTCACACAAGACAGACTGTTGTGGAAGAGGCTTGGAAAGACCTTTGTCCAGCAGTGGATTGATAATAATTGACGATGATATATATATATATATATATATATATATATATATATATATATATATATATATATATATATATATATATATATATATATATGCAGTGGACAAAAGTATTTGCACACATACATTACTTTGCATAAATAAACGTGGAAACCAATTGTGACGAAATATTTTTAACCATTGGATTACTTTTACAATAAACACACACAGGTTTCTGTTTTTACTAATCAGAAGAAATATACGAGGGTTGCACTGGAAGTAATGCAAAAGTGGGCATAACTTTTTTATTAACTAACAGAGGTTGTTCAAATGCCCCCACCCCCATCTACAGTTTTCCTGTGTTTGGACATGCTCGCAGAGAATTTGTTGAGCCGTATTTTATAAACCTTAAAATCCTGTTGTTGAGTTGTAGATTGTAAACATTTTCTATTAGGAATTACATTAAATATCCCAAATAAGAAAATACAAAATTACAGGAACTTTATATGAGTCAGACAACCAATATCAGGAGACGTGGCCACGTAGCAGCCAAAAATGTAATTTTCATACGGCCCCTTAAAATTTTTATGGTGGCCAGTTCTTTGCTTTGTCTTTGGCTTGCCCGAAAATCGTGGAAATGTATACACTCATTGAAAATGAAATATTAAAAAAAAAAAATGTTTTGTGAATGTTAGTTGCTCAAGTATTGGGAAATATAGCCACACGGTATTTGTTTATTCAGAACAATTTTATGGCCCTGAAATTGCAATGTGGACAGTTCTCCATATATCCAAAAAAATTTTGTGTCCATAAAAATGATAACATAAAAACCTGGAAACTGATTTATCGCAGTGTTTTTTTTATGATCTTTTTTATTGATAAGTTCTGTAAATTTTAAATGAGCATATTTTCTGCTAATTGTTTTTCTATTCTAGAAAATAAATTGTATGTAAATATGAAATGGCAATAGAAATTGCCAGTGGCGTAGCCAGAAATCTCTTAAAGGGGGAGTTTCCATGGGTTTGGTTCATAGGTGAAAGCCCCATATATATATACAATATCACTTTAAATTCGTACTAAATCTCCCCTCAAGGACCACCCCCTTGGCTACGCCTATGGAAAGTGCTACATACAATTAATTTAACTTTGCTTCATATGTAATGTATTTCCTGTTTATTCAATTATAACTGGAACTCGAATGTATAAAATTTTCTGCTTAACAAATAAGAAAATAAACATTTTTCCCATGAAGCACAATGCATAAGTTAAAAGAATTATGAATGACCTCTAGTTTTCTCCTGTGAAAGAGCAAACGTGTGTCCATGAAGCAAAGTTAGAGAATTCAACCTCTGTTGCGATATAGTTGAGCACAAATATGGTTTCAATTTCCTCAGAACTGAAAATGAGCGTTCAGTAGAGCACAATGAGATGGGAATAATCAACATTATTTGCCCTAATTTCGAAAATTCCGGCATCATGGTTTTTAGAGAACTATTGCTCTTCAAAAAGGCCACATCGCTTTTCAGTTTGGCTACAGCAGCGATTTTAATATTTTCAATCTCTAGAAACATGTTTCTGTATAAAAGTAGTCTTTCGCCATCTCCTTCAAAATAGTCTCTGTATTTACATCCTGTATGCTAGCACTTTCTTTTCCGACTTCAAAAGTTTCAATCTTATTGAGAAAACTCATGGTGCTAGAGTCGAATCTTATTCTTAAGGAAGTAAGCACCTCATCTAACACTAAATAATATTGAGATCAATAATATTTACATGGGTGTTTGAATTGATGGACTTTTGAGCATCAATCCCGCTTCTGGGGAACTTTAATCTTGTGTGGAAGCGTTGGCTTGTATAAATTTAATTTGTGATCTTCTTCCACTGAAGAATTCCACATTTTTTTAAATCCTGAGTTTTGCAAAGAAGCCAAACCATCTATCTACTGTTAAATTAACCTTTTTGTGGGACTCGTTTAGACACAGATTCTATTTCTGCAGTTCAGCATTCAAAATTTCCACTCTTTCAAAAATATTGATTGTTACTTCAAGAAAATTAAAAAAATTAAAAACTTTGAAGTTTTTTTAAGAAGCCTGATGCTAAAAGACTTTGAAATGATTTGACATGCATACACCATTTTGTCGAGCAAAAAGGCGATAAAGCAGAAGAATCATCAGCTTGAAGACTTTTAAAAAATGCAACCTGCTTCGGCCAGTCTCTCACAAAAGATATGTCTTTTAACACACCAATAAAGTTACGAAGACACTCAAAGTTGTTCATAACATCTTGAATGCATAGGTTAAGATTATGAGCCACACAATGAACAAACAGGGCTCAAGGTTCAACTTGGTTCAGCTTCTCTTACACGAGACTGCAGTCACATAAGTTGGCCACTTACATTGCTTGCCCCATCATAACATTACCCACGCAGTTTGTTTATATCCAGGGAAAAACGGAGGAGAACATCTTTCACGATATTATACAAAGTTCTGGATTTTGTTTTGCTGGTTTCGTAAAAACTTCAGTATCTTCGGAAACAAAACACAACAATATAGAGACTTGCTTGTGAATAGCTACATTGCACGTTTCGTTGAGTATGATGGCCAAGAACTCAGCAGCTCTTATTTCATCAAGCTACTTTGGCACCACCGCTTCTGCATTAAATTAATTATCTCATTTACAGCCTCATGCTGAAGCCATTTGTAATTTGTTCTTTTTAACCAGCTATCAAGTCCCAGGCTATCTTCAGCTCTCATCTGCAGTAATTGTTTTAAATTAGAATTACCATCACTTCCATGTCCTCTTGAAGCTATGCCCTGCAGACTGAGAAATTTAATAGTGTTGAATTTTTTTTTTTTTAGAGCCACGCATGCTTCTTGCATTTCTTTCTGCTTTATGCTAGAAATCTTACATACTACGCTGACCTCATTTGTTAAAGTAGACGTTGCACTCCTGTGATAGTCCCTGGTTTTGTGTTTTCGAAAAGCATCTTTGGCGTGCGCCCACTTTTGAAAGCTGTGCTACACAAAAGCTTCGCGAGACCTCTTTGAGTTGCTTACCTTAGGCAAAGGTAAACTTTTTTCATGCTGTGCTTCACAGTGCAGATGTGGCAAATAGCTCTTCTATCATCATTTAGTCTTAGTCAAGGGAATTGAATTTTCCCCTGAACTCGAAATTTACATCCTGAAGCGTTGGGAACTGTATCCGTTCTGCACCCAGCTTTATCTTTCGGGCATCGGTCAGTTTTATTTTGAGTTGATGGACAAGAGTGAATTTCACGCACCTCACTTTTTTCAACTGCTTTGATTTTGCACTCATTACAGTTTTCATCATTTTCGTTGTTTCCTCTCCATTTTTTCACAAAAGAAAATAATGTTGTTGATTGCCGCCTTTTAGAGCTCATCACAAATTAAGTCTATTTCTTTCGTTTAACACTTTAATAATATTTCAATATTCTTCCGATATTGGAGGTTATATTATTTAACGTGCATTAATGCATTTGCATTTTTGAACTTCACTTTTAGTTGGTAAATTTCGATGAACACTTACCGCACGTGGGGCTTGGCTTTCAATTCATATTTCCGTTATGTGGATCCGGCACGGGGTTTTTCATTTGGCCACGGGTCAGTTTCTTCCCCCCCCCCCCCCGTTGGAATTTATTTTGCCTCATCACCAAATGAGTTTTTTTCCTTTGCTGCATCCTCATTTACTTCAATATTTATTCATAACCCGAGTACTTTCGGTAATACTCCTTTACCGTCTTCGAGGGGACGTTTTGCTCCGACTAGTACGGACCGTGTCAGCTGGGCATTTTCGGTGGTTCTCGCGGGCTGCTTCTGTCATCGGCTATCGCTTCTTCTTGGGCGTTGTGGCGCCATATCTTGTTGGTCAGTGATCTCATTTTTCGAACTTTTTCATTTTTTTGCTCAATTTTAATTAAATTTCTCCAGCTGTTTCTCAAATTATTAGGGTCTTTATGGTTGCAAACTTTTGTCCTATTTTTTTCAATCATTACCGACTCTGCTATTCTGAGGTGTTTTTCGGATTTACAGCTTTTAATGATTTTTATATTTTCGAATTTAGGATATTTTTGGTTATCCAGACAATATTGGATAAGTGCTGTTTTTTCTTCTTTTTTCTGCCAGTTTTTTATGTGTTGTTTTAATCTGTGTTTAAGCTTATTTTTGGTACTTCCTACATAAGCCATTGGAGGATTTTCAGTAATAGGAATTGAGTAAATACCTGCTTTTTCTAACATTTTTATTTTTTCATTATTTTTTATTACTATATTTTTGATGGTATTTACTTTTCCTCCAATTTGAAACAACACATAAAAAACTGGCAGAAAAAAGAAGAAAAAACAGCACTTATCCAATACTGTCTGGATAACCAAAAATATCCTAAATTCGAAAATATAAAAATCATTAAAAGCTGTAAATCCGAAAAACACCTCAGAATAGCAGAGTCGGTAATGATTGAAAAAAATAGGACAAAAGTTTGCAACCATAATGACCCTAATAATTTGAGAAACAGCTGGAGAAATTTAATTAAAATTGAGCAAAAAAATGAAAAAGTTCGAAAAATGAGATCACTGACCAACAAGAGATGGTGCCACAACGCCCAAGAAGAAGCGATAGCCGATGACAGAAGCAGCCCGCGAGAACCACCGAAAATGCCCAGCTGACACGGTCCGTGCTAGTCGGAGCAAAACGTCACCTCGAAGACGGTAAAGGAGTATTACCGAAAGTACTCGGGTTATGAATAAATATTGAAGTAAATGAGGATGCAGCAAAGGAAAAAAAACTCATTTGGTGATGAGGCAAAATAAATTCCAAAGGAAAAAAAAAAAAAAAGTAGCGGACCCGTGGCCAAATGAAAACCCCGTGCCGGATCCACATAACGGAAATATGAATTGAAAGCCAAGCCCCACGTGCGGTAAGTGTTCATCGAACTTTACCAACTAAAAGTGAAGGTCAAAAATGCAAACTTTAATAATAGTAGAACTCAAAAAATTATGACGATCTCAGTGACTATTGAGTGTGAGTGATCGAAACAGTTCTTTTTCGTTTTTGGACACGCTCTCACATTGCCCTTTGGGTCTTCTTTACTTCGGAGTACTAGGTCATCAGGCAAGGTCTTATTCCACGAATCTGTTGTTTTCAGTAGCATATTTTCTATGTCCTGATGACTGAAGTCGAGGGGAAGAAGAGTAATAAGTGCATTTGCGGTAATGCATGAAGCGAAAGACACAGGAAAACTTCAAAGAACCTTTACCGCGATTGGCAGTCCTTGTGGGCACACTATGCGGGGGGAGGGGGAATCAATTTTGCCTTTTTTGAAAAATGGTTTTTAGTATATTTTTCCATGCTGACCAGCAGAGGATGATCCCAAACAGAAGTCCTCCTTCTCAGCCCCAAAAAATTCTCTCTCCGGCGAGGTCTAGGTGTGAAGTAAGACAAGGAACCATCAAACCACATGTTGCAAACATGGCTGTAAACATCAGAGGAACACAAATTAGACGGAGTGCAATTAGGACATTGATTTACACAGTAAGCGGGTTCCTTTGGTGTTGAAAGATCCCAGAGGGTGGCATTTGGTTTTAAAGTGACTTCTATTTGAGTTCAGCAATTTGTTTTTCTTGGCGTCAGAAAGAAGTTACCTCCATCTGTCCGGCCTGCATACCGAAAGCAGTCAATAAAACTTTTGAAGGTCATCATCATATAATTCTTCCTGCCTACATGCTGCTGTAGTCTGTTAAGCCACCCTCACCTCACTTGAAAGTTGATTTCGGGGATCAGGGGGTATTTGAGTTGCATCACTTTGAAATTGAAAGACCCTAGTTAACATTCTAAAACAGAATGCCTACTAGGCTTAACATATTTTATTTTTCATTATCTGAAAGGAAAGATTGGGCAAAACACACATCACTATCTTTTTTCATTATAATAATATTTATAACACGATAAATGAATTTGGAGTGGTGCATTGCACCACACAAATTTTCTGGAGAGGTGCTAACGCACCACTCGCAATACAATACTCACCGCCCCTGGATAAGAGGAATATATTATTTTAAAGTTTTTGCCCTTGTGTATATAAACATAACATGCAAGTTAAATAACACTATAATAGTTCAGTGTGTTTGACATTTGTATTAAGCGGTTTATTAAAAAACAAGTTGCTACTGTACATTGTACTAAGCATAGAAAATGATCACTGTCCTGCATAATTAAAGATCCTGGTGATCTGCAAAAATAATAAACATTTATTGGAATAGAAAATCATTCAACCTTTCATTAATCCTCTGGCTACATGTTGATAATTACAAAATATCATTCAAGCTGTAGTCAGAGTTGTATAAAAATAAAATGTATCTGTGTACACGACCATTGAAACAGAAAACTTGCTGCAACCCCACGAATCAGAACAGTAGAATAAGATAATTTAAAGAAAAATTAATAAAACAATAAATAATTATTAGAAAATTACAGATTTCAGTGAGGACAAAATGAGTTCATTACAACTGCATGTGCAGCAATGTGTGCAAAAAAAACCTTTAGGGCAAAATATTAAAATATTGAACTATGAACCTCATAAAAAAACAAGAGACTAATTAAAAAAAGTTTTCATTTCTAGAAAAGCAGTTTCATTATTGATTTATGAACCTTAAAAATTATAAATGGCATTTTCAACAACTTAATTCAAAAGTAATAGACTTACAAAATGCATAAAGAAATTACTTTAATTGAATAACTGGCAACTGCAAGAAGAACCTGGCAATAAAATTTAAATTCTTTTTGTGTAAATGAAACTTTTGATATAGTTCCTATATGTTGATAACAGGCCTTGATAAAATCAGGAGTATGGACGTAAACACAAAAGAACTCAGAAGATGTGAAAAATAAGTGAAAGTTCTTCAGATTAAAATAGAATTAAATATATTAATTGGAGTGAAGCCTTGAGTAAAGTTCTTTAAATTAAAATATAACTAAATATATTAATCAAAGTGAAGCCTTGAGTAAGTGTTTTAATTGCTGCAAATAACATTTTTTTTTTTAATTCTACAAGCAAAAACTATCGGCAAAATCTGCTAATAATTTGGAAACTATCCGCGTATGGCGTACACATGTACGTCTACATTCTGCTACTCTGGCTGTAGTGTGTAGGAATTCCCTGAAATAAAGACATTTACTTACCAAAAGGCTTTGTGAAGTTTGATGTGAGCCATTTGTAAGTTGCACTTGTTCCATTTTGTTTTGCATCATTGTATACAAAGTTTCACTTACCTAGAACAGTTATCTGAATCTGCATACGAACCCACCAACAATTGTTGAAATGTAAACAACGACTACCAGTTCAGAGTTGCATAACACATATTGGAAATTATTTTGGGGATGGAATAAAGTATTAATAAATTTCCATAACTGATTTAATTAGTGGCTTATCTGCATAATAAAAATTAGTAGGCAGATGTGCGAAAGCTTGGAAACTTTGATTCCTATTTTACGCCAAGAAATTCGGATTATTAGTATATTTATATTATTCTTACTATTTATTAACAAATGGATAACAACGTTATACAAATATATACGAACGATGAAGAAACGGGTTTCTGTACGCCCAATTAATGTGAAAGACGATAAGAAGTGAACTCCGTTTATTAGGCGTATAAAATTAAGGGATCAAGAGATGATAGCTTTCCACTACCCAGGGTAGCTGAAAGCTAGCATCTCTTGATCCCTTTATTTTATACACCTAATAATTAAATGGAGTTCACTTTTTATCGTCTTTCACAACAATGTTTTACTTCTTTCATTGTTCAAAAGTACGATGGGATGACGAAAAGTTCTCGGCCTAACCCACTTCGTGTAATTGTAGCATTATTTTGTCACTGCAGCTCAAAAGAGTGTTCTTTTGTATTGTAAAATGCCAATTTTCAGACTAATAGCTCTTTTTTTTTTTTTTTTTTGCATATGTATGACGTCCTGAACTGAATCATGTCAATGCGAAGTGCTGAATTTTTGAATGTGGAACTGTCGGCTGTTGTGAAATTTCTGTTCCTGCATAAGAAAACTGCAAAGGAAATCTACGGATGCATGACACAAACATTAAGCGATAAGTACCCTACATATTCCACTGTGAAGAAATGGTGTGCCAACTTTCAGCGTGAAGACTTTGAGACGGAAGATGCAGCAAGATCTGGGAGGCCTTCAACAGTGACAACACCCGAAATTGTTGATAGTGTTCACTACTTGATTTTGTCAGATTGGCGAATCTCATTTAAAACAATAGCTGAGACACTAGAGATATCCAGGGAACGTGTCGGGTTCATAATTCATGAACACTTGAATATGCAAAAGACATTAGCGAAGTGGGTGCCCAAATGTTTTAAGGCTGATGAGAAACGAAAATGAGTGGACACTTTCAAATCAGTTTTGCAGCATTTTGAGCAATCTGGTTATAATTTTTTGCAGTGACTTGTCACTGTTGATGAAATGTGGTTACATCACTGTGATCCAGAGGCAAAACAACAGTCCCTGTAGTGGCAGCACTCTGGTTCTCCACAGCCAAAGAAATTCAAGTCTCAAAGGTCTGCAAGGAAAGATCACAGCAACAGTTTTTTGGGATTCGAAAGGCGTTTTACTGGATGACTATCTCCTGAAAGGCCAAACAATAAATGCTGAATACTATTCCAACTTACATACATATCACTAAGCTGTTCTATGGGATTTAGAGGTTAGCTTCACAAAGAAAGAACAAACTACCAGATAATTTTTAACTGATTACTGTTGCCGTATCAAGCTTCTCCATTTACAGCGATCCTGACATACAACTCGAGCTTCACTGATATCCATCACACAATGCACACAAGATCTTCTATACTTCATACTCGTAATCTTTTTCTCATGCAGACACTCCTGAATCTAATCCACCCATGTCTTCCTTGACCATCCTCTGCCTTACCTTCCTGCCACTTGGGCTAAAAATATTTTCTTAGTAAGCATCTCATCACTCATTCTTTCAATATGGCCAAACCGCTGAAGCATATTACTCTCCACCTTGCTAACAACATTTTGCTTCACATTACACAACTGCAACACATCTTCATTCCTCACACAATCAGAACACATCTTGCCACAAACTCCCTGTAAGTAACGCATTTCTCCAGCACACAAACGACTCCATTGTTTCTTTTGTAGTACCCAGGTTTCACTGCCATACATCAGAGTAGGAACAATTACACTTTCATACACAACCATTCAGGACTTTTTGAAAATCCATCATTCCTGTGGAAACCTCCCAAAGCAGCCATGACTTTCAATGAAGAATTCACTCTTCTACGAATTTCGCCATCCAATTTGTTCTCTCTGTCAAACTATGCTTCCTAAATACACAAACTCATTCACCTGGCCAATCACTGTGCCATTTAGACATTATATTCAGTACTACCAGTTCCTCTCTCAAAAACCATAACTTCGTTTTTTTCTTATTTACACTCAGTTTGAATTTCATGCAAACTTCGTACATCCAAGACAACATACTCTGCAACTCACTTTTTCTCTCTGCCAACAGGACAGTGTCATCAGCATACAGCAATCTGCACACACGGATATCACCAAGACATAAACCAGTATTATCTATTTTGGCATCATGCATTCATAAATATGTTAAACAGCCATGGTGACATTACACAACCTTGCCTGACTCCTGCACCAATAGAAAACCATTTTGATAAAACACCACTCACTCGTACACAAGCTCTACTGCCAGAATACATGGCTTTTACACTATTAAGTAGATTCCCAGTAACACCATATTCATTCAAAACCTCCCACAAATGTGTCCTATTTACTTGGTTGTAAGCTTTAAAATTCACTCGATGCCTTAATGAAGGAAAGACTCCTGAGGATTGGAACACCGCTACAATGATCCTGCTACATAAGAAAGGTGACATTGAGGATCTCGGAAACTACAGACCTATCAGCCTCCTATCAGTAGTTTATAAAATCTTCATTAAAGTTCTTTCACACCGCTTGAAGGTAACACTGGACATGGCTCAACCGAGAGAACAAGCAGGATTCAGGAGTAGCTACAGCACAATAGATCATATCCACGTGCTGAGAGAACTAATTGAAAGAGCGAGGGAATATGAACTTCCATTGTGCATGGCTTTTATCGATTATGAAAAAGCCTTTGATTCGGTGAAACCATCAGCAGTTACGATGGCTCTGAAAACCTGCGGTATTGAAGATGCATACATTAATATTATTAATAACATCTATGAAAATGCAAGTGCAAGGATTAGGCTGTTTGAAAATACAACACACGTAAAAATTGGAAAGGGAGTGAGACAAGGTGACACCATATCTCTGAAGCTCTTTAATGCCACATTGGAGGGTGTTTTTCAGTCACTGAGCTGGGAAAACAAAGGGATAAAGATTAATGGAGATTATCTAACCCACCTTCGTTTTGCTGATGACGTAGTCATTTTTGCAACTACCCCATCAGAGCTGCAGAGTATGATCCAAGAACTTGCTGACAAGAGTAAAGAAGTGGGATTAAGTATGAACTTTCAGAAGACAAAAGTGATGTTCAATGCTTTTACAAGAAATGAAGATTTATCGATTGATGGAGAAAAGCTGGAGATAACAGACACGTACGTTTATCTTGGACAGCAGATATCAAGTGAGGGTCACATTGATGAAGAAATTAATCGGCGTACAAAACTTGCCTGGAGAGCTTTTGGAAGAAACAGCATAATTTTCAAGAGCAATATGCCATTATGTCTTAAAAGAAAAGTGTTTGATCAATGCATCGTTCCAGTGCTTACGTATGATGCAGAGACGTGGACCTTAACTAAAAGAGACATACAAAGGCTGCAGACAACTCAAAGCAGCATGGAGAGGTGCATACTTGGTGTAACCAGGAGAGATAAGAAGAGGAACTCGTGGATCCAAAAAATGACAAGAGTGGAAGACATCATGATCAGAGTTAAATCCCTGAAATGGCAATGGGCTGGACATACTGCCAGAAGGACAGATCATTGATGGACAGCCGAAATTTTAGATTGGATTCCAAGGGACAGGAAAAGACCCAGAAGAAGACCACATGGGAGATGGGTGGATGAAATTCGAAAGTATGCAGGGGTGACATGGAGGAGACTGGCACAAGACAGACCGTTGTGGAGGAAACTTGGGGAGACCTTCGTCCAGCAGTGGATTGATAATGGTTGACAATGATGATGATGATGATGATGATGAAGCTTTCTTTAAATCTATGAAGGCAGAAAAAACTTTCTTACCAACAGCCAAATACTTTTCAATCATCACGCATAGCACAAAAATTTGGTTAGTGCAGTCTTTACCAGGCATGAAACCACTCTGAACATCCCATACTTTCACTGATGTAAGACCCCGTACTTTTTCAATAATGACCTTACCAAACACTTTCCCTGGCACACTAAGTAGGCTAATAACACAATAGTTCTTGCAGTCAGTCTGATCACATTTTCTTTTATACAAGGGAACAATGATAGCATCCTTCCAATCCCGAGGGACCATTCCTAACTCCCAGCACAACTGGCAAAATTCAGTTAACCTGTCCATTACAGAGTCACCACCATTTTTCCAACATCTCGGCAATTATGCCATCAATTCCTACAGCCTTAGCATTCTGAAGAGATTTTAGAGCTTTACATACCTCTTCTCTTGAGATCCCTCCGGTGCTTCCATCCTTCACTGTGACATCACCTACTTCTGCCTCAGAATCACCTTTGCTTTCTTGAACTAATAACTTACAGAAGCATTCAACCCATCTTTCACTTAACTCATTGGGCTTCCATATCATTTCCCCGATCCTATTCTTTACGCAACTTTATTTCCCCTATTTTTCCTGAGTCTCATGTACTTCCAGAAGGACTTCCTATCTTACCAAAAAGCCAATTCATGACTTTCCACATTCCCCTTTTTATCTTTTGCCTTACTCTGGCAAACAAGCTTAGCTGCTTCGCCCTTCATACAGTGGCATTCATCCACAAAAACTTTACCTTGCAACATCCCCAAATAGGCTTCCTTATTTCTCTTTACTGTCTTTTAAATCTCACTATTCCAATAAGCATCAGCTCTATTGTTACCCACTGTTGTGGTGCCACAGACCTCTTCAGCAGCAGTGACAACACAGTTCTTAAAACATCCCCACTTCTTTTCTACATCCCCCTCACATGACTTTAGTTCCTTCAGTCATTCTCTGAGTTAAAATAACGCTGATGATCTTCAGATAGCCTTTAAACCTTTATTCTTTCCATCCTAGGCTTCTTCCTATTATTCCTTTTCCTCCAACCAACATTCAGTTTCACTTGTGACACTACCAAGTAATGATCAGAGCCAACATCTGTACCCCTCATCACACAAGTGTCAACAACTAAATGTTTCAGACACTGATCGTAAACAACAAAATCTATAACACTCTTTTGACCAAGAGTACGATTTTCCCAAGTATATGTGTGGATATACTTGTGGTTGAAAAACGTATTAGATGCACACAAACCATTCTCAATGCAGAGTTCAATTAATCTTTCACCATTATCATTTACACAAGGATCATTAAACTTACCCAGAACATTGTCAGAAATCCCATTCTGCTCACCTACTCTATCATTGAAATCCCCTGCTATTATAACTTTCTCTTTAGCACCAAATTGGCTCAAAACAGCTTTTAGCTCATTTCAGAAATCTCCTTTCCTATCAGAAGGTTACAAGGAGTATACACTATGACAATTACTACTCTCTGAAGCTTCACTTTCAAATGAATCCAAAGAATTATCTCACTTATGCAGCTATAATGCATCAAGTTGTTCATCTTTTCACTTAAAATCTCATTTACACCAGCCTGTCCTCTCACATTATCCAATACTCTAGACCACACACTCACCATGCCATTCACTTCTTCTAACCCAATTTCCTTCTTTTTGGTTTCACTTACACACATCATATCCAATCTATACTTATTCATTTCTTCAATCACCTCATTCATCTTTATACTTCTAGTATTCATACACCAATCTTACACTCACTCAGCCGTGATCTCTTTCTCGTGTGCCTTTTATAGATTCCACGTCTATTCCATGGTGGACAGTCCTTCTCAAGTGTGGTAGGTCCACGATATCACATACTAGAGTCCTTTATTTTATTTTGTCTTTGTGTCTTTTTAATCAGGTAGGTACATCAGTGTGGGGGATGAGCCTACAGCTGACTGTTTCAGTTGGTCTTTCAACCTAAGGATTCTGGAACAAAACACAATGAGTTGAGGTGTTTTTGCCAATGTCACACAGAACTAGCTGGCACCTCTCCAAGATTCACAAAGGCCCTTGTTGCTGCTTTGTGTGCAACTGCCCACGGAGCGCCCTGAGGAGGCAAACCCATCTCTCACTTAGACCGCCCACTTCAACTTGCTGTGCCGATTAAAGGAGGCATTGAAGGAAAAAAGTGAGGAAAACTGTGGAAAGGGGTTCTCTTTTTGCAGGATAATGCACCAGCTCACAAGGCTGGCAAGACAATATATGTTTTGAGGGATCTGGGGTTTAAGTGCATAGACCTCACCAGATCTTGCTCCATCGTACTATTTCCTGTTCTAAGACCTTAAAAAAAAGTTTGAAAGGGAAGAATTTTTCGAATAATTCGGAGGTGATATCAGCAGCAGAGCGGTATTTGAGTGATCAGACTTCAGAATTTTTTTATGGAAGGGTTAAAGAAACTCTAGAAATGCTGTGCCAAGTGTGTTGAACTTTGGGGTGAATATGTGGAAGAGTTTGTAATTTTCATGGCTCTAGCCGATTTTCTTCTTAGTGAGGCCAAGAACATATCAGCATCCTCTCATAAAGTAACTGAAGAAATTTAAATCAGCTCTCAGCATAAAAGTGCAGAGAATAAATCTTGATGTTGACATATCACGCATAAGTTATGTAAAAAAATTATAAGTGGTTTGACGTTGTGCAGGAAATCTTCTGCCACCCATAATATACCATACCTTACCATTCCTGCACCTTTGACAAATAAAAATTAGCTGCTTTAAAGGTGTATATCCACAGAGCTAACCTTATTTGCAACAGCCCTTCTGCTTTTCAAAACGAATATCAGAAAATCATCAACATTAGCAAATTGCATGGCTTTCCAACCCTCTTAGTACATAGGCTGATTAAGGAATTTGAATCACAGAATAGATCTACTAGTTTACTGTCTGAACTTTCTACCACTCATCAGTTTGTTCGCACTTTGCCCTTTAGCCTGGCCTTCACCCACAAAGTTTGCTCTATTTTCAAATCTTTTGGCTACAGGATTGCTGTTAAACCACCTCCACATCTTCTTAACCTTATCCTTAAAGACAGAGATCCCAACAAACCCCTAGAGTTACAAGGGGTCTACTCTATCATTGTCAACACTTCCACAGGCGTTACCCACTATATTTGTAGTACTTCCTGAAGCATCAACCGGCGATTGGTGGAGCATATCCCTGTTGTTAAGAAAGGCAACTCTTCCACCTCCCTTTTAATTTTAACCATCATCGATATGTCTGTGATTCCCTATTGGCAAAATGTTAAACATATCACTCCGTTCAGCAATCGGAAAGCCCTCAGGTACCGCAAAAGCATTGAAATCTTCCTTACTCCTAACACCTGCAATACAGACGCACCTTTTAACATACCTATCATTTGGAAAGCTATTTTGAAATCTGGCAACAGCTGATGCTTATAGCACGTGTTTCGTTCCATGGATGATGAAGGTAGAAGTCACTACTGAAACGTCCCACCACTTATAATTTTTTACGTAACTTATGCGTGATATGTGGACATCAAGAATTTTTCTAATGTTTTGTGTGTTACGTGTTTCACTGCTAATTATTCTCACTATGATCAGAGAATAAAGTTATTCTTCAATTACCAAACTGTTTAATAATTCCATGGGTAATGTAAAAATAAGTTAATTATAGAGTCAAAATAACCAAGCTTCATTCAGATTATATTAAATCCTAATGAAATACTTTGCTACCATGAAACGAAAAAGCAAGGAATTTAGCACTTAATTTCTTTTTTCGATATGTGATCAGACATAATTGCAACATAAATTATTTGCCTTTACTGAAACTGTTTTTAGTTTTAAAGTTCATACCATGATTATTCCTTAATTATATTATGAAGGTCTGTATATTACTGCAAAATTTTGAGTTATATAAAAGAGGCCCACAAAAAATACTACAAGGCACATGAATATTTTTGAATAATAGAATGGATGAACAGAAATGGCAAACTTTGCAGAGAGTGGACTGATGATTCAGTGGGTGGGTTGCATAGTTCACCTACAGAAGCTAAGCTACATGACACTGGACAGAGAGATATACAGAGAAAGATGGTAAAACATGCATCAGACACAAATGGGTACTGGACCCAGGCTTTTGTTTTGGGATTTTAACAACCACTATGGGACTTGTATTTCTTTCTGGAGCTAATCTCTGAATCGCAGAGAACAGCTTAGTGATATGTATGTACGACTACTATGAGGAATTCTAAGGGCCATAAGCAGTTCCTTGTCCCTAATTTATAGCCACTTGTTCCAGGTAGGGGAAAGAGTCAGCACTATAAGACAAACACAACACACCACCCACACTTTATCCAAGACTCAAACGTGGGCCCAAATTAGATAAATGATCTGAAGCCAATGCCTCACACTGCTCAGCTGCTGAGGTAAGTCCCATGATTATTGATGATGACCTGAAATTTTCAGTTTAAAAACACTGAAATTTTTTGAAAGAATTCACTATGCATAGTTCTTATTTGACTTTTAGCACAAATTTTAATGATATGAATATTACTGGATCTATAAGATTTCCCCTTTTTTTTAAATAATCTGATCCAAGGAAATTTTCGGATTTTTAGTATAGTTATATTACTTTGAGAGCAATTTGGTGTACAGATCCTACTTTTTAACTCTCATTAATTGAAATGGTAACTAACCTTTAAGTAGCAATCATCTAGCTTTTACAAGGCTGCCAAGGTAATGTCAAAGTATAGTCCATAGTCAGATAAAACTTTAAAATGAAGATCATCTCAACTGCAGTTATGCAGCAAGATTAGTCAGACAGTGATTCACTAGCAACTGGAATGCAACCTACTAGTTCTTTATATGTCTGAGTGTGGTATGAAAAATAAGAGGACTTGAAAACAGCTTCATGACTGACATAAGGGAATTCAGGAGTATTTTCACTCTCCTACACATGCCTTGAGGTACACTCAGCCTGAAGATTAAAAAAATATATATATTTTATCTGTAGTGGATATGGTTTTCTTTAAAGTAATCAAGAATTGCAAGGCAAAATTTATGAGCATTTTATTATTACTAACAGCACACACAAAAAACAGCTTGCAAAGATGCTATTGGAACTTTGCAGTAGCCTTGTTTTTAGTATGAGAACAAATACTCATCAGGTGCTTGCTCATGTTTAGTACTCCTACATCACAGGCTACACATGTGGTAAATGACCATGTCTTGTGATTACTTTCAAATTAAAATACATTATACTTATATATAAACAATGCACATGATTTGATGGCTGATGAGAGCCCTAGTAGCTAAAACCATGGTCCCATTATAGTTTCCTTAACTGGCATTTTAATAAGCATCATCTTTGATTCAAAAACAATCTAAATACATGATACTATATCACACACATGTTCATTGTAACAAAAATCACAAATAAATCAATCAGTCAATGTTTGGGTAGTACCTCTATCTTGAACTTCCCATAAATACTGTTACCAGTCTATGCATGAAAATATTAGTCCCCCCAAGATATCATGCAAATAATTTGTCCCCAATGTGAACTTCAGCATAATAATACAAGTAAAAATGTTATGTTTTCTATTTACCTTTTTACGACAGACATGCCAACTTTCAAAATTTTAAAATCGAGAGATTTTTACAGCTCATAAAATCTCATGAGCGCTATTTTTTATCAGCATTTTCCAGACGTAGGAACGATTTTCCAGTAGTAGTATTATTGGTTCACAAAGGTCAAAGGTTCTGGAGAAAAAAAAAAACACAAAAATCAACACCCGCTCCCTCCTAGTGAAATTCGTTTTCAGGTACGTCAATTCCACAAAATAATGAAAACGTAAAATGACCTACATATTGTTGTTTTTCTATGAATAAAATAGCAGCCAACTGCTTTTCGTTTCGTCTTTAGGTTGTGCGCGAAGGCGAAGATGACAGAAAGCATCGTACTAACATCGCCTTTTGTTAGAAGGAGAGGCCAACTGTAACTAATCCCTTTTGTGGTTAAGTGAATTCACAACTCAACTCAACTGTTTATCAACACTTCGAATGCACATGGCTCTGTTGAGGCAAGGGGTTGAAAGACTGAACTGCAAGGTGAAGGCAGGGTAGCTCCCATCTGTTGATTACTGACCCTCCTCCCCAGTATTCCAGCACTGAGGGGGTGAGCTCTTTGTTGAAGGCATCGTATGACAATCCGACTGGGAGGAATTTTTTAAAGCAAATTTTTTCTGACCCATCTGGGATGATAGGTCAGAAGCCAGCACTTAAATCACTGCACCACGAGGGCAGGGCGGCTTTCTTTTTGCAGATACCTATGAGGAGAGGAAAGTACAAAACTGATGACTGTAATGCTAGTCATCAGTTTTGTACTTTCACAGGTGGTTCAACATCATGGTGGTTGAAGGAATTTCGACCATCCTAATGGCTAATTCTTGGTGAAAATCAGAAAAATTTGATATTCATCCAGAGGGTGGGAGGAAGGGCTGAAAATCCGGAGTTTTCCACCTAAATCCAGAGAGTTGGCATGTATGCTATGATTTTCTAAAATCAAAATGAATTAAAAACACACTCACCTGAAAAGCACCAAAACAGCTTGTGGAAAAGTTTGAAAATGATTATTTCGATGGATTTGTGTACCAGCTTGAAGAGCTATCTTACCAAAAATCTGGAAACAAAAAAGAAGAAACAAGATGTAAAAGCAACATACAATATCTAAACATAAGAACAGAAATATTTACTATCATTCAAGCATTCTACTCCTTCTGATTTGGTCACAGTGAAGAAAAAGTTTTTTATTGTGATTATTAGTACTTAGTTTTTGTTCACAGTTTTAAACTCATATCGCATTAGCCAGTGGTGCATGCAGAATTTCCTTAATGGAGGGATCCAATAAATGATCCACAGGATACGGAAAATGCATTATATTATACGGTATATACCTAAATCTGACTACAGCTAAATTAAAATGTATATATACAGTGGTTGCTCTGGCTTTTTTTAAACTTTTCACCAACCCATTTGCCAAATTCAATTTCTTTCACCAAAGTGTTATGATAGTACACTTAATTGATAATGTTTTCGGCAAAAAATTTTTTCTTTTTGCAAATAAATATATATATATATATATATAGGCATGTATACGAGGGTAGATCAAAAAGTTAGCTACACTGTTGAATAATATTTTAATTCGAAAAGCCTTTCAGCACGATAAGATATATTTAATAGTACAGTCTGTACTAAAAAATAGACATTTATAAGGCACAACAACTTACAAGATCTTTCAAAGCACCATGTGCTCCATCGTCAGGTATTTCAATATACATAAACAAAACAACGGATAAAAGCAAGAAGCATTTTCAAATTACGCGAGCACGTGATAACAATAACGATGTTTACATTAAATATAGTAGAAGTTTTGTCATGCGTTAAAGGGTTTCAACAAATGATACTATGAATTGCTATTACATATGCAAAGAAAATATATACACAGTAGATAATTAATAAGTTGACATTATTCGTCAAACTGTAAATGAATTATTAGGATGAGAAAGCAAAAATGTTCTTCAAATGCAAGCGACGCCTGGTAACAGAAGAAGCCCATCTTGCTTTTCTAATAAATTGCCGAGACCTTCAAATTATTCCTAAGTACTTATGGATAAGATGCCATATAGTTTCTATACGCGATAGAACTGTTATTCAAAAAGCAGAATATAAACGACTAACGGCCGAAATAAGAAGAAAGCGGTCTTATATAAATATTCTGCAACGTAACACGTATTCTGCCTACAAAACTTTTATGGCTTGCACTCACCCTATTATTCAAGATAGAACTATGGTTTTATTTACGTCTAAACTTCTTCAGAGAGTTGCTACAATGCAAGAAAGACACATTAGAAAACTGAGAAATCTCATTGCTGACAAGGTGGAATCTCAACGAGAACCATCGAATATGAGCAAAAATGCAAATGGTCTATATCAGACACAATTCTTAAACCTGAGTAACCTAGTCCTTAACCCCACACAGTCTGAGGCTCTAAAACGAGGACTAAAGTTTGCTTACCCGACAAACAAAGTTAATAAATGTCACCTTATTACGCAGATGGAAAATATTGTTGAAACCATTCCTCAAACTGAAAGAGAACACGTACGATATAAACTGGCAAAATCCGTACAAAAGTTAGCCAATAAGTCTAGAACACCGGATGACCGTAAATTTTGTAATGAGATTAAACAGCTGAAGTTATTGAAGTCTGATGAAACTATCTCCATTTTAAAAGCTGACAAGACGCAACAAATTGTCACCTTAAACAAAGCAGACTATGTAAATAAGATGAATGATGCCATTGCGAGTATACCGCACAAGATCCTATCTTCGGATCCAACCTCATCTACAGTATTAGCAGTGGCAAAACTCAGAAACCATGGAGGCTTACCTGCAAATGTTGCTAAGGATATATACCCTACTATAGGCCCTCGAATACCTGAGTTATTTGGCCAAGTAAAGACTCATAAGGAGGGTCTTCCTGTACGCCCACTTCTATCAGAATATGCAAGCCCAACCCGCCAGCTCGAAAGTGCTCTAGCAAAATTCCTCAAACCATTAACTACAGGTTCCTCCTACTCAGTTAATAGCTCTGTTAAGGCTATTGACAACATTAAGCCATTCTTACGAAAGGGAAAGCCGTTTGCTATGGCATCACTCGATGCTGTCTCTTTGTACTCCAATGTGCCGATTGGAGATGTACACTCCATTATTGAGAACCGTCTATTGGCTTTGAATTCTTATACTATTAATGAAATCCAAGCAATTATAAATGCTCTACGTTTTGTACAGAAACACATATTCTTCCGGCATGAAGGAACCATTTACCGCCAGGCTGGAGGTGCGCCGATGGGTTCCCCACTTTCAAGGGTGCTCGCTGAATTGTTAATGCAAGACCTAGAAAACAATGTTTTACAATATTTCCAACTTAAGCCTGATCTCTACATTAGATATGTAGACGACATACTTGTTTTCTGGCCGCATCATAAAAACAAAATTGAAGAGTTTGCTAAAGAGCTCTCAAAACATTACAGTTCCATAAATTTTACCATTGAGCATGAAAATGATAATACTCTTCCATTCTTGGACATATTACTAAAAAGACACCCAGATACCAATTGTTTATCCTATTCAGTGTACAGAAAGCCTGAAACACAATCTGCTATTATTCCGCATAATTCATCGCACCCAAGAAAACAAAAACTAGGAGCTATAGAGTACATGGTGCAAAGAGCCTTCACCCACTCCTCCAATATCCAGGCTAGAAGAAATGAGTTGAATCATATCCAGATGATTACGATGGCGCATGGCTACCATAAAACGATCGTTGAAAAAATTGCTCGATCAGTGAAATGTCTACACAAAAGTACCTTACAAAGTGAAACCAGAATTACAAAATATGTTGGCACTATGGACTATATACCTGAAGTCACTACAATACTAAAGAACATATGCAAAAAACACCACATTGCGTTTGGTGAAAGTACGAAAAGTATTCGAGCCATCGTGCAAAAAGACCGTGACCAAGTTTCCACACTCAACAGACATGGGGTTTACAAAATACCCTTAATTCCTATTGACCCAGAAGATCCAGCAATTGCATATATTGGATCCACTGCACGCCCATTGCGAACAAGAATATATGAGCACAAGTACTCAATTACTAATAACTCTGATGCTACCTCTCTTGCACGATTAGTTAATAGAGGTATCTACCGACCAGACTGGACCAATGCCAGTGTGCTGAGCTCAAATCGTACAAAGCGATCTCTTCGATTCGCTGAAAGTTTATGTATATTATCGCACAACTCTGACTGCTGTAATGAAGAAACTCCACGTTTCGTTCCAGTGCCTTGGGCCATGTTAATGCGGCCAGAACAGCATACTCCTATCCAGCAACACTTAACTCCTAATAATTCATTTACAGTTTGACGAATAATGTCAACTTATTAATTATCTACTGTGTATATATTTTCTTTGCATATGTAATAGCAATTCATAGTATCATTTGTTGAAACCCTTTAACGCATGACAAAACTTCTACTATATTTAATGTAAACATCGTTATTGTTATCACGTGCTCGCGTAATTTGAAAATGCTTCTTGCTTTTATCCGTTGTTTTGTTTATGTATATTGAAATACCTGACGATGGAGCACATGGTGCTTTGAAAGATCTTGTAAGTTGTTGTGCCTTATAAATGTCTATTTTTTAGTACAGACTGTACTATTAAATATATCTTATCGTGCTGAAAGGCTTTTCGAATTAAAATATTGTTTAGCGCACGAATAATCCTTATTAAACTGTTGAATAATAAAAACAAAAACAAATAAAGAAATATACTCAGGGGGATGGTATGTTAGTTTAAAGGACAACATTTATTCATTTTTCGAAATACTCGCCTAATGACTGTAAACATTCATCAGAATATGTGATTAAGTTTTCCATACCTGTACAGAAAAAGTCTCCTCCAGTTTAGTGCAACCAGTTAAGGACAGCAGTTTTCACAGCCTCATTGGTTTGGAATTGTTGTCCACTAAGGTCCTGTTTCATTTTACCAAACAAATGGTAGTCTCACGGGGATAAGTCAGGGCTGTATGGTGGATGTTGCCACACCTCCCACTTGAATGGCTGCAGCAATTCTTTTGTTTTCATGCTGTGTGGGGTGTAGTGTTGTCATGCAGTAGAATGACACAGCTTCCCTCAACTTACCCCTGCATCTGTCCTTAATTGCCTCTCACAAATTTCATAGTACTTGGCAATATAAGTCAGCATTGATAGTCATTGCTTTTGGCAGAAATTCTGTGTAAACATCTTCACAGTCAAAGAAAACAGTCACTAAGACCTTTTCTGCAGACAGTTGGACTTCACACTTCTTCCTTGTTGGAGAGGTGATACGCTTCCATTCCATGGACGATCATTTGGTTTCAGAAATGAAATGGTGAAACAACGTTTCACCACCAGAGATGATTCAATGCAAAAAATTGTGACCCTCAGCAAAATACTGTTGTAGAAGAGCCAAAGACAACAAAATGTTGGTTTCTGTGCTGGTCGGTGAGTAAATGTGGCACCCATCTCACACACAATTTCCGAAAACCCAGCTGCTCATGAATGATGGAATGCACAGTCCCATATGAAATGTCTAATGTACTGGCAATTTCCTTGATTTTGATAAGCCTATTATCCCATATCACGTCATCAAATGCTCCAGAGTGCAGGATATTGATGGTCTGCTTTCATGGTATTTGTCCGTCAAAATTGTGTGACCCTTTTCAAACTGTCGGCACCACTTTACAATGGCCGAGCTAGACGTCGTTTTTCCCCTGTACACAGCACAGATTTCACGATGGATATCAGTGTGACTTAGGCGCTTAGCCCACAAAAGTCGAATTCTTCCTTGCACTTCCAATTTGGAGTAAGAATCTAGTTAACACACCATTATGAACTGCCTCCTGCACACGCCTTACGCAGTTACTGAACTAAAGCACCTCCCGTCGGCAGTTCTGACGTACTGTCTACTTCACTCCCAAGCACACATGGGTCTGACTGGAATCAAACTCCAGGTGGCACTAAGTGTAACTTACTTTTGATTCACCAATGTATACATAAAATGAATGTATGTATGTATTTTTTTCAATCATTCTTGGCACAAATGAGCACAGATGTGCACACAGATTAAACAAATTTCTTTTTGAATAAGTAAGACAAAACCAATAATCACTGACTGAAAGATGGGTAAAAAATCCACATGAAGAGATAGCAGACTTACCTCAAGGTTTTCAGTGATCTATTTCCCAGCATAACAAATGTTTTTGGAAAGCAGAAGCTATTTCAATGAAACAATGAATCAAAAATACACGCCTAACACAATTTTACACATACACTACAGTCTTAGCGACAGATGGAATTGCCTCCTCGGGGAGCCATGCTGGGTAACAATGGCACACAGGACAACAACAAGGGCCTCTATGAATCTTGGAAGCTGACATAAAATTAAGCTTCAGTTTAAATATCACTCAGGTACCAGCTAGTTCTGTGTGACATTGGCGAAAAGACTGACTCGCTAGATTTTGTTCCAGAATCCTTAAGTGGTATGACCAACTGCAACTGTTAGTAGTGAGCTGATCACCCACACTGACGTACTTTTATGATTTTTATGACCCAAAGAAAGAATTTAAAGGACTCAAATGTGGGATACAGTGAACCCACCACACTTGAGAAGGATGGTCCACCACGAAAGCAACCTGGAACTGTTAAATGGTGTACAAGAAAGAGATCTTGGCTGAGTGGAGATTGGTGTATGGAATACTAGAGGTATAAATGGAAAGATAAATGAAGTTTCAATTTACTTCCGATATTGGAGGTTATTTTTTAACGTGCATTAATGCATTTGCATTTTTGAACTTCCCTTTTTGTTGGTAAAGTTCGATTAACACTTACCGCACGTAGGGCTTGGCTTTCAATTCTTATTTCCGTTATGTGGATGCGGCATGGGGGTTTTTCATTTAGTTGCGGGTCCACTTCATTTCTTTTTTCCCCCGTTGGTATTTAACTGGCCTCGTCACAAAATGAGTTTTTTTCCTTTGCTGCCTCCTCATTTACTTCAATAATTTTTCATAACCTGAGTACTTTCGGTAATAATCCATTACCGTCATCTAGGGGACGTTTTGCTCCGACTAGCACGGACCGTGTCAGCTGGGCATTTCGGTGGTTCTCGCGGGCTGCTTCTGCTATCGCTTCTTCTTGGGCGTTGTGGCGCCATCTCTTGTTGGTGTCTTTGGCTCTTCTACTGTTGTAGAAGAGCCAAAGAAGCGATAGCCGATAACAGAAGCAGCCCGCGAGAACCACCGAAATGCCCAGCTGACACGGTCCGTGTTAGTCGGAGCAAAACGTCCCCTAGATGACGGTATGGATTATTACCGAAAGTACTCGGGTTATGAAAAATTATTGAAGTAAATGAGGAGGCAGCAAAGGAAAAAAACTCATTTAGTGACGAGGCCAGTTAAATGCCAACGGAAAAAAAAATGAAGTGGACCCGCAACTAAATGAAAAACCCCATGCCGCATCCACATAACGGAAATAAGAATTGAAAGCCAAGCCCCACGTGTGGTAAGTGTTAATCGAACTTTACCAACAAAAAGGGAAGTTTAAAAATGCAAAAGATAAATGAAGTGATTTAAGAAATGAGTAAGTATAGATTGGATGTGCTGTGGGTAAGCAAAACTGAAAAGAAAGAAATTGGGATATAAGAAATGAATGGAATGGTGAGTGTGTGTTCTGGAGTGTTGGATAATGTGAGAGGACATGTTGGTGTAGATGTGATTTTAAGTGAAAAGATGAACAACTGGACTCACTACAGCTGCATAAGTGAGAGAGTTTCTTGGATTCGTTTGAAAGTGAAATGTCAGAGAATAGTAACTGTTGTAGTGTATGCTCCTAGTGACTCAGAACCTTCTGATAAGAAAGATTTCTGGAATAAGCTAAAAGCTGTTTTGAGCCAGTTTTATGCTAAAGAGAAAGTTATAATAGTAGGGGATTTCAATGCTAGAGTACGTGTGCAGAGTGCGATTTCTGACAATGTTCTGGGTAAGTTTAATGAACCTTAATTGATTTTGGTTAGTAAAAATAACCAAAAATAAAAATACTTGGCATTATATAATAGAATAATAGCTATATACTATATGCACTACTGTTTCACACGTTATATACGTTCCATGCATTGTGTGCATATTTGCAGCAAAATCATCTTGGCATTTATATATCATATATGACTAGGAATATTACTACAAGTTTCAATTATTATATCATCAAGGACTCACTTTGTATCGGTATTCCAAATTAGTAAGCTTCATCCTGTATCTTGAAATAAAATGTGTATCTAGCGTGTTACCACATAGAATCATCGTAATGCAAATAGGCCCAATTGAAATTTGCAACCAGGGTTTAAACTCATATAAAACACGACTATGGATATCATACAAAGAGAGTGTGAAAGAATTATATACAATGCAATTAAAAAAAAATTGCCATCAACAGGTGTCGTCAATCTTTAAAAGAAGGAATGGACATAATCAATGACAAACCAAACAGACCTTAAATAAAATTTCGTCAATTATTGAACAATGCCAGACAATCTCTGCAACACGCACACGACTCCGCATAAACCAACGGACATGTTTCGGCACGACTGACTTTCGATGTGCAATCATAACGATAGGAACATGTGTAATAGGATGGAGACCACGCCCTGTTTTTTAGTTCATGCTGTATGTTCATGAAGAGATCCCTTCTAGTTGGGAGATGATACCTTCAGAAGTCTGACTGAAGACAAAGGCTCATGCCTCAGGAAGAGTTAATAGCACATGCTGGGTTTGAGTTTTGACCATTCACTAAGTTCTTAACTGTAAATTATAGTTGCTTTAAATATGCATATTCTTTTTAATTATGTACGTAAAATTTTAATTTAATGTTTTTAATTATAGGTATAAAGAGTAAGGGTTGTGATGCGTTTTTAATTTTCATTACTACGAGGTGGTCAACTCAAAGGTAAAAACTGTACTACAAATATGTTATGAATCAGGGGAGTACATTCAACTAATCTAAAAAAATATATATATACACACAATGCATTCTTACATAATGAGGATATCAGTCATTGAGCTCATTATATGTATTGCAGAGTGTAATAGATTTTGTTGTTTATGATCAATGTTTGAAACACTTAGTTGTTGACACAAATGTGATGAGAGGTGTAGTGTTGGCTCTGATCATTATTTATTAGTGTCTTAAGTGAAACTGAATGTTGGATGGAGAAAGAAGAATAGGAAGAGGCCTCTGATGAAAATAATAAAGATTGAAAGGCTCCCTTAAGAAGAACAGTGTTATTTTAACTTACTCAGAGAACATCTGAATGAGCTGAAGTCATGTGAGAGGGATGTAGAAAAGAAATGGACATGCTTTAAAAACTATTGTCACTGCTGCTGAAGAGGTCTGTGGTATTGCAATGGTGGGTAACATTACAGGTGATGCTTGGTAGAGCAGTGAGATTAAAGAGCAGTTAAGGGAAAGAAGGAAGCACATTTGGGGATGCTGCAAGGTAGAGTTTCTGTGGATGCATATCGCTATAAGAAGTGCGAGACAGCTAAGCTGGTTCATCAGAGTAAAGCAAAGGATAGAAAGGAAAAGGTGGAAAGGCAGGAATTGGCTTTTTAGAAAGATAGAAAAGCTTTCTGGAAGTACATAAGACATAGGGAAGATAGGGGAAATAAAATTCTAAGTTGTGTGAAGAATAGGACAGGAGACATGATATGAGAGCTCAATGAGTTAAGTGAAAGATGGGGTGAATATTTCTGTGAGTTATTAGATCAAGAAAGGAAAGGTGATTCAGAGGCAGAAGCAGATGTCACAGTGAAGGATGGAAGCACATGAGGGATGTCAAGAGAAGGTGTGTGTAAAGCTCTAAAATCTTTTCAGAATGTTAACGTTCCGGGAGTAGATGGCAGAACTCCTGAGATGTTAAATATGGTGGCGACTCTGTGATTGACTGGTTAACTGAAATTTGCCAGTTGTGTTGGCAGTTAGGAATAGTGCCAGGATTGGAGAGATGGTATCATAGTTCCCTTGTATATAGGAAAAGGTGATCAGACTAAATTCAAGAACTATCTTGGTATCAGTTTGCTGTGTGCCAGGGAAAGTATTTGGGAAGGTCTGTATTAATCAGGTACGAGGTTTTACAGTAGAGAAGGAGTGGGATGTACAGAGTGGTTTTATGCTTGGTAAGGGTTACACTAACCAAGTTTTTTCATTACTCATGATGGTAGAAAATTATTTGTCAGCTGGTAAGAAAGGTTTTGCTGCCTTCATAAATTTAGAGAAAGCTTATGACCGAGTAAAGAGGGTACTTCTGTGGAAGAAACTGAATAAATATTGGTGTTACTGGGAATCTACTTAGTGGTGTGAAAGCCATGTATGCTAGCAGTAGAGCATGTGTACAAGTGAATGGTGGTGTAACAAAATTGTTTTCTATTGGTGCAGGAGTCAGACAAGGTTGTGTAATTTCCCCATGGCTGTTTAATGTATTTATGGATGTGGGTATGCATGATGCCCAAAATGGACAATAATCATACTGGTTTATGTCTTGGTAATATCTACAGGAGGTAGTACTGACTAAGTAAAATTTCAGGACTCACATTTTTAAAAATTTCAGAACACTTTAAGGACAACATTGAAACAATAAATATATTTTTTACCATGTTCAAAAAGTTTCCGAACTTTTTATATTAAAAAAGAATGAGTACATATAATACCTGTTTATGCGGTGTTTCCTTCGAATTAGTTACACTGTGCAACTATGCATTTTTGCCGGTGCTCATACAAAGATTTAAATGCCGATTGAAAACCTTTTGCCACATCCTCCAGTTCCTCCGTTGCAGCTCGTTGCACTTCTTTGAAACTTGAGAAGCATCACCCCTTAAGCAAATTCTTCATCCGGGGAAAAAGGAAAAAGTCATGGGGCGAGATCAAGGGAATAGACTGGTTGTGGAAGAACGGGAATGTGATGTTTGGACAGCTAATCGGACACCAGGAGGGATCTGTGAGCCGGCACATTATCGTGATGGAGCACCCACGAGTTGGTCTTCCAAAGATTGGGACGCTTGCGTCTCACTGATTCTCGGAGATGTTTCAGGAAATTGACATACTCTTCTTTAGTGACTGTACGACCATGTTGAAGGAATTCCTTGTGTACGACCCCTTTGTAATAAAACAAAACTGTTAACAAGACATTTCTTTTGGAGCGGTCAGTCTTGAACTTTTTTAGTCGTGGTGACGATGGTGATTTCCACACTTTTGAGTGTCGGTTCCATTGTGGGTCGTACAGAAAGCACCAAGTGTCATCACCAGTGATCAATCGATTAAAGAGATTGGGATCTGAGTCCACTGCATCGACGTTATCCCCGCAAACTTGCATGCGCTCATCCATTTTTTCTTGTGTCAGGTTTTTGGGAACAATTTGTTGGCACACGTGATGCATGCCCAGTTTCTCTGTTAAAATGGCATGGCAACTTCCAACTGAGATGCCGGCAACTTTTGCAATCGCTGCAACAGTTTTTCGACGATCATTTTTCACAATTTCTTTGATAGTGGCGATTTGTTCATCCATTGTGGTTGTTGAAGGTCATCCTGACCTCTCATTATCCTTGATACTCTGTCGTCCATTTTCGAATCGTCGATGCCGCTTATAAACTCTAGTTCGACTCATTGCACTCTCACCTAACGCTGACTTAATCATTTGAAAAGTCTCAGCAAAAGATTGTCCGAGCAGAACACAAAATTTTACACTTGAATGCTGTTCAAAATTCGACATCGTTGTCCTCGTGACAGAGAGCCTCTAATACCTGTAATTACGAACTACACACATACGTTGTATGTGTTGGATCTGGATCAAACCGGTCTGGCTGGTCGGTCACATCATGTTCTTTGCTTGCTCAGCGGAGAATGACGTAATTCACTGACATTTGGCAAATATTCAAGAAGTTCCGGAACTTTTTGAACGTAGTAGTAGTAGTAGTAGTAGTATATATATATATATATATATGGGATGTAAGGTCAGGTGATGCGTAACATCACAGCCTCTCCTTGACAAATGTCAACCCCGCCTTCTCGTGGTGCATCCTGTTCCCACTAAAGGGGCTCTGACGACCGCCAATAGCGGTATAACTATACCATCGGGATCAGAGGAAATTCTATCCCACACTCATCAACCCGCTTGGCCAGCGTGGTGAGTTATGGCCAAACCCCTTCCAAAATGACTCCACAACTTAAATCTTGGCCCTCAGTCTCCGGCAGCTGGAATGTACCTGGCCAAGGCAGCGGCCAGTGCGACATGAAGGCAGAGGGTGCCAAGAATCCCCGGAGGACCGGACTAGGCTGCCATCTGATGCTGACCTTGGCAACGTACAATGGACGCTCCCTATCTTCTGATGCAAGGCTTCTTGAATTGGAAGAGGAACTACAAAGGATCAAGTGGGACATCGTGGGGCTAAGTGAGGTAAGGAGAAAAGGAGAAGATCTCATCGAACTGAAAAGTGGACATCTCTTCTACTATCGTGGGACAGATACTGGCAGAACTAGTGGTGTTGGATTTATAATAAACAAGAAACGGAAGGATAAAGTGGTAGAAGTTGAAAGTTCCTCTGACAGAGCTGCACGACTCGTTATCCAACTATCGAGAAGATACCAGGCTCAGATTATTCAAACTTATGCACCCACCACAAGTCATCCTGAAGAAGAAATTGAAGAATTTTATGAGGAAATTTGTCATCTAAATAATAAAGGTAAGCAGCACTTGAAAATAATTATGGGAGATTTCAATGCAAAAATAGGGCAACGGCAACAGAATGAAACTTCAGTAGATAAATTCGGTCACGGCAACAGAAACCAGCGTGGAAATACTCTCGTTGAGTTTGCAGAGGCAGAAGGGTTTTTCATCTTGAACTCCTTCTTCAAGAAAAAGCCACACAGGAAATGGACATGGAGACATCCAAATGGGACGACAAGTGAAATTGATTTTATTATGTGTAACAAAAAATTCGTCATAGAAGACTGCAGTGTGCTAAACAAGTTCAACACAGGTAGTGACCATAGATTGGTGAGATGTAAGATGCACCTCAACACTAAACTTGAACGTGGCAAGCTCATAAGACAAACAAAATCTATTGACATAACCAACTTTAAAAAACACCATAATACCTTCAAGTTGGAACTGAAGAACAGGTTCTCTGCTTTAGAAGGCCTAACATCGGAGAAGTGGACATCTCTGAAGTTAACAGAAAAGTAACCAAAGCTCTTATGGAAACAGCAACAAAATTAGCTGGGTCTAAGAACAAGTTGCATGTAAATAAATTATCAGGAAAAACGAAAATGTTGATGCAAAAAAGAAGAGAGATGAGGACAACTAAAGAAGATGTGACTTCCAAAGTGGAATATATAGAGCTATGCAAGACAGTAAGAAAAAGTATCACTGAAGACGTAAGAAAATTCAACTGTGAACTAGTGAGGAAAGCAATTGAAAACAACCAAAGCCTAAAGATAGCAAAGGGACATCTCAGTAAGGGAAGAAAACAGATTATGGCACTGAGAAAAAGAAGATGGTTCTGTAACAAGAAATAGAGGTGAAATTTTGACAAAAGTGAAAGATTTCTACTCCAATTTATATGAAAGGGATGATACATGCACTCCAGACATCATGAAAGATACCAGTACCAGAGTTCCTCCAGTCCTTCCAGCAGAAGTTGCACATGCAATCAAGAACATGAAGCGGGGAAAAGCTCCAGGAGAAGATGGAATTACTGTAGACATCATACAAGAAGCAAGTGGAGAAATCGAAACAGTACTCGCCCAAATTTTCACTCGATGCCTTAATGAAGGAAAGATTCCTGAGGATTGGAACACCGCTTCAATGATCCTGCTACATAAGAAAGGTGACATTGAGGATCTCGGAAACTACAGACCTATCAGCCTCCTTTCAGTGGTTTATAAAATCTTCACTAAAGTTCTTTCACACCGCTTGAAGGTAACACTGGACATGGCTCAACCGAGAGAACAAGCTGGATTCAGGAGTGGCTACAGCACAATAGATCATATCCATGTGCTGAGAGAACTAATTGAAAGAGCGAGGGAATATGAACTTCCATTGTGCATGGCTTTTATCGATTATGAAAAAGCCTTTGATTCGGTGAAACCATCAGCAGTTGCAATGGCTCTGAAAACCTGCGGTATTGAAGATGCATACATTAATATTATTAATAACATCTATGAAAATGCAAGTGCAAAGATTAGGCTGTTTGAAAATACAACACACATAAAAATTGGAAAGGGAGTGAGACAAGGTGACACCATATCTCCGAAGCTCTTTAATGCCACATTGGAGGGTGTTTTTCAGTCACTGAGCTGGGAAAACAAGGGGATAAAGATTAATGGAGATTATCTAACCCACCTTCGTTTTGCTGATGACGTAGTCATTTTTGCAACTAGCCCATCAGAGCTGCAGAGTATGATCCAGGAACTTGCTGACAAGAGTAAAGAAGTGGGATTAAAAATGAACTTTCAGAAGACAAAAGTGATGTTCAATGCTTTTACAAGAAATGAAGATTTATCGATTGATGGAGAAAAGCTGGAGATAACAGATACGTACGTTTATTTTGGACAGCAGATATCAAGTGAGGGTCACATTGATGAAGAAATTAATCGGCGTACAAAACTTGCCTGGAGAGCTTTTGGAAGAAACAGCATAATTTTCAAGAGCAATCTGCCATTATGTCTTAAAAGAAAAGTGTTTGATCAATGCATCCTTCCAGTGCTTACGTATGGTGCAGAGACGTGGACCTTAACTAAAAGAGACATACAAAGCCTGCAGACAACTCAAAGCAGCATGGAGAGGTGCATACTTGGTGTAACCAGGAGAGATAAGAAGAGGAACTCGTGGATCCGAAAAATGACAAGAGTGGAAGACATCATGATCAGAGTTAAATCCCTGAAATGGCAATGGGCTGGACATACTGCCAGAAGGACAGATCATCGATGGACAGCCGAAATTTTAGATTGGATTCCAAGGGACAGGAAAAGACCCAGAAGAAGACCACATGGGAGATGGGTGGATGAAATTCGAAAGTATGCAGGGGTGACATGGAGGAGACTGGCACAAGACAGACCGTTGTGGAGGAAACTTGGGGAGACCTTCGTCCAGCAGTGGATTGATGATGGTTGACAATGATGATGATGATGATGATATATATATATATATATATACAGACCTCAGAACACACTTCATTGTAAAAAGTAGTGAGAAAAGTGACTTTTTTTAGAAAAAAGTGACCAATTTTTTTTTTAGTGACTAGTGACTGCTCAAATAATTGAAAACCAGACTAAACCATTTAAAACGATAGAACAAACACACAGTATATGGATAGAACATTTGATTTGCACTTTGAACGGATTTACTTTATTCTTTGCTCAACAGTGAACAATTCACTTTATATTTTGTGATAGAACATATGTTAATCAATGCGATTATCTGATGTAAAAAAATAATATATTGGATGGGCAGGTGACTCCTTTCAATATTTTTTTATACACTAATGTTTGTGAAAATGCATGCTGGAAGAAGGCGCTCACCACAATACTGTCTAATGCATATGAGGCCATCATGGTAGATCAAGTTGAATCGGGACTCATCCGAAAACACGACATGTTGTCAATTAGCATGGCATTGTCTGCACTGAAAACCCCATAGCAGCCTGAGGCGTCCATGGTTCAGGGTCAAAGAAATCTGCCGCAAAGGGATGTATGCAACCAGTCCTGTGTACAACAGACACATCGAACTGTGGAGGCAGACAATGCCACACCTGTTTCAGTGCTCCAATGTTGTACTAACACTAGCAAATGTGCGGAACGGTTCGCCACTGCCATGTGGACGAGGTGTCGGCCATCCGCGGTGTCGTCAAATTTCTCGGTCCACTGCTGAATTGTTGATGCACCTGGTTCTCCTTGGTCCACTGCTGCCACACCGACATCACTGTCATGGTGTTATGTCTTGTCCAAGCCGCAATGCCACGGTACGAAAATGCACCTTCACGCAGACCAATCATTCGTCCCTGTTCAAACTCTGTCGTATGGTGATATTGCGCCCTTCGTCGTTGCCAAGGCATTATTGAATGCTGGAGACACTTTCACAACTCGCTGTCCGCGATGCACTACTGGTGTGTAACCTAAACAGCCCTCTCTTTATATTCCTCACTCGACTGATCAGGCAGCGCTGCTGGGCCAAGACATGCGCAATGGCTTTGCATTTCTAATCATTTGCATGTCCTACCCTGCTCTGCATATCCTGTAAGTTTCATGTGATTACCATCATTCCTTCATGGTGTTGCTATCTTCACAAACAGTAGTTTATTTTATCAGCATGATGGGCATTTGACGATTTATATACTGCACTAGCAAAATAAGTATGCTCTAGAAATGATTACATATACAAACTACAATAGGTTTATATAATGAAAGACTAATAATAAAGGATGAATGTAATGTTTAAAAAAGTACAGTAACCCTTTGCATTTTTAACTCTCCACTGCCTGCATTTTCTTACAATCATATTAACAAATTCAATTTCCAACGATGTTTCTACAAATTTGCCTGTTTTAGTTAGATTTAAATTAATTTTTACTTGTAACTACTCATACACACACATTTAACCAAACCGTTAATTTGTTAGCAGATGTGTTTTACAGTCTAACACTCGTTAGATACCTATTTCAAACATCAATGCAATCGAAAATGGAAGCACAGAGCAACATAGCAATAAAAAATGCAATTCTGCAGATTTTGGTTATAAATCAAAATGGCGCCCGATAAATTCTTTTTTTTTTTTTTTTTTTTTGATTGGAGGTTTAACGACCACCGTGAGCAACTCAATGGGCTATAAGCAGTCGCCCGTCCCTAATTTAGGGTCACTGGTTCCAGGGAAGGGAGAGAGCCAGTGCCGTAAGGAAAACACAACATCCATGCCTCACCGGGATTCGAACCCGGACCCCGTTCGGACGAATGATCAGAGGCCATCGCTTAGACCACTGCGCCACCGGGGCGGCCCCGATAAATTCAAATTATACTGTTTAACACAAATCTGCTGTAATTTTTTAAGCTAATATTAAATTAATGATGTATTTAAATGGCAATAAGTTTAATATCCTCACTTACTACATCTGCGAGTAATCTGGGACTGATGTGCTGGTGGTTTCTCTATATTTGGTTGTTGGGTTAGCGAAATTGACATGCTTTTTAATGTCAACATTATGAAATTTCAATCATTTTCAACTTTGCTTTCTCATAAAAGTATAATGAGTAGAAATAGGAAGCAGATTTCCTTCCCTACATTATATAAAGGCTCTTTATGTACAGGGTGCTTTTAAGTGAAATCCATAATGAGTCAACAGAGTCTACGACAGGAAATTTGATTTTGTAATAGCAGTTTGCAAGAAATGTAGATTTAGGAAAGCATAAAACTTCAGGGTGTCTACCAAATTTGGAAAATGCAATTTCATAACCAATCAACAATTTTCATGACGATTTTTAAAAGTCATGTATGTGTGTGTGTGTCTCTCCAAGTATGCATGCATGTGTGGGTACATACATATATTAAAGATGGGAGACACACTGCTCCCCATTTTTTCTACGGAAAAAGTACACTCCTGCCCTTCTGCTAGTAACAAAAATCTGACTCATCAAACTTTGACTATGCCTGAAATAAGCTGAAATACTCAACATTGTGCTAAACAATTTCATTAGACACCTTTTTTCAACATTTATATTTGAAAATGTTAATGACTCTATAAGCAGTATAATTTAAATTGCTAAATTGACCATAAAATTTTGCAAACATTTACACATATATTTCTATGCTAAAACATTTTTTGCTGTAACAGTTCTTTGTGGAGGAGAGCACAAGTACCCCCCCCTCTTTTTTTAACTCTTGTATCATTATATGGAAACCACATTTATGCCTTATGTGGGTGGTGCATGGAGAATTACTCAGGTTGTCACCAGAAAATGAACAATTACTAAATATAAAAAGAAATTCATGACCCCAAAGCAAAATTTGTGACTTTTTCTTGACTTTTTATTACCCTTTTCTGAATTCGTGCCATTTTCATGATTTTCATGACTAGTAGACACCCTGAATGAACTCCTACAATTCTGAAAATACAAACACGAATCCACAATTTCTTTACTCATTTATTTTTTGAAGTTTAAAATCCTAATAAAAAAAAAGGGGATTTTACTGCTATTTATGCAATATTTTGAACACTGCGATGATGATGCTAAAATTAAAAACATTACCAGAAAACATGAACGTAACAAAATTTGCAGTTTCGCAAGCTTAATTAACCTTGAAAAGATTTAGATAAAAACAAAAAAAGAAAAATCGTGAGCTCTTCACGATTTATTCCCCCCCCCCCCCAAAGAGAATTTCGAGTCAGAAAAGGAAATTAAAACGAAAACAAACAAAAAATGCTGAAAAACAGACCTTCAGATTTGCCCATTGTTCCTGCATTTTTCAACAGAAATTTTGTTTTTTTGAGCTTATATTAAAAATGATGCCGACTCACATGAAGAAAGCAATTCCACAACTTTACTGACCACCCCAGGTCACGTGGTAAGCAACGTTTTGGTGGTTTATTTTTGAAGGACCAGTTTGGAATAAGAGATGGGTTTGATTCCCGTTGCTGACTACCCTTGACCACTGGTTTTCCAGTGTTTTCCTTTCAACATCCTTGCATGAATAGGGGGGATAGTTCCCATTGAAGTCAGCCCTGGACACACCCAGACCCTCATCACCCAACACTACCATGAGCAATAACCGTGCCCGTTTGGGTTTCAACACAAACATCAGAACTTCCACTAAATATTTTATATAAGATTGCATCTGCCTAATTTTTATGGGTAGGGGGTGGTGGGTCAATTTAAATTTCTGCACTTCTGCCAAAAATAAAACAGATAGTGAAAAAAAAAATGGAATAAAATTCTACTAGTTCGCATAAAAGTTAAAATAATATGAGGGTTGTGCTGAAAGTAATGCAAAAGTGGACATAACTTTTTTATTAACGTTCAAATTGCACATGTTGGTAGAGTAACTCAACATAGTCTCTCCATCACAAGCGATGCATTTGCATCATCATTGAACCCAACTCTCGAATCCTCTTTGAAAAAATTCAGGTGTGGACTGTTGTACCCACTTCTTCACAGCCACTTTCATCTCATCTGTGCCATCAAATCGTTTTCCTCGGAGACTTTCTTCATTGGACTGAACAGGTGGAAGTTGGACGATGCCACAGCGCAGCTGTACAGTGGACAGGGGACCACTGACCAGCCTAATTTGCTGATCACCTGATTTGTTCCCAAAGATGTATGTGGTCTCGCATTGTCATGGTGAATGTGGATCCTTTTCAGATTCTTGTTCGTTCTCTTCCTTCTTATGGCTTCTCTAAGCTTCTTGAGTGTGTCAATGTACCACTTGCTGGTCACATTCCAGAAAATCAAAAATGACACCCCTGTCATCCCAAAAAACAATCACCATGACTTTTCTGAGCTGATCACTGGCTCTTGAACTTCTTAGGCCTAGGTGAAGAGGTGTAACACCATTCCATGGATTGATTCTTTATTCCAATATTCCGGATCGTAAAGATACACCCATGTTTCATTCCCTGTCACCAGATCGGAAAAAAACATGTCTTCATTGGCTTCAAACGCTTCCAGCAAATCGGAGCAGACTTCCACCCTTCTCTCCTTCAAATCGGGTGTCAACTGCCGAGGTACCCACTTTGCACAGATTTTCCAATATCCTAAGTCTTCCACCATCTTCTGTATGGCATTGTGACCACAGTCCAGTTGTGCAACAAGCTCACAGATTGTGATTAATTTCTCTGCATGAATTAATTCATCCACTCACTGACTATTCATGTCACTGGTCACAGATGATGGTCTCCCACTGCGTGGCTTGTCATCAATGCTGGTTTCCTCTTTTTTAAACTTCTTTATCCATCTGTGCACATTGCTCTTGTCAATAGTGTCATCTCTATAAACATTCTGTAGCCTTCTGTGGATGTCGGACAGAGTGCACCCTCCCTACCTACCTTCCTTCCTTCCTTCCTTCGTCAAGAACTCAATGACAGCATTTTGCTTCTGCTTGGAATGCATTATTTACCTGCAATGAAGAAAAAGGGTTACTATAGAGGAACAGTTACTCTACCAACATGTGCAATTGAACAACCTCTGTCAGTTAACAAAAAGTTATGCTAACTTTTGCATACTTTTGATACAACCCCCGTAATTAAAAATGTTAACTGCAAGTAAAAATATGAATGGCACTGAGAAAAAATTAAGACTTCTTCAAGATCTTCATTTTTTGGCAGCATCGTTATATACTTTTGACTGACCATCTTTCCGCTATAATTCAAGCCGATGCTGAACCTCACAAAAAACACTGCACATGCACACACGTCATCAATGATCTTGGAAAAAAATGGCTACTGACAGTTCGGAATTTCAGAATGATTTTCTAAACGAAAGTCATACCAATGCAGAATGACACTGGAAACAAACTACAATTTGCAACCGCCCTATACCTGTCAACTTCTACAGATCAAAATACAGAAGATTTTAGAAAATTTTCCATAAAATTCAGAAATTTTTAAAGTTTAAATTTAAAAAAAATATTCTAAAATTTGAAAATTAATTTTTTTAATATGAAAAAAATATATAGAAAGGTTCTTTCTTGAGTGTACTACTGTATACTGAAGTGAAACATTGTACAGTGTTAAAGTTTACTATGGTACACTATGCCATTAGCTTTAAAAATATATGTATTTTTTTTTTTTTGTAATATAGAGATCATTTATTTTAAACAGAAATCTAAGAATAACAACAAAACAAGGCGATATAAAATAAAGGGTGTATCTGAAATAATTTCACTCTTCAAATATCATTTATTTTTCAAATAAATTTTAGCAATTTACTTTGAAAATCAAATGTGTAGAGGGGAAATTACTTTTATGCTTCTTAATGAATAACAAGAAAGAAGACACCAAATTTTCGGATGTAATAAGCATGTCTTTTGAATGCATTCTGATGCAAATTAAATTTATCAAAACTATTCAAAATCGACGGAACCGGTTTGAAAAACAATTGGGCCCAACAATCGATAAACCATTCAGAAATAGAAACATCTACTTAGTTCTATCAGTGGCTAAAAAATATGTTACGAAAATTAACAAATGGTGAACAAAAAGTTTCCCATAACACAAGGAAGGTACCAGAGATGAAGAGATTTTCAAATCAAACAGTTAAAAGGAGAAATATAGAAGGAAACATTATATAAGTCTATGTCTGCTAGCAGAGAAATTTTGCATAACAGAAAAGTTTAAAATTATTCTTCATGGAAAAGGTTATGCTAAGGGAAAAGAACTTTTCAAATACATCTCCCAGGAGCAGACAGTGAGAGGAAAAAAAAAAAAAAAAAAAAAAAAAGGTTTCGACCTTTACGCAGCTAGCGTGAAATCTTTGCTTTATTTAAAGAGGATAATGCTCCACATCTCTGCTGTAGTCAATGGTATACAGTAAAGAAGAAATTTCTCAATAGCATTTTTAGAAGCGGCGATACAGCTGCAAACTGAAGTACATAAACACAACCTACAGACAGAAATGTGAACTACAAAATTACACATATACTAGTCTAAAGTGTTCTACAAGGTAATAGCATCCAGTATTGAAAGAATTTTTAAATCAGACATGTAAAACAGTGGCGGCTCGTGGTGTAAAATGCTGGTGAGGCGAACGGTCTTGATGTAAATGTAAAACAGTAAAACATATGTTATTGAAAAATATATAAATTCGTATAACGTTATACGAATATATATATATATATATATATATATATATATATCAGTGGCGTAGCAGGGGGGTCGTGGTTTGCACCCCCCTTATTAGGCGAGACAGCTTTTTCTAAGTACGTTTTATAGATAATTTCCTATTTAAATTCTTTGATTTTTATATAACTCGGAAAGCAATATAATTTCTTGATAATAGAAGAGAAAGTAAAGCAAAGCGGCCAAAGAAGTTGCTTTATTAAATTTTTATTAAAACAACTATAATTTATTGCATTTTCTTCATTTTATTAAATTAGCTTCATTTTGTATTAATATTCAAGATGTGCGTACGTACCAATAGGAAAATATTTGTTGAAGCGCCCCCCCCCAAAAAAAAATTGTTATATGCACTTATGCACACAGTTATACAGCAGAAGCGCAGAACCCCCCCCACCTTCAAAAAGTTTCATGTCAAAGGCAGTATCCCCCATTAGATATCTTTGAAGTCCTGGGTTCGAGTCGGCTGAATCATTAAAATCCGCTGAGATTCGGAATTTAGCCCTTATATACAAATATTATTCAACAGTAATGGAATAAAATTATAGAAATATATGAAACACGGCGTGGGGAGTCTTTCTTCACGAAAAAATCCAAAAATTTTAGAGAAAAAATGTACATATACCTCTCTATATATGTGTGTGTGTAATATACGCTACTTTTGCAACAATATTTTTATGAAGACAATTATTCGATAATTTTACAACAAAGAAAGAAATATTTCACCAGTATTCTTTTATGTAATACACTTGAGCGAAAATACGCAATTTGCGCGGTTTCTTTAGCTAGTCAATGCGTCACTCACATCCCAACGCCAATCGGAGATCCACTTCTTAAAAAATTCAAAGTAAATCATTTGAATATAATTTTTTTTCTCACGAAGTGTTTCTTGAGCTTGAATAAAAGTCACAGTTCGATTGGCATATTAGTGAAGGTGCATTTAGCACGGGTCACAAACTGAAGTCCAGGCTCGTGATAACTATGTACAGGAGAAGTCAAGCTAAGGAAGTACATTTCTATATAAAAAAAGTATAAAATAATTTAAACCTGGAATTAAAAACAGAGGAATACGAAATTAATTTGCTTTGGGCTCGAACAGAATGGTTTCAGTTTATTTTTTATAAATAAGTTCAATTCTGCGATCCTTTTTGGCTGCAAATTTGTCTATGATCAGATCATAAAATGGTTGAGTAGACATTAGATGGTTCAGCAATTCTTTCTCGATTGAAATTTTAGCGAGTGAAGACAAACGATCTTGTGCCGTTGTATTACGGAGGTAAGTCTTAATTCTCTTCAAACAAGAAAAAATTCCTTTCAGCAGAAGAACTTGTTGACGCCAGTGTCAATACAAGAGAAAATAATTTGTAGGCTTCTGGTAACACATCTTTCAGCTCGTTTTCTTTCATTGTTTTCAAGGTTTTCTGAAAACTGAGTTCCCTGAAGTTGTGATCATTATATAAAAAATCTAATTCGTTTTTTAGTCGTTGTGTGTCTGTAAAAATGTTTGGATAAATTTTTTGAGTGTTAAGGGCACTGGATGGAAATGACTCTGAATAACTATGGTATTTTGAGCTGTCAACTAGCTGCAGAAACTCGAGCTTTCCCATATCTTCAAATCTGGTATTTATTTGGACTTTTATATATTCATGAATACACTCCATTAAATCATTCTGTATCGTTTTAGATTGTCCAGAAAAGAAGCTTCGTATTTCTTCAAAATGTGCTTTTAATTCTGGGATGCTCCTACGAAGTAACATTTGGAACATTTCCTTGAAATTACCTTTATTTAATGAGGAAATAGTTTCATCATGTCCTCGAAAAGGCAGTTCTTGCTTGCTTAGAACGACAACTAAATCGATTATATGTTCCATAAAAAGCCTATTTAGTCTGACCTTTTCATTAAACTTGACTTCACGAAGAGCAGCAATTTTCTTTGAGCATATCAGAAATAGTGTTTGTTTTTTTCCATTCGTTTTAGACCTACGTGGTTAGTTCTATGCTCTTTAGAGCTTTCGTGCAATTTTGCACTACGAGAAAAGTTTTTTAGATCAAAATAACCCGTTGTATTCCACACATTTTTCTTATTGCTCAAAAGTAAACATGGCCAGCAAAAGAGAGTTTGCTTGTAATAGCACCAGAAAGCCAGGGAAAAATCTCGTACTATGATTTATTGAAAGACCTAAAAAACGATTTGCCGCACTTCTTATCTTTAGATATTGAACTTATTATAGGTGTCGGTCTTCCAGATATGAGAACATCCTTGTTATCATAATCTTTCCAGTGTTTAAAAGGAATTTCTTCCAGAACACAAATCACGTCGTTTGTTGGGCCATTCATATTTTCCAACCAAAATCAAAATATGCTGTTTAGTAACAATAACAAAATAAAAAAAGAAAAACTCAACATTACTATGAACTAGCAAACACCCGCAGAAGAGAGGATTGAAAACACACTACAAAAAGTTAGATTCAAATACACTCTGACGAATAGTTAAAGCTACGTAGAAATCTTCGTACTCCAAAGCTTATAGAGGCGAGCGGCGTCATCGCCTGTGAAACCACTTTTCACAAGGGTCATCTGCTCATTTTCCCGCGCCCATTGGATACACAATCCTTGGGTTCTCCAATAACAGCGGAGATGCGATTCCAGTTTAAGCGAAATGGAGGGTCGCCTCAGAAATTTCCTTTCTCTTACTGGAAGTCCGGCACCTCTTTAGGTAGACCTCGGACCGTGGGGGTGGGGGGTTCAGTCTGTAGGGCTCTTCTCTGATCCCCAGTTCCCAAAACCGACTTCTCATCGAGACGATTCAGCCGGTCGCCTCTCGGCGCTTAAAACATGCAGCTGCTTTGCAAAAATAATGATTCATTCCTCTTCTCGAAAGCCTTTCTTTAACCTAATTCATGAATCACAATGTGAATTTCAGTGTTTCATTTATCCTGCAAAGTTCTTATACCTTTGTTACTGACAGAAGGTTTTTTTTTTTCTTTCACTTTGCGGAATTTCAGGTGAGGCGGCGCCTCACTTGCCTCATCTGACGGGCCGCCACTGATGTAAAAGCAGTGATATTGAGAAAAACAGATTAAGCATTTGTGCCCCTAGTGGCGAAATTGTGCATTAGTTTGGAATGAAAACACACACACATAGATAGTTAGTAGTTGAAGATAATTATGGGAGATTTCAATGCGAAAATAGGGCAACGGCAACAGAATGAAACTTCAGTAGGTAAATTCGGTCACGGCAACAGAAACCAGCGTGGAAATACTCTCGTTGAGTTTGCAGAGGCAGAAGGGTTTTTCATCTTGAACTCCTTTTTCAAGAAAAAGCCACACAGGAAATGTACATGGAGACATCCAATTGGGACAAGTGAAATTGATTTTATTATGTGTAACAAAAAATTCGTCATCAAAGACTGCAGTGTGCTGAACAAGTTCAACACAGGTAGTGACCATAGATTGGTGAGATGTAAGATGCACCTCAACACTAAACTGGAACGTGGCAAGCTCATAAGACAAACAAAATGTATTGACATAACCAACCTTAAAAAACACCATAATACTTTCAAGTTGGAACTGAAGAACAGATTCTCTGCTTTAGAAGGCCTAACATCGGAAGAAGTGGATATTTCGGAAGTTAACAGAAAAGTAGCCAAAGCTCTTATGGAAACAGCAACAAAATTAGCTGGGTCTAAGAACAAATTGCATGTGAACAAATTATCAGGAAAAACCAAAATGTTGATGCAAAAAAGAAGAGAGATGAGGACAACTAAAGAAGATGTGACTTCCAAAGTGGAATATATAGAGTTATGCAAGACAGTACGAAAAAGTATCACTGAAGACGTAAGGAAATTCAACTGTGAGCTAGTGAGGAAAGCAATTGAAAACAACCAAAGCCTAAAGATAGCAAAGGTACATCTCAGTAAGGGAAGAAAAAGATTATGGCTCTGAGAGAAGAAGATGGTTCTATAACAAGAAATAGAGGCGAAATTTTGACAAGAGTGAAAGGTTTCTACTCCAAATTATATGAAAGGGATGATACATGTACTCCAGAGATCATGAAAGGTACCAGTACCAGAGTTCTTCCAGTCCTCCCAGCAGAAGTTGCACATGCAATCAAGAACATGAAGCGGGGAAAAGCTCCAGGAGAAGATGGAATTACTGTAGACATCATACAAGAAGCAAGTGGAGAAATCGAAACAGTACTCGCCCAAATTTTCACTCGATGCCTTAATGAAGGGAAGATTCCTGAGGATTGGAACAACGCTACAATGATCTTGCTACATTAAAAAGGTGACATTGAGGATCTCAAGAACTACAGACCTATCAGCCTCCTATCAGTGGTTTATAAAATCTTCACTAAAGTTCTTTCACACCACATGAAGGTACACTGGACATGGCTCAACCGAGAGAACAAGCAAGATTCAAGAGTGGCTACAGCACAATAGTTCATATCCACGTACTGAGAGAACTAATTGAAAGAGCGAGGGAATATGAACTTCCATTATGCATGGCTTTTATCGATTATGAAAAAGCCTTTGATTCGGTGAAACCATCAGCAGTTACAACGGCTCTGAAATCCTGCGGTATTGAAGATGCATACATTAATATTATTAATAACATCAATGAAAATGCAAGTGCAAAGATTCGGCTGTTTGAAAATACAACACACATAAAAATTGGAAAGGGAGTGAGACAAGGTGACACCATATCTCCGAAGCTCTTTAATGCCACATTGGAAAATGTCTTTCAATCACTGAACTGGGAAAACAATGGGATAAAAATTAATGGAGATTATCTAACCCACCTTCGTTTTGCTGATGACGTAGTCATTTTTGCAACTACCCCATCAGAGCTGCAGAGTATGATCCAAGAACTTGCTGACAAGAGTAAAGAAGTGGGATTAGAAATGAACTTTCAGAAGACAAAAGTGATGTTCAATGCTTTTACAAGAAATGAAGATTTATCGATTGATGGAGAAAAACTGGAGATAACAGATACGTATGTTTATCTTGGACAGCTGACATCAAGTGAGGGTCACATTGATGAAGAAATTAATCGGCGTACAAAACTTGCCTGGAGAGCTTTTGGAAGAAACAGCATAATTTTCAAGAGCAGTATGCCATTATGTCTTAAAAGAAAAGTGTTTGATCAATGCATCCTTCCAGTGCTTACGTATGGTGCAGAGACGTGGACCTTAACTAAAAGAGACATACAAAGGCTGCAGACAACTCAGAGAAGCATGGAGAGGTGCATGCTTGGTATAACCAGGAGAGATAAGAAGAGAAACTCGTGGATCCAAAAAATCACAGGAGTGGAAGACGTCATGATCAGAGTTAAATCCCTGAAATGGCAATGGGCTGGACATACTGCCAGAAGGACAGACCATCGATGGACAGCCGAAATTTTAGATTGGATTCCAAGGGACAGGAAAAGACCCAGAAGAAGACCACATGGGAGATGGGTGGATGAAATTCGAAAGTATGCGGGAGTGACATGGAGGAGACTGGCACAAGACAGACCGTTGTGGAGGAAACTTGGGGAGACCTTCATCCAGCAGTGGATTGATAATGGTTGACAATGATGATGATCTGACAGAAGAAAGAATTTTTTTAAATCGGGTTTTTAAGTCCCTCAGATATTGCTGTAAACGGAAATGTGAGCTTATGCCCTCTGGTGGCAGCCTTGTGCACTAAGAAAAATTAAAATTATATGAGAAACATTTTGGCGTGGAAACGCCCTCCAACAAAGAAAGAATTTTTCTAATCGGAGTCTTAGAAGCAAAAATATCGAAAAAAATAACATATGCGTTGTCTCATACTGGCAGAAAAACCATGCATTATTTTAAGAAGTATTCTTAAAAGGTTGTTCGATGCAAGCGGTATCAATCCAGGAAAGAATTTTTTCAATCAAGTTTTCAGTAGTTCAGATTTTGCTGCAAATAAATCAGGTGCAGAAATTAACACTTATGCCCTCTGGTTGCCAAACCATTCTTTATCAAATATTAGAAATTATATACAAAAGGGTTTCCCATCAGGAGCTGTATTCAGTGTAGAAAGAATTTTTCAAATCAGAGTTTTAGAAGCAGATATATCGGGGGAAATATAATTTACCTTTACACCCCCTAAGGGAAAGTCTATGCATTACTTGAAAATTTTGAAATTATATGAGAAACATTTTACACTAGAAACGTTATCTAACAAAGAAGAATTTTTTCAAATCTGACTCTTAGAAGAAGAGATATCGACAAAAATCAGATATACATCTACGCCCCTTGGTGGAGAAACCATGCATTATTTTATGAAGAAAATATTCTCAAATGTTTATCAACATGAGCGGCATCAGTCCACAAAAGATTTTTTTCAATCGAGCTTTTAGAAGCTCAGATTTTTGGTGGACAAACCATATTTTATAAAAAATTAGAAATTACAATCAAAACATTTTCCACCAGGAGCTCTATCTGGTGCATGAAGAATTTTTCAAAGAGTTTTAGAAGCAGAGATATCAGGGAAAGCATAATTTACCTTTACTCCCCCTAGCTGACCAGTCAATAAATTACTTGAAAATTTTGAAATTATATGGAAATCATGTCATGCAGGAAACTATCTAACAAAGGAGAAATTTTTCAAATCGGACTATTAGAAGTAGAGATATTGACAAAAATAAGATATGCATTTACGCCCCTGGCTAAGAAACCATGTATTATTATTTTAAGAAGAAAATATTCTGAAAAGGGATTTATCAACATGAGTAGTATCGGTTAACGAAATAATTTTTTCAATCAAGATTTTAAAAGCCCTGATTACGCTGCAAACATATCAGAAGCAGAAATTAACACTTATGCCCCCTGGTGGCCAAACCATTTTATACCAAAAATTAGAAATTACATGCATCAGGAGTTGCATCCGCTGCAGAAAGAATTTTTCAAATCGGAGTTTTAGAAGCAGAGATATCGGGAGAACACGCAATTTACTTTTACACCCCCAAGCGGAGAATCTATGCGTAACTTAAAGAAGTGACCATACCTAAAATAGCTTTTGACATAAATAGAATCAAAAGGTAAAAGAATTTTGTCAATCTGCCGCTTAGAAGCAAATATATGGAAATAAAATGTATTTTGAATTTGGCATTTCTGCATTTACACCCCCGGAGGCAAAATTGTGATTAGTAAAAAAAAAAAAAATGAAATAAAGAATCGTCATTCGCACATTTCAAACTTCTCAATGCAAAAAGAATTTTTGAAATCGGGCAATTGGTGCAGATATATGGTGTCCACAGACAGATGGACAAACCGATAACATAAGCACGATATTTTTTTACAAAAGACGTGCTAATAAAGGCACACACAAAATGCCTAGCTACCACTTAAAACTAGAGCTTGAAAAGACTGCCGGCTTTCTTCCTTCCTTGGCTTCTAGCAACAGCGCCTCCTCGCTTTAGTTTTCCCCATGGCAGGACTATATAAAACAAGTAGAATAACACCGAATTTTCGGGTGTAATTAGCACGTCTTTTTAATCCATTGTGACGCAAATTAAATTTATCAAAGCTATTCAAAGTCAATGGAACCGACATGGAAAACAATGGTTTCTGACGGAAGAAATAAGTTTTTCAATCGGGTTTTTAATCACTCAGGTATTGTTGTAAACGGAATCGTGAGCTTACGCCTTCTGGTTGCAGACTTGTATGTTAAGAAAAATATGAATTTATATGAGAAACATTTCGCACCAGAAACACTCTCCAACACAGAAATAATTTTTCAAATCGGACTCTTAGAAAAAGAGATATCGATAAAAATAATATGACTTTACGCCCCTGGTGGGAAAACCATGCATAATTTTTGGAAGAAAGAATTCACAAAAGTTTTTTTCATATGAGCGGTATCAGTCCAAGAAAAAAAAAAAAAATTTAGTTGAGTTTCCAGGATCCCAGATTTTGCTGCAAACACAACAGAAGCAGAACTTAACACTTAGGCCGCCTGGTGGCCAACCTATTATTTACCAAACATTAGAAATTATATGAAAAATATTTTGCATCAGGTGTTGTATGCGATACAGAAATAATTTTTCAAATTGGAGTTTTAGAAGCAGAAATAACGCAAAAAACACAATTAAGGTGCACCCCTGCCGGAATGTCTATGATTTACTTGAAAATTAGAATTTATATGAAAAACATTTCACATCGGAAGCACTAGCCAACAAAGAAGAAATTTTTCAAATCGGACTCCTATGCATTATTTTAAGAAGAAAATGTTCCTAAAAGGTTTGTCAACATGAGTAGTATAGGTGCACAAAAGACTTTTTTTTTTTTTTTCAATTGAGATTTTAGAAGCTCATATTTTGCTGGAAATACATCAGAAGCGGAAATTAAGATTTACATCCCCTGGTGGCCAAACCATTTTTTACAAAAATTAGAAATTATGTGCAAAGGATTTTCCATCAGGAGCTGTATCTGCTGCAGAAAGAAATTTTCAAATCTGAGATTTAGAAGCAGATATATAGGGGAAATTCAATTTACCTTTACGCCCCTAGCAAAAAGTCTATGAATTACTAGAAAATTTTGAAATTATATGAAAAACTTGTCACACCGGAAACTATCTAATAAAGAATGAATTATTCAAATCGGACTATTAGAAGCTGAAATATGGACAAAAAATAGGATATACGTCACACCCCTGGTGGAGAAACCATGGAATATTTTAAGAAGAAAATACTCCGAAAAGGTTTATTGACATAAGTGGCATCGGTCCACGAAAGAATTTTTTCAATCGAGATTTTAGAAGCTCAGATTTTATGGCAAATACATCAGAAGCAAAAATTAACACTTACACACCCTGGTGGACAAAGTATTCTTTACCAAAAATTAGAAATTATATGCAAAAGATTTTTCATCAGGAGCTGTACCCGCTAAAGAAAACGTTTTTCAAATCTGAGTTGTAGAAGAAGAGATATCGTGGAAAACGTAATTTACTTTTACTCCCCCTAGCGGAAAATCGATGCATAATTTGAAAAAGCAACTATTCCTAAAATACTCTTCGACATAAATGGAATCGAAAGATAAAATAATTTTTTCAATCGGATGTTTAGAAGCAAATATGTGGAATACAATGTATTTTTGAATTCGACATCTGCATTTACGCCCTCTAGCGGTGAAATTGTACATCGTAAAAAAATGAAATAAAGGATCATCATTCGTATATTTCAAGCTTCCCAATGCAAAAAGAATTTTCCAAATCGGACTAATAGTTGCAGAGATATTGTGTCTACAGACAGACAGACAAACCAATAATATAAGCATGATCTTTTTTTACAAAAGACGTGCTAAAAAAATTAAGAAAACTATTTTTCCGAATTCTTCATGTAACTGGCTGAAATTTATTCATATACTATAATTGACTAGGAGATGGTGACCTTAAAAATTTCAAGTGAATTGGCAAAAATGTTTTTGAATTAGCCGTAAAATGCCGATTACGAATTCTGGGCATGCCAGCCACATGATAAAGAGCAAATAAAAAAAATTATGGCCCGTTTAAAAAGTTTTTAATTGATTTAAGCAAAATTTAGTGAGCTCATTCCAATTGGCGATTTATGGCGTTGATCAAAATTTCAGAGATTTTCATGAAAAATGCACGGAGATAAACTTTCGTCATTTTTATTCCACTTGAAAAAAATCCTTGAGATAACCAGCTGGCTGCTGTGGGCGGGGTTATGGGGAGAGGTGCAGTGTGTGCGTCACTGGCTCTTGCCCGCTCTTGCTTTCGTTACGAAGCTCGCTCTTGCTTCTGAGCCAAGTGGTGAGGTTGTGTTTACAACTCGTGACCCCACCCACCTGTTCAACAGGGATGGGTGTTTACAAAACAATTAATTTTTGTTTCAGCATTTCTTTTTTCATCAGACAAAAAATCCCCTAGATATAAAAAATAACAACGCAAAACTATAGCTAAACTGAAAAAAAAAAAATACTGGCACACTTAAGAAAAAGGTGAGAAGAGTGACAAAATTTTAAAAAAGGTAACAAAAGTGACAAATTTAAAAAAAGGGGACAAATAGTGAGAAAAGTGACTTGCACCCAGGTCTGTATATATATATGGGACGATACATCTATTCAAAACATTACGACAAGTGTTAGTACGGACGCATGATGGTGGGGTTAAAACGACAGTGTACTACAAACCTACAGCCATCAACAATCATATAGCTCCAAAGTCGTATGCTCCAACCATGTATAAGACTGCGTGATTCCGGATGAGATTTAGATGTGCATTAGTTATATGCTCATACAAGTTGGCATGGGAAGAGGAGATATCTCACGTAATGCAGAAAGGCATGGAAGCAGGATATAGCCATAGAACAAGGAATAACATATGAAGACAGGTAAGACGCTCAGTAACGGAGAACAGAAGAGAAAGCAATCTCAAATTTGTCGGTGTGATACCTTACATCTCAAGGTTCACATTTTGTTTTAAAAATTTGTTGTGTAACCAAAGGTGTGACGTAGGAATCAGAATGCCACAATCTATTGGTAGAACAATAACAGGTTATAAAAAAACCTGATGAAATGGAAAGAGCTGGTGTATATAGTATACCACTGTGATATGAAGACAGAATAGAAAACGTGTATGTAGGACTAACCAAGAGGTCAATAGGTACCAGAGTTAAAGAACCAAAAAAACGGTAAAAGACAGAAATCCAGCTACAGCACTAGCCAGGGAGGTAATTAACAATGCACCAAAACCGGAGTGGCAAAAAGCAAAGTGTATAACAAGATATATGACCCCGAAAGAATCGTCAATTAGGGAGTCCATGGAAATAATGACAAGGGTGGATGCGTGTAATGAAAACATTTCATATGAGATCCTGTAGGTTTGGAAAAGTTTCATAAAGAGCTGCTGATATGTAAAACAAAATGTATGTGATAGGTTCATGAAGGTTAGTATGAAATAGTGTGGAGAATGAGTATAAAATGTGACATCATGCATATTGTTATTTTGGATTTAATTCTGTATATTAGTGTTTGTTTTTAACACACCTTGAAAAAGCCGTCCGGAACGAGCGAAAGCTTGGTGGAGTAAAATAAAATAAAATATTTACACAAATAAATAATGGAGTGCATGTTGTAACTGTAGTGAATGGTGTATTAATAGAATTTTTAGATCTCATTCTAGTTAGATGTTTTTGGCTTTTCAAATGAGAAACAAGTAGAGAGAATACCATGTTTGTTATGTGGAAATGCTAATCACAAACTTTACACTATGGAGAATACTGATCATCTTTGCAATCCTGACACCAACTACTGATCAATTCACCATCTTCCAGTTTTTTTCTCTAGCCAAAGTGCCGAAAATTTCGTGTTTCTATTCCAGGCATCGTAAAAATTTAATAAACAATTTATGCACACAACTAAAACATTTAACATTGGCAATGGAACAGAACAGCCTTTTTACAGTATCAAAAGCGAACACATGTCTAGAAACAACTACATCACATGATCATGGATTGTAGATGATATTCCAAGCAAAAAAGTGAGCAAAGTCGAAATTTAACATTTTTTTTTAAATTGAACAAAATGAAGACTTTGTTACCACATACAAGATTCAAAAGTGCACCAAAAAAGTACCGATGATATCACCAAATAAGGTAGTGACAAGCTGAGAATGAGATAGAACAGGGGTTAGAGTGCTTCCGATGACGCCATGTTTGAAGTCAACTGAACGAGCAGCAGCCAGCGCTGAGACAGGCGGAAGTTAGAGAGGCACTTTGCCAGCATGTAAACAAACGTAAACATTGATAATTTTTTAAGCTTTCTACAAAAAAAACAAACAAAAAAACCCCCTAAAAACACACGTTAACTGTGTCAGGAGTCACTAAACTTATGAATGTGTATAATTCGTATTTCTGAGAAAAAGGTTGCCCTGGTAAGCAAGGTGAACCAAAGATTATAATCACTTCTACAAATTGTCGGTAACATTGCTGCGTTTTCTTAAAGTGGCGGAGAGAAGGGACTGTGCACTGCTTATACGCTCTGCTAATGTGATCACTGTGCAAAAGCGATGAAATGGCATCTCGGCAGATTAATAAAAATTGAAAAATTTCAGAAAATTCAGGAAATTTCAGGACAAGTACGACCCCTGGTATCTATGTGTGCAGATTGCTGTATGATAATGACACAGTCCTGTTGGCAGAAAGCAAAGGTGAATTGCAGAATATGTTGTCCTGGATGTATGGAGTTTGTATGAAATTCAAACTGAGTATAAATAAGAGAAAAAACAACAACATTATTGTTTTAGAGCAAGGAACTGTTAGTACTGAATGGAAGATAAGTGTAAATGGTGAAGAGATTGACCAGGTGAATGAGTTTGTATATTTAGGAAAAATGTTTGACAGAAAGAACAAATATAGATGGCAAAATTAGCAGGCAAGTTAATTCTTTTTTCAAAGTCATAGCTGCTTTAGGAGGATTTCATGGGAATGATGGGTTATCAAGAAAGTCCTGAATGATATGAAAGTGTAATTGTTCCTACTCTGATGTATGGCAGTGAAACCTGGGTGGCCGCCCCAGTGGTCTAAGCGATGGCCTCTGATCATTCGTCCGAACGGGGCCCCGGGTTCGAATCCTGGTGAGGCATGGGTGTTGTGTTTGTCTTACGGCACTGGCTCTTTCCCTTCCCTGGAACCGGTGGCCCATTGAGATGCTCACAGTGGTCGTTAAACCTCCAATCAAAAAAAAAAAAAAGAAACCTGGGTACTGCAGAAAAGACATAGGAGTTGTTTGTGTGCTGGGGAGATGCACTACTTATGGGAGGTTTGTGGCAAGACAAGCTCTGATCATGTTGGGAATGAAGAGGTGTTGCAGATGTGTAATTGTGAGACAAAATATTGCTAGTAAGGTGGAGACTAGTATTCTTAGGTGTTTTGGCTATGTTGAAAATTAAGTAATGTGGTGCTGACTAAGAGGATTTTTTCAGCCCAAGTGGCAGGAAAGAAAGGTAGAGGAAGGCCAAGGAAATCATGGGAGGACCAGATTCAGGAATATCTGCTTGAGAAAAATATTATGAGTATGAAGTACAAAAGGTCTTGTGTGCGATGTATGTTGGTGAAGCTGTAGCGGTGTTCCGTGATCATTGTAAATGGAGACGCTCGATACATCAACAGTCAGTAAAATCTAGTTCATCAGTCAAAAATTTACTTGGCAGAAGATCTTTCTGTGAGGAGCTAACCTCTGAATCTCAGAGAACAGCATAATGATATAATGTACATATGTACATACTAACATACATATAATATCTGAGGTCTAACTACTTGTGATTGGCAGGCAGTCTTAGCGAGAAATGGGTTTGCCACAAGTGTTTACTCCATTAGGTAACAATTGCACAAATAACAGCAACAAGGGCCTGCGCGTATATGAGAAGTCACAAAATTAAATACTGCTGAGGTACCAGCTAAGTTCTGTGTGAGATTGGCGAAAAGAATAAATCATTGGGGTTTTGTTCCAGTTCACTTAGATGGAATGACCAACTATTAATAGCACTGTCAACTGTGCACTGTCCCCCACATTGATGTACATTTTATGTTTTTCAAGACTCAAAAGAAAGAATTTGTAGGACACAAGTGTGGGATATAGTGGACCTGTTGCACTTGAGAAGGCTGGTCTGCCATGGATTGACCAGCAACTAATAAACAGCATATGAAAAAGAGATCTTGGCACAGTGAGTGCAAGATTGGTGTACATGGTACTACAGGAATAAATGGAAAAAAGAATGGTGATTAAAGAAATGAATAATTATAGACTGGATGTAGAGAGAAAACAGATTAGATAGTGAAATTAGCAGGCAAGTCAATACATCTTTGAAAGTCCATAGCTACTGGAGGAAGATTTCACAGGATTGATAGGTTCTCTAAAAGGTATTAAATGGCTGTGCATGAAAGTGCAATTGTTGCTAGGTACCTGGGTACCACAGAAGAGATATAAGCATCATATGTGTGAAGGACAGATGAGTCACTTATGGTGGTTTGTGGCAAGACATGTTCTGATCATGTGAGAAACAAAGTAGTGTTGCAGATGTGTAATGTGAGGTAAAATGTTGTTGGTAAGGTGGCTACAAATATTTTGAGATGGTTTGGCCATATTGAAAGAATGAATAGAAAGATGCTAGCTAAGAGAATCAATTCAGCCCAGTGGCAGAAAATAAAGGCCAAGGAAATCATGGGAAGGCCAGATTCAGGAATACCTGCATGAGAAAGTGATGAGTATGAAGTACAAGAGGTTTTGTGTGAGATGTGTGTTGGATGTTAGTGAAGCTAGAGTTGTGTTCCAAGATCACTGTAAATGGAGAAGTTTGATACATCAACAGTAAGTAGAATGTAGCATCATCAGTTTAAAACTTTTATTTCGTAGATGAGCTTTGCTTAAAGAACTAACCTCTGAATCTCAGAATAGCTTAGTGATTATGTGTGCTCCAATTTACATATGGCTTAATTCCAGGGACATCTCAAAAACGCTTAGGTCAGAGACTAAATGGCTTTAATTGTTCATGTTATGAATTGTGCATATGTGCAGAAGTATATCCAGATATCAATAACTTTAAAAATCTGTAAGTGATATAAAGACAGCATGCTAATAACAAACATAAGGACCCAACAGCTTCCAGAGTGGATGCTATAGAAACAGCTAGGATTTCAATTCATATTGTACATAAATAAAATGACTTGAAAAATCCCTTAAAATTCAGATTGTTAATACTAATTCCTTAACAGTGAATAATTTCAACTTATGTTGCCTGGATGTACTGGACACACTTGAGTCTACAGTTTGGTGAGAATGAAGTTCAAAATAACTACGAATTAAGTGTCTTAAACAATAAAAATATAACAGTTTGTATAAAAACCTATAAGAGCTTATACAAAAATGTTTATCAAGAATATCATTATGACTGTGGTTTTATCTAATAAGTAGTCTCAGATTATTTCTTGTCAGTTTGAACTTTCCTCATAGTCATGAGATGTTTCTACTTACAGTCCCATTGACTCTTATGCTCTAACAAAGTATCAACACAGAGTAGGGCTGTGCTGTGATTGATGCACTTATTAATTTCCTCTTCAGCTATGATATTATATTCCAAGTTCCACTGACACTTATACTCAGTGCATCAACATGGGGCAGCACAATGCTGCGATCGATTCTTTTGCATTGTTTTTTCACTATCTTGCTCTTTGGGTTGATTGGTGATTGTAACCTTTGTAGCTGATCCTCCATTTTAAAAATTTTCAGTGAAGCTTCTGTTTTGCAATAAGCACAACTTCTACTTTTCCAAATTTTACTAGTTCTGAAAAACCAATGACCCTCTCCTTTGGCTAAGGGCAGATTGCGAAATGCATGGCTTATCTATTGCCCACTGTTGTGTGAATGAATACTAGGATATGGTCATGAGGAATGGGGGGTGTTACCAGATGCCCAAGGAAATGTGATCACTCTAATAGGGTGTCAACCATCCTACTAGTTATGCATGAATGTATTTGCTTTTATGTTTATAGTTTCTATGCATTTAAAGTGCACAGTTTTATGGAACAATGAAGTAAAACTATCCACAAACTTAAAAATGGGGAGCACAATGTAGTAAAGTAGCCACCTCAGCAACTGAGATGCATTAGAGTTGAGAAATTGAATATCAAAGTCACACAACCTTTCCAGAACAGAATTATTGCACTATAGAAGTAGTGAAAAGAAGGTATTACACCATTGTTACCTCTTTTAATTTTTTGTTACCATTTTAATTATTTGAATTAGTTGTTGAACACAGCCACAAGAGAATGTGATATATATTCACTGAATACAATGAAAAATAACTTAAAAGCAAAATTGATATATAACATACCCATTCTTGAATTGAGCAGTGAAGTCCATACTGTCATTGTTATACTTAATGACGCAGTGACTTGCATTTTTTTTTTTTTTTTGTAGCATTTGCATGATTATTCTTAATTGGGAAGTTAGAAGATGAGAATGTAAAATGATAATTTGGCTCAGCAGGTAATAGAAACTGGATAGTTATTGAAATAAAATTCAAGAAGTTAAAACTTCACTTCTTTCTTCCATTTCATTGTTATCACATTTTTATAATATTGTCATTTTAGTAACTTCTTTGAATTTCATTTTAACTCTGACTTGATTTCGATTACCTGCTGAGCCAAAATATTTTTTGCACTCATCTTCTAACCTTCCAACCAAGAATAATCATGCAAATGCTACAAATCTACAGGAAAGTTACTACAATGTTAATGATAACAACGACAGTTAAGGACTTCATTGCTCGATTCGAGAATAGGTAATTTACATGAATTTTGCTTTTAAGTTATTTTCTTTCATTGTACTCAGTGAATATATATCACATCCTCTAGTGGCTATATTCAACAACTAATTAAAATGTGAGAAACAGAGGTAATGATGATGAAATAGCTTCTTTTCACTACTTCTATGGACCAACAAAGAGATATATTGGGTGAGCAAATGCATTCAACCCTTCATAGAGCAAGGAACGTGCAGCTAAAACCCATTAACATAAAAATAGGAAACTTACTAATGGCTAAATTTATGTCACTAACTTCCTATTTCAAATAAGATTTAAAGCATGTGGTTTCAAGGTACTTTGCTTCAATCTTCCACTGGCAGAATATGCAAACTAACACTCACTTCTAATGTCACTAATATTAACTACACAATTCAATAAAAACAGCCTTTAAACTGCAATAAATACCTTATTCGTATAAAATTTTGAGTTACTGACAAACATACTAACAAAAACATACTTCATTAACCTCTACACTAGCTTTCAAAACACTCGTGCGTTAAAAAGTCAATTCATTTACATACCGACATATTCAAGTACATTAACTACTTAAATTTGCATGGCTAAAAATGTTAAAGTTAAAGAAACCCTAAAAGCATATCAAACCGCACAGGGAGACAGCAAATTGTAACTTTAAACATTTTTGCCTAATAGCATAGGTGTCATCAGAAGGTCAGATATTACAAATCTATGGATCAATACCCCACATAAAAACACATACATTTTTGAGACAATTGTTGCAGCTATTGATACAATATATTTATAGAATTACTGCAGGTTACCCTAAATTGAAACCTTGCCTTCTGAGAACATGGAACAGGATTAAAAATTTATAGTTAAGGCTGTAAAGAACACACACACAGCATTGCAGATTTTAAGAATATAAATGCTAGAACCCCTCCCATTGCACAGAAGTAATGAGTAAACCTGTTAAATAAAAGAGAAAAGTTAATAGGAGATTTTTAATTTGCAGGTTACAGATTAATTGGGAAGCTTATAAAACATCTTGTCTGAAGGAAAAACTATGCGGTAGGAATGGTTACGTTAAGTGATGGTAAAAGTTAGGATATTATGCGAAAGGCAATGTTCAAAGTGGGTGCTAAACATCTGACAACGGATGAGGCTGGGAGTCTTATCGTTCAAAGTTTATCTGAAAAAAAAGGTTCAGCTTTTGGTATCACAGGAAGTATGGAAAGATTTTTTTAAGAACTTCATGTAAATCTTTGGCCAACTGATAGGTACATACGTAGGGCGTTCAAAAAGTAACGACACTGATGTTATAGTGTCAAAACAAACCCATGCAGAAAAAGGCAGCTTCCTGTGATGGAACATTTGCAAGGTCAGTTACATGATGACATGCCATTACAGCGCTCCACTAGTTCATTCTTGTAGTAGATGGCGTAGAGTTCAGATGTGTTTCTGTAACCCAGTATGGATTTAAAACTGGAGAAAAGAGCAGCTATAAAATTTTGCATGCATTTGAATAAAACCATCACAGAAATGCAAAAAAATATTAAAACAGTCTATAAGGAAGATGCTTTGTCCTGTGCAAGAGTTTCTGAGTGGCACAGAAATTTGTGAATAGTGTAGTGTGCCTGAAAGATGGGCCATGCACTGGTACGCCTTTGACATTGACTACGGAGGTTAGCGTCAGTACCATTGAGGCACTCTTGTGCGAGGACTGCCAAATTACCATTGAGGAGGTTGCTAATGTGATGCAGATGTCCATTGGTTCCAGTGATGATATTGTGAAAAACTGGTTGGGGTACTGAAAAGTCGCTGCAAAGTAGATTCCCCACTTACTCATGGATAAACACAAGGCAAGCTATGTTATCACTTGTCTCCAATGGAAGTGTTGACTACGACATGAGCCACACTTTTTGGATCAAGTCATCACATGTGATGAAACATTTTTGCACCATTTCGATCCACAAACAAATAAACAGAGCACCCAATGGAAACACCCACAGAGTATCCAATCCAAGAAAGCAAAGATTCAAGCAAGTGCAGGGAAGCTCATGCACCTGGTTTTCTTCGATAAAAAGGGAATTGTGTATGGCCACATTGTTCTACAAGAGAAACTGTCACTGGTGCCTATTATTCTGAATTTTTTTAAAATACTCTAAAGAAAAAAAAATCCCTCAAAACGGACAGAATATGCCCAAACTGGTTGGATTCTTATCAAGATAATGCCCCTGCACATTGTGCTTTGCTTACCCAGCAGGTTTTCAAGATCTAGGCATCGAAATGATGGCACACCCACCATATTCATCGAACCTGGTGTCATGTGGCTTCCACCTCTTTTCTAAAATATAAAAAACAACTTAATAATCTAAAGCAACTTATGGGAATTTACTAGGAAATTTTTTCATTTATAGCAAATTTTCGGAGAAAACTCTTCTCCTTCTTCAGGCTCTCTTGTTGTTGTCACTTTTTGCTTGTCACTATCATGGTTACGGTTTACCTTGACGGTTACGGTTAACCTTGACGGTTTAGGTTATTTTTCAACAAATCCTGCCAGATGTTAGGCAGGGAAAATCCTTTGCAGTCATTGATGATGGAATTTTGATTTTGCTCAATCTCTATTCCTTCTTTCAGTTTTCTTTTTTGGAAATTGCTTTGGAAACTGATTACTTTAAGGGAATTCCAATCCATGCTGTGCCCAGTTTCTCTAACATGCCTATCTAATCCAGTCTTGTTGGAGCAATTTTTTATAGCTGCTTTATGCTCAGCTATACGAGTTTCTAGTCTGCGACCTGTTTCACCTATGTAAGATAGTCCACAACTACAATTTACTTCATAAACTACTCCTTGCATTTTTAAAATATCTTCTTCTCTTTGAACTATTTTAGGGAAAAACTTTTTAACTTTGTTCTCTAAACTTGGAGCTAGCCTAATATTGTATTTTTTACTAATTCTCTTTAAAGCCTCAAATAAACCTTTGTGATAAGAAATTTTTCTAGTGAATTTTACTTCTTGCTTTTGTGGGTTCTTCGTACCATTAAAATTCAGAAGCTTTTCAATTTCTTCTTTAGGATAGTTATTTTCTGCAAGTATGACTTTAAGCTCTTCTTTATGGGCTTCTTTTTTATCTGCAGTAGAAACTATTTTATTAATTTTTTCTAAAAACTGACTTGCTACATTTTTCTTAATAGAAACTGGATGATACGAATTGAAATCCAGTAGTCTTTTAGTATTCATTGGTTTTTTATACCAACTAGTGAGGAATTTTTCATCTTCATAATAGATAGTAATATCTAAGAAGTTTATTCTTCTTTCTTTTTGAAGTTCAATAGTGAACTTAAGGGAATCATCTAATTCATTGAATGAGTCTAGAATTCTTTCTGGAACAATTTCTGAGCTATCTATCATAAATAAGATGTCATCCATGTATCTGCTATATAAGCAGAAGTATGTGGGTTGTACTAGTATCTTTTCTTCTAGTTTTCCCACATAATAGTTAGCTAAGAGTGGGGAGAGTGGGGAGCCCATAGCTAGCCCCGATTTTTGAATGAAAAAAGTTTTCCCAAATTGAAAGTAGTTGTTCTGCAAAGAGAAAGTAAGCATTTCAAAAATTCCTACTAATATGTTTTTTTCCTTGTTGTGAAAAACTATTAGGTCTGCCAAGTCTTCCGCTATAAAGTCTATAAGTTGATCTATATTAATGTGAGTATACATAGACACTATATCTAAACTACCCATAATAGGAGAATCTAATTTAGGAAGAAGTTCTAGTTTTTCTTTTAGCTGCATTGAGTTTTTAATCAAGTTAGGTGGCTCTTTTAAAAGATTCTGAAGGTGTGACTTTAAAAAATAGTTTAGAATTGAAAGAATAGAGTTTTTTGAGTCTATTATTGGTCTAATTGGTTGGTGTTCTTTATGCAGTTTGACTATTCCATATATTTGAGGTAATCTGAACTGTAATTTTGAGAATTGTTTATAGTTTTCTGGAAGCTGGTTTTTCTTTTTTTGAAGTGAAATAAGCTTAGAGACTTTTTTAATCAAATCTGGTAGTGGGTTTTCTTTTACTTCTTCATACATAGGTTTTTTTAGTTCTTCTTCCATCTTTTCTAGATAATCTTTCTTATCCATAATAGTAATCAACTTACTTTTGTCTGTTTTCACAGCAACTATACTTTCATTTTTTCTGAAATCTTTAAGAGCTTTTAATTGACTATTATCAAAATTTTTTTGAGGTTTCCTTACTTGCTTCTGGAATTTTGTAAGGCTATTGTAGTAATCTTTTCTTGCTTTAGATTATTAATTCAATTAAACTAGGAAGCCATTTCTCAATATGAGCTTTATTAAAAAACAACTTTGTGGGTGTAGGTTTGCATCAAATACTGGACTGAACAATGCTGTGATGTGTATCCTGAACCACATGTCAAGGAAGGGCTTTGAATACAGCTTCCGGAAGTGGATAGAAAGGTGGGATAGGTGCATTCAGATAGAGGGAGAATAATATTTTGAAAGCATGTAAGTATGTTTACTGCATTACACTTCTGCCACATGTAAAATCAGTCTTGTTACTTTTTGAACGACCCTTGTAAATGTGACGAGACTTAGGCTTAGATAATCATTAGTACCATGAGGTAAGAGATTGTATTCTGTCTAAGAGAAGTGGTATACAGTTAGCATGAGAAACAGGCTTGGTTCCTGATGTTTGGCATAGGCCAATAATATAGCAACTTTATAAGAAAGGGAACAACTTGGAGACTGTAATAACGATCATAGAATCCCCTTAATTAGTGTGCCTTGCAATATTTAGGCAAGCATATTACACAAGAAACTTAGAAAGGATTTGAAAAAAATTAGCTCACTGAAGAAAATGTGGCTTTAGGGTTGGTAAGGGAGGTCAAGATAATATATTTGTATTAAGACAGCTTTCTGAAAAGTTTCTTATAAGGTGAATCAAGTTTTTATGCAGTGTTTATTAAATTTGAAAAGTCTTGGCAGGATCCTTAGGAATAAATTGTTCAGTGTGTTAAAAAGTTATGGTGTAAAAGGCAAATAGAGCTGAAATCAGTCGTGAGGATTATCAAAATCTTGCAGTGGTCAAGGTTCAGCCAGGATATATGTTGTCCACACTTCTGTTTTACATTTATTTATATGGATGTGCTTTTTAAAGAAAATTATGCAATGGATATTGGAAAAGCAACTCTAGTATCAGCAGTTTGCATATGCTCATAATGTTGTGTTAATATATAAGAATTTTGGTATTTGAATTTCAATATTAATCAGTTGATCAAGACCTTATTGATGAATTTGGAATGGTGATAAACATTGATAAATCTAAATTTGTGGTTTTCAGTTAAACTGTTAAAACTATGTTGTGTAGCTTAGGGGAAGATAAGGTGTTTGAATAGGTAATGGAGTTTAGTTATTTGGGTTATGTAATTGATGGCAAAGGAAAGCTTCGTAAAGAATCAGATAACAGAATTAGCAAAGAAGAAAAAGTTCATATAAACTATATAAGACCATTTTCATAAAGGAGGGGCTAGCCAAAGAATAAAGCCAACTCTTTGCAATGTGGTACATAGACATATCCAATTCTACAGGAGTAAGAGCTGCGTGAGATGTATGAACCTCTTCACGCAGATGTGGCACAACAGCATTTAAAAGAAGGTTACATTAATAGCAGATGAATTCACTGGCATATTACAAGGTTGCTACAAAATCATGAACAAAAAATTACCCTGACTTTTCCAGGTTTTCAAAGTGAAAATGCACTTTTTTTTCTCTGACCACTGCATACAAACCGGAAAAGTAAATGAATACACAAGAAAATAATAAACATTTTTTTACTCCAATTTTTAGAAACAAGTAAAAAAAAAAAGCAATTTGAAAATGGAGAATGTGAAAGAGAGATCTTGGCTGACTGGGTGAAAGATTGGAGTATGGAATACTAGAGATATAAATGGCAAGATAAATGAGGTGACTGAAGAGATGAATACATATAGATTGGATGAGCTGTGTGTAAGTGAAACGAAAAAGAAGGAAATTGGGATAGAAGAAGTGAATGGAATGGCGAGTGTGTGGTCTGGAGTATTGGATAATGTAAGAGGACAGGCTAGTGTAGGTATAATTTTAAATGAAAAGCTGAACAACTTGATTCACTACAGCTGTATAAGAGAGAATTCTTTGGATTCGTTTGAAAGTAAAACTTCAGAGAATAGTAACTGTTGCAGTGTCTGCTCTTCGTGATTCGGAACCTTCCGATAGGATTTCTGGAATGAGCTAAAAGCTGTTTTGAGTCAGTTTGGTGCTAAAGAGAAAGTTAAAATAGCAGGGGATTTCAATGCTTGAGTTGGTGTGGAGAGAGCGATTTCAGATAATGTTCTGGGTAAGTTTAATGATCCTTGTGTGAATGATAATGGTGAAAGATTAATTGAACTCTGCATTGAGAATGGTTTGTGTGTATCTAATACGTTTTTCAACCACAAGTATATCCACACATATAGTTGGGAAAATCGTACGCTTGGTCAAAAGAGTGTGATAGATTTTGTTGTGTATGATCAGCGTCTGAAACACTTAGTTGTTGAAACTTGTGTGATGAGAGGTGAGGATGTTGGTTCTGATCATTACTTGGTAGTGTCACGAGTGAAATTGAATGTTGGTTGGAGGAAAAGGAATAATAGGAAGAAGCCTAGGATGGAAAGAATAAAGGTTTAAAGGCTATCTGAAGATCATCAGCGTTATTCTAACTCAGAGAATGACTGAAGGAGCTGAAGTCTTATGAGAGGGATGTAGAAAAGAAGTGGGAATATTTTAAGAACAGTGTTGCCACTGATGCTGAAGAGGTCTGTGGTGCCAAAAAAGTGGGTAACAATAGAGGTGATGCTTGGTGGAATAATGAGATTGAAGAGGCAGTACAGAGAAAGAAGGAAGCCTATTTGGGGATGTTGCAAGGTAGAGTTTCTGTGGATGAATATTCCTGTAAGAAGAGTGAAGTTGCTAAGCTGGTTTGCCAGAGTAAGGCAAAAGATAGGAAGGAGAAGGTGGAAAGACATGAATTGGCTTTTTGGAAAGATGGAAAGACTTTCTGGAAGTACATGGGACTTGCATGAAATTCAAACTGAGTATAAATAAGGGAAAAACTAAAGTTATGGTTTTTGAGTGAGGAACTGTTCATACTGAATGTAATATTAGTCTAAATGGCACAGTGATTGACCAGGTGAATGAGTTTGTGTATTTAGGAAGCATGCGTGACAGAGAGCAAATTAGATGGTGAAATTAGTAGGCGAGTGTATTCTTCATTGAAAGTCATAGCGGCTTTGGAAGGTTTTCACAGGAATGATGATTTCTCAAGAGTCCCGCATGGCTGTGTATGAGAATGTAACTGTCCCTACTCTGATGTATGGCAGCAAAACCTGGGTACTACAAAAGAAACATAGAAGTCATTTGTGTGCTTGAGAAATGCATTACTTACGAGAAGTTTGTGGCAAGAACACATTCCGATTGTGTGAGAAATGAAGATGTTTAATGTGAAACAAAATGTTGTTAGCAAGGTGGAGATTAATATGCTTCAGTGGTTTGGCCATGTCGAAAGAATGAGTGATGAGATGCTTACTAAGAAAATTTTTTTTAGCCCAGTGGCAGGAAGGAAAGGCAGAAGAAGGCCAAGGAAGTCATGGGAGGATCAGATTCAGGAGTGTCTGCATGAGAAAAATATTACGAGTGTGAAGTATGAAGGTCTTGTGTACGTCGTGTGATGGATGTCAGTGAAGTCCGAGTTGTGTGTGAAGATCGCCGTAAATGGAGGTTTTATATGGCAACAGTAAGTAAATAATCAGTTAAAAATTTATCTGGTAGTTTGTATTTCTTTGTGGAGCTAACCTCTGAATCTCAGAGAACAGCTTAATGATATGTTTTACAAACAAGTACAATGAACTCTTGATAACTCTAACTTTGATAACACGAAATTTCTGATAACTCAAAAAAAGTAAAATTCCTTGCAAGTGCCCTAGGCATATAACGAAGTTATGGTCTTGATAAGTTGAAAAATATTTAGTGGCCAACTTGATAACTCAAAATAAATATTCTTGTCTAAAAATAAATCATAACCCATAAAATGCAAATGACATAAGGATTTGATGCACAACTCATATAAACAATAGACAACAGAAGCAAACATTCCACGCTGACCGCTCTATCCTTGAAAAGTTACCTCCCTTTGAATTAATTTTGCCACCATTCAGCCAGGGATAGACTGCAACTACACTCTCTGCAGCACTTCTTTAATTTCCACCTAAAAGCAATCAAACGGTCATGTTTAGCTAACATTCAATAAGAATTTCAGACTAGTCTCTTACCATTCGACCTAACAGATAGATGGTGTTCAGTAGCACTTTTTTGTAAAATTTGTGTTGCATACTCTTGTTCTGAACAAATTCAAGCTTTGTTTTGTAACATTTCTTTTTCTAAACTTGTGGCTTCAAATCACAAGTTGAACACATTGTCCTTTGTTGATAAAGTCAAAGTTATTAAAAATATTGAAGGCAGCCACAAAAAAAAAAAAAAAAAAAATCCACAGTATTTTGTTCTATCAAGTAGTACAATGTCTACAATTCCAAAGAATAAAGAAGCAATTTAATTTTTTTTAAAAGGGAGTCACAGCAAAAAGAAAAGAGAGAAGTGTGCAGAGTATCAGGATATTTGAGGATGCTTAATGGAAATGAAATATTCAGTGTAGAAATAAAAATGTGCTACTGGGAGAATTCATCATGAGAGAGGAACTAAAACACTTCTTTTTAATGGCATAAAACTCATACACAATTCAAGCCGAGCTTTCGCGCTCCACTGGGAGGTTTCGTCTGGGCTAAGCTTTCAAAGATTTCTTAGAGACAACAACTTACAATGTTGTTACAATTCAAAACTTTTGATATTATAGAACCAAGCAGTTTCATTTCACGTTGAGGTCCGTGTTTAGACATATCACATGTAGAGTCTGTGTTTTAAAGTGTGATAATGCGGCATGGAAAGGAATTACCTGTTGTTTCCTTGATGCTTATTCAGGAGATTTCTCCAGGCATCTGATATATCATAAGACAAGTTTTCGTTGCATAGGTGTGAATGGGTCATGATCTTGAATCTTTCACGCGTGGCTGTGCCAACATAGCTTGTATATAGGGTGCTATTCCTTTTATCATTCTCCAAAGTGGGGTTGCTCCTTTTTGGATTACTTCCTTGCACAAAGCGGTTGCAGTTTTCACATCCTTAACGTCTCTTTTATGCTCCTTGGTCCTTATCTGGAGTGATCTTTTAGTTAACACAATGCAGCACAAAGTCATACGTTGGGTTAACTAAAAGGTCTCTCCAGATAAGGACCAAGGAGCATAAAAGAGACGTTAGGGATGGGAAAACTGCAATCGCTTTGTGCAAGGAAGTCACCCAAAACGGAGCAACCCCACTTTGGAGAATGATAAAAACAATAGCACACTATACAAGCTATGTTGGCACAGCCACGTGTGAAAGTCTAGAGAATGCTGCCCGGTGGCGCAGTGGTCTAAGCGATGGTCTCTGATCATTCATCCGAAAAAGGTATGGGTTTGAATCCCGGTGAGGCATGGATGTTGTGTTTATCTTACAGCACTGGCTCTCTCCCTTCCCTGGAACCAGTGACGCTAAAATAGGGATGGGCGACTGCTTATAGCCCATTGAGTTGCTCACGGTGGTTGTTAAACCTCCAATCAAAAAAAAAAAAAAGTCGAGCTTATGACCCACCCACTCTCATGCAATGAAAACTTGTCTTATGAAATATCAGATTACTAGAGAAATCTCGTGAACAAGCATCAAGGAAACAACAGGTAATTCCTCTCCATGCCGCATGATCACACTTTAAAACACTGACACTACACGAGATATGAGTAAACACAGACCTCAACGTGAAATGAAACTGTTTGGTTCTATAATATCAAAATCTTTGAATTGTAACAACATTGTAAGTTGCTATTTCTAAGAAGGCTTTGAAAGCTTAGCCCAGACGAAGCCTCCCGGTGGAGAGCGGAAGCTCGTCTTGAATTGGTATGAGTTTTACGCCATTAAAAGGAAGTGTTTTAGTTTATAAATGGTGTAAAGTATTTGATAATGAGAGAGGAGCTAAAGTCTTTGGAAAGCAACTAAATCAAATGATTTCTGTTTTCAGAAATTGTCACAATATCAGATATCATAAGCTGTGTGGTGAAAATGTAACCACGAATGAAGAGATCTGCTCCAAATGGCTGAAGAAACTGCCTACAATTAAAAAAGAATTATGACTAATGATGTTTCCAATGATAACAAAACGAGACTGCTTTTAAAGTGTCTGCCTGACAATACTATAGCTTTGAAAGGTGAAACTGTTCATGGTGTGGGAAGCACAGCAAAGGTCATGTATTGTTACTTTTAGCAGCTAACATGAGTGGACATAAAAAAACTTAAGCCAGTAATGATAGGCAAATCTAAAAAAATCTAGATATTTTTCTGGAGTGAAATCTTGACTCACTAACAATCGAATAAAAACACCAGAATAACTAATGGAATTTTTTAAAACTGTCTGAAAATATTCTATGAAAAAAATTATGCTGCAGATGTGTAAAGGATTCTCATCATTGATAACACTACTGTGCATGAATGCATTTCTGAAATTCAATCCATAAATGTCCAACTTTTACTAGCCAATACATCATCGAAATTGCAACCTTTAGACAATGATGAAGAAACTTGAAGATCTGGTGAGACATGAACTTGATGCAGAATGGACCCTAGTTTTGCAAATTTTAAAATCACATAAAGAACTAGCCAATACATCATCGAACTAGCCAATACATCATTTACTAGCCAATACATCATTTACTAACCAATACATCATCGAAATTGCAACCTTTAGACAATGATGAAGAAACTTGAAGATCTGGTGAGACATGAACTTGATGCAGAATGGACCCTAGTTTTGCAAATTTTAAAATCACATAAAGAACTAGCCAATACATCATCGAAATTGCAACCTTTAGACAATGATGAAGAAACTTGAAGATCTGGTGAGACATGAACTTAATGCAGAATGGACCCTAGTTTTGCAATTTTTAAAATCACATAAGGAAACATATTGAGCATATGAAAATATTCACATTGAATTAGAGATCTGGGAAGATTTAAGAGGGGGGGATGTAGACATAGACCAATTAAATCCTCAATGTGGCGATGAAGATGAGCCGGAGGAGTGCCCAAACCTCTACTGGTAGGGGGAAAAAGCCCAAGCACCAACATTTTACAAAACTTTTTTGAAGCCACACTTGAAACAAGTGATGAAATTTTTAATGCAACTGCACACTTGAAATTGTTGTTAAACAGGAAAGGCTAATAAAACTGGCAAACTCTTAACAGATTTCTTCGAACAATAGCTAGGTAATTCAGTATATTAAGTTTATTTTTATTCTATTTTATTGTGATGACTTAAACAACAGTTTGAATATATAAAAAATATGCAGTTAAAGATGTAAAATGCCCATTTAAAGATGTAACTAAATATGAAATTGTTTTCGAATAACTTTCGGTTGACAACTTGAATTTTTTCTCACTCTTTTTTGGATTCAACTTATTAAAAGTTGACTGCACTTTCAAAAAGTATATAAGCTACAAAGATTGATATTTCGCTGGAAATTTAATTTTTTCACCAATAACATTTGCACTGTCTTTTGCATCACGAAGAATTTTTCCTTTCTTAACCTGTGGCTGCTGTACAATCACTTAAACCTTCCTTTTTTCATTCTGTGCTTTTTTTTTCTTATCTTCACAACTTCAGTACATTTAGACCAAAAATTTCAGGATGGCAGTAACATGGGTTTTGTTATACTTATGTTTTGGACACCATCAATTTGTGTTGTTGCTTCATACAAAATCATGTATGCAATTAATGTTGTCTCCTTCATGTTATCAATAAGGCTCTCAGAATAAACAGATAAACCCCTTTCAACATGAGCATTGCCGTGAGACAAGAAAATTTTAACCACTGAATACAGTTCTTGATATTCACGCTTCAAAAAAAAAAAAAAAAAAACATTTTTCTCCAAAAGTGGTCAAGGCTTTCATGTGATCGAGAAAAATGCAGACATTCTTCTTTAACTGAAAGAGTAGATGTTTCTTAAAACTAACTGATACTCTATGAGCTTGTGGACAATATCCAGTTGGGTTCAACCAAAGTAGTCAGCAAACTTGAAAACCATTTACAGCAGTTATATTGTGTACAACAATAGGGTCAAGAGAGGATAGAGCCTAGTAAATTTAAAGTTTAATGACAATATATACAATAATTTGGTAACAGCCTTTTGGCGTGCAGATCTGAATTCATTTTTGAATTTAAAAATTTCGATGTCTGTTACTGGCTGAAACTTCTCAATTGCTGAATTTGTAGCAAAACCAATCTTAATGTCTTTTGCTGACAGTAAGTTTTCCTTTTTTCTAACATCAATGTCTGTAGGTTAAAGACTTTCTAATAACCCCAAGGTTTCACAAAACACTCCATGATAATTTCAATTATTTGAACCAAGGATGTTTACAAAAATGGTGAATATGGAGCATTTGTTTGAAAATCTCTCAGGAAAGGCTGAAGTTTTGAAGCCAGATGCACATAAAATGTTAATTTCACTGGTAGCAATTTGTCCTTTAAATGCAATGAGAAACTGTATTAAAACTCCCACATTTTGGAGTCTTTTTTGTTTAATAATTTCATTCACATATTTTGCAATGGATGGAATTAACTCTATGGGCTCTTTCAGTAACCTTCCTATTTTCCAGCCACCAAACAGCACAGAACTCCAATGGAAAAGTGCTTGATCCTGATAACTTTGTAAAATCAGCCCGACGAGCAGGGACATCTTCCAGTAAGTTATAAAGAGCTTGAAAAAAATTTATAATACTACATCCTGCTTTGTTTATTGCCGCCTTGAATGCGCAGTGCATGGCATGTAAACAGCAAGATCCAAACACCAATACTATGGTATCCATGGCACAATCTTTCACAAGAGCTTTCCAGTCCCTTAGAGCCTTTATATGTATATTGACATTTGGTACATCCATTGCAATATCCTTTTCAAATTTAAAAGTGATAGAGATCCCTCAAAAGCATTCAGTATGTCAGCATATGTGCAATGCTCTAAAAATGTTGAAGCAAAGTATGAAATACAAACCTCATCCCCGTCTGTGTCCTGAAATCATAAGCTTACATCCATCTGTTGTTTTGGGGACACTTCATTGAGTGATTCATCAAATAAAACTACAAAGTAGTTGCATGAAGTTACTTTCTTCATCAAAATGCCTTTCAAATATGGAGCAATTGTATATGAAATCTTATCATGCTGCAATTGCATTTTTGAAACAATGTCATTATCAGGAAACATTCATTTGAACAAGTCAACATCTTTTGCAGTACTCCCTAAATTTCTGTGAGTCATCACACTTTGAATACACCACAGAATTTCAGCTTTAGCAGTTTTGTCTTTAGAAAGGTATTTCTGCAGCCTGTAAGGTTTTGAAATTACCTCAGAACTACTGTCTGCTGTCTCAACAATATCTATCTGCACTGAAGATGTGCTTGCCTCAACAGGAGCAGGCCTTGCTGTTTGAACTGAAACTGGCATGAAACATTTATTTTGTACAGTTTTGAAGAACAAGTCTATAGGTGGATTTTTAACAATACACATAATGGCAGCTTTATGCTTCTTTCCATTCATGTGGCTTGTCACTGCTGTTTTACCCATGTTACCAAGACTAAAAGCACTTTTGCAATGCAGAATTCTTGTCACCTGGAACTTCTTGCAGCCCAGGCAAGCAGTTATACAGTAACCAAACAGGATTGAAGTGGGCTTTTTTAGGCATCTCTGAAAATAAAATAAAATTTCAAAGTTAACAAATATGACTATTTTAATAAAGCACAAATATCTGAGGAACGACAAACATTATCCACCTACTTTCTGATCATAAAACATGTAGAAATATCCAGAATTTGTGAAGAATTGTGACACAAAAAAATACTTGACCCCAAACCATGATGTGTTGGTCAAATAATACACCATCGTTGGAGCAAGTATTTTTTTACGTCACAATTCTTCACAAATTCTGGATGTTTCTACATGTTTTATGATCGTATAAATTTCAGATAATAAGTTATCTAGTAACAGACACATCTCTCAAAACATACCAATATATTCAAACCTATATTTTTTGTCATAAAATGAAAGGTACTGAAAATATGTGAACATGCCTCAGGAAACTTCCCGATATTTTATGGTGACTATTCCTAGGGTTTCTCACACGAAATTCTTCCGAAAGGCATATTTCATCATATATTTAACTCTTCGTCCATAAGTGTAGTTATGTTCCCAGAGAGGGTACTATTTTTTGATTTCCATATATCTGTTTTTCAATCATGACTATACTATTTGTCCTGCATTTTCAATATCAAAATCGCTTTACCGATAATAATATTGAGGGTACTGTTAAAAATAAACTTTATGACCGATATATACACTGCTTATCCTGTATCAGGATGAACGAGGTGATTGAAGTGATGAATAAGTACAGACTGGATGTGCTGTGTGTAAGTGAAACCAAAAAGAAGGAAATTGGGATAGAAATGAATGGAACGGTGAGTGTGTGGTCTGGAGTATTGGATAACATGAGAGGACAGGCTGGTGTAGGTGTGATTTTAAGTGAATAGATGAAGAACAACTTGATTCACAACAGCTGCATAAGTGAGAGAATTCTTTGGATTTGTTTGAAAGTGAAACTTCAGAGAATAGTAATTGTTGTAGTGTATGCTCCTTGTGACTCAGAACCTTCTGGTGGGAAGGAAGATTTCTGGAATGAGCTAAAAGCTGTTTTGAGCCAATTTGGTGCTAAAGAGAAAGTTATAATAGCAGGGGATTTCAATGCTAAAGTAAGTGTGAAGAGTGTGATTTCTGACAATGTTCTGGGTAAGTTTAATGAACCTTGTGTGAATGATAATTTTGAAAGATTAATTGAACTCTGCATTGAGAATGGTTTGTGTGTTTCTAATAAGTTTTTCAACCACAAATATATCCACACATATACTTCAGAAAATTGTACTCTTGGTCAAAAGAGTGTTATTGATTTTGTTGTCTATGATCAGCATCTGAAACACTTAATTGTTGACACCCGTGTGACAAGAGGTGTGGATGTTGGTTCTGATCATTACTTGGTAGTGTTACAAGTGAAACTGAATGCTGGTTGGAGGAAAAAGAATAGTAAGAGGCCCAGGATGGAACGAATAAAGGTTAAGAGGCCCCTGCAGATCATCAGCGTTATTCTAACTTACTCAGAGAACGACTGAGGGAGATAAAATCATGTGAGAGGGATGTAGAAAAGAAGTGGGAATGTTTTAAGAACTGTGTTGTCGCTGTTGCTTAAGAGGTCTGTGGCACCACAATAGTGGGTAACAATATAGGTGATGCTTGGTGAAATAGTTAGATTGAAGAGGCAGTAAAGAGAAAGAAGGAAGCCTATTTGGGGATGTTGCAAGGTAGAGTTTCTGAATGAAAATTGCTGTAAAAAGAGAAGCAGCTAAGCTGGTTCACCGGAGTAGGGCAAAGGATAGGAGGGAGAAGGTGGAAAAGCATGAATTGGCTTTTTGGAAAGATAGGAAGCCATTCTGGAAATACACAAGACTCAGGAAACATAGGGGAAACAAAGTTGTAAGTGTGTGAAGAATAGGATCGGAGAAACGATATGGGAGAGCAATGAGTTAAGTGAAAGATGAGGTGAATACTTCTGTGAGTTATTAGACCAAGAAAGGAAAGGTGATTCAGAGGTAGAAGCAGATGATGTCACAGTGATGGATGGAAGCACAGGAGGGATGTGAAGAGAAGAGGTGTGTAAAGCTCTAAAATCTTTTCAGAATGATAAGACTCTGGGAGTTGATGGCATAACTGCCAAGATGTTGAAATATGGTGGAGACTCTATAATTGACTGGTTAACTTAAATTTGCCAGTTGTGCTGGGTTAGGAATGGTCTCTCAAGATTAGAAGGATGCTATCATTGTTCCCTTGTATAAGGGAAATGGTGATCAGACTGACTGCAAGAACTATCATGGTATTAGCCTACTGAGTGTGCCAGGGAAAGTGTTTGATAAGGTCGTTATTGAAAAAGTATGGGGTCTTACATCAGAGAAAGTGTGGGATGTTCAGAATGGTTTTATACCTGGTAAAGGCTGCACTAACCAAATTTTTGCATTACACATGATGATTGAAAAGTATCTGGCTGTTGGTAAGAAAGTTTTTGCTTCCTTCGTAGATTTAGATTAAGCTTACAACCGAGTAAACACAGCACTTTTGTGCAAGGTATTGAATGAATATGTGTTACTGGGAATCTACTTAATAGTGTAAAAGCCATGTATGCTGACAGTAGAGCTTGTGTACAAGTGAATGGTGTTTTATCAAAATGGTTTTCTATTTGGTGCAGGAGTCAGACAAGGTTGTGTAATGTCATCATGGCTGTTTAATATATTTATGGATGCATGCATGTCTGATGCCAAAATAGATAATACTGATTTATATCTTGGTGATATCTGTGTGAGCAGATTGCTGTATGCTGATGACACTGTCCTGTTGGCAGAGAGCAAAAGTGAGTTGCAGAGTATGTTGTCCCGGATATACGAAGTTTGCCTTAAATTCAAACCGAGTATAAATAAGGGGAAAACCAAAGTTATGGTTTTTGAGAGAAGAACTGGTAGTACTGAATGTAATGTACGTCTAAATGGCACAGTGACTGACCAGGTGAATGAGTTTGTGTACCGTATATACTCGTGTATAAGTCAACCCCCCCCCCCATTTTTATCTGAATATTTGCAGTTTTTGTATATCCTGTGTATAAGTCGATACCCCGATTTTTATGTGAATATCTGCAGTTTTTGTACACCAACCTATCTTGTGTATAAATAAAAAATAATTTTTTTCTTTTCTGGGGATGCGCCCGCATGCGGAAATGTGAACCTACTATTTATTGTTGTAGCTGTCTCTCGCAATGTTGCTTGCAGTAGTTTCCCCGCAAAATGTGGTTGGAATTGAGGCACAATTCTGGAAAGATGATAGGGCTCACCACCCTGGTTAGAGAGTTTTCAGGGGGAGGTTACACATTTTAACAATATATGAATCTACTTTTGCACAGTCACCTTCCCCTCCCCTTCTCCCACTTTTTGCGAGTGAGTTTTCTGCAGTTACTTCATTCATGCAGAGTAAAGCATTTGTTCCCACAGCAAACTAATTGTGATGCATTTACCAAATGTCATAATGCAGGCACATCATTATTTAAAAAAAACACTTCCTGAAACATTTGGAAAGCGTAATTAGGTCTTGATGTCAACCTGATAGTTTTTTTATCCCATAAAGAATATGCATGCCGAATAAAAAAAATTAATGTGTAACTTTTGAAGTTTTCAATGGATTTCTTCAAAATTTAAAATGAATCTTTATTTTGTTGTATTGCGGAGACTGTAAAATTTGCACGCAACTATTTAAAAAATTGAAGAAAATTTGTTCTATAAAATTTTTTTTTTATTTGATTGGAGGTTTAACGACCACCGTGAGCAACTCAATGGGCTATTAGCAGTCGCCCGTCCTTAATTTAGGGTCACTAGTTCCAGGGAAGGGAGAGAGCCAGTGCCGTAAGACAAACACAACATCGATGCCTCACCGGGATTCGAACCCGAACCCCTTTCGGACGAATGATCAGAGGCCATCGCTTAGACCACTGCACCACCGGGGCGGCCTATAAAATTTTCTCCCACTACCCTGTGCAGCGTAGCAGCTGTTGGTCAACTGCTGAGTTGTACGAATGTGCGATTGACAGAGAAGTCATTTTTCTACTCCCAAGTTTCATCCTCCCTCTCCACCGTGTTTAAGACAATCAGCTTTAGTGACAAAACCAAACATCGCCCCATTCAGTAAACATGCAATCCTTTTTTGCTCACTCTTTAAGTCTTCAGGAAAGGTTACTGTTTGTTTGATTTTTAGAGCCGGGGCACACTCAATTTAATAACAAACGTAAGTAGGTTGGTAAACTAATGCACTTATTTATTATCAGTGGCAGTGTTATTCTGAGCAATCTGCCAAGTTTAAACACTTTCGTTTTCGGAATGCATTGATCAAGTTACAGTTGTTTTGTAGATTGTTGCACCTCTTTTCGGCGGCGCTAAGCAGGGGCAGCGGTCTCCTTTCGCAATAGTCTGTCCTTTTCCCTCTTCACCCCCCCCCCGAGAATTGAGCGCGGTCGTAGGTCACGGCATGGTGCAACTTAAACTACTGGCTGATGCGTTTACCTTTTTTCTCTGGGTGATTTACCAGTGGGGCAGTCAAGGCCATATCGATAGATCTAACCTAGGCTGATGACTTTACCTGCACCGTCTTAGTGTAGACCTCGCAGGGAAATGCGGAACTCTCTCGAATAGTTTGGGATTAATAGGATCCCTGACGGCGTTCCGACAGATAGCCCGTCAGTCACCGGAAACCACAGTCTTCCACTCGGACAGATTCGGTCTAGAGACCTGTGGGGATCTGCCTCCCACACGGGACCGGTACCTTACACCCTTCTGTCACAACCCGTGTGTGCGACGTGCTATGGGCAGTTGGGGCAAGCAACTTTTCAAAAATATCCCATCTCGTGGCTGGGAGATCGCCCGCCAAAGCGAGTTTTTGGGACAAAGTCCTTTATTTGATATCTAGTGAAAAATTACATTGACATTACACTACGAGGGTCTCATGCACCCCTCTCACAAATATTCAGGCACTGAAAACATATTGTTCACACAGAAATATTTACATGGTCCACAGCGCTAGGGCCAGTGCTGTTGTGATGACTGCGGGCCAGGGTCATCAAAAATACCTTAGTCAATAGACCCAAAAAGCTCATTGTCGAGAGCTACGTACCTCCGAGTGTACTACTATCTGTCAACCACAGTTGACCCGGCTCTTCCTTTGCTCAAGTTCCCTAATAAGACTAGGGCATGTTTTACTGAAGCTGGAGTGAGCGACGTCCAACTTCAGGCGGAACTTGGCATTCGCAGCAGTGCAGTTGCTGCACTTCGGTGCGGCTGCACACTGGTGGTGCTGGTGCCAAACTTCACCGCAATTGCCGCACCTTGCTTCTGACTCGGGGCAGTTGCCTCGGAAATGACCAAAGCCATTACACCGAAAGCACCTGACCTCGCGCAAAAATTCCTTTAGGCGGAGCACTGACCAACCCAAGTTCAGTGTCTTCCGCCTCACCAAGTGCTGGAAGGCCTTGGGCTCCACGTCTGCCACCCAGTGGACCCTACCTTCCTTGCCCTTGATGGGGGAAACAGGCTTTAAACCCTTTCTCGAGTTCTGGGTTCTGCCCGCGAACCGCCTCCTCGAACTCTTTCCCTGAGAGATCCCCATCGACCCCATAGACTATCAACCGGGGTGTCTCTTTTGTGGGGCCGTGGGGAGTGTGCAAACCTTGGTCAACGCATTGCTGCTTAACTCCTGGGCAAGGCGGTCGCGCTCCCCGGATGGGAACACTCCACCGCGACCCCTCCTTTCCTAATGCTCCGAATGCTCTTGACCCCTATCTGCAGTTTAGTTGGGTTGACTGCAGTCTTCAGGGTCTTCTTTGTGTCCTCTGAGGACGCACTACCGACTGTGGGGTAGACTAATAGCCCATGTCTCTTGTCTCCTGTCTTTTCTTCTCAATCGGGGCAGGCGAAGACCCTTTCGCCGTGCTAGCCCCTTTCCTAGCCACTTCGGCGTAGGAGACCACTTTGCCGTCGGCTTTGCAGCTCGACTCCTGCCGAACGGACAGCCTGCCTTCAAGATAGGCCGCCCGAGCTGCTTTTTCGAAACAAGCCTCTTTAATACTCTTCAGGGCCGCTTTCACCTTTTCTCTCCCTGAGGAAGTGACCCGCGAGTCCTTGAGAACGGACTCTGCTTCCCCAATGAGGGTGAGAATGCGGCCCACGAAAGCCTCTGGTGTAAGCACCGGGGGTGTCCTGGGATGCTGGGTGTCCTCCAGAGGTATCTCTGGAGGATCAGCTGATGACCTATCAAGAGCCCGAACAGGTTCGGGCTGGGGTGGTGTTATACCCTCCCTTGCCATGGGCGGAGGTGGCAAGGGCGTGCTTACACCACCTGCTGACTGAGAAGGCTCAGTAGAGGCTCCCTTCGTGGGTGTAGCGGCTTTAGAGCCCTTCGCTGGGGAAAACGTCTTTGACGGTTTCCTCCTGGTATTGGGCTCTACCTTCTAGCTGTTCTCGGAAGTGGGGCTAACCCCTTTAGCACTGCCGACAGGGCTTGGTAGTGCTTCAGCTGCTACCTTCAGTGTCCGGGTTGACCTGGACGGCTTGGGGACTGACCCCTTAGGTTTCACTTTACCCTTCTGGGTAGTTGACATCTCTGTGAGAGAGATGAAAAACACAAATTTCTTCTAAGTACTGAGTGAGCACCCTGGGGTTCTCCCACTCAAGTCTAACCTTAGAATCCGGGTGCTCGGGCTTTGGGCTGACAAGGGATCAAAGAGTCCCTTCATCAGCGGGACCGCAACGGCGTCGAAGTACCCGAATTTGATGCCAGAGTCTCTATGTGGGCTGAACGGAACTTCGCCCTTACAAGGGCGTTTTCACAAAGTCCCGTCACTGCTCTGATTAACTGGTATTGTATATTACAATTTTTCTAAAAAGAAAAATCGCGAGATCTGGATGAAACCCGTCTCGCGCTTGAAATCGTCAGTTCTGCTTAGCAGTGCAGTATAGCTCAACCAAGACACGCAAAGAACTCTCACCCAATCGGCATCAGAACGACCGGTCTCGACAGATCTAAATTGGACTTTAAGACATCTTTGTGAAATGAGTTTTTCTGTTAGTGAATAAAAAACTTTTACATATAAAATAAAAAAAATTCTTAGCAATAATTTTTTTCTGTACCAGTAACACCCGGAAAATGACTAAATATACAACTGCAAATGAACTGATGGCACAAAGAGCTAAGTATGCACATTACCATAAGGCATCAAAATTTTGGTTTTCAACCTATCAGAAATATTTTCTGTGTATAGTTCGACCCCTAATTTCGACCTAAATATTTCGTTAAAAAAGTCGACCTATACACGAGTATATACTGTATTTGGGATGTAAGGTCAGGTGATGCATAACATCACAGCCTCTCCTCTACAAATGTCAACCCCGCCTTCTCATGGTACATCTTGTTCCCACTAAAGGGGCTCTGACGACCGCCAATAGCGGTATAACTATACCATCGGGATTAGAGGAAATGCTATCCCACACTCACCAACCCGCTTGGCCAGCGTGGTGAGTTATGGCCAAACCCCTCCAAAATGACTCCACAACTTAAATCTTGGCCCTCAGTCTCCAGCAGCTGGAATTTACCTGGCCAAGGCAGCGGCCAGTGCGACATGAAGGCAGAGGGTGCTAAGAATCCCCGGAGGACCGGACTAGGCTGCCATCTGATGCTGACCTTGGCTACGTACAACGGACGCTCCCTATCTTCTGATTCAAGGCTTCTTGAGTTGGAAGAGGAACTACAAAGGATCAAGTGGGACATCGTCGGGCTAAGTGAGGTAAGGAGAAAAGGAGAAGATCTCATTGAACTGAAAAGTGGACATCTCTTCTACTATCGTGGGACAGATACTGGCAGAACTAGTGGTGTTGGATTTATAATAAACAAGAAACTGAAGGATAAAGTTGTAGAAGTTGAAAGTTCCTCTGACAGAGCTGCACGACTCGTTATCCAACTCTCGAGAAGATACCAGGCTCAGATTATTCAAACTTATGCACCCACCACAAGTCATGCTGAAGAAGAAATTGAAGAATTTTATGAGGAAATTCGTGATCTAAATAATAAAGGTAAGCAGCACTTGAAGATCATTATGGGAGATTTCAATGCAAAAATAGGGCAACGGCAACAGAATGAAACTTCCGTAGGTAAATTCGGTCACGGCAACAGAAACCAGCGTGGAAATACTCTCGTAGAGTTTGCAGAGGCAGAAGGGTTTTTCATCTTGAACTCCTTTTTCAAGAAAAAGCCACACAGGAAATGGACATGGAGACATCCAAATGGGACAACAAGTGAAATTGATTTTATTATGTGTAACAAAAAATTTGTCATAGAAGACTGCAGTGTGCTAAACAAGTTCAACACAGGCAGTGACCATAGATTGGTGAGATGTAAGATGCACCTCAACACTAAACTCAAACGTGGCAAGCTCATAAGACAAACAAAATGTATTGACATAACCAACCTTAAAAAACACCATAATACCTTCAAATTGGAACTGAAGAACAGATTCTCTGCTTTAGAAGGCCTAACATCGGAAGAAGTGGATATTTCTGAAGTTAACAGAAAAGTAACCAAAGCTCTTATGGAAACAGCAACAAAATTAGCTGGGTCTAAGAACAAATTGCATGTGAACAAATTATCAGGACAAACCAAAATGTTGATGCAAAAAAGAAGAGTGATGAGGACAACTAAAGAAGATGTGACTTCCAAAGTGGAATATATAGAGCTATGCAAGACAGTACGAAAAAGTATCACTGAAGACGTAAGGAAATTCAACTGTGAACTAGTAAGGAAAGCAATTGAAAACAACCAAAGCCTAAAGATAGCAAAGAGACATCTCAGTAAAGGGAAAAAACAGATTATGGCACTGAGAAAAGAAGATGGTTCTGTAACAAGAAATAGAGGCGAAATTTTGACAAGAGTGAAAGATTTCTACTCCAGATTATATGAAAGGGATGATACATGTACTCCAGACATCATGAAAGGTACCAGAGTTCTTCCAGTCCTTCCAGCAGAAGTTGCACATGCAATCAAGAACATGAAGCAGGGAAAAGCTCCAGGAGAAGATGGAATTACTGTAGACATCATACAAGAAGCAAGTGGAGAAATCGAAACAGTACTCGCCCAAATTTTCACTCGATGCCTTAATGAAGGGAAAATTCCTGAGGATTGGAACAACGCTACAATGATCTTGCTACATAAAAAAGGTGACATTGAGGATCTCAGGAACTACAGACCTATCAGCCTCCTATCAGTGGTTTATAAAATCTTCACTAAAGTTCTTTCACACCGCTTTAAGGTGACACTGGACATGGCTCAACCGAGAGAACAAGCTGGATTCAGGAGTGGCTACAGCACAATAGATCATATCCACGTACTGAGAGAACTAATTGAAAGAGCGAGGGAATATGAACTTCCATTGTGCATGGCTTTTATCGATTATGAAAAAGCCTTTGATTCGGTGAAACCATCAGCAGTTACAATGGCTCTGAAAACCTGCGGTATTGAAGATGCATACATTAATATTATTAATAACATCTATGAAAATGCAAGTGCAAAGATTCGGCTGTTTGAAAATACAACACACATAAAAATTGGAAAAGTAGTGAGACAAAGTGACACCATATCTCCGAAGCTCTTTAATGCCACATTGGAGGGTGTTTTTCAGTCGCTGAGCTGGGAAAACAAAGGGATAAAGATTAATGGAGATTATCTAACCCACCTTCGTTTTGCTGATGACATAGTCATTTTTGCAACTACCCCATCAGAGCTACAGAGTATGATCCAGGAACTTGCTGACAAGAGTAAAGAAGTGGGATTAAAAATGAACTTTCAGAAGACAAAAGTGATGTACAATGCTTTTACAAGAAATGAAGATTTATCGATTGTTGGAGAAAAGCTGGAGATAACAGACACGTACGTTTATCTTGGACAGCAGATATCAAGTGAGGGTCACATTGGTGAAGAAATTAATCGGCGTACAAAACTTGCCTGGAGAGCTTTTGGAAGAAACAGCATAATTTTCAAGAGCAATATGCCATTATGTCTTAAAAGAAAAGTGTTTGATCAATGCATCCTTCCAGTGCTTACGTATGGTGCAGAGACGTGGACCTTAGCTAAAAGAGACATACAAAGGCTGCAAACAACTCAAAGAAGCATGGAGAGGTACATGCTTGGTGTAACCAGGAGAGATAAGAAGAGGAACACGTGGATCCGAAAAATGACAAGAGTGGAAGACATCATGATCAGAGTTAAATCCCTGAAATGGCAATGGGCTGGACATACTGCCAGAAGAACAGACCATCGATGGACAGCCGAAATTTTAGATTGGATTCCAAGGGACAAGAAAAGACCCAGAAGAAGACCACATGGAAGATGGGTGGATGAAATTCGAAAGTATGCGGGAGTGACATGGAGGAGACTGGCACAAGACAGACCGTTGTGGAGGAAACTTGGGGAGACCTTCGTCCAGCAGTGGATTGATAATGGTTGACAATGATGATGATGATACTGTATTTAGGAAGCATGTTTGACATAGAGAACAAATTGGATGGTGAAATTAGTTGGTGAGTGAATTCTTCATTGAAATAGTGACTATAACTATTATGAATTACAGGAGTTTAATGGCACTCTCTCTAATGACACTAACAACTCTCTCAGGGTCATTCACCTTAATGCGAGGTCTTTGGCTAACAAAATTACCGGCTTGGAGGCACTAATAAAACTAACAAATTACTTAATTGATATTATGTGTCACAGAGACTTGGTTCCCAAGGGATCAATACTTTTTTGAACTGCCAAACTACAAATCTTTTTACATTAACAGGATGGAATTCAGGGGGGGGGGGGTGCAATCTACCTGAAACAAAATCTTTACAATAACTACTCCCAAATTAGCGATTTAACCTTCATAGACACTATTACTGAAATTCTAACTATTGAGAATTAATATAACATAATATCAGTTTGCTACTGCTCTCCTTTAATGAGTGCTACATTGTTTATTGAGAAACTTTCTGATATTCTTAACTATATAACACTAACTGGTAAAAACGGTTTTCTGTTGAGTGATTTTAATGTTGATCTATCATCTGTAAATTCACAGATACATTTGTAAAATACTATTGCTGCAGCAGAATTTTATAATTTAATAGATTCTGCTACAAGAATTACTCCCACTACAGCATCTATCTTAGACCTAGCTATTACTAATGTTTCTTTTGAATTAATTTCATCAGGCATTTTAAATTATGATTTTAGTGATCACCTACCTATTTTTATAATCTACAAATATTCTACAACCTCAACATTTGGATCATTTTGCAGTAAAATCCAACTAACATATATGGAGGACATTAATAAATTTAGTACGTTTATACAAAATACAAGCTGGGAAAACGTTTTACTAACTGAAAACCCAGATCTTGCATATAATAAATTTATTACTACTTTTTTGGGCATTATATGATCAAGCTTTTTCTATTAAAATAATTCAAAATAAATAAAAAAAACACTGGCTAACAAGGCATTGCTTGAATCAAATTAATAAGAAAAAAAAACTTTTTACAAAATTTCTAAAGTCTAAATCCCAGGCTAATTTTCTAACATTCAAACACTTCAGAAATAATTTAAATTCTAAAACTCGAAAGCTTTAAAGGGATTATATTTACAATATTTTCTTGCAGAATAATTCTAAACTTACTTGGAAATACCTTAACACACTATTAGGTTGAAACAAATCTCAAAAAACTCCTTCTCACTTAATGTACAATCAAACCTCTATTGATAACAAACATGACTTGTAAATCTTAGGAACGATCATTTCATTTCAGCACCTGAAACTGTACTAAAACATTTGACTCATACTAATAACACATTTTTAACACTTCCTTCTAGCCCAATTAAGGAAGACTCAGTTTACATTCTTAAAATAACAAAAACTAAATTACTTCATTCATTGTACAATATTAATTTGCTCTCTGGTTCAGGATATGATGATATTTTACCCAAAAAATTAAAGTTTGTGGTTCCTTACATTGTTGATCCTTTACTTCATATCTATAATTCTATCTTAACTACTGAAATTTGTCCAAACTCTTTTAAAAAACATTTGAAAAATTAATATATTCTAGATTAATTGCCTTCATCTCTAAATTTAACATTTTACATCAAAACCAATTTGGGTTTCTGTCAAACTGTTCAACAGAAATTGCCCTGCTTAACCTAAAAAATAAAATCCAAACTAACCTAACGCATAATAAATTTTCATTCCTCTCAAAAGCATTGGATACTATAAACCATGATCTGTTACTAACTAAACTATATAGAATCGGAATTAGAGGTACAATGCTTACATTTTTAAAAGTTACTTATCAAGTTCGACAACGATTTGTCGAACTTGATTATGTTAAATCGGATATAAAAAGTACCACCTTTGAAGTGCCTCAGGACTCAGTTTTGACCCCGTTGCTTTTTAATTTGTAAATCAATGATATTTTTACTATTACACCTAATGTTGACATAATATTATATGCTGATGATGCTACTTTGATTCTACATGGAGATGATTTACATGACTTAATAGCTAAATCGGAAAACTGTTTTTTTCTTGTTTAATACATTGGTTAACTGTTAACAACTTAGCTATTAACACACATAAAACTGAAATAAGGATATTTTCTTATAATTTAACTCCCGTATTTACACCTACTGAAATTTTGCTGAACAATAAATATTCCTATAGAATTCTTCAGGAAGACGCTTTAACATCTGTAAATTTTGTTTTACACGTTCTGTAAAGTGGATACAGTCTGTGGTGGTGCATTAACTTATTCAATTAAAATGTAACTCGGTTAGAAGTCCTAAAGACGTTACTAACGGAAGTACGTGTTCAGTCCAGTTATTGAGTTTCTTTGTCCAAAGTTGTATCTTGCTTCAATATGGTCAGTTGTTAGGGTTAGTTCGAGAGCCATTTCGTTATAAGTTGTACCCTACTTCGGATATGTCCAGATGTTAGGGTTAGCTCCGTTCTGGCTGTGTCGACATGATATTGAATGGGTAAAGGTTTCCAGATAACAATTAAATATTCTTGAGTTAAGAGTTACTATTTACATACAACTTGAAGTTCCACGTCGTACTTGGCCTTTAGGGCTATCTCGTCAATGCTGCACTCTCTTGGAAATGCTGAGGAATTCTTCAAAGTTTGGTCTGATTCATAAAAAATTTAAAAGCTTTTAAAGGTTCCAGTTAAAATCGTTATATACACCACCTCATACCGTCCACAGTCTCAATCACCGGACGAGCATTTCACCTAGGCTCTACCCTGGTGTTTTCAACGGAGACTTCACACCCTCTGTCGAAGTCTGCTATCTGAAAGTCCCGTGTCCACAGTGCGCATGTTCCCCATTGCGCCAGGGTAGAGCCTAGGTGAAACGCGTGTCCAGTAATTGAGACTGTGGACGGTATGAGGTGGTGTATATAACGATTTTAACTGGAACCTTTAAAAGCTTTTAAATTTTTTATGAACCTGACCAAACTTTGAAGAATTCCTCAGCATTTCCAAGAGAGTGCAGCATTGACGAGATAGCCCTAAAGGCCAAGTACGACGTGGAACTTCAAGTTGTATGTAAATAGTAACTCTTAACTCAAGAATCTTTAATTGTTATCTGGAAACCTTTACCCATTCAATATCATGTCAACACAGCCAGAACGGAGCTAACCCTAACATCTGGACATATCCGAAGTAGGGTACAACTTATAACGAAATGGCTCTCGAACTAACCCTAACAACTGACCATATTGAAGCAAGATACAACTTTGGACAAAGAAGCTCAATAACTAATGACTTTGGACTGAACACGTACTTCTGTAAGTAATATCTTTAGGACTTCTAACCGATTTATATTTTAATTGAATAAGTTAATGCACCACCACAGACTGTATCCACTTTACAGAGCGTGTAAAACAGAATTTACAGACTTTAAAGAGTCTTCCTGAAGAACCTTGTGGTCACGTAATTGTATGTGAACTTTATGATAGAATCGCATGAGATATAATGATTCCTATAGAAGTTGTCCAATTTCATACCTATCTTGGTACGATAATTCAAAGGGATCTTAAATCAAACAAACATATTGAAGTTCTAACCAGTAAAATTTCACTAAAATTGGGGTTATTGACAATGTTATGACCTATCTATCTCCAAAACTTATGATACAGTTGTATTCTATTCTAATTCAAACTCACCTGAATTACTGCATTCTGACCTGGGGAAAAACCTCTTAATATAATATTAATACTTTACAACGATTACAAAATAAATTCATTAGACTACTGGAGTTGAAAATTGAAAACAGTTATTCCCAAAGTTTGACAACCTGATTAGGCCTGCATCCCAATAATTTTAATCTCCTAACTATTGAACAATTATATGATTATAACTTAGGAATATTGATGTTTAAGAGAATAAAAAACAAACTATATTGCAATTTAATTTCACTAAATTTTCACACTCATCAACATTCTACTAGAAATAAAACTAAACTAGTGCTCATGTTTATACAAACAGAACGTTCCAGAGCAGATATTAATTATGCTGGACCAACCTTTTGGAATACTTGGCCAGATGATTTAACAAGCCTAAATAACATGTGTTTATTTAAAAAAAAACCTTAAACAATATTTATTACAATCAGTCTCATTGCAATTTTTTATTCCTTTTTCTACTAAGGTAGCAGCTATTTCATAATTAAACTGTAACAGTCACTGTGATTACAAGCTCTTAAATTTAATATTATATATCAATAATAATGGCCGTAACCCTTGAATCACTAAACAAACTAATGTTTGATATTACAGGCAATCTTAATGCTGAACAAAACCACTCAAACTTTTTACTAATCTGGTACAATCTTAAGTGGTATTGTTTTAACTTACATTTCCAATATAGACACAATATTATCGGATGGAGATGCTTCAGCAGTTAATTTGAAATTATAATTATGACTATCTCTCAGCGCTGCCAATCACTAGTATGTCTGCTTGACTTGATGTTTGTTTCCAGGATTATTGTTTTGGGAGAAGAGGGCTAGTTAGGTCCATATGGCCTTTTCCCACTTTTCATCACTGTTGTTGCTCATCTGCTCCATAATCACTTTCTCCTAATCTATGTAATTTGTATGCGACAACTAAAATGAAATGAAAAGTCATGGCTGCTTTGGGAGGTTTTCACAGGAATGATGGGTTTTCAAGAGGGTCCCGCATGGCTGTGTCTTAAAGTCTGATTGTTCCTACTCTGATGTATGGCAGTGAAACCTGGGTACTACAGAAGAAACATAGGAGTCGTTTGTGTGCTGGAGCAATGTATTACTTACAGGGAGTTTGTGGCAAGACACGTTCTGATCGTGTGAGGAATTAAGATGTGTTGCAGTTGTGTAATGTGAAGCAAAATGTTGTTAGCAAGGTGGAGACTAATATGATAATTAACACAGCAATCAGATATCGCTGAATTGACTGTAATTACTGTTTCACACGTGAATTTAATCAGATCAGAAAACTTGAAAATTTCATTGCCGTGGAGAGGAAACCGAACCTGCATCTCCCGATTACCGTTCGAGCATGCTATCTGTTGCACACCTGGAAACTAATATGCTTCGGTGGTTTAACCCACAACTTTCAATTACCGTTCAAGCATGTATACCTGGAGACTAATATGCTATCTGTTGCTGTATACCTGGAGACTAATATCTGTTGCTGTATACCTGGAGACTAATATGCTTCGATGGTTTGGCCATGTTGAAAGATTGAGTGATGAGATGCTTACTAAGAAATTTTTTTTAGCCCAAGTGACAGGAAGGAAAGGCAGAGAAAGGCCAAGAAAGTCATGGGAGGATCACATTCAGGAGTGTCTGCATGAGAAAAAGATTATGAGTATGAAATATAGAAGGTCCTGTGTATGTCGTGTGATGGATGTCAGTGAAGCCCGAGTTGTATGTCAAGATCATTGTAAAGGAGAGGTTTGATATGGCAACAGTAAGTGAAAATTATCTGGCAGTTTGTATTTCTTTGTGGAGCTAACCTTTGAATCTCAGAGAACAGCTTAGTGATATGTATGTATGTAGTCATTTATGTTCAGAAGAAATTCACAAGTAATTGTATTATCAAAGTATTGTTAAAAACAGGTTTCACATATTTTAAAATAAGCTACAAACTTATGTACAGTTAAAAAAGTCTATATACATTACTACCACATCACAATTCGTAAACCATCTCCACATATTTTGAAGAACTTCAACAAGAGCCCATAAAAAACAAATGAAGCTTTTCGAGTGTGCTTCACTTATCCTCAGAAAAGCCCGGACTTCATGCTGTCGCTATCACAAGAAGGAAACAGCAACGTGATCTGGCAGATGTTTGTCCATGAGGTTCTCCCAATGTGCCGAAGAAACATCTGGTAACTAACGTCATGTGCAGTTCTAATCTTTGTCATTGTTCTGTGCTGCCATCTACGAACTCAGTTGGCAATTGTGATAATTTTTTCTTTTTTGCTTGTAAAATTTTCTTCTTTTTTAATCAATGTTCTCCATACATTAGGTATGCTATATGGTTCTTGAATGTTACATGCCACATTTTTTTGTTTTTCAATTGCAATCGCCTTTGAATATAGCAACTCCCATTCATTACGATGTTTACTAATTATTGCAATATCTTCAAACTGGGAACCCGTATTGTGTTCCATACAATATTGTATTAATGCTGTTTTATTTTCTCTTAATTACAATGATAGCTACATGGATTAATAACACGAGGCCCAATTTTAGAACAGGCAGGAGTGTACAGAATTCCCATTAAACAAGAACTAGAATCATCACATAAAAAGATTTACTATAGAAGTACTATAAACAGATTAAAAAAGACTAAACCAACATATTACAAACTAGAAAAAAAGAAAATAAAACAGCATTAATACAATATTGTATGGAACTCCCCCTGAAAATCACAGCCTGCGAATTATATGAAAGAATTTCTTTTCCTGAATTTCACAGTCTGCGGATTATATGAAGAAAAATATGGTGTTTACAAATGGAATTTTTTCCATACCTTTTTAAAAAGTTTTTCTTTTTTCAGGTCACAAAACTGCCATACAGTTGAGTTTTTTTTTTTTTACAGTTTTGGGCTTCTTAACTCGTTTCAGATTGTGCCGGCCATTACATTAGGCTTAGCATCACGACAGCACTCTCGCGTTGCACGATGAGATTCGCAGAGGACCTAATCAGCACATTTTTCCAAACTAGGTACTAATAATCCTGCGACTTTCGCTAGTCACACCAATATAGATAACTGCTGCCTGCGTTCATCGTCAAATTCGTTAACACTACATTGGAAAACAAGCAGCACGAAATAAACACATTGCACTATTTTTTTTTTCGTTGTAATTTATGTGCTTTCAAAAATGACATAAAATAAAATTTAAAAAATCAAAAACAAAACTGATGATTGTACTTCAATCTTGAATAGCTGTTCTACCAATCACAAGCAAAATTAAACAAGATTAAAATTCCCAAATGTGAAAACAAAGTTCTGTCTGCTATTCAAAACGATTACCGATACTTGTTTTCAAAAGATGTAAAACACTAGGTTCCAATAATTTTATAAAACATCTGTATTTGTTCTCAAAGGTAAAGACTTTGATTGCCCAATATTGCTTCTTTAGGACACTGTGATATGAAAGGAGCTATCAGACTGCGCTTAACACAGGCGGCCTTCTTTTGCACAACATTAAAGATGCTGAAATTTATATTAATTAAATACGCTAATCAGCGCTCTAAATTATGCAAGTGAAACTTCAACAAATACAACAACAGGGCACAAATAATTCTTACTTACCATTTTATTTCCTTCTATCTACATGGAATTCTGCTGCCGGTGAGAAAACATTTTTCTGGTAGAAAGATCCACAAACTGCTGCTGCTGTAACAAGAACAGGAGGTTACTAGATTGAAGAAAGACAAAGCGCATGAAATTTGCTGAAAACCCGGCAGGTCTTGCCTAATGGATATCTCATCAGGGTCACTCCTAAAGCCGAACGAGAATAAAATGCGAAGCATACGTACGTCGTGATCCCTGATAATGAACTTTTGTACCCAAATAAAGAGAAGGAGAAAAATAAGTAATGCATATGATGACAATCCGTTCAACACAAAAGGTACAACAAAGTACACAAAACACAAAATAAATAATTTGTACTATTACACTTCGTAAATAATAAAAGAGCAAACAATACCTATAAACAATGAATTAAAATTAAATCAAATTCCAAAATCGTTTTCTTCCTTTTTTTTTTTTTTTTTTTTTTTTTTTTTTAACACATTGTTAAATCTGTTTTTATGATTTTTTTGTCTTATGTGCACACACATAATTCAATCTGAAAGATGTTTATTTACAACAACATCAAGCCATTGCAGAAACATCGTGCTGATATTAGGGGCAGATGTGGAATTGTGGATTGATTGAACAAGGGAGTGTTGGAGAAGCGTGAGTCAAAGAAAACATGGCTGCTTTGACGATAAAACTACACCGTTTAAATGCAATAGTTAGCAGACATAAAGCTTGCAAATATATTTCGGTAAAACACCATCCGATCTTTTATTGTTTTATCGCTGGTAAGGTGAGCTAGGACAATGGAAACAAAAATCCCTGACTTCGTTCGATTTATTGCAAATTTTCCTGTCTTTTACTGATCAAAGGAAATTCCCAGACTTTCCCCAATTTTCCAGGTCTGTCGCCACCTTGTATCAGCAGTAATGATATTAGATTCAAAGTGGATACTGCTTTCTGAGGAAGACAAATTTAATGAAAATGTATTTGGTTGGCATGGTGTCATATGAAGATAAAAGATTACTCTGACAGGGGAAAAAGTCTAAAGCATCTGGTTTCAGACTAAGGGGGATACCTAGAACAAGATGTATTAGTGCTGTTAAATGGGCCATTAGAGACAAACACAGAGAGTAATCTGTGAGAGGCAGAAACTTTACCAACAAAGAGATAGAGGGAATTTGCAAGTAGTCAATATTAATTTTCATTCCATAAGTCTATTCTCAGTTTTGTTTATGTGTTGAGAATTTTGAGTATGAAGGTGTGATATATATTAATGAATCAATGTAATACTTTTATTCTGAATGATTAACTTTTTGTGATAATTATTTACAAAAGCTTTTAATATAAACTGAACTAAAAAAGAAAAACAACTCACCTGCATTCCCACAACAGCATATATAAAAAACAACAAAGCAATCAAAAGGGCAACATATGGGAGGGCCTGAAAAGTAAACAATTTAAATTTATTATACGAAGCTCGCACTATATGAATAACAAAATCAAAGCAACAGTATCAGACACCTAAAATTGCTGGATACTTCACTTTTCAGTAACTTAGGACATAAGAACAATCAAAAGGAAAGATTTTATGAGTTATAAATAGTAAAAATTATTTTTTGGTGAGTTCTCTGTTAAACTTCAGAAGTGGATATTTCTGAAGTTAACAGAGAACTCACCAAAGGCTCTTATGGGAACATCAACAAAAATAGGTGGTACTAAGATCAAGTTTCATATGAAGGAAATTTCAGGAAAAACAAAAATGTTGATGTAAAAGAGAAGGGAGATGAGTACAAATAAAGAAAACATAACTTCCAAAGTGGAATATATAGAGCTATGCAAAACAGTGTGGAGAAGTGTCACTGAAGACATAAGGGAATTCAATTGTGAACTAGTGAAAAAAGCAATTAAAACAACCAAAGCCTGAAGAGAGCAAAGGAATATCTCGGTAAAGGAAGAAATCAGATTATGGCACTGAGAAAAGAAGATGGGACTGTAACAAGAAATATAAGAGAAATTCTGACAAGGGTGAAAGATTTCCTTCTCAAAACTGTATGATAGGGATGATACATCTATTCCAGACATTACGACAGGTACCAGTACCAAAGTTCCTCCAGTCCTTCCTGCAGAAGCTACACATGCAATTAAGAACACGAAATGGGAAAAAGCTCCAGGGGAAGATGGAATTACCTTAGACATTATACAAGAAGCAAGTGGAGAAATTGAAACTACGCTCGCCCAAGTTTTCACCAGATGTCTCAATGAAGGGAAGGTTCCTGAGTATTGGAACAATGCTACAATGATCCTGCTACATAAAAAAGCTGACGTTGAGGATCTCGGGGACTACATGCCCATCAGCCTCCTATCAGTGGTTTATAAAATCTTCACTGAAGTTCTTTCCAATCGCTTGAAGGTAACACTAGACATGGCTCAATCAAGAGAACAAGCTGGATTCAGGAGTGGCTACAGCACTGTGGATCATATCCATGTACTGAGAGAACTAATTGAAAGAGCGAGGAAATATGAACTCCCATTAGGCATGGCTTTTATCGATTACGAAAAGGCCTTTGATTCCGTGAAACCATCAACAGTTATAATGGCTTTGAAATTCTGCGGCATTGAAGATGCGTACATTATCATCATTAATAACATCTATGAAAATGCAAGTGCAAAGGTTCGGATATATTTGAGGATACATCACCAATAAAAATTGGAAGAGGAGATCAGATCAGATCATAGGTAGAGGATTTTAGGAAGGGAGTGTCTGACCCCAGGTCTTAAACAACCCTTAGAAATAGGAAGCTAGGAGATTTGGGCTAGAGTGCCAGATAGGAAAGTGACACAGAAGCGAAGTAGAAAGGGGGAGGAAGACACCCTTATTTATTACCGGGGGCCAGTACCTGGGAATTGGAAGAGGAGTGAGACAAGGTGACACCATATCTCCCAAACTCTCTAATGCCACATTGCAGAATGTCTTTCAATCATTGAACTGGGAAAACAAAGGGATAAAGATTAATGGAGATTATTTAACTCACATTCGTTTTGCTGATGATGTAGTCATTTTTGCAACTACCCCTTCGGAACTGCAGAGTATGATCCAGGAACTTGCTGAAAAAAGTAAAGAAGTGGGATTAAAAATGAACTTTCAGAAGACAAAAGTAATGTACAATGCTTTTGCAAGAAAAGAAGAGTCATTGATTGATGGAGAAAAGCTTGAAACAACCGATACCTACATTTATCTTGGGCAGCAGATATCAAGTGAGGGTCACATTGATGAAGAAATTAATCGCTGTATAAAACTTGGATGGAGAGCTTTTGGAAGAAACAGTACAATTTTTAAGAGCGGTATGTCATTATGTCTTAAAATAAAGTGTTTAATCAATGCATCCTTCCAGTTCATACATATGGAGCAGAGACGTGGACCTTAACTAAAAACGACATACAAAGACTGCAGACAACTCAAAAAAACATGGAGAGATGCATGCTTGGTGTAGCCAGAAGAAATAAGAAGAGGAACGCGTGGATCCGAAAAATGACAAGAGTGGAAGACATCATGATCAGAGTAAAATCCCTGAAATGGCAATGGGCTGGACATACTGCCAGAAGGACAGACCATCGATGGACAGCCAAAATTTTAGATTGGATTCTGAGGGACAGGAAAAGACCCAGAAGAAGACCACACGGGAGATAGGTGGATGAAATTCGAAAGTATGCAGGAGTGACATGGAGGAGACTATCACAAGACAGACTGTTGTGGAAGAGGCTTGGAGAGACCTTCATCCAGCAGTGGATTTATAATGGTTGGCGATGATGAGGATATGCAGAACACTAGATGCAATGATCAATTTGTACATGATGAGAATTTCAACTACCACAGGAACTTTCAAGTGAAAAAGAGTACTTGATAGTGTAGTACCATAAAGCATATTGCATGTAGAAGAGTTATAATGCTACCTTCTGTCATTTCATTTTCATATCACATTGTCATTTTATACCAGCACACCAATATCGTGTTCAGGAATGTTACTGGCACAGACATTAATAATAATAATAAAAAAAGTACAAAAAAAAAAAAACGAAAAGAAAGAAATCAATGCCTTTGCAACAAATTTTTTCTGTCTTCATCTCTTTGGGACCAGTTTTTCTACCTCTACTATACTGCTCGCTTGACTACTCTTGGGCAATTCTCTCTCTTATCTCTGAGCTTATCCTTTGCTCACCTGCTTGTCGTACCAAAATAATAAAATCATATCTGCTATTCTGATATTTAAAAAACTGCTGATGCTAATAACATTAACCATCAAAGAACCATAGCATGATAAAGTGTAAGCCAAAAGACAAAAGTTGATCTTGTTATGTCAATATTTGAAATGTTTAAATTATTTGCCATTGCATGTTCAAGCCTCATCAATATTACATTACATGTTGTATGAATCTACATATATATTTTAAGACTGTACAGTGAGTTGTGTGGTACAATAGGATAATATCCTGAAAGTATCAACATATTTCCTATAAAATTATCCTCTTCACATGCTTTCAGTTAGGTACCAAAGAACTCGACAAATCGGAGCAATAATGTTTGCAACAATATTCCTTAGAAGATACGTTGCAGCCCTTTAGAAAAAAATTCAACAGAATATTCCCCTTACCTCAGCTCCCAAAACTTGATTGTCCATGGCTTTCTTGTTTATTTTGTTGCACAACTACTTCTACTTAAAAAGGTAAGAAACAGCTTGATTTTTTCTAATTTAATAAATGAGTTACTATGGGCATTTAGAAGAAAAAAACAAACTGGAATTATTTTATTATATCAAAAAGGTTTTTACATTTTTTTGTTTGCCTTCTCTTATTAGCAGAGCTACCAGCTTTCAAGAACTAAAATCTGTAAACATTTTTTAGTTATGTTTCATTGATATGTTTGATTGAGTGACATACCAAACATACTGATTAGAATTCTGATCATTATGAAAATGATTTGTCGATTTTAATCTATTTTTAATCTGCAGTTAGGATATTTGGCACTATTCAACGCTTACAGTGATTAAAAAGCAATCGATATATAAATATCTCATTAGTACATTACGATTAGGCTACATACACAGATAAAAATTCCATTTGTAACTGCGAAATTACTGCAAAATTATTGCGATATATTGCAGTATCTTTCCACTTTAATTTAATTGAGATTTTCACCTTAAATTTTTGCGTCAACATATTAGATTACCCTCAAAAAATGCAATTGCAAGTCTTATATACCCGAGACTCCTAATTTTCACCTCTCTTTCAGCAGTTGTCGCCAATCGTAATCTTGCAGCGCTTTCACAGTAGAAATGGGAGAAAAAATGATCACGTAAATGAGAATACAGGTGCAGTGGTACTTGGGGACACTTATTCTTTTTAAATTACACCAACCTGAGATTAAAAAAAAAAAATTCTAAAATATGTCTGTAAAATAACTGTAACACGGAGGTAGAATTTTCGTAAATTTTACGGTTAAACTGTAAAACTTGGTAGGTATGTATAAATATTAGTGAACAATTTTAGCCATTTTATCCTTGAGCTCCCAATGAAGTGCTGAAAGGAAAATTCAATTCTACTGATTAGAGTTGCAATGGCTACTTCTGATTAAGCTAATTTAATAAATGAGTTAGTATGAGCATTTAGAGGGAGAAAAACAAATGAGGAGATTATTTTATCACTCAAATTTTCAAATGAGACCCTCATTCATCGCCAGGAGATATTCCAATGAAAGGACTGGCAACCATGTGGCTCACCACTTCCATTTTTTTAAATCTCTCCTGACAATGTGAATGAGGGTCTCATTTGAAAATTTGAGTAATAAAATAATCTCCTTGTTTGTGTCCCCCCCCCCTCTAAATGCCCATAGTAACTCATTTATTAAATTAACTTAATTAGAGGAGGCCAAGGCATCTCTAATCAGTAGAACTGATTTTTCCTTTCAGCACTTTGTTGGAAGCTCAAGGATAAAATGGCTAAAATGGTTCACTAAGAGAAGGCCAGAAAAAATATGTACAAACCTTTTTCATGTGCCATTTTGTGACCTGTAATCTTGACAGAGAGGATGACTGCAGCATTTCCCTTATAAGCTGAAATCTCTGCCAGTTTATCATGTATGCACCCCTCCAAACCCCTCTGCATACATTTCTGTTGATTCAGACCAGCCCTTCATCAGTGGACAAAAATCTCAAAATTCCAGCCGTCTTTGTTAGATATGCCAATGATATACTTATTTTCTGGTTGTACAATATTGAGGAACTAAATTCATTTGTCAAAGCACATACAAACATCTATCCATCAACAAACTTTACTACTGAACTAGAAAACTACCTTACCTAGACACATTACTTGTATTTATTAATTGCAAAAGCAGCATTAAATATCAAGTCTACTATAAACAGATAGACTTATCTATTATCCCAGTGGACTCTTCTCATTCAATGAACTTCTTGGGTAACCACAAAGCAGACAATTATATATATATATATATATATATATATATATATATATATATATATACTTAAGAGCAAAACTGAAGACTAAGGAAAAACTTTAGAATTTAAAACGAAGGTTGCAAAATAACCTGAAGATCTCTAATGTACTAGGTGTGAGTCAAAATTTTATATGTATTTTTTTGCTTAGGTATCTTCTTTATAGAATATATATATATATATATATATATATTACTAATATATATATATATATATATATATATATATATATATATTTGCAGAGGCAGAAGGATTTTTCATCTTGAACTCCTTTTTCAAGAAAAAGCCACACAGGAAATGGACATGGAGACATCCAATTGGAACGACAAGTGAAATTGATTTTATTATGTGCAACAAAAAATTCGTCATCGAAGACTGCAGTGTGCTGAACAAGTTCAACACAGGTAGTGACCATAGATTGGTGAGATGTAAGATGCACCTCAACACTAAACTGGAACGTGGCAAGCTCATAAGACAAACAAAATGTATTGACATAACCAACCTTAAAAAACACCATAATACTTTCAAGTTGGAACTGAAGAACAGATTCTCTGCTTTAGAAGGCCTAACATCAGAAGAAGTGGATATTTCAAAAGTTAACAGAAAAGTAACCAAAGCTCTAATGGAAACAGCAACAAAATTAGCTGGGTCTAAGAACAAGTTGCATGTGAACAAATTATCAGGAAAAACCAAAATGTTGATGCAAAAAAGAAGAGAGATGAGGACAACTAAAGAAGATGTGACTTCCAAAGTGGAATATATAGAGCTATGCAAGACAACACGAAAAAGTATCACTGAAGACGTAAGGAAATTCAACTGTGAGCTAGTGAGGAAAGCAATTGAAAACAACCAAAGCCTTAAGATAGCAAAGGGACATCTCAGTAAGGGAAGAAAACAGATTATGGCTCTGAGAAAAGAAGATGGTTCTATAACAAGAAATAGAGGCGAAATTTTGACAAGAGTGAAAGATTTCTACTCCAAATTATATGAAAGGGATGATATATGTACTCCAGACATCATGAAAGGTACCAGAGTTCTTCCAGTCCTCCCAGCAGAAGTTGCTCATGCAATCAAGAACATGAAGCGGGGAAAAGCTCCAGGAGAAGATGGAATTACTATAGACATCATACAAGAAGCAAGTGGAGAAATCGAAACAGTACTCGCCCAAATTTTCACTCGATGCCTTAATGAAGGGAAGATTCCTGAGGATTGGAACAATGCTACAATGATCCTGCTACATAAAAAAGGTGACATTGAGGATCTCAGGAACTACAGACCTATCAGCCTCCTATCAGTGGTTTATAAAATCTTCACTAAAGTTCTTTCACACCGCTTGAAGGTAACACTGGACATGGCTCAACCGAGAGAACAAGCTGGATTCAGGAGTGGCTACAGCACAATAGATCATATCCACGTACTGAGAGAACTAATTGAAAGAGCGAGGGAATATGAACTTCCATTGTGCATGGCTTTTATCGATTATGAAAAAGCCTTTGATTCAGTGAAACCATCAGCAGTTACCACGGCTCTGAAATCCTGCGGTATTGAAGATGCATACATTAATATTATTAATAACATCTATGAAAATGCAAGTGCAAAGATTCGGCTGTTTGAAAATTCAACACACATAAAAATTGGAAAGGGAGTGAGACAAGGTGACACCATATCTCCGAAGCTCTTTAATGCCACATTGGAAAATGTCTTTCAATCACTGAACTGGGAAAACAAAGGGATAAAGATTAATGGAGATTATCTAACCCACCTTCGTTTTGCTGATGACGTAGTCATTTTTGCAACTACCCCATCAGAGCTGCAGAGTATGATCCAGGAACTTGCTGACAAGAGTAAAGAAGTGGGATTAAAAATGAACTTTCAGAAGACAAAAGTGATGTTCAATGCTTTTACAAGAAATGAAGATTTATCGATTGATGGAGAAAAACTGGAGATAACAGATACGTATGTTTATCTTGGACAGCAGATATCAAGTGAGGGTCACATTGATGAAGAAATTAATCGGCGTACAAAACTTGCCTGGAGAGCTTTTGGAAGAAACAGCATAATTTTCAAGAGCAACATGCCATTATGTCTTAAAAGAAAAGTGTTTGATCAATGCATCCTTCCAGTGCTTACGTATGGTGCAGAGACGTGGACCTTAACTAAAAGAGACATACAAAGGCTGCAGACAACTCAAAGAAGCATGGAGAGGTGCATGCTTGGTATAACCAGGAGAGATAAGAAGAGAAACTCGTGGATCCGAAAAATGACGAGAGTGGAAGACATCATGATCAGGGTTAAATCCCTGAAATGGCAATGGGCTGGACATACTGCCAGAAGGACAGACCATCGATGGACAGCCGAAATTTTAGATTGGATTCCAAGGGACAGGAAAAGACCCAGAAAAAGACCACATGGGAGATGGGTGGATGAAATTCGTAAATATGCGGGAGTGACATGGAGGAGACTGGCACAAGACAGACCGTTGTGGAGGAAAACTTGGGGAGACCTTCGTCCAGCAGTGGATTGATAATGGTTGACAATGATGATGATGATGATATATATAAAAGTCAAGTCAAGCTATTGCAAATGGATGCTATTTGTTTTCCTTCTCTCTAGTAAGTTTCTCATTAGTGTGAACTAAGAAATGTATATCTGACCAAAATCAAATAGAATAAAGTATGGAAATACTCAATGGTAAATATCTGTAAGAGTATCACACTGGTTGGCTTATGAAAGGAGTGAGGGGACACAGGACAAACTGTGTGATTTAATGTGTGGTACTGATACAACTGTGATACTGTTCCTGTGGGTCAAGCTAATGTAAATGGATACATGCATAGTGTGTGCTAACAGAACTCTGCTTCACACATATATATAGATTAGAACAGTGTTACATATTTGCTGGGTTTGTACAGAAGATTGCTTTACAGGATCTACGGGATATGTCAAGGTAAACACTTAGACTTTTATTCATTATGGACTGTGATTATGAAAAATTGTCATTGAGAACTTATAATATGTGATAACATTACATGCCTATTGATTATGGATTATATACAGTATAATGGATATACTTTTTACTAAATATTTATATGACAAGGAATCATTTATTGGCTGAATATGGCTTGGAGGTGTTATTGATGAGAAATTTTTGAAACTTGTGAATTCTTCGGTTTCTTAGCAGTATTATATATTTTCACTTACCTAACTTGAATTATAATATATTGCTCATTGAAATAGGGACAGGAATAATATGCCTTCAACAAGTAAATGTGATGTGAGTGCCTCAGAGATTCTTGAGTTCTAGCATATGCACCCAGAGCATTTAAAATGTTCTGAATAAACACTGATATACCATCTAAGCATGATTTACTGATTTTAAAATACGAACACTATTTACAATTAAAACATAAGTACTTTCGAGGTGACAGTCACCTTATCCTCATATGCAATTGAATTTTCAAAGAAGTGTCTTAAATATATTGCATATTATGTCAGTAACTAATCAGTCACATGATATAAAACTATCCACCAATCAAACAAAAGTCAATTAGGCACATTATTCACAATCTAAATTTAGATTACAAGATTATAATATTGCAGACCAATTTCTAACTTGTCTTTTTTTGCTAAGGTTTTGGAAAAAAACTATCATATACAAGATTAGGTAACTTTTTTGAGAAATATTATGTTATTAATAAAAATCAGTATGGGTTTCAAAAGGAAAAATCAACAGAAATAGCCATTTTCATGTTTGAGAATATCATATTAAATAATAGAAAAACGGGATTAGTAACCAGCGCGATATTCCTGGACCTCAGAAAGGAATTTGATATCGTCGATCATGAGATACTTTTGGATAAGCTCTATGATAATGGATAAGAAATCAATATTACAATTTATTAGAGGATTACTTACATAAGAGTAAACAGTATGTACAGATTAATAAAATAAAATCGCACAAGTTAATGAAATAGGAGTACTTCAGGGTTCAATTCTGGGACCATTACATTTTGAAATTTATATTAATGACATTTTTAACATTGAACTTAATGAGGATTTTATTGGGTTGTCGGAAAAGTCATGATGTATTTTAGCCATGTTTTGCAAAGGTCATTTATTGATAGAAAGAACAAAGATCAATCAATGATATAATGCCCGTTTTGTTCGATAACCTTTTTCCATCTTTCAGTCAGATGCAGAATGCCTCGTTCATAGAAGGACCTGTCTTTTGTGGCAAAAAAACTGTACAAGGTGCTGATTTACAGCCTCATCTGAATTGAACGTTATACCACGCAAGGACTGTTGAAGAGAGCGAAACAAGTCGAAAACTTCTCGCGCAAGGTCAGGCAAGTATGCTGGGTGTGGCAACGCATCCCACCCAAGCACCAAAAATGTTTGGCGGGTGATCAAACTTGTGTGTGGTCTTGCGTTGTCGTGATGGAACACAACACCTTTACGATAAACGAGCTCTGGACGTTTCTGGACGATGGATTCGTTCAAACTGTCCAATTGCCAACAGTACACATTCCAATTGATTGTTTGGTTCCGTAGTAGGAGCTCGAAAAACACAACACCTTTAAAATCCCACCACACCGAGACCAGAACCTTCCGCTGACGAATGTCTGCTTTGGATGTCGTTTGAGGCGAAGCAGCACGTCGGGACCAAGACCGTTTGTGCAGCACATTATTTATTGTACACAATTCACTTTTCGTCACCAGTTATCAGTCGCTTCAAAAAAGGATCGTTTTCCTGATGTTTAATGAGCATATCGCAGATGTTTATATGCGCCGCCAATTTGCGAACCACCGCTGGCACTGACGTTCTTGTAGAGCATTATCACCGTACACTTTATGCAACTTTTCACAAGCTTGACACGCGTTCTTCCCTTTACGGAAGTAAAACAGTAAAATATGGTGAAAATGCACAGTTTGGTCTTCCATCATCAACTTGATTTCAAATCTCCGCAAATCAACCAAATCGCTCACTATTCCTTTTAGACTGCAGCTAGAACTGGCACCTGTCGAATGCCACAGCGATAACAGAGCTGTGCATGCCTCTAGTACTTCCAAAGCCGTACAACCACCATCGGGTGCCAAAATACGTCATGACTTTTCCGACAACCCAATACTTTATTTGCGGGCGATGCTTGAGTTCTGATTACGGGGGCAAATATAAATGAGGCAAAAATTAAATGTAATAAATTTATTGAAAAATTGATGGAATGGCTAGACAAGTTTTCTGTGTTTAAATATAGAAAAAACTAAAATTATGATTTTTAAAAAGAGAGATAGACAGCTTGTTGAGCCACCATCTATTTGTGTGGAGAACTGTACCCTTGAAATAGTAAATAATATTAAATATAGGAAATAATAATTGAGGATAATCTAAAATGGAATAATATTCAAAATATTGTAAACAAAATTTTGGGAGTATTGGATTTAATTACGAGAATTTCAAATAATTTAACAATTAAAACATTAAAAATGCTGTATTACAGTCTGATTTATTCATGTTTGACTTATTGTTTATTAGTATGGGGGTAAACTACTAAGACTAATTTATATAAATTACAATCATTGCAAAATAGGATGGTCAAAATTTTAAATAATTTTAAGGGAATTAATTTGAATATGAGGGTACGAATTAATTATTATGGATTTTTAGATATTGAGAAATTATGGCAATTTAGATCATTAGGATTTATGTATAGAAGAATAAAAGAGAATAGGTATCAACATTTAATTCAGCTGAATACTGTAAGTCACTAGTCAAACAAGAGACAGAAATGCATTTTTGTTACCAATGCCTAACACTTTAACCCAACAAAGATTTATTGATTACCAGGGATTAATATTATGGAATAACCTACCTTGTCAACTAACACATATTAATAATTATAATTATTTTCGAAAGCAACTAAAGAAACATTTGCTAACAAACATTTAATATAAAATTCCATGATAAAATTTATTAATCAGACCACATATGCATAAATTTTATATGTGCAGGACGTTTGGCTTGACTACATACTTTAGGGGAATTGGGATTCACTCAGGCTATATATATATATATATATATATATACACTGCTGGCCACCCAAAATGCAACACCAAGAAGGACACGAGATAGCAAAGCCAGATTTGCTGGACACATAACAACAGATACAAAGATGAAACGATTGAGCTTACAGGCCCGTGCGACTTGCGGAACACGCAGACATCAATAGTTCGTGTGGCCCCCATGGCTGGCAATAACGGCCACACACACGCCGCGGCATCGAACGAAAGAGGCTTTGGATGTGGGCTTGGGGTATGTCGGTCCAGGCTGCTTCCACACGTTGCTACAGTTCATCAGGCGTAGCCGCGGGTAGTGCTTGCCGGGCCACTTGGTTGCTGATCAGCGACCAGACGTGTTCAATGGGTGACATATCGGGAGAACAGGCGGGCCACGGCAGCAGTGAGACCTAGTGGGCCGTGAAGAATTGTTGCACGATGCTGCCACGTGTGGGCGCGCATTGTCCTGTTGAAACGTGGCCACTGGCAGTTCCTGCAGGTAAGGGAGGATTACAGGCTCAAAAACGTCAAAGATGTAGGGGTGGCTGTTGAGTGTACTAGCGATGCGTACCAGAGGGGTGCGGATGTCATATCCAATTGCGCCCCAAACCATAACGCCAGGTGACGGACTGGTATGGTGATGCCTAATGCAGGCGTCATACAGTCTCTCGCCGTGGTGCCGCCACACGTGGATCCGACCATCGTGGTGTTACAGGCAGAAGTGGGATTCGTCGGAGAAGACAATGTCGTGCCATTCTGTAGTCCAGGTGCGGCGTACAACAGCCCGCTGCTGCACTCGCCGGTGGTGTAATGTCAATGGTAATCGGAGCAATGGCTGCCATGCGACAAGTCCGCGCTCCTGCAGACAACGTCGAGCGGTACGTGCTGACACAGGTTGTTGCGCAACACACCCTAATTCCTGTGCTAACATTCGTGATGTGGCGGTGCGAGCCGTCAATGCCCGCTGCACAACATGCCGGTCCTCTTGTTCGGTGGTGTGCAGCGGCTGCGGCAACTGCTCATGCTGGTCCGTCCGTCTCTCATGCACCCACCGAATCCATACTCGCCTCACTGTGGCTGGATGTCATTCCACACGAGCGCCGATGTCTCGGTACGATAAACCGCTGTCGCAATAAGCCACTATTCGTCTTCTGTCGAACTCCGAAACGTGCTGGAATGACTGCTGTATTCTGTGACGAGACATCAGGAAGCTTCCCACGCACAGGTCCAGCAGCGAAACACACTTCCACTACTTAAACCCAGCCTTCTATGCACCCTTCTCATAGTGCTTCTCGGTGGTGTGCTAGGTGCATATGATTTGCATATGCCCTGCAATGCTAATCGTTTGCATGTCCTCTCGCGGGTGACACATGCTGCGAATTTCAGGCCAACAGATGCTTCCTTCTTGGTGTTGCATTTTGGGTGGACAGCAGTATATATATGAAAAACTTCATGTCAACTCCAAATCACAACACCATGAACACACAAAACAAGAAGGAAAGAACCTTCTAAACAACCCAAAAGCAAACCACAGAACCACACAACAAGCAAAAGGAAACTTCAAGCTTCAAAGAACCACAGTAAAAATGTATACAAAAACAAAACGTAGTCAGCAGTCGGGGGAAAGACATCACCGACCACTGACCACAGTGGTCGGTGATGTCTTTCCCTGAAGAGTGGTTACTGACTGCTGACTACATTTTGTTTTTGTATTCATTTTTACTGTGGTTCTTTGAAGCTTGAAGTTTCCTTTTGCTTGTTGTGTGGTTCTGTGGTTTGCTTTTGGGTTGTTTAGAAGGTTCTTTCCTTCTTGTTTTGTGTGTTCATGGTGTTGTGATTTGGGGCTGACATGAAGTTCTTCATATATATTCCTTTCCTAGTTCCTGCAGCATTGCGCGACACAGGAGGGTTTTTGTAATATTGAGCTTATTACTCTTTCTTCATTTAATAAATATATATATATATACACTATCTACCAACAAGTAATTGGACACTTGTGATAGCAAAGGAAAATGAAGTTTATTCACCTTCAATAGTTGGTGGAACCTCCACGAGCAGCGAATACAGCTGCGACCCTCTGGGGCATACTCTCAACCAGGCGTTGTAAATAGGTCAGTTCTTTTTTTTTTTTTATTGGAGGTTTAACGACCACCGTGAGCAACTCAATGGGCTATAAGCAGTCACCCGTCCCTAATTTAGGGTCACTGGTTCCCGGGAAGGGAAATAGCCAGTGCCGTAAGACAAACACAACATCCATGCCTCACCGGGATTCGAACCCAGACCCCTTTCGGACGAATGATCAGAGGCCATCGCCTTAGACCACTGTGCCACCGGGGCAGCACAGGTCAGTTTCTACACTGATTTCGGACGGTGGGGGCACCCCTTAAGTCGACGCTCCAACTCGTTCCAAAGGTGCTCGATAGGGTTAAGGTCCGGGTAGGTCCACCATACCAAGCCATGGTGGACCTCGCAACATGACAGGTGGCATTGTCATCCTGAAAGTAACATGGGTCCACCCTCTAAAACTACCACAACATAGGAAGCGCATGGTCATCCAAAATGGTGCGGTAGGTCTCGGCGTTGAGTCTACCAGGAATTGCGACCAAGGGTCCCGTGCCATACCAAGAGAAATACCCCCATAGCATAATTCCACCGCCGCCAAACTTCACAGTTGGCACAATACATTCCGGCAGGATGTGTTCTCCAGGCAGACGCCAAACCCAGACCCTGCCATCCGAATGGTAGAGGGTGAACCTTGATTTCTCGCTCCAGAGAACCTGTTTCCACTGTTCAACGGTCCACTGTCGACATTCTTTGCACCACGTTAGTCGAGCAGCGCTATTGGACTTTGTGATCAAAGGCTTGTGGGCGGCAGCACGTCCATGATAACCGAGCAGATAGGCTTCCTTACGGATGGTATACATCGAAAGAACACTCCCGGATGCATGTTGAAACTTCTCACAGATGTGGCCCATCGATTTGGTGCGGTTCTTCCAAATTTCTCTGGCCAGCACCTGTCAGTCTCTAACTCCCAGTTTTGTGGGTCTGCCGGGTCAGGGCACATTCTGACAGTCACCTCTCATCTTGCACTTGCCAATCACATAGGCCACTGTCGATTTTGGGTACTTCAACTCACTGGATATGTCACGTATGGATCGGCCATTTCTGTGATACCCGACGATTACACCTTTCTTGAAATCAGAGAGGTCCGAACTGTGGGACATCTTGCATGCGACTGGTTGCGTTGTTGTTTCCCACACGATATTTAATGGAGGCGGCCGTGATGTGTATCAGGACCGCAGATATCGTAGATTGCAGGGGTGTCCAATTACTTGTTGGTAGATAGTGTATATATATACTAAAATATGCAAAACTCGACATTGGTTTTTTAGCTATATATATATATATATATATATATATATATATATATATACAGCAGAAATATGACACAGCATGGACTCCACTAGCTTCTGGAAATATGCTGTAGGCAATGCACACCATACTTCCTGCAGAGTGTTCCACAATTTGGGTGTATTCCGAGGTCTCGGATTCCAGTGTTCGATAGCGCGTTGCATGGCATCCCAAATGTGTTGTATCACGTTCAGATCTGGGGACTTGGGTGGGAATGGTAACACCTCAAATTCAGATGAATGCTCCTCTAACCATAATGTGGTATCTCGACACTTGTGTGGAGGTGCATTGGCCTGTTGGAACAGGCCCAACCCATCAGCATGAATGCAGGACATGAACGGGCGTACCTCGTCAGAAAAGATGAGCACATAGCGTTGGCTAGTCGCAGACGTTTGTAGACATACCAGGGGTCCCAGGGAAGTCCAGCTAAATACACCCCATACCATTACAGACACCCCACCAGCTGGTGCAGTTCCCTGTTGACAGGCGGAATGCATGGCTTCATGGGGTTTGCGCCACACATGAATCCTTCCATCTGCCCGATACAGTTGGAAACGCAAGTCATCAGACCAAGCTACTTGTTTCCAGTCATCAAGTGTCCAGTGGCGGTGTTGCCGTGCCCAAGCGAGGCGCATAGCTCTGTGTTATGCACCCATCAAGTGACTCAAGTTGGGCGTCGGCTCCCAAAGCCCATATCGTGCAAAGTATGTTGCACAGTCTGGACGCTGATGCTTGTTGAGGCTCCAGCATTGATTTCCGATGATTCCTGCAAGAGTGTTGCGCGCCTATCGCGTGAAACAATTCTTGATAGCTGACGATGGTCACGTTCACCCAATGTCTTCTTACGGCCACACTGGTATCGTAGGTTTGAAGTTTTGGCGGAATTCTTGTAGTCACAGCGCACCCTTGCAATGGTCGTCCGTGAAAATTCAAACTTAGTTTCTAACTCCGAAATACTATGGCCCATCTCACGAACTCCAACTATGACACTGCGTTGAAAATTGCTTAAATCATTATTACTTGTCTTTCTCATGCCGGAAACAGCTCTGACAGCTGGCAAGGATATCTATCGCTTTATATACGGACTGGCGAACGCAACCGAGTACACACATAGGTGACGTTGCTATGTATTTTGCATAAGTTCGTCTGTACCAGTTTTTCTGGCACTTCAATTAATTTTGAAATGTAACATGTTCAAATGCAACCCCATAACAAAATAAATGAAATGAAATGACAAATAAACTTTGCTCTATTAGAGTTTTTGTACAACATGCATATGCTCACTCTTCAGACAGTAAATGTTTTCACAATGAATTGCTTAGAGACATTGCAACTCAAAATGGATATGGAGTTCATCCTATGCGTGATAACTTAAATTAAAAAAAACTAGAACAAAATAAATCAGACAATGCCATAATGAGATTTAATAATGAAGTCACCTGCTCTGGCTCCTTGCCATACTTAACAGGCATTACTAAGGTCACGAAGCACATTTGCAGGAAATCTAATGCAAGTCTCGCTTTCTGCTATCCCATTCACACAGGAAGCAGGAGAATTTTGTATAGCCTCCTTGCTGACCCAAAAGTATAGAAGTAACTTTTGAATCCCCACATATTGGCCAATTGTGTTCAATATATATTATTTTTCTGAGTAATATTTCCATTGTTTTGTAAGTTTCTTTCATGTATATGGAATGTGCAACTGGAATAAAAGACAACTGATTTCCATTATGCAATAAAACAGCCTTTAAACTTCTTTTACTTGAGTCAACGAACAAATGCTAATCTTTGGGATCGTATGCAATATTTCCTAATTGATGAATCAAATTGGATATATCATTGCAATACACTAAGGAATCGTCTTTTGTAAAAAATCATAGAAACTTTTTCACGATTTCTGTAACAGGTGAAAATAGATACACTTGTTAATAGTTTTTTTCTTTCAATCTGGAACCCAATATTTCAGCATTGCCTTTTGTTAATCTTAAATCTTGAAATAGATCATTTAATTCTGTTTGGTTCATCTGTTGGGATCCCTTTTCCCCCTATACTGAAATCTGCATCTTTTTCTTGACTGCCTAAATCAGGTTCTGAATCAGATGGCACACCTACATCCAAATTAAGGGGCAGAATTGAAACAGGCACGTTTTCACCATGAAGAACAGGTCGTACAGGTGATTTCAAATAAGGATAAGCAATCTTCGATTTTTATGCCTATTGTACCCCGAAATGTTACACATGCAAAAATAACAGTCATCGTAATGATTTTGCTCTTTACGCCAAACCATGGGTATCCCAAATGGTAAACATGAGCACTTACCTAAGGACCAGTTTCATAATATTTCAACACAAGAACGACATACACTGTGTGGAGCGCACAGTTTCTCCTGGTCTCCTAATTTCATGCCAAAGTACGAATGATACGCTTTTTTACAAATGAAGTGATGTTATTCCTTTGTTTCTTCACCACATATTCACCACATATATAGCAAAATGAATTTGGATCACTTTTACATCTCCTAGATGAACTACTATTGCTAGCCAGAACTTCAAGACCATAGAAATATGTATGAAGAAATTCAATTACAAACCGTCAGGACTGTTGACATAAAGTTACCGCAGTCCGCCGAAAACCAAGTTTTTCCCCTTCTTCCACCCCTCAGCACGGGATCTCACGGAGCAACGAGCACCTTTTGTTTTTACGCATGCATACCTGTGACCTTAACTAGGTGCTGGTCAGACTGACTTCACAGAGGAGAAGCAAACTATACCCGAGATGTGTGCATGATCCATGGACTTTGTCGATATAAGTTTCCTGCAGATTGTAATTTAGATTATGAGTGTGTTTTTTTTTGTCCTACATTTGTCTCTTCTCTACATAATAAGCAAATAAAGACGTTTTTGTATTGTGCCAGGGATCGTCTCTGGATACCATTCTAAAGAGGTGAGTTTAATGAAGTAGTTCGCTGCATTTTATCACAGTATGGACGACTCCGTTCTACAGTTTCATGCTAATTGATATTGAGATGCTTTCGTTTTACCAATGTGCATTGAGGTTACGCGCTCACACACCTTCTACTATCATTTTCACAACATATAGATTATGAGACTGAACATCTCATACTGATGGGTGAAATTGTATTCGAGAAAAAAAAAGTTAAAAACTTAACTTCTTCGTTAGTGAGAAAGACAACAAAGATGGTGACACCGATGACGTCAATCATGTTCCCTAAGCTGAACGGATTTAACTATTCTGTCTGGAAATTTAAAATAGAGAAATACCTAACTAAATTAAACTTGTGGGATATTGTTTCAGGAGAAACTCCAGAAACTAAGTCAGATGAATGGATTAAAAAAGACAAATTAGCTAAAGCTGAAATTTGCTTACTCGTGGATGACATAGAGATCGTACACATAGTAAACTGTATAACAGCTAGAGATGTATGGCTTACACTTAAGAACATTTATGAGAGAGGATCACTAACCAGCAAACTGTATTTAATGCAAAAAATGTACGGGTTACGATTTAATGGAACATGTTCAATGCAAGAGCACATTAACCAGTTTTTAGAGACATCTAACAAACTTAAAGCTATGGGAGAAAATATACCTGATATGCAAATCGCAGTATTGATCTTGTGCAGCATGAATACAGAATATGATTCACTCATCACAGCCCTAGAAGCAAGGTCGGACAATGAACTTACTTTAAAATTTGTTAAATCAAAGTTAATAGATGAATATGAAAGGAGAAAAAAAAAGTAAAACTAGCAATGCACATGCATCCAACACGGTAAATGGGTTCAGATCTTCCAATAGGCAATCGCACACGAACAGAAAGTACTGCACCTATTTCCATAAGAAAAGTCACAATATTGATGAATGCTGGCACTATAAAAACACACATGGGGATAAACATGTGACAAATAAAAATAATGCTAAGAAGTTTAATAAGCATAAACAGGCAGCAAATTCTATGACCAAAGCTACAAATAAATATGGAAAAATGGCAAAAATGAAGAACAAGACAAAAACTCAAATCACATGGTCCATAGATTCAGGAGCGACATAGCATATGACAAACTTGAGAGATTTTTTTCGCCACATAGATTTTAAATGTAAAGAATCTGTAACAACTGCAGATGGTACTCAGGTAAAATCACTTGGCGCAGGACATGGATATACAGTCGAACTCTGTTAAGACGAGCTCTTCGGGATCGAACAAATTGCTCGTTATATCCGTTACTCGTATAATCCGGGAAAGACCCAAAATATCAAGGAAATCATTCAAAAAATAAATTTTGTTATCAAATATAGTACATACAATGTTTAATGTTGGGAAATACATAGTACTTACATTTAGTTGAAATTACCGTACAATTTTTCGGTTAGTTGTGGAATTCTTGAAAAATGCGTACATACAGTACTATACACACACAGAATTATACGTACCATTATACATACTGTAGTACATACATATGGAAGTACGTTCGATGTGATGCAGATTAAGTTGAAATTCTTGAATAACGGACATGTAAACTACATAGTACTTTATGAAATACAATATGTACTATACAGTATTGTAATTTTTGTACCATACAGTACTATCTGCCCAAAGCACACATCCTTTTTATTTCGTATGAAAAAATTTGGTTAATTTTAGCTGCATTGTCCTTGACTTCAACCGAAAATTCATCATATTATGCTTCACAACTGATAATGCACTGAACACACACTCATTGCCAGAATTAATTTCATAAAACCTAGTCAAAACATCCAAAGCATCTTGTGCTTGATTGTAAGTCACAACTTCTTGTGTTTCTGTAATGTTTTCGCCTTCACTTTCGGTTTCAGTTTCTTCATTCACCGCAATGACTTCTTGCACAATTTGTTCCTCTGTTAAAATTCCAGTTGTTAGGACCGCAGTGTCAATGTCGATACAAACATCAAGGGAATTGCAATTGTAAAAGGTGCTTAAATCACTACTTTTTAACCATTCTGATAAGGGGAGATCATCGTCATCAATCACTTCAGTGCTTTCTACTAAAGTCTCCTTTAGAAGACCAGCCTTCCTATAACAATTTTTAATGGTTGTCGGAGTGACACTATCCCAAGCTTCTCTCATAAGACGAACAGCATCCAATACGGAAATCTTAATTTCTAGCTTCCCCATTTTGTGGATTAATTGTACGTTAGAAATCACTGAAAATGGCACTTAAAGCTCCTAATAATCCCTTGGTCCATAGGCTGTAGAATTGATGTTGTGTTTAAAGGTAGGAACACAAGTTTGATATTTGTCAAGTTTTCTACTTTGGGATGTGCTGGGCAGTTGTCTATTAACAGCAAAATGTTTCTGTTTTTCTTTCGTAGTTCGCGATCCAATTTATGAAGTTCTCCCATAAAGATATCTGATGTCATCCACGCCTTTCTCTTTGCTTTATAATCAACCGGGAGATGCTGAACATTATTAAAACCCCGAGGCTTTAACAATTAGCCAATCACCAATAATATTCTTTTTTCATTTCCGGCCATGTTCCCACAAATTAGAATGGTTAGCCGATCCTTTGCCAATTTACCTCCAATGAATTTCTCGCCTTTAAAAGTTAAAGTTATGTCAGGGATTACACCTTGTAAAAAATGCCCGTTTCATCAGCATTGAATATGTTCTGCTCACTGAATTCAGAAATGAAGCTGGGCCAAACGCTTTTTAGCCATTGACTTACAGATTCCGTATCCGCAGACATTGATTCCCCTGACATTTTTGCGTAAACAATATTGTGTCTGTTCTTGAAGCGATCAAGCCACCCATTACTGCATATAAAATTCTCATGACCGAATTGTACTGCAAATTTTTCCGCTTGCACTTTTAAAATCGGTCCATTGATAGGAAAACCGGCATCACGTCGAACTTTAAACCAACAAAGTAAAGCTTCATCAATATCATTTTTTTCACACTTTTTCATTTTTTTTGCAATCTGTAAGATTGTTTTCAAATGCTGACAAAACTGCATCTTTGTTGTTCCACAATTTTGATACGGTAGATGAGGAAAGCCCGTATTTTTTGCAAACAGCTGAATTTTTCTTGCAGTTCCTGAATAATATCCATTTTCTCCCTGATGGAGAGAGCCTTTCTTTTAACACCAACCATTTTGCTCACAATATCAGTCCTAATAAAAAAAGGGGAGGGAAAGCATAAGTGATGTCGCAAGAGTAGGGCTGCGTGCGACTTTCTGATTAAAAAGGTTACAATATGTCCCGTGCAAAGTTGAAATACTGAATGCACTAAGAAAACATGCGTGGGGTTAGACCATTGCAGCCAATGAGAGAAAGCAAATTCCAGGAACCCCCTCGTAAACAGTGGCAAAGGAAAGGGTGGGAAGCTTTCCCCCACAAAATGCCGCCCCCACTTACCCTTGGGCTGAAATGCAAGACGTCATAAAACACTCCCCGCTTTTCTCTCGAAGCAGGTGACACACAGACGGCCACCTTTCAATGCTGCGCTATCTTTACTTGGTGTAAAAAAAAAAAAATCTGAAAGTCTTACAAATTTGCTCGCTATAACAGAGTTTATACTCATAACAAGCGGGATAATTTAACACTAATTGCATACGAAACCAAACTTCTGGCATTTACTCGCTATAGCCGGGACCTCGTTATACCCGAGCTCGTCTTAACCGAGTTCGACTGTATTAACTGCAAGACTCGTTATACCCGAGCTCGTCTTAACCGAGTTCGACTGTATTAACTGCAAGACAGACTGTAATGTAAATAGAATTCTACTGAAAAATGTTTTGTTTGTTCCAGAATTGGAAACAAGCTTACTATCAGTCAGAAAAATTGCAGAATATGATTACACTGTAACATTAAAAGATAACGAGTGTAAAATAACACAAGGTGAAACTATCTTTGGTTTGGGCATAGCAGATTCCACAAATATGTATAAATTGATAACTGTGGAAGATAATGAATATACAGAAAATACAGAACATGCAGAAACTGCCAAATCCATGCAAAAATGTGAGAAACCTAATTGCATTAATCTTTGGCACAGAAGACTAGGACACAGGAATGTTGAATCCATAAAGGACATAGTAAACAATGATCTAGCAAGAGGGATAAATATATCTAAATGTGAAAAGCATCTTTTCTGTGAACCATGTATAAAAGGGAAAATGGTGGATAAACCGTTTAAGAAAGAAAACTCATTCAGAGTTAAAAAAGTTCTACATATGGTATATAGTGACATATGCGGTCCTATGCCATCTATTTCTCTTAGTGGGAAGAGATATTTTATCACTTTTATCGACAATTTCTCCAGGTTCACATACATATACCTAATTAGTAACAAAAGTGAACCATTATCTAAGTTTAAGCAGTATGTAGCAATAGTAAATAACAAATACAACAAAAGGCCAAAAATCTTCAGAACAGATAATGGAGTTGTGAATACATGAATCAGGTGTTTATAGAGTATCTATCCAGTAATGGAATAGAGCATCAGATGTCAAATGTTTATTGTCCCCAGGAAAACAGCATCGCAGAGCGAAAAAAATAGAACATTGCAAGAGATGACAAAAGCCATGCTAATTGATGCTAACATAGAGGATAAGTTTTGGGGTGAAACTATTTTAACTGCAAACTACATTCAAAATATTCTATCAATTCTTCAAACATCTCAAGGTGTTGAATTTTTTACGTGGTTATAATTCATATTATACATAAATGTCAGCCATTCAGTTGTTGCATTATTTACTGTTTCTCACGTTATTGTTGAAGTGCTTTCGGTAAATGTTTTTGTTTGATGAAGGGTTATATTTATATAGCATGCCCTAAAGTTTATAATATATAGAAATAAATTGATAATAAGAGGTTGCGAATGTTACTCACATTTAGTCATGGAACATTCCGAGATATTGAAGGGTCCTTTGTAGTCCTATTGTGACGAAATCCTGTTCATCATGTTTCAAATGGTAGACATCTTTTTTTTTTTTTTTTTTTTTCACACAAACATTGATTCAGTCAAATCTTCGTATTGAAGGGTTAAGTTCAAGCTTGATATTCAGTCAAATCTTCGTATTGAAGGGTTAAGTTCAGGCTTGATATTTAATCTTGCTATTATTCTATATTTTCTTTCCAAATGGTAAGGTAAAAGCAGTAAATGGGTATCGTTCTTTTTGAGTCGTCATTTAAAAGATGATATTTAAGAACATTAAAACAACTAAACATTCCGAACCTTATGTTGAAGGGGAGTCGATCTGGTAAGAAATATCCTGTATTGACGAAAGTTCAGTTCTCGTTTCCCGTAGCACCAAATTCCCATACTAGTTTCAGCTACCATTTCGTAATCTTCTTCAGTGGGCAAAAATGATGTATTTCTCATCATTCATGTTGTTCCTTGGCCATCTATATTAAATACACTGGCAGAGTCAAAAGTTTCACGTCGGCAGAACCTCTGCGCGTTCGGATTTTGGTTTGACAGCACATCTCACGTCATGCGTGTTTCTGATTGGAGCATCCGAATTTTTTCCAGATTCTAATCCCTCCGGTGTTGCCATCTTCTGTATGTCGATTGGCTTACAATTTATCTTGTTTCTGTACTTTTTATTTTTAATCTGTTTTTTTTTCTTTTTCTATGAGGTATTTCCAAGCATATGGAACATCTGTTGGGTTGTTATAATTACAATTTGTCTCTCTAGTTTTTCTATCATCACCGCTTCCGATGTTAAAATTTGAGCCTTTGTTTTATGTGATGTTATTAATTTTGCTTCCAGCCAATCTGGGACTGCTTCATTTTCAATGCAATGTTAAATTAAAGATGTTTTGTTCTCTTTTTTGTTCCAGTTAGATATATGTTCTCCCAATCTGGTCCTAAATCTTCTTTTAGTACTTCCTATGTATATTTTATTCTTTTCTTCAATTCCCTTCGTTTCCGTAAAGTTTTTTTGTTGATGTACGGTATACTCCTCCTTTATCGAGTATTGATCTTTTTTCGCTTCCTGTTGTCAATATGGTTTCGTTATCGATAACGGTCTCTGCCAGTATCATTTTTTCTTTCACGCATTCCTTCTTTAAAATATTTGTTAATGGAGGAATCTAAGGGAATTTACTTGCAAATTTCATTTCCGTTTTAGGTTTAATGTTGTTGTTATTAACAGATTTTTTTGTATTTTCAAGTATTTCTTCAATTATCTTTTTTTCTGTATCCAAACTTCTTAGCTGTTTCGGTTATCTAGTTAATTTCCTTAGCTTTATTACTTGAGTGGGTTAAAGCTCTTCTAATATAGAATTGTAATGCTGATCTAAAATACATAATATCTAAAGTATTATTTACCTTATATTGAAGTATTTTGCGTGTTGTTGCTCCGTGAGGCACATGCTCCCGGCCCGAGAGGTCTTTTTGTTACGGGTTTTTTGGTTAGTTATAAAAAAAAATTTTAGAAATAAAACAATTAAGTTATATATTTTCAGTTCTAAATTCATTCATTCTCACGATCAAACGTTTTAAATTTACATTAATTAAAAGATTTTAGTAGAAAGAGTTATACTTATCGGGTCAGGAGGCATCTCACACAGGGTTCGTCGTCTCCACGTTATGGTGAGCGCTGTCGGTAGTATCATACTACCATCGTCGGGCCTCTACTTCTACACGAGGATTCCTCGCATGTGTGTAGTCCTTCAGTTGCTTGTCGGGAATCGAAAGGCAGGTTTGCGGTCATGTATGTGTTAGGGGATTTGTTTCTCATGTGTCGCCATCTATTGGATGAGTTGGTAGGTATCAGTAGTAAGTATAAGTCATTTTTCATTTTTGTGTAGATATTTTTGGGCTATTATTATTTGCTTGTAGAAACAGGTGTATTATTTTTAGTTCTTTATTTAATAGTGTGATTTTTTGTAATGTTCTTTTTTTTGTCTTTTTTTATGGATTTTTTTATATAAGTCATTTCCAGGCTATGTCTAGTGTGGTGGGGTCTTGTAAGTTGCCTATTTTATCTTTGTTTTGTTCAATTATAACGCTTTTGAAAATCCTTACTTCTTTTTCGTTTGTGTGAGTGGTCAGTAATTTAATATTTTCAAAATCAGGATGTTGTTTGTGTTTAATGCAGTGTTAGATAAGTGCAGTTTTTTCTTCTTTTTTGTTTCAGTTCTTTATATGTTGATGTAATCTTTTTATTAATCTATTTTTTGTGCTGCCAATGCAAGAAATGTGGTTTTCAGAACTCTGTAAAACAATAGGAATTTCATATACTCCTGCTGATTGTAGTATACTATTGTTATATTTTTTCCTTATAATTAAGTCACCAATATTCTGAACAGAATGACCAAAAATAATGTGTTTTTTCATTAATCTTAAAAATTTTCCACTTAGTCCTCTAATAAAAGGGAAAGAACCTGAAAATTCGTATTTCTTTTTTAGGATGTTTTGACTAGACTTTTAATTTCTTTTTGTATTCAAAAATCAGCTTTTTAACTGTTTTTGTGTCATATCCATATTGTTTGGTTGTGTTAATAATCCATTGGATTTCTTCTCCTCTGTATGTTCTATTTGAGGAATGTGTGAAGGCTCGTTTTACCTAATTCCTAATACCATTTACTTTATGAGTTTTTACGTGTCCAGATCGATATGGGATCATTATAGGTACATAGGTTGGTTTTCTAAAAACTCTGTATTCAAAATTTAAGTCTTTCTTTATTAGTTTGATATCTAAGAAGGAAATTTTTTCATCTTGTTCAAATTCCAGAGTTAATTCAATCTCTGGGTAACAAGTGGTGAATTTATTCTTCAATATTTCAAGTTCTTCTTGTTTTAATTTAGACAAAATAAAAATGTCGTCGACGTACCTACAATAAATGATGGGTGGGTCTGGTAGTTTTTTAATAATTTGGTTTTCAATATCACACATGATTATTTCTGAAAATAAAGAAGATAATGGGGATCCCATTGGGGCTCCTACTTCTTTGCCTATAGATTTTTTTTGTCAAACTCAAAGTAATTGTTATTAGAAATATAGGTTAAAATGTTATATAACTCTTGTAATTGTATATTATTAAATTGAGATTTATTTTTTTAACTCTTTAATGAAAATGTCTATGGCTTTTGGTACAGGGGTACTTGGGAATAATGATTTAATGTCTAAGCTTGCCATAAGCATACCAGATAGTGGAACATTAATAGATTTTATTTTTTCAATGAATTCTAAACTGTTTTTTTAAACAGTATTCATTATTCAGGAAAAAGGGGGCCAAAAATTTGTATAATTTTCTTTCTAGATTTATTAGTGGGGACTTTGATTTTGGAACAATAACTCTAAATGGTCTATCGGGTTTATGGGTGTTTTCATGAAAATTGAATACTGTTTAAAAAACAGTTTAGAATTCATTGAAAAAATAAAATTTATTAATGTTCCACTATCTGGTATGCTTATGGCAAGCTTAAACGTTAAATCATTAGTCCCAAGTACCCCTGTACCAAATGCCATAGACATTATCATTAAAGAGTTAAAAAATAAATCTCAATTAATAATATACAATTACAAGAGTTATTAACATTTTAACCTATATTTCTAATAACAATTACTTTGAGTTTGACAAAAAAAAATCTATAGGCAAGAAGTAGGAGCCCCAATGGGATCCTCATTATCTTCTTTATTTTCAGAAATAATCATGTGTGATATTGAAAACCAAATTATTAAAAAACTACCAGACCCACCCATCATTTATTGTAGGTACGTCGACGACATTTTTATTTTGTCTAAATTAAAACAAGAAGAACTTGAAATATTGAAGAATAAATTTACCACTTGTTACCCAGTGATTGAATTAACTCTGGAATTTGAACAAGATGAAAAAATTTACTTCTTAGATATCGAACTAATAAAAAAAGACTTAAATTTTGAATACAGAGTTTTTAGAAAACCAACCTATGTACCTATAATGATTCTATATCAATCTGAACACCCAAAAACTCAAAATAAATGGTACTAGGAATTGGGTAAAACAAGCCGTCACACATTTCTCAAATAGAAAATACAGAGAAGAAATCCAATGGATTATTAACACAACCAAACAATATGGATATGCCACAAACAGTTAAAAAGCTGATTTTTGAATACAAAAAGAAATTAAGAGTCTAGTCAAAACATCCCAAAAAAGAAATACAAATTTTCAGGTTCTTTCCCTTTTATTAGAGGACTAAGTGGAAAATTTTTAAGATTAACGAAGAAACACAACATTATTTTTGGTCATTCTGTTCAGAATATTGGTGACATATTTATAAGGAAAAAAATACAACAATAGTATACAGTACAACCTTGAAAATCCGGACCTCCAAATTCCGGAAACCTCCAAAATTCGGACTTTTTCCGTTTTTTTTTGTTTTTTTTTTACTCTGCCGGACTGCCGAGTTCGCGAATTTAAAACAACAGGGTAAGATTATGCATATAATGATATTTCAAAAACAAATATACTGATTATTTACTAAAAAGATGCAATAGAATTTTTACAGAAATTTATAGAATACGATGTCACGATCCCTAAGTCAGCAACACTATGTAACCGAAATTTATAGAATACGATGTCACGATCCCTAAGTCAGCAACACTATGTAACCGCAACCATGATAACGAAGAAAGTGTGTTGTATGGAAATAAGTTGCACTTGTATGAGGAATGCTGCTTGCCAATTGGTTGCTGGAAAAGCGTAGCAAGTGTCTTCCTCAAGTGCAGGGTTGTACATATAAAAATACAGTATTTTCTTCCTGCGAACACACTTTTGGCACTGAAATTTTCCTGCGAGTTTTCAGGGATCAAGAATTGTCGCAATTCGACGCCGCGAAAAGCAGGTCTGGTGCTGATAGGGAGCAAATAAAGTGTTGCCAGAGCCGTTACTACATACCACCCCGGCAGCTGCAGTGGGGCGTACTGCAGGTTCGAAATCCAGGATTAATTACTGTGCTAGGGGGCAAAGAAGTAAAGCTTGCGGGGGGGGGGGCACACGTTCTAGTTACGCCACTGGGTGTTACAGTTTCAGTGCTCCACAAATCCCATAAAATTACTGAACTTGTATGTACGTACATACGTACTGAGTTCTGACCAGCGACAAACAACTTTACTGTGAACTAAAATGTGCCCCTGGCCAACTCAAAAAATCTGATCCGACCCTTGGCCGCAATTGGCGAAAAACTGGCAGGGGGAGGGATAGTTACACATGCTCAGAGAGAGAACGTTTTCCAGTTTTATTTGTCGTGCGAAACTTTTCTCATAATTCTGCCGATTGTTCATATGTATATGTACAGATGTTGAATTTTCAAGACACGAAATATCACTTTCCTTTTTTCTTTGGTTATATGCTACAGTACTTTCGTACATGCGACTTCTGTACATACTGTACAGTATAACTTAAAATGCTTTTTGTATTAAGTTATGTACTGTATACTATATGATTTGCGTTAAAATAAGCAACAAATTTCATAATGGTTTCATAAAAAAACTTTTCAATTAACTTGCACTGTACTGTATGGATTCAAAAAATTGACTTGTACGGAACTCGCACGTTGTTGAAAAATTTTACTCCAAATGTATGGAAATCGCACAGAAAGGTACAAAATTTGAGTTGTAAGGAAGTCTGTCATTACCTTTTTCATTCTGCTTGAACAGCAGAAAAGATTTTAAAAAAAGTTTAAGTGTAGTTACATAAAAAAGGTGAGGGCATCGGTTTTTGATCACAAAGAACGTGCCGTGGGTGATGTGTCATCATCGGAAATCGAAGTTCGGAAGGCTGCGTGGGGGATGAAAGTTTCTTCCCTTTGACAATGAATCACTTCTTGGATGGTGGCTGACTGCTCAAGTGCCTACGTTGCGGAAGTCGTACTAGGGAGAAAATGTTAGGAAAAAAAATTTCTCCAATTTTTTAAATAATCGAATGCAACTTTTACAGTAACTAAGACATGTAAAAAAAAACTCCCATTTGAAATTTCGTCAAAATCCGATGAAAACTTAAGAAGTTAGGCATTTTCTTTTTATTATTTTTAATGAATGTTCGCTGAAAGCCTGCATAGACCATCCCCCCCCTCGCTCTCTAGTGGTCAGCTCACGTGTTCACTTAAAAGAAAAAAAAAACGTTTCACAGCAACTGGCAACACAGGAGAGGCATTAATCTGGCTCTTTCTTTGATTAACTGCACGTGGTAATCTCATCCTCAACAAGTTACCGCTACGTATCGGGATTGAGTACATTTGATAGTTTTTGTAGTTTCGAATTACAGTATGTCTAAAAAATGATCATCGGATACTTCAGTAGTTGCAAAAAGAAAACATACCATTCTAACAATTGCGAAGAAAGTTGTCTTACTTTGGAAATTGGAAAGAGGAATTTCGGTCCGCAATCTTTTGCGAAGAATTCGGTGTCTGTAAATCTACAATTTATGATCTCCAAAAACAAAAGGGCGACATTCTGAAATTTTTTGCTGATAGTGATACGCCATTGGCGATGGACAAGAGAAAAACTTTACGCCAGGCAAACAATGAAGATTTGGACAAAGTGATGATTGAATGGGTTCGCCAACGAAGAAGCGAGAACGTGCCGTTAACAGGACCAATGTTAACAGCACAGTCGAAGATATTTCATTCGGACATGAACTTAAATATGCGGTGTGAGTATTCATCCGGTTAGCTGGAAAAAATTTTAAAAGTCACGGTATTCGACAACTCCGTTTATGCGGTGAAAAAGGAGCTGCTGAGCATTTTGTTGACGAGTTCAGCCAAATGGTAGGAGAGGAAAATTTATCATTAGAGCAGATATATAACGCTGATGAGGCGTCACTATTCTGGTGTTATGTTCCAAGAAAAACTCTAGCAACGGCGCAGGAAACGAATCCTAGTGGAATTAAAGATGCAAAAGAACGACTTACGGTACTAGCCTGCGCAAATGCTGCTGGTACCCACAAGTGTAAACTATTGGTTATCGGCAAGTTTGCTCATCCTCATGCGTTTAAAGGAGTTAAAGTGTTACCAGTACATTATAAATCTAACAAGCGCACTTGAATAACGAGAGAACTAACAACAGAGTGGTTCGAAAAGCATTTTGTACCCGAAGCTCGTGCACACTGTAAAGCTATCGGGCTATTCTTATGACTCCAAAATTTTATTAATTTTGGATAACTGTTCTGCTCATCCGCCAGCTGAACTTTTAAGTAGACAAAACGTTCAGGTTTTTTTTTTCTCCCGCCGAATCGCACATCATTAATACAACCCATGGATATGGGAGTATTGCGGGCACTGAAATGTCGTTACAAGAACGATTTTTTACAGAGGATGCTTCGTTTCATCAATAGTGACAGAAGTATTTGTGATTTTCTGAAAGACTTCAATATTAGAGATACATTATGGTGTGCTGCATAATGCATGGAATAGCGTAACGAAAGACACCTTAAAAAATGCATGGCACAATTTGTTACTGACAACTATATTTATGGATGACGATGGTGGTGATGATTTCAAAGGCTTTCAAATTTCAAAAGAAAAAGAAATTTCTGAGCTTTTAGCTTATTGCAAAGGAACTACTTCTGGCACTTTATTGGATCTGGATGATTATTGGATCTAACGGAAGTTCTGCACTGTGATGATGATGCACCGATCGTAAATAAATTGAGTGATGGCGAAATTCGCGATCTGATATTAAATCAAAAAGAACAGAGCGACGAAGATGATGAAAGTGATGCCGATAAATCCGGAGAAGAAAAAATACCAATTGATAATCTTTTACAAATACTTGATAATGCAATTAAAGGCCTTGAACAAAGAAACTTCATAACCAAACAGGAAATAATGTCCATCTACAGAATAAAAGAAAAACTACTTTCTCATAAACCAAAATTAATGAAACAACAATCGTTAGTTGAAATGTTTAAACTAAATGATAAAAGGTAATTTTTTTTGTATTTGTATATTTTTTTTTTAAAAATTCTTGTTCTATTATTTTGTATTAACTAATATTTTTTAATTGGTTAACTTGATTTTTTGTCATTACTTTTACAAAAATAGTGTATTTATTTAATATTAAGTTTGAATTTTATCCAAACTCTATAATCCAGAAAATTCTAAAATCCGGACGATTCCGGATGTTCGAGGTTGTACTGTACTACAATCAGCAGGCATATATAAAATTCCTATTGTTTCCCAGAGTTCTGGGAACCACATTTCTTACATTGGCAGCACAAAAAATAGATTAATAAAAAGATTACATAAAAATATAAGAACTGGAACAAAAAGAAGAAACTACACTTATCCAACACTGCATTAAACACAAACAACATCCTGATTTTAAAAATATTAAATTACTAACCCCCCACACAAACAAAAAAGAATTAAGGATTTCCGAAAGCGTTATAATTGAACAAAAAAAGATAAAATAGGCAACTTACAAGACCCCACCACACTAGACATAGCCTGGAAATGACATATATAAAAAAAAAAAAATCCATAAAAAAAGACAAAAAAAAAAAAGAACATTACAAAAAATCACACTATTAAATAAAGAACTAAAAATAATACACCTGTTTCTACAAGCAAATAATAATAGCCCAAAAATATCTACATAAAAATGAAAAATGACTTATACTTACTACTGATACCTAATAACTCATCCAATAGATGGCGACACATGAGAAACAAATCCCCTAACACATACATGACCGCAAACCTGCCTTTCGATTCCCGATAAGCAACTGAAGGACTACACTGATGCGAGGAATCCTCGTGTAGAAGTAGAGGCCCGACGATGGTAGTATGATACTACCGACAGCACTCACCATAACGTGGAGACGACGAACCCTGTGTGAGATGCCTCCTGACCCGATAAGTATAACTCTTTCTACTAAAATCTTTTAATTAATGTAAATTTAAAACGTTTGATCGTGAGAATGAATGAATTTAGAACTGAAAATATTTAACTTAATTGTTTTATTTCTAAAATTTTTTTTTATAACTAACCAAAAAACCCGTAACAAAAAGACCTCTCGGGCCGGGAGCATGTGCCTCACGGAGCAACAACACGCAAAATACTTCAATATAAGGTAAATAATACTTTAAATATTACATATTTTTAATCAAAAGCACGTTTATAGCATAAGACAACCCTCAAGGTTGCTTCATGAACTGAATATTTCGTAATGCTGATCTTTTATATTTCCATGGATGGCTTGAATCAATCTGAATAATTGCTGGAATAAACGTTGGTTTTCTAAAGACTTCATATTAAATCATATTGTTGTTTCTAAATAAAGAAATGTCTAAAAAATGTAGTTGTCTGTTAATTTCTTTTTCCATAGTAACCTGTATTGATGGATAAAAGCTATTGTAAAAAAAAGAGATGTCTACCATTTGAAACATGAACAGGATTTCATCACAATAGGGCTACAAAGGACCCTTTAATAGCCCGGAATGCTCCATGACCAAATGTGAGTAACATTCTTAACCTCTTATTATCGATTTATTTCTATATATTATAAACTTTAGGGCATGCTATATAAATATAACCCTTCGTCAAACAAAGACGTTTCCCAAAAGCACTTCAACAACAACGTGAGAAACAGTAAATAATGCAACAACTGAATAGTTGACATTTATGTATAATATACATTCAAAATAGATTACCTACCAAAGCAACTAGGAAAAGTCCTTTGGAACCATGGCAAAATAAGAAGCTTTATTTAGGACATATGAAGACCGTTGGAGCCAAAGCATATGTTTATATTCCTGTACAAAAAAGGAGAAAATTCGGCAACAGAGCTCAAGAAGGTATATTCATTGGATAAGAAGGGAGATGCCGTGGATACAGGGTTCTACTACCTGGTACAGAACAAGTAATCATAAGCAGAAGTGTTAAATTTGATGTAAGGAAAGAAACAAGCCACGTCTGTGATAAACCAATTAATAAGAAAAATGCAGTCACAATTAAAGGAAAAGAAGAATCCTCTGAAAATATTATACTAATACAAAGTATTGATACAGATCAAAATGATGAGAAAAAAGAAGCAGAAGAAACAAGCACCATAAGTACTGTTACACAACCTAGGAGGTCTATAAGGACTAACATAGGTGTTCCACCAGAGCGTTTTTTGCCTATTCAACAGCAGCCAATCAAGCACAAGAGCCTAGTTCGTAGAGTGAAGTAGAAAAAATGAATCAATCTGAAAAGGACAAGTGGATACAGGCAACAGACGAGGAAATGAAATCATTGAAAGACAATCAAGTTTATGAACTGGTTGATTTACCCCCAGGGAAGAAAGCAATAAACTGTAAATGGTTGTTCAAATTAAAACAAATGAATGAAAAGGAACCAAGATATAAAGCCAGACTTGCTGCAAAGGGATATTCACAGAAACAAGGTGTAGACTATGATGAAACCTTTTCCCCAGTGGTTAAAGCACATCACTATTCATACACTGTTGGCTGTTGCAGCTTACAAGAAAATGCATATGAAACACCTTGATATTAAAACTGCTTATCTGTACAGGGAGCTTGAAGAAGAAATTTATATGAATCAGCCACAAGGATACAAGGATAAAACTCAGCCAAACAAAGTATGCAAATTGAAGAAGACATTATGTGGTCTAAAACAGTTGGGGAGAATATGGAACTATACACTGATAAAAGCACTAAATAATATGGGTTTCACTCAAAGTAAAAACGACCAATACTTATTTACCAAAAATGAAAACAATGTAACATGTCACTTGATTGTATATGTATGTAGATCATATTCTCATATGTACAGATGAAGAGATAAAATTAAAGGAAATAAAGAAAAAACTGGAAATGCATTTTGAAATCAAAGACCTAGGAAAACTGACGGCATACCTTGGAATGGAAATAGAAGATAAAAATGGAAACTATTTGATACACCAAAGTAAGAAAATTCAGAGGCTGATAGAAAAATTTGATGAAAATAAACAAAAGAAATCCTACACTCCAATGAGTACCAATTATGGAAAAAATTTCCATCCACAAGATTAGGAGCTACTCGAAAATAATGGTACATATCATGAAAAAGTGGGGGCTTTATTATATGTTGCGACAGTCACGAGACCTGATATTCCCATAGCAATCAATTTATTAGGAAGAAGAGTACAAAATCCTAGAAGAAAAGACTGGAATGCATTACAAATAGTCGTCCAATATCTTAAAACTACTTTATATTTTAAATTGAGTCTAGGAACTGATCAAGTGGAGCTCACTGCATATGTGGATGCAGACAATGCAGGCGATATCGTCGATACAAAATCTACAACAGGTTACATCTTCAAAGTTGGACAAAGCACTATTGCTTGGGCAAGCAAGAAACAAACTTGCATCACTCTTTCTACTGCAGAAGCAGAATGCTGTGCAGCTTCCTATGCTTGTCAAGAACTCATACAGGTGAGGGAAATTTTGAAAGACCTTGGCTACCCTCAAAGCATACCAACCATCCTATACAAAGACAACCAAGCCTGTATTAGTATGATTAGAAATGAAAAAGTATCCACCAGAATCAAGCATCTTGACGTCAAAATCCATTTCCTGAAAGAGCAAAATGGAAAGGTCATACAGGTGAAATACCTACAAAGTAAGGACATGTTGGCTGATATGATGACAAAACCGATAGAGCGAACAAACTTCGAAATCCACTGTGCAAATATTGGATTCCAGTCACCAGGAAAATAAACTTGCATTCCCGGCGAGTGGGAGGATTGTTGGCATAAAGTTACTGCAGTCTGCCGAAAACCAAGTTTTTTCCCTTCTTCCACCGCTCAGCACAGGATCTCACGGAGCAACGAGAACCTTTTGTTTTTACGCATGCATACCTGTGACATTAACTAGGCGTCAGTCAGACTGACTTCACAGAGGAGAAGCGAACTATACCCGAGATGTGTGCGTGATCCATGGACTTTGTCGATATAAGTTTCCTGCAGATTGTATTTTAGATTACGAGTTTTTTTTTTTTTTTTGTCCTACATTTGTCTCTTCTCTACGTAATAAGCAAATAAAGACGTTTTTGTATTGTGCCACGGTTCGTCTCTGGATACCATTCTAAAGAGGCGAGTTTAATGAAGTAGTTCGCTACATTTTATCACAGTATGCACAACTCCGTTCTACAGTTTCATGCGCATCGACATTGAGATGCTTTGTTTTTACCTATGTGCGTTGAGGTTACGTGCTCACACGCCTTATACTATCATTTTCACAAGGACATACTGCTAACAACATTCACCAAACAACTTTGGCGTGTTTGTTTTTCTTTTCAGCATACATTCCTGTACTTCTCTACTTTGTACCACTAGCACCATCTAAATGCCTTTCGTAGCAAATAAGTTATAGTTAACATTTTCAGTATTTATGATTAATAGTTTTTACATTTTCAAAAACTGACACCCTAAAAAAGCGCCTTACTGATTTGTAACATGAATATGCTTTACATTATTGGAAAACGCAATTTACAAAAACAACAACAAAAAAACTACACGTGATAGGCAAAAAATAAGGTCAGTTCCGAACTCAGCATGCCCAACTTCATCTAAAACAGTCGGTATTTGCCAAACAAGAAAATACATGTAAGCTCGTGTTATCATATCCAGGTACACATTGAAAAAAAACGTTTTCTTATTGAAGAAGAAAAGACCAACTATATTGTTATGCATTAGCTCACATCAGACAATGATCTTTGGAATGTCCCGAATATGCATTCCTGTTCCTCAAATATGCACATTTTGTTTATCAACTGTACAACTAAGATGTAACATAGCCTCAGATGAAAAGCAGAACATAGAAAGAAGTCATTATCGTCAACAGTGAGGTTTAAAATGTCATAAGCAAATGCTTCATGTTTCAGACTGGCATTAGGATGTTATTCGTGAAGAATTTCTAATCTAAGGCAAGTAACTGCAAATGATTGTGTAACAACTTGCGCACCAGTAGTTGGAGTGAATCTTGTTTCGCCAATTCCCATGATAAATGTTTCCCAATATTTTCACCACAGTTTGAACATTTCCTACTGCTTCATTTGAAACTGATGGTCTACCAAAGGTCATTCTGTTTTCCACTGTTTCTGGTTCTAAGAATTTTGTCATTCATGACAACTTCACATCAAGTACTGAACTTTTGCTGAAGACCGACAGTGGATTTTGTTTCTGCCAGCTGCAAAATGCATTTTTTTTTTTGATTGGAGGTTTAACGACTACCGTGAGCAACTCAATGGGCTATAAGCAGTCGCCCGTTCCTAATTTAGGGTCACTGGTTCCAGGGAAGGGAGAGAGCCAGTGCCGTAAGACAAACACAACATCCATGCCTCACCGGGATTCGAATCCGGACCCCTTTCGGACGAATAATCAGAGGCCATCGCTTAGACCACTGCGCAACCGGGGCGGCCAAAATGCATTGTGCTTTCTCTGTTACAGATACCATCTTAACTGTACAGCTGCAACAGCACTTCTAGTGATGGATGTAGTAGACAAAACACACCAACACAGAAACTATGCATGTACAAGGTCACCTGCAAAAAGAAAATGGATGCGAGACTTGTCATTAAAAAATAATAGCATATGGTGATTAAGGTAATCAATTCATCATCACCCTATATAACTAGCTGCAGGTTGTGTGATGAAATATAATTACTAAATCTAATACCAGATGACACACAAAACAGGCAAATGGGGTGCAACTACTGAGGACAGAACATTTTATACTGAAGGTCACTAGTCTTTTGCAAACTACATTACCTGACCAAACTTTATACTCATGCTGGCCACTGCATGAATATTACCTCTAACTGATACAAAAAAAAAAAAAAAAAAGCTTTTGTCAAAATAATTCACATACTAAAAAGCATGTTTATAGTTCTAAAGACATTTTTTATGTACATAGACTACACAATAGTACAGTTGTCCTCTTATACTGTCTGCAATTTTTAATATTGTGGCAAGCAGTGACTGCCTTATTTGTTTCACCATAGCACATCTTCTCAGTTACATTTTCACTTTAAGAAATAAGGGTATGAGAATTATTATATATCATCATCATCGTCAACCATATTATTATATATATATATATATATATATATATCAGTGGCATATATTTGAGGCTAACTGCAAAGCCCAGAGAATGCACAAATAAAATTTAATTAAATATACACAAATAAAAGTCAATTATCAACAGTATTAAGATATGTCAATAATTTTGGTGCAAAAAAAAAAAAAAAAAAACACTAGCGGTTTCGCTTCTTCCCATTATGAGAATCAGTCTGGCAAGTGATGATCAACTGCATCAACGTAACGCAAATAGGTCTTCGAGAGACCGCTGTTCTGATGCGAAGAGCTTGAATACTATCTCCTGCTAGCATTTCTATGACAACATAAATGAGCTACGGAGCTCGTGAGTGGCCATTGCTTTGGCCAAGGGTTCGCTGAGAAAAATGACGACTTTGGACTACCTCAGTCCCTCCATTCTTACAGTGCATGTTTCGCGAGAGTTGTTTCAGTTTGTGTGAAGTGTAAATGAATTAAAATCAGCGATATTATATCTTAAATATGTGGCTTTGTTGGATTCAAACTGTTTTGGTAAAGGTGTACAAATTAGCAGATCAATATTAAAGTGTTCATCAACAACTGCCGAAAGAAGTTTTTCCGTATTAAAAATAATCAAGATATATCTTAGAGCCACACAAGGACATGCACATTCGAGCAACTTGGCTGGTTTGTTAAAAGAGAAAACCATTATTTTTAAAAAGGAAAAAGTACTCGGAAGAAATATTTTTGTGAAAACGTAACACTCAAGTTCACACAAAAGGAAAGAAGAATGGAGTTTGTGTACAAATAAGTGTTCAAATCCTAATCCTCATAATTACTTGGTATTATGTTAGCAATAGCATGTACCTAAATTTAGAAAAAAAAATGTTACTTCTGTTACTTAACAATTAAAAAATAAACTTTGCAATTTTTTAAAAACAGTACTGGGGGGGGGGGGGTGAACTAGCCCAGGTCTCGGACCCAAGATATGCCACTGATGGAAACACCTACTACAAGAAGAAGCAATTTCAACAGGAGGCAAAAACAGAAGTAAACAACACCAATGCAAATCAGCCAGGGAAAATGTGCAGGAATGCAGAAAGTTTTGAAAATGCTGAGGCTTAACTTTATCAAGGACCAGCAAAACACAGCATTAACTCATCTCTACAAAGACCTAGTTGAATATAGGTTTCTGTTATGTCATAAATGGTAAAAGTCCCCATAAATCAAAAACACCTTCTAAGCCACGGAAATGTAAAAATTAAGAATAAATTTAGCAATACATTTATGACATACATGGCCCAACCCACAACAACTCATTGTTAACAAATCCAGGAAAACCCAGTACAGAGCACATGCGCAAAAAAATATAATATTGCTAGACATGAGTAAAAAATTAGAAAAATGAAGTGTAATACAGAACCTGGGGAAAAAAACTTACAAAAGAAAATTTTTCAAAATGTACACAGTAATGTAAAACTGCTTAACTTGGAAAATGACTTAAAATGAAAAAGATTCATAATACGTACTCAACAATGTAAAGATACTTTACTTGAAGGCACAAGTTCCAAAAAATGAGACAGTAGAGCCATGTGGCTCAAAACACTAGGCATGCAACCAGAGCTAGAACTCAACACGGAAGCACGGCAAAAAAAAAAAAAAAAAAAAAAAAAAGCCAAGGGGCAAAAGAAAAGGCCCATACCTGTGCCAAGAAACATTGACCAAAATTCCAGGAAACTAGCACAGAGACCAGGAGCGAAAAACAAAAATATATTTTACAGACATTTTCTGCAATACTCAGCAAGACTTTAGACAAAAGAAACGTAATATAAAACTTTGGAAAGTTATTTAAAAATGAAAAAAGAAAAGTTGCAATATGTACACAATATTATAAGAATGTTTCACAAGAAAGTACAAATACAGTAAATATATGTCTCCGTACACTGAACGAAAGGGAAGCAGAGCCACAAGGCCTAAAACACGAAGCACGCAACCTGACCAGAGCACATCGCGAGAACAATGCCAAAAATTGAAAATGAAGCCAAAGGCAAGAGAAAAACTACGCCAGTTTTTTACAAGTCAAAAAGAACACAAATAAATTTCAGAAAGCACAAAAATGTGAAAAAAATTCCAAAATCCACCAAAAAGAAAATACGAAATGATTGACCAAAGAGATGGCTGACAAGACAAAATGGCCATCAAACTTCCCACTGGCCACAGAACTCTCGTAGGTGAGGAGGAGAAGCTATTAATAGCAGCCCTGCATACAATAATGCACTCTGCAGAAAACAGCAAACCACCAATAAAAAAATTCCCAAGTGAAAAAGATGAACTGTTTGTCTGGAAAGAACAGAAACTCAACGGAATATAAGAAAAATATCATTAAATACACCCAATATGTATTTAATATTATTTATCTGTATTCAAAATACCTTAAAGTAAAACTACAGGAAATATAGTTTCTTATATGTTTTTCTTCATTTTTACTATTTTTTTTACTTATACTTGAGATCGAATAACTATTTTACATTTAAAACATTTTTGGGCATTTTTATTTAATATTTTATTATCGTTATTTTTGTAATAAAACTGTTTTATCCACAGCACTAAAGGTTCCAAAAAGTTAGTTAATATACATCCACTAGACCAACTTCCAAAAAGACTTTCATTGGCCAGAATCATTTTATTAACTGTGATGCAATTAAATTAAATCTCCTAACCTAACTATTTTTGAGAACTATTTTTCTTAAAGTTGTTTTAATAAAATTAGCTGGTACTTGGTTCTCCAGAAAGCTATTTAAGAGAAGACTGACGTGTTCATGGAAATCCAAAGTATTGTTGTACATTCTGGAAATTCTAAGTACCTGTGAAATAAGTACATTTTCTATTACTTTAGGTGGATATATTATTTGTCCAGTGCAAATATTTAATTACTTTAAAAGGAAAATTCTTTTTTTTATCAAATAGGCTAATGATAGGGTTACCATTATTAAGTTTTATACTTAAATCTAAGAAATCAAGCTCCTGGTTATTTTGGTTAGTTTTACTTAATTTAAGACAGCTAGGGTAGATATTTGCAAAATCATTCTCTATTATTTCAGAGTTATTAATACAGAGCAAATCATCAATATATCTGTAAGTATTTAAGTAGCTATATGAGTTCAAGTACCTATATTTTATAAACTTATACACTTTATAGAACAGAAACAGATTACATACACTGGTGGAGTGGGAGCATCCCATAGGAATGCCATTAATTTGCTTATAGAGAGTTTGATTATAAAGAATATGGCTATTATTAATACAACAGTTAAGTAAAGTATTCCAAGTATTGGCTTTAACAATTTGGTTAATTTTAAATTTTACAAACATCTCCTTAAACATGGAAATAATATCTGAAAGAGGCTGATTGGTATATAGGTTCTCGAAATCATAACTATTAATATCGATGGGCCTTAAGCTAAAAATAGAAGAAATCACTTCGGAATTGTTATTTATAATCCAAAAAATCCCTGTTCTGCAGATTAGTACTGTTTCTAATTAGTTCCAAAACTTTTTCAGAAGTGCTTCAAAAGCCTGGTCTATTTTCTTTTTATGACTCCTAACATGACTGGCTATGAACCTGCATTTCACAGGATCTTTATGAAACTTTGCAGTAGCAAAAAGAAATGGAAATTCAGGCTCATAACCAGGGGAATTTTAAGCTTTCTGTAGTAGGCTTTAAACAGGTTACCAAGTTGTTTGGTACTGTAACTGACAGGCTCATAGGTTACTCTACTATTAAGTTCTTGATTAATTAATTCAAAATAGAAACTTTTGCAAATAATTGCTAAATTATTGCTAGCTTTATCAGTGGTCATAAAAATATATTTCTTTCAAAGTTCAGAGAGAGACTTTTTTGAAGCACTGGAGAACTGCAGATTGATGTCAAAGCATATCCTAAGACCAGCCAACTTTTCAGAGAAGCTAAGGATAACATTGTATTTGGAAATTTTTTTCGCATTTTTGTGCTTGCTGAAATCAGTTTGTGTTCTTTTTTGACTTGTCAAAAACTGAAGTAGTTTTCTCTTGCCTTTGGATTCATTTTTTATTTTTGGCATTGTTCTTGCGATGTGCTCTAGTCAAGTTGCGTGCTTCGCATTTTAGGCCTCGTGGCTCTACTTCCCTTTTGTTTGGTGTATGGAGGCACATTTACTGTATTTGTACTTTCTTGTAAAGCATTCTTATAATATTGTGTACATATTGCAACTTTTCTTTTTTACGAACTTTCCGAAGTTTATATTAAGTTTCTTTTGTCTACAGTCTTGCTGAGTATTGCGGAAAATGTCTGTAAAATACATTTTTTGTTTTTCGCTCCTGGTCTCTGTGCTAGTTTCTTGGAATTTTGTTCGATGTTTCTTGGCACAGGTATGGGCTTTTTCTTTCTTTTCTTTTGCCTCTTGGCTTTTTTTTTTTTTTTGCCATACTTCCTTGTTGAGATTTAGCTCTGGTTGCATTCCTAGTGTTTTGAGCCACATGGCTCTGCTGTCTCATTTTCTGGAACTTGTGCCTTCAAGTAAAGTATCTCTACATTGTTGAGTACATGTCATGAATCTTTTTCATTTTAAGTCTTTTTCCAAGTTAAGCATTTTTACATTACTGTGCACATTTTGAAAATTTTTCTTTTGTAGGTTTTTTTCCCAGGTTTTGTATTGCACTTCATTTGTCTAATTTCTACTCATGTCTAGCAATATCTTATTTTTTTGTGCATGGGCTCTGTACTGGGTTTTCCTGGATTTGTGGACGATGAGTCATTGTGGGTTGGGCCATGTATGTCATAAACATATTGCTAAATTTATTCTTAATTTTAATGTTTCTGTGGCTCAGAAGGCATTTCTTTGTAGAGCTAACCTCTGAATATCAGAGAACAGCTTAGTCATATGTATGTATGCAGCTTAGAAGGTGTTTTTGATTTATGGGGACCTTTATCTATAATACATTTATGACATAGCAGAAACCCATATTCAACTAGGTCTTTGTAGAGATGAGTTAATGCTGTGTTTTGCTGGTCCTTGATAAAACCAAAGCTCAGCATTTTCAAAACTTCCTGCATTCCTGCACGTTTTTCCCTGCTCATTCGTATTGGTGTTTTTTTTTCTTCTTTTTTTGGCTCCTGTTGAAATTGCTTCTTCTTGTAGTAGGTGTGTGCATATATATACTACTAAGTAGAGACAGGAATAAAAAAATATTTAACAAGGACAAAAACAACAAAGAAAACCTCAAAACCCAACAGGCATGAGTAAAAAAATAAAATAAAATAAAGAAATAGCTAACCTGAATGTAGAAAGTGTTAAGAATGCCGAGCCTTGGCTTTATCAAGGACTAGCAAAACTCTGCATTTTCTCACTTCCACAAAGCCATAGATGCAAGTTTAAATCCCACTAAAATTTATAATTAACATGACTGCCCTCAAGGGTGCATGAATAATAATTCAGTTAAAAGTTTTTGCATGCATCTATAACTTTCCTGGCCCAACCCATACTCGTCATCTGTCACAAAAAACAGAAAAACGATTTCAAAAAATTCTCAAGTTGTGAGAAGGTTTGAACAAATCAACAGAATTATTCTGAGCAACCAAACTGCTTGAGAGAGAATTTAAACATGAAGCACAGTACTAAAAGTACTACAAAGTCATATTCCTTGTGGTAAAAAAAGCATTTCCGAAAATGCCATAAGATTAAAAAATAAAAGAATAAAAATTACAACAGAGACTTGAAAGAAAATAGGATTTTTGTACCTACAACTTCCACAAAAACGGACGTCACAAGAACAAAAAAATTAAATGATGCTTTGGAAAAATTACATGAAGTTAACAATTAGTTGCAATATTTACAGAATATTCCAGGAGTGCTCTAAGTGTATAATAATGAAGTTTTTATGCACCTAACAACAATGAAAAAGCATTGTTGACAACTAGTATGATAAAACGGCAAACTACTCAAATTAAGTGCTTAAAAACACGCATAATTTTCCAAACTAGGTGAAAGAGAAAACTCATAAGGTTAGAAGAACAGTTTGCACCAATGCCTAATAAGAAAAAATATTAATTTTCCGCTTTTAATGTACACTATTAAACCTAGAAAGAAAAAAAAGAAAAAAGCATGAGAACAAAGATTAGAGCTTACCTTCAATGCCCCTGCCCCTTAATAAATGACACAAGATGGCCGACCGACTTCCTCGGCCACTTCCTAGTAGGAGGAGGTGGAAGGGATGGTCCCAAGTCTTCTCCGCAGAGAAAGATGCAGCCCGTTAAATTTCCTCCAAGAGAATTACATAACTAAGAATAAAGTCCTGCTTGTCCAGATAGAAAAGAATAACTCTCCAGAATACACAAAAAATATTATTAAATATACTTGTAGTGTATTTAATAATTTTTATGTGTATTTAATTACCTTAATAAACTTCTACAGACACTATCAGTACCTATTTAATTTAACGTAAGTTTTACCATTTTTAGGTTAGCTATTCTGTGATAGAATACCACCTAGTTTACTTTTTATTTATTTTTTAAGTTTATTCTTTAATCAAATTATAAACTTTTTTTCTGTGATTTTATTCGCATTATTTCATTTTTTATTTTTAATAGGACTGTCCTGTCCATAGCACTAAAGGTTCCTTTTGGTAGTTAATATGAATTCTTAGGTGTAAATTAAGTCTTTGACTCTGCTCTTGGATATATATATATATATATATATATATGGGAAGATTCCTGAAGATTGGAACAACATTACAATGATTCTGCTACATAAAAAAGGTGACATTGAGGATCTCAGGAACTACAGACCTGTCAGCCTCCTATCAGTGGTTTATAAAATCTTCACTAAAGTTCTTTCACACCGCTTAAAGGTGACACTGGATATGGCTCAACCGAGAGAACAAGCTGGATTCAGGAGTGGCTACAGCACAATAGATCATATCCACGTACTGAGAGAACGAATTGAAAGAGCGAGGGAATATGAACTTCCATTGTGCATGGCTTTTATCGATTATGAAAAAGCCTTTGATTCAGTGAAACCATCAGCAGTTACAATGGCTCTGAAATCCTGTGGTATTGAAGATGCATACATTAATATTATTAATAACATCTATGAAAATGCAAGTGCAAAGATTCGGCTGTTTGAGAATACAGCACATATAAAAATTGGAAAGGGAGTGAGACAAGGTGACACCATATCTCCGAAGCTCTTTAATGCCACATTGGAGGGTGTTTTTCAGTCACTGAGCTGGGAAAACAAAGGGATAAAGATTAATGGAGATTATCTAAAGTTATGAAATGACAAGCGTTGTTTGACATGTAAATCTGCAGATCCTAACCTGTATTCTTCTGTTGAGGATAATTGCTCCAACAAGTTTTGCAAAGCCTACAATACCATCTATAAGCTCACCTGTACTGTCTGCAACCTTAGCTATATTGGCCAAAGTAAAAATCCTCTTCATCTTAGGATTAATGGTCACAGGTCTCTAGTAAACAAGTTCTCTAATTCAGGAGTGAACCCCTCCACAAACGCCAACCAGTACTCTACCTTTGAATTAGAGCATTTCCATACTCATGGTTTTGACAAAGTGAAAATAGAGGTACTACATATTATCCCTGACCTCTATGCTCGGCTAGAAACTGAATCCCTTGAAATTTTGCAGCATCAGTGTCTTTATCCCTATGGCCTTAATTCCACTCTATCTGACAATAAGCATAATCAGCATAAATTTTCAATTCGTGAACTCTTCTTTCTTGTTAATAATAAGAGCTGCTCTAGAGGTAATAGAGGACAGAAGTTATTTCGCACATCAAGCAAAGTTGATTTTGCTAACTTGCTAAAAACTCTGGAAAGCGTTAAAACTGGCACTAATTTTGTTAAAAATACTTACAAAATTCTCAAGTCCTTCAAGCACTCTGTCCTTAAATGTTTTTTCAAATTCTGGAATGAAACTGCTGACCATGTTGATAAGCATGTTTTTGCTTTGGTTCTGGACATTCTTAAACATATTCTTAAAGATAAAATTTCTCTTAAAGAATTTTCCAGTAATTATGTTACCATCAGGTTCCTAAATAAAGCCTACGATAATCTCAATGTAAGGAAGCTGTTCTACAATAATGCAATTTTTTTTCCCATCCACAGGCACCAGTCTATTGTAAGTTTTAAATATGTTAAGACCTTAGGGTCAATAGTTAAAAACTACAAACTTAACTCTTCGAGCTACATTCCTGTAATTACTACTTGTTCTTGTGATGAACATAAAGAAACAGTTCACTATGATAAGAATTACAACCATATTATCACCGGAAACTTGAGTTTTGTTGAAAATGAAAAGCTTAGGAATTTATTAGAGTATGGCTCTAAATTCAGACCTTCCTTCACAATTTCCAAAGAAAGGATTCTTGAGAGCTTCACTCAAGATGTAAATAAGTACATCGTAAAAACCAGTTTAACGTACAATCAGCCTATTGAGGCCTTCGCAGAATGGAAATATAATATAATCAATAGCTTCACCGGTGAGTTGGCAGGTCTGGACTTTTGTTTCGACAGAAATCTCTTTTTCTCTGGAGAAGCTAAAAGGTCACTCTCCAAACTGCAAGACCACTTTATTTTTACCACTACGGATAAAGCTAGCAATAATTTTGCAATTATCTGTAAGAAGTTCTATTTTGAATTGTTAACTATGGAACTCAATAATAGAGTAACATACGAGCCCGTAAGTTATTCTACCAAGCAGTTAGAAAATCGGTTTAAGGCATTCTTCAAGAAACTTAAAATTCCACAAACTAGAAGATATGGGCCTGAATTTCCATTTCTTTTTGCAACGGTTAAGTTTCATAAGGATCCCGTGAAGTTCAGGTTCATAGCTAGTGGAGTAAGGAGTCATAAAAAGAAGATAGATCTTGCTTTTGAAGATGTCTTAAAGAAGGTTTTGAAACACATTAGAAACTGTTCTAACTTGATGTACAGAGATTTTTGGATAATTAATAATAATGCAGAAGTAATTTCTACTATACTCAAAGTTTGTCCCCTAGATATTAATAGTTATGATTTTGAAAACCTATATACTAATCTGCCTCTATCAGATATAATCACTACTTTTAAAGAGCTGTATGCAGAATTTAAACTTAACCAATTTGTTGATGTAGGAACTTGGAACTCTTATCTCAATTGCTGCATAAAAAATAACCATATCTTATATAATAATACTCTCTATAAGCAAGTGAACGGTATTCCAATGGGAACATCAACGTCCACGAATATCGCTAATCTATTCCTGTTCTTTAAGGAATATAAATTCATTAAAAATCACCCCACCTGCTCAGATAACTACCTTTACACTTTTAGATATATTGATGATCTGCTGTGTATCAATAATTCCGAAGTTATAGAGAGTGATTTTGATAATATCTATCCTAGCTCTCTTAACTTATGTAAAACCAACCACTGTAATCAGGAACTTGAGTTCCTAGACTTAAGCATTAAGCTCAACAGAGGTAACCCATCTATTAGCCTCTTTGATAAAAGAGTTAATTTTCCTTTCAAAGTAATTAAATATCTACACTGGAATAATAACATTTCAACCAAAGTAATTGAGAATGTACTAATTTCTCAGGTCCTAAGAATTTCAAGAATTTGCAGCAACAATTTGGACTTCAATTACCACATTAATATACTATTAGAAAGTTTTCTAGAGAACGAAATTCCTTCTTCTTTCATCAAAAGAACTTTAAGAAAAATTATTCTGAATAATAGAGTAAGGTTGGCAGATCTGCTTTAATTTTCTACACAGTTAATAATATGATTCTGACCAATCAAAGCCGTAAGGAAGTTGGCTAGAGGATGCCTATTAACTACCTAAAGGAACCTTAGTGCTATGGATATGACGGTCCTATTAAAACAAAAAAAAAAAAAAAATTAAATAATATAAATAAAATCACAAAAAAAACTTAAAAATCTGTTTATAAAAGAAAATAAAAACAAATAAAAAAGAAAACTAGTTATTCATCACTAGGATAGCTATACTAAAAATAGTAAAACCAACATTAAAATTAATAAGATTCTGATTAATCTATAGAAGCTCACTAAGGTGATTTAATACATGCAAAGATTATTAAATAAACTGCTCGTGTATTTTATAATATTTCTCATGTATTCTGGAGAGTTAATTCTGCTCATTCTGATCATACAGATCCACAGTCTTAAGTTTATATATTTTTTTCTCTGGTTAAAATCTCCGCGCGTTGGTTTCTTGCTGTATGAGGAGGCCATCAGCCCCACCCTCACTGCCCCCCAGCGTCTAGGGAGTGGCGGAAGAGGTCAGCCATGTTCTCCTCTTGTGAGGAGAAAAGTTTTTGTAACACAAGAGGTAAGCTCTCTTCCTTGTTTTTGGGTTCTAGGTTTTATAAGTTCAATGTTTGTACTTCATGTACCTTTTCTCTGTCGTTTTTTAGCTTTTCAGCTTTTAAGCATTGGTTTGTCTCTTAACATTTACGCGGGTTTTAACTCTTATTTTTCTTTGTAACTTTGAGCGTCTTTTGTGGTACCTAGGAACAGAAGATGGCTAAGCTTGTTCCTTTTCTATGCGCTGTCTATGCGCTGTTTTTTTCAAAGTAGTTAAGTTCTTAATAACTAATTAATTATGCACTTAAAGCACTGCTGAAATACTTTGTACATATTGCAACTAACTGTTTAAGGTATATAACTTTCACAAAGTTTTCTTTAGTTAATTATTATCTTTAACTTATTCTCGTTTTCGTGCTGTCATAAGTTGTAGAGTAGGGGGTTTTAGACTCAAGTTTTCTTTCAAAAATCTGTTCGTTATAAATTAACATTTCCTTTTTTAATTGCAATGTAAAATTTGTTTTTCAGGTTTAAATTCTCTCTCAAACGAACTTGGAATTTTGTTATAGCTGAAAATCATTTCTATTTATTATGTCACTCTCACAGCTTGAGTTCTCTTTAATCTTCTTCTCTCAGTTTAATAGTAACAGATGAAGAGCATGGGTCGGGCCATGAAGGTTAATGGATGCAAGCGAAATTGTTAACTAGTGCTAGGTCATGCTACTCTACGGAGGACATGACTTATATATATATTTTTTAAACTATTTTAGGTGGGAATGTTACTTGCATCTATGGCCTTGCAGAAACCCATTTCCAACTAGGTCTTTGTGGAAGTGAGAAAATGCAGAGTTTTTGCTGGTCCTTGATAAAGCCAAGGCTCAGTATTCTCGACACCTTCTACATTCAGTTGTTTTATTTTATTTTTTTCTTTTCTCCTTTTACTCACACAGGTAGATACATAACCTTTTCTATGTTGTACTAGGTGTGAGTCAAAATTATATTTGTATTTTTTTGCTTAGGTATCTTTATAGAATGTGAATTCTGAATTTTCAAAACTGCTGCGTTGCGCGTTTTGATTTTCAGGTTATTTTGCACCCTTCGTTTTAAATTCTAAAATTTTTTCCTTAGTCTTCAGTTTTGCTCTTAAGTAACTAATTTCAATTTATTATTTAGCAGCTCATGCGCAAATTCTAGTTGAAATGTTTTATTATTTTTATTATTATTATTTTTTTATTACTATTTTTTTACTTGAGGTTTTTTTCATTTTCTAATTTTTCTTTTTAGTATGTTTTGGATGCAGCTTTTGGAGTGTAGTTTATACTCGAGTTTGGTCTTTTCTTGGACTGCTTATTTCTAAAAAGTTTTTCCTAGTTGGTTTGCTCAGAATTTGTATGTTTTGGCCCAAGTGGAGTTCTAAGGACGATGAAAGGATTGGAGGTCAGCTCAGATATTTTAAGTCCTCCCGCTCGGTTAGGCTAGCACCCTTTCCCATAGTGTATGAACTCGCTGGCAAAGGTAATCTAAAGTTATGAAATGACAAGCGTTGTTTGACATGTAAATCTGCAGATCCTAACCTGTATTCTTCTGTTGAGGATAATTGCTCCAACAAGTTTTGCAAAGCCTACAATACCATCTATAAGCTCACCTGTACTGTCTGCAACCTTAGCTATATTGGCCAAAGTAAAAATCCTCTTCATCTTAGGATTAATGGTCACAGGTCTCTAGTAAACAAGTTCTCTAATTCAGGAGTGAACCCCTCCACAAACGCCAACCAGTACTCTACCTTTGAATTAGAGCATTTCCATACTCATGGTTTTGACAAAGTGAAAATAGAGGTACTACATATTATCCCTGACCTCTATGCTCGGCTAGAAACTGAATCCCTTGAAATTTTGCAGCATCAGTGTCTTTATCCCTATGGCCTTAATTCCACTCTATCTGACAATAAGCATAATCAGCATAAATTTTCAATTCGTGAACTCTTCTTTCTTGTTAATAATAAGAGCTGCTCTAGAGGTAATAGAGGACAGAGGTTATTTCGCACATCAAGCAAAGTTGATTTTGCTAACTTGCTAAAAACTCTGGAAAGCGTTAAAACTGGCACTAATTTTGTTAAAAATACTTACAAAATTCTCAAGTCCTTCAAGCACTCTGTCCTTAAATGTTTTTTCAAATTCTGGAATGAAACTGCTGACCATGTTGATAAGCATGTTTTTGCTTTGGTTCTGGACATTCTTAAACATATTCTTAAAGATAAAATTTCTCTTAAAGAATTTTCCAGTAATTATGTTACCATCAGGTTCCTAAATAAAGCCTACGATAATCTCAATGTAAGGAAGCTGTTCTACAATAATGCAATTTTTTTTCCCATCCACAGGCACCAGTCTATTGTAAGTTTTAAATATGTTAAGACCTTAGGGTCAATAGTTAAAAACTACAAACTTAACTCTTCGAGCTACATTCCTGTAATTACTACTTGTTCTTGTGATGAACATAAAGAAACAGTTCACTATGATAAGAATTACAACCATATTATCACCGGAAACTTGAGTTTTGTTGAAAATGAAAAGCTTAGGAATTTATTAGAGTATGGCTCTAAATTCAGACCTTCCTTCACAATTTCCAAAGAAAGGATTCTTGAGAGCTTCACTCAAGATGTAAATAAGTACATCGTAAAAACCAGTTTAACGTACAATCAGCCTATTGAGGCCTTCGCAGAATGGAAATATAATATAATCAATAGCTTCACCGGTGAGTTGGCAGGTCTGGACTTTTGTTTCGACAGAAATCTCTTTTTCTCTGGAGAAGCTAAAAGGTCACTCTCCAAACTGCAAGACCACTTTATTTTTACCACTACGGATAAAGCTAGCAATAATTTTGCAATTATCTGTAAGAAGTTCTATTTTGAATTGTTAACTATGGAACTCAATAATAGAGTAACATACGAGCCCGTAAGTTATTCTACCAAGCAGTTAGAAAATCGGTTTAAGGCATTCTTCAAGAAACTTAAAATTCCACAAACTAGAAGATATGGGCCTGAATTTCCATTTCTTTTTGCAACGGTTAAGTTTCATAAGGATCCCGTGAAGTTCAGGTTCATAGCTAGTGGAGTAAGGAGTCATAAAAAGAAGATAGATCTTGCTTTTGAAGATGTCTTAAAGAAGGTTTTGAAACACATTAGAAACTGTTCTAACTTGATGTACAGAGATTTTTGGATAATTAATAATAATGCAGAAGTAATTTCTACTATACTCAAAGTTTGTCCCCTAGATATTAATAGTTATGATTTTGAAAACCTATATACTAATCTGCCTCTATCAGATATAATCACTACTTTTAAAGAGCTGTATGCAGAATTTAAACTTAACCAATTTGTTGATGTAGGAACTTGGAACTCTTATCTCAATTGCTGCATAAAAAATAACCATATCTTATATAATAATACTCTCTATAAGCAAGTGAACGGTATTCCAATGGGAACATCAACGTCCACGAATATCGCTAATCTATTCCTGTTCTTTAAGGAATATAAATTCATTAAAAATCACCCCACCTGCTCAGATAACTACCTTTACACTTTTAGATATATTGATGATCTGCTGTGTATCAATAATTCCGAAGTTATAGAGAGTGATTTTGATAATATCTATCCTAGCTCTCTTAACTTATGTAAAACCAACCACTGTAATCAGGAACTTGAGTTCCTAGACTTAAGCATTAAGCTCAACAGAGGTAACCCATCTATTAGCCTCTTTGATAAAAGAGTTAATTTTCCTTTCAAAGTAATTAAATATCTACACTGGAATAATAACATTTCAACCAAAGTAATTGAGAATGTACTAATTTCTCAGGTCCTAAGAATTTCAAGAATTTGCAGCAACAATTTGGACTTCAATTACCACATTAATATACTATTAGAAAGTTTTCTAGAGAACGAAATTCCTTCTTCTTTCATCAAAAGAACTTTAAGAAAAATTATTCTGAATAATAGAGTAAGGTTGGCAGATCTGCTTTAATTTTCTACACAGTTAATAATATGATTCTGACCAATCAAAGCCGTAAGGAAGTTGGCTAGAGGATGCCTATTAACTACCTAAAGGAACCTTAGTGCTATGGATATGACGGTCCTATTAAAACAAAAAAAAAAAAAAAATTAAATAATATAAATAAAATCACAAAAAAAACTTAAAAATCTGTTTATAAAAGAAAATAAAAACAAATAAAAAAAGAAAACTAGTTATTCATCACTAGGATAGCTATACTAAAAATAGTAAAACCAACATTAAAATTAATAAGATTCTGATTAATCTATAGAAGCTCACTAAGGTGATTTAATACATGCAAAGATTATTAAATAAACTGCTCGTGTATTTTATAATATTTCTCATGTATTCTGGAGAGTTAATTCTGCTCATTCTGATCATACAGATCCACAGTCTTAAGTTTATATATTTTTTTCTCTGGTTAAAATCTCCGCGCGTTGGTTTCTTGCTGTATGAGGAGGCCATCAGCCCCACCCTCACTGCCCCCCAGCGTCTAGGGAGTGGCGGAAGAGGTCAGCCATGTTCTCCTCTTGTGAGGAGAAAAGTTTTTGTAACACAAGAGGTAAGCTCTCTTCCTTGTTTTTGGGTTCTAGGTTTTATAAGTTCAATGTTTGTACTTCATGTACCTTTTCTCTGTCGTTTTTTAGCTTTTCAGCTTTTAAGCATTGGTTTGTCTCTTAACATTTACGCGGGTTTTAACTCTTATTTTTCTTTGTAACTTTGAGCGTCTTTTGTGGTACCTAGGAACAGAAGATGGCTAAGCTTGTTCCTTTTCTATGCGCTGTCTATGCGCTGTTTTTTCAAAGTAGTTAAGTTCTTAATAACTAATTAATTATGCACTTAAAGCACTGCTGAAATACTTTGTACATATTGCAACTAACTGTTTAAGGTATATAACTTTCACAAAGTTTTCTTTAGTTAATTATTATCTTTAACTTATTCTCGTTTTCGTGCTGTCATAAGTTGTAGAGTAGGGGTTTTAGACTCAAGTTTTCTTTCAAAAATCTGTTCGTTATAAATTAACATTTCCTTTTTTAATTGCAATGTAAAATTTGTTTTTCAGGTTTAAATTCTCTCTCAAACGAACTTGGAATTTTGTTATAGCTGAAAATCATTTCTATTTATTATGTCACTCTCACAGCTTGAGTTCTCTTTAATCTTCTTCTCTCAGTTTAATAGTAACAGATGAAGAGCATGGGTCGGGCCATGAAGGTTAATGGATGCAAGCGAAATTGTTAACTAGTGCTAGGTCATGCTACTCTACGGAGGACATGACTTATATATATATTTTTTAAACTATTTTAGGTGGGAATGTTACTTGCATCTATGGCCTTGCAGAAACCCATTTCCAACTAGGTCTTTGTGGAAGTGAGAAAATGCAGAGTTTTTGCTGGTCCTTGATAAAGCCAAGGCTCAGTATTCTCGACACCTTCTACATTCAGTTGTTTTATTTTATTTTTTTCTTTTCTCCTTTTACTCACACAGGTAGATACATAACCTTTTCTATGTTGTACTAGGTGTGAGTCAAAATTATATTTGTATTTTTTTGCTTAGGTATCTTTATAGAATGTGAATTCTGAATTTTCAAAACTGCTGCGTTGCGCGTTTTGATTTTCAGGTTATTTTGCACCCTTCGTTTTAAATTCTAAAATTTTTTCCTTAGTCTTCAGTTTTGCTCTTAAGTAACTAATTTCAATTTATTATTTAGCAGCTCATGCGCAAATTCTAGTTGAAATGTTTTATTATTTTTTATTATTATTATTTTTTTATTACTATTTTTTTACTTGAGGTTTTTTTCATTTTCTAATTTTTCTTTTTAGTATGTTTTGGATGCAGCTTTTTGGAGTGTAGTTTATACTCGAGTTTGGTCTTTTCTTGGACTGCTTATTTCTAAAAAGTTTTTCCTAGTTGGTTTGCTCAGAATTTGTATGTTTTGGCCCAAGTGGAGTTCTAAGGACGATGAAAGGATTGGAGGTCAGCTCAGATATTTTAAGTCCTCCCGCTCGGTTAGGCTAGCACCCTTTCCCATAGTGTATGAACTCGCTGGCAAAGGTAATCTAAAGTTATGAAATGACAAGCGTTGTTTGACATGTAAATCTGCAGATCCTAACCTGTATTCTTCTGTTGAGGATAATTGCTCCAACAAGTTTTGCAAAGCCTACAATACCATCTATAAGCTCACCTGTACTGTCTGCAACCTTAGCTATATTGGCCAAAGTAAAAATCCTCTTCATCTTAGGATTAATGGTCACAGGTCTCTAGTAAACAAGTTCTCTAATTCAGGAGTGAACCCCTCCACAAACGCCAACCAGTACTCTACCTTTGAATTAGAGCATTTCCATACTCATGGTTTTGACAAAGTGAAAATAGAGGTACTACATATTATCCCTGACCTCTATGCTCGGCTAGAAACTGAATCCCTTGAAATTTTGCAGCATCAGTGTCTTTATCCCTATGGCCTTAATTCCACTCTATCTGACAATAAGCATAATCAGCATAAATTTTCAATTCGTGAACTCTTCTTTCTTGTTAATAATAAGAGCTGCTCTAGAGGTAATAGAGGACAGAGGTTATTTCGCACATCAAGCAAAGTTGATTTTGCTAACTTGCTAAAAACTCTGGAAAGCGTTAAAACTGGCACTAATTTTGTTAAAAATACTTACAAAATTCTCAAGTCCTTCAAGCACTCTGTCCTTAAATGTTTTTTCAAATTCTGGAATGAAACTGCTGACCATGTTGATAAGCATGTTTTTGCTTTGGTTCTGGACATTCTTAAACATATTCTTAAAGATAAAATTTCTCTTAAAGAATTTTCCAGTAATTATGTTACCATCAGGTTCCTAAATAAAGCCTACGATAATCTCAATGTAAGGAAGCTGTTCTACAATAATGCAATTTTTTTTCCCATCCACAGGCACCAGTCTATTGTAAGTTTTAAATATGTTAAGACCTTAGGGTCAATAGTTAAAAACTACAAACTTAACTCTTCGAGCTACATTCCTGTAATTACTACTTGTTCTTGTGATGAACATAAAGAAACAGTTCACTATGATAAGAATTACAACCATATTATCACCGGAAACTTGAGTTTTGTTGAAAATGAAAAGCTTAGGAATTTATTAGAGTATGGCTCTAAATTCAGACCTTCCTTCACAATTTCCAAAGAAAGGATTCTTGAGAGCTTCACTCAAGATGTAAATAAGTACATCGTAAAAACCAGTTTAACGTACAATCAGCCTATTGAGGCCTTCGCAGAATGGAAATATAATATAATCAATAGCTTCACCGGTGAGTTGGCAGGTCTGGACTTTTGTTTCGACAGAAATCTCTTTTTCTCTGGAGAAGCTAAAAGGTCACTCTCCAAACTGCAAGACCACTTTATTTTTACCACTACGGATAAAGCTAGCAATAATTTTGCAATTATCTGTAAGAAGTTCTATTTTGAATTGTTAACTATGGAACTCAATAATAGAGTAACATACGAGCCCGTAAGTTATTCTACCAAGCAGTTAGAAAATCGGTTTAAGGCATTCTTCAAGAAACTTAAAATTCCACAAACTAGAAGATATGGGCCTGAATTTCCATTTCTTTTTGCAACGGTTAAGTTTCATAAGGATCCCGTGAAGTTCAGGTTCATAGCTAGTGGAGTAAGGAGTCATAAAAAGAAGATAGATCTTGCTTTTGAAGATGTCTTAAAGAAGGTTTTGAAACACATTAGAAACTGTTCTAACTTGATGTACAGAGATTTTTGGATAATTAATAATAATGCAGAAGTAATTTCTACTATACTCAAAGTTTGTCCCCTAGATATTAATAGTTATGATTTTGAAAACCTATATACTAATCTGCCTCTATCAGATATAATCACTACTTTTAAAGAGCTGTATGCAGAATTTAAACTTAACCAATTTGTTGATGTAGGAACTTGGAACTCTTATCTCAATTGCTGCATAAAAAATAACCATATCTTATATAATAATACTCTCTATAAGCAAGTGAACGGTATTCCAATGGGAACATCAACGTCCACGAATATCGCTAATCTATTCCTGTTCTTTAAGGAATATAAATTCATTAAAAATCACCCCACCTGCTCAGATAACTACCTTTACACTTTTAGATATATTGATGATCTGCTGTGTATCAATAATTCCGAAGTTATAGAGAGTGATTTTGATAATATCTATCCTAGCTCTCTTAACTTATGTAAAACCAACCACTGTAATCAGGAACTTGAGTTCCTAGACTTAAGCATTAAGCTCAACAGAGGTAACCCATCTATTAGCCTCTTTGATAAAAGAGTTAATTTTCCTTTCAAAGTAATTAAATATCTACACTGGAATAATAACATTTCAACCAAAGTAATTGAGAATGTACTAATTTCTCAGGTCCTAAGAATTTCAAGAATTTGCAGCAACAATTTGGACTTCAATTACCACATTAATATACTATTAGAAAGTTTTCTAGAGAACGAAATTCCTTCTTCTTTCATCAAAAGAACTTTAAGAAAAATTATTCTGAATAATAGAGTAAGGTTGGCAGATCTGCTTTAATTTTCTACACAGTTAATAATATGATTCTGACCAATCAAAGCCGTAAGGAAGTTGGCTAGAGGATGCCTATTAACTACCTAAAGGAACCTTAGTGCTATGGATATGACGGTCCTATTAAAAAAAAAAAAAAAAAAAAAATTAAATAATATAAATAAAATCACAAAAAAAAACTTAAAAATCTGTTTATAAAAGAAAATAAAAACAAATAAAAAAGAAAACTAGTTATTCATCACTAGGATAGCTATACTAAAAATAGTAAAACCAACATTAAAATTAATAAGATTCTGATTAATCTATAGAAGCTCACTAAGGTGATTTAATACATGCAAAGATTATTAAATAAACTGCTCGTGTATTTTATAATATTTCTCATGTATTCTGGAGAGTTAATTCTGCTCATTCTGATCATACAGATCCACAGTCTTAAGTTTATATATTTTTTTCTCTGGTTAAAATCTCCGCGCGTTGGTTTCTTGCTGTATGAGGAGGCCATCAGCCCCACCCTCACTGCCCCCCAGCGTCTAGGGAGTGGCGGAAGAGGTCAGCCATGTTCTCCTCTTGTGAGGAGAAAAGTTTTTGTAACACAAGAGGTAAGCTCTCTTCCTTGTTTTTGGGTTCTAGGTTTTATAAGTTCAATGTTTGTACTTCATGTACCTTTTCTCTGTCGTTTTTTAGCTTTTCAGCTTTTAAGCATTGGTTTGTCTCTTAACATTTACGCGGGTTTTAACTCTTATTTTTCTTTGTAACTTTGAGCGTCTTTTGTGGTACCTAGGAACAGAAGATGGCTAAGCTTGTTCCTTTTCTATGCGCTGTCTATGCGCTGTTTTTTCAAAGTAGTTAAGTTCTTAATAACTAATTAATTATGCACTTAAAGCACTGCTGAAATACTTTGTACATATTGCAACTAACTGTTTAAGGTATATAACTTTCACAAAGTTTTCTTTAGTTAATTATTATCTTTAACTTATTCTCGTTTTCGTGCTGTCATAAGTTGTAGAGTAGGGGGTTTTAGACTCAAGTTTTCTTTCAAAAATCTGTTCGTTATAAATTAACATTTCCTTTTTTAATTGCAATGTAAAATTTGTTTTTCAGGTTTAAATTCTCTCTCAAACGAACTTGGAATTTTGTTATAGCTGAAAATCATTTCTATTTATTATGTCACTCTCACAGCTTGAGTTCTCTTTAATCTTCTTCTCTCAGTTTAATAGTAACAGATGAAGAGCATGGGTCGGGCCATGAAGGTTAATGGATGCAAGCGAAATTGTTAACTAGTGCTAGGTCATGCTACTCTACGGAGGACATGACTTATATATATATTTTTTAAACTATTTTAGGTGGGAATGTTACTTGCATCTATGGCCTTGCAGAAACCCATTTCCAACTAGGTCTTTGTGGAAGTGAGAAAATGCAGAGTTTTTGCTGGTCCTTGATAAAGCCAAGGCTCAGTATTCTCGACACCTTCTACATTCAGTTGTTTTATTTTATTTTTTTCTTTTCTCCTTTTACTCACACAGGTAGATACATAACCTTTTCTATGTTGTACTAGGTGTGAGTCAAAATTATATTTGTATTTTTTTGCTTAGGTATCTTTATAGAATGTGAATTCTGAATTTTCAAAACTGCTGCGTTGCGCGTTTTGATTTTCAGGTTATTTTGCACCCTTCGTTTTAAATTCTAAAATTTTTTCCTTAGTCTTCAGTTTTGCTCTTAAGTGTATATATATATATATATATCATCATCATCATCATTGTCAACCATTATCAATCCACTGCTGGACGAAGGTCTCCCCAAGTTTCCTCCACAACGGTCTGTCTTGTGCCAGTCTCCTCCATGTCACCCCTGCATACTTTCGAATTTCATCCACCCATCTCCCATGTGGTCTTCTTCTGGGTCTTTTCCTGTCCCTTGGAATCCAATCTAAAATTTCGGCTGTCCATCGATGATCTGTCCTTCTGGCAGTATGTCCAGCCCATTGCCATTTCAGGAATTTAACTCTGATCATGATGTCTTCCACTCTTGTCATTTTTCGGATCCACGAGTTCCTCTTCTTATCTCTCCTGGTTACACCAAGCATGCACCTCTCCATGCTGCTTTGAGTTGTCTGCAGCCTTTGTATGTCTCTTTTAGCTAAGGTCCACGTCTCTGCACCATACGTAAGCACTGGAAGGATGCATTGATCAAACACTTTTCTTTTAAGACATAATGGCATATTGCTCTTGAAAATTATGCTGTTTCTTCCAAAAGCTCTCCAGGCAAGTTTTGTACGCCGATTAATTTCTTCATCAATGTGACCCTCACTTGATATCTGCTGTCCAAGATAAACGTACGTGTCTGTTATCTCCAGCTTTTCTCCATCAATCGATAAATCTTCATTTCTTGTAAAAGCATTGAACATCACTTTTGTCTTCTGAAAGTTCATTTTTAATCCCACTTCTTTACTCTTGTCAGCAAGTTCCTGGATCATACTCTGCAGCTCTGATGGGCTAGTTGCAAAAATGACTACGTCATCAGCAAAACGAAGGTGGGTTAGATAATCTCCATTAATCTTTATCCCCTTGTTTTCCCAGCTCAGTGACTGAAAAACACCCTCCAATGTGGCATTAAAGAACTTCGGAGATATGGTGTCACCTTGTCTCACTCCCTTTCCAATTTTTACGTGTGTTGTATTTTCAAACAGCCTAATCTTTGCACTTGCATTTTCATAGATGTTATTAATAATATTAATGTATGCATCTTCAATACCGCAGGTTTTCAGAGCCATTGTAACTGCTGATGGTTTCACCGAATCAAAGGCTTTTTCATAATCGATAAAAGCCATGCACAATGGAAGTTCATATTCCCTCGCTCTTTCAATTAGTTCTCTCAGCACGTGGATATGATCTATTGTGCTGTAGCCACTCCTGAATCCAGCTTGTTCTCTCGGTTGAGCCATGTCCAGTGTTACCTTCAAGCGGTGTGAAAGAACTTTAGTGAAGATTTTATAAACTACTGATAGGAGGCTGATAGGTCTGTAGTTTCCGAGATCCTCAATGTCACCTTTCTTATGTAGCAGGATCATTGTAGCGGTGTTCCAATCCTCAGGAATATTCCCTTCATTAAGGCATCGAGTGAAAATTTGGGCGAGTACTGTTTCGATTTCTCCACTTGCTTCTTGTATGATGTCTACAGTAATTCCATCTTCTCCTAGAGCTTTTCCTCGCTTCATGTTCTTGATTGCATGTGCAACTTCTGCTGGAAGGACTGGAGGAACTCTGGTACTGGTATCTTTCATGATGTCTGGAGTGCATATATCATCCCTTTCATATAATTTGGAGTAGAAATCTTTCACTCTTGTCAAAATTTCGCCTCTATTTCTTGTTACAGAACCATCTTCTTTTCTCAGTGCCATAATCTGTTTTCTTCCCTTACCGAGATGTCCCTTTCCTATCTTTAGGCTTTGGTTGTTTTCAATTGCTTTCCTCACTAGTTCACAGTTGAATTTCCTTACGTCTTCAGTGATACTTTTTCTTACTGTCTTGCATAGCTCTATATATTCCACTTTGGAAGTCACATCTTCTTTAGTTGTCCTCATCTCTCTTCTTTTTTGCATCAACATTTTGGTTTTTCCTGATAATTTGTTCACATGCAACTTGTTCTTAGACCCAGCTAATTTTGTTGCTGTTTCCATAAGAGCTTTGGTTACTTTTCTGTTAACTTCAGAGATGTCCACTTCTTCCGATGTTAGGCCTTCTAAAGCAGAGAACCTGTTCTTCAGTTCTAACTTGAAGGTATTATGGTGTTTTTTAAGGTTGGTTATGTCAATAGATTTTGTTTGTCCTATGAGCTTGCCACGTTCAAGTTTAGTGTTGAGGTGCATCTTACATCTCACCAATCTATGGTCACTACCTGTGTTGAACTTGTTTAGCACACTGCAGTCTTCTATGACGAATTTTTTGTTACACATAATAAAATCAATTTCACTTGTCGTCCCATTTGGATGTCTCCATGTTCATTTCCTGTGTGGCTTTTTCTTGAAGAAGGAGTTCAAGATGAAAAACCCTTCTGCCTCTGCAAACTCAACGAGAGTATTTCCACGCTGGTTTCTGTTGCCATGACCGAATTTACCTACTGAAGTTTCATTCTGTTGCCGTTGCCCTATTTTTGCATTGAAATCTCCCATAATTATTTTCAAGTGCTGCTTACCTTTATTATTTAGATGACAAATTTCCTCATAAAATTCTTCAATTTCTTCTTCAGGATGACTTGTGGTGGGTGCATAAGTTTGAATAATCTGAGCCTGGTATCTTTTCGAGAGTTGGATAACAAGTCGTGCAGCTCTGTCAGAGGAACTTTCAACTTCTACAACTTTGTCCTTCAGTTTCTTGTTTATTATAAATCCAACACCACTAGTTCTGCCAGTATCTGTCCCACGATAGTAGAAGAGATGTCCACTTTTCAGTTCGATGAGATCTTCTCCTTTTCTCCTTACCTCACTTAGCCCCACGATGTCCCACTTGATCCTTTGTAGTTCCTCTTCCAATTCAAGAAGCCTTGAATCAGAAGATAGGGAGCGTCCATTGTAAGTAGCCAAGGTCAGCATCAGATGGCAGCCTAGTCCGGTCCTCCGGGGATTCTTAGCACCCTCTGCCTTCATGTCGCACTGGCCGCTGCCTTGGCCAGGTACATTCCAGCTGCCGGAGACTGAGGGCCAAGATTTAAGTTGTGGAATCATTTTGGAGGGGTTTGGCCATAACTCACCACGCTGGCCAAGCGGGTTGGTGAGTGTATATATATATATATATATATATATATATATAGAGAGAGAGAGAGAGAGAGAGAGAGAGAGAGAGAGAGAGAGAGCAGAGAAAAAAATCAAAGATATTACCTAAGAATTTAGGAAGAAATTTGCAATATATATATATATATATATATATATATTTTTTTTTTTTTTTTTAAATCTCTTAAAGGTGTACTACAAAGTTGCCCTACTCATCCGGGAACTGCGCACTGCAGCAAGAACCACTGGTGGAGTATGTAAGTCAAATTCTCTACACCTTCAACCAAGAACTTCCCGTAGAAATCTCTGAATCCCACTAAATTAATACACCCAAACTAAAACTAAAACTCTCACAATTCACATACAACAATAATAAAAACAATAATTTTAAATATTTGGGGTCTGGTATCGGGAGCCACTCATCAGGGAAAGACTACCCCCGGCCCCCGAACTCTGACTCAGGTTTCATGCCGGTGTCTTTGAAATATGTGATTTCCCAAACAAGGGTTAAAAAATTTTTTTTTCTTTAGTATTATAAACCTGGTCTTCCCTACCTGAACCAACAACACAGAACTTAAATACAAAAACTTACCTGAAATGAAACAACTATAAACCTTACAACTCCATTTCAGGTAAGTTTTTGTATTTAAGTTCTGTGTTGTTGGTTCAGGTAGGAAAGATCAGGTGTATAACACTAAAGAAAAAAAATGTTTAACCCTTGTTTGGGAAATCAAATATATCAAAGACACCTGCATGAAACCTGAATCAGGGTTCGGGGGCCGGGGCAGTCTTTCCCTGATGAGTGGCTCTAGGTACTCGATCCCAAGTGTTTAAAATTATTATTTTTATTACTGTTATAAGTGAATTGTGAGAGTTTTAGTTTTAGTTTGGGTGTAATAATTTAGTGGGATTCAGGGATATCAACGGTAAGTTCTTGGTAGAAGGTGTAGAAAATTTGACTTATATATACATATATATATATATATCATCATCATCATCATCATTGTCAACCATTATCAATCCACTGCTGGACGAAGGTCTCCCCAAGTTTCCTCCACAACGGTCTGTCTTGTGCCAGTCTCCTCCATGTCACCCCTGCATACTTTCGAATTTCATCTACCCATCTCCCATGTGGTCTTCTTCTGGGTCTTTTCCTGTCCCTTGGAATCCAATCTAAAATTTCGGCTGTCCATCGATGATCTGTCCTTCTGGCAGTATGTCCAGCCCATTGCCATTTCAGGGATTTAACTCTGATCATGATGTCTTCCACTCTTGTCATTTTTCGGATCCACGAGTTCCTCTTCTTATCTCTCCTGGTTACACCAAGTATGCACCTCTCCATGCTCTTTGAGTTGTCTGCAGCCTTTGTATGTCTCTTTTAGTTAAGGTCCACGTCTCTGCACCATACGTAAGCACTGGAAGGATGCATTGATCAAACACTTTTCTTTTAAGACATAATGGCATATTGCTCTTGAAAATTATGCTGTTTCTTCCAAAAGCTCTCCAGGCAAGTTTTGTACGCCGATTAATTTCTTCATCAATGTGACCCTCACTTGATATCTGCTGTCCAAGATAAACGTACGTGTCTGTTATCTGCAGCTTTTCTCCATCAATCGATAAATCTTCATTTCTTGTAAAAGCATTGAACATCACTTTTGTCTTCTGAAAGTTCATTTTTAATCCCACTTCTTTACTCTTGTCAGCAAGTTCCTGGATCATACTCTGCAGCTCTGATGGGCTAGTTGCAAAAATGACTACGTCATCAGCAAAACGAAGGTGGTTAGATAATCTCCATTAATCTTTATCCCCTTGTTTTCCCAGCTCAGTGACTGAAAAACACCCTCCAATGTGGCATTAAAGAGCTTCGGAGATATGGTGTCACCTTGTCTCACTCCCTTTCCAATTTTTATGTGTGTTGTATTTTCAAACAGCCTAATCTTTGCACTTGCATTTTCATAGATGTTATTAATAATATTAATGTATGCATCTTCAATACCGCAGGTTTTCAGAGCCATTGTAACTGCTGATGGTTTCACCGAATCAAAAGCTTTTTCATAATCGATAAAAGCCATGCACAATGGAAGTTCATATTCCCTCGCTCTTTCAATTAGTTCTCTCAGCACATGGATATGATCTATTGTGCTGTAGCCACTCCTGAATCCAGCTTGTTCTCTCGGTTGAGCCATGTCCAGTGTTACCTTCAAGCGGTGTGAAAGAACTTTAGTGAAGATTTTATAAACTACTGATAGGAGGCTGATAGGTCTGTAGTTTCAGAGATCCTCAATGTCACCTTTCTTATGTAGCAGGATCATTGTAGCGGTGTTCCAATCCTCAGGAATCTTTCCTTCATTAAGGCATCGAGTGAAAATTTGGGCGAGTACTGTTTCGATTTCTCCACTTGCCTCTTGTATGATGTCTACAGTAATTCCATCTTCTCCTGGAGCTTTTCCCCGCTTCATGTTCTTGATTGCATGTGCAACTTCTGCTGGAAGGACTGGAGGAACTCTGGTACTAGTATCTTTCATGATGTCTGGAGTGCATGTATCATCCCTTTCATATAATTTGGAGTAGAAATCTTTCACTCTTGTCAAAATTTCGCCTCTATTTCTTGTTACAGAACCATCTTCTTTTCTCAGTGCCATAATCTGTTTTCTTCCCTTACTGAGATATCCCTTTGCTATCTTTAGGCTTTGGTTGTTTTCAATTGCTTTCCTCACTAGTTCACAGTTGAATTTTCTTACGTCTTCAGTGATACTTTTTCGTACTGTCTTGCATAGCTCTATATATTCCACTTTGGAAGTCACATCTTCTTTAGTTGTCCTCATCTCTCTTCTTTTTTGCATCAACATTTTCGTTTTTCCTGATAATTTATTTACATGCAACTTGTTCTTAGACCCAGCTAATTTTGTTGCTGTTTCCATAAGAGCTTTGGTTACTTTTCTGTTAACTTCAGAGATGTCCACTTCTTCCGATGTTAGGCCTTCTAAAGCAGAGAACCTGTTCTTCAGTTCCAACTTGAAGGTATTATGGTGTTTTTTAAGGTTGGTTATGTCAATAGATTTTGTTTGTCTTATGAGCTTGCCACGTTCAAGTTTAGTGTTGAGGTGCATCTTACATCTCACCAATCTATGGTCACTACCTGTGTTGAACTTGTTTAGCACACCGCAGTCTTCTATGACGAATTTTTTGTTACACATAATAAAATCAATTTCACTTGTCATCCCATTTGGATGTCTCCATGTCCATTTCCTGTGTGGCTTTTTCTTGAAGAAGGAGTTCAAGATGAAAAACCCTTCTGCCTCTGCAAACTCAACGAGAGTATTTCCACGCTGGTTTCTGTTGCCGTGACCGAATTTACCTACTGAAGTTTCATTCTGTTGCCGTTGCCCTATTTTTGCATTGAAATCTCCCATAATTATTTTCAAGTGCTGCTTACCTTTATTATTTAGATGACAAATTTCCTCATAAAATTCTTCAATTTCTTCTTCAGGATGACTTGTGGTGGGTGCATAAGTTTGAATAATCTGAGCCTGGTATCTTCTCGATAGTTGGATAACGAGTCGTGCAGCTCTGTCAGAGGAACTTTCAACTTCTACCACTTTATCCTTCAGTTTCTTGTTTATTATAAATCCAACACCACTAGTTCTGCCAGTATCTGTCCCACGATAGTAGAAGAGATGTCCACTTTTCAGTTCGATGAGATCTTCTCCTTTTCTCCTTACCTCACTTAGCCCCACAATGTCCCACTTGATCCTTTGTAGTTCCTCTTCCAATTCAAGAAGCCTTGAATCAGAAGATAGGGAGCGTCCATTGTACGTTGCCAAGGTCAGCATCAGATGGCAGCCTAGTCCGGTCCTCCGGGGATTCTTAGCACCCTCTGCCTTCATGTCGCACTGGCCGCTGCCTTGGCCAGGTACATTCCAGCTGCCGGAGACTGAGGGCCAAGATTTAAGTTGTGGAGTCATTTTGGAGGGGTTTGGCCATAACTCACCACGCTGGCCAAGCGGGTTGGTGAGTGTGGGATAGCATTTCCTCTGATCCCGATGGTATAGTTATACCGCTATTGGCGGTCGTCAGAGCCCCTTTAGTGGGAACAGGATGCACCACGAGAAGGCGGGGTTGACATTTGTCAAGGAGAGGCTGTGATGTTACGCATCACCTGACCTTACATCCCCTATATATATATATATATATATATATATATATATATATATATATATATATATATATATATGTGAAACATAAAAGCAAATTTTGAACAAAGAACAACAATTACCGGTGAACGAGAAAAAGAACAACAATCACCACTTCCCAAATACCCGAAGCAGGCGAGCTTCAAGCGATGTAAATTTAACGAACAGAAGAATGCAGGAAAGCATATTAATGACTGACTCATTGTTGGCTTCGTCAAGGGCGAGCAATAAGAAAATCACTCATTAATCTACTGAGACCAGATGATTGTGGGTTTCTGCTATTTTAGTTTGCTATAAGGACCAAATAAAATTAGGGGTAAAATTGTCAAAATCAAAGGGATTTCTAATAAAAAACCCAAACCCAGCAAACTAAAACACGTTGCCCGACCGCACAAAAGCCAAGAAAAACACACTAAAATGAAAAAGAAAGGGAGCTGAGCTCCTCAAAAACAAAAATCCAGGAAAGAAATTAGTATTAAAATATAAGAAAAATCCCACCAAAAAATAGTACTGAAGGAATATCTTTAAACTTGTCACAGAAAAAGTGAAACCTTAATCCTGCCAGACAAAAAGATAAATAGGAGACATCCAAAAAATAAAATAAAAAGCAAAAATCAATTAAAACCAGAAAAAGCAACATACAATATTGAAAAAGAAAGCAAGCATCAAAATTTAGGAAAAAATGAAGCAAAAATTGCCAAGGCGAAATTTACAGTTGCAAATCTCGAGAGTGACGCCAAATAACCAAGTTGCATGTCTCAGAAAGTCAAGTAAAATGCCTAATACCCACAGCAAAATTCCTAAATTAAAAAAAAAATTCTTTAGAAAAATAAAAATTTCAATACCAAAGGGCTAGGAAGCAATCAACAGTGAAGCAAATTATATGCCCAAGACACACAAGAAAACATTAAAATTAAGTTTAGTGCAAATTTATAAAAACGAAAATTCACTTATTCCTACAAAAAAAATAAAAAAATAAAAAACGACTTACATACAGTTAAAAGATGAGATTACATGTGAGGTGCTGCCTTGCTGTCACAAGTTTACATATTTACAAAATATTGTACTAATCTTTTAGCCTACAGAACCACTAAAACAAACTTTTGTAAACCAAACAAAGGGACACGAAATGCTACAATAAGTTTCGCGGGAAACTTGAAGCGTGGCCAAAGCGCATAACCAACTTTCAAATAGTGAAAACAGCCCCAAATAAATTAATTCCAGGAAAAAATAAAAGTTAAATCAGAATTATGAGCAAACAAAACACAAAACCGACTTACCAAGCCCGAGAACTGCAATGAACAGACTACTACACCTAAGGGGTGCAGGAAACTAACTGCATGGGCATGTCCATTGCAGCGCCATCTAGTGTATAACTTTAGAACCTTTCTGGTAGGTAACTAGTGAAGTTCCTTGAGCAGACTTCAAAAAACAGATTTAATGCTCTGAAAAAACTGCTACGAGTTATCAGTGCAGAACAAAATACTTAAATGCTCTTCCTGGTAGCAGGAAAAATTTTTCTCTGCTCCCAAGAGTTCAAAGACTATTACAAAACCTAATTAGCATCATTCCTCCCAAACCTTCGAAATTTAAGTATTGCTTTTTTTTTTATAGCTTTTATTTTTATATATATTTTTAAGAATTTTTTCTTATGGGTTTTATGCAATGTTTTTGATTATAACCTTTTTTTGACAATCAAAGGAGAGGAAAGGAATTTTGTATTATAGGTTCCTCAATTGTTTGCTGACAACATCATTGCCTAAATCTCTAGAAATTAGCTTTAATTTAGACAATTCATTCGGTCAACAAGATTTAAATTAAATTAAGCCTTCAATCCTAATTATTACTTTTTTATGACTTTTGGTACCACTAGCTATGAATCTGAATTTCACGGGTTCCTTATGAAATTTTGCAGTAGCAAAAAGATAAGGAAATTCAGGCTCATAACTATATGCCGTTCTAAGCCCCCAAATGTCTGTGAAATGCTTTAAATTTATCTGTGAGTTCCTTACTGGAAGTTGAATTTCGCATATACGTGACTTTATTATGAAGTTCTTTTGAAATTAATTCAAAATAGAATTTTTTGCAAATAATGGCAAAATTATTATTTGCTTTATATTAATTCAACATTTGTCGAAATCATTACGTGGTTTCAGAAATTATTAACTATATGTCAACAAAATAATTTCCATATCATTTGCTGTTTTGCATGTTACTAGAAATTTGAGCACGGGAAAACATGAATATAATAAAAAAATGTATTTCAACTTGCCACTAATATTCCTTTTTGATGTTCCTTATGATAGTTTAGAATTTCATTATATGAAGATTACAAATGCATATGAAAAAATGTTTTTATATGTACAGTCATATGCATCATAAGTTGTCAAAGTCCTTCAATATGTAGAGACTTCGTCTGTTGTGGTAAAGATGAAATTTTCCTGTAATTTAGAAAGCAATTTTTTTAATTCAGGAGAAAATGCAAGACTGTTATTGTAAAAAATATTTTGAATTGCTAGATTCTTTTTAAATTCTTGAAAAATTTTGCATTTCCTTTCAGCAAAGGCTTCAATTTGCATATTGTCGGCTAAGCTAGTTTTAATAATGAATTTACTGAAATCTTGATAAAAATCAAACTTGATTCTATCTTTTGAGAGGTAGAATGTAGGCCTGAACTTGCCCCAAAACCTAAGATCCTTCTGAAATCAGGATTTTCAATGAAATCAAATTACCAGTAATTATGTGCTTATGAAATTTATCATAAAAAACTGTATCTTGAAAATCACATTTAATTGAAAATCCTGATTTAAGGATCTTAGGTTTTGGGGCCAAGTTCAGGCCTACATTCTACCTCTCAAAAGATAGAATCAAGTTTGATTTTTGTCAAGATTTCAGTAAATTTATTATTAAAACTAGCTTAGCCTACAATATGCCAATCGAAGCCTTTGCGGAAAGGAAATGCAAATTTTTTCAAGAATTTAAAAAGAATCTAGCAGTTCAAAATATTTTTTACAATAACAGTCTTGCATTTTCTCCTGAATTAAAAAAATCGCTTTCTAAATTACAGGAAAATTTCAATCTTTACCACAACAAACAAAGCAAATAATAATTTTGCCCTTATTTGCAAAAAATTCTATTTTGAATTAATTTCAAAAGAACTTCATAATAAAGTCACGAATATGCCAAATTCAGCTTCCAGTAAGGAACTCACCAATAAATTTAAAGCACTTCACAGACAGTTGGGGCTTAGAACGGCATATAGTTATGAGCCTGAATTTCTTTATCTTTTTGCTACTGCAAAATTTCATAAGTAACCCGTGAAATTCAGATTCATAGCTAGTGGTATCAAAAGTCATAAAAAAGTAATAAAACAGTATTTTGAATCTCTTTTGTAGAAGGTATCAAACATCATTAAATCCAAAGTAAACCTTACATGCAAGAACTTCTGGATTATTAAAAACAATGCTGAAGTCATCTCGGAAATTTTTGATTACACACCAGCAGAGGCTAATTGCTATGACTTTGAAAACCTGTATACCAGCCTTCCACAAGAAGACATTATCAGTACACTCAAGTTATTCTTCAATGAAATTCAAATCTCCAACATCATTTCGGAAAGTTCTTGGCATACGCTTCTAAATTGCTGTATGAAAAATAACTTTATCCTCTACAATAACAAGTTTTTCAAACAGGTTAATGGAATACCTATGGGGAGTTCACATTCAATGAGCATATGCAACTTGTTCTCGTTCTTTAAATAATTTCAATTCATGAAGTCAAATTCTTCCAATCAGGAAAGTTACTCTCATACCTACAGGTACATTGATGACCTAATTTGCTTTAATAATTCAGGAAATATCGAAAAGACTTTGCAGCTGTTTACCCTATAATCCTTAAACTTAATTGATAATAACCAAGTCCTTGATTTTTTGGATTTAACTATAAATCTCAATGCAGGTAACCCAAGCATAAGTCTTTATGATAAGAGAAATCAATTTAAATTTAAAATTGTCAAATATGGTATGTGGTGGAGCAATATTTCCAGCAAAGTAATTGAAAATGTGTTTATATCACAAGTACTAAGGCTTTCTAGAATACGTAGCTTAAACTCTGAACTAGAAAAAACATGTTAATATTTTAATCAAACAGTTTCTCGAAAACCAAGTACCTAGAAACTTCTTAAAAATCGCATTACGAAAAATAGTTCTCAAACATAGAATTAGGATGGAAGGCTTAATTTAATTTAAATCTTGTTGACCGAATGATTTGTCTAAATTAAAGCTAATTTCTAAAGGTTTAGGCAATGATGTTGTCAGCAAACAATTGAGGAACCTATAATACAAAATTCCTTTCCTCTCCTTTGATTTTCAAAAAAAAGGTTATAATCAAAAAAATTGCATAAAACCCATAAGAAAAAATTCTTAAAAATATATATAAAAATAAAAGCTATAAAAAAATAGTAATACTTAAATTTCAAAGGTTTGGGAGGAATGATGCTAACTATGTTTTTTAGTAGTCTTTGAACTCTTGGGAGCAGAGAAAAAATTTCCCTGCTACCAGGAAGAGCATTTAAGTATTTTGTTCTGCATTGATAACTCGTAGCAGTTTTTTCAGAGCATTAAATCTGGGTTTTTTTTTAAGTCTGCTCAAGGAACTTCACCAGTTACTTACCAGGAAGGTTCTAAAGTTGGACGCTAGATGGTGCTGCAATGGACATGCCTCTGCAATTGGTTTCCTACACCCCTTAGGTGTAGTAGTCTGTTCATTGCAGTTCTCGGGCTTGGTAAGTCGGTTTTTTGTTTTGTTTGCTCATTATTCTAATTTAACTTTTATTTTTTCCTGGAATTAATTTATTTGGGGCTGTTTTCACTATTTGAAAGTTGGTTATGCGCTTTGGCCACGCTTCAAGTTTCCCGCGAAACTTATTGTAGCATTCTGTGTCCCTTTGTTTGTTTTACAAAAGTTCGTTTTAGTGGTTCTGTGGGCTAAAAGATTAGTACAATATTTTGTAAATATGTGAACTTGTAACAGCAAGGCAGCACCTCACATGTAATCTCATCTTTTAACTGTATGTAAGTCGTTTATTTTTATTTTTTTTGTAGGAATAAGTGAATTTTCGTTTTTATAAATTTGCACTAAACTTAATTTTTATGTTTTCTTGTGTGTCTTCGGCAAATAATTTGCTTCAATGTTGATTACTTCCTAGTCCTTTGGTATTAAAATTTTTATTTTTCTAAAGATTTTTTTTTTTTTTTAGGAATTTTCCTGTGGGTATTGGGCATTTTACTTGACTTTCTGAGACATGCAACTTGGTTATTTGGCGTCACTCTCGGGATTTGCAACTGTAAATTGCTCCTTGAGCAATTTTTGCTTCATTTTTTCCTAAATTTTGATGCTTGCTTTCTTTTTCAATATTGTATGTTGCTTTTTCTGGTTTTAATTGATTTTTGCTTTTTATTTTATTTTTTGGGTGTCTCCTGGTTATCTTTTTGTCTGGCAGGATTAAGGTTTCACTTTTTCTGTGACAAGTTTAAAGATATTCCTTCAGTACTATTTTTTGGTGGGATTTTTCTTATATTTTAATACTAATTTCTGTCCTGGATTTTTGTTTTTGAGGAGCTCAGCTCCCTTTCTTTTTCATTTTAGTGTGTTTTTCTTGGCTTTTGTGCGGTCGGGCAACGTGTTTTAGTTTGCTGGGTTTGGGTTTTTTATTAGAAATCCCTTTGATTTTGACAATTTTACCCCTAATTGTATTTGGTCCTTATAGCAAACTAAAATAGCAGAAACTAACAATCATCTGGTCTCAGTAGATTAATGAGTGATTTTCTTATTGCTCGCCCTTGATGAAGCCAACAATGAGTCAGTCATTAATATGCTTTCCTGCATTCTTCTGTTCACTAAATTTACATCGCTTGAAGCTCGCCTGCTTCGAGCGGTTGGAAAGTGGCGATTGCTGTTTTATTTCTGGTTCACCGGGTTTTTTTTTTTTTTTTTTCTTTGTTCAAAATTTGCTTTTATGTTACACACACACACACACACACACACACACACACACACACACACACACACACAATCATCATCATCATCATCATTGTCAACCATTATCAATCCAGTGCTGGACGAAGATCTCCCCAAGTTTCCTCCGCAACGGTCTGTCTTGTGCCAGTCTCCTCCATGTCACTCCTGCATACTTTCGAATTTCATCCACCCATCTCCCACGTGGTCTTCTTCTGGGTCTTTTCCTGTCCCTTGGAATCCAATCTAAAATTTCGGCTGTCCATCGATGATATGTCCTTCTGGCAGTATGTCCAGCCCATTGCCATTTCAGGGATTTAACTCTGACCATGATGTCTTCCACTCTTGTCATTTTTCGGATCCACGAGTTTCTCTTCTTATCTCTCCTGGTTACACCAAGCATGCACCTCCCCATGCTGCTTTGAGTTGTCTGCAGCCTTTGTATGTCTCTTTTAGTTAAGGTCCACTTCTCTGCACCATACGTAAGCACTGGAAGGATGCATTGATCAAACACTTTTCTTTTAAGACATAATGGCATATTGCTCTTGAAAATTATGCTGCTTTTTCCAAAAGCTCTCCAGGCAAGTTTTGTACGCCGATTAATTTTTTCATCAATGTGATCCTCACTTGATATCTGCTGTCCAAGATAAACATACGTGTCTGTTATCTCCAGTTTTTCTCCGTCAATCGATAAATCTTCATTTCTTGTAAAAGCATTGAACATCACTTTTGTCTTCTGAAAGTTCATTTTTAATCCCACTTCTTTACTCTTGTCAGTAAGTTCCTGGATCATACTCTGCAGCTCTGATGGGGTAGTTGCAAAAATAACTATGTCATCAGTAAAACGAAGGTGGGTTAGATAATCTCTATTAATCTTTATCCCTTTGTTTTCCCAGTTCAGTGATTGAAAGACATTTTCCAATGTGACATTAAAGAGCTTCAGAGATATGGTATCACCTTGTCTCACTCCCTTTCCAATTTTTATGTGTGTTGTGTTTTCAAACAGCCGAATCTTTGTACTTGCATTTTCATAGATGTTATTAATAATATTAATGAATGCATCTTCAATACCGCAGGATTTCAGAGCCATTGCAACTTCTTTGTTCAAAATTTGCTTTTATGTTTCACACACACACACACACACACACACACACACACACACACACACACACACACACACACACACACACACACACACACACACACAATCATCATCATCATCATCATTGTCAACCATTATCAATCCAGTGCTGGACGAAGATCTCCCCAAGTTTCCTCCGCAACGGTCTGTCTTGTGCCAGTCTCCTCCATGTCACTCCCGCATACTTTCAAATTTCATCCACGCATCTCCCATGTGGTCTTCTTCTGGGTCTTTTCCTGTCCCTTGGAATCCAATCTAAAATTTCGGCTGTCCATCGATGGTCTGCCCTTCTGGCAGTATGTCCAGCCCATTGCCATTTCAGGGATTTAACTCTGACCATGATGTCTTCCACTCTTGTCATTTTTCGGATCCACGAGTTTCTCTTCTTATCTCTCCTGGTTACACCAAGCATGCACCTCTCCATGCTGCTTTGAGTTGTCTGCAGCCTTTGTATGTCTCTTTTAGTTAAGGTCTACTTCTCTGCACCATACGTAAGCACTGGAAGGATGCATTGATCAAACACTTTTCTTTTGGGATATAATGGCATATTGCTCTTGAAAATTATGCTGTTTCTTCCAAAAGCTCTCCAGGCAAGTTTTGTACGCCGATTAATTTCTTCATCAATGTGACCCTCACTTGATATCTGCTGTCCAAGATAAACGTACGTGTCTGCTATTTCCAGCTTTTCTCCATCAATCGATAAATCTTCATTTCGTGTAAAAGCATTAAACACCACTTTTGTCTTCTGAAAGTTCATTTTTAATCCCACTTCTTTACTCTTGTCAGCAAGTTCCTGGATCATACTCTGCAGCTCTGATGGGGTAGTTGCAAAAATGACTACATCAGCAAACGAAGGTGGGTTAGATAATCTCCATTAATCTTTATCCCTTTGTTTTCCCAGTTTAGTGATTGAAAGACATTTTCCAATGTGACATTAAAGAGCTTCGGAGATATAGTGTCACCTTATCTCACTCCCTTTCCAATTTTTATGTGTGTTGTATTTTCAAACAGCCAAATCTTTGCAGTTACATTTTCATAGGTGTTATTAATAATATTAATGTATGCATCTTCAATACCTCAGGATTTCAGAGCCATTGTGTATATATATAGCAAAAGTTATACTTATTTTACAGGCATTGATGTAAATATTTTTAAAGAAGTTTTTAACATTTTTTCTGGTTGCAAGAGAATGAAAACCTACTGCTACTGGAAGCAGTGTGTGTGACACATGAACTGGATGAAAATCAGCCTTTTCAAATGAAATCATAATTTCAAAAAATATTTTTTTCCAATCTGTTTTACATACAAATGGTGAAATGCATTTTTCAAGTTTTACTAGAGGCACTGACATTTGGAATTCTAATGACTAGAAAAAGAAAAAAATTACCTGAAAAGATTTTATAAATGTCCAGAGTAGAGTTCTAATGCCTTCCCCTCGGCTAAGCAGTTTTACCAATCTCATAACCCGAAAAAGACGGAAGAAGTTAATACTGATAATTCCAGAGTTAGGCTAAGAATAACGAAAAAGCAGTTTAGTGAAACATGGAAAATACTTATAATATGAATGACAAATGAAATTCAAAATAAAATGTTCAGCATGAAAAATTGTTTAATGCATGAAATAAAGTCAGCACTTATATTGAATTTCTACATTGAAACAAGAAATAAAAAGGAAAATCATTCATGTGATACCTTTTCATTTTTTTTCATTTTTTTTTTTGGCATCCTGAAACAGAATTCAGATTGAATGTAGGAACTTTTGTCGAATCAGTTTGCTGAGTGTGCCAGGGAAAGTCTTTGGAAAGATTGTTATTGACAGGCTACGGGGTCTTACATCAGACAAAGTGTGAGATGTGTAGAGTGGCTTTATGCCTAGAAAGGGCTGCATTAATCAAATTTTTGCTTTATGCATGATGATTAAAAAGTATCTGCCTGTTGGTAAAAAAGTATTTGCGGCCTTCATAGATTTAGAGAAAGCTTATGACAAAGTAAATAGGACTCTTCTGTGGAAGGTACTAAATAAATATGGTATTACTAGGAATCTACTTAATGGTGTGAAAGCCATGTACACTGGCAGTAGAGCTTAGGTACAAGTTAATAGTGTTTTATCAAAATGGTTTTCTATTGGTGCAGGAGTCAGGTAAAGTTGTGTAATGTCACCCTGGCTGTTTAATATATTTATGGATGCATGCACGCATGATGCCAAAATGGATAATACTGGTTTGTGTCTTGGTAATACGTGTGTGTGCAGATTGCTCTATGCTGATGACCCAGTCCTGTTGGCAGAGTGCAAAAGTGAGTTGCAGAGTATGTTGTCCTGGATGCACAGAGTTTGTATGAAATTTAAACTGAGTATAAAAAAGGGAAAAACCAAATTTATGATTTTTGAGCGAGGAACTGTTCGTACTGAATGCAAGATAAGCCTTAATGGCACAGAGATTGGCTAGGTGAATGAGTTTGTATATTTAGGAAGCATGTTTGATAGAGAGAAACAAATCAGATTCTTCATTGAAATCATAGCTGCCTTACGAGGATTTCACAGGAATGATAAGTTCTCAAGGAACTCCTGAATGGCTATGTATGAAAGTGTAATTGTTTCTACTCTGATGTATGGCAGTTGTGTGCTGGGGTGATGCATTACTTAGGGGGTGGGGGTGGGGGTAAGACACTCACTGATCATGTGAAGAATGAAGATGTGTTGCAGATGTGTAATTGTGAGGCAAAATGTTGTTAGTAAGGTGGAGACTAATATTCTTAGGAGGTTTGGCCATGTTGAAAGAATGAGTGATGAGGTGCTGACCAAGAGAATTTTTTGAGCCCAAAGTGGCAGGAAAGAAAGGTAGAGGAAGGCCAAGGAAATCATGGGAGGACCAGATTAAGGAATGTTTGCTTGAGAAAAAGATTATGAAGTACAAAAGGTCTTGTGTGCGGCGTGTGATGGATGTTAATGAAGCTCCACCGGTCTGCAGAGATAGTTGTAAATGGAGACATTTGATACACCAACAGTAAGGAAGTTCTAGTTCCATCAGTTAAATGTGTACTTGGCACATAGTCTTTCTTTGAGGAGCTAACCTCTGAATCTCAGACAACAGCTTAATGCTATGTATTTATGCATGTATGAAACAGAATTATTTTCACTTTTACATGGCCAAATTTTAAAATATTGCATTTTAAATGTGTTAAATCTGTTTTGACAAGCAGGTGACAAATTGCTTCATCCCTTTCTGTAGCATAAATCTTGTTCGATGTTTAATAGTTTAAAAACTGTATCAAGTTTTCTACATGCTTTCAGTATCATGTTACAGCAAGGATGAATATGAGAGGCATTAATAAACATCTTTAGAGTAGCACATGGAACTAATTTCCATCAATGCTGTTTAGTAATTTTGGGTCTCGATTTACCTTCATGAAAAAGCATTGCAAGTTCTGTTTATTTGATAATATGACATTTTTTTCTCCATTACATTACAAAAACTTTTCAGTTATCAACCCACAGTAACCATGATTTGACTGCCAATTATTTGCACAGTGGATATGTTTATCAATGTTTCTTCACTAGTTTTGGCTGGCAAACAAATTTTTCTTCTTTCGAAGTCCTAATGAAGGAACATTTTATGCAAACAAATGTTACCTTCCACACACCCCTACACACACACAACAGTAATTATAACATAATATTGTAATTGCAGACAAAAAACTGAAGAAGATACAGAAGATAGATGCAACAGCCCCACTTACAAAAAACTTCAGAAGAACAGTATCTTAAAAAATCTTGAAATATGAGAAAATGCAAATGGAAATCCAAAGGATCTGGAAACAAAGCATAACACAGATCATACTAGTTGTCATTTTGGCAACTCAGTGGTGCCAAATAACTTTCTGGAAAATACCGAAGAATTGGAATTGCCCCAAACCAAAAGGCAACTCTACAAACCTGCCATATCACTAGAAAATTCCTGAATTTCCAGGCTTGAGATGAATATCTCTGCATTTTGCTCACTCGCTCTGACTAGGAAAGTTGGCAACAAGGGAAATAGTAATAATAATAATAATAATAATAATAATTTATTAATCTCCTAAAATTCCTGATGAAAAACTGGAACACAAACCCTGTACTAAATGAAATGGAAATTGAATATATTGCTACAGGTTGTGGCATTTTTCAGGGAGACTCACTAATGCACTCTGGCTTTGCCTTTCTTTAAACCATCTTTCCCATTTACTGAATCAAAATCCAGGGGAGTACCATACTAAGATGCATCAAAACAAAGTTACCTATTTGTTATATGAATATCCTTAAGTTATACACCAACAGCAAAAAGTAACTTGACAGCTTAATTAATGGAACTAAAAGTTTCAGTGATGATTTAGGTATGACATTTGGCCTCAACAAATATGCAATACTGAATATCAGGAGAGGAAAATCATTTAAAATTTCACTCTCAGAAAATCAATTGATTGACAACCTTGAAGATGATCAAACTTATAAATATTTAGGAATAAACAAAATACAATATTAAATCACAGAACAATTTAAAAAGGAATCTACAACTAAATATAACAGTTGCCTGAAAAAAAAAATAATGGGCATTAAATTATACTGTAAAAAGTTGCTATCAATTCCTGGGCTATACCTATATTAACACACTCGTTTGGGATCCTTAAATGAACAATATTGATCTACAGGAATTTGACCGACTCATTAAGACTTTTAACCAAACACAGAAGTCACCATTCATAATCATCAGTTGAAAGACCATACCTGAAAAGAAAAGTGGAAGGGGGCTAATCAACATTTCAGATCATTGCCAAACAAGAGAAACAAACAACTCAAACAACACTTCTTAGGAGGGGGGTGCCATCACTAGTGACAGCTGCAGCTGATGAAAGTTTTACTCAATTGAATCTCAATACTGCTTAGCTTTTTCCTCAATCAGAAAATAATTCAAATCTGTTGAGAATTTGGAAAAGCAAAATTCTGAGCTACAAATATCCAAACACCTTACGTCTGGAAAATAATGACAAACATTATTCACTACAATGGTTAAAAAAAAGGTCAGCTTTATCCAGAGAGCAAGGGATTCTTCATTGGGATTCAAGACCACATCATTGCAACACAGAACCACAGGAAACACACAATGAAAGAGTTGCGATTGATGACCTGTAGAACGTGTGAAAAAGCCAATGAAACCATATATTTTAACCAGCTGCTCTCTGCTTGCATTGAAACAATACCTTAACAGACATGATCTATGTAATTAATTTTAATCTGTACAATGTATTCAAGATGCCAATGCCAGAATTCATTCATGTGTAATCAGATTTACAACACTTAACTTGAAGAAATTTTTCTAACTATAACTGGCCATTGGAAATTTGAGAATTACAGTAATCAATTCCTAAGAACACATTGGAGTGTTAAAGAATCAAGGCATCGCACTGTAATGACTTTCTCAAAAGGAAACACATAAGCACCACTTACTTTTCCAGCTGAGAATGTCAAGACAGCTGTGAACTTCCATTCCCATTTATGGGCACAAACAATCCATCTCACAAAGACTTCATAAATGTAGCAAGGTTACACAGCATCAGCTCTCCCTAGAATGTCAAAGGGATACTTTATGAGATTGAAAGTCTATTATGCTGGCCAATTCATGGCAATGCATAAATGATTACAACCTAATGTGCATGAAGACAGAGAAACAATCTGAACCTGATACTTTGCAACTGTAATAGTTTCCCTTGTGAACATACAAAGAGAACAATAGCTACTGAGAGTTATTCTAGCTCACACCATCGAAGCCAACATTTCCAAAATTCTCCCTTTTCCTAGTCAGTAGATTGAAAAGTGGTTTTCTCTCTGCAATAGATGCATACTTGACAAGACCTTGTAAGAAGACTAAACCAGGATTCAATCATGAACACACTAGTCAAGGGTCCTTTGGTATGACTGATATGTCAGCATTTCAAAGAATTCTTCTATATAAAGTAATTAAGATAGCACTCATTGAATTTTACTTTTATCTTAATGTTATTGATATATGTTTTGGTATTCTCCAATGGTCTAAGGGTGCACATGTCCACTTGGAAGTAGTGGACATAACATATGTTTAAAAAACCAAGAGTGAATGTGAGTAATATGTTTATTTGCACTAATTAATAACAAGGAACAATACACCAACTATATCTTAAAAAGTATAACTATACTAGTGATCCGAAATTTCTTGGTGTAGAATAGAAATAAAAGTTTTCAAGCTTTCGCACATCAACCAGATGGCTTTCTCAAGGAAGGTATTAGCTGTCTACCTTCCTTGAGAAAGAGATCTGGTTGATGTGCGAAAGCTTGAAAACTTTTATTTCTATTCTACGCCAAGAATTTTTGGATCACTAGTATAGTTATACTTTTTAAGATGTTTATTTTCATTTTTCATGATTGCTTATCTCTATGACGTTTATTATTTTAATTTAATTACCCGAGAATGATGTTATTTAATTATTGCCTTTATTTAATGAATGCTATTTTTGGAAGAGTGGAATAGAACTGTTGTTGTAGACTATTACCCAATGACCAGCAGTGTCCATACCTAACAGGATTGCTGCTGTAATTTTAAAAATGGGAGGTATTACACAGAATTAGGAGAGAAATTGCAAAGGTCATTAATGTTTTGTCTGGAGAGCTTATATCTTCCATCTCAGATTTATACAGCTGAACCATTTTTATAAGGATATGTATTTAGTTTTTATCAGTCGTACCACATCCATGAAACACACATTATTTCAAAAGCACTGCCTTACCTCTAGCTCATGTGGGTTTACCAGAAACTATCATGAGCAGCTGAAAGAATGTTGAGATTATTTCATCAGCAATGAAAATTTGCTTTAATTATGTTAAATAATTCAAATGTCATCCAAATTTTCATGATCAGTTAGTTCCAATCTTTTATTTGCTTGTATACTTTGTTTTAATGTTGGTCCAACTGCATCCATATTTAATCACATACCAGAATTTTAGTAGTGCTTTCATTTATGTAAAATGGAATAAACTCCACATAGGAGGGATGAGAAAATTAGGCTTGCTAATGAGAATCTAAAAAATCTCTTACCGAACTAAACAGTTTGCACTTGTATTTGTCCTCTTCCTGCAAAAAAGATTAGGTGGTTCAGTAATGGCAAAGTGAACCAAATTTGTGCACTTTACATAAACGTTTCAAGTCCACAAAAGAAGCTTGGAAGGTTAACTGTTTGACTATATGTCCACAGATGACTAACACTTACAGGACAAGACTGAAAGAAAGTGCTCCCACTAGAGGGAAAAGCAGAAAGCACATCACAAATGCCAGATGGAACGGCAAAGCCATAATATAAGTAAAAGTTGATGAAATAAAAGCACAAAAAATGCACACGAGATGCTCTGCTAGAAGCATAGATGAAACACAAAACAAACAAAAAAAGCTAACAAGTTATTAACACAAACATTGAACTCTAAGGAGGACAGATGAGAAAAACAAACAATAGAATACACAATCAGCTATAAGATAGATGGACATATCAGAAAGAACAAGGCATAAAGCAAAAATTTCACTAAAACACTGTACTAGAGAAAAAAGGTAAAAAAAAACAAAAAAACTTCTTGATCTTGAAAAAAAAACTGCACCAGAGACAAAACAAAATATGCATAAAATGACAGACCAATGGCAAAAAATGTGTGTGCAATGCACCTCACTCAAGTGAATACAACATAAAATATTATTAATTTAGTGAAGAGAATACAGCATCCATTACACTGTACAAAAAAAATTCATAATGACCAACCACGAAATACTACTTGTCATTAAGAAAATGTCTTTACAAAAATACATATGAATATAATTTTTTCCTTTTTATCCTGTAGACTGATCTCTATCAGGGCAAGGATGTATTCAGTTTTATTGAGTTGATTCCCATTCTATTAGAATAACATGTGCTAATGAGAATTAAGAAGCTGAGCACAAACTATTTGACTTAAAAATAGAAAGAAAAGTAGATAATCAGAAATAGCCATTTGCTGCAACAGAAATAAGCATGGTATCAGAAAGCAGCAACTGTAAAATAGCGTAGTGAGCGATGGGTTTGCCTCCTCGGGGCGCTCCGTGGTAACAATGGCACACACAACAGCAACTAGGGCCTCTGTGAATCTTGGAGAGCTGCAAACTAGTTCTGTGTGACATTGGCGAAAAGACCCCAACTCACTGGGTTTTGTTCCAGAATCCTTAGGTTGAATGACCAACTGGAACCCTCAGCTGTGGGCTAATCCCCCACACTGATGTACTTACCTGATTAAAAAGACAAAAAGAAATATTAAGAATGACTCAAGTGTGGGATATGGTGGACCTACCACACTTGAGAAGGACGGTCCACCACGGAATCGACCTGGACTTTCTAAACGGCGTATGAGAAAGCGATCTCGGCTGAGTGAATGTAAGATTGGTGTATGGAATACTAGAGGTATAAATGGCAAGATGTGTGAGGTGATTGAGGAGATGAATAAGTACAGACTGGATGTGCTGTGTGTAAGTGAAACCAAAAAGAAGGAAATTGGGGTAGAAGAAGTGAATGGCACGGTGAGTGTGTGGTCTGGAGTATTGGATAATATGAGAGGACAGGCTGGTGTAGGTGTGATTTTAAGTGAAAAGATGAAGAACAACTTGATTCACTATAGTTGCATAAGTGAGAGAATTCTCTGGATTCGTTTGAAAGTGAAACTTCAGAGAATTGTAATTGTTGTAGTGTATGCTCCTTGTGACTCGGAACCTTCTGATAAGAAAGAAGATTTCTGGAATGAGCTGAAAGCTGTTTTAAGCCAGTTTGGTGCTAAAGAAAAAGTTACAATAGCAGGGGATTTCAATGCTAGAGTAGGTGTGCAGAATGCAATTTCTGACAATGTTCTGGGTAAGTTTAATGATCCTTGTGTGAATGATAATGGTGAAAGATTAATTGAACTCTGCATTGAGAATGGTTTGTGTGTATCTAATACATTTACAATGTTCTGGGTAAGTTTAATGATCCTTGTGTGAATGATAATGGTGAAAGATTAATTGAACTCTGCATTGAGAATGGTTTGTGTGTATCTAATACATTTTTCAACCACAAGTATATCCACACATATACTTGAGAAAATCGTACTCTTGGTCAAAAGAGTGCAATAGATTTTGTTGTCTATGATCAGCGTTTGAAACACTTAGTTGTTGACACCCGTGTGATGAGAGGTGCGGATGTTGGTTCTGATCATTACTTGGTAGTGTCACGAGTGAAACTTAATGTTGGTTGGAGGAAAAGGAATAGGAAGAGACCCAGGATAGAAAGAATAAAGGTTGATAGGCTCCTTGAAGATCATCAGCGGTATTCTGACTTACTCAGAGAATGACTGAAGGATCTGAAGTCTTGTGAGAGGGATGTAGAAAAGAAGTGGGAATGTTTTAAGAACTGTGTTGTTACTGCTGCTAAAGAGGTCTGTGGCACCACAATAGTGGGTAACAATAGAGGTGATGCTTGGTGGAATAGAGAGATTGATGAGGCAGTAAAGAAAAAGAAGGAAGCCCATTTGGGGATGTTGCAAGGTAGAGTCTCTGTGGATGAATATCGCTGTAAGAAGCATGAAACTGCTAAGCTGGTTCGCCACAGTAAGGCAAAAGATAGGAAAGAGAAAGTGGAAAGGCACAAACTGGCTTTTTGGAAAGATAGAAAGTCCTTCTGGAAGTACATGAGACTCAGGAAAAATAGGGGAAACAAAGTTGTAAGTTGTGTGAAGAATGAGATTGGGGAAATGATATGGGAGCCCAATGAGTTAAGTGAAAGATGGGGTGAATACTTCTGTGAGTTATTAGATCAGGAGAGCAAAAATGATTCTGAGACAGATGCAGATGATGTCACAATGAGGGATGAAAGCACAGGAGGGATCTCAAGAGAAGAAGTGTGTAAAGCTCTAAAATCTCTTCAGAATGGTAAGGCTCCAGGAGTTGATGGCATAACTGCAGAGATGTTGAATTATGGTGGTGACTCTATAATTGACAGGTTAACTGAAATTTGCCAGTTGTGCTGGGAGTTAGGAATGGTCCCTCGGGATTGGAAGGATGCTATCATTGTTCCCTTGTATAAGAGAAAAGGTGATCAGACTGAATGCAAGAACTATCATGGTATTAGCCTACTGAGTGTGCGAGGGAAAGTGTTTGGTAAGGTTGTTATTGAAAAAGTACGGGGTCTTACATCAGAGAAAGTGTGGGATGTTCAGAGTGGTTTTATGCCTGGTAAAGGCTGCACTAACCAGATTTTTGCATTACGCATGATGATTGAAAAGTATCTTGTTGTTGGGAAGAAATTTCATACTGCCTTCATAGATTTAGAGAAAGCTTTTGATCGAGTCAATAGGACACTTTTGTGGAAGGTTTTGAATGAATATGGTGTTACTGGGAATCTACTTAATAGTGTAAAAGCCATGTATGCTGGTAGTAGAGCTTGTGTACGAGTGAATGGTGTTTCATCAAAATGGTTTTCCATTGGTGCAGGAGTTAGACAAGGTTGTGTAATGTCACCATGGCTGTTTAATATATTTATGGATGCATGCATGCGTGAGGCCAAAATAGATAATAGTGGTTTATGTCTTGGTGATATCCGTGTGTGCAGATTGCTGTACGCTGATGACACTGTCCTGTTGGCAGAGAGCAAAAGTGAGTTGCAGAGTATGTTGACTCGGATGCACGAAGTTTGCATGAAATTCAAACTGAGTATAAATAAAGGAAAAACCAAAGTTATGGTATTTGAGAGAGGAATGGGTAGCACTGAATGTAATGTAAGTATAAATGGCACTGTGATTGACCAGGAGAGTGAGTTTGTGTATTTAGGAAGCATGTTTGACAGAGAGAACAAGTTGGATGGTTAAATCAGTAGGCGAGTGAATTCTTCTTTGAAAGTCATAGCTGCTCTGGGAGGTTTTCACAGGAATGATGGGTTCTCTAGAGAGTCCCGCATGGCTGTGTATGAAACAGTAATTGTTCCTACTCTGATGTATGGCAGTGAAATCTGGGTACTGCAGAAGAAACATAGGAGTCGTTTGTGTGCTGGAGAAATGCGTTACTTACATGGGGTTTGTGGCAAGACACGATCTAATTGTGTGAGGAATGAAGATGTATTGCAGTTGTGTGATGTAAAGCAAAATGTTGTTAGCAAGGTGGAGACCAATATGCTTCGGTGGTTTGGCCATGTTGAAAGAATGAGTGATGAAATGCTTACTAAGAAAATATTTTCAGCCCAAGTGGCAGGAAGGAAAGGCAGAGGAAGGCCAAGGAAGACATGGGTGGATCAGATTCAGGAGTGTCTGCATGAGAAAAAGATTATGAGTATGAAGTATAAAAGATCTTGTGTACGGCGTGTAATGGATATCAGTGGAGCATGAGTTGTATGTCAAGATCGCTGTAAATGGCGAAGTTTGATACGACAACAATAAGTAAAAATATCTGGAAGTTTGTATTTCTTTTTGAAGCTAACCTCTGAATCTCAGAGAACAGCTTAGTGATATGTATGTATGTATGTATGTATGTAAAATAGCTGTTAGTTTTTTACCATATATCAAACATGAATAACTCAAAACCACCTTCATATATCAAATATTGGACATATAAACATTAAAGACTTACATGCTTCATGCTATCTCCCAAACTTATCTGATAATGATATTTTTTAAAGTATGTGCTTTTTTTTTTTTCAGGGTTACGCTCTCCCAGTGGCAATCAGTAGGTTATTGGCAATCCTATTTCAGTAGGTTAAACTCCACTCAAAATAAAATGTATGATAAGAACATTAAAAACATTTAAAAAACTATTTGATTCATATCAGTAAAAGATGTAATATCAATACTAACCCTGTCCAAGTCAACTCATGCTCATGATGCACACACTCATACCAAGATACTTACAAATTTGCATATTTACTAACCCACATTACTTTAAGTTATATTCTAATTAAAAAATACTATTAGTTAAAAATAAGAAGTTATTTGATTAACCGCAGGTTATTGCTTCGGAAAACATGCCATCCCGCAAAACACTCAGATATTTTTGCTGAAAACATATTAGCATCTTCAAGAAGGAAATTCACTTGTGATCTGTGCTGCTGTCCGCAGCAATCTGATAGCATGAGACTGGCTTGGCCTCCGCGCAATTATGTTGCCTCTAGTGCCATTTACTGTATCAGATCACAGTTTGAAACATTTCTTTTTGACACTAGTTTTTTCCAAATTTTATCTACTTTTCCCTCTAATTAGTAATGGTATTTGGATCATTATATTGCAGACACTATTTCTATTCCTTTTTCAATGAAAATTGCTTTGGATAATCTTAGATGCTTTTTATTTGTAGAGGTTGCCAATATTTCAATTTCGTCAAATTTTGGGAATTCATTTTTTTCCATGCAATACTGTATCATAGCTGTCTTTGCTTCTTTGCTTTCTTTTGCCAATTTTTAATTTTTAATATGCTGGTTAAGTCTATGTTTCAGTTTATTTTTAGTGCTGCCTATATATGACATCTGAGGATTACTACTAACTGAGATTTGGTGTAACCCTGCAGAATCTAAAATCTTCTTTTAATCTTAAAAGATTTTATATTCCGCAGGAGTATACCTGCAGTATCTAAAACCTTAAGAAAAGAGATTTTCGAAAAAATCTTAGAAAGGTCAAGCACAAGCTGGTGTTGACTTAGTCTTTAATAACACCATGCTTTCCACATCCATGCTGTTTTCAAACTGGATATCATTCACTTAAAATTTGCTAGTACTTAGTTCTGAAGAGATGGATTCCTTTTATCAACAATTATATACAGGGTTAAAACACTGCCATTTCTGGAGATTTGAAAAAGAAAACACTATATATCTTATATGAATGGGAAAAGAACTTCAAAAAGAAAACACTATATATCTTATGTGAATGGGAAAAGAACTTTTTGAGTTCTGTTTAAGCAATTAACTTAGAAATACTAACATCAACTTTGAGTGTAAAATAATCCATAAATTTATCATACAGGAAAAGGTTAATAAAACTGCAATTTAGTACATTATGGGGGAAAGGTCACTAACAAACTTCAGAGAAGACCAGCAAAGTTCATTATGACAAATAAGGTTTGAGAGAATTAATAATTTAAAGTTAAACCTCCAAAATTATTACTTGCATACTACAAGTAAAGAGGCTAGATCATGTTTTATATTGTTTGGGTGTGATTATTAACTAAGAAACTGCTCAGAGAAAAGAAATGGCTGCACATAATGAAATATTTAGACTAACCTTTTTATATGATAGTAGTATCTGGGTACAAAGCAAAGGTATCTTTAGAAGATGAGAAGCTGCTAAAACAAGTATTATAACAGGAATAAGAGGGGAGGGGGGAAACAGGACATATGTACTTAGAGGCAGAGGATTAGCAATATTGAAATGAGAAGTGAGCTGAGTGCTTCTTAAGCAGAAGACACTTTTTAATGGACACAAAAAGGAATGGATAAATTTTGTTGCAAACCCAGTTTTATGTCTGTGAATTCTACCGATAGCATGCCTGAATATTATACTGGTATATCCAGGTATGAGCCAATGATTATGATGATGACTTTTAATATCAAGCCACACACTATGATTGACCAATGAAGATAACTTGTTTAAGGGAGAAAATCTCATGGGAAGGGGGGGGGGTACTACTTCACAATGATACTGAAAATTGAATGAAAAAACATGATTACACAAATACAAAAAAAAAAAACTTCTTTCAACAGAAAAGGATAAGTGATCCCAAAAATTCACATCTACTTACAGTTCCACATTTTCCGTTCATCCTTGAGTTTGTTCCAAGTATTATTCATATCCCACTGAAATGTTCAGTACTCTTCATTTTAATATGAATAAATGGAGCCACTGCTTAACTCTACTGATGTTAGACGATAACTTGAAAAAAGCTGCTGAGTGCATCTATTCACTCAACATTTGCAAAAGTATGAGACTGAGAACAATGAATCCAACATAGTACACCAGCTAATGGGATAACAGCACCACCTTTAAACTGTGATTCTTGACAATTTTAAAGTAACTTGTAAATCAAAAAGATATTTCTGATTCAAGCATTTAAAAATATTTACCTGTCATGGTTTCAGTCCTATGCTACTGAAATGAGAATTCTGTTGTCCAGCATAAAGCCAAGTTACAAAAGAAATATGCACACAATGGATCTTTTCTTTGGGAAAGAATCAATACATGTATCAATCAAGTAGCCACCCCCCCCCCTCCTCCTCCTCTCTCATGAGTACTAATTCAGAATTTTTTGCAACACGAGTACAGACCGACACACATTAAAATAATGCTGGGTGCCAGTCATGAGGCAGTGCTGAAAAACAAACAAAAAAATTTATGACCATTGAAACACAACACTAAATCAGTTCATTAAAATACTTCATACACAAAAGCTAACGAATTACTCACATTTAAGTCGCCATAAATAATGTCTATAAAGCTTCCCAATACTATGATAAAATCAAAAACATTCCAGGCATCGCCAAAATAGTTCTGAAATTTGAAAAGGAAAAAAAAAAAGTTCACACTTTACCAGCAACATCATTTTAAATAGCATTCATGTAAATAATAGTAATATAAGAACTGATGGTCACTTTTTCATACAAATGAATATATATCACAAAGATGTCAATATGATCTTGCAATTACAGTCGAACCTTGACCTCTATATCAAAACTTCTGTAAATCGAAATACTCTATATATTAAAGTGTTGTGAACCCTTGTGTGTGTGTGTTCATTACATAGAAAAAAAAAACTGTTTCTATATATCAAAAACAATTTCTATATATTGAAATTTTTTTCAAAACAAATTGAGATTCCACCCTCACCTTCCCATGATGATGATGTTATAACAGACTGGAGATATTGCAACAGGAAGAAAGAAAGGGTGGTCAAGGTCATTGTGACGTTAACAGTTCACCCTGGAGGGGGGGTATTGTCTCCACATTGCTTTTACCTGTTTCCTCAAGTAAAAGCAGGTTCAGTTTGTATTAGTCTCTCTAACCGATGGTGTGTGCTTGCGATTGTTTCAGTCCCTAACTGACGGTGTGTGATTGCGATGTCAAACAAGAAAATCTCAGTGTGCTGGAAAAGGTGGAGTTGAAGAATGTGGACAGTGGAATGCGCTAAAACAATAGTGTGGTTAAATTTGGTGTTCCCCCAAGTACAGTGTCCACAATTATAAAAAACCGGGAGTTCATTATGAAAACCTCTGAAGATGTCGGACCTGATAGGAAACATTCTAAAACATGTCATTTTGGAAAAGTGGATACTGCTGTTTCAAAGTGGATTCAACTTGTTCATGACAAAGACTTGCCAATCTTAGGTCCTCTTATAAAAGAAAATGCATTAGAGTTGCCAATTGTTTGGGGCAAGTCAATTTCCAAGCTAGTTCTGGTTGGTTGGATAAATTTAAGAAGCAACATGGCATAAAAGAGAAGATAGTTTCTGGGGAAAGTGGAGGTGTGTGTGACCACGACTATAATCTGTAGTTGTCTCTCTTACTAAATAAAACATTTGTTCTAAATAATCTGTAGTTGTATTTGAATACAAAGAATTGCAATTGTTCATCAAAGTTTTGGAAACTATCTTGTACAAAAGATAATGGAGCAACCTTAAGAATAAAAGACGTAAAAGGTACATTTTCAAAAAAATGATAATTTTTCTTATTCTTTGTATTCAAATACAATTGTACATTATTTAAAAGAAATAAGGTATCAAAAATGAAAATGTAGAAAATGAGTAAAGTTAATACTCCTTTCAATATAGAATTTTTTTTAGCAAACACACGTAATAAATAGTCTTGGAGGATGTGTTGTACTCTTCCAACCTTAATTGACATGACTTATTTATTTCCCCCAAAACTGATAACTACTTGGAAAGATCCCATTTTAAATCAATGGCTCCAGCTGAATGGGAGGTTATTAGCTTTGCAGCAATATGAGCTGATTTTTTGTACATGCTGTTTTGGGACATGATGCTCCTTGTTCAGATAATGTTCTTGAGCCATTAAAAATTTGTAAAAGAAAAATTGAAGATGTTCATAGCTATGAGCTGAGAAACATTCATAACTTATTTCCTGTTTCAAGGAATGAATTAAATATGAGAATATATGAATAAAGTGAAACTAATGCCCTGAAAATGATTACAACCATTGAAGGTTAAAGATAATTTTTACTTATTTTTCTTATTTCTTTTACAAATTCAGCTTTGTCAGATCTTGTTTTTTGAATATGATATCAATGATGTGAAATTGGATGGTTATTTCTCCTAGACATGGAAAAAAGAACATATTACTTTGATTTGCCAACTTATGTCTAAATATTTATTTGATCAGCTATGTTTAAATGAAAGCGGGTGATCTCAATGAGAGATCGGTGCCTCCTCGGGGCACTCTGTGGTAACAATGGCACACACAACAGCAACTAGGGCCTCTGTGAATCTTGGAGAGGTGCCAGCTAGTTCTGTGTGACATTGGCAAAAAGACCCCAACTCACTGGGTTTTGTTCCAGAATCCTTAGGTTGAATGACCAACTGGAACCGTCAGCTGTGGGCTAATCCCCTACACTGATGTACTTACCTGATTAAAATGACACAAATAAATCCATATCCGGACTCTAGTGTAGGATATGGTGGACCTACCACACTTGGGAAGGATGGTCCACCACGAAATCAACCTGGACTTTCTAAACGGCATATGAGAAAGAGATCTTGGCTGAGTGAATGTAAAATTGGTGTATGGAATACTAGAGGTATAAATGGCAAGATGAATGAGGTGATTGAAGAGATGATTAAGTATAGATTGGATGTGCTGTGTGTAAGTCAAACCAAAAAGAAAGAAATTGGGATAGAAGAAGTGAATGGCACGGTGAGTGTGTGGTCTGGAATATTGGATAATGTGAGAGGACAGGCTGGTGTAGGTGTGATTTAAGTGAAAATATGAAGAACAACTTGATTCACTATAGCTGCATAAGTGAGAGAATCCTTTGGATTCGTTTGAAAGTGAAACTTCAGAGAATAGTAATTGTTGTAGTGTATGCTCCTTTTGACTCGGAACCTTCCGATAGGAAGGAAGATTTCTGGAATGAACTAAAATCTGTTTTGAGCCAGTTTGGTGCTAAAGAGAAAGTTATAACAGCAGGGGATTTCAATGTTAGAGTAGGTGTGCAGAATGCAATATCTGACATGTTCTGGGTAAGTTTAATGATCCTTGTATGAATGATAAATGATGAAAGATTAATTGAACTCTGCATTAAGAATGGTTTGTGGCATTGATAATGGTTTGTGTGTATCTAATACGCTTTTCAACCACAAGTATATACATACATATACTTGGGAAAATCATACCCTTGGTCAAAAGAGTGTGATAGATTTTGTTGTCTACGATCAACGCCTGAAACACTTAATTGTTGACACTCGTGTGATGAGAGGTGCGGATGTTCATTCTGATTCTTACTTGGTAGTGTCATGAGTGAAACTGAATGTTGGTTGGAGGAAAAGGAATAGGAAGAGTCCCAGGATTGAAATAATAAAGGTTGAAAGGCTCCCTGAAGATCATCAGTGTTATTCTGACTTACTCAGAAAATGACTGAAGGAGCTGAAGTCTTGTGAGAGGAATGCAGTAAAGAAATGGGAATGTTTTAAGAACTGTGTTGTCACTGCTGCTGAAGAGATCTGTGGCACCACAATAGTGGGTACCAAAAGAGAAGACGCTTGGTGGAATAGTGAGATTGAAAAGGCAGTAAAGAGAAAGAAGGAAGCCTATTTGGGGATGTTGCAAGGTAGAGTTTCTGTGGATGAATATCGTGTAAGTAGCGTGAAGCCGTCAGGCTGGTTCGCTAGAGTAAAGCAGAAGATAGGAAGGAGAAGGTGGAAAAGCATGAATTGGCTTTTTGGAAAGATAGGAAGACTTTCTGGAAGTACGTGAGAATCTGGAAAAATAGGGGAAACGAAGTTGTATGAAGAATAGGATCGCGGAAATGATATGGGAGCCCAATGAGTTAAGTGAAAGATGGGGTGAATACTTCTGTGAGTTATTAGATCAGGAAAGCAAATTTGATTCAGAGACAGAAGCAGATGATGTCACAGGGATGGATGGAAGTACAGGAAGGATCTCAAGAGAAGAGGTGTGTAAACCTAAAATCTCTTCAGAATGGTAAGGCTCTGGGAGTTGATGCTATAACTGCCGAGATGTTGAAATATGGTGGCGACTCTGTAATTGACTGGTTAACGGAAATTTGCCAGTTGTGCTGGAAGTTAGGAATGGTCTCTCGGGATTGGAAGGATGCTATCATTGTTTCCTTGTATCAGGGAAAAGGTGATCAGACTGACTGCAAGAACTATCGTGGTATTAGCCTATTGAATGTGCCAGGGAAAGTGTTTGGTGAGGTCGTTTTTGAAAAAGTATGGGGTCTTACATCGGAGAAAGTGTGGGATGTTCAGAGTGGTTTTATGCCTGGTAAAGGCTGCACTAACCAAATTTTTGCATTACACAGGATGATTGAAAAGTATCTGGCTGTTGGTCAGAAAGTTTTTGCTGCCTTCATAGATTTAGAGAAAGCTTACAACCGAGTAAATAGGACTCTTTTGTGGAAGGTATTGAACGAATATGGTGTTACTGGGAATCTACTTAACAGTGTGAAAGCCACGTATGCTGGGAGTAGAGCTTGTGTACGAGTGAATGGTGTTTTATTAAAATGGTTTTCTATTGCTGCAGGAGTCAGACGGGGTTGTGTAATGTCACCATGGCTGTTTAATATATTTATGGATGCATGCATGCATGATGCCAAAATAGATAATACTGGTTTATGTCTTGGTGACATCCATGTGTGCAGATTGCTGTATGCTGATGACACTGTCTTGTTGGCAGAGAGAGCAAAAAATGAGTTGCAGATTATGTTGTGTCGGATGTACGAAGTTTGCATGAAATTCAAACTGAGAAAAAATAAGGGAAAACCCAAAGTTATTGTTTTTGAGAGAGGAACTGGTAGTACTGAATGTAATATATGTCTAAATTGCTCAGTGAATGACAAGGTGAATGAGTTTGTGTATTTAGGAAGCATATTTGACAGAGAGAACAAATTGGATGGTGAAATTAGTAGGCAAGTGAATTCTTTATTGAAAGTCATGGCTGGCTGGTTTGGGAGGTTTTCGCAGGAATTATGGGTTCTCAAGAGAGTCCCGCATGACTGTGTATGACAGTGTAATTGTTCCTACTCTGATGTATGGCAGTGAAACCTGGGTGCTACAGAAGAAACATAGGAGTCCTTTTTGTGCTGGTGAAATGCGTTACTTATGGGGGGGGGTTGTGGCATGACACGTTCTGATTGTGTGAGGAATGAAGATGTGTTGCAGTTGTGTAATGTGAAGCAAAATGTTGTTAGCAAGGTGGAGACTAATATGCTTTGGTGGTTTGGCCATGTTGAAAGAATGAATGATGAGATGCTTACTAAGAAAATCTTTTTAGCCCAAGTGGCAGGAAGGAAAGGCAGAGGAAGTCATGGAAGGATCAGATTCAGGAGTGCCTGCATGAGAAAAAGATTATGAGTATGAAGCAGGGGTGGGGAATTCCGGGAAAATCTTACCAGCCAGGGATTTTTACCACTAGCCAAGAAGACGTGATATAGGCACATTACGACAACAGTGTACAGAGATGGGATATGACACAAATTTTGAATTTCTTCCCCTATGTAATACAAATACATATGTATGCTATACCAGATTTAAAAAATCCCCATGAAACCTTTGATCTATAACGGAGATGTATGACACCAATTTATTATTATTTTATAATTAAATATTTCATACCTAATTAATAGTGATTGTTAAGCTTTGTTTCTTTTCAATTTTTACATCAATTATTCAGCATCACAAAATTTTCTTTTATGTCCTTGTACATGCTTTGTTTCACCTCCAAAGTACCACTTATCTATAGTCTGCTGGATCAAAATTTTCTAATGATGTCCCATTAATGCGTATATTTAGGAGACTGTTCATACTTCTGTTGACTAATGAGGTCCTGAAGTGATTTTTGATAAGATTCATCTGGCTGAAGCCTCATTCACAGGTGGATGTTGATGCTGGTATTACACAAAGAAGCAAAAACAACTGGCTTATGTAAAAAAAACTTCTCCTTATGTTCTGTAATCTTTAAAAGTAGTACATCAACTTTCAAGTTCTGGTTACTTATTTTTAAGTCAAACCATTCATCTACCACACTTTCTTTGATATCTTTCTCATTGTTTTTAGGTTTGATTACTTCCTTAAAATGATGCAAGATAATTTTGATTTCATTGTATCCAAAGTCACTCAAATCTTTTCCAGTGGGCCAAGTGAATGTGTCAAAAACATATGTTGAAGTGATTACAGGGGAATTAATGTCACAAAATCTTTCCAATAAATATTTTTTTGCAAAGTCTATCATAGTATTTCTGTCAGATTTGAAAAACTTCTTCCGATTTGCAACATTTGTCAGAACTACATCTTTGTAAGTTTCTCCATTATAGGAGCTAAAAAATTGTTCTTAATATTTTCCTCTTTCTTTCTGTAAATTTTCTAATTTCATTTTTGCTTTCAAAACTTCGTTGTTCAAATGCTGTTTTTGGAAAATGAGGGACAGGTCTTTATATGTTTGAAGAAAATCTAGGAGAAAACTGAGGGTTGCCAGAAATCTGAAATCTTTTATTTTCTTTACTATGCCTTCTCTATTTTTGCTAACTTGTTTTTCATTAGCTTCATTTTCTAAATGCAACACAACTGGTTGGTAGTCATGAAAAATTGCTTCAAAACTCCTACTTTAGATGCCACCCATCTAATTTGGTGCAATTTCTGAATTTTTAAAATTTTTTGTGCTGATAAGTTGGTATTTTTTCCAGGTGCTTGATTTTTTCACTGGAATGTCCATAAAATTTATGAATTAAAATAAGAATAGAGTCCAACATTACTAAATACGATACATTCTTCAGAGTATAAAGTATGCTTTTAACACAATCGGTGAGCAACCCAATGCACAGACAATATATGTGGTAAAAATTCCTTAAATTTGGCACATGAACCAGATACTTCACCAACCATGTTGGCTGCCCCATCTGTTGCTATACCAACAATCCAAGAATTTTTCTTCAAATTTAAACCAAGAGAAACAAACTGTTTATCAATAGCAGAAAAATAGGACTCAGATGTGCTATTTTCTAATTCTAAAAGTCCCAAAAAACATTCTTCAATTTTACCACTTTTCAAATATCTTGCATACATCATCAATTCCTCTATTGTGCCCTTGTATGTAGAGGCATCTAAAATAATGCTAATGAACTGGGACTGCTTTAGTTCCTTCAATACAGACTCTGTTATACCCTCTGATATGCAAAAAATAAATTTCCTGCAAGCATTTCTGTTTGCATACTGGTTTTGTACATCAACCTCTAACTTTAATGTTAGAAAATGGCTTATTGTTTTTTGCAATATAGTAGCTCAGATTGAATAATACTTTGAGCTGCTTAAATATTTTTTCATTCATCTTTTTAATGCATTTGGCCAATGGGGTGCTAACAAGAAGCAGTGATGAATTTTCAATAAAATCAACATTTTTCTATGCTGCACAGATTTATCATGGAATTTAAAAGTTTCGTGTTTGAAAGGGCCACTAAATCCCTGTGAAAACTTATGTGATGTATTGACTTTCACATCTGCTTTGCAGCAAAATCCACATTTCTGCAAGACCATCTTTATAAACAATCCACGGGAATTCTTCTATCCATTTCTTTTGAAATTTCCTGTTCTGTGGCTTTTCTCAATTTTTTGCAACATTTCTGTCTTCAAGTAAAACATTTTCAGAACCAAGATCGAGTTGTATCCCATTGCTATCAACCAAAACACGTGGCGTAGAAGATGAATCACATGGCACGGCTACATTGTTAACGGACGAATTGCGTTGGAAAAATGTAAATAAAGTTGATTGTTTGGAATTAAACATATTGAGATCACACACCGACTTTCAATGATACTGCGATTTTTTATGTTGCAGAAGCCTTTTGTCCACCAAAACCTTGTTGTTTATGTTTTTGTTTCCAATGCGCATTCAGGCAAAATGACAATTTAGTTGGCGCCCCGAGAAGACAGCCCTAGGTACCACGTGATAGAACAGGCGGGACGTCAGCAACGATTAATCCTGTGCGTGCTTCCCGGCGGTTACACAGCGTTCTGCAGTGGGGAAAACTGGTTTATTCCACCAGCAGCAGGAGCGACTCAGCTTGGCCCTGAGCGACTGCTAGGCATCCATGATGTCATCATAGCTCTTTCGTGTGATTGAACACCGGGGTCGGTCTAAAAAAATAGAATGCTTTTCTGCCTAGTGAGGTATGATTAGAATATACTTGTCAGTCTTATAAGTTAAGAAGTTTAAGGTGAAAAAAAAAAAAAGAAAAAAAAATAGCGAAAGCCTACAATATGATTATTTTATATATTTTATAAGCTGCAATTTTTAAGAGGTCTGAAATCCAGGAAATCCACTCGCTACGCCAGAAAATCCACTCGCCGATGGTGAGTGGGCGAGCGTAATTCCCCACCCCTGGTATGAAGTATAGAAGATTTTGTGTACGGAGTGTGATGGATGTCAGTGAAGCCCGAGTTGTATGTCAAGATCTCTGTAAATAGAGAAGTTTGATACGGCAACAGTAAGTAAAAATTATCTGGTAGTTTGCATTTCTTTGTGGAGCTAACATCTGAATATCAGAGAATAGTTTAGTGATATGTATGTATGTTAAATGAAAGTAAAATATTTGCCTACCTGACTGAAAAAGGGTTCAAATTAGGAAGAATGAGATTGTTAATTCAGAATGCAATAAATGCTGGTTAAAAAAATGTTTAACCCCCCCCTCACTTTTTTTTCAATTTGCTTTCCAGAAAATTTCCTCAGGCCTGTTGATAAAAAAGAAGTTTCGGAATCAAACACACAAATGTTATTAAAAATGGTTTGAACTGATCACAAAATAAATGCATTTCAAACAGACCAACAAAGGAAAGCATTCTTACCTTAAACTTAAACGCTAGCAGCTTTAGGACGAATTCCAAGGCAAATACTGCAGTAAATATTATATTCAGATTATCTAATATTTTTGTTAATATTGCTGGTTGGCCATTAAACTGAAAGAAAAAGAAATTCAGATATAAGACACAAGTACATAGAAGTACAAAATAAATAATTAAATAAAAAGATTTTGTGACTAAAAATATACTAACAATATTGTTTTATTTCAGGCATGCACACACATTATGAAAAAAAAACACCTCACCCTCCCTACCCCACAAAATTGTTTTTGGCAGTTTCTGTCTGAAATGCACCACACTAAAAGAAATTCTCCTGAGAGCATTACATTAAGTACTTATATAGTTAATCTCATATTATTAAAATTCTTATACATATTACTGGAAAGAATTTTAAATATAGGTACAGGATTTTGGGTACACACTCTTTTCTGAGAAACCAGATGGAAAGTCCGCACCATATCCACACATTTTTTTTAATTTTTATTTATTTATTTATTTATTTATTTTTTATTTTTTTTTTGATCAGCCCCGAAATTCTGTTTTATAGGGGAGTTGGATAAATTATACTGAAATTAATTGAATAAAGCTCATGTTGAGAAATGGCTTCCTAGTTTAATTGAATTAATAATCTAAAGCAACTTATGGGATTTTACTAGGAAATTTTTTCTTTAATAGCAAATTTTCGGAGAAAACTCTTCTCCTTCTTCAGGCTGTCTTGTTGTTGTAAAAAAGTGACAACAACAAGACAGCCTGAAGAAGGAGAAGAGTTTTCTCCGAAAATTTGCTATTAAAGAAAAAATTTCCTAGTAAAATCCCATAAGTTGCTTTAGATTATTAATTCAATTAAACTAGGAAGCCATTTCTCAACATGAGCTTTATTCAAAGAATTAGAACAGAGTATGGGTCAGATACTTGGCATAAAAAAGTGACAACAACAAGACAGCCTGAAGAAGGAGAAGAGTTTTCTCCGAAAATTTGCTATTAAAGAAAAAATTTCCTAGTAAAATCCCATAAGTTGCTTTAGATTATTAATCTGAAATTAATTTTTCTTTTCTTTTCCCTTTGGAAGCAAAGAAAAGGTTAATATTTACTCTTTCTACTTGAAAAATCTACTTTTTTCTCTTTCAATTGTCTTCTCACTAGAATGCAAGGACCTTTGTGTGTGTGTTGTGAGTGAATTTTATGTGAATTGTGTTCACTTCCCACACTTACTGTGGGAGAAAATTTTTTTATTGCTTCATGCCAAGATCACAATGAAAAAAAACCCCAAGGTTTTCAGCATTTAAGATTGTCAACATACTGTGTTAATTTTTTTGTTATATTTCATTTCATTTTGGTTAGTGTTATTCATAGAGTGTGTGTCTCTGTTGCTATAGTAGTTCCTCGTGGATTCTGCCAAAAAAGTTTTTATTCATATAGACATTCAGTAGGATCTTGATTTTGTTTTCACATATCAACATTATTTTTCTTACTTGCATATACTAAAGAAGTATGCTTTTAAAAACTCTGTGCATGTTAAAAACAGGAGTACTTCATGAGTTCAATGACAATCCCATGTTATACAAGTCATGAAAACAACAATTTTGAATAAACTCACTTAGAACACTCATGTGAAGCAAGGGTTCCCTGTAAGCAGCATTTCACATGGAAGAAATGAAAATGCTAGCTTGGGTTGAAAAGGCAATCCAAATAATCATATCTGCATTTTTTTATATAAGGCCTAACTTCCATTAAACTTGGTATCCCGTAGTTCATATGATGGGCTGAATTGAGACAAAAATATGATGTGAGGGTTTCTGTACGAAAAAAACTTCATATAGAACAAAGGAAGCACTCGCTTTGAGTAAAAAATGGGCAGTCAAAGTTATCACATGGTGAAAGTGTAAAAAGTCTTGAAGTAATCTGCACTTTCAGCAATGTCTAATTTCCATTAGGCTTGGTTTCACTTAATTCACAGTGGATGCAGAATAAAAACAATCCAAGTTGAGCTAAAAGAGTCACTGAAAGGAATGTGATAGTTAAAATACTGAAGAATGAAGTGTTCCCAATTGTATGTACAAGGTTAGTCATCCGTAATACTTGCACTAAAGGATATCGTGAACTTGTCAAAACATCGAGAGGATCAAGTCCGGGTCCCTGAGTTGCTCAAGTCTGATTTCCTGTAGTTCATGGTGGGCTGTATTGAAATAAATATATGACGTGAGGGTTTCTGTTTGCAAATACTTCACATAGAACAAAAGGAGCACTCAGTTGGCAAAAAAGCAGTCAAAGGTATCCCATGATGAGGGTCTCGGAAGTCTTGAGGTAATATGCACTTTACTGCAAGACCTAATTTCCATTAGTCTTGGTTTCACATAATTCACGGTGTATTGTGCTGCAAGATAAAACTATCAAAGTTGAATTAAAAGAGTCACTGAAAGGAATGTGAAGGTTAAAATATCTTAAAATTCTAAAGAATGAATGCATTCACAATTATATGTACAAGGTTGTTTGTCATCAATACTTGCAATGAAAGGACATCGTGAACTTGTCTAAAGAAACTTCAAATGAAATGAAGTTCAACTTTGGTAGTTTTATCCAGCAGCACAATCCACAGTGAATTATGCAAAACCAATCCTAACGGAAATTTGGCCTTGCGATAAGTGCATGTTACCTCAAGACTTCCGATACTTTTACCATGGGATACCTTTGACTGTTTTTTTCCCCCAAGTGATAGCTTCTTTTGTTCTACGTGAAGTATTTGCATACAGAGACCCTCACATTGTATATTTATTTCAATACAGCCCACTATGAACTACAGGAAATCAGACTTTATCCTTTTGATATTTCGACAAGTTCACGATATCCTTTAGTGCAAGTATTTATGATGACTAACCTTGTACATACAATTGGGAACACTTCATTCTTCAGTATTTTAACTATCACATTCCTTTCAGTGACTCTTTTAGCTCAACTTGAATTGTTTTTATTCTGCAGTGCAATCCACCGTGAATTAAGTGAAACCAAGCCTAATAGAAGTTAGACATTGCTAAAAGTGCAGATTACTTGAAGACTTTTGACACTTTCACCATGTGATACCTTTGACTGCTCATTTTTTACTCAAAGCGAGTGCTTCCTTTGTTCTGCGTGAAGATTTTTATGTACGGAGACCCTTACATCATATTTTTGTCTCAATACAGCCCACCATGAACTACAGGATACCAAGTTTAATGGAAGTTAGGCCTTATATAAAAAATGAGGGTATGATTATTTGGATTGCCTTTTCAACCCAAGTAGCGTTTTCATTCGTTCCACATGAAATGATACTTATAGGGAACCAATACTTCACATGAGTGTTCCAAGTGAGTTTTTCTTTTATTTTTATTTTCATGACTTGTAGAACATGGGACTGTCACTGAACTCATGAAGTACTCCTGTTTTTAAGCACAGAGTCTTTAAAAGCATACTTTTTAGTATATGCAAGTAATACTTACATTCAGTATGCTCTATATTTGTGGTAAATTATAGAATATTCCACAACAAACATTTTTGAACATTTTCTTTTTTTTTGTTGGGAGCTCAAAGTACTTTTAAAATAAATGTGTTACCACCTTTTCGGTTATGAGTGCAGAATGCAGGGGAAATTATATTTGGCATCCATTATTATTATTTATTTATTTATTTTATTTTATTTTTTTTTATCTAGAAGAGTGATAATTTTAAAAGGTAAATAATTTTTTTTGCCTTTGCCTCCTTTCTCCAATCTGTTTCATATTATAAATAAACCTTCATAAAGTTTCACTTAGATAAAAGCACAATTCGTACAATATGTCATACCAGACAAATACCACCATCTATGTATGATATTTAATTAAAAGATGAAATCTATTTACAAATTAAAACTTCCACTAGCACTTTCAGGGTAACACTTACCCCATCATCAGGTAAAACAGAGGTTAATGCAGTACTCGCATAGACCTTTATATGAGCGCAGCAATGCACCATGGTATAGTTTCTCAAGCGTCACAAGGTTAAGGTGTTTCCATCACAGCCGAGCAATAGATATAATTTACGACTTTAGTTACACATAATACAAATTGTGTTGCGCTGTTAAATTGTCAAATTCACATGTTATTGTTTTATTAAATTTATTTAATAATTATAATTTAAAGTTCAAATTGGCGACGTGGTTTTTCCAAACTTTTGGTATGTCCACTGGCGTGTTATCATTACAGCACCTGTCCCCCAAGGCTTCAATGTACAGGCTTTCAGCAAGGTGCAGTGAGTGTAAGTATGCAGGGGTGTTCAGCAGTCTAATGTTCACCCAGTCTGGTTGCAAATTTTCATTTATGATGTTTCTAGATAATGCCGTATTATTGCGGAAAATTCGAATATCGTACTTATGTTCCTGAACACGAATACCCAAACTTCTCTGTGTCGAGCCTATATAGTTACTAACGTGTTCTCCTGTTGAGGTGTCTAACAGTGGTATGTTGTACACTCCCCATTTGCTCAAAATATCAGTTGCTGCCCGATCTTTTCTAACAGATGATATGAGATTCTTTGATCGGGTACCGAATTGTATGTTATGCTTTGAGCATATGCGTGACAATGCATTAGTAATGTGTGGGTGCTGGTCTAATGCTCCCACAAACAGTTTATTAGGCTTTGGGTCTTGTTTTAGACTTATGGCTCTTTCGTTATTAATTCTGCAGAATAATATCTTAACCAATGTCCTTGGATATCTGTGTTTATCCGCCAATTTAAAAATAAACTTTATTTCAGACTGTAGAAGACTTTCGCTTGAAGAATGCATGTAGGCTTTTCTTATAAGAAAGTTAATAGCAGATAGTTTTTGTGGAGTTCGACGTGAGGAATTGAATGGAATAAGGATATTGCAATCAGTTGGCTTACGATAAACAGAAACAGACAGTGAATTAGTATCTGGGTCACGAAATATGCGAAAATACAAAAAAGGGAGTGAAAGATCAGATTCAAGTTCTTTTGTGAGCACAATAGTAGGGAATACTGCCGAAAGTGCGTCGGCAAATTAAATTAAATCATCCCTGGACTGAGGCCAAAGCACAAGGATGTCGTCGACGTACCTAAGGTATAAACTGGGGACCAAAGGGGATTCATTGAGAACTTTGTTTTCAATGTATTGTAGCAGAATTTTTGCTAACACAGCAGATAGTGGGGAGCCCATGGGCAAACCCTCAGTTTGCAAGTAAATTTTGTGAAGAAATTTGAAATATGATCGCCGTTTAACTAAATGAAGTGCTTCATACTGGCGGTGATTTCGGGGTGGGGACGTGAATTTCATGACAATATTCACAATATCAACACCTTTGAATGAAAACAGATTTTGGTATTTTATGATTTTTTACACTGACTTTTGCTGTCAAATTTTTTTAAAGGGCTTAGACTTATATTAGGTTGGTTTTGTCAAATGGCAAATGTTACACTAGCTTTTTTTTTTTTTTTTTTCCCTGAGGTGGCCTGGATATATGTTGTCAAAATAATATTTTTGATAGTAAACATTAATAGGGATATGAAATTGTGAAAACAGCACAATTTTGCAACTGGGTGTAGCCAGAATATCTTCATTTGTGAAATATTAATTTTTTCCTGTTAAAAATGTTTATACCAAACAGTGGTCCAGATTTCTCACGATTAAAATAATAATGCAGAGTACATTGATGTAAATAAAATATATAACAGCTGTATGAAACATTTAAATCAATGAAGATCTTTAAAAAAGAACAGTGAATGCTCAATGTTAGGGCCTCTGAATTTCTTAAATTTTAATTGGAAAATTGCATGATTATGTTCCTTATGAAAAATAAACAAATTATCAAACACTTACAAACTAAAATCCCAAGAAATCTCAAAGCACAATTCCACATGTTCTATTGCTTCAGATCACTTGAAGAAAACAGTCTGTGCCCTTCGCTGTTTTTCAAGGTGTTTTTTTTTTTTACATTTTTCTTATTATTGATTTCAGGATATTTTATCCAATTTTCTACTAAATTTCCTGCATAGCTGGTATTTATTTGCAAGATGTTGAGTTTGTACTAATTGGTTCATAGAGGTATTTCTAAAATTCTGTATTTCATTTTTTCCTGAAACAGTAAATTTTTTTCAATGTGTATTTATCAAAGAAAGTACAAAAACTATCTAATAAAAATAATAATATTGAGATGTAACAGTTCTTTTTTCATATTGTTTATCAGTTTTTAATATTTTTGAGGTATCTTGTTTCACAAACTGCATTGGAGAGTTAATGCAAGTGTTTTATGTCAGTGTATCCTGCTGCTATATTAAATGGGCAATATTTATGCATTTATATTTGTGGTTTTGTGCATTAAGGAATTATATGTAATGATTTTCCCTTCTTTCTTGTGTTTCCATTTTAGTGGCCATGGTGAAAATCCAGTTGTATCCAGCAGTCAGACTGGCAGATATAGAAGCGCATTTACAGTCCTTGATCACTATCTCACCATAACACTTAGATGAATACTGTGCTTTTACAGAATATAACATTATTTTCCAGCAGTTTTTACTTTTTATGTGTGTTTTAGTACAGAATATGTCATTGATAATTATTTTAGCTTAATAAATGTAACACTAGCTGATGACTTTACCTGCACCGTCAAAGTGCTGACTTTGCAGGGAAATGCGGAACTCTCTCGAATAGTTTTGGGATAGACAGGATCCCTGACGGCGTTCCGACAGCTAGTCCGTCAGTCACCGGAAACCACAGTCTTCTACTCGGACAGATTCGGTCTAGAGACCTGTGGGGATCTGCCTCCCCCACGGGACCGGTACCTTACACCCTTCTGTCACAACCCGTGTGTGCGACGTGCTATGGGCAGTTGGGGCAAGCAACTTTTTCAAAATATCTCATCTCGTGGCCGGGAGATCGCCCGCCAACGCGAGTTTTTTGGGACTACTGTCCTTTATTTTGAAACTCAGCAAAGTACAAGCACGTTCACTATGAGGGTTTCATGCACCCCTCTCACAATAATCAGACACTAAAACAAAAATCACACAAATTGAATTATTTACATTGTTCACAGCACTAGGGCCAGTGCTGTGGTGATGACCCCGGGCCAGGGTCAACTCAAACACCTTGGTCAATAGACCGAAAAACTCTTTATCGAGAGCTGCGTACCTCCAAGGGTACTACCATCCGCCAACGATAGTTGACCCGACTCTTCCTTTGCTCAAGTTCCCTAATAAGACTAGGGCATGTCTTACTGAAGCTGGAGTGTGAGACGTCCAGCCTCAGGTGGAACTTGGCATTCGCAGCGGTGCAGTTGCTGCAGTTCGGTGCGGCTGCGCACTGGTGGTGCTGGTGCCCAACTTCACCACAATTGCCGCACCTTGCATCTGTCTCGGGGCAGTTACCTTGGAAATGGCCGAACCCATTACACCGAAAGCACCTGACCTCCCTCAAAAATTCCTTTAGACGGAGCACTAACCAACCCAAGTTCAGCGTCTTCCGCCTCACCAAGTGCTTGAAGGCCTTGGGCTCTACGTCTGCCACCCAGTGGACCCTACCTCCCTTGCACTTAATGGGAAAACAGGCTTTGAACCCGTTCTCGAGCTCTGGGTTCAGCCCACAAACCATCTGCTCGAACTCTTTCCCTGAGAGACCCCCGTCGACCCCGTACACTATCAACCGGGGATTTCTCTTCCGTGGGGCCGTGGGAAGTGTGCAATCCTTGGTCAGCGGATTGCTTCTCAACTCCTGGGCAAGGCGGTCGAGCTCCCCGGGATGGGAACACTCCACCGCGACCCCTCCTTTCCTTATACTCCGTAAGCTCTTGACCCCTATCTGCAGTTTTGTTGGGTTTACTGCAGTTTTTCTGGTTTTCTTTGTGTCCTCTGAGGACGCACTCTCAACTGTCGGGTAGACTAAAAGCACGTGTCTCCTGTCTCCCGACTTTACCTTCTTTTAATCTCAATCGGGGCGGGCGAAGGCCCTTTCGCCTTGTTAGCCCCCTTCCTAGCCACTTCGGCGTAGGAAGTCGCTTTCACGTCGGTTTCGCAGCCCAATTCCTCTCTCACGGACAGCCTGCCCTCGACATAGGCCACCCGTGCTGCTTGCTCATAACAAGCGTCTCTAACACTGCTCAAGGCAGCTATCACCTTCTCTCTCCCTGAGGAAGTGACCCGCGAGTCCAAGAGAACGGACTCAACTTCCCAGGTGAGTTCGAAGATGCGATCCATAAACGCCTCGGGTGTAAGCACCGGGGGTGTCCTGGGATGCGTACCTCCCACCGAAGGTACCTCTGGGCACCCCGCGGATGACCCCTCAGGAGCCCGAGAGGGTTCGGGCTGGGGTGTTGTTTTCCCCTTCCTTGCCATGGGCGGAACTGGCAAGGGGGTGCTTACACCACTAGCTGACTGAGACTGCTCAGTCGAGGCTCCCTTCGTGGGTGTAGCGGCTTTAGAGCCCTTCGCTGGGGGAAGCGTCTTTGACAGTTTCCCCCTAGCATTGGGCTCTACCTTCCGGCTGTTCTCGGAAGAGGGGCTAACCTCTTTAGCACTGCTGACAGGGCTTGGTAGTGCTTCTGCCGCTACCTTCTGCGTCCGGGATGTCCCGGATGATTTGGGGACGGACCCCTTTGGTTTCACTCTACCCTTCTGGGTAGTTGACATCTCTGTGAGAGAGATGAAAAAAAAAAAAACACAAAATTTTCTTCTAAGTACTGAGTGGGCACCCAGGGGTTCTCCCACTCTAGTCTAACCTTAGAAGCCGGGCGCTCGGGCTTTGGACGGGCGAGGGACCCCTCGTCCGCGGGACCAGTACGGCGACGACGTACCCGATGACTGATGCCAGAGTCTCTATGCGAGCTGAACGGAACTTCGCCCTCACAAGGGCGTTTTTACTAAGTCCCGTCACTGCTCTAAAAGGTGGGTAACGTATAGTACCCAAAACGATTAAAGGAAAAATCGCGAGATCGGGATTGAAACCCGTCTCGCGGTTGAAATCGTCAGTTCTGCTTAACAGCGCAGTTCAGCTCAATCAAAACACACACAGAAACTCTCACCCGGTCGGCATCAGACTGACCGGTCTTAATAAATGTAAATCAGAATTTCAAAATTTTTATTTAACATATGGGCATGTGTGCAGTTTTGCCTTTCAGTAGTGTTAAAAGGTAAACATTCATTTTGCAAAATTTTATACACTGGAACATATACAGTATGGGACAAAAGACTACATTGCGACACTTCCAAGTAAAAATGAAGAGCTACAAATATAAAGGATGTAACATAAAAAGCTGCTGAGAGCACTGGGCACATACTATTGTTGCATTAAAATAAAAATGTTGGCTCATTGTTATAAGAGTGATGGATGAATGTTGTGTAATACATTGGCACAATTTCATGAAACTGATGGCTCAACGTTGTAACAGTGGCTCCATGTTGTGGGAGTGATGGCTTAATGACGTAAAAGATGTTAGTACAATGTTGTCCAAATGATGGTTTAACATTGTGTTATACGCTGGATCAATGTTATAAGGACGTCAGCTCGGCATTGTGACAGCGGCATAATGTTATATGAGCGATGGCTTAATGTTGTAAATGATGTTTGGCACAATGTTATTCAAATGATGGTTTGACATTGTGTGCTGTGTTGGCACAATGTTATTCAAATGATGGTTTGACATTGTGTGCTGTGTTGGCATAATGTTATTCCACTGATGGTTCAATGTTGTAAGAGTGGCTCAACGTTGAAGGATTGATGGACTTATGTTGTGTGAAACATTGGTTTAATGCTGGCACAATGTTATATAAACGTTCGTCCTTACGTTGGATCATTGCTGGCTAGTATACTGGGCCTACCGGAGGCTGGTAAGTGGGCAGCATGGAGGTAGGATAATCATAGTAACTGTACGTTTTGTCAACGTTTTGTGTTTTACGTAGGGCCAATGTAAGTGTGCTGCCTGGGTTGCTCAGGTCAGTTACTGGGTGCAAAGCTCAGGGTCCAGTATAAAAGAGAACCCCCCCCCCCCTACTCTCTCTGTCACTGTACTGGCCATAAGTAAGGAAAGAAAAAAAAAAATCCTGTCCTGCAGGGTGTAGTTTCCAGTAGCTGTTGTTACGGTGGTCAAGGAGGGGCAGGAAGGAGAAATGTCTCCATTTACATGGCACATTCTAGGCAAGTTCATCCTCCAATAAACATAATAATAATAATAATAATAATAATAATAATAATAATAATAATAATAATAATAAAAGAATGCAAAAAGTCAACCAGCCGGAAGGATAGATATTCATTCCCCATGCTGGCTCAAAAGGTATGGGAGAAGACTTTTGTGGAACCTGTGGTGTCCTAGGATGCTATACTGATGGGGATATTGAATTAAAGATATTGATGGAGAGTTTGAATTAAATATACTGATGGGAAGATTGAATAAATGAATCCCTCTGTGACACTGTCACCATTCCTGGAACAAGAGCACCATACTGGACCTATCTGCAGAAAACAGACAACCCTGTCTGAAGTCAGAGCTGATGCTGAACCTGCAGGCTTTAGAGTGGGACTGCCATGGTCACAAAGCAATTCTGTTATACCCGAGCCAAGTGTCCATTTGTCCTCAAGAAAGGAGAACTGAACTATGCATCCCACGACCTAGCATGAAGTTAAAAGTGCATAGGGAAAATTTTTCCTATGCTGAAAGAATGAGTGTATTCCTGGTCTAATTGTGAAGACAGCTCAATATAATGCAACTTTTGTTTTAGAAAGAAAGTCGTCGGTTCATAGTTGCTTGTCTCCAAGCTGGGCCAAAAAGAAGAAAAAAACAAGAAAGATGACACCGAATTTTCGGGTGTAATAAAGCACGTCTTTTGAATCCGTTCCGACACAAATTAAATTTATCAAAGCTATTCAAAGTCAACGGAACCGGTATGGAAAACAATAGATCTGACGAAAGAAAGAAGATTTTCAGTCGGGTTTTTAATCCCTCAGATATTGCTGTAAACACAATCGTGAGCTTACAAACTCAGAAACAGAGATATCAACAAAAATAAGATGTGACTTTACGTCCCCTGGTGGGAAAACCATGCATTATTTTATGAAGAAAGTATTCTCAAAAGGTTTATCCATATAAGCAGTATCGGTCGAAGAAAAAAAAATTAGTCGAGTTTTCATGAGCCCAGATTTTGCAACAAATACTTCAGAAGCAGAAAGTAACACTTATGACCCCTGGTGGCTAAACTATTCTTTACCAAACATTAGAAATTATGTGAAAAATATTTTCCATCAGGTCTTGTATGCGCTACAGGAAGAATTTTTCAAATCAGAGCTTTAGGGGCAGAATTAACGCAGAAAACGCAATTTACCTTTGTGCCCCTTAGCAGAAAGTCTATGATTTACTTGAAAATTTAAAATTCATAGGAAAAACATTTCACATCGGAAACACTATCCAACAAAGAAGGAATTTTTCAAATCGTACTCTTAGAAGTAGAGATATTGACAAAAATAAGATATATATCTACGCCCTCTGGCGTAGAAACCATGCATTTTTTTCAAGAAGAAAATTTTTCTAAAAGTTTTGTCGACATGAGTAGTATCAATCAACAAACGACTTTTTTTTCAATTGAGATTTTAGAAGCTCATATTTTGCTGCAAATACAACACAAGCGGAAATTAAGATTTACGCCCCGGTGGCCAAACTATTTTTTTACAAAAATTAGAAATTATGTGCAAACGATTTCCCATCAGGAGCTGTATCCGGTGCAGAAATTTTTTTTCAAATCAGAGATTTAGAAGCAGAGACATAGGGAGAAATGCAATTTACTGCTATGCCCCCTAGCGGAAAGTCTATGAATTACTTGACAATTTTGAAATTATATGAAAAACATGTCACACGGAAAACACTATCCAACAAGGAAGGAATTTTTCAAACCGAACTCCTAGAAGTAGAGATATTGACAAAAATAAGATGTACACTACGCCCCGCGGAGAAACTGTGGAATATTTTAAGAAGAAAATATTCCGAAAAGGTTTATCGATGTGAGTGGTATCAGTCCACGAAAGAATTTTTTCAATAGATATTTTAGAAGCTCCGATTTTATGGCAAATACATCAGAAGTAAAAATTAACACTTATGCCCCCTGGTGGCCAAAGTATTCTTTACCAAAAATTTGAGATTATATGCAAAAGATTTTCCATCAGGAGATGTATCCGCTGAAGAAAAAAATGTTCAAATCGGAGTTTTAGGAGAAGAGTTATCGGGGAAAATGTAATTTACTTTTACGCCCCTAGCAGAAAATCTATGCTTAATTTGAAAAGGTAACTATATCTAAAATACTCTTCGACATAAATGGAATCGAAAGATTAAAATTTTTTTTCAATCGGATGTTTAGAAGCAAATATGTGGAATAAAACGTATTTTTGAATTCGACATCATGTGTATTTACGCCCTCTACCAGCAAAATTGTACATCGTAAAATTAAAAAAAAAAAAAAAACGAAATAAAGGATCATCATTTGCATATTTCAAGCTTCCCAATGCAAAAAGAATTTTTCAAATCGGACAAATAGTTGCGGAGATATCGTGGGTACGGACGGACGGACAAACCGATAACAGAAGCAAGATCTTTTTACAAAAAACGTGCTAACAAATCATGTCCAGCATCTGAAAATAAAACTCAATTCAGCGATATAAATTTCTGTTCCCAATGTAAAGTTTGTACTTATTCTTGTGCATGCAGGGTCTTCAGTAAGATTCCTTAATTTCTTTTTGATTGGATAAGTTAAGCATTAGAGGCAGGGCAAAATTACAAAATTAAATTTTTTTCAATGGCTATTTAAATATTTTGTTGCAGTACCTTTGATTTATTTCAGGGGGCAGGGGAGCTCAACAGAAGATCAGGTCAGGGTTCAGCTTCAGAGGGAGAAAAAAAAAAAGTTCTTCTTGGATCTTATGTGGTTGGATAAAATTATGCATATTTTTTTCAGGACTTTTGGTCAACATTTAAGCAGAATTTAGTAGCTTGAAAAACCCCTAGTCTGGTCACTTCAAATATTGTTTCTTTTCATGTGCAAGAAAAGTAGTATTTTTGTTAATTAATTCAGTGCATATCCAATCAAACGGTAGTTAAGTGAAAGGCAGTGGTACATAAAGAGTAGAAGGGAAATAATTGTTCTTTTTTTGGAAAGAAATATTTCAGCAGCTAAATGTTTATTTACCAGTGAATATTTTGCAGTCAAACAATTGTTGGAAATTTAGGGCATTCAAAAGTCAAGATAATCAGTGTTACATATGCAGTACATTGGTATTTAATTCTACTCACAGAATCACTAGTTAATTTTAAATCTAACATCAACGTTTAAAGTCAAACTTTTTCTCTTTCAGTATATCACTTTCAAGTAAATAAAAAAGGGAGGGAGGGGGAGTTTTATTTGTGTGATTTTATGTTTGATTGGAAGGCTTTGTGTGAAAACATTTTGATTGGCTGTGCTGTGTGCCAATATTTTTGTTTTTTTATTTAAATTAAGTGAAATTGTATCTAAGCAGCTGTTGAGACTGCAAGGCTGAGTCTTATTTTGACTCTAATCTGCAACTTTTCAGCCAGGTGCAGTAAATTTTTTATTGCTACATATTAGAAAAAAAGTTCCCAATTAATTAACCACTCTAACAAGTTCTTTTGAATTCTTCAAATAAAAGTGAACCCAATGGGTTCTTTGAAAAGCTAATTTCTGTGTGGCGGTAAATTCACTAATTAAGGGTTGTCATCAGCATTTCTCAGGAGCCTGTATCCATCTTCAAAAAGCTAATTTCTGTGTGGCAGTAAATTAATTAATTAAGGGTTGTCATCAGTGTTTCTCAGGAACCTGTAACCATCTCTGAAAAGCTAATTTCTGTTTGACAGTAAATTAATTAATTAAGAGTTGCTGTCAGTGACAGGAGCCTGTATCCACCTCAAACTTGCCTGAGGGTGGAAACATTCCTAGGCAAGGGTTATTTGCAGCATAAATGCAACACTTACTTGATCACATAGCCATTTATGCATTTCTCTTTCAGGAAGTGGACTGTACATGTGAAATGACTATTTTTTCTATGAGTTACTGGCATTTCAATGCTTAACTAATGAGCAATTTAAGCAAATTATCAAAACACATATAAATCATTTAGTCCTGTTTTGACTAGTACTTGGATATGACATTTTGTTAATTTTTCTTCACCAGGTTTCACTTATTAAACGAGATTAGCTAGTCTGTACCTGAAAATTCAACTTGCAAGTAGGAGTTTTCTAGTGAATCAATTCCAATTAGTAGTTCTAATTCTGACTATTAGATAGCTCTAATCATTCTACTATTCTCTTTTACGTGCAATATTTCAAAGTAACTTGTACAATATTCTAGAGGATAATGCTTACCTTGGCATTCCTTTCTAGCGATGGGAACATTTCACACACGTGCTTTCCGGTCTTTGTTGATGTTATTGTCCTAAAGTTCGTTGTATGAGATGACTAGCTTTACTTCTCACACTTTTCGCTGAGTATACTCATTGGGTCTTTGCCTTAGGATTCAAACACATCAATTTTTACCGTTCTTTATACTCGAAATTTTCACCCATACTCTGGGCATCTTCAGGAGCGTGGTGACTTTACCACCGATGTTCGTGGTTAACTTCGCGCTAATGGAGTCCGATACTCCATGTTGCCATTCGTCGGATATACTTTCTTGGATATATTTCGTTATCAAGCCCGGCTGGCGCCATCTATGTTTCATTAAAGCAACTTTTTTTTTTTTTTTTTTTTAGTTTCTTTTCCTATCCTGGTTTTCTTGTCTTTTTTGCCAGTTTTTCTTTTGTTGTTGTTAGTTTTTCTTGTCTTATTAGTTCTTTCCACAGGCCTGATAATGTGCTAAAGAATATACCTTAAAGAATAGCTATGAGTTTATAGAAAAAATCAAATTAATTAATCAAGACCTAGAGAGCAAATAAATATGGCCTCCATGGACGTTAAGGCGTTATACCCAAACACTCCTGTCGAGCTAGCCATCGAATTAATTATGCAACAACTAAGCATCAACAAAGAACTAAACTTGTCACAACTAAAAGAGCTAAAGAATACCTTATATTTCATCAAGGAAAACAACATCTTCCATTTTGAAGAAAATATATTTAAACAAACGCAAGGTGGCTCTATGGGATCCCCATTATCGGCATTATACGCAGAAGTGATTATGGCATACCTTGAAAAAGAAATTATTCAAAATCTACCTGAAAAACCAATACTTTATGCTCGATACGTAGACTACATTATTATAATGTCTAAACTTAACAAAGCCGAGCTACAAGATCTAGCACAGCGGTTTAGCAAAATCTGTAACACCATAGAGCTAACTATTGAGTTTGAAGAGGATAATCGCCTATCCTTCCTGGACATTCAACTAAAGAAAAACAAAAATTGCTTTGAATACTGTGTTCTGGAAAGCAACTTACATACCTGTACTGATACCATACTCGTCGCACCATCCAGTGATACATAAAAAAACAGCATAGTAAACTTGATACGGCGAGCGTACACACACACATCTAACAACAGGCTAAAAAAATCAAGAGCTAGAGTTCATCTCAAAAATATCACAAGAGTATGGGTACCTGAGCAAGCTAATTAATAAATGGATACATGAGAGTAAAAAAGCATATGACTCAGAGTAAAGAAGGCCAAGAAGTGCACAACCAAAGGAAGATGAGGAATAAAAAATTGAAATACATAGGAGTTTTCCCATACTTGGAAGGAGTGAGTAAAGAAATCAATAGGCAATGTGCTAAATATGACTTACAACTAGAAGGCTCAGTGCACACCGTGAAAAGTATAACTGTCAACAAAAAAACAGAGGAAAAAATGCTAGAAGAATCAGGAACCTACGAAATTCCAATTGCACACATACCCCCAATTTCGTACATTGGAAGTACGAAAAACAGATTAAAAAAAGACTTAAACAACACATATCTAACTGGCAAAAAAAAAAGAAGCCAAAACTGCTTTAGTGCAATTCTGCTTGGAAAACCGGACATTCCCAAAATTAGATTAAATTAAATTGCTAAAAAAGAATAAAAAATCGGAAAGGCAAATGAGGAGGGAAGAAGCAATATTAATCTATAAAAATAAAGCAAGGGTATGTAACCAGAACGACCCTAGCACATTATCTAGCCTGTGGAAAGAACTAATAAGACAAGAAAAATAACAACAAAAGAAAAACCGGCAAAAAAGTCAAGAAAACCAGGATAGGAAAAGAAACTAAAAAAAAAAAAAGTTGCTTTAATGAAACATAGATGGCGCCAGCCGGGCTTGATAACAAAATATATCCAACGAATGGCAACATGGAGTATCGGACTCCATTAGCGCGAAGTTAACCACGAACATCGGTGGTAAAGTTGCCAAGCTCCTGAGGATGCCCAGAGTATGGGCAAAAATTTCGAGTATAAAGAACGGTAAAAATTGATGTGTTTGAATCCTAAGGCAAAGACCCAATGAGTATACCCAACAAAAAGTGTGAGAAGTAAAGCTAGTCATCTCATACAATGGACTTTAGGACAATAACATCAACAAAGACCGGAAAACACGTGTGTGAAATGTTCCTATCGCTAGAAAGGAATGCCAAGGTAAGCATTATCCTCTAGAATATTGTACAAGTTACTTTCTAGTGAGCTCCAGTCAGGTTTAAGTAAATTATTGATTTCATTGCAGTGGTAGACAAACTCTTATGCACTCTTGACTATAATTAATACAGATGTGTTGTTGCATTTGATTGACAATATACAGGGTGTCCATAAATGAAATATACAACTTAAGTATGCTATAGAAAAAAAAACTACAATATATAACAACTTACTTTTAATGTCAAAACACATGGTAACTGTGAAAGTTTTTTTAAATGTCAGTAGGTCTCCACATGTGCTCCGTTGGTTGCTAGCAGGATATCTAAATGATAGTCCAGTTCCACCCATGTACATTGCAGAATGTCAGGTGAAACAAAGAGGAAGGCTTCAGTAATGTGTTCTTTGAGCTCAGTGATAGATGTAACCTTTTTCTAATACACAATGTCTTTAATACAGCCCCAAGGGAAAAAATGCATGGGGTATTATCAGAAGAACGGGGTGGCAATGTCATCGGACCCCCACGTCCAATCTAATACCCAGAAAAATTGCTGTTTAAAGATCTGCCTACATCCAAAGACCTTGCGGAGGCGCACCATCTTGCTGGTAAATGATGTCTTGAATGTCCGGGAGTTGTGGAATTGCAAATTGTTCTAACATGTCCAGGTATGTTTTGCCAGTAACAGTTGGTTCAGTGAAGAAAGAGGGCTCTATCACTATCTTCCATTAGGTCAGCCCAGACATTAACCTTCGGGCTGTTTTTTTCATGTGCTACAACCACATGGGGATTTTCCATGCCCCATGTTCAGCAGTTATTTTTATTCACTATGCCAGAAACATGGAATGTAGACTCATTGCTGAAACAGATCTGTGAAAGGAGTGTGGGATCTTTGTCAATGTGATTAAGCATGTATGCTGCAAGTGCTTTTCGATGCGATTGATCATTTGGTCGAAGTTTTTGCACTAACTGCACTTTATATGCATATAGGTGTAGAAGTTTATGCAGAACCTTGGGAACCATTGTTCGTGGTATTTCGAGTTCACGACTGGCGATGTGGATGGATTTCTTCAGGCTCCTTAGATAAGCCTTACGCACGTCTTCCCCCTTTTCATCCAAAATGGAAGGTCTCCCAGTATTTTTGCCTTTCAAGACACTTCCTGTTGCTTTGAATTTATTTAAACATTGTTCAATGCTCCTTCGTGTCGGCGGCTGTCTCTTGTACTCCGTTCTGAACTTACGCTGAACTGTTGTTAGAGATTTTGACTCCGCAAATCAAAACACACAAACCGCTTTCTCCACTGGGGAAGCCATGTCTGTTGTATTCTGTATTTGAAGAGATTTTTTACTACATGACACGCCTGGCGCTATCTATCATCTGACTTAACAAACTTTAACATTTGCCACATCTCTTGACATTTAAAGTAAGTTTTTTGCTACCATATTTTTTTTAATAGCATACTGAAGTTGTATACTTCATTTATAGACACCCTGTGCAATTTATCTTTATTTTGAGACATTTTTAATATTATACACAATATTTGTTTTGACAATTGTGAATGCAATACAAAATATAAAGTCTAAATCTCACAAAACAGGTAGGTTTTTTCAATATGATTCCAAGTCAGATATAACACATCAAGGGTAAGTGTGCTTTTCAGATGTTTATTTACTTATTTGTAAGCACATCCCTACAGATGGTATATGTATGTAGTTACAGCAATTGCTACAGTTATATTTACAGTGACAATTACCAAGTGATATTTACAATCTTGCAAAACGTGCTTTATGAAAAAATTTATTACTTACATTAAAAATATCTGGACATTCTTCAAGTGAGTTGTGAAGCTTATACATTTTACATAACAGATAATTTTTTGCAACATCAGTTCTGTAAAATGGCACTGCGAATAGTTCACATTTTGTCCTCAGTAAACGTGGAACACTGAAACTTAATTGGTTTACAATTTGAGTATCATCAATTTCTCCATTGATGGTGCCGTACAGGAACTTAAGTTGGAGAGCCTCCCTTCTCGATAGCACAGAGGTCATCTTGAAGAATGTCAGCCGTCGGGATGTCTTCTATATAAACACCAGTCGATTTGTAAAAAAGGTGTCTAAGAAAATTTTTTTTAACTTTCCCAATTTCATTTACAACAGTTACGGGGCTAGGGCTCCAAATGATTGCAGCATATTCCAGTGAGGATCTTACCGTAGTCTCAAAAATGCGAATAAGTGTTTTGAGTATTCAAGAAATACTTGGAATGTTGCATGATAAATCTAAGATTTCTGTACGCTGTACGTACAATTCTTTTTATACGACTTTTAAAGTCCAAGTTCGAATCAAACGTGACACCCAAGCCTTGGACATTGTTTGTCCGGCTAAGAGTGTAATAGACAGCTTTGTAGTAAAAATGAATTGGTTTTCTTTTCCACAAAAAGAAAACGACATGATACTTTGAGATGTTGAGGTGGAGATGGTTTAATTTACACCACTGAAGCAGGTTATTGATGTCAGTTTGAAAAGAAAGACAGTCATCAAGAGTCCGTACATTGAGATAAAGCTTGAGATCATTAGCAAACAAGAGACATGGGCGATGAATGCAAAAAGGAAGGTCATTAACGTATATGGAAAACAGGAGTGGTCCTAAATTAGAGTCTTGGGGTATTCCAGATGTGGCAACATAGGGATCAGAAACATGGCTGTTATAAATAACAGAATTTACATCAGGTTATCACTAAGGCCAAGACAGTTCAATTTCTTGAGTAAAATGCTGTGATGAACTTTGTCAAAAGCTTTAGCAAAGTCAGTGTAAATAACATCAACTTGTGATCCTCTGTCAATAGATGACGTAATATCCTCTGTGATATGGAATAGGTTGGTAAGCGTTGAGCATTTCTTCACAAAACAGTGCTGTGTAGAGCTGAGGACACGTTTGAAGTGATCATATAGCTTAGAAAAAATAAGAGACAACTATTTTCGCTAGGACAGAAATAATTGTGATAGGTCAATAATTCTCAATAGAGTCTTGGCTGCCTTTTTTGAAAACAGGAATAATTTTTGCTTTTTTCAGATCTGGAGGGAAAATTCCAGTAATAACAATTAGATTATAAATATGAAGCAGCGGCTTACTAAGCGTCTGACTAAATCCTTTGACTATGTACGAAGGAATCATATCAGGGCCAATAGCTCTACTTCCTTTCAGTTTCTTGATAGCATGTAGGATCTCATTCTCAGGAAAGTGGTCAATGTTAAGAATGTCAAGCTGTTCGTACTGACTTTCGGCAGTTACAGGGAAAATATCAGGTTGGTGGGGAAAAGAATTCTCTGTAATGAAGACAAAACAGAAAAAAATCTGCAAATCCATTAGCAATGTTCTGGCCACCCTCAATCCTGGTGTTATTGCGATTAAGTATATTGAGTGGGACGCATAGCTTCTTCTTAAAAATTTTAAATTCCCAGAATTTGGATGGATCACAAGTGATAAGTTCTTCAGTTTCTTTTGTAAATGAAATATGCGCTGCTTTTACAGCTTTTTTAACTTCGGCCTGGAGATCTTTACACTGTCTGTAGTCATCAATATTTTTGTTTCATGAATTTTCTTCTGTAGCAGTTGTTCAGAGCAAAAATTTTTATAATATACCCATTGAGCTGGGGGGTGGGGGGTTACTTATTCCTGGAAGCTTTGCTCTTGGGAATACATTCATTGAAGATACTGTAGAACTTGTCATAAAAGCAGTTCAAGGCATCTACACTATCAATTTGCTTATAAAGATCAGGCCAATCGCAAGTCTCTAATAGAGTACAGAGCTTGATGTAATCACTGTTGCAGAAGTTAAAGTGAACCAGCAGAGCATTACATTGGGGCTTAACACAGTGAACATGAGAAAAGGATAAAACTAAAGCTGGATGATGTTCACTCTCTCTCAAGAGCGGTGAAGAAACAGGAGATAACACACACTGAAACCTGCAGTTGTTATAAAGAATTAAATCCAAGCATTTATTGTTGACATTCACAGTGTTGTTCAACTGAGACAAGTTAAGAGTACTAGCGAATTCAGTTAGAGCTTTTTCTTTTTCCCTGCATGTACGGAAATCCAAGTTAGTACCAGGTACATAAGATAGTAGGTTGAAGTTGCCAACAAATATCATATCTTCATTACATACAGCCAGATGACAGCTAACATGATTAAAGTAATCCAAATAAGTTTGTGAGTTGGAGGATGGGGAGAAGTAAATAGTGCTGATATAAATTGATTTTGAGTGATTAACTTTAATATTAATGCAAAGATTTTCATCAGAGTTTTCTAATTCACTCATTCTGTGACTGTGAAAGTTGTTCTTAACAGCAATTAAGATGCCTCCACCACAATTCTTATCAGTCACATATAAATTTCTATCTTTCCTATAGACAGTATATTGAGAGACTAAGAGTTCAGAATCAAACGCATCATCCTGGAGCCAAGTTTCAGTTATACAAATAATATTGTAATCCTTAGCAAGAACTGAGGTGTAAAAGTCCGGTTTTTTGCATTTCATACCACCAACATTTTGATAATAAATCCTAATATTAGAGCACTGCCATTTTGACTGCTCACCTGTTTTTTCTGAGTGAACCTCATCAGAAAACAAAATCTTCTCAGAGTTTAAGGAAATATTACCTGCATTTGCGTTATTGCAATGCGTCCCAAGGAAGGCAGAGGGTACACTATTCATACTATGAGAATTTTTACTTTCCAGGAAATATGATTCGGTTTACGTGCAGACTGATTATTATGATTTATCCGATGTTTTCTGGGAAACCGGAATGGACAAACGATTATGTCAACTGGCCAAAAATCTTTATTTGATAATAAAAAGTCATATTTCTCATTTTCTACAGTTATTCTAAATGAAGAGGCATATGCAGTTTCAGAACTTAGGCGTACACAGTCTAAAACATTGATTCCCTCTGATTTAAGGTATTCAGTGACATTTTCAGTTGTTTTGGTGCTCTGGTTACATCTGCCAATATAAATCGATGGGGCTTGCTGATGACTAGGAGCAGCAGAAATGCTGGCCGGTTTAGTACTGCTACCAATGACACCATGGCGCTGGGTAGATTTTGCATGGTGGGGAGCTGGTGATTTTAGTAGGTGTGATTGAGGGGGAGGTTGAGTTTTAGTGACTTGGGCGTACAAACGATAAGGAGGAGGATTAACATTTCTTTCCCCCAAACATTGCTTTCCAGGAGGACAAGGCAGGGTGACAAGCTCCTTGGGATCTGTAGCCTGAGGGGATTGCAGATGCTGTAGCTCTGTTGAGTCATTAAGGGAGAAGGGGGTGCTATAGCTCATCTTGCCTTGCGTAGAGCTTAGGGCCTGTTAACACTTAAGCCTTGTGATGCTTCCATGGACACTTTTCAAACAGGTACATCCTTAGTACTTTCAATTTGGTTTTAAGAACTTGCAATATAGGCTTTAATTTTGCAGATTTTCGCCTGGAGAGAACAGAAGATCTCTGATATATTCAATGGAGGTGGGATGTCATTTAGGCGCAAAGCATAGAATGTTGTTAGTTTACCATTTGAGTCGGCATCCGTCATGGCACTCAAAATGTTCTGCAAATCCAACACAGCTCTGGGTTTCTTTGCACTTCCACGCCATTTTAAATTTTTTGGATTGCATACTCAACTGGTAGGGTTTCAAATAAGATGTCCATACAAACATTTATAAGGTCCTTGTGAGAGCTAGTTTGCAAATTATTTTGAAGAAAGCACAAGAGCTTGTTAACACGTGCTCTCCGCTGCTATGTTCGAGGTCAGCCGGAATCTCTGCTAACTGGGAACAAGACTGTACAGAACATTTCTTCCATATGACACATATTAGGGAAGAAAAAGAATCAACTGATTTAATGTAACATATAATAGCTTCTTCCTAACAGCACTTTAGAGAGGTACTATGGCCATGACTGAACTCTTTCAACTGCTAGCTACAATTTTGTAGTGTGTGTGTGGGGGGGGGGGGGGACATACCATTGAAACTTATTTATCTTGAGGAAGATAATGACACTTTGATTCCTCCTAACACTTTGATTCCATTTCTCCTCAATTGAACAGTCCCACCTCGTTTCTCTTAACCTCAATCAATTTTCCCTTTGTTGTAAAGTACATGACTATGGAACTTAGCTTAGGAACTGGCGATATAAAAATAACACTGGCTCACTTATTCGGAAAGATTGAATGAAATAAAATTGAAATTTGCAAAAAAATCTGGAGTATTTATCATATTAACTGCAGATGAGAACTTTCCAATATCCACACATACTGCAGTAGAGTGCCCCCCCCCCCAATAATGAGCAACTCAGAACTTATGGAAATCCTCACTAAGTCTGTTTTGCGGTGAAAAATCCCACCATGTAAAAATATGTATACCCAATGATATGGATATGCTTTATAATATATATCCGTAACATCTGGATATATTTGAAAGATTTAATTAATTACAGCAGTACAAATTAAAATGAAATAAGCACATACATGAATACATATTAGCAGCAAATCCTGAAGCAGATATGAGGAAACTTTTTTAAAGAATATGTTCTTTGTTTTGTTTTATATTAATGTTCTCTTAATTTTAACCAAATAACACTTTCATTACTTCCCTATCCTTCTCTGAAATTGTTGCACAGAAATCCACTTAATATATATGTGCATGGAACTCACCCATACTAATTTTGCTCAAAAGTAGGTCATGTGTTTTCAACTCTGCTGAATCAATACTTCCAAGGAATGGCCCCTTGGAGTAAATGACAGAGACATCTCTTGTATAACTCACTTCAACATTTGATGTGCTCCCTTCCCATTGCTTTTCCATCAACATTCTTTCACTAGCACACCAAGATTATCCTGCTCTGCTGAAATTTTATTTTTTTCAATGTTGAATAGAATGTTTTGAATTATTTAACTAACATGAATACCTAATTAAAATTCTTAAAAAAACCCCCTTAAAATGCATAAGTATCTACGATTCATTTTTATAATAAACACTACTTTCACACTAACCACATGGTTATCATGAACAGAAAATTTTCTTTCCCTATAAATTAAAACCTTTTCAACCCCTTTAACATATTTACACAAATTAAAACTATTTAAAAACCTTAAAAACAGGTTCAGAGTAAAGAGTTCCCTTAGGTATTGACATCATATCAAAACTTTTCTTCAAACAATTAACTGTTTTTTAGTAGGTCTTCCATCTTCAAATGCAATGCAGTGTTCATTGACACCTCCACTGTTGTACTGAAAGTTCTTCTCTTTCCCTCAGGGTGTGGTTCATCAATACCTCCACTGCTGTACTGAAAGTTCTTCTCTTTCCCTCAGGGTGTGGTTTACCAACACCTCCACTGTTGTACTGAAACTGCTTCTCTTTTCCTCAGGGTGTGGTTCATCAAAACCACCACCATTCTATTGAAAGGGCTTCTCTTTTCCTCAGGGTGTAGTTCATCGATGATAATGACAGTCAAGTAGCATTAATAAAGTACTAGAATGGCACAGATTTTTTTTCACTGAACATGCACTGAAAGATTCCAAACTTTATGCAATGGTTATCTAGAGCACATCCATGACAGTAGAGGATCTTGTAGTTCAACATCTCAGTTTTATTCCTTATGCAGAAGAATTACATTACTTTTTTGACTTAGGAAAAAAAAAACCCCACAAAAATTGTGAAATTAAAGAAAATGACTTCTAATTAAGTATCCATTCAGAAATAGATATGATGCAATACACATATAACAGGTAAATATAAGTTGTGATGGAATATGCAATGTTACACTCCAAAAGAGACTAAAGATACACAGAAGTTTCTTTCGGAACATAACACTGCGTGTTCCATCACAACCTATATTTTACATCCATTTAGCATTACAATTAATTAAGAGATTAACTCCAAATAATCTGCAATAATTTAAAGTAAGCAGTTTAACAATTCTGAGAATGAGAAAATGACAACTGAGCTCGGAATTCACAAAGATTTTAACTTGGTTTAATAGAATACCAACTTGTTAGAAACTTCTTACCTTCATAGCTAATGTCAGTGTGTTTATCATGATGAGCATAAATATAGTATATTCAAAATACTGGGATGTGACTAACCACCAAATTTTATATTGAAATCTGGCTTTTGGAATATATCTTCTAACTGGCTTAGCTTTCAAAGCAAACTCGATGCAGTTCCTCTAGAAAAAGAAAAATGGGGGGGAAAAAAACAAAACAGAATGATCATGGGATGAAAATTGACAAAATTATTTATTTTAACTTCAAGTAAGCAAAACAGAGAGAAACATTTTTTTAAATTCTTAGTACTTTTTTTTCACCATAGTCTTAACTACTCTTAAACACCTACCCACAACTGCCCAACCATGCGACTTCTGTGGAAGAAATATTCTTCTCATAATACATGGAAATAGGTCCGAATTATTAACACAGCAATCAGACATCTCTGAATTGCTTGCATTTACTGTTCACCATGTAATATCAACCATGTTACTGTGGTTAACAAAATACTTATGAACTTCAAGTTTTTAATTTCTCTTGTATGATATCCACTGAAGACCAATAAATTTCAGGGAATTACATTTAACAACATGACCGATCACTTAGGTTTATGTTAATTTATAAATATAATCACCATACACCTAAAGAAAATAAAAACATTGTTTTCTGAGGTGAATTTGTTTATTCCTGAAATTAGTTTATTTATTAAAAGGAAATGTAACAAACAAGAACTGAATATTGGAATTAATGTGATGACTTACAAAGATCTTATTATTAATAATAAGGATCCCACCAGACCTCTAGATAAAGTAGGAATATAGAAGATTCTGATCTACAACACTAATCAAGGGCACATACAAAATTTTTATATACGAAGTACTAAAAAAATTAAAACATTGGGTAAATCAAAACATTAGTAATTGTGAGTATGTGAAAATTACTACTTCCACACTATCAATTAGTAGTTAGTTCAAAAATGAAGAAAAAAAAAACACTGCTGCTTTAGTAGAGCATTTTAAAAATCACCAGGCCTCACCTGATTTTGAAAATATACAATTAATTAATCAATAACAGAGAGAAATTTAAGTTTAGCAGAGGCCATTATTATTTGGAAAACAAAAAAAAGGTAATTTTAACAAGAACAATAGTTTGGAGTTACAGTTACCATGGTAGCTGTTAATAAATGAAGAAAGAAAAAATATATCTAAAAGAAAAACATTTTTTTGCCGGCAACATCAGATGATAGATGGCACTCTTTTGATGTCAACGGAAGATAACGTCATGACGGCGAACAGCAACATTTACAGCATACAAACTGACTTTCAGTGACACTTGTTTTTCAGTATCTGAAGTTGAGCACGAGTCCTTCCTAAAGATGATGTAAAGTGTGACACTGAAATGCATTGGAGATTTTAGAGTTTTTAACTTCATCCAACAGAAGGAAAGTTTTAAGATGGTGTGTATAGATTTTAAAGATTTTAGTGATGTTCTTTACAACAAAATACAGTAGTCAGCAGTGATTTGATCTTCTTCTGGAAATTAGAAGTACGGTGTCTACCTTTAATTCAGTAATGAAAAAGCTTACCACAGTTATAACACCCCCTCACTCACCCATTCTCAGCTCTCTTTAGACTGAAATTCTTCAGTTTATAACCTGGATCAATATTTGGTTCTGAAGATTGTGCTTGACAGCAACTAGGGAGCAGGGGGACAATAAACTGATCCACAACAACCAACAGTAACCCAGCAAAAACACAAGTGCTGGGAAACTGCTGGCCACCAGCTGGCAGTGATGGGTCACTTCTGGCTGAAATCTGCCGCTCACGGCCCGGTAGTGGTCCGTTGGTGGCAGCGCTATCAGTTGGCGAGCCATTGATGGCCCTGCAGCATCGCCGTGAATTGTGGGCCTCCAAGCAAGTGCCACTAGTGGCCCGTTGCTGGCAACCAATGCAACCCCCAACAGCAGGTGGAAGCATCGGGACTGCGCATGCGCAGAAGCAACACTTGCTGTGTCTCTCATGGTACCAGTTAGTTGAAGACGACACTATCGCCATCGTGTTATTTTAGTGGGTGTTAAGAAAAAAATCCATATGTGGAGAGGCGAATTAATTTCCTAATAAAATTTTACGTCGACGAAGATATCAGATTAAGCCGTGAAATACTAGATTACAGCCATGAAATACACCCACTCCATTCCCATGAATAACAATTCATGGAATGGAGTGGATGAATAACAAGAAAAAATTTGAAACCGCTTGAAACACATATCCTGGAAAACCATTAAAATAGCATTTGTTGAAAAAAAAAAAAAAAAAGAATTATACGCTTACAAAATTTATTAATTATTTGAAAAAAAAAAAAAAAAAAGCAACGCTATGTGGTGTACTCATCCATGGGTTGAATACACAAGACTGGGAGGAATTCGCTTCTAAAAATAACAAGTAAAATAAAATATCTTTTACTCATTAAAACAAATGTAGCTTCGGACAACGGAAAGGAAAGACATAACATTAAAAATGTAACAGAATGTGACATGAACCCGGGTAAATACATATTTATTCAACAATCTCTTTTCAAGACGGCAAGGACAGTACAAAACTTTGGAAAGCGACTCTAAGTATGTACACGCCTTGAAAATGAGTGAAGTTCCCTTAAGGTAAAAAAAGAAAACTATCGTTACGTTGAAAAAATTAATTTATCAATTATATGAAACTGACTTTTATGAAAAATACCTCGCAATATTGTAAAATGAAAGAGGGAAGCACTCGATTACAAATTGCATACCAAACAGATAGCTTCCAGCATGTACCCGAGCGTCGTGAATTAGTCCGGTCGGTAGCGAGCGCGGCTTCCACGTAAACGGCCCAGGATCGAATCTAGTCAGATGCAAACGGCGTTTTTCCGGTCTGTAGAGAAAATTTTCCCAGCGCAGTGCGTTAATTCACAAGCTTCGTAAGGGTAGAAAAAAAATTGTAGTTTAGGAAACTGAGGTTATCTTCGCTTTTTTTTTTTTTTTTTTTTTTTATTGCTACTACTGGGAAATTGGCGGACAAGATTCGGCAAGCCACCAGTAACGTCACGTGGTTGCTGGCTGCCACTAACAGCCCACTAGCGGACCACATTAGGCTAGCTATCATTTCTGGCAAGTACTTGCAGGGCCACTGAAGGGCCACTTGTGGCAGCTACTACCTGTGATGGACCACTGATGACCCTGTTGGGGCATATGACAACTGATGGGGTACCAACTGTTGGCCAGCTGTTGGCCTGAACTTCTGGCCCTTCTGTTGGCCGCCCGGACATTTTATTGACGGTTCGGCAGCGGCAACATAGTGCTGGACCATTGCTGGCTGCCAGTAATGGCCCACTCCTGGCCCGGCAATACTGTTTTTGCTGGGAAGTAACGTAAAACATTTATTTATTCTCATCTTTGCTAAATCCAGAAATTTAAGGTTCATCATGAAAGTATTTAACCCTAATGGAAGCTCATCACTAAAGTGCTTAACCTTAACTAACCCTAATGAGAGGTGGGAGTTGCACACATGCTTTGGAACTTTTCAAGAAAAAACATGCAGAGAATTTGTACTGAAAACATGAAATATAATTACGATATGGAATGCATTCACTAATTAACTACACTAGCCAACAATGTTTCTGTGGTAAACGCGAAAGTAGGCGATTCTTGGGGAAATCTGTGTCCTGAATCCGAAAATAACGTTAGTTTTGGTCCATCACATCTAGTTGTTTTGCAATATTGTTTTTTTCTGTATACGTGAATTGACGTCTCCACATTGTGTGTAATGTAGAGCCATCTCCTCACAATCACACTTAAATGTCCACAAAGGACTTGACTTAAACCTAGGAAATGCTATATTACTATGAGAAATGCCCCTTGTCAACGAATGTTCCTGCGTACTTCTGCGTTTTGCTATTGTTTATGTTTTCAGGCGCCTTTGCGTCGCATCAGAGCCGTCGGCGCGCCGCCGCTTGTTTATTGTACCCCCGGGAGTTTCTGTTTAAAAAACCCTCACATTCCCTCACTGAATATCCTATCAGTTGAGCAGAGGGCAGGCATCCATGTGCATGTGCCCGTCCTATATTGGAAGTGTGAAAGTAAAACGTGAGTTTGTAAGTATGGCTAGTGCGTTGTGATTGTGTAGAAGACAGTGTGTGCGAAGTCCTCAGCAATTTTTTTACATTTGTGGATGTTATGTGTTTGATGGTAAGGTACGTAAACTAGATTCATTCCTGAAGAAACTATACTTTGCGTACTTCAAAGTGAAAGTCGGCGACCAAGATAAGTCGTTTGCGCCTCACGTTGCTTGTAACAGTTGTGTCGAGGGACTGCAGTACTGGTATGAAGGAAAACAAAAGGCAATGCCGTTTGCAATTCCAATGATATGGCGTGAACAGAAGAACCACCACGATGACTGTTATTTCTGTATGTGCAATGTTGCTGGTTGTAACAAAAAGAATAAGAAAGGAATTAAATACCCAAATCTGCCGCCATCAGCCATACGGCCTGTTCCTCATGGACTTGACTTACCAGTACCTACACCACCAGCTAACTTGAGTGATTAATCTGAAAGCAGTTCTCTACATTCAGACACTGAGGACATAAGTTTCGAACCAGAAGAATTTGACCATTCACCAAAAATGCTTACTCAGCCCGAGTTGAATGACTTGATAAGAGAACTGGGGCTCACGAAGGAAAATAGTGAAATACTAAGCTCAAGAATTTATGAGAAAAACCTGCTGGCACCTGGAGTTACATTTTCTTGGTACAGGAATCGTGACAAGTGTTTTTGGAAGTACTACTCAAAGGAAGATGATCTGGTTTTTTGTATGGATATCCGTAATCTTATTCATCAGTTGGGAGAGGAAATATATCAGCCTAGTTCCTGGTGCCTTTTCATTGACTCTTCCAAAAGAAGACCCCTCAAGGCAGTTTTACTTCATAACAGCAACAAATTCGCTTCTGTACCACTTGCTCATTCTACAAAATTGTCGGAATCATACGAAACATTAAAGTTAGTGCTTGAAAAAATTAAATTCCATGAACAGCAAATATGTGGTGACTTGAAAGTCATTGGAATATTGTTAGGACAGCAGAGAGGATACACAAAATTTCCCAGTTTCCTTTGCAAGTGGAATAGTAGAACCAGGGAGAAACATTGGGATACTGCACATTGGCCTGAGAGGAAGTAACTGACAACATGTTCCAAGAATGTCATTAATGAAAGTCTAGTTGATCGTGAGAAAATTCTACTCCTTCCGTTACACATAAAACTTGGCATTATGAAACAGTTTGTAAAGGCACTAGACAAAAGTCGTCCATGCTTCCAGTACTTATGCACATTTCGTTCATTGTCACAAACTAAAATCAGAGAGGGACTATTTGATGGCCCGCAAATTCATAAACTGACGATGGATAACAATTTCACCTGTACAATGATCGAAACTGAAGAAGAGGCGTGGAACGCTTTCAAAGAAGTGGTGAAAATTTTTTCTGGGAAACATAAAGGACCCATCGTACAAGACAATTGTACAAAATATGTTGGACAAATTCAAATTGCTTGGTTGTAATATGAGCCTAAAACTTCATTTCATAAGTGCACATCTCGATTAATTCCCTCCGAATTTGAGAGCTTTGAGTGAAGAGCAAGGTGAAAGGTTCCACCAGGACTTAAAAGAGGCAGAGCGACGTTATCAGGGATGTTGAGATGAGCATATGATGGCTGATTACTGTTGGTCTATTGCACGTGAGGATCCTTCCAGAGAACACTCAAGGGCATCGCGAACACTGAGCTTCCATGGCAAGAGAAGAAAAAGAACTGCCAACTAACATTAAGGAATGTAATTAGGTAAGTTTTCAACTCTTGTACACTTTTTATTTTATTTCTATGTAGTTTTTTTTAATTATTCCCTTTCACTTTTAAAGGTTGTTCTTGCTTATGTTTAGTTTCAAAAATGGTTAAATATGCATGCTATATATGCAAAGACATGAAATGTATTGCTTCGGTCAACAGAAATTGATGAACTTACATTATACCATATTGCCAAGAAACCCGATGTGATACAGCAGAACCGAATGCATTTTTGAATTCAGCATACAAAGATTAGTAAAAGTCACATATTCAAGTTCATACCGCAGAAAAAAAGTTTTCATTTGCAGGCTAGTGCTATTCAACAAAAATATGCATCATTTGATAAGCATACCTTTTACTTATATTTAGAAATGGGTGGGGGGGGGGGGCAAGATGTTTACAGTACATAAAATATTTCCAACTGGGAAAACATATGTATTAGATTTGAAATTTTAAGAACATACCTGGTTTTTATCTAATTCACAATTCTTGTATTCTTGCTCACCTTCATTCTGAAATGTCACAATAACAAAACCAACGAAAATATTGACCATAAAAAAAGCTATGATGATGATATATATAATGAAGAAAATAGCCACAATAGGACGATAATTGTGATAAGGCCCCTTATCTTCAGCCTGCGAGTCAATAGCCACATACAAAAGTCTAAATAAGAAAAGAAAAAATTGAATCAGTAAATACATCAAAATAAAAGAAATTATGCAATGTTTTCTCAATAATTAAGTCAACAGAAAAACAAATTTAATATACAGGGTGTCCATAAAGTCTTTCCCACATTACAGAAATTAATATAAAAAATGTATTACAGGGATTGCACAACAATTATGATGCACAAGGAAAGTTTTTTTTTTCCAGTGCCAGTACACCTCCACATGGGCGCCATTTGTGGCCCGGAGGACATCCAAGCGATATTCGATTTCACGCCATGTTTTGTTTAATATCTTAGAAGAGACAACAAATGACGTCCGTTATTCTGCTCTTCAACGTCACAACATTCGGAACACTGCTCGAGTAAACTTGGTCTTTCACATAACCCCACAGGAAAAAGTCTAGAGGGGTTATGTCGCATGATCAAGGTGGCCATGTCAGATGACCATTGCGGCCAATCCATCTGTCTGGAAATGTGGAATTCAGGAACTCATTAACCATTATTGACTAATGTGGTGGAGCACCATCTTGTTGAAAAATCACCAAAGGGTTGGAGTGCATGCAGCTGAGGTGCTACAAAAACTTCCAGCATGTCCAGGTACACGTTACCGAAGGCTCTGTAAAACAGAAAGGTCCGATGACTCTGTTGTGCATCAGGCCGCACCATACGTTCCCTTTTGGGCTATACCTCTGTTGTTTGATGACATAATGGGGATTTTCTGATCTCCAGATTGGTACAATAAATAGGCATAATGAGCAAAAGACTTCGAATGTGGCTTCATCTGAGACACAGCACAGATAATCACTATCATGAACTATGTGATGCAACATCTCCATCACATATGCAGCAGGGTAGGGCCGGTCATCAGGCTGAAGAGATTGAACGATCTGTACCTTATAAGAATACAGATGAAGATGTTTGTGTAAAATTTTGTGAACCGTGGCAAGAAGAATTCCCATTTCCAGTGAAGCATGACGAATGGATTTCCTGGAACTTTGCAGAAATGTCTCCTGAACAGCTGCCTCTTGTGTAACCAGCGGTTGGCCCACTCGGGGAGATCACCAACACTACCCATTGCTTTAAATTACCACCAGGCCAAAATACCATAAAGCTTTGCAGAAATGTCTCCTGAACAGCTGCCTCTTGTGTAACCAGTGGTTGGCCCACTCGGGGGAGATCAACACTACCCGTCACTTTAAATTACCACCAGACCAAAAAAGCATAAAGCTTTGCAGAAATGTCTCCCGAACAGCTGCAGCAGTCTCTTGTGAAACCAGTGGTTGGCCCCACTCGGGGAGATCAACACTACCCGTCACTTTAACGTACCACCAGACCAAAAATGCATAAAGCTTTGCAGAAATGTCTCCCGAACAGCTGCCTCTTGTGAAACCAGCGGTTGGCCCCACTCGGGGGAGATGAACACTACCCATCACTTTAAATTACCACTAAACCAAAAAAGCATAAAGCTTTGCAGAAATGTCTTCTGAACAGCTGCCTCTTGTGTAACCAGAGGTTGGTCCACTCGGGGGAGATTACCAACACTACCCTGTCACTTTAAATTACCACCAGACCAAAAAAACAAAGCTTTGCAGAAATGTCTCCTGAACAGCTGCAGATGTCTCGTGTAACCAGCGGTTGGTCCACTCGGGGAGATCACCAACACTACCGGTCACTTTAAACTTTTCATACAAAGCTTTTATGCTTTTTTTGGTCTGGAGGTGATCATCTGTACTCTTTTCTGAAATGATGTTGGACAGTAATCGAAGATGTGGTACACATTCGATGGATTTTTTAATCTATATATACACCGCAGGGACAGTATAAATTGGATTATCTTTCATTAAATCCAATGTGTGTGTATATACACTATCTACCAACAAGTAATTCGACACCCCTGCAATCGACGATATCTGCGGTCCTGATACACGTCACGGCCGCCGCCATTAAATATCGTGTGAGAAACAACAACGCAACAATTAAATATCGTGTGAGAAACAACAAATCCGAACTGGGTTGCATGCAAGATGCAACCCAGTTCGGAGCTCTCTGATTTCGAGAAAGGTGTAATCGTCAGGTATCAGAGAAATGGCCGACCCATACGTGACATATCCAGTGAGTTGAAGTACCCAAAATCGACAGTGGCCAATGTGATTGGCAAGTGGAAGATGAGAGGTTACTGTCGGAATGTGCCCCGAACTGGCAGACCCACAAAACTGGGAGTTAGAGACCGACGGGTGCTGGCCGGAGAAATTTGGAAGAACCACACCAAATCGATAAGCTACATTCACGAGGAGTTTCAACAGGCATCCGGGAGTGTTCTTTCGATGAATACCATCCGTAAGGAAGCCCATCTGCTCGGTTATCATGGATGTGCTGCCACCCACAAGCCTTTGATCACCAAGTCCAATAACGTTGCTTGGCTAACGTGGTACAAAGAACGTCAACAGTGGAACGTTGAACAGTGGAAACAGGTTCTCTGGAGCAACGAATCAAGGTTCACCCTCTACCATTCGGATGGCAGGGTCTGGGTTTGGTGTCTGCCTGGAGAAGGCCTCCTGTCGGAATGTATTGTGCCAACTGTGAAGTTCGGCGGCGGTGGAATTATGCTATGGGGGTGTTTCTCCTGGTATGACACGGGACCCTTGGTCGCAATTCCTGGTAGACTCAACGCCGAGACCTACTGCACCATTTTGGATGACAATGCGCTTCCTATGTTGTGGCAATTTTATGAGGTGGACCCATGTTACTTTCAGGATGACAATGCCATCTGTCATGTTGCAAGGTCCACCATGGCTTCGTATGGTGACAATGGGGTTAATCGAATGGACTGGCCTGCGCAGAGCCTGGACCTTAACTTAACCCTATCGAGCACCTCTGGGAAGAGTTGGAGCGTCAACTTAAGGGGTGACCCCACCATCAGAAATCGGTGAAGGAACTGCCAAGAATACCGCTAACCGTCGTACAACGCCTGGTTGAAAGTATGCCCCGGAGGGTCGCAGCTGTAATCGCGGCTCGTGGAGGCTCCACCAACTATTAAAGGTGAAAAAATTTAGTTTTTCTTTGCTATCACAGGTGTCCAATTACTTGTTGGTAGATAGTGTATATCACATCTTGTGGTTATGTTTAACTAATTCAAATGCGAGTAGTGGATGTAATAATGGTGAAATAACCCCCTCCCCAGTTTTTACACAGTTAAATACACTGTGTAAAAACTGGATGCATTTTTGCAACAATTGTTACAATTATTGATACAATATATTTATCTCAACAAGTCAGTTGGATAACTAAAAGCAGTTTTAGACACCAATGTCAGACAGTTTTTATTAACACACACAATTCTTCATTACAAAGTTAAACAACCCTCTCTCTCTCTCACTGTAGTAAGTAGTAAAAATTGGTATCGTGATAGTAAAAGCTCCTACCTAAAACTTCTTCCAATTGAAGAGCTCTTCCTGTACTTCGGTACAAGATCTTCCTTTTTTTTTTTTTATCTACGGCTTTTGAGAATAAAAAAGTTTTTACGGGTACAATTCTTATCAAAGACAAAAGAAAGTTGTAGCTGATATTGAAACCTTTTTACTGCTTTTGTATTCACAGTTACCTTCAGCTAAAACATTAAGAGGGATTCCTCTGTTGCTCCTCATCATCATCTGTCCTTTGTGTAAATGTTTTGGTAGTATACGATCAATAGATCTGATGTAGAATGAACATATTTACAATGTTGGCACTGGAGAAAAGACTTTGAATGAAAACTCTTTATCAAGCAGTGCCTTTGAAGGTTGATCATATAGCTTTGTTTTGTCATCAGTTATATTTCTCAAGGGAATTAAAGCAATCTTTTCCACAATATATGCTGAAGGAAATAGAAAACTGAGAACAACCATGAAAGAGTGATGAAATTTTTGACACAAGTCAGTGATAAGGCATAAAAAGGTGATTATGGGGATTAAATATATTTTTAAACAATTACGTGTTTTTTGAGTGTCAATGAACATGTTTACATTTTTGAAAATTAATATGCATTATGACCTTCACATGCTGAAATGCAAGCACTAAATTTGGTGTTCTGAATTTCACTGAAGAAGTATCAGATGTTATCTTGAGACACGTTGCTCTAGGCTTTTTCTGTTTGAGTTCTTAACTGAGGAATCAGAAGTGCAGTTGCGGAATCTGAATTTTTGATTTTGTCAGAAAAACATATTTAATTGGAGATAGATCTTGTGATATCACAGATTGCAGGAGGAAACTCTTGTCTTGAAAAAAAAGTTCTTTCAATGTTGGCCATGTAAGGATATGTGATATACATATTACTAACTAAGCTGTTCTCTGAGATTCAGAGGTTAGCACTACAAAAAAGTACAAACTACCAGATAATTTTACTTACTGTTGCCATATCAAACTTTTCCATTTACAGCAATCTTGACATACAACTTGGGCTTCACTGACATCCAATCACACGCCATGCACAAGATCTTCTATACTTCATACTCATAAGCTTTTTCTCATGCAGACACTCCTGAATCTGATCTTCCCATGACATCCTTGGACTGTGTTGTCACTGGTGCTGAAGAGGTCTGTGGCACCACAATTTAAACACATTAATAAAAACAACAACATTTATTTGGTTTTAAAATTGATTCAAACCATAATGGTGTGATTTTCCATCAGGATATATCATATGTGATATCCTGATGGAAGATCACACTACTATGGTTTGAGTCAATTTTAAAAACAAATAAATGTTTTTTTTTTTATTAATGTGTTTAAAATAAATCAAACAGCTTACCTTTGTTGCAGGTGCATTTCCCTTAGTTCATTCAACTCTTCACACATTTATCAGCCAGGATCCTGCACACTGGTTGACGTTAATGTTCACAATCTTCTTTAAAAAATTATTTCTTTGCTGGACTCTTCATAGTAGGGTTTATGGTCCTTGAAAACTAGTAACATCTTAAAACCTTTGTTGGTTTCGTGATGAATATTTGATCTTCATCTCCATTTTCATTAGCCTAGAATATAGTTCCCTTGATACCCTTCCTACACAGGAGCTGCTCCTGTAATAACACTAAATTATTTGATCTCTTATGTAATAAATTGGTTTAAAAGGAACAGTGTTTAGGCTTACCAAAAGTAGAGATTAAGATCACATATTGATGAGAAGATCAAAAAGTTTTTGGATTTATTAAAACGTTTCTTGTTGCAGAGAGCCACCAACCCTACTATGAAGTGTCCAGTAAAGAAATAATTTTTTAAAGAATAATGAACATTAATATCAATCAACGTGCCAGATCCTGGCTACTAAATATGTAAAGTGTTGAATGAACCTTGGTAAATACTCCTGTAATATAGATAAACTGTTTGATGTCACTAGGGTTTGCACACAATTTAGCAAATACAATTTAAGGACTTCTCAATGGCCTTGAAATTTTTTTACAGATTAAAACATAAAACATTTATTGGCAACCCAGGTAGTACACCCTTGCAAATTAATGTAGGCGCGACGCTGTGCCACCGTATTCTATTCCCAATCTGGTAGGCAAGGCGTTATCGTTGAACGTTCACGTAAAGCCAATGATTTTCCAACTGATGAGCTACTGAGGGGAAGGTTTGGGTAATCCGATTACAGTCAAGGCGACCTAAACTCCAACCAGTCCCTCTGTGAGTCATCAGCACGGAGGGTGGTTTTGCCTGAGGCAACATGTTGACAACTCTTGTTCAACAGTCTGTGGGTCAACCATTGTTTGTTCACAGAGCACGTGCTAACTGGAACTTACATGTAAGTAGAAAAATCTTATTGTCAGATTTTCTGCATGTTTTTATCACACATAAAATAATTTTCAAATAGCTCTTGCTGAATTGCGACAGCATATTTTTTATAGATGACGCATTTTTGTTGCTGCTTTGTTTCTGTGGTATCGAACTGAATTTTGGAGGCTAAGTACATCGTGTCTAAAATAATTAAACGGTCTGCTGTTCTTCATCCTACAGATAGTTTTTATTGTTTATATGAAGTAAAAAACCGATGAATGCGATAGATGAGAGTTGTTTGGGCTATTTTTCCAGCGATAGCAGAGAGGAAAATGTAAATAGGTAAGTTTGTTACAATATAATTTCTTAGTGACAAGGAGGTAAGTGTGTTTAAACTACTGGCTAATTACAAATGACAAATTAACTAGATTATCCACTCAGATATGATACGAGCATGTGAGTTGGTCTAAAGAAGAGACAAATATTCCCATAATTAAAAATTTAATATTCCAGAATTTCAGCACTGTTATCTCAAAATATGATGTGAGTTCAGTAACAAATGCAAACATAAACATTGCAGTAAATTTTAGGTTATGCTGTAAACTGATTTCACAATGTTTTCTTCGGAAAGATTTCTTCTTACATTATCTCAGTGAAAGTTGCATACTTTTATACTGTTAACGATAGTATAAATCTGGATATTTATTTTTTTGTGCTGTTACTAAAACAACAGGGCACAATATCAACACCTTTGAATGAAAACAGATTTTGGTATTTTACGATTTTTTACACTGACTTTTGCTGTCAAATTTTTTAAAGGGCTTAGACTTATATTAGGTTGGTTTTGTCAAATGGCAAATGTTACACTAGCTTTTTTTTTTTTTTTTTTTTTCCCCTGAGGTGGCCTGGATATATGTTGTCAAAATAATATTTTTGATAGTAAACATTAATAGGGATATGAAATTGTGAAAACAGCACAATTTTGCAACTGGGTGTAGCCAGAATATCTTCATTTGTGAAATATTAATTTTTTCCTGTTAAAAATGTTTATACCAAACAGTGGTCCAGATTTCTCATGATCAAAATGAGAATGCAGAGCACATTGATGTAATAAAATATATAACAGCTGTATGAAACATTTAAGTAAATGAAGATCCTTAAAAAGAATAGTGCATGCTCAATGTTAGGGCCGCTGAATTTCTTAACTTTTAGTTGGAAAATTGCATGATTATGTTCCTTATGAAAAATAAACAAATTATCAAAAACTTACAAATTAAAATCTCAAGAAATTGAGAAGCACAATTGCACATGTTCTCCTGCTTCAGATCACTTGAAGAAAACAGTCTGTGTCCTTCGCTGTTTTTCAAGGTTTTTTTTTTTTTTTTTTTTACGTTTTTCTGATCATAATTGATCTCAGGAAATTTTATCCAATTTCCTACTAAATTTCTTGTATAACTGTTATTTATTTGAGAGATGCTGAGTTTAATAATTGGTTCACAGAGATATTTCTAAAATTCTGTATTTCATTTTCTCCTGGAAGAGTGAATTTTTTTCAATGTTTATTCATCGAAGAAAGTACAAAAACTATCTAATAAAAATAATAAAATTTAGACGTAACAGTTCTTTTTTCATACTGTTTATCAGTTTTTAATAATTATGAGGTATCTTGTTCCACAAACTACATTGGAGAGTTAATGTAAGTATTTTATGTTAGTGTGTCCTACTGCTATATTAAATGGGCAATATTTAAGCATTTATATTTGTGGTTTTGTGCATTAAGGAATTATATGTAATGATTTTCCCTTCTTTCTTGTGTTTCCATTTTAGTGGCCATGGTGAAAATCCAGTTGTATCCAGCAGTCAGACTGGCAGATATAGAAGCACATTTACAGTCCTTGATCACTATCTCACCATAACACTTAGATGAATACTGTGCTTTTACAGAATATAACATTATTTTCCAGCAGTTTTTACTTTTCATGTGTGTTTTAGTATAGAATATGTCATTGATAATTATTTTAGCTTAATAAATGTAAATCAGAATTTCAAAATGTTTTTTTTTTTCTGGTTTTATCAACTGTGATTGTTGTGTTGTATTGTATTTATCAGTGTAATTTCAAAAATTTATTTAACATATGGGCATGGGTTAAAGTTCATTTAATTGCTTGTGTGCAGTTTTGCCTTTCAGTAGTGTTAAAAGGTAAGCCCTCATTTTGCAAAACGTCATCTACTAAGTTTTTTCTATTGCAGGTTCTAAAGCTGCCCGCATATCACAATACAATGAGAGTTTAAAATAAAACTGGAAAAAATGTGGGTCAGTGTGTGCGTGCATGTGTGTGTGTGTGATTCGAAAACTATTTCATTGATAATATAACTGCTTTCACACGACTGGTCTAAGATAATAGTGATAAGGTACTTTTTTTTCATGAATGAACTGCATATATATTACCTGAATTATATACTTGACTGAGAAACTTTCATTCTAAACCACTGCATCAATACAAGCACCTGTAGCATTAACACTGTTACTATTGTACCATTGAAGTATGTCATATTTAGCCATATTTTTTAACGTTCCGCTTTACATTTCCTGGCCTTTCTTTTTTAGACTCAGAAGCAAAAGAATAAAGAGAGGGGAGGGGAGGCTTACAAACTGCATGAATGAAAACCATTACTTTTCCTTTTTTTTTCAGTACTTTAAAATGCTTGAAAGTACAGTGAAAGTTGCACATCTATTTAGTGTAAGCGTGTGTGTGTGAATTATACTTCGTTATATTCAGGTTTCTTTATAACCAGCCGATAATTATTTCCAGAAGTGTTTTTTTTTTACCAAAAAAATGGATGGTAAGTAGTCAAGGAATTATTATAAACATAATTTGTTATAGCATGGTTTTACCATATTTGCAATCATCGCAGTATGCTACGTAGCAAAATATTACCTTCACGTGCACCATTAAAAAAATTGATACATCCGCGTGCACAAGAATGTGTAACATTTCTTGCTGTACATACAAGTAAGTACAAATTTATGTAAACTGTACATAGCTAACTTCCGACTCACCTGTTTTTACATAATCATGCATTTTCATTCATACACTGGAACATATACAGTATGGGACAAAAGACTACATCGTGACACTTCCAAGTAAAAATGAAGAGCTACAAACATAAAGGATGTATCATACAAAGCTGCTGAGAGTACTGGGCACGTACTATTCTTGCATTAAAAAAGTTGGCTCATTGTTATAGGAGTGATGGCTGAATGTTGTGTAATACATTGGCACAACATCATGTAACAGTGGCTCCACATTGTTGGAGTGATGGCTTAATGATGTAAAAGATGTTGGTACAATGTTGTCCAAATGATGGCTTAACAGTGTGTTATACGCTGGCTCAATGCTATAAAGATGTCGGCTCGTCGTTGCGACAGTGGCACAGTGTTATATGAGCAATGGCTTAATGTTGTAAATGATGTTGGCACAAGGTTATTCAAACGATGGTTTGACGTTGGGTGCTGTGCTGGCGTAATGTTATTCCAACGATGGCTCAATGTTGTAAGAGGGGCTGAGTGTTGAAGGATTGATGGCTTTATGTTGCACGAAACATCGGTTTAATGCTGGCACAATGCTATATAAACGTTCATCCTTACGTTGGATCAACGCTGGCTAGTACACTGAGCCTACCGGAGGCTGGTAGGTGGTCGCCGAGACATATGGAGGGAGGCCCACCCTAGTACCCAAACGTTTTGCCAACGTTTTGTGTTTTACGTAGGGCCAATGTAAGTGTGCTGCCTGGGAACTTACCATTTCATGGTCTTGCTCCCAATTTGACATTTCCAGCACATGATTTGTGATTAAAATGTCGCTTGTTTCTAGAGGTAGCATGGGGGCTCTTCACTTTTGTCAGCTGAATTCATTCACTTTATTCTATTCCATTCTTGGTCATATTGGGGTGTTTTCCCCCCTCCCTCCGAAGGCGTCATGCAGTAATCTTCAAGTACCGTAATTTTCGGATTAAGAGCCGCATCGGCGTAAGGGCTGCAGGTGAGAAATTTTGCAATCTTGGAAGCAAAAGTTGCCGTAAGGGCCGCACCGGCATAAGGGCAGCACCTGTGAAGTTGTGGTGCTGCTCAGAAAGCTAAATTATCTTCCTTATTTTCATGAATTAACTCACGCTCAACGTGATTATATGTGTACTTCAAAGGCTAATTCTGCAACTCAGTGTCGATCTGCTTTATACACTTATTTTTTCATACTGGCAAAAATTTTCATTTGTACATTTTTTATTAATCATGCTAATGATGTTATTTGTTTGCCTTTATTAAATGCTCAAAACCATTTATGTAATCAATATAAATCACAGTTAATCTTAAGACTCCCGTTAGAATATCGCATTGCTCGTAAAACCGCACAATTGTCTAAATTCCATTCAATGTGGATGTCTGCTACATGATGGTTCTCTGTTCACCGCAATAGAATCTGTCTTAGAAGTAATTAGCTTATAAATTATCACTTGTAATGCTTTCGATTAATGTTTTCTTTAATAATATGTTCCTTCTATGTTATGCTTTTTTCTCATCTAGAGATGTTTTTGTTAGAATGAAATTGAGCTTCCTTTTACCAGCTGCCTTGCACGTGTTCGCCGATCTGGCCGCCAACACTTCCAAACAGCGGTGCCGCTTTCTCTCTTTCAAGTGGTTTGACCTACTTTAATTTATGGCGACAGAGCCTTCGCGTTGAGCTTCACTTTTATATGAATGGGAAAGTTCTCCCTTCTTTTTTTCTTTTGCAGCCGAAGCCTTCAACTTCCACTATCGTCAGTCAATAAAAATAAAATAAAAAAGATTAAACTCGAAGCAAAACTCAGGAGCACACAGCCAAGAAACACCTGTATCGCATGCCAGATTAACCAAGAAGAGTGAACAGAATTTGTCTTTCCGTCCAGCCAGTATTGTTTGGAATAGGTCTCTGCTAATGGAATCATCCTGGGGCAGGCTTTTTGGGCAGGAAAGTGCCCATCAAACCGGTCTCCCCACCACAGTGAAAATAAACGTTCCTTCCCTTTGCTGCATCGCACCAGGGGGGCGCCATTACAATGTGCAGTTGCAGTCTCAGTTTTCTCCGATCTGCGCATGACGTGACACCGGGAGCAAACGCCGCAAAAACACGACACCAGAACGACGCCGCACGGCATCTTTGGCTTGGGAGTGCAAACTCAAACTCGTTCTTAGAAATTGGTAAATATACTTCATAACTAGTAGCTATTTCTCAACATCAGTTGTGCATATTATTATTTTATATCAGTGTAACACAATATGCCTGGATGTGCAACAGCAGGATGTTTATCCTACAGTAGGAAGACTCTAGGTGCAGATATTATTTATCATTGTTTTTCTGCAAATCCTGATTTGGAAAAACTCTGGGTACGGAAATGTAAACGAAAGGATAATTTTAAAGTTAAAAATGCAAGAATTTGCTCGGAACATTTTACTGTTGACAGTTATGTTCGTGACTTAAAATCAGAATTACTTGGATTACCCGGCAGAAAGAAATTGAAAGAAGATGCTGTACCTATATAGTCAATCTTCCAGGTCAAATTAGCCATAAGCTAGTTAGTTAGTTAGTTAGTTAGTTAATTGATTTTAGTGGTGCAAGGGCCAGGTTTGGCCAAAGAGCGCCAGACACAAAACTATCAGTTAAAGATTTTTAAAAGCGGGGTGAAATGATTAAGAGCAGACAGGCTTGGTAAAAGTTAGAAAAGAGAATGATGAAAGCTGTGTAGACTAGTTAGTTAAATAGGTTTATATATATAAATTTATTAATTCACTGTTATAATTTGTATAACTTTTTTTTAAAATAAGTTTTAAAAAGTCAATCTGCTTTAAGAACGAAAATACTGCGAAAGTGTCGCAGTGGTCGCCCAAAAGCTTCTGCAGTGTAGCTGCGCCGTAATCCAGTAGATGAAACTGAAAATAGTGAAACCGATGATTACAAAAACGGACGCAACTACATAAAACATGAGAGATGGTGAGTAAACAGTCGCACACCTCACACATTGGGGCAGCGTCGCCACACAGCAAATAGCTATGCGTGAAGCGACAATGCCCAATGCGGAGACGCGCAAGAACAACTTCTTCCCTACGGTTCCGGCGACACGATGATTTCCAGATTCCAAGGTTAGGTTTTATACGGTGCAGTTTATTCTCCACCTGTTGGTCCCACAGACTTCGCCACGTTCGTCTGATATGATCGTGAACAAGAACGCGAAAATCGCGGTGAAACAGTGGCAAGGGTGTGACGACCAAAGAAGAGGCAGATCTAGCAGCAGCATCGGCAGACTCGTTCCCTGGGATCCCAACATGCCCAGGAATCCAGCAGAACCGAATCTGGACATCAGCCTCGAGCAAAGAACGAAGAAGTCTCCGAACGGCAAAAAGAAGTGGGTGGCCAGTGAAATCCAAAGATGACAATGATTGCACAACACTCAACGAATCAGTGTACACAATAGCACGCTGATGAGAGCTCGACTGCACGTGAACAAGTGCAAGATACACAGCATGCATCTCCGCCGAAAACACCGTGGCCTCAGGAGGAATACGGGCAATAGAAACTTCGTCAACGCAGACGGCTGCGGATCCAACAACACCAGCCGCTTTAGATCCATCGGTGAAAACAGGAATAAAGTCTGCATTGACGTAACGGTGTTCAGCGAAGAGCTGCTGGTACACTGACGCAGGGGTTGAGGACTTGTCAAAAGATGTAAAGCTGGTATCAACCATGACACCAAGAAGATGCCATGGGGGATCCTCAAAGCCCCTGGTCTCTCCAACGAGTGACAAGTCGAGCCCTGCATCACGAGCTACGGCTGCCATACGAAGACCGAAGGTTCGAATGCACGAGGGACGGATCTCGAACAAACGAGCATGCTGGGGATGAAAAACTGCATCGTATAAAGGATGGTCTGAGAGAGATTTAAGTTTCAGGTAAAATTGAAGAGACAGCTGCAGACGGCGTAAATGAAGCGACGGTTCGTTCTCGTCGGCATAAAGGCTGGGAATGGGTGACGTGCGAAATGCTCCCGTACAAAGACGCAGCGCTTGATGGTGGATGGTATCCAACGGCCGGAGAACGGAAGGACGCGCAGAGCCATACACCATACAGCCATAATCCAGCTTAGACCGAATGAGAGAATGGTAAATACGGAACAAAGAAGTCCTGTCTGTACCCCAGGAGACTGAGGCAAGGATCTTAAGGATTGACAAGGCTCTCAGACAGGAAGTCCTTAGCCGTCGAACGTGCGAGCGAAAGGTGAGAGCACGGTCAACGGTCAAACCAAGGAACTTGGTTTCCGGCAAAACTGGAATGGCTGCACGGTCCAAATAGAGCTCTGGATCAGGATGGAGGCCACGCCTCCGGCAGAAATGGACACAGGCTGTCTTGTTGGGAGAAAGAACAAACCCATTATTGTTAGCCGCTTTAAAAATCTGGGTAATTGCAGACTGCAGCTGCCTTTCAACGAAATGCATGCTGGATGACGAACAGAAGATGTGAAGGTCGTCAACATAAATGGTAGCCGAAACCGCTGGAGGAAGATTTTTGAGTAAACAATTAATGCGGAGGATGAACAGAGTCACCGAAAGAATGCTGCCTTGAGGAACGCCTTGTTCTTGATGGAAAAAGGCGGACAGCGTTGTACCCAGGCGCACCTGGAACACACGGTTACGAAGAAAGTTGGCAATGAAGGTTGGCAGGTTTCCCCGCAACCCACTCTCGTGGAGGTCACGGAGAATACCGTGACGCCACGCTCTATCGTAAGCTTTTTCGATGTCAAAAAATACAGACACCAGGTGCTGCCTACGTACGAACGCCTCACGAACAGACGTCTCAAGGAGCAGGAGATGGTCAGGAGCTGAACGATGACGACGGAAGCCGCTTTGTGATGGAGACAGTATTCGATGTTCTTCAAGAAAATAAATTAGCCGGGAATTAACCATTTGTTCAAGGATTTTGCACAGACAGCTAGTGAGGGCAATTGGCTGATAACTAGAGGGAGACTTGGGGTCTTTGCCAGGCTTGGGAAAAGGTAAAACAAAAGCTCTTCGCCAAGAGTCCGGGAAACTGTACTCCAACCAAAAGCGGTTGAAAAGCACTAACAGATTCTCGAGAGACGACTGCGAGAGATGACGGATCATGTCATAGTGGATGCCGTCGGGACCGACAGATGTTGCGCCGGACTGATGCAGAGAAACCCGTAGCTCAACCATGCTGAAGGGGGAGTTATACTGAGTGTTATAAAATGGTGCAAAGGAGATTTTCTGGCGTTCTGCGGTTGTCTTAATCCTCTGAAAGGGCGGGAGATACGCCTGAGAACTAGAAACTGAGGCAAACGCTTCGCCCAAGCAATCCACAATCTCCCCAACTTCAGCATACGTGCAGCCGTTATTCTCAAGAATTGAAATTTGGCAGGAACTATAGTTTCCCCGGATCTTACGAATTTTTTCCCAAACAGTTTTTGAACTGGCACGTGAATTGATAGATGAAACGTACTTCATCCAAGACTCCCTCTTGCTTCGTCGACGCACCAACCGAGCGTAAGATTTTGCTCTTTTAAATTTAACAAGATTAGCATCGGCCGGATAACGCCGAAAAGTACACCAGGCCTTATGTTGAACTCTCCTAGCCGCTGCGCAATCAGGGTTCCACCAAGGCTTCGGACGTCTTGGGAGCATCGTTGATGTTTTGGGGATAGAGAGATCTGCTACCTGAATGATACACGTTGTGACATCAGTAACAGCTGCGTCAATTGACCCCCAGGTCACCATGGCAAAAGATATTACTGCGGACGGTGTGAAGACCTCCCACTTGGCACGATCCATCCTCCAACGAGGAGGGCGGGAGGCAGAAGATGGTACGCTCACATTATACCTAAGTACAATTGGGAAGTGGTCGCTTCCATGGAGGTCGTCGCACACCGTCCACGACCAGTCGGCCATAACCGATGGTTGACCCAAAGATAAATCGATTGCACTGAAACTTCGTGTAGGCTCGTGGAAGTAAGTGTCAGCACCGGTGTTAAACAGGCACAAAGAGGTCGAGGAAAGAAGAGCTTCGATCCTACGGCCTCGTGTGTCTGTTCTGACACTACCCCACAATGGATTATGAGCATTGAAGTCACCCAGAAGAAGAGCAGGTGACGGCAGCTGCCCAACTAAGCTCTCAAGAACGGACACGCTCACGTCCTCATCCGGTGGCAGATAGACGCTGCAAACAGTTAGAGGCACAGGCATGGAGATACGCACCACAACGGCTTGTAAAGATGTTGAGACCGCAACGGGAGAAACTGGAACACTGTGGGGGACAAGGATGGCAACTCCCCGCAAGCTATATCTCCTGAAACATTATCTTTCCCAAATGCACTGTAGCCTCGAACTGAAAGGAGGTCTGATGGTTTAAGTTTTGTCTCCTGGAGGCAAAGGCACACCGGAGAGTATGACGAAAGCAGATGTTTCACGTCATCATGTCTTGTTCGAAAGCCTCGACAGTTCCACTGAACGATTTGATCCATGGTTTGAATTGTGGTGAATGAGAAAGGAAAAACGAAAAACAAAACCCGAGAAAAACTGGGACAACTAAAAGTTGTCCGATTCCATCATTTCGTCTGCAATGTCCATTTGCGCTTGGGACTGTTTTGTCCGACGACCTGTAGTCTCTGGTGGTAAAATGGGGCGGTATTTTGGTTCCTGTGTCGCAGATGATCTTGTCCGATCCTGGTTCTTACGATGGGAGTTTGGAGATTTCTTCTCCTTTTCTTTTTCCTTTCTCTTTCCTCCCGGGGTGGTTGAAGTCCCGGTGGTGCTGGTGTTAGTTGCAGCAGGTTTAGGCACAGTGGTTGTTGGAGCTTTCGCGTCCCCAGCTCGGGATTGTAGTGCTGCCAGACCAGCAGCTATGATGTCGTCTAGCTTGTAGGGACAATTCACTGGGATTTGGCTATCAGTCTGGGTACAGACTGTAGTCCTTGCAACAACCGCTGATGCATAGGATCCCCGATTTGATTGGTTTGGAGCGACCTTTCTTCTGGCCTCTGGGTAGGAGATTCCCTCAACGGTCTTAATGCGTTGGATCTCTTTTTCCTCTTTCCACTTTGGACAGTCTCTCGATGATGCTGCATGAGATCCCTTGCAGTTGAAGCACAGCTCGGCTTCGGCATGGCAATCTTGCAAAGTATGGTCTGTTGCAGTACAACGCCCACACCGAGCAGTGCTCCTGCAAGACTGCTGGGAGTGACCATATGCTTGGCATTTGAAGCATCGTAGAGGACTTGGTATGAAGGGGCACACTTCAAGGTGTAGATACCCTGCCTTGATTGATGTTGGCAGGGATGGGGTGTTAAAGGTCAGTATGATGTTTCGAGATGGGACAGATTGGCCATTTCGCAGAAATAGGATGCGCCGGACTCCACTCACTTGTTGGTCTTTCAGTTCCTCCAGAAGTTCTTGGTCACTGCACTCCAGAAGGTCTTGAGAAGAGATAACACCTCGTGAGGAATTGAGGTAGCCGTGAGGGGTAACTTTTACTGGACAATCTAAAAAAGAGGTGGTGTTTAAAAGCACTGTAGCATATCTGGGACTCGACATCTCGACAAGAAGATCTCCAGATTGGAGCTTCTTAACGCTCTTAGGAGAGCTGGCAATTGATTGCAATGCTTTATTTATCCAGAAGGGGCTTCTGGTGTTTAATGGGTTTGAAGCGTCCAAGGAGTAGATGCAAAAGAACCGAACATTGGCAGAATCAGGTGTAGGTTTCTTGTTGGGAGGGGGTGACCCTTCCTCAATGGGCCGCTTTGTTTGAAGTTCTTGGGAAATTTTTTGGTTAGCCATGAATAAAAGTGAAAAGTTCGTCCGCCGATTTCCCCGCCCACAACCGAGCCAACAGGGGAGAGCCGGAGGTCCGCAAGCCCAATTGGACGCAGGACACGACTCTAGGGTTAAGCAACGGATATAGCATGTTGATAGTGCAGACATGCGCTCAGCGAGTACCGAGACTTTCCCAGGTCTCGGTAACACCCCTTTGGCATGCCCGCACTATCCCCAAACTCACCCTGTTGTACGAAACAACAAGCCGATTGACTAGGAGTGGGTTAGTTCCTAGCCGCCCGTTTAGAGTGAAGCAGGGGGCAAAGAGGAGTGTTGGCGACTGGCGACAACAACAACCTGGCCACCAGAAACCTCAGCCTCCAGCATCCCCTTTTCCACCTTACGGGTCACCGCACACGGCAAACGTGCAGGTAGGTCTAGCAAACCAGCCCGGAAAAACAAGAGAGGAACAGAAAATGGAGAAACAAGTCGAGTAGAAAATGGAGTAGAAAAGAAGAACAGGTAGTGGAGAAGAAAGTAAAAACAGGAAAGGGAGAGGAAAGCCAGAGGAAAGGAAAGGGCTGGCACATAATCACAACCTCAGCAACCAACAACTGAGGTGGGTGCTGTCAAGGTGGTGGCAACACAAAGTTGTAATGGGAAGAATTAAACATAACATGTCAACTGGGGCTGTGGGGTCGCTACTCCCCATCAGCTGGATGAACAGCTGTCCCTGCGGTAACGTGAAAGCACAAAAAACAAGAAAGCAAAAAACCGTCACAAGGTCAGCTCAGGCCGTGGGGGCGCCGCTCCCCAAATAACTGGAAAACCAGTTATCCCCTTGAGGGATTAGCCATAAGCATATTACAACTGCTAATCCTCATGAATCGTCATCCTCCGTTCCTAGCGTTCTGAATGTTAGTCCTGCAGCAGATAGATTACATGGACGTGAAGTAAGAAAACGAGCATTGGAAACCTTTCGCAATGTGTCTCCAAAGAAAAAAAAATGATAAATCTGCGTCAACTGATATTACTTCACTATCTTCAGCTGATGTTCAACTTCTGAAGACGAAGATAAAGTCATTGGAAATAAGAAATAAAAGATCAAGTGTTGAGTGCACGAAATTAAGACTGCAAAATAAGTGCCTTATTAACAAACTTGCATCTACTCAAAGGGATCTGCGTGAATGTCTGAATAACTCAGCTTCACAAGTGGCAGCTGACGTGAGTAAAGTTTTACGTAAAATATTTACAGAAAACCAGATTCGTTGTTTGCTGTATAACAAAAAAAGTGTGAAATGGGTAAAGGATGACATATGTAAAAGCGATTACATTGCAGGCCATACCTGTCAAATCCTACAACTTCTTACGATTGAAGATGGGGTTTCCTTTGCCTGGGCTTTCAACCCTGCGACGATGGACCACTCGTTCGTTCCGTTGTCATCCTGGTATTTTGCACGATGTTCTACTATTATAACGTTTAAAAACATGTTTTTGCTTTTTCACCTGTAGTGTAAACAAAAAAACTATGTTGATTTTTTTTTTTTTTATGGAATCAGATGTCCGTATGTCTGATTGCCTTCATCTGAGTTCACACGTTAGCTACTGTGTACAAGTAGACCTCTATTTTTTCAGCTCAAAAATATGTAGTTTTGTATATACTCACAGTATGGGTCATTCCTTATTCCCACAGAACTGAATTCAGCATATGCAAAATGAAGAACATCAAGACCCGCCCAACACTATGTTTCTGATTGTCTGCGGTTTATAATTCAAGAAATGCAAACATGGATCAATGGTGAATGCAGCAACTATGATTTTTATTTATTACCAAGAAAAAGAAAAAAAGAGCCGTGAAAGCTGTAAAGCTGAAACGGATATTTCTCTCAACCCCCCCCTCCCCCTGCACAAAAACATTCCGATTAAGATCAAACAGCAGGAGGACGCGTCCACACACACACACAACCTTTGGAATGACCTGATGGAATGGCTTCTTTTCATTTGGCACATCGCCATAAATCTTTTTTTTTTTTTTTATTGGAGGTTTAACGACCACCGTGAGCAACTCAATGGGCTATAAGCAGTCGCCCATCCCTAATTTAGGGTAACTGGTTCCAGGGAAGGGACAGAACCAGTGCTGTAAGACAAACACAACATCCATGCCTGACCGGGATTCGAACCCGGACCCCTTACGGACGAATGATCAGAGGCCAACGCCTTAGACCACTTCGCCATAAATCACCACCTGCAGCTCACTGAACTGTCAAGTTGCACCCTTCCTCCTTCACTTTAACTATTAAATAGAAAATGTAAAAAAAAAAAAAATGCTTCCCAATTTTCGACAAAATTACCAAATGTACGTCATGATGTTGCAATTTACTAAAATACACGTTTGTTTATCTGCTGAATATTGCTTAAATCCATTGAAAACTTTTTAATTATAGATGATTTTTTTATTAAAACAGTAACTCAGACGTCTGAATAAAAACGTATGTTTGTAATTCAAATAGAGTCCATATCATCACAGAAATTTTTTTTAAGGATAACTCTGTTTAAATAAACCATAGCATCTAAAAAAATAATTCACTTGCTTTTCCCGTAATTTATAATTACTGTTTCTTTTCTTTCAATCCGATTATGCAACGGAAGATTTTTTTTTTTTTTTTGCATCTGCTTAAAGTTCCTAACGGAATTTGCACTAGAACTTTATTGTGATGTATCTTAACTACTGTAAAAATTTTACTGTGTTATTTTCAAAATTCGTTAAAATGGATTTCTGAAAATATTCTCCTAGTTCTTTTGAGCTGTGGAAGTGATAAACAGGTGTTTGCTTTCTTCCCAACCAAGGGCTTCAGATCAGCGCTCCCAGCTGTCAATCAACCGTTGCTATGGTAACACCCTTTCTGCTGGAGGCTCACTCTGTCCAAAGAGGCACACATACTTGTCCATAATAAAAATTACCAATGCTAACTTTTAAAGTTTTAAACTGATTCAATTGGAATTTTGGAAGTGAGCTTCTGTAATCCAATTACAGTGAATGTAAAAATTTCAGCCACTTTCGTGAAAAATTCGCAAAGATAGTTTTCTTATTTTTTTATCATAAGTAGCGGAAGTCTCTTGAGGGAAGGGAGGGTGGCATGCACATAAACAAGAAGAAGATGAATGTGTTGTTCAGGCATACTCCTCACTGGTGGATGCCAGCTGACTTGGTACATACGAGACCCCCTGTAAATGCTAAATGCCTCTTCTTTTCCCTTCCGTTCTCAGTTGTCGATCGGACATCAAGCTCCCCTTCGACCAACTAGTAATCATCCAATTTTATTGCACTGGAAGTAGTGCCTTTTTTTCTTTTTTTTTCCCCCAGCCAAATTAGGATTTGTTGCACGTCGGAAACCGCTGCCGGTGGTTTCTTTGAGAACAGAGAAAAGGAACTTTAAAAAATGAAGGGGTAACGGTAACACGATTTCCTAAAAGGGCATGTTTTTTTTAAGCACTAATTTTAAATTTCAAGGCTTTTCAAGACAGCATTAAAAAACACCGTTTTTCCAGGATATTCCAGGCCTTGAAAACGTAATCATGATTTTCCAGGACTTTCCAGGTTTTCAAGCACGCGTGCGCACCCTGTCTACAGTTAATGCAAACTCAGGGTGAAAGATTTAATGATGTAGAACGCGTATGTGTAATTTCATTTGACGAAATGAATGTCGACAGCCGGATTTCACATGACCAGGAAGAAGATCGTATTTTTGGACCCTACAGCAATGTTCAGGTGGTTATGGTGCGAGGAATCTTTTCTAGCTGGAAGCAGCCGATATATTACGATTTTGATGTTTCAATGACAGCGTCATTACTCAAAAAAAATAATATCATCCTTACAGGATATTAAATATAATGTTGTTGCTGTAGTGTCTAACCTTGGGCCAAAGAATCGTGCAGTGCGGAAGGAACTCAGTGTGTCACACACAAACACAAGCTTTCCGAATCCATCAGACCACCAGAAACGTGTTTGGGTATTTGCAGATGTACCCCATCTATATAAGTTGCTCAGAAATCCTTTTCTTGATGCGGGGTTAACCTTGCCAAGTAACAAGGTCATAACAAAAGCCACTATTGAGCAGTTGTTATCTTTGGATTGTGGTGAAATTAAAATTTGTCCAAAATTAACACCACATCATCTCACAGTGAAAGGCAGAGAGCGTCAACAAGTACATATGGCAGTCTAGCTGTTTTCCAACCATACAGCACAGGCCATACATTATTTAATGCCAAATGAAGAGTCCATTGCTGAATTTATTCAGTTAATCAACAATTCATTTGACATTTTCAATTCTAGGAAGCCCTGTGATGACAGACCCAATGCATGTGGATTTGGTATTCATCATGCTATTCAAGAAAACACTTTAAGGAAACTGTTTGCTTGTTGTCAAGAGATGAGGGTTGGTACTATGAAAGTTATTTTGCCTTTTCAGAAAGGGTTTTTAACATCTATACAGTCACTGATGGGACCCTTGAACATCATATGTATATTGACGTCACGCTTGAATCAGGACTGTCTTGAAAATTTTTTCTCACGGATCCGAGGAATTGGTCATTTTTACGATAACCCGTTACCTTCAGAAGTGAAGTGCCACATTCGCCTCTTATTACTGGGTAGCAACATATCGGATATTCCTTTATCTAGTGCTTCTTCAGTTGCTTCAGATGTTGACGACAATGATTCCTTCTTAACATTTCAGCTATTGGGTAGTATTTTGCCAGATATGTCAGAACCACTTTCCATGGTTGAAGGTATCACTGAGATGCAGGACATTGTGATTGATGATCCTATTAATCCTGATCCTCCTTTAGCATGTGTTACTGGAAGTGATTGCTCTGTTGAAGGTTTTAAATACATTGCTGGCTATCTTACGCATCGTGGGCAAAAATATGATAAAACCTTAGGCACTCCCACTGGGCAATTACCTGCTGTTCCCGGCGATGTCCCATCTTCATGCTGGATAGGAGCATTGTCACGAGGAGGTCTCCTTATGCCTTCTGATGACTGGTTAAGCAAAATCAGTCAATTTGAGCTGATCTTTACCTCATTTCATGGGCAACATTTTCTGTCACCTGATAAAAATATTGTAAAGAAGCTCTGTAATGTTATAAGCAAAAAATTTCCTGATACTTCACTGGAATTAATCAAACTGTATGTGAGAACAAGAACATTCATACGCTTGAGATACCTTAACATGAAAGCTAAGGCTCGGAAAGCTGCAGAAGCCCAGAGTAGAAAGGCACGCAAATGGCAGGCTTCATCAAAGTAACGGAATGTTTGTTGCCAAGTACAGGGTGTGGCAGAAAAGTTGGAATCTGTTATCAAGAACAGGGTGTGGCAGAAAAGCTGGAATCTGTTATCAAGAACAGGGTGTGGCAGAAAAGCTGGAATCTGTTATGAAGGTAAACGCTATCTTCTATTAAATTTGAGATACTAAATTTAAGTTAAACAATTCAGTTAAAAAACTTATGTTGTTTTTTGTGTGCTGTCAGTAACTTAATATCATGTCAACTTAACTTAAGGCAGTCCCTTTCTGTGCATTTGAGCTAGCCTGGGTTGGGAGGAAGATTTAAGCAGGGATGGACCGTCACACTATGATAAGTTTTATTTTTGTTTTCATTTAAATTCTGCCCTCCATTGCAATAGTATTATATAATTTTTGATAGCTTTTTGTGCCACCTATTAAAATAAATTGAAAAGCGAACATTTCCTGCGAATTTTTGTTTGTATTTGAAGGCTACTAAGTGGAATTCTGTAAACAACAAGATTTATTTTGCAAAAATGATATGATGAATAACATATTTACTTCTTGTTTGTTTAGCCTGTTAACTGGACAACCTGATACACTGTTAATCATAATCGAAAGACTAGACTTTAAAAAGTTCGGATTTTTAAGAATTTACTTTCGCACTGACAATAACTTTTTGTAAATATAACTTCCTGCAAACTACTACGGAACTACGAAGTTCAGCAATATGTTTGTTTACTGCAATGCCCTCATATTTCTTTATACAAAAGCTGTTATTTTTTTTAGTTTTCAAAATTAATTAATTCATGAAAGTGGAAATAACAGATCACTGATAAATATGTTAATCTTTGAAGTTAGAAATTATTAGTATTTGAAAACCTTTTCCATCACGTTTATTTACATTCCCTACTAAAGTGTACCCCGTAGCAGCGATGGCTCATGGGCTCGCCTCTTTGCCTCTCGCTTGCTTTGCTCCCAGCGCGACGTCATTTCGCCAGCCAATAGCAGCTCGTTTCCGAAGTGGCTCAACCTAAAGAGATATCTATTAACCTTGCATCGCACCTTCCTGCATGATGTATGCTGCAGCCAACGTAAGAGATACGCTGGGCGCGCTATCCACAGAAGACTCGGACGTCACGCTACTCGTCTGTGTGCTTATGTCCCCATTCCATCCCCCATGCAAAGGGCATTTGAGTCAGGCATTCCTGTCCTGCCCCACTTTCCCTCCTAAACCAACATCAGGACAGCAGAGTTATCGTTTAAATAGATGTGTCTAACGTATGAGTAGAAAGGGGGAAAAACTTGATCACAGTCGAGTTTGTGGGGAAAAAAAAAACGTGGTTTGAAAAAATTTACTAAGCATCTGCATGAAAAAAAAAAGGAGGGAAGAAACAGTCTTATCGAAAACAAATTCGGCATAAGAGCCGCTTCGGCATAAGGGCAGCACACTCGAAAAATTTCACTTTTAGTAACGTAAGAGCCGCGGCTCTTAGCCCAAAAATTACGGTACTTCATTTTTTTACCAAAATGTAGTCACGTCAAATATGCTCACTGTACACATTCACGGTCTTATTTGCATATCAACACTTAAAAAACATCGTTTTTTTCGTCATACATACATACCACCCAATCATACACTTCATTATACACTATATACAACCAACAAATGCTCTATACACTTACTATATACATATATACAAAAGACGTTTCCACCTTGGTTAACTAACTACATCACTGTTTTATAACCCAGAATTCCACTTGCACACATCTCATGACCTCTGTAAAATGGCTTCGCAAAGGAGCCCACCCATGCCGCAATCTATCCTCAGCAACATCCCAACCCTAGCACTTTCTGTAGCAATCCGCTACCATCATCAAGAGGGACGGAAACCTCTAACTCATACTAATGGTAACCTTAGAGCAAGTGAGTGACTCCTCCGGGGCAATATCAACTCTCGAAGCTTCGTTCTTCTGGCAGCTGCGGCGCCGTCTCTTGTATGTTTTAGATTTCAATTTTCTAACATTTCTGTTTTACTCTTACTAAATCCTTCCAATTGTTACACATTACATTTGGATCATTATGGTTACATACTGAAGCTCTATTTTTTTCAGTTAACACAGATTCTGCAGTCCTGATATGTCTTTCAGATTTACAACTTAAAAGACATATCAGGATTGCAGAATCTGTGTTAACTGAAAAAAATAGAGCTTCAGTATGTAACCATAATGATCCAAATGTAATGTGTAACAATTGGAAGGATTTAGTAAGAGTAAAACAGAAATGTTAGAAAATTGAAATCTAAAACATACAAGAGACGGCGCCGCAGCTGCCAGAAGAACAAAGCTTCGAGAGTTGATATTGCCCCGGAGGAGTCACTCACTTGCTCTAAGGTTACCATTAGTATGAGTTAGAGGTTTCCGTCCCTCTTGATGATGGTAGCGGATTGCTACAGAAAGTGCTAGGGTTGGGATGTTGCTGAGGATAGATTGCGGCATGGGCGGGCTCCTTTCGCGAAGCCATTTTACAGAGATCATGAGATGTGTGCAAGTTGAAGGCTGGGTTATAAAACAGCGATGTAGTTAGTTAACCGTGGTGGAAACGTCTTTTGTATATATGTATATAGTAGTGAGTGTATAGAGCAAGACCGTGAATGTGTACAGTGAGCATATTTGACGTGACTACATTTTGGTAAAAAAAAAAAATGAAGTACCTACATGACATGACGCCTTCGTTCGAAGGGAGGGGGAAAAAAAAGCAAAACCTATATGACCAAGAATGGAATAGAATAAAGTGAATTAATTCAGCTGACAAAAGTAAAGAACCTCCCATGCTACCTCTAGAAACAAGTGACATTTTAATCACAAATCATGTGCTGGAAATGTCAAATTGGGAGCAAGACCATGAAATGGTAAGTTGCCCATAAATGTTTTATTACGTTGTTGCACGCTGATTAAAGCCTTACAATATCAGAGATGTGTCCAATATATAGGGTAATTACAGATTAAAACATGTATACATATATATGTATTATTTATATTAGATTATGCTAACTAAAATTCTATAAACACATATTACACAAGTATATTCAAAGTGTAATGACTTTTTTTATTTATAGTTTGATACAAAAATACCAATGGAAGCTACAGAACTCAATAAAATCAACATGAGACCCATTGTATTAACAGCTTGCTCTTTATGTTTTAATTATATATTATTTATACATACATATCACTATGCTGTTCTCTGAGATTCAGAGATGAGGTCCTCACAGAAAGCTCATCTACAAAAAAAATATTTAAACCTTATGGAGCTACAATTTATTTACTGTTGATGTATCAAATGTCTCTGTTTACAGAGATTTTGGCTAACAACTTGAGCTTCACTGAAATCCATCACGTCTCACAGAAGACCTTCTGTACTTTGTATGTTATTTATTTATACACAATGTAAATCATACTTTATAGCAATTAGTCATTTAATTCTTTCCTTTTCCATGATGAAAGATCAAAATGCAAGTTTCAGACCTCTCATAATGAACAGAGCATTAGTACTTTACAACTACATGCTTGTCACTAAAAAAAATAAATCACTGACCAAGGTTTAAATTTCTTGAACACAGCATTTAAAATTTCAAGAATCCAAGTTTTCATAGAGGGTACAAACCCAAATTATTCACATTTTCCAGAACAAGATGGCACCTGGCTTTATGCCTGTAAGAACTTCATTGCTGCAAGTACCGTATATACTCGCGTATAAGTCGAGAAATTTGGGACAAAATGAGAGCTTCAAAGTAATGGGGTAGACTTATACGCGGGGTCTAAAAAAATCGCAAGTCCAAAAGTTCTTCCCGTGAGGCAAAAGGCAATCCATCCCAAAAGAAATAAAAATGCCGATGCAGTATTAATTACTAATCGCAACCCTCCGAAAGAAAAAAAAAAAGAAAGAAAGAAAAAACACTGGTGTGGTAGAATTACGAAATCGCCACCCTCCGAATTTCTCCGCGCTTTGAAAAGTCTCCTTTTTCCTGGCTTTGCGTATCCACAGTGCAGTCACAGCCGCACATAGAAGCTCCGCCCTTCCGACTACCAGTTGATTGCGCTGACCTTCGACGTAACGGAGCCGTGCGACAGCCAGTATTAGGTGTTGCTTGTTTTTAATCGCACGTGTTTTTCTTGTTCTTAATCGCACGTGTCTCGCTTCTCCTATTATGGGCGACACGGATTGTGTAAAGAAACGGATGTCCTATAACGCAGGATTCAAGTTGAAAGTGGTTTCTTTTGCAGAAAATACTAACAACTGTGCTAAAAACTGTGCAGTTTTTCGTTAATGCCAAATTTCACGTCAATTTGGCATTAACGAAAAACTGATTCGAGATTGGCGTAAAAAAAGACCGGACTTGGTGAAAATCCCAAAATCGCAAAAGGCGCTGCGCCATGGAACGACATCTTTCCCAGAGCTGGAAAGTGTCTTGAATGACTGGATTGTGGGCTGCGGACAAAATGGTTACGTTGTAACGCGAACTGGTATACGTTTTCGAGCAATGAAGCTCGCAAAAGATGAAAAGTTTGCAGCCGCAAATAACACTTTTCGTGCCTCACCAGGTTGGTGCACAAGGTTCACGAACCGCTATGGGTTGTGTCTACGCCAGCGCACCAAAATTGCACAAAAGTTACCTCCTGACCTCGAAGCAAAGATAATGGAATTTCAAAAGTATGTAATTCAAAAGAGAAAAGAGACTGTTTTTGAACTTTCCCAAATAGGGAACTAGGATGAAACCGCCATGTGTTTCAACCTTCCTGGAAATAAGACAGTGAACCAAAAGGGCGAAAAAAATATCTTGATCAAAACGACTGGCCACAAAAAAACCAGTTTCATGGTTGTTCTTTCCTGTTTGGCCGACGGCAATAAACTACCTCCGGTAATTATTTTCAAATGCAAAACTCTGCCGAAAAGCGTTGTCTTTCCGTCTGGTGTGCTCGCTCGTGCCCATGAAAAAGGATGGATGAACGAATACGGAACAATTGACTGGTTAAAGAATGTGTGGAACAAAAGGCCAGGTGCACTTTTGAGGAAACCTTCTCTTTTGGTGTGGGATATGTTTGTTGCACACCGTTGTGCAGAAGTGAAAAAAACTGCAGAAAATTCAAAAACAACTCTTGCTGTCATCCCAGGTGGGTTGACATCTGTTCTTCAACCACTAGATGTCTGATCCCTTCAAGGAAAATGTGTGGAGGTATTGGGCAGATTGGATAAGTTCCGATTTGCCGACTGAAACCAAGGGCGGAAATCTAAAGAAGCCGGATATCGTTTTGATTGCGCGATGGTCAAGGATGCTTGGGATGCGATACCTGCGGAAATGGTCGTGAAATCATTCAAGAAATGTTGCATTAGTAACAAACTTGATGGCACAGAGGATGATGAGATTTTCATGAGTGATGATGACAGTGATTCTGATGACACAGGCATAGATGGGAATACTGATGTTTATGATAACGCGCCGATGACGGAGAAAGACTTTTTTGAACTGTTTGGCGAGTCTGACTCGGAATCTGATTTTGAAGGGTTCCGATGAAGTTTTTGAGTATGCAAATTAAATTTAGTATTATATATATAATTTTTTTCGTTTTCAAATGTTTTTGAATAAATTCATTGAATTTTTTTCTCATTCCGGGATCGACTTATATGCGAGTTTCCGATTTCTTACGATTTTTTCCTCTGAAAGTGGGGGGGGGGGGGTCGACTTATACGCGAGTATATACGGTAATGTTTTTTTTTTTAAATTTACGAGACTTAATGCAAGAATGTAATATGAAATGTTTAAGGCACCATTTGCATTCCTGGAAATGAGTGACCACCTCACCTTGAAAGATTTTGCTAATCCCCAGCACAAGGTGTTAGCAAAATCTTTCAAGGTGAGGGGATTTTGCTGGGGGAAACGTGGAGCCTCAGAGAAAACAAACTAGAAATGAAACAAGGTCACTTCCACAAGTGTCAGTGAAAAAAACAAAGGGTGAACCTTGTAGTAGGAGCACATGCTTCTAGCTGTTGTTGGGAGTGGACGAGTGTGTGTGTGTGTGTGAGAGAGAGAGAGAGAGAGAGAGAGAGAGAGAGAGAGAGACAGACAGACAGACAAGTACATACATATCACTCAGCTGTTCTCTGATATTCAGAGGTTCATTTCTCAAAGAAAACTCATCCAATATATTAAAGTTCAGAACAGATGGAACTAGATTTTGCTTACTGCTGATATATCAAATGTCTCTATTTACAGTTGATCTTCGAACACAATTCAAGCTTCACTGACATCCATCACAAGTCTCACACAAGACCTTCTGTACTTCATACTCATTATATTTCTCTCATGCAGACAATCCCAAATCTGGTCCTCTCATAATTTCTCCTTGGCCTTCCTCAACCTTTCTTTCCTGCTAGTTGGGCTGAAAAAATTCTAAGTAAGCATCTCACCACTCATTCTTTCAACTTGGCTAAACCACCTAAGAACATTTCTCTCCATCTTATTAACAATTTGTTTCACATCACACATCATTGTTCCTCATATGATCAGAATGTGTCTTGCCACAACCTCCCAACACCCACTCCCCATAAGTAACACAGCTCTTACGTGCACAAAAGAAAGACTTCTCTGTCTCTTCTTTAGTATCCAAGTTTCACTACTGTATATCTGAGTAGGAACAAATACACTTTCACACACAGACATTCAAGACTGTTTTAGAACACATCATTCTTGTAAAATCCTCCTAAATCATTTATGGCTCTGAGAGATGAATCCACTCGTCTACTAATTTCACCATCTAAATTGTTTTCTCTACCAAACATAGTTCCAAAATACACAAATTCATTCACCTGGTCTATCTCTGTGACATTTACACTGATCTTGCATTCAGTACTAACAGTTCCTTGCTCAAAAAATATAATTGGTCTTTTCCTTATTTATACTCAGGTTTAATTTCATATGAACTTCATATATCAGAGACAGCATGCATTGCAACTCCCTTTTTGTTCTTCCCCATCAGGACAGGGTCTTCAGCACACAGCAATCTGCACACACATATATTACCAAGACATAACCAGTATTGTCTGTTTCAACATCATGCATGCACGCATCCATAAATATAACAAACAGCCACAGTGACATTATACAACTTCGTCTGACCTCTGCACCAATAGAAAACCATTTTGATAAAACACCATTCACTTGTATGCTTGGGATGCGATACCTGCGGAAATGGTCGTGAAATCATTCAAGAAATGTTGCATTAGTAACAAACTTGATGGCACAGAGGATGATGAGATTTTCATGAGTGATGATGACAGTGATTCTGATGACACAGGCATAGATGGGAATACTGATGTTTATGATAACGCGCCGATGACGGAGAAAGACTTTTTTGAACTGTTTGGCGAGTCTGACTCGGAATCTGATTTTGAAGGGTTCCGATGAAGTTTTTGAGTATGCAAATTAAATTTAGTATTATATATATAATTTTTTTCGTTTTCAAATGTTTTTGAATAAATTCATTGAATTTTTTTTTCTCATTCCGGGATCGACTTATATGCGAGTTTCCGATTTCTTACGATTTTTTCCTCTGAAAGTGGGGGGGGGGGTCGACTTATACGCGAGTATATACGGTAATGTTTTTTTTTTTTAAATTTACGAGACTTAATGCAAGAATGTAATATGAAATGTTTAAGGCACCATTTGCATTCCTGGAAATGAGTGACCACCTCACCTTGAAAGATTTTGCTAATCCCCAGCACAAGGTGTTAGCAAAATCTTTCAAGGTGAGGGGATTTTGCTGGGGGAAACGTGGAGCCTCAGAGAAAACAAACTAGAAATGAAACAAGGTCACTTCCACAAGTGTCAGTGAAAAAAACAAAGGGTGAACCTTGTAGTAGGAGCACATGCTTCTAGCTGTTGTTGGGAGTGGACGAGTGTGTGTGTGTGTGTGAGAGAGAGAGAGAGAGAGAGAGAGAGAGAGAGAGAGAGAGAGACAGACAGACAGACAAGTACATACATATCACTCAGCTGTTCTCTGATATTCAGAGGTTCATTTCTCAAAGAAAACTCATCCAATATATTAAAGTTCAGAACAGATGGAACTAGATTTTGCTTACTGCTGATATATCAAATGTCTCTATTTACAGTTGATCTTCGAACACAATTCAAGCTTCACTGACATCCATCACAAGTCTCACACAAGACCTTCTGTACTTCATACTCATTATATTTCTCTCATGCAGACAATCCCAAATCTGGTCCTCTCATAATTTCTCCTTGGCCTTCCTCAACCTTTCTTTCCTGCTAGTTGGGCTGAAAAAAATTCTAAGTAAGCATCTCACCACTCATTCTTTCAACTTGGCTAAACCACCTAAGAACATTTCTCTCCATCTTATTAACAATTTGTTTCACATCACACATCATTGTTCCTCATATGATCAGAATGTGTCTTGCCACAACCTCCCAACACCCACTCCCCATAAGTAACACAGCTCTTACGTGCACAAAAGAAAGACTTCTCTGTCTCTTCTTTAGTATCCAAGTTTCACTACTGTATATCTGAGTAGGAACAAATACACTTTCACACACAGACATTCAAGACTGTTTTAGAACACATCATTCTTGTAAAATCCTCCTAAATCATTTATGGCTCTGAGAGATGAATCCACTCGTCTACTAATTTCACCATCTAAATTGTTTTCTCTACCAAACATAGTTCCAAAATACACAAATTCATTCACCTGGTCTATCTCTGTGACATTTACACTGATCTTGCATTCAGTACTAACAGTTCCTTGCTCAAAAAATATAATTGGTCTTTTCCTTATTTATACTCAGGTTTAATTTCATATGAACTTCATATATCAGAGACAGCATGCATTGCAACTCCCTTTTGTTCTTCCCCATCAGGACAGGGTCTTCAGCACACAGCAATCTGCACACACATATATTACCAAGACATAACCAGTATTGTCTGTTTCAACATCATGCATGCACGCATCCATAAATATAACAAACAGCCACAGTGACATTATACAACTTCGTCTGACCTCTGCACCAATAGAAAACCATTTTGATAAAACACCATTCACTTGTATGCATGCTCTACTGCCAGCATACACACAGCAGGCTGATGTAACAATAGTTCCTGCATTCAGTCTGATAACCTTTTCCATTCATTATACAAGTGAACAATGATAGCATCCCACCAATCCTGATGGACCATTTCTAACTCCCAGCACAACTGGCAGATTTCAGTTAACCAGTCAATTACAGAGTCACTGCCGCATTTTAACATCTTAGTAGTTATGCTGTCTACTCCTGAAGCTCTTCCACTTTGAAGAGATTTTATAGCTTTAGAAACCTCTTCCCTTGAGATCCCAACTGTGCTTCATCCCTCATTGTGGCATCATCAGCTTCTGCCTCAAAATCACCTTTGCTTTCATCTTCTAATAACTCACAGAAGTATGCTCACCCCATCTTCCACTTAACTCATTAGGCTTCCATATAATTTTTTCCGATCCTAATTTTTCACAAAACTTAGAACTTTATTTTTCCTAGTTGTAAATGAATTTATGGCACCTCTATTCAAAGTGTACTGTGGAATTAATTTTTTTATGGGTCTTATAGAGGTCATTATTCAAAAACGTTGGTGGTCAAATTTTCGAACTTAAACCTAGTTCATCATCAGGGCTACCTCACTGGTGTAGTTGCTGCCACTCAGTCGGAAGTGTCGAACCACAATTATCGTTAATTGTGGTACTTCTTCTTCTTGCTATTTTGATCCCTTCTTCTAGTTTCCTCTTTACTAAGTTTGACTGGTGGGCGATTATTCTTACTGAGTCCCAAGCAAGTGGACACTCCATAAATTGGGACTCAGTAAGAATAATCGCCCACCAGTCAAACTAAGTAAAGAGGAAACTAGAAGAAGGGATCGAAATAGCAAGAAGAAGAAGTACCACAATTAAAGTTTATTTTTCTTTACGATGGCTGTCAACAATATAATTGTGACGCATGTAATACGGTTTCACACATTATTCATGAACAAGTTGACTACCCACGGGAGCATGTCGTATCTAACGTAATAAATAAAAACAATATGCATTCAATTATGGAATTAATCAATGTTATCAAAATGTACTCTCCAGGCTTCAGTTCAGTTGTATATTCCAATAGAGTTATATTAACTGCAGTGCTTCATATTCGTTTTTTCGCTTGGCCAGAGGTTGTACACTGAAGTGCCAGAAAAACTGTTGCAGAAGAGCTTATGCAAAATACATAGCAACATCACCTATGCGCGTACTCGGTTGCATTCGCCAGTGCATATATAAAGTGATAGACATCCTTGCCAGCTGTCAGAGCTGTTTTCGGCATGAGAATGACAAGTAATAACGATTTAAGCCATTCTCAACGTGGTGTCATAGTTGGCACTCGTGAGATGGGCCATAGCATTTTGGAGGTAGAAACGAAGTTCGGATTTTCACGGATGACCATTGCAAGGGTGTACAGTGACTACAAGAGTTCCGGCAAAACCTCCAACCTACGATACCAGTGTGGCCGTAAAAAGACATTGGATGAACGTGACCATCGTCGGATGTCAAGAATCGTTTCACGCGATAGGCGTGCAACACTCTCGCAGGTATCATCGGAATTCAATGCTGGAGCCTCAACAAGCATCAGCATCCGGACTGTACAACGTACCCTGCACGATATGGGCTTTGGGAGCCAACGCCCAACTTGAGTCCCCTTGATGGGTGCACGACACAGAGCTATGCGCCTCGCTTGGGCACGGCAAGACTGCCACTGGACACTTGATGACTGGAAACAAGTAGCCTGGTTGGACGAGTCGCGTTTCCAACTGTATCGGGCAAATGGAAGGATTCGTGTGTGGCGCAAACCCCATGAAGCCATGGATCCGGCCTGTCAACAGGGAACTGTACCGGCTGGTGGTGGTTCGTTATGGTATGGGGTGTGTTTAGCTGGACTTCACTGGGACCTCCTCTGGTATGTCTACAAACGTCTGTGACCTGCCAACGCTATGTGCGCATCCTTTCTGAAGAGGTACACCCGTTCATGTCCTGCATTCATGCTGATGGGTTGGGCCTGTTCCAACAGGACAATGCACCTCCATACAAGTGTTGGGATGCCACATTATGGTTAGAGGAGCATTCATCTGAGTTTGGGGTGTTGCCATTCCCACCCATGTCCCCAGATCTGAACGTGATACAACACATTTGGGATGCCATGCAACGCGCTATCGAACACAGGAATCCGAAACCTTGGAATACACCCGAATTGTGGAACACTCTGCAGGAAGTATGGTGTGCATTTCTGACATCATATTTCCAGAAACTATTGGAGTCCATGCCCCGTCGTATGTCTGCAGTCCTGGACTCCCGTGGGGGACCTACCAAGTATTAGACTGGTGTGCCAGTTTTTCTGGCACTTCAGTGCACGTTTTGAAAGTAGGAAGATTCGTATGGTGAATGGCATGAAGTAAATAGAATCTTGAACTGGTTGCCGCCAAGGGCAGCATGGAGCAAACATGTATTCCACGAACCAAAAAACGAAAAAACTTCCGTGAAACGAGAAGGCATTCATGAAATGACTATAAAATCAGTGAGCAATGAATTCTCGTGACTGGCAGGCGACATTTATGTGCATCACAATTATATTGTTGACAGCTATCGTAAAGTAACATAAGCCATGTAGTAATGGTCCGATAAGCTCGTTGTACGAACTGTTAGAACGTAAACTGTTTATTTCCCCTGTTTTTCTGATCTCTTGTGTACTTTCAGAATGTTTTCTTACCTTTCCAAATAATTGATTCATGCCTTTCCGCCTTCCTTTCTATCTTTTGCCCTACTGCAATGAACCTTCTTATCTCTTCTTACAGCAATATTCATCCTTAGAAACCCTACCTTGCAGGCATCCCCAAGTGTGCTTTCCTCTTCCTCTTTGCTGCTTCTTATATCTCACTGTTCCACCAAGCATCACATTTAATGTTACCCGTTGTTGCAATATCACAGACCTCTTCAGCGACAATGACAACACAGTTCTTAAAACCTGTCCACTTCTTTACCACATCCCTCTCACATAAGTTCAACTCATTCAGTAATTCACCAAATATTTCAGAGTAATGCTGATTTACCTAAGGAAGCCTTTCAACCTTTATTGTTTTCATCATCATACATACATATCACTAAGCTGTTCTCTGGGATTCAGAGGTTAGCTGCACACAGAAATACAAACTACCAGATAATTTTAACTTACTGTTGCCGTATCATACTTCTGCATTTGCAGCGATCTTGACATACAACTGAGACTTCACTGACATCCATCACACGCCATACACAAGATCTTCTATACTTTATACTCATAATCTTTTTCTTATGCAAACGCTCCTGAATCTGATCCTCCCATGACTTACTTGGCCTTCCTCTACCTTTCCTTCCTGCCACTTGGGCTAAAAGATTTTCTTAGTAAGCATCTCATCATTCATTTTTTCAACGCTGCCAAACCACCAAAGCATATTGGTCTCCACCTTGCTAACAACATATTTTGCTTCACATTACACAACTGCAACACATCTTCAGTCTTCACACAATCAGAACATATCTTGCCTTAAACCCTCCGTAAGTAATGCATTTCTCCAGCACACAAACAACTCCAGTTTCTTTTGTAGTACCCAGGTTTCACTGACAAACATCAGAGTAGGAACAATTACACTTTCATACACAGCCATGCAGGACTCTCTTGAGAACCCATCATTCCTGTGAAAACCTCCCAAAGCAGCCATTACTTTCAATGAAGAATTCATTTTGCTACTAATTTTACCATTCAGCAGGCAATCTTAGTGAGAGGTGAGTTTGCCTCCTTGGGGCTCTACGTGGGAACAATGGCACACAGAACATCAACAAGGGCCTCTGTGAATCTTGGAGAGGTGCCAGCTAGTTCTGTGTGACACTGACGAAAAACCCCTAACTCACTGGGTTTTGTTCCAGAATCCTTCGGTTGAATGACCAACTGGAACCGTCAGCTGTGGGCTAATCCCCCACACTGATGTACTTACCAGATTAAAAAGACGCAAATAAATGCTTTTCATCACAGGCATCTTACTATTCTTCTTTCTCCAACCAACATTCAGTTTCACTCGTGATTTTAACAGGTAATGATCAGAGCCAACATCTGCATCTTTCATCACACAAGTGCCAACAACTACATGTTTCAGATGTTGATCGTAAACAAAAAAATATATTGCCCTCTTTTTGCCCCAGTTTACGATGCTCCCAAGTTTGTATGTGTGGATATAATTGGAGTTGAAAAATGTATCAGATATACACAATCCATTCTCAATGCAGAGTTCAATTAATCTTTCACTATTATCATTTACAGTGGGATCCTTAAACTTATCCAGAATGTAATCAGAAATCTCATTCTGAACACCTTCTCTAGCATTGAAATTTCCTGCTATAACAACTTTCGCTTCAGCACCAAATGAGCAAAACAGCTTTCAGCTCATCCCAGAAATCATCCTGCCATTTGGAAGGTTCTGGGTCACAAGGTGCATGCAATGAAACAATTACTGTTCACTGAAGTTTCACTTTCAAACGAATCCAAATAATTTTCTCACTTATGCAGCTATAGTGAATCAAGTTGTTCCTTTTTTCACGTAAAATCATACCTACACCAGCCTGTCCTCTCACATTATCCAATACCCCAGACCACACACTCACCGTTCCATTCACTTCTATCCCGATTTTCTCTTTTTGGTTTCACTTACACCCAGCACATCCAATCTATACTTATTCATTTCTTCAATTCACCTCATTCATCTTGCCATTTATACCTCTAGTATTCCATACACCAATCTTGCACCCACTCAGCCAAGATCTTTTTCTCGTATGTGATTTGGAAATTCCAGTTCGATTCTGTGGTGGACCATCCTTTTCCAGAGACTCCAACCTTACCAGAAAATTTTCAAAAGTAAAGTCTAAAAAAATCAGTAGTTTTTTTTTTCAGTAGTTAACGCTAGAAAAATCAGTAGTTTTTTTTAATAGTAATGAATAAAACTGTATAATGTGCTCTGTAACAAGCACAATGAGAGTAAAGGCAAAATAAAAGTGTAGATTCATAAAACAGTGAATTTTTGCTTAAAAACTGTTGAAAAAATTGCAGACTTTCTATGGAAAACAAGTGGCACCAACATTTGTTGTGCTTTGGTTTTTCCTCCAAAAACCAGTGTACTTTCGAAAGAGGATCCCCTACAACACAGCAAGCGCCTAAGCTTGTTTGGACTACTTCCAACCTGTGAAGGCACTATGTTGACTGTAGAATAACGGAACATATATATACTTTTTTTTTTTTTTTTTTTTTTGAGGAGAGAGAGAGGTGTTGCTTTTCAAAATGCCACAACACCTTTGAATTTGCCAAACATTGAGCTGGCATTATCAGATCCAAATGCAATACAATTATGCCACTGCAACCCTTTTTTGGTAATTTCATCACTTATAGCTTTACAAATTCCTTCACCAGTGCTATTATTGCATGCCAACACAGAAACAAGCAAAGTAATTATTTTCCCACTCACCTTCTTAAAAAATGTGATTAACAGTGGATGCAGTTTTATATCATCACTGTTATTGCTTCCATCAGTACTAACTGCAAAGGATGAATTTAAGGAAGAAATAATTTCTTGTATAGTTGTTTGAGCCACACTTGTGATGATTGCTGTGGTTTTCGTATGGTCGCAACTATAATTTCACGCTACCTTGGAATTGGGGAACATTGCCATAAACAATGGTCTAGCATGATCAGCAGCTGATATTGGCAGATTGTGTTCAATCAAAAAATGAGCAAATAAACTTTCAGCCTTTATGGCACTTAAGGCTTCATCATCATCACTAAATAATGAAAAAAGATGCAACATCTTTTGACTGCACTTTTGCTTGGGCATATTATTGGTGTTTTTTTGTAAAAAACACACGGCAACAATCATCTTGCCCTCCGAGGGAGATATTTATGTCCTTTGAACAATAAGTACAAAACACACCATATTGGCAGACATTTTTGATGGTTGAAGACATGGAAATTTAATACTATACAGATCTTAAAATTTTTGATTGTTTTTGCACTTTTTTTATCTCTTGCGCCATGGGAAAAGACAAATTTTGTTTTCCAGAATTCATTGTTTGAAGCACAAATCCCCAAACTAAATAAACAAGAAGCCTGCTAGCAGCTACTATAATCCAAAACAAAAAGCACAAGAAATATCTGTTGATATCTAGAAAAGAAGCCAGCAGCATGTGGTTATCAGACAAAACAAAGCAAAAACAGCATCACACTCAGTTCCACTACAACCACGTGAGCAGAAACTTTTAAGACGTTTATAAAAAAAAAAAAAAAAAAAAAAAAAACGTTAAAGAAATGTCACAATATTAAATTAACATTTATTAAATGTTTTTGAAATTTCAAGAAGCAATTCCAAAAACATTTAATGAGTTTTCAATTTACTTCCGATATTGGAGGTTATTTTTTAACGTGCATTAATGCATTTACATTTTGAACTTCCCTTTTTGTTGGTAAAGTTCGATTAACGCTCAAGAAGAAGCGATAGCAGATAACAGAAGTAGCCCGCGAGAACCACCGAAATGCCCAGCTGACACGGTCCGTGCTAGTCGGAGCAAAACGTCCCCTAGATGATTATAATGGATTATTACCGAAAGTACTCGGGTTATGAAAAATTATTGAAGTACATGAGGAGGCAGCAAAGGAAAAAAACTCATTTAGTGATGAGGCCAGTTAAATACCAACGGGGAAAAAAATGAAGTGGACCCGCAGCTAAATGAAAACCCCCATGCCACATCCACATAACGGAAATAAGAATTGAAAGTCAAGCCCCACGTGCGGTAAGTGTTAATCGAAATTTACCAACAAAAAGGGAAGTTCAAAAATGCAAAAACATTTAATGTTAGAATCTTTACATATTGATACAAACCTGACACGGATGCTTTTAATAACATTTCACTGAGGTTTCAATTTCCGTAGTATATTCCATGCTTCCCGTGATCTGTAGGTTGACTGAAAAATTTCCGTAAAAACTACGGAGAATCCGTAGTAGTTGGAGTGTCTACTTCTCAAGCGTGGTAGGTCCACCAAATCCCATGCGTGAGTCCTTTTTTAACTTTAAGGCCTAATTAAATGTTTATGCTCTAAATAAATAATAAAAATAACCCAACTAAAAACGAAACCATAATATTCTGGTAGTTTACCATATATCCTGCCAATCACTGATATAACGAAAAAGAAAAAGCAAGAACCATAATCTTGATATGGCCATAAAAGTCATAGACAACTCGAGATTAACATCAAATATGAATAATAGGTCCATTTTGCATGTAGCAGGAATATATACAATACCAACAATAAATCCTGAAAATGGAAGATCTGAAAATTTTTATGTCTGCAGTACTAAATGACTATTAACAACCAGAATAAATGAACATTACTCAAATTGGATTAGAAAAAAGAAAAAAACAACATTGATACAATATTGTAATGAAAATCATGTAATCTCCGATTGGGAAAACACAAGGATAATAACTTTGCATAAAAAACCAAATTTTGTTATCAAATTCTATGGTCATTGAAAAAACACGAAGTAGAAATTGTAACACTGCATCCCCATGTGAACTACCATACTCCTGGAAGTACCTCATCGAACAAGATATAAAAATGAAAAACTAACGAAAAGCTTATAAAAAATTGAAAAAAGAATTCAGCCTAAATGACAATAATTCCAAATGTTAATAACAGTTGTCAGCTGGCCCAACAGATGGCACCATGAAGCATCACACCAAATCATGTGTAAGCTCTTGATGGCACGCTAATGCTACATGTGAAATGTCTCTGGTGAATACATGGAGGTCAACATCGTATTTAGTATAGCAGGCCGAATATCGGCAAACACACCACTGAAGGTGACAGTGACTGAAGCTATTGAAACTAGTTTGGTCTAAGTGCGAGATGTGCTTTTACAGTTTTTAAAGGTTTTTATGTGATTTTATTTAATCTCCTTTTAATTGTATTCATTGTTTATTCCATTAACTTCTGAAGGTATTTTCAATTTGTAAGCTATTTGCACCCATCTCAGCATTGAAATTGGCTGTATATTACATAGTTTATAATAGTTTTAACTAAGTTGTTTTACTTTTGAAGTAATTACTGCATTGTATTGTTCATATTCCATCACACAAAGGCAACTTTACAGACATATTTGAAATAATACTCAAAGAAGGGTTTTCGAATGACATGCTAAAAAGGACTAATTAACCCTATATTTGATAAGGGTTAATACGATGTTCTGCCTATGGACTAATACCTATCCAAGGACACTACTCTAGTAAGTTTGTTCATTTATTGTACCAACTATTCAAGTTATTGACATTAATGTTATTTTTCACATTTCTATTCGTTACTTAGCATGACCTAAATTGAAAGTACTTCATATAATAACGTGTGAAACAGTATTAAGGACAATAGTACATCTACTGATATTTCAAAAAGACTTGGGTCTTATTTGCATCACATCAATGTCTCTAGCCTTTCTGTAACAGAATATTCAGAAGTTAGGGAAATCTGGAGGGTTTTTAATGACATCATGGGCCACCCTACTGTGATCCCTCCCCTCACAACAAAAGGACACGAAGGTCGTTTTCTTGCCATATTCTATGGCTCCCTGAAAAATTCCACCCGGAGCTGCTAATGTCTCCATCACCATTATACACTTTGCTCCCCCCTCCCCCATTGGTTGTTTCTGACACGTATTTGGCAATCGCTCACATTGAGGCAGATAACGCCCTTTTCCCCTACTGAGGACACTCATGGTGATGAGCAGGAGCAAGAGGCAAACAGTTCAGTGGAACTCTAGATATCAAACTTTGATGTAGAAAAGTATTGTTAACTGTGGTGCAAGGGGTCAAGTGGTGTAAAATAACTCTACTAACCTGGAAAGCAGCAGCTAATCCATTTTGACCTGTGATTGGTCTTTGAAAACATGGATCTTTCTTATTCCATTGTATCCAACAAGAATGAAATGCAGACACATCTTAACTAATTCAAGCAGCAATACAATAGACTGACATTTTGCCTTTTCAAAGGCTGACTCTTTTTTCTCTAAGTCTGTGAATTGGACATACACAGATATTTTTCTTTGTAGCATTAGTCTAAATTCAGTAAATTTTAATTAAAAATCTTATAAAAAATTTCATGTTTTTGTAATAAAAAAAAAGTAACTCCAACATTACAGTTTTTTCACAAACACAATATGTGTACAACATGTAATGTATAAATAAATTGCCTGAAAACTTAAAAGTTGTTACAGGAATAAATGATCAACATTTTCAACAAATTTCATCAAAATAGCTCTTTCACAGTGTTCCAGTTTATATTAACCTTAGTTTATTTTACAGGATTTATTATTGTTCACAACTCTTTTGAACAAACTATGGGATGCTGAATTTTTTTTTCTTTAACACTTGTCTTGCAAGGGCGTAGATTACTATGAATCAAATTCAATTATCTTCACTTTCACACTTAAAATTTTGTGACAGGTTTTTGGGTTTTGCTCACATTTGTTGGAAGTTTACAGTTATCAATGTAGCTTTTTGGAATGCTATTTGTGTTGCTATTTGCTAATTTAATGAATATTTAAGTGACTTATCAGATTTACTTGAAAATTTGTCACCCTTCTTGTCACAATTTGTGGAATGATTAAACCTTTTCTGTTTCCCAGGGAATAACATACACTTCTCGCTTTCAAATCTGAATTTTCCCACCCTTATCTCTAAACATTTCATGTACTATTCACAAAACCAATCATTGATAGTTGGTTATTCTCTTGATCATCATAAGCATGCTGACAGATGTTTCTGATATTGATTTTTTTGCCTTGGTTTTTGTTACTGCAGCTAATTCATGAACTTTTACACCAGTTATTTTCTTCATCTGAATTTATTTGGCATGATTAAATTTTCAGTGTTTCTTATTATCTGTTCAAAAGAAAATTTAGAATTTTTCGTATCTAATGACATGAAGAAATTCTACATTTTTGTTTAAGTTTTCATTGTTCAGTTTAATGAGTTGTGTCATATCTAATTATTTTCTTGCTAGTGAATATAATTAATTCTTGAACTTTGTTACAAAGATACTGTGTAAAATACCCAGATCCAAATACTAGCCATGGTTCAAAATAAAAGTGATTGCTAGTTTTCCCCAGTTTTGAAAATTATGGTTTTCATTTCTTGTGCTGAATTCCAAATTGCATTGAAAGGGAATTTTCTTAAATACCTAAGCATTTGTTATTATATTTTGTGGTGACTAATGGTTGGAGCAGTGCAAATTTTTATTGACAGTTAAACTACGTTTTGGGGATAGCTAACAACATGAAGGTAATTATTAATATTGAATGTCAAAATTTGTACGAACTTATTAGTAAACAAAATTTATAAGGAAATCAAATTCTGTCAGACACTGCTGAGGAACCATCTTTACGTTGGAGACAACTTTTTCTTCGCAGTAGTGACATTTTTATAAGCATTTTTTTTTTTTATCACAATTAGATAGACTCAATCTGAATTCAGAGAACTTCAGAAAATTTTTTCACTGTCTTTAATTTTTTGCTTTGGAGTTAAACAGCACATTATGAGCCTCTAAAGCCCATAAGGAGCTGCCCATTCCTAATTTAGAATCAGCGATTCCACAGAAGAGAGAAAAGCAACACCAGAAAGACAAACACAGAGTCTATATATCTATATATATGTCTTCCTTGAAATCCAATACTAGACCCAAGAGTTTGAAAATAAAAAAAAAAATAAAAACCCTTGAAACACTCAACCAACGCATGACCATATTCGCATCTTTTTTAACAAAGGCACTGTTCATAAACTAACAGATTTAAATCAGTGAAGTCATGTGAAATCCTAGAAAAGGAGCCATAATTGACAAGCAAAAAGGATGGGTATTACCACACACAAAACTGACACCTACTCTCTTGAGCCAGTTGTAATCATAGGCTGGAGTTCAATCAAAAATTTTATAAATGATAAAATACTTTATCCTAGCATTCCCCGACATATTCTTCAAGAGATGCAATCCCAGACCCAACAGCACGACAGGAAATAAACAGGAAATAAACCAACATCCTATATCACTCAACGCCACAGTGTCACCAAATTTACATTTTCATAAATGCATGGCCATAAACCAACAGATATTTTACATGTGATGGAAATTATAATTTGCCGTAATTTTCGTCATATTATCCACACCAGCGTACAATAAATCCGCAGACTGCAAAATTCACGTAATATTTTTTTCCTTTGTATAATCCGCACACTGCGACATTCAGAAAAAAAAAAAGATCACCATATAATTCGCACATCATAGATGTTGAACAGGAAGTGGAATTTTCGACAGAAAAGTCGTCACACAATGATCCACGAGTCTGAAGAAGTAAGAAATAAATTAATTTATTAAATGAAGAAATTCATTTTTAAAGGTTACCTTTTCATATTTTTTTATCTCCGGACAGATAAAGCTCAGTGGCATGGCATCCATAGATCACAGTGATGCAGCTCTAGAGTATTGCATTACACCTTGCCAATGATGAAAGGCTGATACAGAACAAGTCATAGAAATACTGTATGTACTCACGTATAAGTAGAAAGTTTTGAAGGAAATCCTGCTTTCAGTGTTGGGGGATCGGTTTATACGTGGGCCAATAAAAAAATAGGGCTGGATTTCTGTGAATTCTCCTGCGGAATTTACCAACAGATTTGTTTACGTTTTAGATCGCGGCAAAGCAGCTTTCTGCATGTTACTGTGTGATTGTTTTCTGACCTCAAAACTATCACGCAGTAACTCGATCATATCCTCAATTGTGTTCAAAACTTTGAGTTTAAATTCGGCAGTGTAACTGAAACGTTTCCTTTTCAAAGACATCATGAATAGCAATGAATGAAAACATCAACAGCAAAGGCGTTGGTCAACTCAAAATGGCAAAGGATGAACTAAACAGAGGGCATGGAGTGTATGAGATCTGAAAGGAGGAACGCATAAATTCGTGCAGCAAGCGCTGTGAGTACTTTGGCTGGCTGCCAAAAACAGAGATGACATGACAGTTAGAGCTGTTCTCAACGATACAAAATGACCCCTGCCATCCTTCTCAACTTTCCCAATCTTTCATTACGATACCCTTCCACTCCGCTCCGTACAAACTCCTGACCTGAGGAAACATTTTTCAAGGGAGTTCCTTTTCCAATTATATGCCTTTTCTGCGCAATTATCTTGCGGATTTAAAAAAAAATCCGCAAGATAATTGAACCATCCCCAAGACATTATAAAACCATACACCAACTCTGAAAGCAGGAGGGCCATAAAAACTTTTTTTTTTAAATCGGCGTAATCCACCGATGCGGTTATTCGCATCGGCGTATAATCCACAGAACCTCTATTTTTAACTTTTTTAGCAGATAAATGGTGGATTATACGACAAAAAATTATGGTTCTTTATTTATCACCAGCATTGTTGTAATAATCTGTTTAAATCTTCAAGAGGACTCATGACAATCTCTTTTCAAGGGTAAGTTTGAGTCATGTCATTTGGTTCAGAGTTCAGTTTTGGTTATATATTGGTCAATCTTATCATCTTCACATTAAGCTAGAGATGAAGATGGCATAATATGAATTTTGGTGTGCTGTACAAATACTACATGAGGACAAATTCTAACACACTGGCAAAATATAAAACATGTCAGTAAAATATATAGAATCAGTTATAAGAATAGAGCAGAAAAAAATCACTGAAACTGTGATGTCAAATATCAGTTACAAAAACATAAAAAGGGTATTATAATTGAAACTAGTTAACTTTTTTATAGGATTTATCTAGGTAAAGTCTGAGATGAGTTTGATTTACAGGTATAATTGTGTGAGGCTTCATTTAAAACACACAGAAAAACTAGAACAGAATGTAAACACAAATCCATACTCATAACATTAGTAAAAAAACAAAAGATGAAATTCAAAAGATAAATGAAGATCTTTTAATATTATGGAATTTTTTTCTTAAATTTGCATGGTTTCCTTTACAATAGAGTACTATTTTGTTTCACTGGCATTTTTTTTAAACAATGAATCATCTTTTTTGTCAAGTCATTGTCATTATAACTGCTACAATTAAGAGCCAATCTTTTGCAGTGGCCAACTCTTGTGATCATTGACAAGGCTCTCATGTCAAGAACCACATGGGTTGGTTGCTACCAGATAAACAGTTCTGTGTGCTCAACTGCAGCTATCAGTGACAATGAGTTGTGAGGAAAGCCTCATGGGAAACATAAATTACCTTTGAAAATTTACCCATAAGAAATAACATACTGGTATAAAAGAAATAAATCATGCTTAAGAAATTATTGTAAATTCACTGGAGACAGTAAGGACTTCATGTGTAATTAGAACTTTTCACAAAGATTTTATATTTATTTTTCTCACAGTTCAATAAATATGAAAATGAATACATATAGCACTTACGCAGGCCATCCTTCAAATGTTGATACAGTGAATAATGTGAGCATAGCTTTGGCAACATCATCAAAATTGAATTTATATCTCCTCCAATCTCGATCCTCCACAGAAGGTTTGGAAATATCACCACCTTGGTAAATAATGTATTGACCCCTAAAGTAAAAAGTGTTGCAGTGAAATATTAAGAATTAATTACCCATAACAAATTACTTAAAATAAACACTACGCAAGTACAAAAACAAACATGTCTCCAGATGGTTGTCAGGATAGATGTATTCCGATGTCCAAAAGTTATGATCAGAACGGGGCAAAAAAAAAAAAAATCAACTGGCTACAATCTGTGGCTAATTTTTTAGTGTGAAAAAATTATTAACAAAGAGGTCTCGTCAAATAGACAGCAGTTAATAGGTGATTCTATTTGCAGCATATGACTTGTTTCACACGACCTCTTCAGATACCATCTGCATGTACATATATGGACAAGTGGCAATGTACAACCCCCTCCTCTTCTCTTTCTTCAGGGTGATATCCCTTGCCACTGGAATTCCTAGCACTCAGTACAGCAACAACTTTCTCCATAACAAAAAAACTAGTGAATGTAAGCTTTTTTACTGACAGAAAGGGGCATGATACAACTATTTTAATTCAGGCATACAGTATCCATTCTCAGTGAAGAAAGCATGAAAAGAAAAAAGAAAACAAATCAGCACCATACAGGCAATGTATTCATTGTAACCTTGCACTTAAAGATTCATTCATCATACACTATTTTTTAGTAATACAAGAGATTGTTGCAGTTCCTTGGAGACTACAACAAAATTTGCATTTTTTAAAATCATTTAAAAAAAAATTTAATGATTTAAAATTTTTTTTTAAAAATCACATTAAAAAAATTTAAAATGTGATTTACTTCCTAATTTAAAAGTGAAAATTAATATCCTTCGTAGTAAATTCAATAAAAAAAAAAAACCTAAATTTTTGGCATATTTATGATAAACAAAAGTACCATTAAAATATGAGTGAAAAATTCATGAAGACATTGCTTAGTTTTGTGTGCAAAAACAACAATGAATCAATACTTCAGATATAATTAAGTATGTGACAGTCAAAATAAACTTTATTATTCATCAGAAAAGCAAAAACGTTTTCTTCCAAGGGTAAAATACAGTTTTGATTTTTTCTTTCTTTTTTTTTTTTTTTTTGCTCTTGCATGCAAGAATGTTCTAGAAATTTTGAAGATGACAATCCGATTTTTGGCGTAAATGTGACAAGGATGGTAAGTCAGATAATATCTGAAAACTTGAAAATTTTCATCGTCCTGGAGCGGGACTCGAACCCGCGCCTCCCAGAAAACGCCTAGGTATGCTAACCACTACACCACCCAGAACGACCAAGTTTCAAGTTTCCATTAAATTTGAATGGTGTAGTGGTTAGCATACCTAGGCGTTTTCTGGGAGACGCGGGTTCGAGTCCCGCTCCAGGACGATGAAAATTTTCAAGTTTTCAGATATTATCTGACTTACCATCCTTGTCACATTTACGCCAAAAATCGGATTGTCATCTTCAAAATTTGTATTATATGGCGTAATCCCGTATTTCTTTCATGTTCTAGAAGTTATATATTACAGGAGCACATTCTTGAAAATAAACGCATGAAACTTCACCATAATAAGCGAACAAAAAATTACCCCAGATGAGGCACATGATATCATAATTTATTTAAATACTATGAATCTTATATCTAGTACACATAGTCATTCATATATTAATTTTAATTGGCCCATTTTATACTAGAATGATTTTTTTAACTGCAGCCTTTACAGAGCCACTGACAGGTAAGCAAAAACTAAATTAATAAAAGAGCATCCAATATTATTTGCACTTTTGTAATGAATTGAACTTGGTCCATTTCTTTACCTCATTTCATTTAATATGGCCATTACAAAGTAGATTTCTTGTTTGCTTTTGCGTTGGGTATTATTAGAGTATTTTCAAGAACATTTTTTATTGTTTCCAAGCTCCAGTTAAAGATATATAATTTTATTCTTTTTTAGAAAATTTTTCCGTATTACTTAATATAAAAATTAATTTATTGTCTTTATTTTTGAATTTTCTGGTGTCATTTCTTGAGGACATTTATTTTTTTTAAGATTGAGGATTTTACATTTTTTACTGTGAACAGTATGTCTATTTTGTAACACATTCTTTTGCATGCTATTTGAGAATCTTGGGATGATGGTTTACCGCAATATCAGTGAGGGTTCTAAATGAGATGTGTTTTATTATATTTTTAATTTTACTTATTAGTATTTTCTTGAACATTTGATGAAAACTATGACTAGAGGATAATTTATACTTGGCAATATATAACTACAAGATAAATATATATTATCTGGTAGTTTGTATTTCCTTGTGAAGCTGACCTCTGAATCTTGGAATATAGCTTAGTGATATGTATAAATATATGAATCACGCAATCCAGCTGTAAATAATCAAAACAAACTCACCGACACCAAAAAAAAAAAAAAAAAAAAAAAAAAGTTTGAAGAAGTATCATCAGATTTAAGTTATAGTGACAATTAAATTTGATGAATATAACTCAGTTTCAGGTTGTGACATGATAACAGCAAAGAAAGGAACTTGTTTCTATTTGGTTTTGCAGTATAATACGCCAGAAGTCACATGCTAAATTCTAAGAATTAAAAAACTAGTAATTTAGACAAAACAACAGCAAGACTAATAAATACTGTACACATTTCTGATATAACACTTTGTAGCTATTCCAATTAGTAGTTCTAATCTGACTATTATATAGCTCTAATCATTCTACTATTCTCTTTTACGTGCGATATTTCAAAGTAACTTGTACAAAATTCTAGCGGATAATGCTTACCTTGGTATTCCTTTCTAGCGATGGGAACATTTCACGCACGTGTTTTCTGGTTCTTGTTGATGTTATTGTCCTAAAGTCCGTTGTATGCGCTGACTGGCTTTACTTCTCACACTTTTTGCTGGGTATACTCATTGGATCTTTGCCTTAGGATTCAAACACATCAATTTTTACCGTTCTTTATACTCGAAATTTTCACCCATACTCTGGGCATCCTCAGGAGCGTGGCGACTTTACCACCGATGTTCGTGGTTAACTTCGCGCTAATGGAGTCAGATACTCCATGTTGCCATTCGTCGGATAAACTTTCCTGGATATATTTCATTATCAAGCCCGGCTGGCGCCATCTATGTTTCATTAAAACAACTTTTTTTCACTTCTGCGTATAATATATATTTAAACAAACGCAAGGTGGCCCTATGGGATCCCCATTATCGGCATTACGCAGAAGTGATTATGGCTGAAGTGATTATGGCATACCTCAAAAAAGAAATTATTCAAAATCTACCTGAAAAACCAATAATTTATGCTCGATATGTAGACGACATTATTATAATGTCTAAACTTAACAAAGCCGAGCTACAAGATCTAGCATAGCAGTTTAGCAAAATCTGTAACACCATAGAGCTAACTATTGAGTTTGAAGAGGATAATTGCCTATCCTTCCTGGACATTCAACTAAAGAAAAACAAAAATAGTTTTGAATACTCTGTGTTCAGAAAAGCAACTTACATACCTGTACTGATACCATACTTGTCGCACCATCCAGTGATACATAAAAAACAGCATAGCAAACTTGATACGGCGAGCGTGCACACACACATCTAACAACAGGCTAAAAAATCAAGAGCTAGAGTTTATCTCGAAAATATCACAAGAGTATGGGTACCCAAGCAAGCTAATTAATAAATGGATACACGAGAGTAAAAAGCATATGACTCAGAGTAAAGAAGGCCAAAAAGTGCACAACCAAAGGAAGATGAGGAATAAAAAATTGAAATACATTGGAGCTTTCCCATACTTGGAAGGAGTGAGTAAAGAAATCAATAGGCACTGTGCTAAATATGACTTAAAACTAGGAAGCTCAGTGCACACCGTGAAAAGTATGACTGTCAACAAAAAAACAGAGGAAAAAATGCTAGAAGAATCAGGAACCTACGAAATTCCAATTGCCCACATACCCCCAATATCGTACATTGGAAGTACGAAAAACAGATTAAAAAAAGACTTAAACAACACATTTCTAACTGGCAAAAAAAAGAAGCCAAAACTGCTTTAGTGCAATTCTGCATGGAAAACCGGACATTCCCAAAATTCGATGAAATTAAAATGCTAAAAAAGAATAAAAAATCGGAAAGGCACATGAGAAGGGAAGAAGCAATATTAATCTATAAAAATAAAGCAAGGGTATGTAACCAGAATGACCCTAGCACATTATCGGGCCTGTGGAAAGAACTAATAAGACAAGAAAAACAACAACAAAAGAAAAACCGGCAAAAAAGACAAAAAAACCAGGATAGGAGAAGAAAATAAAAAAAAAAATTAAAAAAAAGAAAAAGTTGTTTTAATGAAACATAGATGGCGCCAGCCAGGCTTGATAACAAAATATATCCAGGAAAGTATATCCGACGAATGGCAACATGGAGTATCGGACTCCATTAGCGCGAAGTTAACTACGAACATTGGTGGTAAAGTCGCCACGCTCCTGAGGATGCCCAGAGTATGGGCGAAAATTTAGAGTATAAAGAACGGTAGAAATTGATGTGTTTGAATCCTAAGGCAAAGATCCAATGAGTATACCCAGCGAAAAGTGTGAGAAGTAAAGCCAGTCATCGCATACAATGGACTTTAGGACAATAACATCAACAAAGACCGGAAAACACGTGTGTGAAATGTTCCCATCGCTAGAAAGGAATGCCAAGGTAAGCATTATCCGCTAGAATTTTGTACAAGTTACTTTGTACCTAATTTTGCGTATAATTTCTTAATAAAAAATTACACTTAATTTTAACTGCAAGAGAGATAAAGTAAAAAAGGAGCTGCATATGCACTTCTACCATATAGCAGATATTAGTCTTAAGACTCATTGCAGAAAAGGCACAAAGAAAGAACAGAAAAGTTTTCACATGCTTTGTGGATTTCCAAAAAAAGCTTTGAACAGTATTGAACAAAACATCACCTGGACTGTGCTGGAATCATATGGCGTGGATGCCAGGGATAATTCAGCTTCTGAAAGAAATAAACACGAATGCACAGGTGAATGTCAGGATATGAAACAGATGTGGAGCTTGGCTTACCACCAGCAGAGGTACAAGACAGAAAGATCCAATATCGCAAAGCATCTTCATCTCACACCTAAGGAGAACGTTGGACAAATTAAGGTACGAATACACTGGAATTTCTATGGAGGACAAAGATTCAACCATCAATGTCTTGCAGATGACACTGTACCGGTTGAAGATGAAATGAAACTGGATTAAATGGTACAAGAACTGAATAGACAGGGTAAAAGATATGAACTAAAAATGAACATAGAAAAGACAAAAACAATGGTATTTGGCACAAAACAGATCAGGAAAAAGATCCCTTTCTGGAAGGCAAAGAACTTGAAAATGTGGAAAAATTCACTTATCTGAGAAGTTGTATAACATATGACTTAAACAACAAAAAAGAAATTTTAATTAGAATTGCAAAGACACGCATCTTCAGCAGCATGCTATATGAATGTGAGACTTGGACATTGACAAAAGCATCAGAGAGAAGGATACTTGCTTTTGAAAGAAAGTGCTATCATAAAATCCTATGAATCAGATGGACCTAGTGGATAAGAAATGAAGAAGTGTACAGAAGAATACAACTAAAAGTTACCCTGTTCCAAAAATCATACAGAGAAAACTAAGACTCTTTGGACACATCTGCAGCATGAAAAATGACAGAAAGATAAAGACATTGGTGTTTGGCTTGATAAACGGAAGAAACACAAGAGGACTCCATCACCGTGTGTGAGCTGATGATATTAAAGACTGGTGCGGTGGAATTCTTCAAGAACTGAGCCAAGCTGCAACAAACAGACTTTAAAACGGTAACAGACACCTATGGGAATTGTATCCATGGTTGATGATGATAGTGACATGCACTTCTATGCTGGAAAAATACAATAAAAGTAATTTGGAATATTTATCTACGTATCTACATTAAGGCAGTTTTAATGATGAGAGGCAAAAAATTTAGTAAATTTGTTTATTATTCATTTGTGGTCTCATCAGTGCTGATAATAATAATAAAAAAAAAAGGGACGAGGTTAAACATCTAGCACTTTGAACACCCTCAATATTTGTTCATTAGACTCTGCAATCGCCATTCAGTACAGAGCAGCAACAGAAGTGAACTATAAAATTAGCTTTTTACCCATTTAGCCAATTAGTATGGAAAACCCTTATTCAGAGTTTTTCACAACAGCACAGATAATCAACAGAAACTGGTTCTGGCTGGGAGCCAGCTACCTTAAGAAACAGTTTTAGTATCCCCAAAGGAACCAAGTTGGGAAATGACAAACAATGGTTGGAGTACAGAACTTTTAACAGTAATGTAGTTTTGCACAGAATAGGAGAAGCAATAGCACTAGGAAAAAATTAAACAATCAGAACAGATATTTAAGACAGTGGTTCAGAAGACTAGGCAGAGAAGGGGGAGAGAGAGAGAGAGAGAGAGAGAGAACTACGTCGTGAAGGGAGTGCCTGCCAAATTCACTCAGGTGGAGCTTTATGAATTGGGAGGGGGGTCCAAGGAGACCAGCCCTTCCCGAACAGAACCTAGTGGAAAGGAGGTTTAAAAATAAAAGGAATAGACATGAGAGTATATTGAGTATTTTCAATTATCTTAAAAATTCTAAGCAGTTCGCTTTTGCCACGTTATATTCTGGACGTCAGAAAGTTGAAAAATTCCTTGTATTTGAGACATGATATTACTATAAAAAGAATAAAAAAGGCTCTACTCACAATGTTTTTTTCTTGGTGGTCCTCTTCATTTTATTGTTTGCAATTGTTGATGTTAAAATATCTTGGTTCATGCCTAAAAGGGGATTATGATTTACAAAATGAAGTCTTGGCTAAGAATCAATGAAACAGACGAATGTTTTTGTTGGACCCTAATTATCAAACGAAAATTACTTAGGTGAGCATTCAAGCCTTAAGAAACAAAGAAAATTCAGGTTAGAAAACCTAATGAAACAGATAAAAAGTTAAAAATCTTAAAACCTTGGGACCGCTGTCTTTCAACCTTTCAAACACTTCCAGCCGTCCTCCTTGCTCTTCGTGCCGTGTCGCAAAGGACACTCCCACTAGGGTGGAACTTACACGTGTTTCGGGAATACACGCCCATCTTCAGAGTTAGTAAAGATTGCAAATGGCTGTCACCTGCAATTCTTTGGAGTTTTCTTCACTAAGTCCCTCCTCCCCTCTCGCCGTTGATTCGTTGGTGACATTACTTATTTTTCGTTTGTATGTATTTGGTGGTGTCCTCTGGTGTCATTATTGAGAAATACATTATATTCTATTTTTTTCTTTTTTTTCTCGTCGGTAATAAATTTTCTCCATTGCACATGTAATTCATTGGGTTGATTAATGTTGCAATTAGTACTATCAGTTTTTTCAATAAATACTGATTCTGCGATTCTAATCTCTTTCTCGGTTCTGTGGGATTTCAGGTGTTTGATGTTTTAAAATTCTGGTTCTGTATTATTTTCCATACAATACTACACCAATGCAGTTTTTTTATCCCTTTTATTCCAGTTCATTATGTGTTGGTTCAACCTGGTTTTTAATTGGTTTTTAGTACTTCCTATATAATTTATTTTTTTATCAGTATTGTTGGTCATTTTTACTGGTATACAAATATACTCCTGATTTTTCCAATATTTGTACTTGATCTTTATTTTTTATCACCATATCTCTTTGTGTCTTCACAGATATTCCAATGTTTTTGTGGTGATTTTTACAAATTCGTTCTATGGTATGGGATAGACCTTTAATATATGGGAAACTTCCACAATATTTTCTTCCTTTTTTGGTCTTTGTACTTTATGCTTGATGTTATATATAATTTTCTGGGATAATTTTTATTATATCCAAAGTTTTTTTATCATTTTGTTAATCCATATTAGCTCTTCCTCTTTGTATTTATTGCTGCTGGAATGAGTGAATGCTCTTTTTATTAAGTTTCTGATTGCAGCTGTTTTATGTGCCCATGGGTGGATGGAGTTCTTCGGGATTATTGATGGCACGTATGTTGGTTTTCTATAGACTTGATAATCGATTCTGTTCTTGTTTTTGATTAGGTTAATATCTAAGAACGGTAGTTGGTTATTTCTTTCCAATTCAATTGTTAGTTTAATTGATGGTAATATAGATGCCATTCTTTCCTTGAAGCAAATTAGGTCTGTTTGTTCATTTTCCCAAAATATCAATATATCATCTACATATCTGCAATATACCAGTGGTTTTAGAGTATGTTCTTCAATTGCTGTTTCCTCCACATGTTGCATTACAACCTCTGCAAAAATTGTTGATAGAGGTGAACCCATTGGTGATCCGGACTTCTACCTGTAAGTTTTTCCATTGAATTGGAAATAGTTGTTGTTATATATGAAATTTAGTATCTCATTTAATTCATTTAGTTCCATCTGGTTTAACAAATTTTTTGTTCTCAACTTTTTAATTATTAGCTCAATGGCAAAGGGTATTGGTGTGTTTGGGTATAATGATGTAACATCCAAACTTGCCATTGTAACTATATTTCCCATGAGGTTCACTTGTTTTATTTTTTGTATAACTTCTGTATTCTTGACATTGTATTTTCCTCCAATAAATATTGGTGCTAAGTACTTAAATAAGTTTTTCTCTAAGTTAATCAATGGAGAACATTGTTTTGATACTATAACTCTCATTGGTGCCTCATCTTTGCAAGTTTTTATTTTCCCAAAGGCTCTTGGCATTCTGGCACCAATGGGTGGATGTGCATTAATAATGTTTCATGGTAGACAGCCATGATTTCTTATTTCTGCTAACTTTCTTATGAGTTTGTCAGTTGGGTCTTTTTTACATATTTCTGTATCCAGATTCAATATTGCCTGTTCCATTTTACTTTTGTAATTGCTGGTATTTAATATTATAAGTTGTTTAGTTTTGTCTGCCTCTATTATGTTGATGTCTGGGTTTCTTCTCAGGTCTAGTAGTTCTAGTCTTTCATATTTTAATTTATCTAACTTTTTTCTCTCCCTTCTGCTCTATAGCATTGGCAATTGCATTAGTTATTTTTGTCCTAACTTTCCTTTGGTCCTTAACATCAAATTTCATTACCAGATTTTTAATTTTTGGGATATATTCTTCTGCCTTTCCAATTTCTTGGGGATAACTATATTTTGCACCTTTTTCTAGGGATATTGTTTATATCCTTGTCAATTGTGTATCTGAAAGATTTTCATAATCATTTGTCCTTAATTTGTCTTTGGTTCAGCTGTTTATTCTCTGATAAATTCTCAAACTTTTTAAATAATCTGTTTTTATTATTTCTTTGTTGTTCATCTAATTCCTGGTGGATATTTCTCATGTAGTCATCATAGTTACTATTTTGGCCTTCCTCACTACGCTCTGTATTTTCACTATTCTGAGTATAAGTCAGAATAGCATTCCCTTTGTAACAAACACCTGAACAATCAGGAAAAAAAGATTTTTCACACCTGTGAACTAAAAAGACTAAGACTACAAATACAGTTAAAACGAAAAACTGTATATAGATTACAAAGAGAATGCTATTGTGACTATACTCAGAACAGTGAAAATACAGAGCGTAGCGAGGAAGGCCAAAATAGTAACTATGATGACTACATGAGAAAGATTTATCAGGAATTGGATGAACAACAAAGAAATAATAAAAACAGATTATTTAAAAAGTTTGAGAAATTATCAGAGAATAAACAGCTGAACCAAAGACAAATAGATATAATAAGGACAAATGATTACGAAAATCTTTCAGATACACTATTGACAAGGATACAAACAATAGCCCTAGAAAAATGTGCAAAATATAGTTATCCCCAAGAAATTGGAAAGGCAGAAGAATATATCCCAAAAATTGAAAATCTGGTAATGAAATTTGACATTAAGGACCAAAGTAAAGTTAGGACAAAAATAACTAATGCAACTGCCAATGCTATAGAGCAGAAGGGAGAGAAAAAGTTTGATAAATTAAAATATGAAAGACAAGTACTACTAGACCTGAGAAGAAATCCAGACATCAACATAATAGAGGCAGACAAAACTAAACAACTTATAATATTAAATACCAGCAATTACAAAAGTAAAATGGAACAGGCAATATTGAATCTGGATACAGAAATATGTAAAAATGACCCAACTGACAAACTCATACGAAAGTTAGCAGAAATAAGAAATCACGGCTGTCTACCACGAAACATTATTAATGCACATCCACCCATTGGTGCCAGAATGCCAAGAGCCTTTGGGAAAGAAAAAAACTCACAAAGATGAGGCACCAATGAGAGTTATAGTATCAAAACAATATTCTCCATTGATTAACTTAGAGAAGAACCTATTTAAGTACTTAGCACCAATATTTATGGGAGGAAAATACAATGTCAAGAATACAGAAGAAGTTATACAAAAAATAAAACAAGTGAACCTCATGGGAAATACAGTTACAATGGCAAGTTTTGATGTTACATCATTATACCCAAATACACCAATACCCTTTGCCATTGAGCTAATAATTAAAAAGTTGAGAACAAAAAAATTGTTAAACCAGATGGAACTAAATGAATTAAATGAGATACTAAATTTTATATATAACAACAACTATTTCCAATTCAATGGAAAAACTTACAGGTAGAAGTCCGGATCACCAATGGGTTCACCTCTATCAACAATTTTTGCAGAGGTTGTAATGCAACATGTGGAGGAAACAGCAATTGAAGAACATACTCTAAAACCACTGGTATATTGCAGATATGTAGATGATATATTGATATTTTGGGAAAATGAACAAACAGACCTAATTTGCTTCAAGGAAAGAATGACATCTATATTACCATCAATTAAACTAACAATTGAATTGGAAAGAAATAACCAACTACCGTTCTTAGATATTAACCTAATCAAAAACAAGAACAGAATCGATTATCAAGTCTATAGAAAACCAACATACGTGCCATCAATAATCCCGAAGAACTCCAACCACCCATGGGCACATAAAACAGCTGCAATCAGAAACTTAATAAAAAGAGCATTCACTCATTCCAGCAGCAATAAATACAAAGAGGAAGAGCTAATATGGATTAACAAAATGATAAAAAAACTTTGGATATAATAGAAAATTATCCAAGAAAATTATATATAACATCAAGCATAAAGTACAAAGACCAAAAAAGGAAGAAAATAAATATTGTGGAAGTTTCCCATATATTAAAGGTCTATCCCATACCATAGAACGAATTTGTAAAAATCACCACAAAAACATTGGAATATCTGTGAAGACACAAAGAGATATGGTGATAAAAAAAAAGATCAAGTACAAATATTGGAAAAATCAGGAGTATATTTGTATACCAGTAAAAATGACTAACAATACTGATAAAAAAATAAATTATATAGGAAGTACTAAAAACCAATTAAAAACCAGGTTGAACCAACACATAATGAACTGGAATAAAAGGGATAAAAAAACTGCATTGGTGTAGTATTGTATGGAAAATAATACAGAACCAGAATTTTAAAACATCATTCGACAGCGGTCCCAAGGTTTTAAGATTTTTAACTTTTTATCTGTTTCATTAGGTTTGCTAACCTGAATTTTCTTTGTTTCTTAAGGCTTGAATGCTCACCTAAGTAATTTTCGTTTGATAATTGGGGTCTAACAAAAAAATTTCGTCTGTTTCATCGATTTTTAGCCAAGACTTCATTTTGTAAATCATAATCACCTTTTAGGCCTGAACAAAGATATTTTAACGTCAAAAATTGAAAACAATAAAATGAAGAGTACCACCAAGAAAAAAACATTGTGAGTAGAGCCTTTTTCATTCTTTTTATAGTAATATCATGTCTCACATATTAGATATTTCAGCTAGATAATGCTGCTTACCTTTGCATTTCTAACTTGCTTGACTTTACATTTCTTGCACGTGGTCGGGTTGTCGCTGATGTTATCGTTCCAATCGTCCGTTTCAGGTATAGCTGTTCTTGGCGCTATTCTCGTTTAATGCAGGTTTGCTTCACTAAACTTCGATTAGGTTCCGTTAATACCAACTTTTACTGTTTTCTTTGCTCGTAATTTTTTGCCCAAACTTTGGGCATCTTCAGGAGCATGGCGATTTTGCACCTCTGCTTGTGGGTGCCTTCTTGCTTACTGGGGTTTGCTAATCCCCATTGCCATTCTTCGTTCGTCTCGGATACGCCGCTTGATCGTTTCTACCCTGTCGCCATCTATGTTTCCTCTTTGGATATTTTTTTTATATAATACGCTATCTTGTTTGTTTTCCTTTACTTTCTACTATCTTTGTCTTTCCTCCTTTTCTGTTGTGTTTTTTATTTTGCCCTTTTTCTTGTCTAATAAGTTCTTTCCATAGGTTAGACAACGTGCTCGGGTCGTTCTGGTTACATACTCTATTTTTATTTTTATATATTAAAATTGCTTCTTCCGTCCTCAATCGTTTTTCTGATTTTTTATTTCTTTTTAGCAATTTTAGTTCGTCGAATTTGGGGAACGTTTTGTTTTCCAAACAGAACTGTACTAGCGCCGTTTTTGCCTCTTTTTTTTTGCCAGTTGGTGATATGTTGCTTCAGCCTTTTTTTAACCTGTTTTTTGTGCTCCCTATGTATGATATTGGGGGGGGGGGAGTGTGCTATTAGGATTGCGTACATTCCCAATTCTTCAAGCATTTTTTTCCCCCGTTTTTTTGTTCACTGTCATATTCTTTAATGTGTTCACAGACATCCCTAGTTTTAGATCGTATTTCGCACATTGCTTGTTAACTTCTTGGCTGACACCTTCTATGTATGGTAAGGCCCCTATGTATTTCACTTCCTTATCCATATTTCTTAATCTTCGGCTTTTCTTCCTCTGATTCTTTATTTTATTTTTTGTTTCATTGATCTACTTTTTTATTAATTTATTTGGGTACTCATAATCATGCACAATCTTTAAGATGAATTCCAGTTCTTGGTTTTTAAGCCTATTATTAGAGGTGTGCGTGTACGCCCTCCTTATGAGGTTAATAACGCTATTTCTTTTTTTTTTATGCACGTTTTGATGGTGTGATGTGTATGGTATCATTTTTTTTTTTTTTTTTTTTTTGATTGGAGGTTTAACGACCACCGTGAGCAACTCAATGGGCTATAAGCAGTCGCCCGTCCCTAATTTAGGGTCACTGGTTCCAGGGAAGGGAGAGAGCCAGTGCCGTAAGACAAACACAACATCCATGCCACACCGGGATTCGAACCCGGACCCCTTCGGACGAATGATCAGAGGCCAACGCCTTAGACCACTGCGCCACCGGGGCGGCGTATGGTATCATTACTGGTATATATATGTATGTTTCCTGAATACTGAGTATTCAAACTTATTTTTTTTTACCATCACATCTACAAATGGTACACCATTGTCTACTTCATATTCTAGCGTTAGTTCTGTCCTGTCGAGAATTTTAATAATTACTTAGAGGCGTGCTGTCTCCGTACGATATCATCAAACCAACATCTCTGACTGTACAATAAAAAACTTTATTTACAATAAAAGACATGATTTTAAAATATTTAAAAAATGGCAAGATCTTTCGGGGCTACAATAGCACCCGTCCTCAGGCCACCCAACAGTGCCACAAAGCATAGGGAAGTGCCGCAATATATAACCAGTCTCCCCGCGAGACCCACAATACATTTGTTCAAAACCGCAGGTGATGCCAATTGAGAAAAACAGCAGAACAAAAGTAATATGTACAAATAATATAATCGATTAATTAAGGTCCTGTTCTTCAGTTTTTTGAATGGGAGAAGTAATTATTTTTCTCCATTGTCTAGGAACAAAAACAGGTAAGTCCAAGTTACAACAGGTATTACCATAAGAGATTATATACAGACTCTCGGTAAAAAAGACAGTTTGTTTGTTTACATTGGAGGAGAGTACTATTGTATTAGGCCAATCACGAGAGTAACCTCCCTGGCGAACAGCTGTAGTAAATGAAGTAGAAATGCAGTCAGTTCGAAGTGCATATTTATGTTCAGACAATCTAATGTTCAGACTTCTAAGGGTAGAACCTATGTAGTATTTGATATCTTCGTTAGGAGCCGAGGGAAGCAATGGGATACGATATATTCCTGCTTTATTCAAAGTGGCAACTTTATCTCTGTCGTTACGTATGGTAGAAAAAATGTTTTTGGTGCAAATTCCAAATTTAATATTATATTTATTACATACCTTCCGCAATATAGAAACTACGGGAGGGATGAAATCAACTTTACCAACGTATATAGGGGGAACGACTTCCCTTGACAACGTCGTAAATCTTAGTCTTTCAAATTTCTGTAGAAGTTCCCGAAAGAAGCAGGCGGGATATCCAAATGATATGGCCATGTTCTGTATAAGAGCTAGTTCGTCCTGACATATCTTACGGGTAGAGGAATGAGTAAATGCTCGTTTAATTAAAAAACGTAAGGCTGAAGCTTTGTGTTCCGGGGGTGCGAAGAGATAAAAGGTATCAGACAAGGTGTGAAGGTCGGTTTTCTATAGACGGATAATTTGATAAGGTTAGAAGTCAAGTCACGAGTTAATAAAATGTCCAGAAAGGGTAATATACCATTTTGTTCAAGTTCCATCGTGAAGGTGATAGTAGGATATTGGTTGGACAGACATGTGGTAAATTCGTTCAGAAGTACCATGGAGTGAGGCCAGAAGACCAACATATCATCCACGTATCTTAAGAGGAGTGCCGGTTGATTCGTGAATTGGCTCAGAACTTTATCTTCCAATGACATGTTGGTCTTCTGGCCTCACTCCATGGTACTTCTGAACGAATTTACCACATGTCTGTCCAACCAATATCCTACTATCACCTTCACGATGGAACTTGAACAAAATGGTATATTACCCTTTCTGGACATTTTATTAACTCGTGACTTGACTTCTAACCTTATCAAATTATCCGTCTATAGAAAACCGACCTTCACACCTTGTCTGATACCTTTTATCTCTTCGCACCCCCGGAACACAAAGCTTCAGCCTTACGTTTTTTAATTAAACGAGCATTTACTCATTCCTCTACCCGTAAGATACGTCAGGACGAACTAGCTCTTATACAGAACATGGCCATATCATTTGGATATCCCGCCTGCTTCTTTCGGGAACTTCTACAGAAATTTGAAAGACTAAGATTTACGACGTTGTCAAGGGAAGTCGTTCCCCCTATATACGTTGGTAAAGTTGATTTCATCCCTCCCGTAGTTTCTATATTGCGGAAGGTATGTAATAAATATAATATTAAATTTGGAATTTGCACCAAAAACATTTTTTCTACCATACGTAACGACAGAGATAAAGTTGCCACTTTGAATAAAGCAGGAATATATCGTATCCCATTGCTTCCCTCGGCTCCTAATGAAGATATCAAATACTACATAGGTTCTACCCTTAGAAGTCTGAACATTAGATTGTCTGAACATAAATATGCACTTCGAACTGACTGCATTTCTACTTCATTTACTACAGCTGTTCGCCAGGGAGGTTACTCTCCCGATTGGCCTAATACAATAGTACTCTCCTCCAATGTAAACAAACAAACTGTCTTTTTTACCGAGAGTCTGTATATAATCTCTTATGGTAATACCTGTTGTAACTTGGACTTACCTGTTTTTGTTTCTAGACAATGGAGAAAAATAATTACTTCTCCCATTCAAAAAACTGAAGAAGAGGACCTTAATTAATCGATTATATTATTTGTACATATTACTTTTGTTCTGCTGTTTTTCTCAATTGGCATCACCTGCGGTTTTGAACAAATGTATTGTGGGTCTCGCGGGGGAGACTGGTTATATATTGCGGCACTTCCCTATGCTTTGTGGCACTGTTGGGTGGCCTGAGGACGGGTGCTATTGTAGCCCCGAAAGATCTTGCCATTTTTTAAATATTTTAAAATCATGTCTTTTATTGTAAATAAAGTTTTTTATTGTACAGTCAGAGATGTTGGTTTGATGATATCGTACGGAGACAGCACGCCTCTAAGTAATTATCTCCTATACGTACGAATTTTTAACAAGTATTACTCTTTTTAGCTGCAAACCTTGTGATACTATGTGTGAGGGATTCTGGTAGAATCTGTAGCACTTTAAAGCGCACGTAGCATGGAAGCTGCAACCAAGACCTTCTGTAACATCCGACGGAAACTAGCCCGCTGTGAGACTCACCTTAGTTTTCTACTCAACTGCCGTTCACTCGGTGTGGTGCCCAAGTTCCTGCGAATACGAACCTTTGCCATATCTCAACAGGATGCACACGTAATTGTTAATGCTCAACAAAAACGACTAACCAAAGAAATAAGGAGAAAAAGAAGTTACCTGGACTTGTTAAACCTTAAATCCTACAATGCTTATACTCAACTATCCAGACTTTCCCATCCTATTTTATTAGGTAAGACTTTGTTGGTTTTCTTTACCACTATACAGACTTTAATAAACACCATGAATCAAGGACACACTCGTAAATTATGCAATCTGGTTTCTACACGCCCTCACTTGTTCCAACCTAAGAACTTCAGCTACAGAACCACTAATCGTGATTTACCTGATTCTTTCATCAACTATAGCTCCATAGTGTTATCTGATATTCAACGTTCGGCCCTCAATCGTGGTTTCAAGTTCAGCTATCCAGTTTTAACTTTTCGACCATTTCAATCTTTACCTCAGATAGAGAATGTCATTGGGGCCTTGCCAGAGAAGGAACAAGATATCACTCGTTATGCCTTAGCTGACTCCCTTTCAAATTCTGATAAACCTTCTTCATTTCTAAAATATGAACGCAACCAATTGTTACAACTTTCTCGAAACCCGGATCTCTCAATCATTAGCGCTGACAAGTCCCAGCAAATTATTTTATTAGATCGCAAAGATTACTACAATAAGATGTACCAAGCAATAGCTCTGATTCCACATCGGATACTTCGCTCTGACCCGACAAATGCGACTGTAGCTGAGTTAAGTAAACTCAGGAACCGGGGTCTCTTGCCTAAGTCCATTTCTACTAAAATGAAGCCTCCTGTAGGTACAAGAGTCCCTGAGTTGTTCGGGAAAATCAAAACCCACAAACCTGACCACTCCCTCAGACTGTTGATTTCGGGGTATGCTAGCCCCACCCGTACACTGGAGAGAGCTTTAGCAACTTACTTAAAACCACTTATAGCAAATTCTTCAGTTTCCATTAATAGTTCTACTCAGGCATTAACACGAATAAAATCTTTTGATCCCAAGGGAAACTCATTTGTTATGGCTTCTCTTGATGTAGTGTCTCTGTTTCCAAATGTTCCACTTGAAGTAGTCCACTCGATTATTGAAGGGAAATTGCTTGCTGATAACTCAATTTCCCCTTTGGAGGTTGATGCAATCATTTCTGCTTTGAAATTGGTTGCAAAACGTTCTTATTTCAAATTTGATAGCAAATTCTACCAACAAATGGAGGGGGCACCAATGGGGTCTCCCCTCTCCCCTGTTTTGGCCGAAATTTTACTGCAGTCATTGGAAGATAAAGTTCTGAGCCAATTCACGAATCAACCGGCACTCCTCTTAAGATACGTGGATGATATGTTGGTCTTCTGGCCTCACTCCATGGTACTTCTGAACGAATTTACCACATGTCTGTCCAACCAATATCCTACTATCACCTTCACGATGGAACTTGAACAAAATGGTATATTACCCTTTCTGGACATTTTATTAACTCGTGACTTGACTTCTAACCTTATCAAATTATCCGTCTATAGAAAACCGACCTTCACACCTTGTCTGATACCTTTTATCTCTTCGCACCCCCGGAACACAAAGCTTCAGCCTTACGTTTTTTAATTAAACGAGCATTTACTCATTCCTCTACCCGTAAGATACGTCAGGACGAACTAGCTCTTATACAGAACATGGCCATATCATTTGGATATCCCGCCTGCTTCTTTCGGGAACTTCTACAGAAATTTGAAAGACTAAGATTTACGAAGTTGTCAAGGGAAGTCGTTCCCCCTATATACGTTGGTAAAGTTGATTTCATCCCTCCCGTAGTTTCTATATTGCGGAAGGTATGTAATAAATATAATATTAAATTTGGAATTTGCACCAAAAACATTTTTTTCTACCATACGTAACGACAGAGATAAAGTTGCCACTTTGAATAAAGCAGGAATATATCGTATCCCATTGCTTCCCTCGGCTCCTAACGAAGATATCAAATACTACATAGGTTCTACCCTTAGAAGTCTGAACATTAGATTGTCTGAACATAAATATGCACTTTGAACTGACTGCATTTCTACTTCATTTACTACAGCTGTTCGCCAGGGAGGTTACTCTCGTGATTGGCCTAATACAATAGTACTCTCCTCCAATGTAAACAAACAAACTGTCTTTTTTACCGAGAGTCTGTATATAATCTCTTATGGTAATACCTGTTGTAACTTGGACTTACCTGTTTTTGTTCCTAGACAATGGAGAAAAATAATTACTTCTCCCATTAAAAAAACTGAAGAAGAGGACCTTAATTAATCGATTATATTATTTGTACATATTACTTTTGTTCTGCTGTTTTTCTCAATTGGCATCACCTGCGGTTTTGAACAAATGTATTGTGGGTCTCGCGGGGGAGACTGGTTATATATTGCGGCACTTCCCTATGCTTTGTGGCACTGTTGGGTGGCCTGAGGACGGGTGCTATTGTAGCCCCGAAAGATCTTGCCATTTTTTAAATATTTTAAAATCATGTCTTTTATTGTAAATAAAGTTTTTTATTGTACAGTCAGAGATGTTGGTTTGATGATATCGTACGGAGACAGCACGCCTCTAAGTAATTATCTCCTATACGTACGAATTTTTAACAAGTATTATGAGAATTTTAATGTTCGTAAATCTTGGGGAACCTGATCACTTTGCTGGGATTTACGAAAAATAAAAATGATAGAAAATAAATAAATAAAATACACAGAATGAAAATACTCGACAGTCCATGTTTCAAAATTGTGTTTGGAAGAGGCAGTGAGATAAGGGAATAATTGGCCATATTCATTTACTTCACTGCCCTGACCAAGCAAACAAAATTTCTTAAAAGAAAGGGAAATAATAGGCATTAAACTTCTTTCGGCCTGATTCATATTTTTTTCCTTTAGTAAGTTATATAAAAAGTAAAAAAAAGAAAAAAAGGGCAAGCAGAAAGAAGACAGCATCAACCCCTTTTAGAAAACAAAATTATTCGCAGTTAATCAGGGAAGGAGGAAAAAGCGTTTCTGAAAAAAAAAGTTGTGAGAAAAGGAAATCTTCTTTCAGTCTGCCATTTTGAGGAAACCGTTGGTTGTCGCCAAAATGTGTTCGCAGAGACTTCTCTGGGTAAGAGAAGCTCTATTTTTAGCTAAACAGCATGCAGGTGGTTGCATGGTCCCCCTATGCTGAGGGTTACAGCATTTTCCCCCCTTTGCTTGCGTGTGAAGGTCAGAGTGTCACCCTGGCTTGCGAGAAAAAAAAAAAGAGTCCATTGGAGGGCCATGTGTTTTTTTCTCAGGAGTTTGGCACAGGGGCTCTGACCGATGGGGAACAGATTCTTTTGCTGTTGCCATGGAAAGCTGTTAGCCAATGAGGAGGGGTCAGCGGTTTCAAGCACCCCAGAGTTTTTTCCGTTGAGAGAGGACACTTTGTTTCTGGTCGCTGCGCTAGCTGGTCGGCAGTTGACAGCGGAAAGCTAAATTTTCTCCTCGCCTTTTCGCGGGGAGGGGAAAATGCCCTGGAGTCTGCTGGCCCTGTGTGACCTGGATTCAGCAGTGACCCTAAAATTGGCCTGCTAAAATGATGATTTTCAAGGATCTCATTGCCAGAATTATCCACTAGCGGATGACGGCAATGTTGTTTTCTGCCAGCAAGTAAGCCTCAAGATGGCGGAGAAGGATCAGACCCGATCTCCTACTTCCAAGTCCAACTCTTGTGGTGTTGCTGCCTCCATATTTTAAAGCTGGGTTGCGCCCAGGCCTCGGGGAGAAGGCCATGACTATCATGGACGGCCTGGGGAATGACATCGCTTTCGACTTCTGAATCGTCGAACTGGGCCCCTACTGATTACCACAAGTGTCCACCAGCTTGGTTCACAAATGCCCGTTACCTGTTTCGATGGCCAGGCATGCGGTGTCAGAGAAAACATTTTTGTTGGAGGTGAAGGAAAAGAAAAATCTTCCCGGACAGTGTTCTCTCAAGAAGAGACTTAAATATGGTGCTGTGAAATTGTCATGTTACCATCGGTAGGCAGGATGCTCAGAAGCGTTGCTGCCCCAGTCCTTAAGGTAAATTTCTCTTGGCATATTTTTTTGTATTATGTTGTGGTTTCTTTAAAATTATGAAACGAGTGGGTTTTAAAATGGGGCTGTCGAGAAAAAAAAATATGTTGCAAAGAAAGAGATAGGTTAGGCTTGCTCTAAAATATTTAACATGCGAGTTTTTGACAGTGGTTTCAGTTATAATCTATGGTCAGGTTTCAGTTATAATCCATGCTTGGGTCAGTAAAACTAAAGTAATAAAAATGTAAATGTTTTTTCATTCAAGGTTTTTTTTTTATGATAGTGTTATGCTGTGTAAATTTTTACATGTGTAAGGAATATCTGAAATCCAAATTGTGGTATAATCTATCATGAAAAAGCAACTCCTCAAACCAGTTATTATTATTATTGAAATTTAACTCTGGGTGCTTGGTAAATTTTAATATTGTATAAATTGTATTTGGTAGTAGTAAGTATAAAGTAAGAGTCTGATAGTAAGATTTTTTTGTCTTAAAGGCAGGTTACGGTGATTTTCTAGTTTGGCAAGAAAGGGGTGTAAAATTGTTTGTACCATTTAATAGTTAGTGTGACTAGGGACCATATCAGCAGATGGATCTGGAAAATTAATTTTCATGAGTGGGGAGACATTAAAAAGGGCATGCATGCTGACTAGGTTAATAAAGTGTTGTACTGTTCATTACCCTTGCATAATGTTGGAATTCTTCAGGAGGAGGTGATTTCTGGAAATGGATAGATTTGCGATAGGTGTTGAATTTTTCTGGAAATAAGTGGTTCTGCCGTACAGTGATTTCCTGGGAGATGAGTGAGTACAGTGTGTTCCTGGGAAATAAAGATAAGTGATTTTCTGGGAAAGAAGTGTGTTCCTGGGAAATAAAGATAAGTGATTTTCTGGGAAAGAAGTGTGTTCCTGGGAAATAAAGATAAGTGATTTTCTGGGAAAGAAGTGTGTTCCTGGGAAATAAAGATAAGTGATTTTCTGGGAAAGAAGTGTGTTCCTGGGGAAAATAGGATAAGAAGTAATTTTCTGGAATAAAAGGTGATGTATTGAATTTTCTGGGGATGAGGATGTTGATGTAGTTTTCTGGAAAATAGAGAATGAGATATTTTGGAGGCAAGAGAACTCTGTTGGGATGCTTTTCCTTATGTGGACACGCCTCAGGTCTGAAAGGATGCATGAAAACAGATTGAGGGATTTGTTTTCTGCCCGAGTAAGCTCGTTGGCTCATAGGAGGTGGTATCTATCAGAGAGTGAAGTGATGTTGTCCCAAAATCAGAGTGAAGAACCAATACAGGGTGATAGTCACACATATTTTACCATTTCGGTGCATAGGTTGAATTGGATTCACGACCCAATCTCACCTTCAGCCTCAATAATACTTCCTCCCAGTGAGAATTTTGTTTTTAAGTGAAATTTAGTAATTTGACTGAGATGTTTTGCCTACACGTTACCTCAGTGGCTTACTACACGAGTTAGTAAAAATTACTGCAAGCTTACATGGTACTAGTTTGAATTTTTCGATTAAGTTGTTGATAAATTGCTGGTGAGAATTAGTGGTGTAAATTTTAAATTGTTGTGAACAGTGGGAGTGCAGATAAGTATGAATTTGTGTCCAGGAGTGTTGAGAGTTAGTGTTTGCCTTTTGTTTACAAAGTGGGACATTGTGTACTCAGAGCTAGTTTGAATAGTGAAGTATTTTGATTTTTTTTTTCCAGATGATAGAGTGAATTTTAAGTATATTTGTCAGCATTATTGTGTAATGATAACTTTTGAGGTAATTGAGTAAGGTATTTAATACAGTGTGTTTAGTAGAGTGATTTTGTATCAAGCAATGCTAGAATGTTGAGTATATTAAGTTTTAATGCAAATTTTCCTGGTAGTGTAGGATTGTTTACGGAAGTAATTTTTGGTTATTTATAATTTTTTTCTCAGTTATTGCAATTTTAAAATTAATGTTGGTTAAGGAAACTGGTTTGAGGGGTGTGTTCGAAAGGAAATGAAATCTGTATTGTGTATACAATAATCTATAAATTTATGAAGAGAGTGAGAGATTGTACTTCAGCTGTCCAAACTCATCCACAGTGTTTATATGTTATGTTCCCTAAAGTCAAGAGTATTTGTGTGTTTTTGCAAATCTCGATTTTCTGGCAAAAATACGTGTTCTTCCTTTTATGGTTGATATAAATACAACAAGTGAGTGTCATCTGATTTTGCTTGCTTTTATAAGGCCTGGTTGCCAAAAGTGAAATTGACAAAAAATGTTAAAAGCTGATTGTGTTCGAAAACAAAAACACATGGTTGTCTGGGTAATTATCCGACTTCTTGAAACACTTTGTTATTGTGTTTGTTGTTGTTTTTGGTTAAGTTTTACAACAAATATAGGCCAAGTGGCCTTTCAAAAACCTAAACCTTAGTGCAGTGAAGTTTTAGATATTTTAAGAGCGAATTTTCATCACATGGTTCAAGTGCGTCCCCCTCAGCAATGACTGAGGTGAGGAAATAAATCTTAGGTTATTGTGGTAAAATCAATGTTTTTGTCCTAAACCATTATATTTGACTTCGCAGACTCCAAATATATTTGAGTTATTTACACGTGTACATTGTATACCATTAAATTTTAGTGTTTACAAATTTGGTACACATGTAAACAATAATTACCTTTCTTCCACTTTCAGGTGTATCTACTTGTCTAACGCACACAACGCAAACAATACAATAGTAACTTTTGGGAGTTTCCAAATTCAGTGGTGCATTTTCTTTTTTCTATTTTGTTTCATGGCCTTATTCAAAATTTCAGTTTTGTTTCGAAATGCATCCACCCATCTCCCAATTTTTAATTTTCTGTAATTTACTTATAAATTTTAATATTAGCATAAACACTCTTCTCTTTTGTTAATAACCTCAAAAATGTCAATATAACAGTTCAATTGATTTACATATTTCCGTGAACTAACGGGCCAGCTCTTGTAGTTCCGTTTGTTTTTAGCTTAGAGATGATTATGATATCGTCTACATACCTTGCGTACATTATTGGTTTTTCTTGCATGGTTTGTATGATTTTTCTTCGAAGTACGTCATCGCAACTTCTGCATATATGGCTGATAGCGGTGATCCCATCGGGCCTCCCTGCGTTTGCTTGTATATATTATTTCCAAATTTGAAAATGTTGTTCGCTTTGATGAAATATAGGGTTGTTTTTAGTTCGTTCATTTGGGTCATGTTTAGCTCTTTTCTGCTTTTGAGTTGTTCCATAATTATCTCGATGGCCAGTTCTACCGGTATGTTTGGGTATAACACTTTCACGTCCATTGATGCCATCGTTACATTTTCCAGGTTTTGATTAATTACCTTGAGCCTTTCGATGAACATGTAGCTGTTCTTCGATGTATATTGGCTCTTTTTAATCTTTGTGGATAGATATTTGTAGATCTTTTTTCCAGGTTAATGAGGGGCGAGTTTTGTTTCGACAGAATAAGTCTGAGTGGGGTATTTTTTTTGTGCGTTTTAATCTTTGAGAAAATAGCGGGCATCCCCGCTCCCATTGGTGGGGTTTGCTTTTTTAATTTCTTCAGGTAAGGTGCTATGGTTTCTTAGGTTTGCAAGAAAACCTAGCTGCTTCTCAGTTGGATCTTTGTCTGTTCTTTCACATTGTAACTCGGAAATCGCAGTTTGCATCTTGTAATTATAATCTTCTGTGTCCAAGATTACGATTTGCCCGGTTTTGTCGGCTTCGCAAAATTTGACCGACACGTCTTTTCTCAGGTTAATTAGCTGTTGTCTGTCGTATTTCAACTTATCGACTTTGTAGTTCGTTTTTTGCTTACAGTTATATTCTTTAAGCATTATCCTGAACAGTTTGAACCTCATGTTGCTAGCCTGTCCTGGTGGTACCTTCTGTACGATACTTTCCAAAATTGGAATGTATTCTTCTGTCCTAGGTGTTTTTTGGAATGCATATTTCTTTCCTCTTTGTAACACCGCTTTTTCGCTGTATGTTAGCTCTCTGGATGATTGGTTAAAAAAAATGGGGTATTCGGTTTTTCTTTCGGTTTTAACCTCCATTTCGTCTACCAGCCCATTAAGTTTCTTTGTTGTAGATAACTCTGCTGCCTTAATCTGCCCTTCTATTATTTCATTACATTCCGTTAAAATGTTGTCGATAATAAATGTTTTCCACGTGCTCGTGAAGTTTTTGTATTCAACATTCTGTATTTTGTTCCACAATTTATAGCATTCTATGTGATTTTTGTACATTTGTCTTTGTTTGTTCACGATTTCAGCGCTAAGCCTTTTTTTCTGACACGTTTTTAGTAGCTTCTTGTCCTTACCATGTATTGGTTTATTGGAGATCCTTAAGTATTTCGGTAATGTTTAGGTCCCTGCAATTTGTTAAGAAGTTTATTTGGATCTCTTCTTTAAAAGCTAATTTGATTTTCTTTTTTTTAAACGTCCTAATAATGCCTAGTTCATTCTTTGTTAGCAAGCTTCTGTACTTCATGATCAAGCGCGTATCGTAGTTCCGCACGTGGCCGATTCTAATTCAAGAAACGGGGGAAAAAATGCTTGAAGAATCAGGAACGTACGAAATCCCAATAGCACACTCCCCCAATATCATACATAGGGAGCACAAAAAACAGGTTAAAAAAAGGCTGAAGCAACATATCACCAACTGGCAAAAAAAGAGAGGCAAAAACGGCGCTAGTACAGTTCTGTTTGGAAAACAAAACGTTCCCAAAATTCGATGAACTAAAATTGCTAAAAAGAAATAAAAAATCAGAAAAACAATTGAGGATGGAAAAAGCAATTTTAATGTATAAAAATAAAAATAGAGTATGTAACCAGAACGACCCGAGCACGTTGTCTAACCTATGGAAAGAACTTATTAGACAAGAAAAAGGGCAAAATAAAAAACACAACAGAAAAGGAGGAAAGACAAAGATAGTAGAAAGTAAAGGAAAACAAACAAGATAGCGTATTATATAAAAAAAATATCCAAAGAGGAAACATAGATGGCGACAGGGTAGAAACGATCAAGCGGCGTATCCGAGACGAACGAAGAATGGCAACGGGGATTAGCAAACCCCAGTAAGCAAGAAGGCACCCACAAGCAAAGGTGCAAAATCGCCATGCTCCTGAAGATGCCCAAAGTTTGGGCGAAAAATTTCGAGCAAAGAAAACGGTAAAAGTTGGTATTAACGGAACCTAATCGAAGTTTAGTGAAGCAAAACTGCATTAAACGAGAATAGCGCCAAGAACAGCTATACCTGAAACGGACGATTGGAACGATAACATCAGCGACAACCCGACCACGTGCAAGAAATGTAAAGTCAAGCAAGATAGAAATGCAAAGGTAAGCAGCATTATCTAGCTGAAATATCTAATATGATGAACGTATGCACGTTTAAAGGACAGTAGTTTTCTGATGATATCAGAATTAGAACTACGAAGATTGTATGTCTCAAATACATGGAATTTTTCAACTTTCCGACTTCCAGAATATAACGTGGCAAAAGCGAACTGCTAAGAATTTTTCAAATAATTGAAAATACTCAATATATTTATAAGCACACGTTGTTAATTTAAAATTGCCTCCCATCATGGGAAATAAATAATATGGTAGATGTGAGAGATAAAAAAAAAAGCATTTTAAAAACGGATCATTTGTATTGATGTGTAATAAGTAAGATTTTAAACACTCCCTACGCCATTTAAAACATAAAAAAACCCAACCAAAACTGGTTTTCAGTGTTGATCACTAAAAATGATTTCAACATTGCCAGACTTATTGTTTCACTACATCCATCCCATTCTGTATTTATACATTCTATTTATCTGACATGTCAGCAGTCAATCTTCTGCAGATGAATTTCTACTTACAGACTAGGTGGAAGTTGCAGATTTTTATGAGCTTACTGAAGAAAACCGACACATACACTTTCAACCTCCCCTTCCTCTCCTGCGAGCGACACTGAATCACTGTCTTCTCAATCTGTCATGTAAGGTATAGAGCACTATTAACATATGTGCAAGTCAAATGTTCAAATAATTACTGTGTCCACATTATTTTTTATTTCATATTATAGTGCAAAGTAATACTCAATACTTATAGGGTTTCAGCACTTACATGTATGTTAGCTTTCATGTTCACTAAACAAAGCTTTGCATTGTATGGAACTACACAAGATTACAATGCATGTTTAGTAAAATCTGACACACATAAAAAATGCTACAGGAATGAAACCATTATTGAACACCAGAATTTAGATATCACACAGCAAGAATAAAAAAAAACAAGAAAAAAACAAAAAATATATGGAGAATCAGCCATTCAATGCACAGTTTTTTCCAACCTGACTTCTGGAAGTAGAGATATCATGGTAGACACAAATACCTATTTATACCATCAAGTAAAAACTAAGATTGGAAAATCAAAAAACCTGTCTATAATCTTGCTCAAAGGGAACAACAAATGTTTTTAAAATTTGATTTCTGGAAGCAGAAATATCAGGTCAAAAATATAAAGGCAAGATTATGCAACCAAGCAAAATCCATCAGGAAAACTGGACAATAGGCACAGAATCTTAAGTCATAGCTACAGCTGGGAGATGTGAAAAGAATTTTAACAGCCTCATTGTAGCTACATGATAAACAAAAATCCACACTGGCTCTCAGAAGGGGGAGGGTACGATATGCAAATAAAACTAATGCAATCATATAATTAACTCACTTAGCAGAAGAGCTGCAATTCATGAAAATAAGAAACACAAGGAAGACCTCTCAAAGGGGGTAAACAGAGTAATGATGTGAAAATTATAAAGTGCATGGATTTCCATTCTTAAGACTGCAGCTCTCTGACACACAAAATTTCCAATATGACTCATAGATAAGGAGATTTCATCCCACAAGTGCAGGAATGGATGCACAGAATAATAAATATTAATTTTAAAAAAAGACATGTTAAAAATATGAGTAATAAGATAATTTTCAAGTGGAACATATTCATAAGAATAGTCTTCACATTACAAACTAATACAACTTATGCGGGAGAAATAATGCCTCCGTGTTTCAGGGGTGTTTGCGAGACCAGATAAAATCCCCTGAAAATCTCGTGGGCTTACTAGGGTTTTATGACTTTTAATTCAATGAGTATTTTAAAACCAATTATTATATCTTATATTATAATAACCCAATTGTATTATAATAATTCAAAAATTTATTTACATTTACCTTCTTTTAGCAATATTTAACAATTTTAAACATTTAAATCACAGAATATATTATGAAGAAAAATACAATAAATCACAGTCTTAAAACACCTGAATTATTTAAAAAAACCAAAAAAACATCTAGTTTCTTTTGTTTCCTTGGAATAAGCTCTAAATCTGCCTTTCTTTTGTATTGAATTTCACAATAACTGTTGGAATGGGAAAGGTTCTCTTTTCCTTCTTCACACACAGAACTGGAAGGTTCCTCAACACACAGAGATTTGAAAGATCCCTGTTTACATATGGAACTACGAATTTCTTTTTGACATGAACTGGAAGGGATTTCATGAGTTTCTATATTTGAAATAAGCACATCAGAACTAGATTTTTCAGCATTTAAGTCCTCCTGATAGGCTCTCCAACTTCTATTGATATTTACAAGTAAATCCTTATTAATTGGATCAGTCACGGGATTTTTCAAGCCATATTTTTGGTAAGTTGTTTCTTTGGAAGACATTAAGTCATATTTAACAGTTTGCACTGCATCCAATGAATCAATTTTAAAAGATGTTCTACTGTCAGTCAGATTATCATCCATTAAGTTGAAAGCACTTTCAACTAGTGGGCCGTGGAAGCAGGTAAGGCATGCCTTGACTAACTTTCCTAACATAGGATACTTTTTTCATTTGTAACTTCATCTTTTATGTAAAAAATTTTAGACCAATATTTGTCTATCGCACATTTAATTGTTCTTTTATTGGTATCACAACAGTAGAGCATTTCATCAGTAATATCAATGTCAGTTTGGTATAATATTAATTCCGCACCACACAGTTGTGGTTTTTCAGCTTCAGAAAATATATGAGACAGATAAAAAGATAATTTTTCCAATGCTAACATAGTACTAGTTTTACCTCTTAGCTCTGGGTCCCAAAACTGTAAAACTAATAAGAAATGAATTTCCAACAGGTAATTTTTGTATCATATACTGTGCTGTGTTAGTGTAGGCTTTGACCAAAGAGGTTTTGAATTATTTTGCTATCACATGGTCTTTTGATAATTTTTTCATAATGGTGCAAGCTTCTGATCCAATATACAGCAACTTTCTGGGTAAGTGGAAATTAGAATTACTAACATCAAGCTTTAACAAATCCTTGTAAGATATGCACTTTGAAGTAACTTCTGGCTTTATAAAAAAAGTAACAAATTTTATCAATTTATAAATGCTGGTATGTAACATATGAAGCATTGTTTTTTTGGTTTCAAATAATTTTATGTACACATCAAATTCTGGTAGCAGTGCTGTATATAATGCTATTTGCAATAAAGTTTTTTTCTGCAAAACAAATAATATGTTGACTACTCTTTTTTCCCCGAGCTACAGCATCCTTTGTAAGTTTTGGGGAATGTAAAGAGGAATGTACTCCATGTATCTACAAGCTGTTTTTGAGAAGATGAAATATTTCTATAATCATACACAGCTTCGACATCAGAAAAAATAACACTCTTTATCTTTTTTATCCACATAACAAAAATAAAATACTATAAGAGCATCCCACAACTCTTTAATTCTATTTAAGACAGTTAAAATATACACCCACCTGTGATCTGGCCCTCTTCAAGGGCTTCAGTTTTTTTAATTCCAAGCACTGCACATATTTTGAAAAAATTCTCCCTTTTGCTACAGCTTTTCATGTCAAAATAAATATAAATAAAATGTTCCAAGTAACTTTTGAAAAATGATGAAAATTTTTTTGGCACAGTTATTTGCTATATGGCAAGTGCCGCCATCAATATCTAATAAGTGAGGTGCTTTATTTCTTCTTATTCTAGTTTCGACACCACTTTTTTTCCCACGCATAGTGTAACACGAATCCATTAAAATACTAGTTAAATTTTACCATGGAATCTTATTTTCTTCAATGGTACTGACAATTGCTGTATAAACAGCTTGCGCATAGAAAGATTCCAGTTTTCAAGAAGTAAAATGATGAACCACAACCTCACTGTGATCGTCTTCATAAAACTGCACTAGCATTGCAAGTATGCTCTCTTGTGCATTGCTAGTACTTTCATCCTCATTTAAAGAAAACATTGTGGTTCTTAAAGTTCTAATTATATTTTCTTTAACTGTTCTGCCAATTCCATATTTTAACTTGTAACATATGGTAGTTCTGCTTAATTCTTGACACAGCTCAATCAAATTTGGTGCCAAACTAAAAGAAAAAGATTTTTCAGCGATGAATGATGATACAAATACTTCTTGACAAGCTTTTCTTGTCATTATATCAAGTGGTCGATCATCGCTCTCCACCAGATCATCTGTATTCTTCGCACTTGCATAATGACTCAGGGTCATTAAACTTTTAACACATTTTGAACTTTTAATATGTGCCATAGTTTTTGCATGGTTCATTAAGGCTTTATAACCTTCTCTACCATATTTCAGTAATGAGTTGCAAAACACATAATAAGCTTGTCCCACACTATCTACTTTCTTGCACCACGTGCTGACGGCATCGTCATTACTATCCGTGCGTTCAAGCCAATCCCATAGAAAAGCATTCCAGACAGATTCTTCTAATTTGGTTATATCACTGCTAATATCAAGAAATTTCATACTGAAATTCTCTAAGCCACTACTTGATTATCAGCGCCGAACAGAAAGGAGACAAATTCACTTCTTGCACTAGAATCTGAACTCTCAACACAGGTCCCTATGGGTGTTCTACTGTGCATACTCACAGAATTCTTCTCACCCACCACAACTGGAAAACACGTGACATGAAGGCACGAATCTAGCAATTCATGCTGCAGACACATGACTTATACGTTCTCGCATTCAAAACCCTACGCCTACTACAGTAGAATTCGGTGATCCGGGATCGCGCAAAAATCAACAACAAGAAACTGCTGCTCTGACCTTTAGGCCCGCTTATTTCACCTTTCGCAAATGGGAAGATCGTTTAAATCAGAGGAGCAAATGGCGCCGTCAATGACAGAGGTGGAGACGGTACTGGAAGTGTCACACAAAGCGCATCAGATAAACAACCCAGATGGCCGCCGCCAACGGCAAAGGGGTGTGGTGTCATTCTTAATGGTTGGGGCCGGTGGTCTTTCTCCCCTTGGCACTGTTTATAATGGCTTTTCCCTCTCATCTGTGGCCGGCTTTCGGAGGAGAAAAGAGGTGCGTGTGATAAGCCGCCAAGCATTCTCCCCTCCCCCTTTGTGCTCAAGGAGCGGAACGCTGGTCACCTGGTAATGTTTCTTCCATGAATGGTATGCTTTTTTAATTCCCCGGAATTTCAGGGGCACCTTGTTCAAATTCAGGCCTGATGTTTTTATAATCAAAACTGATATATGAGAACCGATCAGTAAGTAACTTTGGATGACCGTTGGTGGCAGCTTTAGAATATGTAAATCAGTGTCTCCTAATGTCATTACACTCCCCTGACTAGAGGGCATTGTTTGGTACGGGAGTTTGAATGAAAATGTAATGTGTTTAAAGAACAGATTCAAATGAAAGTAACAACCCACCTGGAAACATGATCTCATTAGCTGCAATTAGGATGACAGATACAATGCTTGGTACTGAACAAAACATTTGCAGCAATTTGATGTAAAGTCATTCATTTTTCTTCTTGCACCAGAGCCTCCACACTTGCTACATTGCTGTCTGTTGATGATGTTGAAGGCTTGCCACTGTATTTCTAACCTCTCAATGCACTGCTCCTGTGTGCAGATTCTGAAGACCATTAGGACATCCTCCAAACAAGGCATCTTGAAGCTGGAATTGGATCACCACTTCTGACATTTTTGCTGCCCAGAGAAATACAATTAAAGAATGTACCTTTGAATGAAATCATGTTTCCAAGTGGATCATCATTTTCATTTGAATCTGTTCTGCAGAATGTTGCCTTTTTATTCAAACTCCTGTGCCAAACAATACCCTCTAATCAGAAGAGTGTAATGATAATGGAAGACACTGATTTACATATCCCTAACCCACTGAATCCTCGGTAGTTACTCACTGATCAGTCCACATAAACTTTTATATGAAATTATATTATCAGTCTTCATATTTGAAGTGCTAACAACTGAATATTAAAAAATTTAAGTATTTGGATATTGGGATTTCTTTTAGGGTAAGTTTGATGAACCCTGTCTTCACACTTCCAAAAGCAAACAGCATTTAACTTTCCTGAAATGACATAAAAGTTTTCTATCACTTCATACATCTCTTAATTACTCGACCTTACTTGTGACACCATGACATAAAGCAAGTATACAGAAGTAAATAGCCTAAACTTACACACACTCATCAGCTTCTGTTTTGGAAGGGTCTGTACAACTAAAGAACTTTCCCTGCAAAGATAATTGTTTTTGCACTAGTAAGTCACAAATAAAGCTCACAACAACAACAAAATAAGCAGTAACATAACAGCAGAGTCAGCTTAAAGAGCCATATATACTACATTACTTGAAGTCATACAGCTTCACTCAATGTGTGACAGAAATCCCTTCCACTATCAGTGGGCTGGTACAATTTGATTTTTGCAATTTACAGCAAATGAAAAATTAATGCAGACAAGCATATGCAATTAGCTGATGGTACAGATAACATAATGGAATGCAGCACTTAATTTACACAGCTTAAAAGAAGTATCACAATAAGATTCCAAATCAGCAAGCTTGTCTATAGGATTACCGGTTTGTAACTGAAGAAGATTGATGGAAATTAATCTACGCTTACATATTCTGGGAAGACACCAAAAGTGACTAACAGATATTGCTGATAACAGCAATCCAATCTATAGTTGCCCATGCCAAAACTGCAACTGAATAAGTGAATGTCCACAAGTATAACACTGATACAGTGCCTATCATTCCCAGAGTCTGGAACAGTGAGAACAGGATCTATGCAACAATAAGTTACAATTCACTTTATTTCACTCTGATACTAGGCACTGATTAGTTGATGAGTAAAGTGTGATGAGAGAATACCACCAACCATTCTTCATCCCCACAACAATAAATTTTAGAAGAGATTATCACAATGATAGACTGTTACTGTTGAGACCATGTTGATTGGACATTTGCCACTATTATTGGGTTGTCAGAAAAGTCACGACATATTTTAGCTGTGTTTTGCAAAAGTCATTTATTGATAGAAAGAACAAAGATCAATCAATGATATAATGCCCGTTTTGTTTGATAACCTTTTGCCATATTTCAGTGAGCTGCAGAATGCCTCGTTCATAGAAGGACCTGTCTTTCGTGGCAAAAAACTGTACAAGGTGCTGATTTACAGCCTAATCTGAATTGAACGTTATACCACGCAAGGACTGTTGAAGAGAGCGAAACAAGTGGAAGTCTGATGGTGCAAGGTCAGACGAGTATGCTGGGTGTGGCAACACATCCCACCCAAGCTCCAATAATTTTTGGCGGGTGATCAAACTTGTGTGTGGTCTTGCGTTGTCGTGATGGAACACAACACCTTTATGATGAACGAGCTCTGGACGTTTCTGGACGATTGATTCGTTCAAACTGTCCAATTGCCAACAGTACACATTCGAATTGATTGTTTGGTTCCGTGGTAGGAGCTCGAAAAACACGACACCTTTAAAATCCCACCACACTGAGACCAGAACCTTCTGCTGACGAATGTCTGCTTTGGATGTCGTTTGAGGCAAAGCAGCACGTCAGGACCAAGACCGTTTGCGCAGCTCATTGTTGTACACAATATACTTTTCGTCACCAGTTATCAGTCGCTTCAAAAAAGGATCGTTTTCCTCAAGTTTAATGAGCATATCCCAGATGTTTATATGCGCCATCAATTGAGCTTCTTTGAGTTCATGAGGAACCCACACATCGTGCTTGCTTACGTATTCCAGCTTCTTCAAGTGGTCGTGAATGCTTGAATGATGGTTGTGCAATGTGTCTGCAATCTCTTGTGTCATGTAACGTGGGTTTGACTCTATCAATGCCTTGATTTGGTCGTCATCAACCTCGGTTGGCCTCCCGGACTGAGGAGCATCATTGAGGTCAAAATCACCAGCACATAATTTTGCGAACCCCCACTGGCACGGATGTTCTTGTAGAGCATTATCATTGTACACTTTATGCAACTTTTCACAAGCTTTGCTTGACACGCGTTCTTCCCTTTACGGAAGTAAAACAGTAAAATATGGCGAAAATGCACGGTTTGGTCTTCGATCTTCAACTTGATGTCAAATCTTCGCAAATCAGCCAAATCGCTCACTATTCCTTTTAGACTGCAGCTAGAACTGGCAACTGTCGAATGCCATAGCAATAACAGAGCTGTGCATGCCTCTAGTACTTCCAAAACTACCCAACCGCCATCGGGTGCCAAAATACGTCATGACTTTTCTGACAACCCAATAATATAATTACATCCTCTGGACAACTTTTAGTGACATACTATTGAAATAGCATTTGAATTTATCCATGCGGTATCTAACCTGACAGCACTTCAGACTCACAAGTATATAAATTTATACATTTGAACAGCATAAAAATGGTTAAATGAACTTGCTAGCACACAATGTAATAATTTTAACTTTACTTAACACCTTGTCACACACATTGTTAGGATAAAGAACAACTGTAGTTCACTTCATTTCTATTGTACATAGCTAGTGGTGTCTTTACAGGAGTGACAAAATATTCATGAAGCCATATACCAAAAACTTTTGGCAAAAAGGATCAAAGCCTGCACTAAGGTAACAATGGAACCCACACATTATTCATATTACTCAGTGCTTCATGACTTCTAATAGCACAACACAGCATATACAAATTTTATAACGATATGTTCAGGTTTTTACATAATAAGCTAAGGAGTAACTTGGAGAAATTATCAACAAATATGCTCAGCATCAATCAGTTTTAGAACTGACTCTACATCACATACATCATTAAGCTGTTCTCTGATATTCAGAGGTCAGCTCCTCAAAGAAAGACCATCTGACAAATAAACATTTAACTGATAATACATATCCCTAAGGTGTTCTCTGAGATTAGCTCCACAAAGAAATGCAAACCACCACACAAATTTTTAACTGATAATTTACTTACTAAATATACAGTTGACGTGGATTAGGAACATCAAATAGAAGTAATCACTCTTTCCACATTTATAAGTGAGTCACGGAAAAATTCCCCATTGGCCGCCACCGGGAATCGAACCCAGGGTCTTCCATTTGTGTGCCGGACATGCTTCCACTGCACCACAGTGGCCTCGAAATTTTCCAGACTCACATATGACAAGCTGCAAAACCACCAGGCAGGTTGCTTCTTTTGAGCCCCAAACAATGCTGGGGATTCACCAAACATGAACAGCAGCAACTGAACAAATACTAGAAGGCTAATGAATAATAAATACACAGTTGACGTGGATTAGGAACATCAAATAGAAGTAATCGCTCTTTCCACATTTCCAAAGAAGCAACCTGCCAGGTGGTTTGCCAGTTTGTTGTATGTGAGTCTGGAGAATTTCGAGGCTGCTGTGGTGTCCGGCACATAACTGGAAGACCATGGGTTGGATTCCTGGTGGCGGCTATCAACAGAAGCTTCAAACCCTCAGTGGTGGACTCAGCTATTAAAACATTTGAAAAATCTAAACATAAATCCACCTTAACCCCACTCTCTCCAAACTTTGACTGCAACAAGACAGTTCTTCCTTTTATCCCTGAAATTTGTTTCAAAATAGTTAAAATCTTTATGTTGTCAAGTTTCAAAGCGATTTTAACTCCTCAGGGTTGCAACTCATATTGGCTTTAAAAATTCCCTGAGTTTTCCAGGTTTTCCTGAAGATAATTTTGCGGGGAATTTCAGGTAAAATTTTCAGATTATGTATAACTCCATGATAATATGCATACTAAATGCCACATCTATAATGCAATACATTCAATGCAAGAAGAACAAGAAAGATGACACCGAATTTCGGGCATAATGAGCATGCCTTTTGAATCCATTCTGATGCAAATTAAACGTATCAAAGCTATTCAAAGTCAATGGAACAGGTATGGAAAACAATAGCATCCGACCAAAGAAAGAAGTTTTTCAATCGGGGTTTTAACCTCACAGATATTGCTGTAAACAGAATCCTGAACTTACGTCCTCCGTTTTTTTATTTATTGGAGATTTAATGACCACCGTGAGCAACTCATTGGGCTAAGGGCAATCACTCGTCCCTAATTTAGGGCCACTGGGCTCCAGGGAAGGGCGAGAGCCAGTGGCGTAAGATAAAAACATCCATGCCTTACCGGGATTCGAACCCGGACCCATTTCAGACGAATGATCAGAAGCCATCGCTTAAACCACTGCGCCACCGGAGTGGCATCCTCTGGTTGCAGACTTGTGCATTAACAAAAATTTGAATTTATACGAGAAACATTTTGCAGCGGAAACTCTCTCCACAAAGAAAGGATTTTTCAAATCAGACTCTTAGAAGCAGAGATATGGACAAATATAAGATATGCATCTACGCCCCCTGGTGGAAAAAACATGCATTTTAAGAACAAAGTATTCTTGATAGGTTTTTCGATGTGAGCGGTATCGATTAAAGAAAAAAAAATTTAGTCAAGTTTTCAGCAGCTCAGATTTTGCTGCAAATGTATCAGAAGCAGAAATTAAAACTTATGCCCCCTGGTGGCCAAACTATTCTTTACCAAATATAAGAATTTATATGAAAAACATTTTCCATTAGGAGCTGTATGCGATATAGGAAGAATTTTTCCAATCGGAGTCTTAGAAGCAGAAATATTAGAGAAAACACAATTTACCTTTGCGCCCCCTAACCAAAAGTCTATGAACTACTTGAAATTATATGAAATACATGTCACACCGGAAACTCTATCCAATGAAGAAAGAATTTTTCAAATTGGACCATTAGAAGCAGAGATACTGACAAAAATAGGATGTACATCTACGCCCCTGGCGGTGAAACCATGCAATATTTTAAAAAGAAAATATTCCGAAAAGGTTTATCGACGTGAGTGGCATTGGTCCATGAAAGATTTTTTTTCAATCAAGATTTTAGAAGCTCAGATTTTATGGCAAATACATCAGAAGCAAAAATTAACACTTACGCCCCCTGGTGCATACTTGCCAACTTTGGAAAATGTGCATCAGCAAAACTTTTGCACGAACGCCATTTACCACAAAACAAAACATAATTATATTAATAAATATGCAGTAAAAATCTCTGCATATGCCACAATAACTAAACTAGTATCTGTGTTTAAAATAATAATTAAAAAAACCATAAAGTAAAATCTTAATTTTGTTCAATGTTAGCTTCGCAAACCTGTGGTGTTTCAATACCAAACTAAACATTTCCTGTAAAAAGGAAATATTCACTTTAAGAGTACCTACACATTGCATTCAAAACTGTATGTTACATACCTTTTAATCTTAATCTTGTATATCAGAATAATATAATATTTGCAATCACTTTCATGAATTCTATCACATGTTGCAGAAAATGGCCCTTCTTGTAAAAGTTTTACGACAGCGGAAGTTCAATCCAAAGCCATTTCGTGGGCAATCGCCGTCGTTTTGGTCTTCTCACAGCCATAACGTTTGGCAGTTTCATCTTTTGGAAACATCTGCCAAAAAAGTGGACCAGCATGGCTGGCAACACTGAATGGCACATTGTGTTGTTTAAAAAAGACGTAAACAACAATTCGGCACAAGTTAAATTTCCTTCACCATTATCTGATGTTTTAAAAAACGTAGTCAGTTTGGAGTTACTATCAGTACACTTCACATTACCTTTGTGTTTGTGACCATTTACATGACGAAAAATATTATTTCTGCCTCCGTGGGCAATGTTACAATCGTTTTGGCAAATGTCGCAAAATGCAAATTTTACACCTTAATTAGATTTCCTGAAGTACTGGAACTTTGCTGTGTATGTTTCCTTAAAAATTTGAAAATAACTTTGAGATGGTATAATCTTAGTACTCATCTTTATAGATTTGCATAAAAGCTAAACTAACAACTCACTCCTCCCAGTAATTCAACTCTACAAGAAAGAAACACCACCACACACTAAAAATAACACACATAAGTATTCTTTTGCTGCTACAACAACATTGCTCAACACTGTGCATGCAGATTTTACTCTTCTCTTTCATTGGCTGTGATTTGCCTCCCACGAGGAGACCAATCAACTGCTATGATGAACTAGCGTCTACAGGAACTGAAATATCATGGCCGCTCGATCAGCATTACCACTCGCTCTATCAAGTCAGGCCGTGAAAATACAAAATGCGATGGCTACCGTCGCAGACTGTGCACATGCGTCTAGCGTCGACACCAGAGTTTGCCGAAAAATTTTTTAAAGGAGTATTTTTACTCCTTTGAAAAATTTAGGGAGTAATTTTCAAAAGTTGGGAGTATTTTAGAAAAATTAACAGATGAAATGAAATACTTATCAAAATGCTAGGCAATTATGAAAAACCAATCCACATTTTTTCATATAAAAACATTTCACTACTGCTCAATGTATTTAGAATTTGGATCTGTTTTCTTTCTTGTTTTAGAAATATATATAATATTCATATTTTAAAACAATAACATTAAATTTATCATGTTTTGTAATGACCACATGGAACAGCAATGTGTTCAAGAAGTGAAAACATTGCACTTTTGAGGTTCTTATAGGCATCTAAAAATATCTAATGAACTTCTCAGCAAGTTCCATGGCCACATTTGCTTTTCTGCAGCTGTACAGCATCCAGTGCTTAAATTTTCATTTTGCTGATATCTTTGTTTTCCTTTCCATTCTTGATTGTCGTTTTTTTTAATGCCCTTGGATGACAACTTTATCCATCACGAATGCATGATAGCTTTCGCTATTTTAGATAAAAGATGAATAGTGTAACTTTGAAAATATAAATACTTTTGAACACCATGCATCAATTTTTCATACATGAGACCGGCTGATGACAAAAAAAGCTGAACTTTTTAACTGGGTGGAAAATTGGGACGCGCGAAAGCGCGTTGTGAGCAAATTCAAATACAGCATACACAATATTTAAGATTGCACTAGCCATATGAAATTATTTTCTATAAATTATGTAAGTAAATATTAAAGTGAAGCACATTATTATATTCACAATAGAAAAGTAGGGAATCAAGAACAAAATAAAATGAAATATTTTAAAAAATCAGATTTAAAACATACATGTAAATCTTTACTAGCTAAATCCTGAGGTGAAAAGTATTTGTCTAGGAAAGTTTGTGCATTTAGTTAAGCAATTAGAAACTTGCAAGAATTAGAAACATATCCACAGATTAGTTTTGGTCAAACATCATAGTACAAGAGATAAGTCAGTCTTGTTGGCTTAGTAGCACTCTAATGTACCAAATTTTTCAGAAATGAAATGTGTGTGGAAATAAGTTAAATTCACGGATTCTTACTAAATGATAATTGGAATATGTATTTGAATATGTACAAATTTAAAAAAAAGCATGACTAGAAGTTATGGTTTTTAAACAGGTTGCTTCAAAGGTATTTTGCCCTTTTTTGTTGTACTTGCTTGCACAACAATTCGAATTTCCTCTTCTGAGCAAGCCTGGCTTTCTTCTCAGCAAGCTGCACGGCCATATTTATTTTACGTTGACTCTGCAGTTGAACAGCATCCATTGTTAACTTTTTCTTTTTGCTGATAATTCCTTTTCTTTTCCTCTCCATTTCTTTGGTATAACTTGTTTTTGATGTCCTAAGATTTTGGCAGAGGTTGGCATCAACTGCTTCTTGCAAAAAAAAAAAAAAAATTGTTACTGAAGAAATTAATTGCAGACTCACCCTGTGCTTTAAGTTTATACTACACAGTTTGTATAGCTGAATAGGTTTCAATGTTCATTCTTCCTGATTTTATGTCTATGATTTCAGCCATCATGCTGAAAGAACTTTCAACCTGTGGACCATGAAAGCATGATATCAAGGCTTTTACTATTTAAGATAACATAGTGTACTTGTAGAGGTTAAACACCTTTGCCCACCACGCATCAATTTTTACAAAGTTTCCAACTTCATCAACAGGAGATGGAAGTCGTGATTCAAACTGATACTGGTGAATTTCTAGAGCATAGCTTTCCATTTCCTCTGAATTCAATATATTTCAAAGGAACTGTGGAAGTTTTTCAGTCTTTTTAAAGTTAGATTATGTCCCCTTGTAGAAGGATCAATAGCTGATATGTACATTAAAAAATCACTACATAATGGTAGTGTCTTTTGCATGTATTTTGCATGCTGAATATAAGCTTCAGCAGCCTGGCTTAAAAAAAATTCCCCACGATGTCATTTGATTTGCTTTTCAAAATAATGTTCCTGATCCAAGAATCTTTCACAGGTTTGCCTTATCAAATCTTTCATAGGATTGCCTTTCAGTATCTCTTGTTTTAAGAAACAAGCTAAGGAATCCAAGAATAGTTGCTTCTGCTCATCAAAAACTTTATGAATTAATGGCTCCTTTGCTCCTTTGTCTGAAATAAGCATACATATTTTTTCAAAAGAGGTAGAGCTGCAACATAAAAATTTAATATAAGCAAGGTTTTTTTTGAGCTTTCAAATAATTTTGCAACAATTCTAGATTTCCATTTTCTTTCATCTTCTGTTAGATTTTTTTCCCGTAATTTCTTCCAAAGCTCCTGGAATTTTATTTTTTTCTTTCTAATCTTTACATATTTTATTTATCACATCCATGTATATTGGTCTTTCATTAGGCTGCACAAATCCATAATACAGGAGCAAAAGGGCATCATGGATATGTAAACTGTTTAATGCCACACGATAGAATGACAACCACCTGCATTGCACCATGTTCTTAATTTCAGTGAATTTTAGCCCTATAATTTCACAAATTTCAGCAAGGGCTTCATGTTGATCTGCAGACCATTTAAAGTCATTGAAGAAGTCAATAAAGTATTTCTCAATGTAAGCTTAAAATGGCTGGCAAAAACGTTTACTTGCATTGTGAATATGGTGACATGAATCTCCATCAATGTCAAACAAGTGGAGAGATTTTCTCTGCTGAATTCTTGTTTTTAACCATGTTTTGGGGCCGCTCATGACACATTCTTTCCATTTAGCTTTCAGACAAGCAAAACAAATTCCTCCTCAGAAAGAAAGAAAGAAAAAAAAACGGAAAGCTGCGTCACGAACTTTGTTTAGAGGGTTCGGGCCTACGTAATACTGGCCCGAAGCCGTGCGTTTTTTCCCACTTAGCTTTCAAACATGCAAAACACATTTTTCCTTAGGAAAAATGAAAGAAAGGAAAGGAACAGGGTTGCGTCACGAACTTTGTTCAGAGGCTTCGGGCCGACGTTATCCTAGCCGGGCGCCGTGCTTTCTTTCCACTAAGTTTTCAAACAATCGAAACACATTCCTCCTCCTTAGAAAAAAAGAAAAAAACACGGAGGTGCGTCGTGAACTTGGTTCAGAGGCATAGGGCCGACGCAATTCCGGGCCACAGCGAAAGATGCACGTCAGAGCCAACGTAATTCCGGATCACGGCAAAAGAAACATGCCAGGCCTACGTAATTCCGGCGTGGCGCTGTGCTTCCTTTCCACTTAGCTTTCAAACAAGCAAAACAATTCCTCCTCCCCAGAAAGAAAAAAAACAACAACGGAAAGCTGCGTCACGAACTTTGTTTAGAAGCTTCGGGCCGACGTAATACTGGCCGGACGTCATGCTTTCTTTCCACTAAGTTTTCAAGCAAGCAAAATACATTCCTCCTCCTTAGAAAAAAAGGAAAAAAACAACAAAGAGGTGCGTCACGAACTTGGTTCAGAGGCATTGGGCTGACGCAAGTCCGGGCCCCACAGCGAAAGAAGCACGTCCGAGCCAACACAATTCCGGATCACAGCAAAAGAAGCATGCCAGGATTACTACGCGGCGCCGTGCTTCCTTTCCACTTGGCTTTCAAACAAGCAAAATAAATTCCTTCTCTTCTGGGGGGGGGGGAGAATTTAAGAAAAGAAAGCTGCGCCACGAACTTTATTCGGATGCTTCAGGCCGACATAATCTCGGGCCACGGCGAAAGAAGCGCGTAATAACGGGTCATGGTGAAAGAAGCACGCCGGGCTTATGCAATCCTAGCGCCGTGTTTTTTTTTTTTTTCACACTTTCGAACAAACAAAACAAATTCCGCCACGTCAGGAAAAAAACAAAAAAAGATACAAACGGCTGTGTTACGAACTTTGTTCAGAGACTTTTACATCGATTATTTACAAAACCATTAAAACTTTCTTTATAACAGCGAAAATCTGAATAACTATAATTTTTTGTTAATCACCCGTAATTCCGGGGAAATCCGTAATAATTACGGAGATTTTGTAATTGTCAATTCCGTAATCTCTGTGCGTCCTTCGTAGAAAGAGGTTTCACGAGAGCTTCGATTCTCGAACGATCTCAGAAAAGCGGGAACGCATTCGGATACATCGCAAATTACAAGAGAGAGAGAGAGAGAGAGAGTTCCTGGTGATGACGTCACAGATAGAATGCAGAGTGGCGATTTCCCGCAAGACACGAGATGGCTGTTTTCGCGTGGGCTGCGGCAGTTTCCCTAAAGCACAAAGTAGGCGGAGCTTCCACTCTTCGCGCTGCGATGCTCAAGTGACTGACATCCCATCCATTGTTGACAGCAGTAAACGAATTGAGCTCCTGACTCCACCCTCCAACATTTCTTCTTGTCCCCCAGCGCCTGCTCCATAAAACAACGCTTTCAGCTAGAAAGCGCTTAGTTCTTTTACACCACAAAAAAGCGGAATCACAAAATTCCACTTTTTCAAGGATTTTTCTATAGAACGATGACCACCCCCTAAAAAATTCTGAAAAATTTCTCTTCATTTTTGCAATGACCTCGAGGATGACCAAAATGATGCCGAAAAAAGCGGAATTCCGCGAATTCGCGGAAGAATCTCGTATGATTTTTACAAACTTTTCAGCTTCATCACTTTCGTATTTGGATAACCACGCCCCCCAATTCCCTTTATCAATCTGAAATGCAAAACTTTTTTGGGGGGATTATTTAAAAATACAGGATACATGTTCGGATCATTGTTGGTAAAAAAAAATTACAGTTACGGGGGAAAGCTTTGCTACGTCCGATTTCCATTTTCGGACATTTTCTCTCCCATTTTCAATTTGAAATACAAATATTTATAAAATAAAATTATATTTAACAACAATACTAGGCGGAGAAAGCATTACGTGAAAAATAAAATGACGATTATGGGAGAAATCTTCACTGCGTCTAACTTCTGTTTTCGAAAGTTTTGAAAGACAAAACGAAAGTTTTGAAAGACAAAACTTTCGCTTCCTAAAGTTTAAGGTGGAAAACATCTTCCACCACTACTAATTGTCCCAAAATTTCTGTTCAGTTATGCATCGATCTCGAGGATAACCCAATTTATGACGGAAAAGGAGAAATTCCTCGAAGACATCACACTTCTCGAGTATAAAGATTACAGAGAAATTTTTTCCCCGCCGAATTTTTGTTCCCACAAATTTTTCCTGCATTTTCAAACTGAAATACAAATATTTATGGAATAAAATGAAATATAACAACAATACTGGACACAGGCAACATCACAGTAAAAAGAAATTACGATTACGGAAAAAATCTTTATTTCGTTTACTTCTGTTTCTGAAAGACGAAGTACTGTCCTGATCCATATTTTAACAAATTGGTAAAATTCTTCGATGCATAGTTTTACGCGCCGAGAAAAATACCTGATGCGTACTAGACGCGAAATTAAGCATTTTGGCGAACTCTGGACTCCGCATGTCACTTGAGCACTCCGGTAGAGAGAGAGCTACTACATGACGTAACAAAGCCCGCGACTCAAAGATGACATCATCGCGTAACACAGCGCTCGTAAGGTCCAGTAGAAAATCTAAGTGGGTGGTTGCAAAGGAATTGAAATATTTTGATTGAGCAATCAAAATATTAAAAAATCCGTTAAAAAGGACCTCTATATGTAAATCAGTAAAATTAAGCAGAAATCCGTAAAAGTTGGCAAGTATGCTGGTGTCCAAAGTATTCTTTACCAAAAATTATAAATTATATGCAAAAGATTTCCCATCAGGAGCTGCATCCGCCGAAGAAAAAAATTTCAAATAAGAGTTTTAGAAGAAGAGATATCAGGGAAAATGTAATTTACTTTATCCCCCGAGCGGAAAATCTATGCGCAACTTGAAAAAATAACTATACCTAAAATACTTTTCGACATAAATGGAATCGATAGACAAAATAATTTTTCCAATCTGATGTTTAGAAGCAAATATATGGAATAAAATGTATTTTGAATTCGACATCATCTGCGGTTATGCCCTCTAGCAACGAAATTGTACATCGTAAAAAAAACAACGAAACATAGGATCATCATTCAATGCATTTCAAGCTTCCCTACGCAGAAAGATTTTTTCAAATGGGACTAATAGTTGCAGAGATATGGTGTCTACAGACGGACAAACCGATAACATAAGCACGATCTTTTCTTACAAAAGACGTGCTAAAAAAGCTATCATTGTACACTTGAATTAATTGCTGGCTGAAATTTTCGATTTCCACTGCATACTCGACATTTTTCTTTGTACGCAGCGCACCGACGATTTCCATAGCACACTCGATGTCTTCCGTCATCTGTAGCGGACCGACGATCTTCATAGCATACTCGAAATTTTCCGTCATCCATAGCGGATCGACGATTTCCATAGCATACTCCATATTTTCCGTCATCCGCAGCAGACCGACGATTTCCATAGCATACTCCATGTTTTCCATCGTCGGTAGCGGGCAGACGATTTCCATAATAACTACATAAAACTCTTAGTACTTGGAATCGCTGAATCTTTCTTCCCACCACAAGGTCTTATTCAGCATCGAGCAGAACTCTGTGCACACAGAGAATTTAGTGTGCCGAAGTACCGACGATGACGATGGGGTATGGAGCTTCTGGTGCGCAATGGCACAAAATCTGGCTTTTGTAACAAGATGGCGCAAGATTTTTGTTTTGGCACACTCTGCCACAGAATTCGCATCTCTGGTAACTGCATATGCATTATACAAAAAATTATTAGTTTAATTTTCCCTGACTTTTCCAGGTTTTTGAAAAAAAAATATTTCTCCCTGAGTTGTCCCCGATTTTTACCCTCATTTTCGGATTCCCTGATTTTCCCAGGTTGGTTGGCAACCATGCTCATGCAACTAAGGTGATTTGCTCTGCTAAAAAGGACCAAATTCCTGACAAAAATTATTGGGGAAACTATCTGATCGAGTGTCAGTGTGGCCTATTGTACATAGGTCAGACACAAAGATTCTTTAGACACAGGCTAAAAGAACATCAGTTATATGTTAAAAAGTGGGAGCTCAATAAATTTTCTAAAGTCCAGCACTGTTGAGAGAATAACCACCAGTTTTTGTTTGATGATGCAAAATTGGTAGAAAGCTCTAAATCATGTTTGATCTTGACATTTTAGAAGCCTTTCATATTTTTTGAAACCACCCTTTCTTTGTGAATGACTCATCTTCATTGCCATATCTCTCAAATGCTTGCAAAGCATCAAAGCTGATAACCACCATGCGACACGAACAACCGTCTTGCTGCAACAAATCAACATATGCCCTGAAGAAGCTAGACCAGTCCAATGTTCCACATGAAACTATAGTAGATGCTAACTTAAAAATAATTGTATTTATAAACATTGTTTCTTTGTCGGGGTGCCTACTAAACTTGGAAAATGCAATTTCATGACCATTTTTAAAAATTATTTTGTGCTATCTCTCTCTCTTGACATATCCAAGGCAGCGGAATATGTGCACACACACATAAATGCAGTATCCAAGGCAGCGGTATATGTGCGCACACACATATATATATATATATATATACAATAAGCATAATTAAAGAGGGGGACATTCCACCCCTTTTTTTCTACATTAAAGTGCCCCCCCTGCCCTTCTGCTAGTGACAAAAACTAACTTATCATACTTTGACTGTGCCTTAAGTTGAAATGCTCACCATTGTGCTACATGATTGCATAGCACACCTTTCTTTAACATTTATACCTGGAAAATATCACTTCATAAACAGCATAATTTAAATTGCTAAATTGATCTCAAAATGTTGTACATATATTTCCATGCTAAAAGGTATTTTGCTTTAACAGTTTCTTTGTGAGGAAGTGCATGTGCCCTCCCTTTGATCCTAAGATCATTACATGGAAACCACATTTATGTCTTATGTGGTCAATGTGCATGGAGAATTACTTAGACTGTCACCAGAAAATGGATAATTACTATAATAAATAAATAAAAAAAATTCATGACCCCCCCACAGCAAAATTTGTGACTTCTTCATGACCCTTTTCTGAATTTGTGACCTTTTCATGACTTCCATGATTAGTAGACCATCCTGTATATATCAAAATGAAAGGTATGTTAATACAATGTTTGTATTTCATTTTAAATGACATATGTGTGTTTGTAGGTGGGCCAGCACGAGCAGCAGGACTGCCTAGTACAACGTACGACTCAGCAGACTAATTTCAACTTGGATTCTGCCTCATACTCTGCAGTAGTTGAGTTACAGGAGTTGATGACCCATTCACCATCCTATCCTCATTGTCAACACATATAACTACAGCTGGCCTGTTGTCAAGTTGAGAAACACTGGGATTCATGACTAGCAAAAGTTTGTTGGTCTGATAAGCCCAGAAACTACTGCATAATGCCAACAGTTGGCCCTGCATTTGGAAAAAACAAAGATGAGGCTATGGACTTTGCATGTCTAGTACAGGTCATCCAAGCTGGTAATATTCATGTTACAGTGCAAAAGTCTTTTGTTGGGACCTAAAATTTAAGCCCACTAGTGTGTAGCACAGGCCATTTGAATTGTGAGGATTAGTGAATCATGACTGCAGGTAATTTTGAATCCATTCTCTTGCATAATGTTTCTGGGCAGTGTTAGTATGTTCTAGCATAACAATGCATCCTGTCACAATGGTTATTTCATGTAGGCACAGTTCCAAGAACATTCTGTACCCTGCCTTTGAACTTCCCATATTTCAATGCTCTGGAACATCTTTGGCTTGCTATGGAATTAGCTCTAAAGCTGTTGATAAATTCTACATTATGGGATGATCTAGTCTGTTTGGCTGGGCACATCTCTTGATATATTCCAGAACCTTCTTAAGTCCATTCCATTCTGAACTGCTCTGGTTCTGTGAGACAAAGGTGGCCCATATAGATTATTAGTGAAGTGGCCCGATTTTTGATTTTGTTTACTAAGCACATAACTGCAACTGTGTGCAGTATGACAAGGGACATCTATAGAGGTCAGAGGATGAATTCAAATTAATGCTAAACAACTGGAACTTTGCAATGCTACACAAAGGAAAGTTCATAAACTCTCACAAGGATTATAGGTGGCTGCATAAAGAAATCTTAGTGATGTGTCAACCAATTAAGCCATATCATTAAGGAATGGCAAACTATGGAATCACTATATTTGGCATAATGATGCCAATTTACAATGCATATGCAAAAATCTCCAAAAACAATCATTCTTACTGATTGAAAGTAAGATTAAATAGCAAAGACTTGTTGAAAGAGATATTCAAACAGAAAGCTTAAGTTAGAGCAATTTAGAATGTAGAGAAGCAAGACAATTTGGCACAATAGGGTACAAATATTTTAACACATTACATCAAAGCAGCAGTGCAAACTGAGAAACAGCCTTTACAAAGTTCAATGTACAGCCTGAGCTCGAAAACTCATTCCAATACCTCGATAGCAACGTGCTCAATTTAGTTACACACCCATACAAACAACAACACTACTTACAAAAGTAACGCAGCCCATTGTTCAACTTCTTACCTACCATTTCAGGCATGTATGATATTCTTTATTATCTTCTTGCCAGACGAGAGGATAGATGTCTCTTTATAATTCTTATGCAGCGATATTAAGCTGAAGAAAACTTGTGGTCCCACATTTTACTATCGTAATTCTACTCAGCGCCAAGGTGCATTACTATGTGATGAATTCAACTTTAAAAAACGTATGCACAACAATGGAATTCATTACAGAAACGTAAAACACATTAAAAAGGCAACTGAAAACCCCAAAAACTCCATTGCGACTTTGAACTATCAAAACACATTAAATCCCACGAACCAAAAAAACAACTATCACACTTTAAAAATAGTATAAAAAAAACTGTATGCACAACTTAAAAACCAATTAATGAAAGCCTTGAGAAATCAACCTATAAACTTTTTCGCAGTTAGATAACCTGTCATTGACACTTGAAAATTTACATAAACCTTGTTCCTCAAAAGCGTCACATACTACAAAGACCTTAAAATTCACACTATTAAATGCACATGAAAAAACAATTAGAAACTACATCTTTTTTCTTTTTGGGTGTAGTTTCTAAACAATTAGAAACTACACCCAAAAAGAAAAAAACATTAACTTCAATTACACATATGCTTAAGAAAAACCATGCCCTATTATTGCCTAGACTCTTTATCAAAACACACTTGAAGTACATACTACGTGAGAACGCAAACATCCACCCCTCAGAGCCAGCAGTTCGACCTTGGAACGCTTTCGTCCAATCGCCATGGACATCCTCAGCAAGCCATTGTTACCCGCTGGTCGGCTACCAGCGTTATGTGTCAGCATAAGTGAATTCATGATCCCGCCTCAGATCACACATCTGAAGCAAAACGGAGGTGGCACCATCCATAAATAGAAGCCGTAAGTATCCAAACATTTGTAATTTTAATTCTTTTTTTCTCTTTTCTTTCTAGAAAAACGCATTTTTTTTGCCTTAATGTTATTTTATTCTTTTACCTATTAGTTTTATTTTATATAAATATTTTTTTCTCCTTTCCTCTTTGCCTTTCTTTAACTTTCTCAAGATTACTCTCGAGCTGTATCATTTCTTGCCAATAATTTTCAAGCTGTCTTGGATCATTATTATTGCAAATGCGGTTACCGTTTTTTTGAATCATTACTGCCTCTGCCATTCTTAAATGCCTTTCTGATGTACATCTTTTTAATATTTTAATCTGATCAAATTTTGGGTATACCATGTTCTCAATACAATGCTGTATTAATGCAGTTGTAGCCTCTTTTTTGTGCCAATTTCTAAAATGTTTTTTCAGCCGTAATCTCAATCTATTCTTTGTACTGCCAATATAAGAGATTGGGGGATTACATTCTATTGGAATTACATAAATGCCAGCTGAATCAAGAATCCCTTTTGACATACCATTTGTAATCATTAAGTTCTTGATAGAACACACTGTACTACCCATTTGCAAACCAAATTTTGCAGCCAATTTATTAATTTCTCCTGAAAAACCTCTGGTATATGGAAAAGCCCCAATCCATTGAAGTGGTTAATTTTTTGATACTGTCTGCTTTTAACAAAATTTCTTTTAACCTCATTAGTCCTGTCGGAAGAGGAACAGCTTCCGAAGAGAAAATATAAATAAAATCCGAGCAGCTGTCAAAACTGTTTCTGATAGAGGGCGCTGTCGCCCTGTGGGAAAAGAGAACGAGTGTTTTGAACACGATGGAACTCACAATGAAAAAACCGCCGGTGTTTTATGTTATGTATCTTTAGTATGTGTGCGGTCAGCCATCTGTGTCATGCATTAAATGTAGGTTTGATGTTTATTACTGCCTCTTGAGTGATTCCTGTCAACTTCGGAGGAATGTGGATTAATTTGCTATTGTTAATTGATTTAACGACCTCAACACACGGCACCCAAGAACAGTCGTTCAAAAATTGAATGTAAGGTAAGAAGTACTTTTTCTTCAATACTGTGCATTCCTGATTGATTTGAACGGCGACACGTTAAATAATGGCATCCCTGCCGGGATTTTGAGTTGAGGTATTTTGAACATAGCACAGAATTCGTAGCCAAGAGAATTCTTCCGTTTGTTGACATTCTGATATATCGTTTCGAATGAAAAGATGGCTGAAGAAATTAGAGCTAGATTGAGACAGAAACGCGGCGTGATGAGAACTTCCGTTACCAAAATTATTAAGCAATTGGAAGCGGAACTTAAACTAACTGATGTGGATATAGATAATCTTGAAGAACTTTTAGAACATCTTAATGAAAAATCAACAGAACTAAAATTAATTGATTCCAAGCTGGAAAATGTTTTAGACCCAGGGGACTTGCAGTCTGAGTTAGAAAGTGCTGAAGAATATAGTTAGAAAATAACTACATGGTGATATAGAGCGTCCAAACGAGTTCATATATTAAAGCAAAATGTTGTGAATAATGGCGTGTCTCTTGGTCAGAGCCCCGAGCTACATGAATCGAAAGAAGAACGAGTGAGGGACTCGGTGACTATAAAATTGCCGAAGCTATCTGTTTCCAAGTTTTACGGGGATGTGAGTCAATGGCTTACATTTTGGGATTCTTTTGAATCGGCAATTCATAAGAATGATTCTTTGAACAAAGTAGATAAATTTAATTATCTTAAAGCTCACTTAGGAGGTACTGCTATAAACGCTGTACAAGGATTTGCTATCACACCGGAAAATTACGACATTGCTGTAAATATGTTACAAGAGCGATTTGGGAGAAAGGATTTGTTAATAAATGCACATATGAGTAACTTACTTGATCTTTCCCCTCTCAAGAATTCCAGTGATATCGGAACATTTCGAAAGTTGTTTGATAACGTTCAAACGCAAATAAGAAGTTTAGAGTCGCTGGGAGTTTTGTCAGACACGTATGGAAATCTTATGTGTCCGATGCTGTTGAAAGTGCTCCCCGCTGATCTGATCTTAGAATTCAATAAACAAAGTACCAATGTCAGTTATGACATCAAAGATTTGATTGAATTTTTGAGGAAGGAACTGACCTCCAGGAAGCGCACTTCTGCTAGTGTTTCGGTCACCAGAGACTGGCACAACAGTTTTCCAGCCACTTTTGCTCCTCGGTCAGGTGGCTGTGGCAGGAAGCTCTCATGTTACTCGAGAGAAAAAGGAAATACACCGACAGCAGCTGAGCTATTTAGTACTGAACTGAAAGAAAAGATAAAACTCGTTTGTGTTTTTTGTGACAAGCCTCACGCAAACTCTGAGTGCAAAGAAACTCGAAATCTGTCTCTGGATGAAAGAAAATCTATTCTGTTAAAAAGGAGATGCTGTTTTAGGTGTCTTAAACCAGGACACGTTTCACGTTCTTGTAAAGTAAAAACTACCTGCTCACACTGTGGTAATAGACATCTATCTATTATGTGTTTTCATAAACACGAAGAGAAAGATAAGAAACCAGAAATTAATAAAGAAAATGATAGAGCTCTGGAAGCCAGTGTTTTGACTAACAATTCCTGTTCCAAGGAGGTGTATTTACAGACTTTAATTGTTTGTATTAAGGAGAATGACATCAGTTGTTATGTACGAGGGATTATTGATACAGGTAGCTCGAGATCATATGTAAGTGAATTTGTCGCTAAAGCACTGAAGTTGAAATGCAAAGGGGAAGAAAAAGTCGTACATGGACTTTTTGTAGGAATAGAAAAAAGTGAAGAGCACAAAAGATATTCGATTCCATTAAGCAATCTTGATGGCGATTATATTTGCGAATTAGAGGTGATGGATCAAAAAAGAATCTTGTGCTTTCATTCCAAAGTTAGAGGACTCTAAATGCATAAAAGAACTGACAAATCGTGGAGTTTTCATTAGCGATATTTCCATAAATGAACATGACTGTCTGTATGAGAAAGATCCGAAGGAAATTCATTTTCTGATAGGAGCTGACTTCGCAGGGAAATTATTTACAGGTGAAATTGAGCACCTTTCCAATGGATTGGTGGCAGTAAACCCACGTCTGGGATGGACGTTTATGGGAAAAACAGAAGAAAAAGAAGACAGTAAATCTAATGTCCTTATCTCTCTCCACGTTGGCGAATTAAACCTTTCTGATTTGTGGAGACTTGATACTTTGGGGATTCTCGATCCAGGCGAAAAGATCGTGACAACGGAGCTCGAAGACTCTGCGAAAGATAATTTTATTCGTAATGTTTCAAGAGACCAAGAAGGAAGATATATGGTTTGTTTGCCATGGATTCAAGATCACCCTCCTCTGTCGGACTGCAGGGAGATAGCTGTTAAAAGATTGAAGAGCTGTGTTAAATCCTTAGAACTGACTAAGAAGTTAGATGCTTATGAAGATGTTTTCCGGGAGTGGCTGAAGGAGGGCATTATAGAAGAAGTTAAATCTCCTGAGGAGAATGTAAAAACTGTGCATTTTTTACCACATCATCGTGTTTTCAAGAACTCAACAACCAAAATGAGACCTGCCTTTGATGTCTCAGCGAGAGGGAAGAATTCTCCCTCCATTAACGATTGTCTGGAAAAGGGACCGAATGTTGTAGAACTTATACCCTCAATTATAAACAGATTTCGGATGGGAAAAATTGGGGTAATTGCCGACATAAAGAAAGCTTTCTTACAGATTGGACTTCAGGAGCATGATAGACCATTTTTGAGGTTCCTGTGGTGGGAGAACGGTAAGGAAGAAAATCTTAAAACCTCCCAGCACCGAAGAGTTGTTTTCGGAATTTCTTCAAGCCCTTTCCTGTTGGGAGCAACAATGGAATTTCACCTGAAAAATGCGCCGGATCATCTGCAAGAAACGGCGAAAAAGCTCCTGAGGTCGTTTTATGTTGACAATGTGTTTCTAGTGTGAATAGCCGAGAGGAGCTTGAAAAGTTTATTTTTGAGTCACGAAGTATCCTCAGTGCAGCCAAGTTAGATTTGCGAGTGTGGGAGCATGCTCCTGCGTCGACAGAAGTGGAGGATGAAGATGGAGATGAAAGGAAGGTCCCAGTGCTGGGATTAAGTTGGACACTGAGTTCAGATGAGCTGTCTATTGACATGAAGGGGCTCTCTAGCGATGAAAAGTTCCCATTGACAAAACGAGAGATCCTCTCAGTCATCCATTGAGTATTCAACCCCATTGGATTCATGTGCCCGGTCACACTGGGGCCAAAGGTTTTGCTGCAAGAATGTTGGAAGGACGGGATCACTTGGGACTCTAAGCTGCCTCCGACTATATCTAGAAAATTTAAACGTTGGAAGATGCAATTGGAAGGCTTGAGTGATGTGCTGATCCCACGATGCATACTACAGGATGCTTCAGCCAATTCGGAGGTATCTCTACATGTGTTCTGTGATGCAAGCAAGATAGCATTTGCTACTTGTATTTTTGTCCGATGTCAAAATGATCGGTCCACGACGTGTCAGCTAATACAATCACGTTGTAGAGTCGCCCCTTTGAAATTACCTTCCATACCCAGGATGGAACTCTTGGCCTGCACTATTAGAGCTAGGTTAGCAGAAACAACGAAATCAGACTTGGGGCTGGGGAACGTGCCTACGTACTATTGGTCTGATTCTGTGAATGTGTTATACTGGATAAAAAGAAATGAAAATTGGGCAACCTTCGTTTACAATCGTGTTCAGGAAATTCGGCGGCTAACAGACCCAGAAGACTGGAGGCACATTGCCGGGTCTATTAATCCTGCGGATCTCCCTTCGAGAGGATGTACAGTGAAAGAGTTGAAAAATTCTCGTTGGTGGGAAGGTCCGGAGTGGCTAAAATTACCGTGTGATGAATGGCCAGCCTCAGAAGCGCTTCCAAATTTGGAGGTTGTGAATTCAGAAAGGCGAAAAAACTATTGTGTCTGCTACTAACACAGAAATTGAGAAGGTTTTTGAATATTCTACGAAGATCTCCTCGTATAGCAGAATAATCAGAGTCATGGTGTGAATTTTTCGTTTTTACAGGAATGCAAAGGCCAAACGAACTGAAAGATGTTTCGGTGAGTTAAGTGTAGAGCAAGTCGAAAAGGCCGAAATGGTAATGTTGAAAGAAGTCCAAAGACAGAGTTTTGACGAAAATAGAGAAACTTCTCTGAAAACCTTTATCGACGTAGAAGGACTGCTTCGAGTCAATACGAGAATCACCATGAGAAAGGACTCTGAGGTATTTCGTCATCCAGTAATACTGCCTTCTAAACATCACATAGTGAAAAAATTAATTTGGGAAAAACATGTTGAACTAGGCCATGCTGGTCTGCAGGTCCTAATCTCGACTCTGCGTGAACGTTATTGGATAATAAAGTGCAGAAAGACGATACGGCAAGTTATTAAAGAATGTGTCAGATGCAAAAGGTATACTGCTCTTCCTTTGGAACCACTTAGTTCGCCTCTTCCTGAAGATAGAGTTAGAGATGCCCTTGTCTTCGAAGTGGTTGGCATCGATTTATGTGGACCGTTGTTTTTGAAAAATAATGAAAAGAGTTGGATAGTATTGTTCACCTGTGCAGTTTACTGAGCGATTTATCTAGAGTTGGTAACTTCTCTGTCGACCGACGGATTTCTTCTGGCACTTAGAAGATTTATTGCACGCAGAGGACGTCCAACAGCCATTTATTCCGACAATGGAACAAACTTGGTGGGAGCAGCTAAGAACTTGAAATCCATTCATTGGGATAGAGTACAAAGGATTACTATGGCAGAAAAAATTCAATGGAAGTTCAATCCACCCTCTGCCCCTTGGTGGGGAGGATTCTGGGAAAGGATGATAGGCATGGTGAAGACTGTGCTCAGAAAGGTACTGGGTAAAGCCCGTCTACAGTACGAAGAACTGTACACGATTCTCTGCGATGCGGAAGGTGTGATTAATTCGAGACCGCAAACATACCTTTCTGAGGACAGTGATGACCTCGTTGCCCTCACACTGGCTATGTTTTTGCAAGAGATCAAAGAGATAGGAGTCCCCGATCTGGATTTGATTGACACCGAAAGACTGAATAAGGGATTTAGCTTTAGGCAGAGGATTCAGCAGGATCTCAGAAAACACTTCAGAGTCTAATATCTGGGGCATCTCAGAGAATTTTCAAAGGCTAAAAGGAGATCCAACATTGCGGAAGGGGACGTGGTCTTAGTGGGTGACGACAAGACTAAAAGACTCAATTGGCTTTTGGCCAAGGTGCAAAAACTTATTCCGGGCAAGGACGGTGAAGTCCGTGTTGCGGAAGTTAAGACAAAAACAGGATCCTTATTGCGACCAGTGAAGAGACTTTATCCTCTTGAGATTCGAGAGAGCAAGCGCTCGTCCCTTCAAGTCCCTGAGCCTCCTGCAGTATCGAGAGACATCGAAAAGGGACCTACTTCCAGAGACATTTTACATGACCCAGTGTTGTCGGAAAAGCTAGAAGAAGCAACAGGTAGTGGAGACGTGCGATCCCGTTATGGACGGATCTTAAAGCCAGTGCGGCGAATGAACTTATAACGATTTATGTGTTTGAGTTTCGTGACTGATCCCGAAGCTCAAAGGTGGGAGGATGTCGGAAGAGGAACAGCTCCTGAAGAGAAAATATAAATAAAATCCGAGCAGCTGTCAAAACTGTTTCTGATAGAGGGCGCTGTCGCCCCATGGGAAAAGAGAACTCGAGTGTTTTGAACACGATGGAACTCACGATGAAAAAAATGCAGGTGTTTTATGTTATGTATCTTTAGTATGTGTGCGGTCTGCCATCTGTGTCATGTATTAAATGTAGGTTTGATGTTTATTACTGCCTCTTGAGTGATTCGTGTCAACTTCGGAGGAATGTGGATTAATTTGTTATTGTTAATTGATTTAACGACCTCAACACACAGCACCCAAGAACCGTCGTTCAAAAATTGAATGTAAGGTAAGAAGTACTTTTTCTTCAATACTGTGCATTCCTGATTGATTTGAACGGCAACACGTTAAAAGTCCATTTATTTATTAATCTCAGGGGGTATCCATATTTTCTTGTAATTTCTTCAATATACTTTAGTTCTTCAACTTTGAAAGTTCTATTAGAAGTATACGTAAACACTCTTTTTAAAAAATATTTAATACTATTGCTTTTTTTGAAGCATAGGATGGGCTGAGTCATATGGGATTATTACTGGAATACAGGAAGGTTTTCTGAAAACCTTAAAATAAAAATTAATTGTATTTTTAATCAATAAAACATCCAAAAAAGACATCCTGTTTTATATCATTGTTCAATTTTTGCCAATTTGCGATGAACATACTTTTTACGTGGCCACGATAATGTAACTTGATTGACATTAAATGTCCGTCATTACAGTTTCACACGTTATGCAAGTTCTGCAATCGAGAGATTATTAAATGATGTTCGATACGTATGGGGCATAGTTTCAGCAATTAAAATCAAGAAACAATGAACTATATATGTACTTACAACATCCGTATTGGCTGTCGGGGATTCATATGTATGCCTGTAATGCATCTACTCACAAGACATTGCCGTAAGAATCCGATTCATTCAAAGAATGTGAGCTTTTTGCAATTATGAAACAGTAATGACGGACATTTAATGCCAATCAAGTTACATTATAGTGGCCATGTAAAAAGTATGTTCATCGCAAATTGGCGAAATTTGAACAATGATATATAAAATTGGCGAAATTTGAACAATGATGCCTTTTTTGGATGTTTTATTGATGAAAAATACAACTAATTTTGATTTTTAGGTTTTCAGAAAACCTTCCTATATTCCAGTAATAATTCCATATGACTCAGCCCATCCTATGCTTCAAAAAGCAATAGTATTAAAAGTTTTTTAAAAAGAGCGTTTACGTATACTTCTAATATAACTTTCAAATTTGAAGAACTACAGTATATTAAAGAAATTACAAGAAAATATGGATACACCCTGAGATTAATAAATAAATGGACTAATGAGGTTAAAAGAAATTTTGTTAAAAGCAGACAGAATCAAAAACTTAACCACTTCAATGGATTGGGGCTTTTCCATATATTAGAGGTTTTTCAAGAGAAATTAAATAAATTGGCTGCAAAATTTGGTTTGCAAATGGGTAGTACAGTGTGTTCTATCATGAACTTAAGGATTACAAATGGTATGTCAAAAGGGATTCTTGATTCAGCTGGCATTTATGAAATTCTAATAGAATGTAATCCGCCCATCTCTTATATTGGCAGTACAAAGAATAGATTGAGATTACGGCTGAAAAAACATTTTAGAAATTGGCACAAAAAAGAGGCTACAACTGCATTAATACAGCATTGTATTGAGAACATGGTATACCCAAAATTTGATCAGATTAAAATATTAAAAAGATGTACATCGGAAAGGCATTTAAGAATGGCAGAGGCAGTAATGATTCAAAAAAACGGTAACCGCATTTGCAATAATAATGATCCAAGACAGCTTGAAAATTATTGGCAAGAAATGATACAGCTCGAGAGTAATCTTGAGAAAGTTAAAGAAAGGCAAAGAGGAAAGGAGAAAAAAATATTTATATAAAATAAAACTAATAGGTAAAAGAATAAAATAACATTAAGGCAAAAAAATGCATTTTTCTAGAAAGAAAAGAAAAGAAAAAGAATTAAAATTACAAATGTTTGGATACTTACGGCTTCTATTTATGGATGGTGCCACCTCCGTTTTGCTTCAGATGTGTGATCTGAGGCGGGATCATGAATTCACTTATGCTGACACATAACGCTGTTAGCCGACCAGCGGGTAACAATGGCTTGCTGAGGATGTCCATGGCGATTGGATGAAAGCGTTCCAAGGTCGAACTGCTGGCTCTGAGGGGTGGATGTTTGCGTTCTCACGTAGTATGTACTTCAAGTGTGTTTTGATAAAGAGTCTAGGCAATAATAGGGTGTGGTTATTCTAAGCATATGTGCAATTGAAGTTAATGTTTTTGGGGGGGGAGGGTGGTTGCAAAGGTTTTTTGCTGTAGTTGATATTATTTCATTGTGTTGTACGTAGCCTTGTTTAGTAGTGGTGTAATGTGTTAATATTTCAAAGATAGATGCAAATGCAGTTTCTAATTGGTTTTTATGTGCTTTTAATAGTGTGGATTTTAAGGTCTTTATAGTATGTGACGCTTTTGGGGAACAAGGTATATGTAAATTTTCAAGTGTCAATGAAGACAGGTTTATCTAACTGCATAAAAGTTCATAGGTTGATTTCTCAAGGCTTTCATTAATTGGTTTTTAAATTGTTCATACAGTTTTTTTTATACAATTTTTAAAGTGTGATAGTTGTTTTTTTTGGTTCGTGGGATTTAATGTGTTTTGATAGTTCAAAGTCTCAATGGAGTTTTTGGGGTTTTCAGTTGCCTTTTTAATGTGTTTTACGTTTCTGTAATGAATTCCATTGTTGTGCATACGTTTTTTAAAGTTGAATTCATCACATAGTAATGCACCTTGGCGCTGAGTAGAATTACGATAGTAAAATGTGGGACCACAAGTTTTCTTCAGCTTAATATCGCTGCATAAGAATTATAAAGAGACATCTATCCTCTCGTCTGGCAAGAAGATAATAAAGAATATCATACATGCCTGAAATGGTAGGTAAGAAGTTGAACAATGGGCTGCGTTACTTTTGTAAGTAGTGTCGTTGTTTGTATGTGTGTGAAAAACAGCCTATGGTTTATGCAAAACTGTCTTCAAAGACATTTCATCATCATCGTCAACCATTATCAATCCACTGCTGGACGAAGGTCTCCCCAAGTTTCCTCCACAACGGTCTGTCTTGTGCCAGTCTCCTCCATGTTACTCCCGCATACTTTCGAATTTCATCCACACATCTCCCATGTGGTCTTCTTCTGGGTCTTTTCCTGTCCCTGGGAATCCAATCTAAAATTTCGGCTGTCCATCGATGGTCTGTCCTTCTGGCAGTATGTCCAGCCCATTGCCATTTCAGGGATTTAACTCTGATCATGATGTCTTCCACTCTCGTCATTTTTCGGATCCACGAGTTCCTCTTCTTATCTCTCCTGGTTATACCAAGCATGCACCTCTCCATGCTTCTTTCAGTTGTCTGCAGCCTTTGTATGTCTCTTTTAGTTAAGGTCCACGTCTCTGCACCATACGTAAGCACTGGAAGGATGCATTGATCAAACACTTTTCTTTTAAGACATAATGGCATATTGCTCTTGAAAATTATGCTGTTTCTTCCAAAAGCTCTCCAGGCAAGTTTTGTACGCCGATTTATTTCTTCATCAATGTGACCTTCACTTGATATCTGCTGTCCAAGATAAACGTACGTACGTGTCTGTTATCTCCAGCTTTTCTCCATCAATCGATAAATCTTCATTTCTTGTAAAAGCATTGAACATCACTTTTGCCTTCTGAAAGTTCATTTTTAATCCCACTTCTTTACTCTTGTCAGCAAGTTCCTGGATCATACTCTGCAGCTCTGATGGGGTAGTTGCAAAGATGACTACGTCATCAGCAAAATGAAGGTGGGTTAGATAATCTCCATTAATCTTTATCCCTTTGTTTTCCCAGTTCAGTGATTGAAAGACATTTTCCAATGTCGCATTAAAGAGCTTCGGAGATATGGTGTCACCTTGTCTCACTCCCTTTCCAATTTTTATGTGTGTTGTATTTTCCAACAGCCGAATCTTTGCACTTGCATTTTCATAGATGTTATTAATAATATTAATGTATGCGTCTTCAATACCGCAGGATTTCAGAGCCATTGTAACTGCTGATGGTTTCACCGAATCAAAGGCTTTTTCATAATCAATAAAAGCCATGCTCAATGGAAGTTCATATTCCCTCGCTCTTTCAATTAGTTCTCTCAGTACGTGGATATGATCTATTGTGCTGTAGCCACTCCTGAATCCAGCTTGTTCTCTCAGTTGAGCCATGTCCAGTGTTACCTTCAAGCAGTGTGAAAGAACTTTAGTGAAGATCTTATAAGCCACAGATAGGAGGCTGATAGGTCTGTAGTTCCTGAGATACTCAATGTCACCTTTTTTATGCAGCAGGATCATTGTAGCATTGTTCCAATCCTCAGGAATCTTCCCTTCATTAAGGCATCGAGTGAAAATTTGGGCGAGTATTGTTTCAATTTCTCCACTTGCTTCTTGTATGATGTCTACAGTAATTCCATCTTCTCCTGGAGCTTTTCCCCTCTTCATGTTCTTGATTGCATGTGCAACTTCTGCTGGGAGGACTGGAAGAACTCTGGTATTGGTACCTCTCATGATGTCTGGAGTACATGTATCATCCCTTTCATATAATTTGGAGTAGAAATCTTTCACTCTTGTCAAAATTTCCTCTCTTTTTCTTGTTACAGAACCATCTTTTTCAGTGTCATAATCTGTTTTCTTCCCTTACTGAGATGTCCCTTTGCTATATTTAGGCTTTGGTTGTTTTCAATTGCTTTCCTCACTAGTTCACAGTTAAATTTCCTTACGTCTTCAGTGATACTTTTTCGTACTGTCTTGCATAGCTCTATATATTCCACTTTGGAAGTCACATCTTCTTTAGTTGTCCTCATCTCTCTTCTTTTTTACATCAACATTTTGGGTTTTCCTAATAATTTTTTAACATGCAACTTGTTCTTAGACCCAGCTAATTTTGTTGCTGTTTCCATAAGAGCTTTGGTTACTTTTCTGTTAACTTCAGAAATATCCACTTCTTCCAATGTTAGGCCTTCTAAAGCAGAGAATCTGTTCTTCAGTTCCAACTTGAAGGTATTATGGTGTTTTTTAAGGTTGGTTATGTCAATACATTTCGTTTGTCTTATGAGCTTGCCACGTTCGAGTTTAGTGTTGAGGTGCATCTTACATCTCACCAATCTATGGTCACTACCTGTGTTGAACTTGTTTAGCACACTGCAGTCTTCTATGACGAATTTTTTGTTACACATAATAAAATCAATTTCACTTGTCGTCCCATTTGGATGTCTCCATGTCCATTTCCTGTGTGGCTTTTTCTTGAAAAAGGAGTTCAAGATGAAAAACCCTTCTGCCTCTGCAAACTCAACGACAGTATTTCCACGTTGGTTTCTGTTGCCGTGACCGAATTTACCTTCTGAAGTTTCATTCTGTTGCTGTTGTCCTATTTTTGCATTGAAATCTCCCATAATTAACTTTAAGTGCTGCTTACCTTTATTATTTAGATGACGAATTTCCTCATAAAATTCTTCAATTTCTTCTTCAGCATGACTTGTGGTGGGTGCATAAGTTTGAATAATCTGAGCCTGGTATCTTCTTGAGAGTTGGATAACGAGTCGTGCAGCTCTGTCAGAGGAACTTTCAACTTCTACAACTTTATCCTTCAGTTTCTTGTTTATTATAAATCCAACACCACTAGTTCTGCCAGTATCTGTCCCACGATAGTAGAAGAGATGTCCACTTTTCAGTTCAATGAGATCTCCTTTTCTCCTTACCTCTCTTAACCCGACGATGTCCCACTTGATCATTTGTAGTTCCTCTTCCAATTCAAGAAGCCTTGAATCAGAAGATAGGGAGCTTCCGTTATACGTAGCCAAAGTCAGCATCAGATGGCAGCCTAGTCCGGTCCTCTGGGGATTCTTAGCACCCTCTGCCTTCATGTCGCCCTGGCCGCTGCTTTGGCCAGGTACGGTATACAATATGATAAAGTAACTACGACACAGCTGCAAAACTGGTAAGCAATACTTGTTTCTTAAAGACCCCTTTGGGAAAACTCATGCTGCTTCAGACCTACAATGCCAAGATTAAAATTCAACTGCTTCATTCAAAATGTGAAGAAATAAATTTAGAATGTAGATTTCAGTGCTACATCAGAGACAAATATGCACTTGTTAACTGTTCAAAGAGTAGAAAACAGAGAGGGGTACCGTTCTATGCTTTAATTATAAGCGTCATAATTTCTTTTTTTTTTTTTTTTTAGTTTTTACCACAGTACTTACAGTGTTTTGCAATTGGCTTTACAGAAAGATATGATAGTGCTAATACGACTTGGCATTTGGAAGAGAAAACTTTCCAATGATATAACCTAAATATTCATTATAAATATCTTATGATAGTTGATTTGTTTGGGTACTCAATTAGTATCATTTTGCATGTAAATTCCTGAAGGTAAATTTTGGCACAAATTTAGATTTAAAAACGTTGGGTAACATTACATCAAGGATTTATTCTTACTAATCTAAAACAACTTATGGGAATTTTACTAGGAAATTTTTTCATTTAAATTGCAAATTTTCGGAGAGAAAACTCTTCTCCTTTTTGAGGCTGTCTTGTTGTTGTCACTTATTCCTGTCACTATTGCGGTTACGGTTAACCTTGACAGTTTAGGTTACTTTTCAACAAATCCTGCCAGATGTTAGGCAAGGAAAATCCTTTGCAGTCATTGATGATGGAATTTTGATTTTTCTCAATTTCTATTCCTTCTTTCAGCTTACATTTTTGAAAATTGCTTTGGAAACTGATGACTTTAAGGGAATTCCAATCCATGCTGTGCCCAGTTTCTCTAACATGCCTATCTAATCCAGTCATGTTGGAGCAATTTTTTATAGCTGCTTTATGCTCTGCTATACGAGTTTCTAGTCTGCGACCTGTTTCACCTATGTAAGATAGTCCAAAACTACATTTTACTTCATAGACAACTCCTTGCATTTTAAAAATATCTTCTTCTCTTTGAACTATTTTAGGGAAATTTTTTTTTTAACTTTGTTCTCTAAACTTGGAGCTAGCCTAATATTGTACTTCTTACTAATTCTCTTTAAAGACTCAAATAAACCTTTGTGATAAGAAATTTTTCTAGTGAATTTTACTTGTTGCTTTTGCGGGTTCTTCGTACCATTAAAATTCAGAAGCTTCTCAATTTCTTCTTTAGGATAGTTATTCTCTGCAAGTATGACTTTAAGTTCTTCTTTATGGGCTTCTTTTTTATCTGCTGTAGAAACTATTTTATTAATTTTTTCTAAAAACTGACTTGCTACATTTTTCTTTATAGAAACTGGATGATAAGAATTGAAATCCAGTAGTCTGTTAGTATTCATTGTTTTTTTATACCAACTAGTGAGGAATTTTTCATCTTCATAATCATCATCATCAACCATTATCAATCCACTGCTGGACGAAGGTCTCCCCAAGTTTCCTCCACAACGGTCTGTCTTGTGCCAGTCTCCTCCATGTCACCCCTGCATACTTTCGAATTTCATCCACCCATCTCCCATGTGGTCTTCTTCTGGGTCTTTTCCTGTCCCTTGGAATCCAATCTAAAATTTCAGCTGTCCATCGATGGTCTGTTCTTCTGGCAGTATGTCCAGCCCATTGCCATTTCAGGGATTTAACTCTGATCATGATGTCTTCCACTCTTGTCATTTTTCGGATCCACGTGTTTCTCTTCTTATCTCTCCTGGTTACACCAAGCATGCACCTCTCCATGCTACTTTGAGTTGTCTGCAGCCTTTGTATGTCTCTTTTAGCTAAGGTCCACGTCTCTGCACCATACGTAAGCACTGGAAGGATGCATTGATCAAACACTTTTCTTTTAAGACATAATGGCATATTGCTCTTGAAAATTATGCTGTTTCTTCCAAAAGCTCTCCAGGCAAGTTTTGTACGCCGATTAATTTCTTCACCAATGTGACCCTCACTTGATATCTGCTGTCCAAGATAAATGTATGTGTCTGTTATCTCCAGCTTTTTTCCATCAATCGATAAATCTTCATTTCTTGTAAAAGCATTGTACATCACTTTTGTCTTCTGAAAGTTCATTTTTAACCCCACTTCTTTACTCTTGTCAGCAAGTTCCTGGATCATACTCTGTAGCTCTGATGGGGTAGTTGCAAAAATGACTACGTCATCAGCAAAACGAATCTTCATAATAGATAGTAATATCTAAGAAGTTAATTCTTCTTTCTTTTTGAAGTTCAATAGTGAACTTAAGGGAATCATCTAATTCATTGAATGAGTCTAGAATTCTTTCTGGAACAATTTCTGCGCTATCTATTATAAATAAGATGTCATCCATGTATCTGCTATATAAGCAGAAGTATGCGGTTGTACTAGTATCTTTTCTTCTAGTTTTGCAACATAATAGTTAGCTAAGAGTGGGGAGAGTAGGGAGCCCATAGCTAGCCCCGATTTTTGAATGAAAAATGTTTTCCCAAATTGAAAGTAGTTGTTCTGCAAAGAGAAGGTAAGCATTTCAAAAATTCCAACTAATATGTTTTTTTCTTTGTTGTAAAAAACTATTAGGTCTGCCAAGTCTTCCGCTATAAAGTCTATAAGTTGATCTATATTAATGTGAGTATACATAGACACTGTCTAAACTACCCATAATAGGAGAATCTAATTTAGGAAGAAGTTCTAGTTTTTCTTTTAGCTGCATTGAGTTTTTAATCAAGTTAGGTGGCTCTTTTAAAAGATTCTGAAGGTGTGACTTTAAAAAGTAGTTCAGATTTGAAAGAATAGAGTTTTTTGAGTCTATTATTGGTCTAATTTGTTGGTGTTCTTTATGCAGTTTGACTATTCCATATATTTGAGGTAATCTGAACTGTAATTTTGAAAATTGTTTATAGTTTTCTGGAAGCTGGTTTTTCTTTTTTTGAAGTGAAATAAGCTTAGAGACTTTTTTAATCAAAGCTGGCAGTGGGTTTTCTTTCACTTCTTCATACATAGGCTTTTTTAGTTCTTCTTCCATCTTTTCTAGAAATAGACTGGATTAGATAGGCATGTTAGAGAAACTGGGCACAGCATGGATTGGAATTCCCTTTAAGTCATCAGTTTCCAAAGCAATTTTCAAAAAAGAAAGCTGAAAGAAGGAATAGAAATTGAGAAAAATGAAAATTCCATCATCAATAACTGCAAAGGATTTTCCCTGCCTAACACCTGGCAGGATTTGTTGAAAAGTAACCTAAACCGTCAAGGTTAACCGTAACCGCAATAGTGACAGGAATAAGTGACAACAACAAGACAGCCTGAAGAAGGAGAAGAGTTTTCTCCGAAAATTTGCAATTTAAATGAAAACATTTCCTAGTAAAATTCCCATAAGTTGTTTTAGATTAGTAATTGAATTAAGAAACTAGGAAGCCATTTCTCAACATAAGCTTTATTCAAAGAATTCATTCTTATTTCATTAATTTCTGCAGCATTACATCCAAACAATGTAAAAGGTTCTCATAAAAAAAAAAAAAAAAACTCACCTTAAAGAGCTGTACTCCAATAACACCAAACATGAAATTAAGCAAAAATGTCACCAGCATGATGTTTCCAATGGTTTTAACAGCTACTATAACACACTGAACAACATGCTGAAAAAGAAATTGTATTATGTACATTTTCATGTTGACTACTGACAAAATAAACAACAAATTAAACACATCTGATAACAGTTTATTATGCATGCATTTTCTCATGAACTTTTTACTGAAAATCTTATTTCACTTTGTTCAAAGTAAAATAATATATTTTACTGTTTCACATAAATAAAAAAATTACTGGTTTTAATTTAGTTTGTAGAAAAATAAAGTAAGAGATCACATTTTAATAGTTTTCCATTAGCAACATAATCTGAAAAGTTCTAAAGCCACCAAATAATATTGTTCAAAATTCATATAAATTTTATTTCAATAAGAAACCTAATCTGAAAAAAAAAAAAAGACAGTGAATGCTATTTAACATTTTTTTTATAAATGGTGTTACAAAATACATATTTTTACTTCAAAAAAAAAAAAATAGAATTTGGATTTTCAGACTTTACATGTCTGCTGTGTGTGAAAGACCAAGCATTAAGCAGTTGAATTCTATGAATAAAATGCAGTAGGTTTTGTCCAACCAAAAATTTGATTATAATGAAAAAAATGTTTTTGTACACTTCGTTAACTTGAATATATGTGGTTCTACAACCATGCTCCGAAATTTACCTTGACCTTTAATACAGGATTTAAATTCCACCTGATTCTAGCTGCCAGATTTAGTTTTGAAATGTCTAAATTTGTCATGTTTTAAGCATAAAAAAAACTGTGTCCTGAACTGTTCATCATAAAATATTCAAAGAAGAAACTCTTTATATGACATGTCTATGAAGATTAACAGACGCATGATTTATAGCAAATGAAAATACATAGATTTAATATAGATATTTTAATGAACCAGCTAGTAAGTTTTTGTTACATTTTATTTTTGTCTGGAGGTTTAACAACCACTGTAAGTAACTTGTAGAACTATAAGCAGCAATGATGTAGTTGTAAGAAAAAAAGTGCCTTAGCAATGAACTGGTAAGGTGAAACAAACCCAAAAAGAAGAACCTTAAAAATTTCAAATGCACTTTAGATTTTGATTTGTTGTTTCCATCAGTTAGAATTTTTATTCAAGTTTTATTACTAATTATTTTTAACAGATTTTATTAAAATTACTTAATTGGGGCACTTATAAACAAAAGATAAAAGTTACGTGGGAGTCAGATTCTAAGAATGTTAAGTTTCTCTTTAGATACTATTCTGTTATTTTGTAGGGTTCCAAATATTCAGTGTGAATAAAATGTGTCAGTCACACTGAATACATGTAACTTATATGCCGCTCTTTGCTAAGATTATGGAGTGGGAGTGGCAGATATTTTTTGTGTTGCTTTTCGTTTCTTTCCGTGTATAATGACTACTGCGATCATACAATTGCTGAACCCTGATTTGGAGCCATTGGTTCCGCGAATGGCCAGCGTAGTGGGGCGGCTGCACCGCCCATACCTTCAGCCTCTCTTGAGCAATTGACCAGTAGCCAGCGCTTCTGGCTACTGGGACCCCCAGAGCGTTCTTTTGCGTTATTCTTATAAGGAATCACAGAATGGACTTTCGTTGGAACCACTGGAGAGTTAGTTGAAATGCCCTTCTGAACCATAAAACACTTGTCACCTTGGAGGCCGAGGGGGAGGGGGTGTTTAACTACCACTATGAGGAACTTTAAGTGATATAAGTAGCCGTTTGTCCCAAATTTAGGGTAACTAGCTCCAAGGGAGGGAAAAAAGAAGCAGTGCTGTAAGACAAGCACACTACCAATGCCTCGACTGGGATTCGAACCCAGGCCCACCCAAATGAACAGTGAGTAGCCTACACCACTGCAGCGGCTGCTTGTCACTCTGACTACTTGGATATCATGCCTTACTGCATGATCCTACAATTTAGTATCATCCTTTTAATACAAACGCTCTGTTAAAGTACGAGTATGCTTTCATATAAAGCAGTGTTCTTTTTACATGATCATCTAAAAAATTCTTTGCCCTGCATTTCATCCCAACTAACCCCGAAAAGTGCCTTGGCACCGCTAAGTTGCGCTAAGGCTCTTCTACATTACTGATAAGCAGTCATTCATCCCTTAATTTAGAGCCACTGATTCCATGAGAGAGAGAGAGAGAGAGAGAGAGAGAGAGAGAGAGAGAGAGAGAGAGAGAGAGAGAGAGAGAGAGAGAGAGAGAGAGAGAGAGAGAAAGAGTTCTCATTACTACAGTTACATATTTAGTTGTTAGCAGGACAGCTCAAAGCTTCAGACTACAAAAAGCACTGAATGCTCACAAGAAATCACTTAAGAATCATGCATGCATTATTATTTCCAACATGTGTTGCATTTATATTTATTCTGATGTTAATTATATCCTTTGTTATAGTGAAAAAAATGCTTGAGGAACTAATAGTGTCAACGTTTTGAATGCAGAACCTCTAACCATGTTTTTCTCATAAGAATTTAAGTTCAACTACAAATTTGCTAGCTCCACGGATTTCAAGAATAGAACCCTTGTAGGTGGCAAGGTTGGTTGGTTTGTTGATTTTAATGGTAAAAGGACCTCAATGAGACAAAAAGTGCCAAGCACCATAAGTTAATTATGACACCAGAAAGAAAAATTCACCAAGCCATAACAAAAGACACGAATAAGAGATAGTATGCATAAAAATATGAAATACTGCAAATGGCTGACACAAATATGCAGATAATTAATAATAATATAAAACAGACAGCACAGAAGGCACATCACACTGATCATTTAAAAGGCAACCCAGAGTTGCTGAATCATTTTGAACAGTTGATGAAAAAAGAAAATGAGTACATTCTTGAGAAAAATGATAAACATAACACATGAATGACAATCACAGGTGAATTGTGGATGGTGAGTGAAACAAGAATGCCCAATGTGGAGACATGCAAGTAAGATTTCTTCTCTATGGTTCTGGCATAAGCTTGACGACAATATTCTAACATCTGGCTTCATAAAATTCGGTTTGTTCACTACCTGTGAGTCTTACAAAGCCTGCTGTGTACATTTGATACGCTCTGTAGGAAAAACTGGGAGACTGCTTAGGACCCATGTGGCAGAACAAAGGGTTTAATAAAAATTGTAACTAGTAGAATAGGCTTGGCAGAAAAATTCCAAAACACATGCCATTCAATTAACTAGGACTCCATAAAAATTCTATCTCATCAGCAGCATTTTGTGAAAAAGTAGTGGGAAGAAGATGTGGAAATTGAAAGAGGAGGAATGAAAATTAATGACCAAAAAGGACAGACGTTATTACCACATGAGTTGCAACATCTACTCTCTTGAGTCAGTCCCAATGATAGGTTGAACTGCAACCTGAAAAATTTGATGAATGATAATAAAAAGTTGTCATAGTAATCCCCATAAGATAAAAAGGAAAATACTTGTCCTAGCTCTTTCGATCCAGATACTGCAGTAGAGGGCAAGACAAAATGGTGTCACTGATTAAGAGAAATTATGAAATGAAAGAATTAGATACACAGGAATTGAACTTAATCCTTTACGCAGATACTGAGCTTTGCTCTGTTTCATGCATCTACTGAGAAGTAACTGTCATTTTCTGCTAGGCTCAATAGGAGAAGACATTTTGTATGCTGAATTCCATTCAACATTATCTGTTACAGCTGTGCATGGAAAATTTAGAAGGAAGCATCAAAACCTGTCCAACAATGTAACGACATATTCAAAAGTGAAATCTTAAGTTTGTAGGAAGTGATTCTAGATGTAAAGAGTCCATGCTCACTGTGTAAAACTGAAGAAACTGTTAATCTTTCTTGTTCATGGCTCTTGCAAAGTCTGGCTCTTCAGTGTCACTGCAAGTTGAATGCACTGCAGAAAACTGTGTGAAGAATTATTTTACAGAAATCAGTTATCCTGTTTTACTAACTGCAACTACTGCAGGCAATGTGAAAAAATGACTAATAATAATATTACAAACTTCACAGTAATATGATGGCTCATACTGAGGAAGATAAAACTATCAGCAAACTGTTTCAGTGATAAAGCAAAATTTCATTTTCTGGGGAACTTGAACAGATATAAAAAATAATATCTATATAATGGGATGGTGAAAATCCACATGCCATTATTGAACACATAAGGCAGGTTCTGAACACAAATAGTTTTTGCACTTACATCACAAAGTCACTAAGCTGTTCTATGACATTTGGAGGGGTTAACCTCCAAATGTCAGAACAGCTTCATACTGTGGGCTCTTCATTATGTTCTTCTTAAAGGTCTTTTGTTTGAATAATTTTTGATGTCAACATATCACGCCTAAGTTACGTAAAAATTACAAGTGGTGGGACGTTTCGGTAGCGACTCCTACCTTCATCAGCCATGGAACGAAACACGTGTTATTAGCATCAGTTGTTGCCAGATTTCAAAATAGCTTTCCAAATGATAGGTATGTTGTGCGTCTGTATTACAGGTGTTAGGAGTAAGGAAGAATTCAATGCTTTCACAGTACCACCACCGCATTGTAGCATTACCATGGCTCAGACAGTATCAGCCACATTTTATTTATTTGGTTCAGTAATCTCAGGAACCAGTTGGAAGTTGAACAAATTTTTCCTTGGTCAACAAAAGGCCAACTACAATGGGAGCAATCGCATAAACACCGTTAGTGGTGCCACAATTGAAATCAACATACATGGGGGAACAAAGAGACTCCAACTACATGGTCTTCAGAGAATAGCAATATTTTCCCAACAGTGATATTTACAAGTCATGTCACTGAATCTATGATGCATGACCCTGTTATTAACTTAGCAAAAACATTAAAAACAAAAATGGATAAAGAATATATCCCAAAACTAACATTTTCCTTCATGTCAATTTATTTGCAGTGTGCTACAATTCATATTCTATTCACTTTCACACATGCAAAAATGACTTTAGATGCATATCTTCTGAGTTCTATTTATTTATTTATTGTATTTTCAGATGTTTCTGACTTCTTGATCTTTATCACACACAAAAGGCCTGTTCTCAGTGATTAGAAACTGTATCAAGGGCTTTGTTTACACAGAAAGTATTTAAAGTTTGATGCCAGGTTACTTTTATTATGGCCAGTTCTTAAATTATGTAAATTCTTATTATGTACTTTGTAAGTTATTCTTTTTGAAAATGCAATTTATAAGTGTTTTTAGGCTCATTAATGGTACAGCTATTTTATTATGTAAAACTGTTCTTAAATTAATCCCTTATTTTTATGTGGTTCAAAGTCTAATATTTAAATTTTATGCCACAAAGGTTTATATTTGCGTAACTATGTGCGATTTACTAATACACTCTTTTGATTTCTATTACTAATAACTATTAAATGTTCCTTAATTCTGTGTCTCAATTTTTGAGATATTTGTCCAACATAATTACTTTTGCAGCACACACACACACACACACACATAATGAATTTGATATATTACAGTTCTCCTTGCTTTCTTGTCATGTGTACAATACATTTCTTCTTGCCACTTTGTCATGTGTATTACATATCAAATTCCACTGGACTGCAGTAGTAATTACACTACTGGCCACCCAAAATGCAGCACCAAGAAGGAAGCATCCGATTGGCCTGAAATTCGCGGCATGTCTCGCCCACGAGAGGATATGCAAATCATGTGCATCCGGCACGCCACCGAGAAGCACTATAAGAAAGGTGCACAGAAGGCGAGGTGTAAGTAGTGGAAGTGTGTTGTGCTGCCGGACCTGTGCGTGGGAAGCTTCCTGATGCCTCGTCGCAGAATACGGCAGTCATTCCAGCACCTTTGGGAGTTCGACAGAGGACGAATAGTGGCTTATCACGACAGCGGTTTATCGTACCGAGACATCGGTGCCCGTGTGGGACGACATCCAGCCACAGTGAGGTGAGTATGGATTTGATGGGTGCAGGAGGGACGGACAGACCGACGTGAGCGATTGTCGAGGCAGCGGCACACCACCGAACGTGAGGACCGGCACGTTGTACAGCGGGCATTGACAGCTCGCACCGCCACATCACGAACGTTAGCGCAGGAATTAGGGTGTGTTGCACAACAACCTGTGTCAGTACGTACCGTTCAATGTCGTCTGCAGGAGCAGCAACTTGTCGCACGGTGCCCATTGCTCCGATTACCATTGACGTTACACCACTACCAAGTGCGGCGGCAGTGGGCCGTTGAACGCCGCACCTGGACTACGGAATGGCACGACATTGTCTTCTCCGACGAATCCCACTTCTGTCTGCAACAGCATGATGGTCGGATCCTCGTGTGGCGGCACCGCGACGAGAGACTGTATGACGCCTGCATTATGCATCACCATACCAGTCCGTCGCCTGGCATTATGGTTTGGTTAGTTAGTTAGTTAGTTAGTTAGTTAGTTAGTTAGTTAGTTAGTTGATTTTAGTGGCGCAAGGGCCAGGTTTGGCCAAAGAGCGCCAGACACAGAGAGATATCAGTTAAAGATTTTTAAAAGCGGGGTGAAATGATTAAGAGCAGACAGGCTTGGTAAAAGTTAGAAAAGAGAATGATGAAAGCTGTGAAGACTAGTTAGTTAAATAGGTTTATATATAAATTTATTAATTCACTGTTATTAATTATTATTATTAATTTTTTTTTAAATAAGTTTTAAAAAGTCAATCTGCTTTAAGAACGAAAATACTGCGAAAGTGTCGCAGTGGTCGCCCAAAAGCTTCTGCAGTGTAGCTGCGCCGTCATCCAGTAGATGAGACTGAAAATAGTGAAACCGATGATTACAAAAACGGACGCAACTATATAAAACATGAGAGATGGTGAGTAAACAGTCGCACGCCTCACACATTGGGGCAGCGTCGCCACACAGCAAATAGCTATGCGTGAAGCGACAATGCCCAATGCGGAGACGCGCAAGAACAACTTCTTCCCTACGGTTCCGGCGACACGATGATTTCCAGATTCCAAGGCTAGGCCCTATACGGTGCAGTTCATTCTCCACCTGTTGGTACCACAGACCTCGCCACGCTCGTCCGACACGATCGTGAACAAGAAAGCGAAAATCACGGTGAAACAGCGGCAAGGGTGCGATGACCAAAGAAGAGGCAGATCCAGCAGCAGCATCAGCAGACCCGCCCCCGGGACCCCAACATGCCCAGGAATCCAGCAGAACCGAATCCGGACACCAGCCTCGAGCAAAGAACGAAGAAGTCTCCGAACGGCAAAAAGAAGTGGGTGGCCAGTGAAATCCAAAGATGACAATGATTGCACAACACTCAATGAATCAGTGTACACAATAGCACGCTGATGAGAGCCCGAACGCACGCGAACAAGCGCAAGACACACAGCATGCATCTCCGCCGAAAACACCGCGGCCCCAGGAGGAATGCGGGCAACAGAAACCTCGCCAACGCAGACGGCGGCGGATCCAACACCACCAGCCGCCCCAGATCCATCGGTGAAAACAGGAACAAAGTCTGCACCGACGCAACGGTGCTCGGCGAAGAGCCGCTGGCACACCGACGCAGGGGCCGAGGACCCGTCAAAAGATGCAAAGCTGGCATCAACCATGACACCAAGAGGATGCCATGAGGGACCCTCAAAACCCCCGGTCTCCCCAACGAGTGACAAGTCGAGCCCCGCATCACGAGCCACGGCCGCCACACGAAGACCGAAGGCCCGAACGCACGAGGGACGGATCTCGAACAAACGAGCATGCCGGGGATGAAAAACTGCATCACACAAAGGATGGTCCGAGAGAGATCCAAGTTTCAGGCAAAATTGAAGAGACAGCTGCAGACGGCGCAAATGAAGCGACGGCCCGCCCGTGCCGGCACAAAGGCTGGGAACGGGCGACGCGCGAAACGCTCCCGCACAAAGACGCAGCGCCTGATGGTGGACGGCATCCAACGGCCGGAGAACAGCAAGACGCGCAGAGCCACACACCACACAGCCACAATCCAGCCCAGACCGAACGAGAGAACGGCAAACACAGAACAAAGAAGTCCTGTCCGCACCCCAGGAGACCGAGACAAGGATCCCAAGGACTGACAAGGCTCTCAGACAGGAAGTCCCCAGCCGTCGAACGCGCGAGCGATAGGCGAGAGCACGGCCAACGGTCAAACCAAGGAACCCGGCCTCCGGCAAAACTGGAATGGCCGCACGGTCCAAACAGAGCTCCGGATCAGGATGGAGGCCACGCCTCCGGCAGAAACGGGCACAGACTGTCCTGTCGGGAGAAAGAACAAACCCACCATTGCCAGCGGCTCCAACAATCTGGGCAACTGCAGACTGCAGCCGCCCCTCAACGAAATGCATGCTGGATGACGAACAGAAGATGTGAAGGTCGTCAACATAAATGGCAGCCGAAACCGCAGGAGGAAGATTTCTGAGCAAACAACCAATGCGGAGGATGAACAGAGTCACCGAAAGAATGCTGCCTTGAGGAACGCCCCGTTCTTGATGGAAAAAGGCGGACAGCGCTGCACCCAGGCGCTCCCGGAACACACGGCCACGAAGAAAGTTGGCAACGAAGGCCGGCATGCCCCCCGCAACCCACTCTCGCGGAGGCCACGGAGGACACCGCGACGCCACGCTCCATCGCAAGCCCTTTCGATGTCAAAAAACACAGACACCAGGTGCTGCCCACGCACGAACGCCTCACGAACAGACGTCTCAAGGAGCAGGAGATGGCCAGGAGCCGAACGATGACGACGGAAGCCGCCCTGTGATGGAGACAGCACTCGATGTTCCTCAAGAAAACAAACCAGCCGGGAACCAACCACTCGTTCAAGGATCCCGCACAGACAGCTAGTGAGGGCAACCGGCCGACAACCAGAGGGAGACCCGGGGTCCCTGCCAGGCCTGGGAAAAGGCAAAACAAAAGCTCTTCGCCAAGAGCCCGGGAAACCGCGCTCCAACCAAATACGGCTGAAAAGCACCAACAGACTCTCGAGAGACGACTGCGAGAGATGACGAATCATGTCATAGTGGATGCCGTCGGGACCGACAGACGCTGCGCCGGACCGACGCAGAGCCACCCGCAGTTCAACCATGCTGAAGGGGGAGCCACACTCAGTGCCACAAAAAGGCGCAAAGGAGATTTTCTGGCGTTCCACGGCCGTTCCAATCCTCCGAAAGGACGGGAGACACGCCCGAGAACCAGAAACCGAGGCAAGCGCCTCGCCCAAGCAATCCACAATCTCCCCAACTTCAGCATACGTGCAGCCGTTATTCTCAAGAATTGAAATTTGGCGGGAACTATAGTCTCCCCGGATCTTACGAATTTTTTCCCAAACAGTTTTTGAACTGGCACGTGAATTGATAGATGAAACGTACTTCATCCAAGACTCCCTCTTGCTTCGTCGACGCACCAACCGAGCGTAAGATTTTGCTCTTTTAAATTTAACAAGATTAGCATCGGTCGGATAACGCCGAAAAGTACACCAGGCCTTATGTTGAACTCTCCTAGCCGCTGCGCAATCAGGGTTCCACCAAGGCTTCGGACGTCTTGGGAGCGTCGTTGATGTTTTTGGGATAGAGAGATCTGCTGCCTGAATGATACACGTTGTGACATCAGTAACAGCTGCGTCAATTGACCCCCGGGTCACCATGGCAAAAGATATTACTGCGGACGGTGTGAAGACCTCCCACTTGGCACGATCCATCCTCCAACGAGGAGGGCGGGAGGCAGGAGATGGTACGCTCACATTATACCTAAGTACAATTGGGAAGTGGTCGCTTCCATGGAGGTCGTCACACACCGTCCACGACCAGTCGGCCATAACCGATGGTTGACCCAAAGATAAATCGATTGCACTGAAACTTCGTGTAGGCTCGTGGAACTAAGTGTCAGCACCGGTGTTAAACAGGCACAAAGAGGTCGAGGAAAGAAGAGATTCGATCCTACGGCCTCGTGTGTCTGTTCTGACACTACCCCACAATGGATTATGAGCATTGAAGTCACCCAGAAGAAGAGCAGGTGACGGCAGCTGCCCAACTAAGCTCTCAAGAACGGACACGCTCACGTCCTCATCCGGCGGCAGATAGACGCTGCAAACAGTTAGAGGCACAGGCATGGAGATACGCACCGCAACGGCTTGTAAAGATGTTGAGACCGCAACGGGAGAAACTGGAACACTGTGGGGGACAAGGATGGCAACTCCCCCGCAAGCTATATCTCCTGAAACATTATCTTTCCGAAATGCACTGTAGCCTCGAACTGAAAGGAGGTCTGATGGTTTAAGTTTTGTCTCCTGGAGGCAAAGGCACACCGGAGAGTATGACGAAAGCAGATGTTTCACGTCGTCTCATGTCTTGTCGGAAAGCCTCGACAGTTCCACTGAACGATTTGATCCATGGTTTGAATTGTGGTGAATGAGAAAAAGAAAAAACGAAAAACAAAACCCGAGAAAAACTGGGACAACTAAAAGTTGTCCGATTCCATCATTTTGTCTGCAATGTCCATTTGCACTTGGGACTGTTTTGTCCGACGACCTGTAGTCTCTGGTGGTAAAATGGGGCGGTATTTTGGTTCCTGTGTCGCAGATGATCTTGCCCGATCCTGGTTCTTATGATGGGAGTTTAGAGATTTCTTCTCTTCTTTTTCCTTTCTCTTTCCTCCCGGGGTTGTTGAAGTCCCGGTGGTGCTGGTGTTAGTTGCAGCAGGTTTAGGCACAGTGGTTGTTGGAGCTTTCGCGTTCCTAGCTCGGGATTGTAGTGCTGCCAGACCAGCAGCTATGATGTCGTCTAGCTTGTAGGGACAATTCACTGGGATTTGGCTATCAGTCTGGGTACCGACTGTAGTCCTTGCAACAACTGCTGATGCATAGGATCCCCGATTTGATTGATTTGGAGCGACCTTTCTTCTGGCCTCTGGGTAGGAGATTCCCTCAACGGTCTTAATGCGTTGGATCTCTTTTTCCTCTTTCCACTTTGGACAGTCGTTCGATGATGCTGCACGAGATCCCTTGCAGTTGAAGCACAGCTCGGCTTCGGCATGGCCATCTTGCAAAGTATGGTCTGTTGCAGTACAACGCCCACACCGAGCAGTGCTCCTGCAAGACTGCTGGGAGTGACCATATGCTTGGCATTTGAAGCATCGTAGAGGACTTGGTATGAAGGGTCGCACTTCAAGATGTAGATACCCTGCCTTGATTGATGTTGGCAGGGATGGGGTGTTAAAGGTCAGTATGATGTTTCGAGATGGGACAGATTGGCCATTTCGCCGAAATAGGATGCGCCGGACTCCACTCACTTGTTGGTCTTTCAGTTCCTCCAGAAGTTCTTGGTCACTGCACTCCAGAAGGTCTTGAGAAGAGATAACACCTCGTGAGGAATTGAGGTAGCCGTGAGGGGTAACTTTTACTGGACAATCTAAAAAAGAGGTAGTGTTTAAAAGCACTGTAGCATATCTGGGATTCGACATCTCGACAAGAAGATCTCCAGATTGGAACTTCTTAACGCTCTTAGGAGAGCTGGCAATTGATTGCAATGCTTTATTTATCTAGAAGGGGCTTCTGGTGTTTAATGGGTTTGAAGCATCCAAGGAGTGGATGCAAAAGAACCGAACATTGGCAGAATCAGGTGTAGGTTTCTTGTTGGGAGGGGGTGACCCTTCCTCAATGGGCCGCTTTGTTTGAAGTTCTTGGGAAATTTTTTTGTTATCCATGAATAGAAGTGAAAAGTTCGTCCGCCGATTTCCCCGCCCACAACCGAGCCCAACAGGGGAGAGCCGGAGGTCCGCAAGCCCAATTGGACGCAGGACACGACTCTAGGGTTAAGCAACGGATATAGCATGTTGATAGGTCAGACATGCGCTCAGCGAGTACCGAGACTTTCCCAGGTCTCGGTAACACCCCTTTGGCATGCCCGCACTATCCCCAAACTCACCCTGTTGTACGAAACAACAAGCCGATTGACTAGGAGTGGGTTAGTTCCTAGCCGCCCGTTTAGAGTGAAGCAGGGGGCAAAGAGGAGTGTTGGCAACTGGCGACAACAACAACCTGGCCACCAGAAACCTCAGCCTCCAGCATCCCCTTTTCCACCTTACGGGTCACCGCACACGGCAAACGTGCAGGTAGGTCTAGCAAACCATCCCGGAAAAACAAGAGAGGAACAGAAAATGGAGAAGCAAGTCGAGAAACCACCGCTACATCTCTGATGTTTTGGAGCCTGTAGTAATCCCTTACCTGCAGGACCTGCCAGCGGCCACGTTTCAACAGGACAATGCGCGCCCGCACGTGGCACGCATCGTGCAGCAATTCTTCACGGCCCACCAGGTGTCACTGCTGCTGTAGGCCCGCCTTTTCTCCTGATATGTCGCCCATCGAACATGTCTGGTCACTGATCGGCAACCGAGTGGCCCGCCAAGCACCACCCGCGGCTACGCCTGACGAACTGTGGCAACGTGTGGAAGCAGCCTGGACCGACATACCCCAAGCCCACATCTAAAGCCTCCTTCTTTCGATGCCGCAGCGTGTAGCGGCAGTTATTGCCAGCCACGGGGACCACACGAACTATTGACGTCTGCGTGTTCCGCAAGTCACACAGGCCTGTAAGCTCAATCGTTTCATCTTTGTATCTGTTGTTATGTGTCCAGTAAATCTGGCTTTGCTATCTTGTGTCCTTCTTGGTGTTACATTTTGGGTGGCCAGCAGTGTATATAGAACAAATATCTCTTGAAAATTGGAACGATGAATTAAGAAGAACATTTAATAGCTCAATAATATATCATCATACTTCATTACTTAATCTTACATTGAAGTACAATGTAAGATGCATGGCACTGCTACCTCAAAAAGTAAAAAACAGTTGCAGTATGTTGGAGCATTACCTTACCTTCCAGACTTTTCTACAGAAATAAATAAATTATGTCATAAAAATGGAATTCAGAAGGGAAATAAAGTGCTAACTGTTAGAGATATGATGATTAATAATACAGAAAATTATAGTATCCTTGAAAAAGCAGGTATATATGAAATACCAATAACTGGAATACCACCAATGTCATATATTGGGAGTACTAAAAACAAACTAAAACATAGTCTTAAACAGCATATTAAAAATTGGAAAAAAAAGGGGGGGGGGGGGTAGGACAAGAATAGCACTAATACAATTTTGCTTGGTTAACCGCACATACCCTAAGTTTGATGAGATTAAAATAATAAAAACATGTAGAAACAAAAGGCATGTACGCATTGCTGAATCAGTTTTGATTGAGAAAAATAGAGATAGAATTTGTAATAATAATGACCCAAGTATTGTAAGTGCAAAATGGAAAGAATTAATTAAAATTGAACAAAAAGTCAAAATCACAGAAGAAGAAAATGAAGGTTTTACCAGTTTTTACAATAGATAGAGCCAAGGTGAAGAGTTTGGAGATGACATCAAGACTGGGACGAGGAGATGGATTGTTTCGCTTACTCATTCTGCGGTGGCAGAATAGCTAATATTGACAACAATTCCTGAAGATGACCCGGGGTGGGGGTGGGTTGAAAGCGCTTGAAGCGGTCTGCACGGGAAAGGCAGGGGTGTGGTGGCTACATGCTAAATACATTGAGTTGAGGTGTAAGGCACGGCGAATAGGACAGAATGACATAGACGGCAATAGTACTGGTTCTTTGTAAATAGTGTAAATATGGTTTTTAATGATAGGTTTAGAATATTTGTATGTGGTTTCATATTTTGAGATAATGTGAGTTTGCCGATGTATGTTAGTAGTTGGGTAAAAGAATTTTTGTTTGAAAAGTGTTTCTGGTTTGCTTGGTTTGATTTATATATGTTAGTAGAAAAGTTTTTAAAGAAATATTAACAGTTTTTGGAAGTCATAAGTCATTGTTGCAAAACACTTTAAGTGATTTAATTCACTCATCGGCAAGTATGAAATGAAGGCAAAACAAGACCACCACACCGGGTCTGGAACCAACAAAAGACTCCAACACCTAATGTGTAGTGAAATGTTAGTCAAAGAAGCTCGCCTTAAAAAGGTAAGCGATATATTATTGTGATATGTTTGCACGTAAACTGAGGATAGTTATGGCATAAATTGTCATTATACTAACACTGAAGTACATTTAATAGCTATTAATAATACAGATCAAACAGTGTATTGGCAAATCACATACAATTATGCAAATGTGAACCTTTGCAGCATAAAATTAAATTATTGTAGTATGGACCACGCAAAAATAGGAGACTAAAGAAAGAACTGTAAAAGAACATGTATGCTATATTATAAAAGAATGTGTGATCTTTTACAATCATATTTATCTTTTATGTGTGTATTGCATTATATCTAATTAAAGAAAGTTTCTACATCAAAATAATTAAAAAAAACTGTTTTATTAATGAACCTACAGAACTTAGAAATAGCATTATCAAAAACTTAATTCAGAAAGAATACTTACAATATACATAAGATTTTAATTTAAGAACTGGCCATAATAAATGATGAGCCTGGCATCAAAATTTAAATACTTTCTGTGTAAACAAAGCCTTTGATACAGTTTTTAATAATTGAGAATAGACCTTGACAAATATCTAGAGGCCAGAAATGTCTGAAAATACAAAAGAACTCAGAAGATATGAGGAATATTTGAAAGCTCTGCAAGTTAAAATAGAATTTAATTATTTTTCTTAGCAAAGTCTGGGAGCAAAGGTCAATGTCTTAGTATTAGGTGTGCACCTTGATTCTTGGCCACAGGCACGACACATTGACAGCAAATTATAGCAAATCAAATATGTATCTAATCAGGGAAATAATCCCCGTCGTGTTGGATACATTTGAGCCATCGGTCAGGGAGCTGCAGAATGCCACTGCAGAAAAAAGAGGTCTGTTTTGAGTTGATAAAGTCATCAATACTTGTGTGGACCTCCTCGACAGAAGTGAAGTGCGTATCACTCAGGTGATGTTGCAGGGAGCGAAAGAGATGTTAATCCGACGGGGTGAAGTCTGGAGAATACGTAGGGTGGGACAAAATCTCCCATCCCAGGTTGGTGATTATGTTTAAAGTTGTTTTCGCGGTGTGAGGACGCGCATTATCCTGAAGCAACAGGACAGACCTTCTGCCTTTGCTGGTGTATGGCCTTTTTGCCTCCACTGCGCTACTCACATGAATGAGTTGCTGACAATAATGCTCAGCATTAACTGTTTCACCAGGTTTGAGCAACTCACAGTGTACGACACTGCGCTGATCCTACCATATGCACAGTAACAACTTCCTGGCATGGATATTCGGTTTGGCGGTACTGGTGGTAGGCTGACCTGGATACACCCACGATTTGTGCCGCTCAGGATTATTATGGAGGATCTACTTATCACAGGTCAAAATATTGGAGGAAATCCTTCTTCTTGAACCTGGAGAGCAAGGACTCAGCAACATTGTAGCGCCCAGACTTGTTGGCAGCTGTGAGTTGGTGGGGCACCCAATGGCCCTCCTTGTGAATCTGTCCAAGCTTGTGCAGGCACTTTGCAATGGCTTGCCGTGTTACTCCAAGTTCCTGGGAGAGCTCTGACTGTGTGAGACAGGGATCCACGTCCAACAGTTGTTCCAGTTACTCATCGTCAACTTTCTGTGGCTGTCCTGGATGTTCTGTATCACGGAAATCGAATTCCTGCTTAAACTGCTGGAACCAGTTCCTACACATACTGTAGGACACAGCAGCCTCACCCAAAGGAGCACAGATTATTTGCTAGGCTTCCGAGGCATTTTTTTTTCAGCTGAAACGCGAACAGGAGGCAGTGCCTCAAATGTTGCTTCTCGAACAACATTGCTTTCACCGTCAACTTTTGTCTCTTCTGTCACTACAGCTGTGAGCGGTTACAGTTGCCTGGAAAGCTGTTGGATGGCACTGCAAATCAGCCATTATCACACACAGTTATTTGCATTTGCCGACGTTCTAAGATTGCTTGCATTTAGGGGCCGAGAATTAAGTTGCGCACCTAATAAATTCCGAGAAGAAGTTTTTTTCTTAAAATTTATATACACATCTTATACTTTCCCTTACCTGTAAAAAGTATGAGAGAGGGCAATTTTTTCACCCACAGAATGAAATACTACTGACACTACCTGATTAACGCAAATTCTAGTCACGTATCCGTACAGCTTTGGTAATGTCGAAATGTTATTTAGCTGCTTCACTGCTAATGTGCTATTTAGAAATAAATTATATTCTGAGGTTACTCGCCTTATTTCCTAATATCTTTCAGGATATTTTCTTGTCATGTATACATTTCCAACACACAATTTTATTAGCCACTGTGTGGTTCGAGGCTGAAGTACCCTCCTTTAAACTCATGAAAACTCCGATTTTTTTCTATTTCCCAGTAACTATATGCCAATTCAAATGTACCAACATCATTACAACATTATTACTCCTTAAAAACTCAGATACCTAATAAAAAAAGGAATCAGATTTAAAAACCAATAATACACACTTCCCAAAATTTCAAAGTTTAAAATTCTTTATCCATAATTATTTACAAATGCAAACCCTTGAATATCAAACAAACAAACCTGAACATGACATAAAATACTACGACCCTCAAGCATATCGGACCTCTCCCCACACAGTAACACAACATTCTTTCCAGGTACTTTCTGCATCCGCCGAGGCAGTTATCAATGAGTGCTCACAACTTCTATCTGCTGTCATGGCCTTTCAACACAGCAAATGTTCTGGTTTTCACAGGGCATCATCTCCTCTCATTCTTCACATATAAGCCACTGCAATGGCGCCATCTGTCGGATGACCAAACTGCACTTTATTTCTTTTCGTATCTACAATATCAGTTTAATGGCCTACATTGTTAATTTTATGATATTGATCTACTTGTAATGTGTCATACAATTTTATTTCCTTACTTCGTCCCCCCACCCTCCTTCCCTCCCTTTCATCTCCTTCCTTTTGGTTCTCTTTTCTAATTAAATCTCTTTCCAGTATATGTTTAAACTATTAGGATGTTAAACTGATATTGTAGATATGAAAAGAAATAGAGTGCAGTTTGGTCATCCGACAGATGGCGCCATTGCGTCGGCTGATCTGTGAAGAACGAGAGAAGATGATGCCATGCAAGAACCAGAACATTCGCTGCGTTGGAGGACTGTGACAGCAGATAGAAGTTGTGAGCACTCCTTGATAACAACCTTGGAGGAGGCAGAAAGTACTTGAAAAGAATGCTGTTGCTGTGTGGGGAGGGGTCCGATATGCTTGAGAATCGTATTTTAGGTTGCGTTCAGGTTTGTTTGTTCGATAATCAAAGGCTTTCATTTGTAAATAATTATGGATACAGAATTTTAAACTTTGAAATCTTAGGAAGTGTGTATTATAGATTTTTAAATTCGATTGCTTTTTTAATTAGATATCTGAGTTTTTAAGAAGTAATGTTGTTGTAATGATGTTGGTACATTTGAATTGGCATATAGTTACTGGGAAAAAGAAAAGAAAAAAATGGAGTTTTCATGAGCTTAAAGAAGGGTACTTAAGCCTCAAACCACACAGTGGCAAATAAAATTACGTGTTGAAAATGTTTTGTACAATATTCTAGAGGATAATGCTTACTGTGGCATTCCTTGCTAGCGACGAGAAACATTTCACACACGTGTTTTCCGGTCTTTGTTGCTGGGCGAAAATTTTGAGTATAAAGAACGGTAAAAGTTGGTGTGTGAAGTAAAGTTATTTCATCTCATACAAGACTTTAGGACAATAACAGCAACAAAGACCGGAAAACACGTGTGTGAAATGTTTCTCGTCGCTAGCAAAGAATGCCAAGGTAAGCATTATCCTCTAGAATATCGTACAAGTTATTTTGAAATAGTGCACGTAAAAGAGAATAGTAGAATGATTAGAGCTATATAATAGTCGAAATTAGAACTACTAATAGGAATGTGGTGAAAATGCATACATGACAAGAAAATCTCCTGAAAGATATTGGAAAATAAGGTGAGTAACCTTAGAATATAGTTCATGCAAATTATATAAGTGTTTACATGCATTAGTAATAAGAAATATAACAATTTTTACTGACCTCACCTTAATCTGAATATTTCTTACAAATAAACCTATTTTATTCATCAGAGCAGCAACATGGCTCACAAAATTTGGAATTTTATACAAGAAAAAATTCTGCAAAGCAAACACGACACAGGAAATAGCATATTTGCTTTTCAAATGCAATTCCTTAGCAAAATATATCTACATTTTAACCACTGTAAAACAAACCAATTTTTTACATTTCTTTTAATGAAGAAAATACAGTACTAACCTTCAGACCTTTGGCACGGTTAATAGCCCTGAGTGGACGCAATACTCTCAGCACCCTTAGGATTTTGACAACAGATATGGCTCCATTGCTGAAAGAAAAGTTTTTAATTTAAAAGTGCATATTATGCATCTTTATTAAACTGCAATGAAGAAAGGAAGGAAAACACAAACACCTCTAATACTTTACACATTATGAATTCATACATCATTAACTGCTTAAAAGAGATTAATATTTTGTGGCTATCCCAAAGTGGCCATTTGCATTCCAACCCAAGATAATGTGTTTTGAGGAAATGCAAGAAGCAAAACAGGAGTTGACACCTCTTGACAACAATGCCCCCAATCATGCCATCAAAAGATACACAGAGTTGCCACTACATGCCCAAGGGAAAGGGACTGATGAGAAATGGTGAGCACTTCGTAATTAAGCAGATGAACTGCCTTTGAGCAACACCAAGAAGTTATCAGGTTGATTTGGTTGCACTACCCCAGATGCCATACCTCCAGGATTGGACTTACACAATCAAATAATAGCACAAATGCCTCCATTCCAGGAAGTAAAAACACTGCAGCATTACATCATTATCTAAGGCATAAAATGAAAGAATAGTGGTCTCATTAACAAAACTGTGAACTTGATTTGTTGTGATGGAAAAGTCATTGATCTGTAAAAGAGGTAGTAGATTAACAAATTTGTTTAATGTGTGTTCGTTAAGGGAAAGTGTGTCAGAATATGCAATAATATACAGCAGATTACAATTAATTGGGGAAGCCATTTGTTTGGGACAATCATTGAAGAACATCTCAAATTATCTCTTTGGGAAGGAAACTTTGCTTCTTTGCGGCATCCGCTTAATTGGGCCAATGTGCTCTAGCCCCAATGTGTCCCAATTAATCAGAAACTACTGTGTATGCTACAACCAGAAGAAAAAAAAAGCTAGGTGGCACTATAACATAATTCAGAGTTATATGACTGAAGTTTGTTCACAAGATTTCAATGCCATAACATCAAGATCATTCCAACTATAAAGTGACATAACCAGAACTGTTATTAATGAACCAGAAAATACGAGATGGGGAGAAATCTCCTTTTTTACTATGTTAGACAAAATAGAAATTGCAGTTATAGGATAATAGTTTCAGGAACAAAATGTGTCGCCCCTTTATGGAACGGGCTGCACAGAAGAATTTCCATCCTGTTGGAAAAACTTGTAGAAACTGACAGATACAATAGACATCATAAAATGGGTATTAGTTCAGGTGCACAAGACTTCAGAACAGGAAGCATGCCATGTGGATCACAGACTCATTATTTTCAAGAGACTGGAAATTTTTATTTATTGAATTACAATAGAATGCAACTAAGAGTCTGTTGCTAAAAACATCTGGGAAGGGGTGACAGATATACTTAAGGAATACACTTTTCAGCAGAAATGCAACTAAAAGTGTGCTGCTAGAAGCATCTGGAAAGAGGAACGAAAGTACTTATGGGGTACAATTCTCAGAAGAAATGTGTGACATTTGTATCATAAAAATATGCTCCAAACGTGGCTGTATTATTTTTTTTTCAGGAGGAGTATTCCTTTATATGTGTAAGTGTTTAAATTTGCCAGTGGCGGGTTCGAGTCATACCACCGGCAAATTTGGATTTTTATGGAAGTTCTAAGAATTACGAATCTCAGCTTTGTATTCTGGCAATAATACATATACCATTACTTTTCATCAATGTATTGTTAACTTTAATGCACTTTGCACATCTTTGTTCTATTGTATCATACTTGATTGTAAAAACCTTATCACATCCTGTAACCATGTCTCTAGATTCTGGAGCTCTTCATTATCTTTGAAATGTGTTGCAAGATTTCAGAAACGATATATATAACTCCAGGATGTACAGGACAGTGAAATATCCATAGTTTCAAATTATATACTTATGAGCTTTGGTAGCATAATTATTCCTTTAGTTAAAAAATGAATCAGTGCCCAGTACACCACATTTACAATATTCTTTGCTATTGAAAATAAACTATAAGAACTATCTATATACAGCGTGATTCATAATTATTGTTGAGGTTTCTGTGGCCTGGCATGGTCAACCTGTAACCAACCAAATGAAACTGCCTATAGCATAAACAAGTTCACCATGGAAAGTTTTATGTGGCAACACAGTACCTGCTGAATTGACGCCATAATTCAAGATGTTGATTGTTCAAGAAAAAGCAATGTATACTCTGGTTCTTTGAAACAAAGTCAGTTATCACTATTCAACGTCGTTACAGAACACAGTATAACAGAGCTCCACTTTCCGATAATGCTATCCGACATTGGTTAAAGCAGTTTCAAAAGACTGGTAGTGTGCAGCATCAAAAAGGAGTGAGAAGACCGAGCACTGAAAGCAGTATGGCAGAGCTCCACCTTCCGATAATGCTATCCGACATTGGTTAAAGCAGTTTCAAAAGACTGGTAGTGTGCAGCATCAAAAAGGAGTGAGAAGACCGAGCACTGAAAGCAGTATGGCAGAGCTCCACCTTCTGATAATGCTATCTGACATTGGTTAAAGCAGTTTCAAAAGACTGGTAGTGTGCAGCATCAAAAAGGAGTGAGAAGACCGAGCACTGAAAGCAGTATGGCAGAGCTCCACCTTCTGATAATGCTATCTGACATTGGTTAAAGCAGTTTCAAAAGACTGGTAGTGTGCAGCATCAAAAAGGAGTGAGAAGACCAAGCACTGAAAGCAGTATGGCAGAGGTCCACCTTCTGATAATGCTATCCGACATTGGTTAAAGCAGTTTCAAAAGACTGGTAGTGTGCAGCATCAAAAAGGAGTGAGAAGACCGAGCACTGAAAGCAGTATGGCAGAGCTCCACCTTCCGATAATGCTATCCAACATTGGTTAAAGCAGTTTCAAAAGACTGGTAGTGTGCAGCATCAAAAAGGAGTGAGAAGACCGAGCACTGAAAGCAGTATGGCAGAGCTCCACCTTCTGATAATGCTATCTGACATTGGTTAAAGCAGTTTCAAAAGACTGGTAGTGTGCAGCATCAAAAATGAGTGAGAAGACCGAGCACTGAACGCAGTATGGCAGAGCTCCACCTTCCGATAAAGCTATCCGACACTGGTTAAAGCAATTTCAAAAGACTGGTAGTGTGCAGCATCAAAAAGGAGTGAGAAGACTGAGCACTTCGCAGGACGATGTTGATCGTGTGCAGGAAGCCTTTTCTCAAAGCTCTCACAAGTCAACGAGAAGAGCTGCATCACAGTTTTAGGTATGCCCCAAACGACTGCTTGGAGTGTTCTGCATAACTGCCTACAACTCTGCGCATACAAACTGCAAATTGTACAGGCTTTGCAGTGGGATGTTAAATTCCGCCATTTCCAGTTTGCCAAAGAAATTTTGTCCAAAGTCGAAGCTCATGAACATTAATTGCAGACACAGTTACTTAGTGATGAAGCAACATTTTTCGTCTCAGGGAGGGTACATTGGCATAACTGCAGAATATGGGGCTCCGAAAACCCTCACGCCATTTGAGAAGTCGAACGAGATAGTGCTTTGTCATGTTTGGAATTGCTGAGGCCCTTTTTCTTTGTGAAGAAAACAGTAACAGCGGTGACCTATCTGGACATGCTACAGCTGTACCTGCTGCCCCAGTTGGAAGATCGGCAGCCCAATGTTGTGTTCCAACATAATAGTGCATCACAGCATTGGGCTATTGTCCAAGAATTTCTTGAACTGCATTTTCCTGGGTGCTGGGTTGGGCGTGGTGGACCCATTCCGTGGCCTCCGCGCACACCCAATATTATATTACTGGATTTTTTCCTGAAGCGATGTGTAAAAAACATCTTTTACCAAACACCTGTGAAATCCCTTGAAGACCAGAATTGGTGATGCGATAGCAACAGTAACGCAGTAACGTTGCAAATGATGGCGAACACTTGGCGTGAAATTGATTATTACTTGGATATCTTATGTGCCACGAAGTGCGCGCATGTCGAAATGGTTTAACAATCTGATGTATCAATTCCACAGGTAATAAAACTTTTAGTTGTCATCTGTCATAATCTGTTTGCGGTTTTAATTTGTTGTTTTCCGATTATATGCCACTGAAACCCAACACTAATTATGAATCACCCTGTATTTGTATAAGGAATTAAACTCTCCTCTCTCTCTCTCTCTCTCTCTCTCTCTCTCTCTATATATATATATATATATATATATATATATATATTATATTCTGATTCAAGGCTTCTTGAATTGGAAGAGGAACTACAAAGGATCAAGTGGGACATCGTCGGGCTAAGTGAGGTAAGGAGAAAAGGAGAAGATCTCATTGAACTGAAAAGTGGACATCTCTTCTATTATTGTGGGACAGATACTGGCAGAACTAGTGGTGTTGGATTTATAATAAACAAGAAACTGAAGGATAAAGTGGTAGAAGTTGAAAGTTCCTCTGACAGAGCTGCACGACTCATTATCCAACTATCGAGAAGATACCAGGCTCAGATTATTCAAACTTATGCACCCACCACAAGTCATCCTGAAGAAGAAATTGAAGAATTTTATGAGGAAATTCGTCATCTAAATAATAAAGGTAAGCAGCACTTGAAGATAATTATGGGAGATTTCAATGCAAAAATAGGGCAACGGCAACAGAATGAAACTTCAGTAGGTAAATTCGGTCACGGCAACAGAAACCAGCGTGGAAATACTCTCGTTGAGTTTGCAGAGGCAGAAGGATTTTTCATCTTGAACTCCTTTTTCAAGAAAAAGCCACACAGGAAATGGACATGGAGACATCCAATTGGGACGACAAGTGAAATTGATTTTATTATGTGTAACAAAAAATTCGTCATAGAAGACTGCAGTGTGCTGAACAAGTTCAACACAGGTAGTGACCATAGATTGGCGAGATGTAAGATGCACCTCAACACTAAACTGGAACGTGGCAAGCTCATAAGACAAACAAAATGTATTGACATAACCAACCTTAAAAACACCATAATACCTTCAAGTTGGAACTGAAGAACAGATTCTCTGCTTTAGAAGGCCTAACATCGGAAGAAGTGGATATTTCGGAAGTTAACAGAAAAGTAACCAAAGCCTTTATGGAAACAGCAACAAAATTAGCTGGGTCTAAGAACAAGTTGCATGTGAACAAATTATCAGGAAAAACCAAAATGTTGATGCAAAAAAGAAGAGAGATGAGGACAACTAAAGAAGATGTGACTTCCAAAGTGGAATATATAGAGCTATGCAAGACAGCACGAAAAAGTATCACTGAAGACGTAAGGAAATTCAACTGTGAGCTTGTGAGGAAAGCAATTGAAAACAACCAAAGCCTTAAGATAGCAAAGGGACATCTCAGTAAGGGAAGAAAACAGATTATGGCTCTGAGAAAAGAAGATGGTTCTGTAACAAGAAATAGAGGCGAAATTTTGACAAGAGTGAAAGATTTCTACTCCAAATTATATGAAAGGGATGATACATGTACTCCAGACATCACGAAAGGTACCAGAGTTCTTCCAGTCCTCCCAGCAGAAGTTGCTCATGCAATCAAGAACATGAAGCTGGGGAAAGCTCCAGGAGAAGATGGAATTACTATAGACATCATACAAGAAGCAAGTGGAGAAATTGAAACAGTACTCGCCCAAATTTTCACTCGATGCCTTAATGAAGGGAAGATTCCTGAGGATTGGAACAATGCTACAATGATCCTGCTACATAAAAAAGGTGACATTGAGGATCTCGGGAACTACAGACCTATCAGCCTCCTATCAGTGGTTTATAAAATCTTCACTAAAGTTCTTTCACACCGCTTGAAGGTAACACTGGACATGGCTCAACCGAGAGAACAAGCTGGATTCAGGAGTGGCTACAGCACAATAGATCATATCCACGTACTGAGAGAACTAATTGAAAGAGCGAGGGAATATGAACTTCCACTGTGCATGGCTTTTATCGATTATGAAAAAGCCTTTGATTCGGTGAAACCATCAGCAGTTACAATGGCTCTGAAATCCTGCGGTATTGAAGATGCATACATTAATATTATTAATAACATCTATGAAAATGCAAGTGCAAAGATTCGGCTGTTTGAAAATACAACACACATAAAAATTGGAAAGGGAGTGAGACAAGGTGACACCATATCTCCGAAGCTCTTTAATGCGACATTGGAAAATGTCTTTCAATCACTGAACTGGGAAAACAAAGGGATAAAGATTAATGGAGATTATCTAACCCACCTTCGTTTTGCTGATGACGTAGTCATTTTTGCAACTACCCCATCAGAGCTGCAGAATATGATCCAGGAACTTGCTGACAAGAGTAAAGAAGTGGGATTAAAAATGAACTTTCAGAAGACAAAAGTGATGTTCAATGCTTTTACAAGAAATGAAGATTTATTGATTGATGGAGACAAACTGGAGATAACATATACGTATGTTTATCTTGGACAGCAGATATCAAGTGAGGGTCACATTGATGAAGAAATTAATCGGCGTACAAAACTTGCCTGGAGAGCTTTTGGAAGAAACAGCATAATTTTCAAGAGCAATATGCCATTATGTCTTAAAAGAAAAGTGTTTGATCAATGCATCCTTCCAGTGCTTACGTATGGTGCAGAGACGTGGACCTTAACTAAAAGAGACATACAAAGGCTGCAGACAACTCAAATAAGCATGGAGAGGTGCATGCTTGGTATAACCAGGAGAGATAAGAAGAGGAACTCGTGGATCCGAAAAATGACGAGAGTGGAAGACATCATGATCAGAGTTAAATCCCTGAAATGGCAATGGGCTGGACATACTGCCAGAAGGACAGACCATAGATGGACAGCCGAAATTTTAGATTGGATTCCAAGGGACAGGAAAAGACCCAGAAAAAGACCATATGGGAGATGGGTGGATGAACTTCGTAAATATGCGGGAGTGACATGGAGGAGACTGGCACAAGACAGACCAATGTGGAGGAAACTTGGGGAGACCTTCGTCCAGCAGTGGATTGATAATGGTTGACAATAATGATGATATATATATATATATATATATTCTATAAAGAAGATACCTAAGCAAAAAAATACATATATAATTTTGACTCACACCTAATACAACATAGAAAAGGTTATGTATCTACCTGTGTGAGTAAAAGGAGAAAAGATAAAAAAAATAAAATAAAACAACTGAATGTAGAAGGTGTCGAGAATACTGAGCCTTGGCTTTATCAAGGACCAGCAAAAACTCTGCATTTTCTCACTTCCACAAAGACCTAGTTGGAAATGGGTTTCTGCAAGGCCATAGATGCAAGTAACATTCCCACCTAAAATAGTTTAAAAAATATATATATAAGTCATGTCCTCCGTAGAGTAGCATGACCTAGCACTAGTTAACAATTTCGCTTGCATCCATTAACCTTCATGGCCCGACCCATGCTCTTCATCTGTTACTATTAAACAGAGAGAAGAAGATTAAAGAGAACTCAAGCTGTGAGAGTGACATAATAAATAGAAATGATTTTCAGCTATAACGAAATTCCAAGTTCGTTTGAGAGAGAATTTAAACCTGAAAAACAATGCAAAAGAAATCCAAATTTTACATTGCAATTAAAAAAGGAAATGTTAATTTATAACGAACAGATTTTTGAAAGAGAACTTGAGTCTAAAACCCCCTACTCTACAACTTATGACAGCACGAAAACGAGAATAAGTTAAAGATAATAATTAACTAAAGAAAACTTTGTGAAAGTTATATACCTTAAACAGTTAGTTGCAATATGTACAAAGTATTTCAGCAGTGCTTTAAGTGCATAATTAATTAGTTATTAAGAACTTAACTACTTTGAAAAAACAGCGCATAGACAGCGCATAGAAAAGGAACAAGCTTAGCCATCTTCTGTTCCTAGGTACCCCAAAAGACGCTCAAAGTTACAAAGAAAAGTAAGAGTTAAAACCCGCATAAATGTTAACAGACAAACCAATGCTTAAAAGCTGAAAAGCTAAAAAACGACAGAGAAAAGGTACATAAAGTACAAACATTGAACTTATAAAACCTAGAACCCAAAACAAGGAAGAGAGCTTACCTCTTGTGTGACAAAAACTTTTCTCCTTATATATATATATATATATATATATATATACTAAAGAGCAAAGCCGAATACATAAGAAAAAACTTTACAATTTAAAACGAAAGTTGCAAAACAACCTGAAGATGATGAGATATATATATATATATATATATATATATCATCATCATTATTGTCAACCATTACCAATCCACTGCTGGACAAAGGTCTCCCCAAGTTTCCTCCACAACGGTCTGTCTTGTGCCAGTCTCCTCCATGTCACTCACGCATACTTTCGAATTTCATCCATCCATCTTCCATGTGGTCTTCTGGGTTTTTTCCTGTCCCTTGGAATCCAATCTAAAATTTTGGCTGTCCATCGATGATCTGTCCTTCTGGCAGTATGTCCAGCCCATTGCCATTTCAGGGATTTAACTCTGATCATGAAGTCTTCCACTCTTGTCATTTTTCGGATCCACGAGTTCCTCTTCTTATCTCTCCTGGTTACACCAAGCATACACCTCTCCATGCTTCTTTGAGTTGTCTGCAGCCTTTGTATGTCTCTTTTAGTTAAGGTCCACGTCTCTGCACCATACGTAAGCACTGGAAGGATGCATTGATCAAACACTTTTCTTTTAAGACATAATGGCATATTGCTCTTGAAAATTATGCCGTTTCTTCCAAAAGATCTCCAGGCATGTTTTGTACGCCGATTAATTTCTTCATCAATGTGACCCTCACTTGATATCTGCTGTCCAAGATAAATGTACGTGTCTGTTATCTCCAGCTTTTCTCCATCAATCGATAAATCTTCATTTCTTGTAAAAGCATTGAACATCACTTTTGTCTTCTGAAAGTTCATTTTTAATTTCACTTCTTTACTCTTGTCAGCAAGTTCCTGGATCATACTCTGCAGCTCTGATGGGGTAGTTGCAAAAATGACTATGTCATCAGCAAAACGAAGGTGGGTTAGATAATCTCCATTAATCTTTATCACTTTGTTTTCATAGTTCAGTGATTGAAAGACATTTTCCAATGTGGCATTAAAGAGCTTCGGAGATATGGTGTCACCTTGTCTCACTCCTTTTCCAATTCTTGTGTGTGTTGTATTTTCAAACAGCCAAATCTCTGCACTTGCATTTTCATAGATGTTATTAATAATATTAATGAACGCATCTTCAATACCGCAGGATTTCAGAGCCATTATAACTACCAATGGTTTCACCGAATCAAAGGCTTTTTCATAATCGATAAAAGCCATGCACAATGGAAGTTCATATTCCTTTGCTCTTTCAATTAGTTCTTTCAGTACGTGGATATGATCTATTGTGCTGTAGCCACTCCTGAATCCAGCTTGTTCTCTCGGTTGAGCCATGTCCAGTGTCACCTTCAAGCGGTGTGAAAGAACTTTAGTTAAGATTTTATAAACCACTGATAGGAGGCTGATAGGTCTGTAGTTCCCGAGATCTTCAATGTCGCCTTTTTTATGTAGCAGGATCATTGTAGAGTTGTTCCAATCCTCAGGAATCTTCCCTTCATTAAGGCATCGAGTGAAAATTTGGGCGAGTACTGTTTCGATTTCTCCACTTGCTTCTTGTATGATGTCTACAGTAATTCCATCTTCTCCTGGAGCTTTTCCCCTCTTCATGTTCTTGATTGCATGTGCAACTTCTGCTGGGAGGACTGGAAGAACTCTGGTACTGGTACCTTTCGTGATGTCTGGAGTACATGTATAATCCCTTTCATATAATTTGGAGTAGAAATCTTTCACTCTTGTCAAAATTTCGCCTCTATTTCTGGTTACAGAACCATCTCCTTTTCTCAGTGCCATAATCTGTTTTCTTCCCTTACTGAGATGTCCCTGTGCTATCTTTAGGCTTTGGTTGTTTTCAATTGCTTTCCTCAGTAGTTCAGAGTTGAATTTCCTTACGTCTTCAGTGATACTTTTTCGTACTGTCTTGCATAGCTCTATATATTCCACTTTGGAAGTCACATCTTTAGTTGTCCTCATCTCTCTACTTTTTTGCATCAACATTTTGGGTTTTCCTAATAATTTGTTCACATGCAACTTGCTTTTAGACCTAGCTAATTTTGTTGCTGTTTCCATAAGAGCTTTGGTTACTTTTCTGTTAACTACAGAAATATCCACTTCTTCCAATGTTAGGCCTTCTAAAGCAGAGAATCTGTTCTTCAGTTCCAACTTGAAGGTATTATGGTGTTTTTTAAGGTTAGTTATCTCAATACATTTGTTTGTCTTATAAGCTTGCTCCCTTCGAGTTTAGTGTTGAGGTGCATCTTACATCTCACCAATCTATGGTCACTACCTGTGTTGAACTTGTTTAGCACACTGTAGTCTTCTATGATGAATTTTTTGTTACACATAATAAAATCAATTTCACTTGTCGTCCCATTTGGATGTCTCCATGTCCATTTCCTGTGTGGCTTTTTCTTGAAAAAGGAGTTCAAGATGAAAAACCCTTCTGCCTCTGCAAACTCTACGAGACTATTTCCACGCTGGTTTCTGTTGCCGTGAACGAATTTACCTACTGAAGTTTCATTCTGTTGCTGTTGCCCTATTTTTGCATTGAAATCTCTCATAATTATCTTCAAGTGCTGCTTACCTTTATTATTTAGATGACGAATTTCCTCATAAAATTCTTCAATTTCTTCTTCAGGATGACTTGTGGTGGGTGCATAAGTTTGAATAATCTGAGCCTTGTATCTTCTCGAGAGTTGGATAACGAGTCGTGCAGCTCTGTCAGAGGAACTTTCAACTTCTACAACTTTATCCTTCAGTTTCTTGTTTATTATAAATCCAACACCACTAGTTCTGCCAGTACCAGTCCCACGATAGTAGAAGAGATGTCCACTTTTCAGTTCAATAAGATCTTCTCCTTTTCTCCTTACCTCACTTAACCCGACGATGTCCCACTTGATCCTTTGTAGTTCCTCTTCCAATTCAAGAAGCCTTGAATCAGAAAATAGGGAGCGTCCATTATACGTAGCCAAGGTCAGCATCAGATGGCAGCCTAGTCCGGTCCTCCGAGGATTCTTAGCACCCTCTGCCTTCATGTCGCACTGGCCGCTGTCTTGGCCAGGTACATTCCAGCTGCCGGAGACTGAGGGCCAAGATTAAAGTTGTGGAGTCATTTTGGAGGGGTTTGGCCATAACTCACCACGCTGGCCAAGCGGGTTGGTGAGTGTGGGATAGCATTTCCTCTAATCCCGATGGTATAGTTATACCGCTATTGGCGGTCGTCAGAGCCCTTTTAGTGGGAACAGGATGTACCACGAGAAGGCGGGGTTGACATTTGTCAAGGAGAGGCTGTGATGTTACGCATCCTCTTCCTCCCCCTCTCTCTCTATGTGTGTATATATATATCATCATCATTGTCAACCATTATTAATCCACTGCTGGACGAAGGTCTCCCCAAGTTTCCTCCACAACGGTCTGTCTTGTGCCAGTCTCCTCCATGTCACCCCTGCATACTTTCGAAATTCATCCACCCATCTCCCATGTGGTCTTCTTCTGGGTCTTTTCCTGTCCCTTGGAATCCAATCTAAAATTTCGGCTGTCCATCGATGATCTGTCCTTCTGGCAGTATGTCCAGCCCATTGCCATTTCAGGGATTTAACTCTGATCATGATGTCTTCCACTCTTGTCATTTTTCGGATCCACGAGTTCCTCTTCTTATCTCTCCTGGTTACACCAAGTATGCACCTCTCCATGCTTCTTTGAGTTGTCTGCAGCCTTTGTATGTCTCTTTTAGTTAAGGTCCACGTCTCTGCACCATACGTTAGCACTGGAAGGATGCATTGATCAAACACTTTTCTTTTAAGACATAATGGCATATTGCTCTTGAAAATTATGCTGTTTCTTCCAAAAGCTCTCCAGGCAAGTTTTGTACGCCAATTAATTTCTTCATCAATGTGACCCTCACTTGATATCTGCTGTCCAAGATAAACGTACGTATGTGTTATCTCCAGCTTTTCTCCATCAATCGATAAATCTTCATTTCTTGTAAAAGCATTGAACATCACTTTTGTCTTCTGAAAGTTCATTTTTAATCCCACTTCTTTACTCTTGTCAGCAAGTTCCTGGATCATATTCTGCAGCTCTGATGGGGTAGTTGCAAAAATGACTACGTCATCAGCAAAACGAAGGTGTGTTAGATAATCTCCATTAATCTTTATCCCCTTGTTTTTCCAGCTCAGCGACTGAAAAACACCCTCCAATGTGGCATTAAAGAGCTTCGGAGATATGGTGTCACCTTGTCTCACTCCTTTTCCAATTTTTATGTGTGTTGTATTTTCAAACAGCCGAATCTTTGCACTTGCATTTTCATAGATGTTATTAATAATATTAATGTATGCATCTTCAATACCGCAGGTTTTCAGAGCCATTGTAACTGCTGATGGTTTCACCGAATCAAAGGCTTTTTCATAATCGATTAAATCCATGCACAATGGAAGTTCATATTCCCTCGCTCTTTCAATTAGTTCTCTCAGTACGTGGATATGATCTATTGTGCTGTAGCCACTCCTGAATCCAGCTTGTTCTCTCGGTTGAGCCATGTCCAGTGTTACCTTCAAGCGGTGTGAAAGAACTTTAGTGAAGATTTTATAACCTACTGATAGGAGGCTGATAGGTCTGTAGTTTCCGAGGTCCTCAATTTCACCTTTCTTATGTAGCAGGACAGACCATAGATGGACAGCCGAAATTTTAGATTGGATTCCAAGGGACAGGAAAAGACCCAGAAAAAGACCGCATGGGAGATGGGTGGATGAAATTCGTAAATATGCGGGAGTGACATGGAGGAGACTGGCACAAGACAGACCGTTGTGGAGGAAACTTGGGGAGACCTTCGTCCAGCAGTGGATTGATAATGGTTGACAATGATGATGATGATGATGTAGCAGGATCATTGTAGCGGTGTTCCAATCCTCAGGAATCTTTCCTTCATTAAGGCATCGAGTGAAAATTTGGGCGAGTACTGTTTCAATTTCTCCACTTGCTTCTTGTATGATGTCTACAGTAATTCCATCTTCTCCTGGAGCTTTTCCCCGCTTCATGTTCTTGATTGCATGTGCAACTTTTGCTGGAAGGACTGGAGGAACTCTGGTACTGGTATCTTTCATGATGTCTGGAGTGCATGTATCATCCCTTTCATATAATTTGGAGTAGAAATCTTTCACTCTTGTCAAAATTTCGCCTCTATTTCTTGTTACAGAACCATCTTCTTTTCTCAGTGCCATAATCTGTTTTCTCCCCTTACTGAGATGTCCCTTTGCTATCTTTAGGCTTTGGTTGTTTTCAATTGCTTTCCTCACTAGTTCACAGTTGAATTTTCTTACGTCTTCAGTGATACTTTTTCTTACTGTCTTGCATAGCTCTATATATTCCACTTTGGAAGTCACATCTTCTTTAGTTGTCCTCATCTCTCTTCTTTTTTGCATCAACATTTTCGTTTTTCCTGATAATTTGTTTACATGCAACTTGTTCTTAGACCCAGCTAATTTTGTTGCTGTTTCCATAAGAGCTTTGGTTACTTTTCTGTTAACTTCAGAGATGTCCACTTCTTCCGATGTTAGGCCTTCTAAAGCAGAGAACCTGTTCTTCAGTTCCAACTTGAAGGTATTATGGTGTTTTTTAAGGTTGGTTATGTCAATACATTTTGTTTGTCTTATGAGCTTGCAACGTTCAAGTTTGGTGTTGAGGTGCATCTTACATCTCACCAATCTATGGTCACTACCTGTGTTGAACTTGTTTAGCACACTGCAGTCTTCTATGACGAATTTTTTGTTACACATAATAAAATCAATTTCACTTGTCGTCCCATTTGGATGTCTCCATGTCCATTTCCTGTGTGGCTTTTTCTTGAAGAAGGAATTCAAGATGAAAAACCCTTCTGCCTCTGCAAACTCAACGAGAGTATTTCCACGCTGGTTTCTGTTGCCGTGACCGAATTTACCTACTGAAGTTTCATTCTGTTGCCGTTGCCCTATTTTTGCATTGAAATCTCCCATAATTATTTTCAAGTGCTGCTTACCTTTATTATTTAGATGACAAATTTTCTCATAAAATTCTTCAATTTCTTCTTCAGGATGACTTGTGGTGGGTGCATAAGTTTGAATAATCTGAGCCTGGTATCTTTTCGAGAGTTGGATAACAAGTCGTGCAGCTCTGTCAGAGGAACTTTCAACTTCTACAACTTTATCCTTCAGTTTCTTGTTTATTATAAATCCAACACCACTAGTTCTGCCAGTATCTGTCCCACGATAATAGAAGAGATGTCCACTTTTCAGTTCAATGAGATCTTCTCCTTTTCTCCTTACCTCACTTAGCCCGACGATGTCCCACTTGATCCTTTGTAGTTCCTCTTCCAATTCAAGAAGCCTTGAATCAGAAGATAGGGAGCGTCCGTTGTACGTAGCCAAGGTCAGCATCAGATGGCAGCCTAGTCCGGTCCTCCGGGGATTCTTAGCACCCTCTGCCTTCATGTCGCACTGGCCGCTGCCTTGGCCAGGTACATTCCAGCTGCCGGAGACTGAGGGCCAAGATTTAAGTTGTGGAATCATTTTGGAGGGGTTTGGCCATAACTCACCACGCTGGCCAAGCGGGTTGGTGAGTGTGGGATAGAATTTCCTCTAATCCCGATGGTATAGTTATACCGCTATTGGCGGTCGTCAGAGCCCCTTTAGTGGGAACAGGATGTACCACGAGAAGGCGGGGTTGACATTTGTCAAGGAGAGGCTGTGATGTTACGCATCACCTGACCTTACATCCCAAAGATATATATATATATATATATATATATATATATATATATATATATATATCATCATTATCATCAACCCCTCTAGACTCATTCTCCTAAATGTCATTCCAAAATGCTTATGAATTTCATCCACCGATCTTCCACATGGTCTTTTTCTGGATTTTTTCCCCTGATCCTTTGTATCCTCCAGTCTAGTATTTCAGTTGTCTAACGGTGGTCAGTTTTCTAGCAGTAAGTCCAGCCCATTGCCATTTCAGGGATTTTACTTTGATTATGATGCCTTTAACTCTGGTTACTTTCTCGATCCACAAGTCCCTCTCTTTCCTAGTTATAATAATAATATCAAGCATGCACCTCTCCATGCTTCTTTCAGTAGTTTGCAGCTGTTGATGTCTTTTGTAGTTTAGGTATATATATATATATATATATATATATATATATATACTATAAAGATACCTAAGCAAAAAAATACATATATAATTTTGACTCACACCTAGTACAACATAGAAAAGGTTATGTATCTACCTGCGTGAGTAAAAGGAGAAAAGAAAAAAAGAAAATAAAACAACTGAATGTAGAAGGTGTCGAGAATACTAAGCCTTGGCTTTATCAAGGACCAGCAAAAACTCTGCATTTTCTCACTTCCACAAAGACCTAGTTGGAAATGGGTTTCTGCAAGGCCATAGATGCAAGTAACATTCCCACCTAAAATAGTTTAAAAAATATATATATAAGTCATGTCCTCCGTAGAGTAGCATGACCTAGCACTAGTTAACAATTTCGCTTGCATCCATTAACCTTCATGGCCCGACCCATGCTCTTCATCTGTTACTATTAAACAGAGAGAAGAAGATTAAAGAGAACTCAAGCTGTGAGAGTGACATAATAAATAGAAATGATTTTCAGCTATAACGAAATTCCAAGTTCGTTTGAGAGAGAATTTAAACCTGAAAAACAAATTTTACATTGAAATTAAAAAAGGAAATGTTAATTTATAACGAACAGATTTTTGAAAGAAAACTTGAGTCTAAAACCCCCTACTCTACAACTTATGACAGCACGAAAACGAGAATAAGTTAAAGATAATAATTAACTAAAGAAAACTTTGTGAAAGTTATATACCTTAAACAGTTAGTTGCAATATGTACAAAGTATTTCAGCAGTGCTTTAAGTGCATAATTAATTAGTTATTAAGAACTTAACTACTTTGAAAAAACAGCGCATAGACAGCGCATAGAAAAGGAACAAGCTTAGCCATCTTCTGTTCCTAGGTACCACAAAAGACGCTCAAAGTTACAAAGAAAAGTAAGAGTTAAAACCCGCATAAATGTTAACAGATAAACCAATGCTTAAAAGCTGAAAAGCTAAAAAACGACAGAGAAAGGTACATGAAGTACAAACATTGAACTTATAAAACCTAGAACCCAAAAACAAGGAAGAGAGCTTACCTCTTGAGTTACAAAAACTTTTCTCCTCACAAGAGGAGAACATGGCTGACCTCTTCCGCCACTCCTAGACGCTGGGGGGCAGTGAGGGTGGGGCTGATGGCCTCCTCATACAGCAAGAAACCAACGCGCGGAGATTTTAACCAGAGAAAAAAATATATAAACTTAAGACTGTGGATCTGTATGATCAGAATGAGCAGAATTAACTCTCCAGAATACATGAGAAATATTATAAAATACACGAGCAGTTTATTTAATAATCTTTGCATGTATTAAATCACCTTAGTGAGCTTCTATAGATTAATCAGAATCTTATTAATTTTAATGTTGGTTTTACTATTTTTAGTATAGCTATCCTAGTGATGAATAACTGGTTTTCTTTTTTATTTGTTTTTATTTTCTTTTATAAACAGATTTTTAAGCTTTTTTTGTGATTTTGTTTATATTATTTAATTTTTTTTGTTTTAATAGGACCGTCATATCCATAGCACTAAGGTTCCTTTAGGTAGTTAATAGGCATCCTCTAGCCAACTTCCTTACGGCTTTGATTGGTCAGAATCATATTTCTATTAGCCTCTTTGATAAAAGAGTTAATTTTCCTTTCAAAGTAATTAAATATCTACACTGGAATAATAACATTTCAACCAAAGTAATTGAGAATGTACAAATTTCTCAGGTCCTAAGAATTTCAAGAATTTGCAGCAACAATTTGGACTTCAATTACCACATTAATATACTATTAGAAAGTTTTCTAGAGAACGAAATTCCTTCTTCTTTCATCAAAAGAACTTTAAGAAAAATTATTCTGAATAATAGAGTAAGGTTGGCAGATCTGCTTTAATTTTCTACACAGTTAATAATATGATTCTGACCAATCAAAGCCGTAAGGAAGTTGGCTAGAGGATGCCTATTAACTACCTAAAGGAACCTTAGTGCTATGGATATGACGGTCCTATTAAAACAAAAAAAATTAAATAATATAAACAAAATCACAAAAAAAGCTTAAAAATCTGTTTATAAAAGAAAATAAAAACAAATAAAAAAGAAAACCAGTTATTCATCACTAGGATAGCTATACTAAAAATAGTAAAACCAACATTAAAATTAATAAGATTCTGATTAATCTATAGAAGCTCACTAAGGTGATTTAATACATGCAAAGATTATTAAATAAACTGCTCGTGTATTTTATAATATTTCTCATGTATTCTGGAGAGTTAATTCTGCTCATTCTGATCATACAGATCCACAGTCTTAAGTTTATATATTTTTTTCTCTGGTTAAAATCTCCGCGCGTTGGTTTCTTGCTGTATGAGGAGGCCATCAGCCCCACCCTCACTGCCCCCCAGCGTCTAGGGAGTGGCGGAAGAGGTCAGCCATGTTCTCCTCTTGTGAGGAGAAAAGTTTTTGTAACTCAAGAGGTAAGCTCTCTTCCTTGTTTTTGGGTTCTAGGTTTTATAAGTTCAATGTTTGTACTTCATGTACCTTTCTCTGTCGTTTTTTAGCTTTTCAGCTTTTAAGCATTGGTTTATCTGTTAACATTTATGCGGGTTTTAACTCTTACTTTTCTTTGTAACTTTGAGCGTCTTTTGTGGTACCTAGGAACAGAAGATGGCTAAGCTTGTTCCTTTTCTATGCGCTGTCTATGCGCTGTTTTTTCAAAGTAGTTAAGTTCTTAATAACTAATTAATTATGCACTTAAAGCACTGCTGAAATACTTTGTACATATTGCAACTAACTGTTTAAGGTATATAACTTTCACAAAGTTTTCTTTAGTTAATTATTATCTTTAACTTATTCTCGTTTTCGTGCTGTCATAAGTTGTAGAGTAGGGGGTTTTAGACTCAAGTTTTCTTTCAAAAATCTGTTCGTTATAAATTAACATTTCCTTTTTTAATTTCAATGTAAAATTTGTTTTTCAGGTTTAAATTCTCTCTCAAACGAACTTGGAATTTCGTTATAGCTGAAAATCATTTCTATTTATTATGTCACTCTCACAGCTTGAGTTCTCTTTAATCTTCTTCTCTCTGTTTAATAGTAACAGATGAAGAGCATGGGTCGGGCCATGAAGGTTAATGGATGCAAGCGAAATTGTTAACTAGTGCTAGGTCATGCTACTCTACGGAGGACATGACTTATATATATATTTTTTAAACTATTTTAGGTGGGAATGTTACTTGCATCTATGGCCTTGCAGAAACCCATTTCCAACTAGGTCTTTGTGGAAGTGAGAAAATGCAGAGTTTTTGCTGGTCCTTGATAAAGCCAAGGCTCAGTATTCTCGACACCTTCTACATTCAGTTGTTTTATTTTCTTTTTTTCTTTTCTCCTTTTACTCACGCAGGTAGATACATAACCTTTTCTATGTTGTACTAGGTGTGAGTCAAAATTATATATGTATTTTTTTGCTTAGGTATCTTTATAGTATGTGAATTCTGAATTTTCAAAACTGCTGCGTTGCGCGTTTTGATTTTCAGGTTATTTTGCACCCTTCGTTTTAAATTCTAAAATTTTTTCCTTAGTCTTCAGTTTTGCTCTTAAGTATATATATATATATATATATATATAGCTAAAAATCAACAAGAAGCACCAAACCTTGCTTCGGGATTTGCATCTTTTTGTATATACTAGCTTTACTACCCGGCTTTGCCAGTGATTTAGGCTTATTAATTTCATATTCCCTTATATGTCACTGAACAAAAAAAAAAAAAAAAAAAATCGGGGAAAAAAATTGATGCTTGCAAGAAAGAAGAAAGCTGATTTCACAAATTCGGTCATTACAAATTATTTATTCATAGTGTGATTATTTCAGCACTTGGCCATACACAACATTTTTGGTTTCTCCTTCATCAGCGATAATATATAATTTTTTGTTGGATCTTTTGCTCTTGACATTTCAACAATCCTCTTGACATTTCAACATTTCAGAATCAAACAGACCAAAAGCATTGTGAATCATTTAACACGCACCCAGAAAACACAGCATTAGAACACTGACTGAACAAAATTTGTTAACAATTTGTTATCGACGATCAAATACATCACGTGCTTTCCGTTTCAGATGTCTTTGAGGGGTGAATCTCTGGGATAAAAATGTTAAAAACATATCTTTGCGAATATTTTATGAAACTAGCTGAAATTTTAATGAACACCATAAATCGTTAATAGGAACATGACCTCCAAATTTCGCCTGAATCGGTAAATAACTTTTTAAATCAGCCGTCAAAATTTTATTAACCGTTTCTGCGTATACATTTCTGTTTACCGATGAATTTAAAATTACATACCTATTTTTAAAAGTTTTCACCGGATTCCGGTGAAATTTTGAGGGACTCCTCTTATTACCAACTAGCCTGTTGTACCCGTCGTTGATGGGCTAGTGATAGTATAAAGTAAAAGCTATGTCGGCAATTAAATTAAGACTGGTAAATCAAGGTTTACACAACTTTGTAGTTCTAAGACTATGTCTCTCGTTCCATGTTGTTCGCCCAACAGGATTGCTGCCACTTCTGATGTCATCGGTGCATTGAATCATCCCTCATGTTCACCTGGTGGAGTTCTGTCTGCTAAAATAACCAATTTTAATTCAGGAGTAATCTTTTCTAGAGCAGTTTAAAAGCTCTTGACGGCACATTCCTGCAATATTGGTCGGCTTGCTGTGTATCATTGCATACAAAATAGATCTGCAAAAATTTTGGCTGTTCATTGGGTAAATGATGTAGACTACTGATTCTATGATACACTTGTCCTTGTAATTTAAATGTGGGCATGTAACCAGACTGTCTAAATCTTTTAGTTGTGCCAAATGATGTCATCTGAAAACGGGAATAATAACGGCGTAAGTTGTTTTGAAAATGTTTTGCATCTGATGAGTTGTCAGTCAAAAACATACGTAATATCTCCGGAAGATCCTGCAATAACGGCAACTGAACCTTCCCACCATTACAAAACATACCTGGGGCTTCACCTTTCCATTTCATGGCTGCACAGTATTGACACATTAATGACATTGATCCAATGACACATGATGGATCAGAGGCGTAATCCACGGATGGGTTGTAGACGAATGTTGCATTTTCTTTTTCTCTCCAGATGTTCAACCGAGCATTAGCCGTAGCGAGTTGATTATGCTGAAGTCTTGTGTCTTGTTGCTGGAGTGTTTCCTGTTCCCTTGATTGTGCCGTAGAAGTCCTATTGTGTTCCAGTCTTCTTTCTCGCTGCTGGTATGATTCCTGAGCCCTTGATTGTGCTCTGGAAATTTTATCTTGTTCCAGCCTTCTTTCTCGTTCTTCTGCTGTTTCTTGTTCTCTTCTCTTTCTTTGATTTTCTCTATCTATTCTTTTGTGTTGTTCTTACACATTGCTTCTTTCTGGGAGGTTGAGGCATAGTATAGTGGACCTTCTGATGTATGACACTTTTGAATTAATAACTGAGATTGAAAAACAACGTTCTATTTTCTTTTTTTCTTCTCCGCCCTCAAGGTCATAATACAATTGGCAAACAACGCTTAACAAAAACATGTGCCTTTCCGCTTTCTTTACATGCAACCTGATCACACCGAATGCGAAGGCATGAAGATAAGTAGCTCACGATAAATTTGAGCCATTTCTTTCTTAGAATTTTGTTAAAACAATGTTCTATTTTCTAGCTCACAACGTCGTCACAGTATGATGACCTTCTGACGTATGACACTTTAGAATTAATAACACAGATTGAGAAACTACGTTCTATTTTCTTTTTTTTTCTTCTCCGCCCTCAAGGTCATAACACTATCAGCAAACAACGCTTACAAAAAAGGGAGCAATAAATGTATTTACAAATGAAAATAGTTGTAACATATTTATTTTCTGCACACCTTAACGTTCGGTGTGATTAGGTTGATGTCAACAAAGCGGAAAGACACACTCAGATCGGGTAGAAACACGTAACATTAAATAACTAAAAATCAAGTTCAAATTTTAAAGAAATCGCTTCGAGGTGCACCAGAAGATGTCTACAGGTACCTTCACAACAAATTCCGTCGCTCTAGGTCGCCTAATTCTATGTGAAATCCGACCGACAGACGCTTTCTTGTATCAATCACTACCATTTACATTAGCAAAATACTGTTCATCACGTGTTTAAGTAACAATTTTAAGCAGAAGTCAACAGGTTCCTGGTAATATTAATTAAAAGCAAACTACAAACAGCATATTCGAAAGGACTTATTTTAACTTTGAAAAGTAGGCCTACATCATCCATTGTCGTCCCGGCTTCCTCTGATGGTGAATGTATATCAGCAGACGAAAAGACAAATATCACAATGAACATTAAAACTTCCTCCGCTAGTGAACGTATGTCAGCAGTCGAAAGGACATATCCCAACGAACGGTAAAAACGACAAATTGAGTACAACATGAATGAAACGGCACTAAACCGAGTATGAAATAGTGAAATTCAAATGAAATGAGAACATTAAAAGCGATTGCAAAGTAAAATCAACAAAGTTAAAAGCTGAAAATGACAAAACCACGGAACCTATTTACATTCTACCCTTGCTACAGCATCCATACATGTTTCGGCAAATATTAAGCCTTCATCAGTGGAAGAGTTCACAAGTGCATGGTCCTCCGTAATCGACTAGATGTAATATGATATGCCTAAATGAAAAGGCAGTATGTTAACTTCGTTGCATAAGCTATGAACACGTATACCCTATCGCACATTTCTTGTATAGCGCCATCTGTGGGGATTTCGCCAACGTATTCGTCCTGCTGATCAACTAAGCCAAGCAAGCAGAGTTTATCTAACTTCCATTTAATATTACGTTGATTTTCAGAATGTAACAGGTATCTCCATGCATGTGGAATATCGATAGGTGGATTATTGTTACAACATTTCCCTTTATATTTTTCAAAAATTAGAGCCTCAGAAGTGAGGATTTGTTTATGAGATCGAAGTGATGTTAGAATTTTGACATTTTCCCAGTCTGGTGCAGCATTGTGTTCGATGCAATACCGAATGAGTGCTGTTTTGGGTCTTTTCTTTTCCCAATCGTATAGATGTTCTTTTAATCGAGTAATAAGGCATCTCTTAGTACTGCCTAAGTACATAGAATCTTTGTGATTGAGGTTAGTTATTATCGGGATACAATATACACCCGATTTATCAAAGATTGACTTGTCATTGTAAGTCAATAAGGCACCGTTATTGAAGAGTTTCAGCCAGAAATATTATATGCTCTGCACATTCTCTCTTTAACAAATTGGTAATAGGTGGTAAAAAAGGAATTGATAAGTTTTATATTCACTTTTTTTATTATGCAAAATCTGAACGTTATTTTTGATGTTATAAATGGAAGTAATCAGTCTACCACTATAACCAAATGCTTCTGCAGTAATCCTGATCCACTGCAACTTAGCCCGTTCAGATTGTGAGGAAGAGTAATGTGTAATTGCTCTTTTGATATAGTAAGAAAAAGCAGCTGTTTTGTACTTCCAGGGATGCCAAAAATCGCATGGGATCAATGCTGGAACATAAGTTGGCTTTCTAAAAACACTAGATTCAATAGAATCATCGTGGCGGAATAAACTCAAATCCAAAAAATTTAGTTTGTTACCAATTTCTTTTTCTAATGTTGTCCTAATAGTAGGATAAATGCTGTTCAATGCATTTATGAATTCATCAAGTTTCTCTCTAGAATGTTGCCAGAAGAGAAGAACATAATCTACGTAGCATAGGTATAAAGCAGGTGAGTGCAGGTTAGGTTGTTGGAAGATTGTTTTTTTCAATATGCTGTAATACTACTTCTGCCAACAAGCAGGAGAGTGGGGATCCCATGGGAGCTCGAAATGTTTGTTTAAAAATTCTCATCATATGAAAAATATTCACTGTTAGTAATATATTTCAAAGACGAGATAATGCTGTTCCTTTCTTTGTCTTCAATTCCCTCTGTTGACAACTGCTGATTAATTAAGTAAATTGCTTCATCTGTGGGGGTATTCGAGTAAAGTGCTACCACATCAAGGCTAAACATAGTAAAGTTGAAATCCTGAATAGCTTGAATTTTATCAATCAACTCTATAGAATTAGATACATTGTAAACATGGTTGTTATATAAAGGTTTTAGATTGATAAATAGCCCTTTCAAAATTGATAGTTGGAGCAACATTCTTGTTCACAATCAATCTAACCGGTTGATTTATTTTGTGTGTTTTAATTTTGCCGAAGATATTCGGAGTACAAGCACCAATGGGTGGGTAGGCTTTACATTTAATTTCAGTAGGCAGGTCACTATGATTCTTAAAAGTAGCTGCTTGCGTTATTATACCATCGACAGAGTCTTTATTAAATTTCACCACCCTTAAATCCTCTATAGCTGTCTTCATTTTCTGTTGGTAGTCTTCTTTATTCAAGATAACAAGTTGTTTGCATTTGTCAGCCATGATGCATTTAATATTATGGTTGTTCCTAAGTTCAAGTAACATCTTCTGTTCATATTTAATAGGAGCATTGAGTTGTTGGTCATTAATTTTATTGTAATTTCTAATCATTTTATATCTTACTGGATTTCTTCTACTAGCTGGTAACTCCTGTATAATGTTTTCAATATGTGGAATATTACAATGTATCTAATTCTATAGAGTTGATTGATAAAATCAAGCTATTCAGGATTTCAACTTTACTATGTTTAGCCTTGATGTGGTAGCACTTTACCCAAATACCCCCACAGATGAAGCAATTCACTTAATTAATCAGCAGTTGTCAACAGAGGGAATTGAAGACAAAGAAAGGAACAGCATTATCTCGTCTTTGAAATATATTACTAACAGTGAATATTTTTCATATGATGAGATAATTTTTAAACAAACATTTCGAGCTCCCATGGGATCCCCACTCTCCTGCTTGTTGGCAGAAGTAGTATTACAGCATATTGAAAAAACAATCTTCCAACAACCTAACCTGGACTCACCTGGTTTATACCTATGCTACGTAGATTATGTTCTTCTCTTCTGGCAACATTCTAGAGAGAAACTTGATGAATTCATAAACGCCTTTAACAGCATTTATCCTACTATTAAGACAACATTAGAAGAATAAATTAGTAACAAACTAAATTTTTTGGATTTGAGTTTATTCTGCCACGATGATTCTATTGAATATAGTGTTTTTAAAAAGCCAACTTATGTTCCAGCATTGATCCCATGTGATTCTTGGCATCCCTGGAAGTACAAAACAGCTGCTTTTTCTTACTATATCAAAAGAGCAATTACACATTCCTCTTCCTCACAATCTGAACAGGCTGAGTTGCAGTGGATCAGGAATACTGAAGAAGCATTTGTTTATAGTGGTACACTGATTACTCCATTTATACACTGGCGTGCAAAAATTAAGGACGAGACGGTTTTTCGAATCTAACGTCGTGCAGAAGTGCTCCACATCGACTCAAATCATACCATAAGATCCCCAAGATGCAAGAATATGGTACAAGTGAGCAAAACCGTCCAAACAAGGAATCTAAAGGATACAAAGGCACTTTATTGAAAAGGTAGCTTCGAGCAAAACTGGGCAGAAGACAGAAAAGTTCATGTGACAGGCGGCAGCCAAGAAAAATCCAGTCTTTAGTAGGGGATATGATCACCCCTGATTGCGTTGCAGGATTTACAACATCTGTCCATGCTGAGGACGAGGTTGTCAAGGAGCTGTTGAGGCATCGCGGCCCATTCCTATTGTAGCTCCAATCGCAGCTGCGGAATCGTTGCTGGCGACTGGCGACATGCTGCCAAGTGTCTCCCGAGAAGGTCCCACACGTGTTCGATTGGATTTAGGTCCGGGGACCTTGTGGGCCAATCCATGCGTTGAGTATCTTCACTCTCCAACAGCTCTGTGACAGCAACTGTACGATGAGGAGTAGCGCTGTCGTCCACGAAGAGGAACTCAGGACCCACAGCACCTCTAAACAGACGCACATGAGGCAGGAGTACCTCGGTACAATAGCGGACACCAGTGACTAAATCTCCTTGGAAGATGTGGAGGTCAGTACGGCTACCAAGCATGATACCGCCCCAAACGAGAACTTCCGCCACCTCCAAACTGCTCCCTTTCGATGATATTGGAGGTGTTATTACGTGTTCCCTGCTCTCCCCAGATGTGTATAGTCCAGAATCGCTCATCAGACTAAATCGGCTCGCATCCGTAAAGAGAACTCGAGCCTATTGCTGATGTCTCCAGTTCTTGTGTTCCTGGCACCACAGAAACCGCAGTCTCCAATGAACAGGCATTAATGGCCCACACCGTACTGGTTATCGTGCAAATAGACCACCTTTGTGCAGCCTCCTGGCCATGGTAAAACACGAAAACGGATGTCCAGTTGTCTGTTGCATGTGCCTTGCGATTTCTGCTACTGTCTGTCTCTTCTGGCCTGTAGGAAAATATACCTGTCGTCCGCCGTCGTGGTTGCTCGTGGACGACCACTGCTAAACTCTCGGACAGCTGTTCCTGTCGTTTGAAATGCTCCCCAAGCTTGTGAAATGCGCTCCAACCTTAGGTAAAGTCATCCAGATGTCGTCTACGGGATTGCCTTTTGCCCATATCACACGGTGGCAGCAACTAGACATCGTTCAAACCGATGTACACTGTGCAATAGCTTTCATCGAATTGCTGAGCATACACCGCCCGTGTGCTTTATACCCTTCCGACCCCCCTCCACGTCATGCTGCATATATGCACATGCCCTACTGTACCGGACCCTAGTCTATCTCCTGAGTGGTCTTTCGGTCCATTCTGTCTGCTCGTTCCGCTGTTATGCTAATTTCTCCTCTTCGTCCTTCATTTTTGCACACCAGTGTAACAATATCAAAAATAACGTTCAGATTTTGCATAATAAAAAAAGTGTATATAAAGCTTACTTATCAATTCCTTTTTTACCACCTATTACCAATTTGTTAAAGAGAGAATGTGCAGAGCATATAATATTTCTGGCTGAAACTCGTCGATAACGGTGCCTTATTGACTTACAATGACAAGTCAATCTTTGATAAATCGGGTGTATATTGTATCCCGATAATAACTAACCTCAATCACAAAGATTCTATGTACTTAGGCAGTACTAAGAGATGCCTTATTACTCGATTAAAAGAACATCTATACGATTGGGAAAAGAAAAGACCCAAAACAGCACTCATTCGGTATTGCATCGAACACAATGCTGCACCAGACTGGGAAAATGTCAAAATTCTAACATCACTTCGATCTCATAAACAAATCCTCACTTCTGAGGCTCTAATTTTTGAAAAATATAAAGGGAAATGTTGTAACAATAATCCACCTATCGATATTCCACATGCATGGAGATACCTGTTACATTCTGAAAATCAACGTAATATTAAATGGAAGTTAGATAAACTCTGCTTGCTTGGCTTAGTTGATCAGCAGGACGAATACGTTGGCGAAATCCCCACAGATGGCGCTATACAAGAAATGTGCGATAGGGTATACGTGTTCATAGCTTATGCAACGAAGTTAACATACTGCCTTTTCATTTAGGCATATCATATTACATCTAGTCGATTACGGAGGACCATGCACTTGTGAACTCTTCCACTGATGAAGGCTTAATATTTGCCGAAACATGTATGGATGCTGTAGCAAGGGTAGAATGTAAATAGGTTCCGTGGTTTTGTCATTTTCAGCTTTTAACTTTGTTGATTTTACTTTGCAATCGCTTTTAATGTTCTCATTTCATTTGAATTTCACTATTTCGTACTCGGTTTAGTGCCGTTTCATTCATGTTGTACTCAATTTGTCGTTTTTACCGTTCGTTGGGATATGTCCTTTCGACTGCTGACATACGTTCATTAGCGGAGGAAGTTTTAATGTTCATTGTGATATTTGTATTTTTGTCTGCTGATATACATTCACCACCAGAGAAAGTCGGGACGACAATGGATGATGTAGGCCTACTTTTCAAAGTTAAAATAAGTCCTTTCGAATATGCTGTTTGTAGTTTGCTTTTAATTAATATTACCAGGAACTTGTTGACTTCTGCTTAATATTGTTACTTAAACACGTGATGAACAGTATTTTGCTAATGTAAATGGTAGTTATTGATACATTTTCTTAACCACATAGTATCCGCTCGTGCAATTATGCACTCGTGATTTTTTAGACGCTTTCTTTACCATTTTCTTTACATGCAGCCTGATCACACCCAGCGCAAAAGCGCGAAGATAAGTAGTTCACAATGAATTTGAGCCATTCCTTTTTTAGAATTTCATTAGAACAATGTTCTATTTTCTAGCTCACAACGTCATCACAGTATGATGACCTTCTGACATATGACACTTTTGAATTAATAACGCAGATTGAAAAACAACTTTCTATTTTCTTTTTTTTTCTTCTCCGCCCTCAAGGTCATAATACAATTGGCAAACAACGCTTACAAAAAAGGGCTTAATAAATGTATTTACGAATGAAAATAGTAATGGAATTCTAAAAAAGGAATGCCTAAAATTTATGGTGAACTAGTTTTCTGCACGCCTTAACGTTCGGTGTGATTAGGTTGATGTCAACAAAGCTGAAAGACACACTCAGATCGGGTAGAAACACGTAACATTAAATAACTAAAAATTAAATTCAAATTTAAAAAAATCACTTTGAGGTGCACCAGAAGATGTCTACAGGTACCTTCATAGCAAATTTCGTCACTCTAGGTCACCTAATTCTATGTGAAATCCGACCGACAGATACACGCACAGTCTGTTTTATGTATGTAGAGATTGATGGTGCTGACAAAAATTTCAGCCCATTTCGTCAAGATTTCGCAAAGTTCATTTTTGCATTATTTTATGCACAGTTCTCAAAGAATAGAAACACCTGTGGATTAATGCAGTCACCTGCTTTCAGATTTGGAACAGATAACGATGACATAGCAAACGACGCTGACTTTATTGATTAGCTTATTAATTAATTCATAACTCGCGAACGGAACAACTTGGAGATCTTAAAATAGTTGCGTTGACCTAGAAATTCCAGTATTAATAAGCTATGCAAATTTCACGATGTCACAGTTCGGCGTTCGACAGGTTTTGCTGCTTCAGACAAAAAGACGTTTTGTGTTTTATATATAAGATATATATATACACACACCTCAAAAAACATAATACCTTCAAATTGGAACTGAGGAACAAATTCTCTGCTCTAGAAGGTCTAACGTCGGAAGAAGTGGACATCTCTGAAGTTAACAGAAAACTAACTAAGGCTCTTATGGAAACAGCAACAAAAATAGCTGGTACTAAGAACAAGTTGCGTACGAACAAATTATCAGGAAAAACCAAAATTCTGATGCAAAAAAGAAGAGAGATGATGACAACTAAAGGAGATGTGACTTCCAAAGTGGAATATATAGAGCTATGCAAGACAGTACGAAAAAGTACCATTGAAGACGTAAAGAAATTCAACTGTGAACTAGTGAGGAAAGCAATTGAAAACAACCAAAGCTTGAAGAGAGCAAAGGGACACCTGAGTAAGGGAAGAAAACAGATTATGGCTCTGAGAAAAGAAGATGGTTCTGTAACAAGAAATAGAGGTGAAATTTTGACAAGAGTGAAAGATTTCTACTCAAAACTATATGAAAGGGATGATACATGTACTCCAGACATTACAAAAGGTACCAGAGTTTTTCCAGTCCTCCCAGCAGAAATTGTACATGCAATCAAGAACATGAAACGAGGAAAAGCACCAGGAGAAGATGGAATTACCTTAGACATCATACAAGAAGCAAGTGATGAAATTGAAACAGTACTCGCTCAAGTTTTTACTCGACGCCTTAATGAAGGGAAGATTCCTAAAGAATAAAACAATGCTACATTGAGGATCTCAGGAACTACAGACCTATCAGCTTCCTGTCAGTGGTTTATAAAATCTTCACTAAAGTTATTTCACACCGCTTGAAGGTAACACTGGACATGTCTCAACCGAGAGAACAAGCTGGATTCAGGAGTGGCTACAGCACAATAGATCATATCCATGTACTGAGAGAACTAATTGAAAGAGCGAGGGAATATGAACTTTAATTATGCATGGCTTTTATCGATTATGAAAAAGCCTTTGATTCGGTGAAACCATCAGCAGTTACAATGGCTCTGAAAACCTGCGGTATTGAAGATGCATACATTAATATTATTAGTAACATCTATGAAAATGCAAGTGCAAAGATTCGGTTGTTTGAAAATACAACACACATAAAAATTGGAAAGGGAGTGAGACAAGGCTACACCATATCTCCGAAGCTCTTTAATGCCACATTGGAAAATGTCTTTCAATCACTGAACTGGGAAAACAAAGGGATAAAGATAAATGGAGATTATCTAACTCACCTTCATTTTGCTGATGAGATAGTCATTTTTGCAACTACCCCATCAGAGCTGCAGAGTATGATCCAGGAACTTGCTGACAAGAGTAAAGTTGTGGAATTAAAAATGAACTTTCAGAAGACAAAAGTGATGTACATTGCTTTTACAAAAAATGAAGATTTATCGATTGATGGGGAAAAGCTAGAGATAACCAATACCTGCATTTATCTTGGACAGCAGATATCAAGTGAAGATCACATTGATGAAGAAATTAATCGGCATATGAAACTTGCCTGGAGAGCTTTTGGAAGGAACAGTATAAATTTTCAAGAGCAATATGACATTATGTCTTAAAAGAAAAGTGTTTGATCAATGCATCCTTCCAGTGTTTATGTATGGTGTAGAGATGTGGACCTTAAATAAAAGAAACATACAAAAGGCTGCAGACAACCCAAAGCAGCATGGAGAGGTGCATGCTTGGTGTAACCAGGAGAGATAAGAAGAGGAACTCGTGAATCAGAAAAATGACAAGAGTGGAAGACATCATGATCAGAGTTAAATCCCTGAAATGGCAATGGTCTGGGCATATTGCCAGAAGGACAGACCATCGATGGACAGCCGAAATTTTAGACTGTATTCCAAGGGACAGGAAGAGACCCAGAAGAAGACCACATGTGAGATGGGTGGATGAAGTTCGAAAGTATGCGGGAGTAACATGTAGGAGACTGGCACAAGACAGACCGTTGTGGAAGAAACTTGGGGAGACCTTTTTCCAGCAGTGGATTGATAATGGTTGACAATGATGATGATAATATCATCATCATCAAAAACATCAATGTTTTGATAATGTTTTGTTGTTGTTGTTGATGATGATAATATCATCATCATCAACAACAACAACAAACATTATCAATCTACTGCTTGATGATGGTGTCCCCAAGTTTCTTCCAGAATGGTCTATCTTGCACCAGTCTCCTTCATGTAACTTCCGCATGCTTTCAAATTTCATCCACCCATCCCCCTCGTGGTGGTCTTCTGGGTCTTTTCCTGTCCCTTGAAATCCAGTTTAGAATTTAGGTTGTCCATCGATGGTCCATTCTTTAGCAAGACATCACTCTGATCATGATGTCTTCCACTCTTGTCATTTCCCTTATCCATGCGAGTTCTCTTCTTATCTCTCCTAGTTACACCAAGCATGCATCTCTCCATGCTGCTTTCAGTTATCTGCAGTCTTTGTATGCCTTTTTTAGTAAAGGTCCACGTCTCTCCTCCGTACGTAAGCACGGGAAGGATTCATTGATCAAACACTTTTAAGACATAATGTCACATTGCTCTTAAAAATTGTACGGTTTCTTTCAACAGCTCTCCAACCAAGTTTTATACGCTGATTAAATTATTCACCAACGTGATCTTTGCTTGATATCTGATGCCCAAGGTAAATATGTAGGTACCAGTTATCTCCAGCTTTTCCCCATCAATTGATAAATCTTCATTTTTTGTAAAAGAATTGTACATCAGTTTTGTCTTCTGAAAGTTCATTTTCAATCCCACTTCTTTACTCTTGTCAGTAAGTTCCTCGATCATACTCTGCAGCTCTAAAGCGGCAGTTACAAAAATAACTACATTATCAGCAAAATGAAGGTGAGTTAAATAATCTCCATTAATTTTTAACCCTTTGTTTTCCCAGTTCAATGATTGAAAGACATTTTGCAATGTGGCATTGAAGAGCTTTGGAGTTATGGCGTCACATTGTCTCACTCCCTTTCCAATTTTTATTGCTGCTGTAACCTCAAATAACCGAACCTTTGCACTTGCATTTTCATAGATGTTACTAATAATACTAATTTGCATTTTTGAACTTCACTTTTAGTTGGTAAAGTTCGATGAACACTTACCGCACGTGGGGCTTGGCTTTCAATCCATATTTCCGTTACGTGGATGCGGCACGGGATTTTTTCATTTGGCCACGGGTCTGCTTCTTTTTTTTTTTTTTTTTCTCCGTTGGAATTTATTTTGTCTCATCACCAAATGAGTTTTTCCTTTGCTGCATCCTCATTTACTTCAATATTTATTCATACCCGAGTACTTTCGGTACTACTACTATACCGTCTTCGAGGGGACATTTTGCTCCAACTAGCACGGACCGTGTCAGCTGGGCATTTCGGTGGTTCTCGCGGGCTGCTTCTGTCATCTGCTATCGCTTCTTCTTGGGCGTTGTGGCGCCATCTCTTGTTGGTCAGTGATCTCCTTTTTCGAACTTTTTCTTTTTTATGCTCAATTTTAATTAAATTTCTCCAGCTGTTTCTCAAATTATTAGGGTCATTGTGGTTGCAAACTTTTGTCCTATTTTTTTCAATCATTACCGACTCTGCTATTCTGAGGTGTTTTTCGGATTTACAGCTTTTAATGATTTTTATATTTTCGAATTTTGGATATTTTTGGTTATCCAGACAGTATTGAATCAGTGCTGTTTTTTCTTCTTTTTTCTGCCAGTTTTTTATGTGTTGTTTTAATCTGTGTTTAAGCTTATTTTTGGTACTTCCTATATAAGCCATTGGAGGATTTTCAGTAATAGGAATTGAATAAATACCTGCTTTTTCTAACATTCTTATTTTATCATTATTTTTTGTTACTATATTTTTGATGGTATTTACTTTTCCTCCAATTTGAATGTTATGCTTTTTACAAATATTATTAATTTCATTGGTAGTGCCTTTAATGTAAGGAAAACCATTTAAATATTTGATTTCTTTTTTAATTACTACAGCATTATTTTTTTTTATTTTCTTTATTACTTCTGTCTCCCATTTTTTTATTAAATGGTTAGGATAACCAAAGCTGCATGCAATTTTTTTTATGAATTTGATTTCTTCATTGATGAACTGACTATTTTCAGAATGCGTATATGCTCTTTTAATTAAGGTTTTTATACTATTGCATTTTTGAGGATATGGATGTGCTGAATTGTATGGGATTAGGACCGGAACAAATGAACTTTTCCGATAAACTCTGTATAGTAACTTATCTGTGGATTTGATAACATGTACATCCAAAAAGGCTTTTGCATTATTTTTTTCCATTTCAACCGTGAGTTCTATAGTTGGATATAATGCGCTGTAACGTTTTGTTAATTTTTTTAATTCTTCTTCGTTCAGTTTTGATAGAATGAAAATGTCATCTACGCTTTTTCATAATCTTGAAGTAAATGAGGATAAATATTGAAGTAAATGAGGATGCAGCAAAGGAAAAACTCATTTGGTGATGAGACAAAATAAATTCCAACGGAGAAAAAAAAAAAAAAAAAAGAAGAAGCAGACCCGTGGCCAAATGAAAAAATCCCGTGCCGCATCCACGTAACGGAAATATGGATTGAAAGCCAAGCCCCACGTGCGGTAAGTGTTCATCGAACTTTACCAACTAAAAGTGAAGTTCAAAAATGCAAATGCATTAATGCACGTTAAATAATTAACCTCCAATATCGGAAGTAAATTGAAATAATACTAATGTATGCATTTTCAATACTGCAGGATTTCAAAGCCATTGTAACTGCTGATGGCATGGAATCAAAGGCTTTTTCATAATCGATGAAAGCCATACATAACGGGAGTTCATATTCCCTCGTTTTTTCAATTAGTTCTCTCAGTACATGGACATGACCTGTAGTGCTGTAGCCACTTCTGAATCCAGCTTGTTGTTCTGTTGGTTGAGCCATGTCCGGTGTAGCCTTCAAACGATGTGAAAGAACCTTAGTGAAGATTTTCTAAACCACTGATAGGAGGATGATTAGCCTGTAGTACCTGAGATCCTCAATGTCACCTTTTTTATGTAGTAGAATCATTATAGCATTGTACTAGTCCTCAGGAATCTTCCCTTCATTGAGGCATCTAGTGAAAACTTGTCTAGTTTCAATTTATCCACTTGCTTCTTGTATAATGTTCATGGTTAATTCCATCTTCTCCTGAAGCTTTACCCCATTTCATGTTCTTAATTGCTTGTGTAACTTCTTCTGCCAGGAAAACTGGAGAGACTTTGGTACTGTTACCTTTTGTAATGTCTAAAGTAGATGTATCATCTCTTTCATATACTGTAGTTTCAAGTAGAAATATTTCACTCTTGTCAAAATTTCACCTTTGTTTTTGTTACAGGGCCATCTTCTTTTCTCAGTGCTGTAATCTGTTTTCTTTCCTTACTGAGATGCCCCTGTGCTCTCTTCAGGCTTTGGTTGTTTTCAATTGCTTTTCTCACTAGTTCAGAGTTGAATTTCCTTACGTCTTCAGTGATACTTTTTCATACTGTCTTGCATAGCTCTATATATTCCAATTTGGAAGTAACATCTTTATTTTTTCTAATCTCCCTTCTCTTTTGCATCAGAATTTTTGTTTTTCCCTGATATTTTCTTTATGTGCAACTTGTTTTTAGTACCACCTATTTTAGTTGCTGTTTCCATAAGAGCCTTGGTTAGTTTTCTGTTAACTTCAGAGATGTCTACTTCTTCTAATGTTAGATTTCCAAGAAAGAAGAATCTGTTCCTCAGTTCCAATTTGAAGGTATTACAATGCTTTTTAAGGTTGGTCATGTCAATCCATTTTGTTTGTTTTATGAGCTTGTCATGTTCGAGTTTAGTGTTGAAGTGTTCACTCCCTGTGTTGAAGTGTTCACTCCCTGTGTTGAACCTGTTCAGTACACTGCAGTATTCAATTAAATCATCTTTTGGGGGAGGGATTTGGTCATAACTCACAACGCTGGCCAAGCGGGTTGATGAGTGTGGGATAGCATTTCCTCTAATCCCTATAGTATAGTTATAACACTATTTATAAGTTGTTAGAGCCCCTTTAGTGTGAACAAGATGCACCGCAAGAAGGCGGGGTTGACATTTATCAAGGAGAGGCTATGTGTTGGGTATATATACATATTTATATTGCTTTAGTATTCAGTGTGCACTCTGCTGTCAGCCTTGGAAATGTTATCTGCCGATGCTTGAAAGCTTGGCAAAAAATGTTTAATTCTTTACAGCAATAAACGGATAGTTCCTATAGTTTACTTTTATATACTAGGTGTATCAACTGTTCTGTTATTTCTTTGCTATTATTGGCTGATGTTACGAGTAAACTTACCCAGTTGCAACAACTAAAATCCAGCAGTTGCCTCATCAGTTTCATACCACCAAAAGATGCAATACTGACAACCTTTGAATTACTGTATCCTGCTAAGGCTTAGAATTTCTGTATCATCTAATCACCTAGTTTTAATTTCTTTAATGTTATAATTTCTTTCTTTTTTTTTTTTTTTCATGCTCTGGTTTTGTAAACAAATTTTCATTTCTTCGAAGAAATTCTTAATGCCTATATTTTTAAATGCTTATACATTACTATTCTAGAGATTCAATTAAAATCAAATTTGAAATTCTTTCCCATTTTCTGCATATTTCTTGTCTCACTTGCTTTTTTATCATCCAAAAATGCAGCCTTGAATTACTTCTATTTTATTTTGAGCAATACAAAACAATGTAAAATGAAAGGATTTCAAGCTGCAATATAGAGAACCTGGATATTTTGGATCAAAAAAGATGTGCAAGAAATGGAACATGCAGGAAATGGGAATAAATTTCTAAGCTAAGAATACCAAATTTGTTTCTAATTGGAATGAAATACCTACAAAATTAAATTAACACTAATTCTGTTTACTTCTTCCTTCCAAATTTTTTACCTTCTTATAAAGTTTCTCTGCTTTCCATTCTTTTTTTATCTGGAATTAATTTAAAAACATGACATTTTCTCAGCATCTATAATCTGAAAATGGCTACCATGTCTTCAGTTTTCAAATCAGGCATATTCTTCCAAACACAAAAACAGTAATTGCAATCAGTATTCAATCAACATGCTTAAGAAAAACCTATGGGACCCAATCTGAGTATTTTTCTGAAGAAATTGATTTTTTTTATTGGTGCTTTCTTATGAACAGCAAAAAGTATTTTATAAATGCATGTAAGGATTATTTATTTGGCCTTCACAACTTTTAGGAAAGTAAAAGCTTTTGAATGGGCATCTTTCCCTTTCAATTTTTTCTTCTTAAATTTGCCTTTCTCAAACTTCTTGCTACTTGGGTGATGGGACTAATGTTTCAGATATTATCAGCTGGTAATTACCCATTTATTCTTCTAGTTTCAAGATTTCCAGTAATTAGCATTACATTTTCCTTCTTCATTAAAAACCACTTCAAAGTTGATGGGATTTTGACTTCCACTTCTGTCAATGTTCTAACTTACAATGCCTTCCGATTTGCTGGTCACAAATGGGTCATTCCACGTGAAATAATCAAGCGCTGGTTGCTTGGCCATTTTTTTTTTATTCTCACAATAGTGAGTACCATTAGTAAGTAGACCAAAACAATTTTTAGTTTGTTTGTTTTTTATCTGCCACCACTTTGGAAATGGACCTATTTTTACTTGCTGCAATAGGCGAAAATTCGGATTTTTCAGGGTTCACTGAAATGGCTGTAACTCTTTAACTACTTAAGATAACTTAAACTTTTTTACTATGAAAGTAGACATTTTGAGCTTTCAGATAATATACTTAAGTCGTGTGTAGCTTTTTGTCTGAGTAATCTAAAATGGATTTAAGTTTGCCAAATGTGATTTTTAGCTAGCTATAACCCAGGTAGGGCTGAAAACCACAAACTGATTTTTTTTCTGACCAACTACGGAAAGCCAGCTTTTGGCCCATCAGGAAAAAATTTCATGTTTTAAATCCCTTCCTATTTTTTTTTACCCCTAAATTTTCCAACTTTGCAAAAATTATGTATTTCAAAGTCAAATATCTTATAAGGGTGACCTCCAAAAAATTTGACAATTTTTCTGTACATTTATTTACCTATTGATATCCTCTCAGTGGTATGAATTTCATTTTGTGGTTTGCTGTGGTTTTGGAATTATGAGCACTTAAACTTTGATAAAAAAGCACTCTTGCAGAAATCAATAAAAGATGCTTTTAAGCTGTTATTCATAGGATAAAGTTATACATATATTAAAAACTTATAAAGTAAGCTGAAAATATCATATTTTAAAGTATAAAAAATGTAACATTTTGCCCATGAATAACAGGTTAAAAGCAACTTTTACTGATTTTTGCGAGACTTTTTTTTTTTTTAACCAGAGTACAAGTACTCATAATTCTGAAACTACGCTGAACCACAAAATCAATTTCATATTACTGATAGGATATTAATACATGAATTTACAGAAGAAAAAAAAATCAAGTTTTTTGTAGATCTACCTTTCAAGATATTTGACCTTAAAATATATAAATTTAGGAATGAGTTTTTTTTTTTTTTTTTTACCAGAGTTGAAGTACTCAGATTTCTCAAACCATGCTCAACCACAAAATGAAATTCATACCACTGATGGGATGCTAATAGAAGAGTTTACAGGAAAATTGTTAAAGTTCTTGCAGGTCACTCTTTCAAGATATTTAAGCTTGAAATATGCAATTTTTGCAAGTTTGGGAATATGAGTGTTTATTTACCAGAGTTTAAAACTCATAATTCCAAGACCACACTGAACCACAACATGAAATTCATATCACTGATAGGATATCAATAGGTGAGGTTACAGAAAAATCGTCAATTTCTTTTAAGTTGCCCTTTTAAGGTATTTGACCTTGAAAGTATTGGGTTGAGGAATAAGTAATGTCGTTTTTTTTTAAACGTTGGAAAACTTTATTTTGTAACAACAAAAAATAACAATTTAATCCATAATGTATTTGCGACTAGTATTTACAACTGCTTCCAATTGTTCAACAAGTTGTTCGATGCCTCAGCGATAGAAATGTGCCGGTCGCGACTCGAAGAAGTCTTCCAACCACGTCCGCAATTCCACGTTATTATTGAACAACACGCCACGCAAATTGTTGGAAAGCGGACGAAACAGATAAAAATCGGATGGAGCCAAGTCTGAAGTACACGGCGGGTGCAGCAGAACTTCCCAATTGAGCGCTTGAATGGCGGTTTTGGTCATATTGCCGATGTGGGGCCTAGCGTTGTCGTATTGCAGCAGAACACCATATCGCCGATCGGGGTCGCTTTTGTTGCATTGCGTCGTGGAGTTGATGCAGTTGTTGAACATACAGGTCTGCGTTGACCGTCTCATTGTTCCAAAGTTCGTAGTGGATGATGCCCTGCTAATCCCACCAGACACACAACATTGTCTTCCGAAGATGCAACTCTTGTTTTGCTCGTGGAGTTCCATGTTCTGTGGGACTGAGCCATTCTTTTGGCTGCTTCATGTTGATGTACAGACACCATTTTCGTCGCCGGGTACGATGTGGTACAGAAATCTTTCCTTGTGACCACGAGTAGCCCTGTGATGAGCAAGCGAACCGGCAGCAATTGTGGAACATTGATTTCTGTTGTTGTCGTTCAAAATGTGTGGGACCCAAGCGCTGAGCTTTTGAACTCTTCCCATCACATGAAGGTGATTCACGACTGTCTTCTGATCACAGTTCATTTGCTCAGCCAATTCTCTGGTTGATTGAAGCGGGTTTTTGTGCACCATCTGGTTCAATTGCTCTTCATCGAACTCAACTGGGCGACCAGGGCGATCCATGTCCTTAAAGTCGAAATTACCGGATTTAAAGCACAAAAACCACTGCTAAGCCATCCTTTCAGCCACAGCATCTTCACCGTAGACAGCACAAATCTCGTTAGCAGCTTTTGTGGCTTTGGTCCCTCGATTAAATGCGAAAAGCAGCAGAGTCGGTAATGCTCCTTTTTGTCCACCTGACATTCCATTTTAATGACCTGAAAACCAAATAAAATTAAATCAAATCACACACACTGTCATGTAGAGCGAATATGTATCTATCGCATAGTATATCACATGTTGCCACAATATTTTATTTTGGCACACAAATGGAACTGTGGAAAAAACAGACATTACTTATTCCTCAACCCAATACGCAATTTTTTCAAAGTTGACAAATTTAGGGTTTAAAAAAATTAGGAAGGGATTTAAAACATTAAATTTTTTCCTGATGGGCTAAAACCTGGCTTTTCATAGTTGGTTAGAAAAAAAATAATTTAGTTTACGATTTTCAGCCCTGCCTGCGCTATAGCTACCTAAAATGGTGATTTTGGAAATACATTTGGCAAACTGAAGTCCATTTTAAATTACTCAGACTAAAAGCTACACACAACTAAAGTATCTTTCAGGAAATCCCAAAATTTCTACTTTCATCATGAAAAAGTTTGTTAAGTTATCTTAAGTAGTTAAAGAGTTACAGCAATTTCCATGAACCCTCGAAAATTTGAATTTTCACCTGTTGTGGCAAGTAAAAATAGGTCCACTTCCAAAATGATGGCAAAAAAACCAAACAAACTAGAAATTGTTTTGGTTTACTTACTAATGGTACTAACTATGGTGAGAATACCAAAAAATAATAATAGTCAAGCAACCATTTATCCTGAAATTTGGAGATTTCATGTGGAATGACCCAAATGGAGACTTGATTTCCAAATATTTGATAAACTGATTGTGTACAAGATGTTGAACTACAGTTGATGAAATTAATTTTAGAAATTTTTAATACACTTACAAAAATAATGAAAAACCCTAATTAATACTTTGAATAAAGCTCATGTTGAGAATTGGCTTCCTAGTTTCTTAATTCAATTACTAATCAAAAACAACTATTATGGGAATTTTACTAGGAAGTGTTTTTATTTACATTGCAAATTTTCGGAAAAACTCTTCTTCTTCAGGCTGTCTTTTTGTTGTCACTTGTCATTCCTGTCACTATCGTGGTTACCGTTAAACTTTATGGTTAACCTTGAAGGTTACAGTTATTTTTCATCAAATCCTGCCAGATGTTAGGCAGGGAAAATCCTCTGCAGTCATTGATGATGGAATTTTGATTTTTCTCAATCTCTATTCCTTCTTTTAGCTTTCTTTTTTGAAATTTGCTTTGGAAACTGATGACTTTAAGGGAATTTCAACCATGCTGTGACTAGTTTCTCTAACATGCTTATCTAAACCAGTCTTGTTGGAGCAATTTTTTTATAGCAGCTTTATGCTCTGCTAAACGAGTTTCTAGTCTGCGACCTGTTTCAATTATGTAAGATAGTCCACAACTACATTTTATTTCATAGACTATACCTATATTTTTAAAATATCTTCTTCTCTTTGAACTATTTTAGGGAAATTTTTTTAACCTAGTTCTCTAAACTTGGAGCTAGCCTAATATTGTACTTCTTACTAATTCTCTTTAAAGACTCAAAACTAAACCTTTGTGATAAGAATTTTTTTAAGTGAATTTTACTTGTTGCTTTTGCGGGTTCTTCATACCCTTAAAATTCTGAAGCTTCTCAATTTCTTCTTTAGGACAGTTATTTTCTGCAAGTATGACTTTAAATTCTTCTTTATGGGCTTCTTTCTTATCTGCAGTAGATACTATTTTATTAAATTTGTTCTAAAAACTGATTTGCTACATTTTACTTAATAGAAACTGGATGTCAGGAATTGAAATCCAATATTCTATTACAGTAGTAGGTTTTTTTATACCAACTAGTGAGGAATTTTTCATCTTCATAATAGATAGTAATATCTAAGAAGTTAATTCTTTTTTTCTTTTTGAAATTCAATAGTGAACTTAAGGGAATCATCTAATTCATTGAATGAGTCTAGAATTCTTTCTGGAACAATTTCTGAGCTATCTATTATAAATAAGATGTCATCCATGTATCTGCTATATAGGTAGAAGTATGTGGGCTGTGTACCAGTATATTTTCTTCTAGTTTTTCCACATAATAGTTAGCTAAGAGTGGGGATAGTGGGGAGCCCACAAGGTTAATAGACAGTAAGGTTTGCTCATCCTGCCTCCCTCGCAGCGGAAGTGCCGGTCCCTTACGTAGTGACGTCAGTGTACCACACGACGCAGCCAGCAGGATGGATAGACTGTTAATACAATTGAAGCACTCGCGGGAGAAATGTCAACAACTTTTTACTCAAATACGCTCTGAATCTGAAAGCTTGCAACCAAGATGTAATGCAAAAGCACATCTGTAATATAATCAGGAAAAACGGACATCCATGTGAATATTTTATTTAGAGTAAACCGAGAATGTGAAGAAACTTATTATGCATTTCTTTCATTTTTTTTTCAAATCTGTTTAATCTAAATATCTAAATAGGATATTGACATGACACTAAGGAAAAGTGCAGGGACAGTGATTATACCTTCTAATTTATTTATATGCAACTGTAATACTGTCTTTAAATAAATTCAAAAAAAAAAGAAAAAAAAACTTATAAGATTATGCTGTCAGAACCTCATGAAGAAATCCTTTTATGCGGAACAAATAAAAACTTGAGTAGCATTCCACTAACTTGCTTAATTAAAAAGTTGGAAATTAATTTCACTAAATGCTCTGTTATTATTTGTAACTAATTGCTGAACAGAAAAGTTAAAATCATGGATCTTTGCAATTTTTGTTTGTTTGTTTCTTTAGTCATATTTTATTCGCTAAATTTTAAGAACTTTAAGAATCGGGACATTATTTAACGTAAAAAATTCTTTCTTCACTTACCTTTGTCATGTTCCTTAGGTAACTGTTTTAACCAGTTTTCTCTTCTTGGGTTGGCAATATATTTTTTGCTGAGCGTTAATATGGCGCATACGGATCATCATTCGGGTTTTCATGAATAGTTTGATGGCAGGGCGCACATTTGGAGAAAACTAATGGGCAGAAGCTTCCACTGCGGTGTGAACAATTCTTTTAACTTTCCTTAAATTATTTTTCCCATGTAGTTTTAAAAAAAATTTCTTCTAGTTGGATAACCATGCTCATTCACTCATTTGTTGGATGTTGCAAGCAGCCTCAGCTTATGACGCTAATCCAGTCGCAAAGAATTCCTTTTTCTTGCACTAGGTCCAGAGGTGCATTTTTGTCCCCCAGCCCAGGACACGTTGTTTGGCATTTAAATGCAACATATCCAGCAAGGTATCGTAAAGCTTGGTACGATATGCTGTCACTAGAAGAATTCCAGGTGAACATTTAATTGTAGCTACCCATCGGCGCAACGTTGACAAAGCAGGAAGCGGAATATTCACTTTATTTTTCAAGTAGTGATATGCTCTCCTGGAAACAGTTCTTAATGTTATTGCAGCTGCAATATCAGTAGAATTCCAAACAATCCGTTTTTGGCCTAACAAAACCCTTATCTGTCCTGGAGTAAACACTGTAGAAAGCAAATTTTTTATGCACATTTCTCTGTCTTTTTTCTCATCTTTCTGTAACCTTCGCAATTCTGATAATTCTTTCTGCATTTGATTCTGTTTTACTTTGAGGACTTTTACACGTAAAGTTAGACTATGGTTTGAAGAGCTCAAATATAATATTTGTTTTTTCAGCTTTTCATTTTCCTTCATCAAAATATAATTTTCCTTCAATAGAATTTCATTTTCTGTTTTCAGGTCATTCATACATTCTATTTCAGTATTTTCATCATTGGCACTCCACATGTCTTCCAAAATTTTCTCTGCATTATCAGAGTTTATCAAATCGCCAACAAGATCAGTTCGTTTTCTTTTCTCCTATCTGTTCTTTCTCTCTGAATTAGAATTTACATTAAAGTTTCCCGGGAGGTTTAAACTTGGTACAGCTGTGTCCTTTAGCATTTTGCGGATAGGCAAACCTAGAAGTTCATTCCTTAAATCGCGTCCTCAGGAAAATGTTTCGAACAAATAGCTGAATTCATTTCGTTGAAACTGTCAGCTCGTTTGCATCTCAGTTTCCATGTTTTATGCAAAACTTCATTTTTTGGAAACCTATGGTAATGAATGCCATTCCTTCTGGTTTTCAAATAATAATTTTGACACGTTGCTATTGCGCACGAACCAGGCATGTTCAGTGTTTAACGTATAACCAAGAAAAAGAAAATTTGTTTGCTACAAATACCTAGCTTCAAATGAGACAATGTAGCTTTCAGACCCTGAACCAGAAAAACGGGAGCAAGCAGCTTTAGGCGGATGGGGTGTGGAAATCTCCGGGACTGCGACGTCACGAAGGCAACCCCTGAGACAGTGCTCAGCGGAAGTGTCGGATGAGCATAACCTTGGAGTCTACTAACCTAGGGAAGCCCATAGCTATACCAGATTTTTGAATGCATTTTTTTTTTAAATCTCAAATTGAAAGTAGTTGTTCTGCAAAGAGAAGGTAAGCATTTCAAAAATTCCAACTAACATGTTTCTATCTTTGTTGTGAAAAACTATTAGGTCTGCCAAGTCTTCCGCTATAAAGTTATAAGTTGATCTATATTGATGTGAGTATACATAGACACTATGTCTAAACTACCCTTCAATTTGAGAAAAAAAATTCATTCAAAAATCTGGTCTAGCTATGGGCTCCCCACTCTTAGCAAACTATTATGTGGGAAAACTAGAAGAAAAGATACTAGTACAACCCACATACTTCTGCCTATATAGCAGATACATGGATGACATCTTATTTATAATAGATAGCTCAGAAATTGTTCCAGAAAGAATGCTAGACTCATTCAATGAATTAGATGATTCCCTTAAGTTCACTATTGAACTTCAAAAAGAAAAAAGAATGAACTTCTTAGATATTACTATCTATTATGAAGATGAAAAATTTCTCACTAGTTGGTATAAAAAACCAACTAATACTAACAGAAAATTGGATTTCAAATTCCTATCATCCAGTTTCTATTAAGAAAAATGAAGCAAATCAGTTTTTAGAAAAAAATAATAAAATAGTTTCTACAGCAGATAAGAAAGAAGCCCATAAAGAAGAATTTAAAGTCATACTTGCAGAAAATAACTATCCTAAAGAAGAAATTGAGAAGCTTCTGAATTTTAAAGGTACAGAGAACCTGCAAGAGCAACAAGTAAATTTCACTAAAAAAATTTCTTATCACAAAGGTTTATTTGAGTCCTTAAAGAGAATTAGTAAGAAGTACAATATTAGGTTAGCTCCAAGTTTAGAGAACTAGGTTAAAATATTTTTCCCTAAAATAGTTCAAAGAGAAGAAGATATTTTAAAAATGCAAGGTGTAGTCTATGAAGTAAAATGTAGTTGTGGATTATCTTACATAGGTGAAACAGGTCGCAGACTAGAAACTTGTATTGCAGAGCATAAAGCTGCTATAAAAAATTGCTCCAACAAGACTGGTTTAGATAGGCATGTTAGAGTAACTAGTCACAGCATGGATTGGAATTCCCCTAAAGTCATCAGTTTCCAAAGCAATTTTCAAAAAAGAAAGCTGAAAGAAGGAATAGAAATTGAGAAAAATAAAAATTCCATCATCAATGACTGCAATTGATTTTCCCTGCCTAACATCTGGCAGGATTTGATGAAAAATAACCGTAACCTTCAATGTTAACCATAACGGTAACTGCGATAGTGACGGGAATAAGTGACAAAAAAAAAAAAAAAAAAAAAGACAGCCTCAAAAAGGAGAAGAGTTTTCTCCGAAAATTTGCAATTTAAGAAAAAAAAAAATCCTAGTAAAATTCCCATAATAGTTGTTTTTAATTAGTAACTAATTAATACTTTTCTATGATCATAAATAAGAGAGCATATATGTTTTTTATGGTATCATTGGAAAGCACTGTCAGAAAAATTAATAAACAATTTTTACTAACAGAAAAAATAAAACTGTCTATATTTTCGCATGGAAGAAATGCAATAAGATAAAAAGTGCAATTAAAGAATGATTTGAAGACATTTTTGTGGTACAGATGGAAAAATGAAAAGTTTCAACAAATACTTTTGTTTATAAAATAGAAAAATTTTACTAGTAATCCGATTTATTGGTATAAGAATATAAATCAACATTTCCAAGCTTTCACACATCAACCAATGGCTTTTTCAAGGAAGGTAGACAGAAAAGGAAGGCAGCAGTTTTCTGTCTACCTTCCTTGAAAAAGTCATCTGGTTGATGTGCGAAAGCTTGGAAATGTTGATTTACATTCTCATGGCAATAAATCTGATTACTAGTATAGTTTGTACTATTTTATATATACAGTGGAACCTGGGTTATATGTTTCCCAGTTATGATTTTTTCACATTTATATGTAATTCTGCTTTAGTCCTGATATTTTACTGTGGTTTCTATAACTTTTTCAATTTGGTTATACATAATTCATTTACACACTCTTTGCAATATGTTAAATTTTGAATTTCAGATAGTCAAAAACACACAGTTCTTAGAGTCTTTTATACGTGATTTGGTAAATTACAGCTTTGAGGGAATCGAGACAGCATTGTTGAGTTCCTTCTTGGTTCAGCCAAAGTTGAATCTTGATCCCATCAGAGAAGGGTGTGTTGTTTACTTTCGATTTGGATGAAAAATTGGTTTTGCATTCCACGTTCTAGGTAAAAAGTGCCACCAACTTTTAGGGAAGCAATAGCTTCTTTGATCTGGTGCAGACATTTTTTGTTCTCATGAAATAAATGATGCAAATAAAAATTTACTAAGTAATTTTCACAGTTCTCTTTCTTTTCTCTGAATTCAAGAAATTTGAAACAAGCACAGATTAGTGAATATTTTACTTGGCACTAATGCTAAATCATCTAGAGGACAAACTGCTTTGAAAAGAGCCAGGCATATTAAGAAAAGAATGTGTAATAAAAGTACTGAATGTTAAGCAAAATCATATTCAGATTTACTCTACCAAGTTTTTCAAAGTTTTTCTTTTATATACACTGGCAGAAAGTGAAAAAAGAACAAGAAGGAATTGGCGGACGATCATGAAATTTACATATGTTAATGGGGTCGAGTTTACGTAGGTGTGATGTTAATTTCGGGACCAACTGGTGAGCGCTTACACCACAGCACGGCATAATATGCAAATTATCGTCGGTGGTATTTAAGGAGTACGGCGAAGTGAATGTAATCAGTCGTCAGCGTACCAACACGTGCGAAGACCCTGAAGAAGCTGCAATGACTGGACATGGAAGACTTGTATGATTTCAGCAGTTATCGGACTTTGAGCGAGGTCGTCTACTTGGACTCTGCGAGGCCGGGTGGTTGTATCATCGTATTGCGGAGCGAATTGGACGGGAAGTATCGGTGGTGGTACGATGGTGGCGTAGATGGTCCGAGGAGCATTTCCACACGAGAAGACGTAGAACCGGGAGTCACAGACGGACTGATGAGCGGACCGATCGACGCTTAAGAAGAGCAGCGTTGTCAAGTAGAACATCCACTGTGATGAAAATCTGAGCTGCCGTTTCACCTGAGGGGACTGTGTGAACAATCCGCAACTGTCTACTGGATGCAGGACTACGTGCATGTGTGCCTATGGCATTTGTACCTCTGACACCAGCCCACTGTCAGGAATGGCTGCAGTGGTGTTGCCAACGTCTGCACTGGAGAACACAATGGCAATCTGTCTTGTTCAGTGATGAAAGAAGATCCTGCTTGGGAGCCTCCAATGGCCGTATGCGCGTTCGCAGACGCACAGGGGAGCATCTTCACCCTTCTTGCATCCGGCAGCGACACACAGGGCCTACACCTGGTCTCCTGGTGTGGGGAGCGATCAGCTATCGCTCCCGTACACAATTAGTGTTTGTACCTGGTACGTTAAACAGCACCTCCTACATCAACAACATCATTCAGCCCGTTGTTGTGCCATTTGTAAGGTCGGTCCATCGTGGTGTTTTCCAGCAAGATAATGTATGCCCAGACACGGCACGTGCAATGCAACATGCACTTCAGGGTGCGAGACTACTTCCATGGCCTGCACGTTCACCGGATTTGTCTCCCATTGAGCACGTGTGGGATTTTATGGGACAACGACTTATCCAGCCTCCACGGCCAGCCACGACCATCCCCGATTTACGCGTCCAGGTTGAGGATGCTTGGAACTCAATACCCCAAACTTACATCCAACATCTGTACCACAGACTCCATGCCAGAATTGCACAGTGACGCAGTTCATGGCGGTTCAACCTCGTACTAACCATGTTACATGGAAATGTTATTTTTCAGTTTACCAGCAAATACAGCTGTATTTTGCCATAATGTTTTGATCACGTTATCCTCTGTATTCCGTTATTATGTTGTATAAATTTCGTTGGTATCGGACGTCTCCTTCTTGGTGTTCTTTTTTCACTTTCCACCAGTGTATATTGAAAAAATGAAATTGTACCAAATTTTTTAACCTCATTTTTTTTTAATAAAATTTGAATAAAAATTTAATACAAAATGTTAAATAGACAAAATCAAAGTTCAAATAGACATAATTCAAGCAGACATTGCAGCAAAAGAGTGATCATGTATGTATATGTCTTACATTGTAAATTAGTGTAATCTAAAATTATGAGGGTTCTTTTTCTTTTTATTTCTTTTTGGAGGCATTCAGAATTTTGCAATATTTAAACATGTTGAAATTTCTTTTATATATTTTTAAGACGATCTTCTAGAAAAACATAACCGAGATTACACTGCAGTTGGCATACACACAGTTCCTTGTTATTAGTACTTTTTTAAATGTTAATAAAATAATTTATTGGATATGGATTATTTCTTATTATGAAAGTAACTCATCTATAGCTGAGAAACAGTAAAATTTTTCAAATTAATATAAAAGTTTTATTTCTTGCAGAATAAAACTTTTACATTGTTCATTATAAATTCAAAAGAAGGTGTGGAAAAATTATTCTAAGGGAAACTTTGTTTTGTTTTTAATGTAAGAAAACTTTCTTAGGATAAAATAGCCTCAAGCCTTCTAATAAGAAAATAGGTAAGTAAGTACATGTATTACATACATATCACTAAGCTGTTCTCTGAGATTCAGAGGTTAGCTCCACAGAGAAATACTATCCACCTGATAATTATTACTTACTGTTGCCGTATCAAACTTCTCCATTTACAGAGATCTTGAGACACAACTCGGGCTTCACTGACATCCATCAAACGCTGTACACATGATCTTTTATACTTCATACTCAAAATCTTTTTCTCATGCAGAAACTCCTGAATCCCATCCTCCCATGACTTCCTTGGCCTTTCTCTGCCTTTTCTTCCAGTCATATGGATTAAAAAGATTTTCTTAGTAAGCATCTCTGCTCATCACTCATTCTTTCAACATGGCCAAACCACCGAACCATATTGGTATCCACCTTGTTAACAACATTTTGCTTCACATTACACAACTGCAACACATCTCCATTTCTCACACAATCAGAATGAGTCTTGCCACAAACCCCCTGTAAGTAACGTATTTCTCCAGCACACAAACGACTCCGTTTCTCTTCTGTAGTACCTAGATTTCACTGCCTAGATTTCACTGAAATTAGTGGGCAAGTGAAGAATTCACTCGCCCACTTATTTCACCGTCCACTTTGATACACAGCTATGCAGGATTCTCTTGAGAGCCCATCAATTCCTGTGAAAACCTACCAAAGCAGCCATAACTTTCAATGAAGAATTCACTCGCCCACTAACTTCACCATCCAAATTGTTCTCTCTGTCAAACATGCTTCCTAAATACACAAACTCATACACCTGGTCAATCACTGTGCCATTTAGGCTTACATTACATTCAGTACTACCAATTCTTCTCTCAAAAACCATAACTTTGGTTTTTCCCTTATTTATACTCAATTTGAATTTCATGCAAACTTCGTACATCTGGGACAACATACTCCGCAACTCACTTTTGCTTTCTGCCAACAGGGCAGTATCATCAGCATACAGCAATCTGCACACATAGATATCACCAAGACACAAACCAGTATTTTCTATTTTGGCATCACGCATGCATGCATCCATAAATATATTTAACAGCCATGGTGACATTACACAACCTTGCCTGACTCCTGCAGCAATAGAAAACCATTTTTATAACACACCATTCACTCGTACACAAGCTCTACTGCTAGCATACATGGCTTTTACACTATTAAGTAGATTCCCAGCAACACAATATTGATTCAAAATCTTCCACAAAAGTGTCCAATTTACTCAGTCATAAGCTTTTCCTAAATCTATGAATGAAGCAAAAACTTCCTTACCAACAGCCAGATGATTTACGATCTTCATGCGTAATGCAAAAATTTGGTTAGTGCAGTTTTTACTAGGCATAAAACCACTCTGAACATCCCACTTGTTCTTTGATGTAAGACCTCGTACCTATTCAGTAATGACCTTACCAAACACTTTCCCTGACATACTCAGTAAGCTAATACCATGGAAGTTCTTGCAGTCAGTCTGATCACCTTTTCCCTTATACAAGGGAACAATGAGAGCATCCTTCCAATCCCGAGGGACCATTCCTAACTCTCAGCTCAACTGGCAGATTTCAGTTAACCAGTCAATTACAGTCGCCACCATATTTCAACATCTTAGCAGTTATGCCATCAACTCCCGGAGTCTTACCATTCTGGAGAGATTTTAGAGCTTTACACACCTCTTCTCTCGAGATCCCTCATGTGCTTCAATCTTTCACTGTGACATCATCTGCCTCTACCTCGGAATAAGTGTCTCACATAAGTATAGAACAAAATCACTCATTTTTGCTTTTCCAAATAAAATGTTGCCAATGAGAAGTTCAAACTTGTGAAATAAACATTAAGCTTTTAAAAATCTTTCTGCATGTATAGATTAAAGTGTTACTCATTTCCTTTTCTATTTATTTATTTTTCAAATCTTGCCTTTTGTATGTAACACATTTTATGGAATTTTAGATGTACGCAATATTCTTTAGAGGAATATTTATTTCTATTCTGAAACTTGCTTATTTTGAGTTACATAAATCAGATTACATCATAAATAAACACTTTTCTTTTCAAAAACCAGTTTCATGGAGCAATGCCGAGATTCGGGCTATGCAACTCACTGTGTACAACTGGGATACTAAACTGCAAAAAAAAAAAATTAAGTTCTAGAAGATAGTTTACCTGAATCAGTGCATTACTACTGAATTGAATTATTAATAAGTACACATTTCAACAGTAAATGTACACACACTAAATCATTACCATGTTCACTGAATCAGCTTTCCTTTCAATAGCAGAGAATCGGACATATTGAATTTATTGGACAACATGTTGAAAGAATGAGTGATGAGATGGTTACTAAGAATTTTTTTTTAGTCCAAGTGGCAGGAAGGAAAGGCAGAGGAAGGCCAAGGAAGTAATGGGAGGATCAGATTCAGGAGTGTCTGCATGATGAAAAGATTATGAGTATGAAGTATAGAAGATCTTGTGTACAGCGTGTGATGGATGTCAGTGAAGCCTGAGTTGTTTGTCAAGATCACTGTAAATGGAGAAGTTTGATACGGTAACAGTAAATAAAAATTATCTGGTAGTTTGTATTGCTTTGTGGAGCTAATCTCTGAATCTCAGAAAACAGCTTAGTGATATGTATGTATGTGGAAACGGCGTTAATTCGACCATGGACAGTTTAAATACTGATCTAGAAATTTAATTTCGTTTAAAAGGGAAATGGGTGAAAACGATTCCTCTCTTTTTGATAAGTTTTGAAAAAGTATATATTTGAAATAGGGAAACACGCATTTTGTTAGAAAAAATTCTTAAAAAATATGAAGTCGCTCCTTTTCACTATTACCGAAGATATTAAAAACGAGGAACAGGATCACACACACACACAGAAAACATAAAAAAATAAAAATAATCAGGCAGGGGAAAAAGCAAAGTCAGAAAAATTTAAGTTTGGAAACAGAAAACGATGTGACATTCTCATTTTTGCTACAGCAGTAATTTTTTCGGTCCGATTGCAAACATTTGGGGGATTTTTTTACTTTTTTTCAATCTAAACATCTTGAAAATAAACTTTACACAGATGTTTATAATAATAATGCTATTTCACTGAGATTTTCGATTTTCATAGCACACTCGATGTTTTCTGTCGTCCGTAGCTGGCAGACGATTTCCATAGTAACTACGTAAAATCCATAGTACTTGGAGTCTCTGAATTTTTCTTCCCACCTCATGGTCTTACTCAGCATCAAAAGGAATGGTGTTCACTGAGAATTTACTGTGCCGAAGTCCCAACGATGACGACAGGGCACGGCGGTTCTACCGCACAATGGCACAAAACCTGCCTTTTGTAGGAAGATGGCGCAATATTTTTGTTTTGGCACACATTGGTGCAGAATTCCCATCCCTGCACAAGTGCTGTGGATGTGACGTCATAAACCAGAAATTCAACTTTCCAAGCCACTGACTGTCATGCTACATTTGCGGGGCTCATGACCTGGGCGTTTGAAGTGCCGTGGATTAACAAAAAGACATTTGTCTCCATTTGTTACCGACTCTCACAGACAGCGTTGATGCTGGAGAAAAATGACTGCTGATACCATTAATGAGGGGGTGAAATACCATGCGTAATAAATAAATAAAAGAAAACCAAAAGATCGGAATTTCTGTAGAAAAAACGGATTTCGGGAAAATATTTTTGAAATCGGATGGTGACATACAGCATCTAATGCAATCACACTTCATAAGTACACCAGTAACTTCATATGATCTGCATTTTTTCCCTTTTTCACAAGTTTATGACTACAGAAAGCATGACAAACAACAACAAAAGCAGAAAAAACAAAACACTTTGAAATTCAACATGCAAAACCAAAAATTTCTCTTACTCAAATGCAAAGGATATGAGCGAAACAGAAACAACAAGGATGTCCAACAGGTTGAAAGCACTACGACAGAATGATCCCTTATGGAAGATGAGACCATATGTAATTGCCTGTAAGTATTAAAATGAGAATATTTTAAACACAATTCAAATCCTTTAATGCACAGTTTTATATTTAACAACTTTCATGTTTAAGATGTACTAATTATAAATTGACTTTTATGTGAAGCCCCAGTTGCTAATCATAAATAAAGATACTTTTATGAGTTGCTGATCATAAATAAAGAGACTTGTGTGAAGCCCCATTTGCTGATCACCGATATGACTTTTATGTGAAGCCCCAATTGCTGATCATAAATAAAGACTTATATGAAGCCACAGTTGCTAATCATAAATAAAGAGACTTTTATGTGAAGCCACAGTTGCTAATCATAAATAAAGAGACTTTTATGCGAAGCCCCAGTTGCTGATCATAAATAAGGAGACTTTTATGTGAAGCCCTAGTTGCTGATCATTCAAATCGGGACAGAGTTCAAATCACAAATGCAAGAATCAAAAACCTAGTGATCTTTAGCATAATATCAGATCCACTACAAATGAGATTTATTTATTAGCAAAGAATTTGTGATGAACTAAAAATTTAGTTCAGTAAAAAAATAAATTCACTGAAATGAAGTTCACAAAAAATAATGAAAAATTATGGCAGCAGAAATCAGCAGAACACATAAATAAACTTGAAGTCAATATGTGTAACCATGTGAAGAAAATTATTGTTACAGAGTAAAGGCATTCCACATGATAATTTTCAGCAAACAAAAAAAATATTTTTATAATACTTTTTTCACCTTGCTTCCTGGGAATGGGGTATGCCAGCATCCACTGAATTGCATGATCAGCACATCCCATGGTGTCATTATAGTCCAGGGGATGACTTTTAGTTTTTTACCTTTTTCCCTTTTTTTCTTTCAGTCTCTATCATTTCTGTGTGGGGAACTGCTGAGAGAAGGACCACATCTTTCTTATCCTTGTCATAAAGTGAGGACTTTTTGTTGTCTGCATGCAGAAATTCTTTTTTTTTTTTTTTTTTTGATTGAAGGTTTAACGACCACCGTGAGCAACTCAATGGGCTATAAGCAGTCGCCCGTCCCTAATTTAGGGCCACTGGTTCCAGGGAAGGGAGAGAACCAGTGCCGTAAGACAAACACAACATCCATGCCTCACTGGGATTCGAACCCGGACCCCTTTCGGACGAATGATCAGTAGCCATCGCTTAGACCACTGTGCCACCGGGGTGGCCAGAAATTCCTTCCTTTTGTAACTTGCAATTTTTGAGGGAGGGTAGCATCTTGGTGCATGTTATTTTCACTGCCCTATATATGTCTGTAGAATTCAAAATTTAGAAATCAGCCAACTGGGGCAACATGTAAAAATTATCTGTGGATTCAAGAGGCAAAACCATCTGCTAAAACTTGGGAAAATTTGAGTACTCTTGAGTCAAACTTTGTACCTTTTTCAGTATAAATAACACTGAACAACAATGGTTTTGTTACAAAGAAAACTTTAACAATTTTGAATGTGTTTACGGGTGCTGACACCAAATATGAAGACCCAATTGCTTCACTGGGCTCCAATTTCTTGTAATGGAACTCTCTATTGAGGGTGAATGTTGTGTAACTTAAAGGAATTTCCCTATGTTTCCCAACAGAGACATCTGTCTGCAGTCAGGATAGCTGTGTCTCTGAGAGCAGACATACTGGCACCATTACTTCCTGTTGTGCAATTCCTTCTGGGGAGGGGGAACAAAGCAGAATTTTTGTCATTTGAATGCATTCTATCGGTATTGAAAGGTGTGCATTTTCTCGTGGTTTTAAAAAGTAGTGTGGATTGTGCAAAGTGTATGTTAAATGATGCTGTATACTTGTGTGAACCATCCAAACAGTTTCTGCTACATTTGTGGACAATTTACTTTAAAGTCTCAAAGGCAATGTTTCACACTATTGATTAGAAAATCGTATGAACTTAATTTCCAGTGCAAAATGGGTGATGAAGATAAATCATGGGGGCCTCACATTTGTTTATAATTCATGTGTAACTTCGTTGACTGGCTGGTTGAAGGGATCACGTCAAATGCCATTTTCGGTACCAGTTGTTTGAAGAGAACCGAAAGACCACATAACAGACTGTTACTTTTGCGTCACTAAGATATCTGGAATTACAGCTAAGACCAAAGACACGATTCAGTATTCCAGGTTTCCTTTGGCCATAAGACCTGTTTCTGTACCTCCACGGTCATGGAGTTTAGATGATAGTGATACTGATGAAATAAATCCTCACAGCAAAGAAGATATTGCAGTACAACAAGACCCTGATTTCTTGGAAGATTCTGTGCCTCACCTTATAAAGTGAGGAAGAATTAAATGATCTGGTTTGTGACCTTCATTTAGCAAAAAAGTTAGGCCAAAATATTGTCTTCAAGATTGAAGGAATGGAATCTTACAACCAAGTACAAAGGTATGTAGTTTTTGTCAACGACAGCAAGAGTTTGAACACATTTTTGAAGAGTGGTGATCTTGTGTACTGCAATGATGTAGACTTATTGTTTGAAGACAGCAATACAAACCTGAAGAATGGAGACTTTTTATAGATTCATTAAAAATAAGCTTAAAAGCTGTCCTTCATAGTGGAAACGTCTACGTCAGTACCTGTTGTATATGCTGCATACGTGAAAGAAACATATGCAAATATGAAACCATTGCTTCAAAGTATAGTATACAAAAAACATACATGGAATATCTGTGGCGATCTTAATGTGATAGCTTTACTCCTTGGTCTACAACTTGGATACACAAAATACTGCTGCTTCCTCTGTGAATGGATATGTAATTCATGTGAAAATCCTTAAGGTTTATCTCATGAATTACATACTTCGTAAATCTTATTCAGCTTAGAGTTTGGATGATTTGAGGGATATCACTCCTCATTATCAGAAAAGTGTAGATATTTTTTGATTTGACAGAACTTTTTGTATTACATGACTTGGTTGAAAAATGGAGTTGCGGTGCTTGCCCACTGTGACCAATACATCAGCAATTCCGGCTTCTGCACAACACTCTGCAAGATTGAACAAGCAAAGAAAATTCAAAGTTCCTCATATATTGGGGGAATGACTTTAGGACCTAACTACGACGCGGTCAGTCGTAGTGAGCGATGGGTTTGCCTCCTCGGGGCGCTCCGTGGTAACAATGGCACACACAACAGCAACTAGGGCCTCTGTGAATCTTGGAGAGGTGCAAGCTAGTTCTGTGTGACATTGGCGAAAAGACCCCAACTCACTGGGTTTTGTTCCAGAATCCTTAGGTTGAATGACCAACTGGAACCCTCAGCTGTGGGCTAATCCCCCACACTGATGTACTTACCTGATTAAAAAGACAAAAAGAAATATTAAGAATGACTGAAGTGTGGGATATGGTCGACCTACCACACTTGAGAAGGACGATCCACCACGGAATCGACCTGTACTTTCTAAAAGGCGTATGAGAAAGCGATCTCGGCTGAGTGAATGTAAGATTGGTGTATGGAATACTAGAGGTATAAATGGCAAGATGTGTGAGGTGATTGAGGAGATGAATAAGTATGGACTGGATGTGCTGTGTGTAAGTGAACCCAAAAAGAAGGAAATTGGGGTAGAAGAAGTGAATGGCACGGTGAGTGTGTGGTCTGGAGTATTGGATAATATGAGAGGACAGGCTGGTGTAGGCGTGATTTTAAGTGAAAAGATGAAGAACAACTTGATTCACTATAGTTGCATAAGTGAGAGAATTCTCTGGATTCGTTTGAAAGTGAAACTTCAGAGAATTGTAATTGTTGTAGTGTATGCTCCTTGTGACTCTGAACCTTCTGATAAGAAAGAAGATTTCTGGAATGAGCTAAAAGCTGTTTTGAGCCAGTTTGGTGCTAAAGAAAAAGTTACAATAGCAGGGGATTTCAATGCTAGAGTAGGTGTGCAGAATGCAATTTCTGACAATGTTCTGGGTAAGTTTAATGATCCTTGTGGGAATGATAATGGTGAAAGATTAATTGAACTCTGCATTGAGAATGATTTGTGGGTATCTAATACATTTTTCAACCACAAGTATATACACACATATACTTGGAAAAATCGTACTCTTGGTCAAAAGAGTGTGATAGATCTTGTTGTTTACGACCAGCGTTTGAAACACTTAGTTGTTGACACTCGTGTGATGAGAGGTGCGGATGTTGGTTCTGATAATTACTTGGTAGTGTCACGAGTGAAACTTAATGTTGGTTGGAAGAAAAGGAATAGGAAGGGACTCAGGATAGAAAGAATAAAGGTTGATAGGCTCCTTGAAGATCATCAGCGGTATTCTGACTTACTCAGAGAACGACTGAAGGATCTGAAATCTTGCGAGAGGGATGTAGAAAAAAAGTGGGAATGTTTTAAGAACTGTGTTGTTACTGCTGCTAAAGAGATCTGTGGCACCACAATAGTGGGCAACAATAGAGGTGATGCTTGGTGGAATAGTGAGATTGATGAGGCAGTAAAGAAAAAGAAGGAAGCCTATTTGGGGATGTTGCAAGGTAGAGTCTCTGTGGATGAATATCACTGTAAGAAGCGTGAAGCTGCTAAGCTGGTTCGCCACAGTAAGGCAAAAGATAGGAAAGAGAAAGTGGAAAGGCATGAACTGGCTTTTTGGAGAGATAGAAAGTCCTTCTGGAAGTACATGAGACTCAGGAAAAATAGGGGAAACAAAGTTGTAAGTTGTGTGAAGAATGAGATTGGGTAAATGATATGGGAGCCCAATGAGTTAAGTGACAGATGGGGCGAATACTTCTGCGAGTTATTAGATCAGGAGAGCAAAAATGATTCTGAGACAGATGCAGATGATGTCACAATGAGGGATGAAAGCACGGCAGGGATCTAAAGAGAAGAAGTGTGTAAAGCTCTAAAATCTCTTCAGAATGGTAAGGCTCCAGGAGTTGATGGCATAACTGCAGAGATGTTGAAGTATGGTGGTGACTCTATAATTGACTGGTTAACTGAAATTTGCCAGTTGTGCTGAGAGTTAGGAATGGTCCCTCGGAATTGGAAGGATGCCATCATTGTTCCCTTGTATAAGGGAAAAGGTGATCAGACTGACTGCAAGAACTATCATGATATTAGCCTACTGAGTGTGCCAGGGAAAGTGTTTGGTAAGGTTGTTATTGAAAAAGTACGGGGTCTTACATCAGAGAAAGTGTGGGATGTTCAGAGTGGTTTTATGCCTGGTAAAGGCTGCACTAACCAGATGTTTGCATTACGCATGATGATTAAAAAGTATCTGGCTGTTGGGAAGAAAGTTTTTACTGCCTTCATAGATTTAGAGAAAGCTTACGACCGAGTCAATAGGACACTTTTGTGGAAGGTTTTGAATGAATATGATGTTACTGGGAATCTACTTAATAGTGTAAAAGCCATGTATGCTGGTAGTAGAGCTTGTGTACGAGTGAATGGTGTTTTATCAAAATGGTTTTCCATTGGTGCAGGAGTTAGACAAGGTTGTGTAATGTCACCATGGCTGTTTAATATATTTATGGATGCATGCATGCGTGAGGCCAAAATAGATAATAGTGGTTTATGTCTTGGTGATATTCGTGTGTGCAGATTGCTGTATGCTGATGACACTGTCCTGTTGGCAGAGAGCAAAAGTGAGTTGCAGAGTATGTCGACTCTGATGCACGAAGTTTGCATGAGATTCAAATTGGGTATAAATAAAGGAAAAACCAAAGTTATGGTGTTTGAGTGAGGAATTTGTAGCACTGAATGTAATGTAAGTATAAATGGCACTGTGATTGACCAGGTGAGTGAGTTTGTGTATTTAGGAAGCATGTTTGACAGAGAGAACAAGTTGGATGGTGAAATCAGTAGGAGAGTGAATTCTTCTCTGAAAGTCATAGCTGCTCTGGGAGGTTTTCACAGGAATGATGGGTTCTCTAGAGAGTCCCGCATGGCTGTGTGTGAAACAGTAATTGTTCCTACTCTGATGTATGGCAGTGAAACCTGGGTACTGCAGAAGAAACATAGGAGTCGTTTGTGTGCTGGAGAAATGAGTTACTTACGTGAGGTTTGTGGCAAGACATGATCTGATTGTGTGAGGAATGAAGATGTATTGCAGTTGTGTGATGTAAAGCAAAATGTTGTTAGCAAGGTGGAGACCAATATGCTTCGGTGGTTTGGCCATGTTGAAAGAATGAGTGATGAAATGCTTACTAAGAAAATCTTTTCAGCCCAAGTGGCAGGAAGAAAAGGCAGAGGAAGGCCAAGGAAGACATGGGTGGATCAGATTAAGGAGTGTCTGCATGAGAAAAAAGGTTATGAGTATGAAGTATAAAAGATCTTGTGTACGGCGTGTAATGGATATCAGTGAAGCACGAGTTGTATGTCAAGATCGCTGTAAATGGCAAAGTTTGATACGACAACAATAAGTAAAAATATCTGGAAGTTTCTATTTCTTTTTGGAGCTAACCTCTGAATCTCAGAGAACAGCTTAGTGATATGTATGTATGTACTTTAGGACCTAAGGTAGTAGTGCACTGGTTGATGTATCTTGCAGTTTCATTTTGTACGATATCCAGCTATTTTTTTTTTCTAATAAAAAATGTGCTTAAATATTTGCAGCACATCAGCATCAAAATCAATAGGACTAGGGTTGGCAGAAAATGGAAACCTTGGTACAGCGGGTGAAACAGTAGTAGGGTCTATATCATGCCACATGCTCACTTGAGAGAAATCGGTTTTACCGCCATCTTCACTTTCCTTTTTGCTTGATGACAGTTCAAGAATCACTGCCAGATTGTGAAACAGATATGCCCATTTCACTATAGGAATCAAAACTGTCTTCACTATCCATTTCTTTTTGCACTGCAAACTCAATGTGAGACAAATATGAATGTAATGCTTCCACAGACACACAATCATACTTGTGAACACTCATGTCATATTCCAAGAAATATGCCATGTGATGTGAAATTACAGCAAATGCAGCCTAGTGGCCATAGGAGGTACTATGACAAATATACACGAGACAGTAGGCAAGGAACACGTGAAACTATAAAACCCGATTCAACTTGGGATGGAAATTTTGAGCAAACTGGTCAAGCATGAGATAACTCAGTACAGAATGTTAGGGAGTTAATGATGCTACCAAAAACAGTGTGTACAAGGAGCTTTATTAAAACATATGGGACGAAAATCTCCAGTTAATTCATGATAGAGAGAAATGTCTTCTGATTATTTAAAGAACTCTCATTCAATCTACACAACTTTGGCATTATACATATTTTTCATGAATCTGAAATATGTAAGATATTCTGTGTGTCTACTAAATATATTTTAATTTTACTACATCACTCAAATTCATGTGCATACATGCCCTTTGAGATGTCTTGTAAATTTCAGAGATTAGCTCCTCTAATTAACATACATAATCAGCATACATGCCATGTCTATTTACATTTACGGTGCTGCTAATTTCTACAAAAGTCCCATTTCTTTTTATTTTAAGCATAGCACTGCTTTCCAGACATTCCTGAATAAACATTATTCTTGTCTTTCAAATTTTGGCACATATTATCATTGCTTTTTGGCACAGCAGTGCTGTGATTAACTGTAATATTTGTGACCAACCACTCTGAAAACTTGGAGATTTCATTTCCATATGAGTACGTTATTTTTGAAACAAAGAAATCTTCAAGTTTCCAGAGAGCTGACACATGGATGACAATTAACTGCAGTATTTTTGGGGCGAAATAAATGATTTCTGAATTAAATGCCCAAGTATTTTTTAGCCAACTTATTAATTCTCTATCTGGAGGCTGGAAGAATTAATTTACTACATTTTTCAGTTCTCAATCCTCTATTTTTTCAGCATACACAGGACAAATCAATGTAAATGTTCCACATTTAAGTATTAGGCTGTGGAAGAATAAACAATGCATATGCAATTAAAACTTCTAGACTTCACATTCAACTACAAAAAAATAAAAATAAAAAATTCCTCTAAAATAAGACTTAGATTCAAATTTCTGTCACTAAATTAAAGACTGTTTCAGTTATTTTCAACCACAGCAGTTTGAGTTACATAAAGGTACTTACCAGCTTGAAAAAACATGGTAGCCAGTAGAAAATATACTTGCAGGACTGCCAGCCTATCACACCCCAGAAAATAGTTGCTTTAGTAGCCACTAATGGTAAATATAGTAGCCTAAATAGTTGTCTTAACAACTTAATGACTAAAATAGCTGCCCAGAGAAGTTTATGAGTTTCAGAATGTAAGTGAATAGCTGCCCAGAGAAGTTTATGAGTTTCAGAATGTAAGTGAATAGCTGCCCAGAGAAGTTTATGAGTTTCAGAATGTAAGTGCTCCACAACAAAAAAAAAAAAAAAAAAAAATGTTTTTAAGTTTTTTTATTTATTTCAAACCACAGTGACAAAAGTAGCACATGTTCACGTTTTGGTGGGGGAAAAAAATAAATTATATATATATATATATAATATACACATCCATACACAACAAAAAGGGTACCTTAAGTTTCAATAAAATGCTACTAAAGACACTCAGAACTATAAAGGTTTTGGAAATTACACCCGCACTCCCCAATTTATTCAATTATATATCAAAAACTACTTACATAAACTAACCTGATACAAACTTTGGAATTACAAAACACTTCCTTCTTTGTCATTGTTCTGGAGGTCAGATGTTCTCATCTGTATCAAGCCAGTACGGAGAGCTTTTTTATGCATTCGTGGTTGGTAAAAAAATATAAGATTTCCCATGTGGGCTTCATACACTGTGTTGAAAAAAATGTTGTGTATTTCTTCTTTGAAAGGCCATAGTTGTGGCCATTCAGTGTTATGACAATAACTTGTTTTGTTCTGTACACATAATCGTAGTTATCTGTTATGAGGTATATCAACAATCTCATTCGAATAGATGAACATTTGGAAATATTTCAAACTTGTCTTTTGTACAGCTATGACAATAAATATCCAACACTGTGAATGTGTTTAGTATGGAACAAAAACACGAAGCCTAGAACTAAAAAAATGAAAACTTGCAGTTCATTATCATCAGGAATGGAATGGGTATAGTGTAATCTCCCTCTTCAATAATGGAAACTTTTTAACTCATAAGTAATAATAATAATAATAATGGTGCTTAACATGATTCTAAATTATGTAGTAAAAGAGTACATTTTATTTTGATTCCCATATTTTGAAAGGTAAACTTGAAAAACCTGACTGAAATGTCTTCATTTCATTAGGGCATGGACAACTAACTGCCTTATGATTCAAGATCAAGTCTGTGTAGGTCAAGTATAATTGATTTGAAGCATTATATTGTACACAGCTGCTTTGATAATGTCACAATCATTCTTCACAGTGTCCTTGATGCTTTTGAGACAAATATAAAGAAATTACTTTATCCTGTAAAAATATTCAAACTCATAATTATATGAACAAGAAAACAAAAAAACTTTATTTTCTTCTGATTTGGGTTACTTTTATAACAGCAGACAGCTCAAATCCCTAGATGTTAACCATGAGCAATTTCAAAGCTCTAACGAAAATAAAACTAAGATTATTCTTAGACCCACTGATGACAATAATAAAACCAAAGCTCAAATTTTTTGAAATGATTGTTTTATAACTCTTCAAAATTACTGTCATGGGACATCAAAGACTTTTATATGCCCCCACCCAAATATGTATAAACAAACTGTTTTTTTATCATTTAGCAATTTTTTTTTGGGGGGGGGGGCACTTTAAGTTTACATTGTTCTTATACCATGGTAGCAATTTGGAGGAGTTATATGCAGTAAATTATTTCAAAAAAATTGAGTGTGAATTTATACCATCTCCATCAGTGCATATAACGGTAGGCTTAACAAAAAAAGCTTCCTCATTAACCTTGGATTTAATTCCTTTTTTGAGGTTCTTGGCATAAATGCATCAATTAGGGAGGATTTTCTTTTATGAACTATCTTATTCATTTTTTCATTTTTAATGCTTCAAGTTCATGTTGTCTTTCCTTTTGTTGGAGTTTCTCTGATCCTTCTAGAATGGCATGTGCAACTCTTATCGCAGGTATATCTTTTTTTTTTTTAGTGCTTACTTTAGTCTCCCATTGGCTTCTTTAAGCAGAGTCTGATCATTCTTGTACTTCTCTTTTTTCTTAAACAAGAACTTTTATCTTGTTTTCCATGTTTTCTATAGTTTGCTTTCTGCTCTTCAAATCCTTTATTTAGCAATTCTTGTTTCAATCTCTCAGCACTTTCTTTCTCTGCTTTCAGTTGCTGTTCCTTTAATCTCTGCTCCTTTTCCAAATGATTCCTATATGGCCTATATGCATTAAGTGCTAATTTTATTAGTTCTTTGGTTATTGGTACTTTTGCAACTTGGTTGTTATACATTTTTAATGCATGTTGAATTGTTAGTCTCTCATTCAACATCTTCTCGGACATAGATGCCTTCTCATCTGGAAGAACTCTTCGTGATACAGAAAAGCCTCTCTCTACATCACTGTTGCCATGTGATAAAGCAAGGCATGCTTTCACAACGTTAACCAAAGATGGATATTTCCAGTCTCCAAATGTCTTTTGATACAATGTCTCTCCAAAAATGATCAATCCTAATTTCGCCGTTTGGAATAAATTCTTATACATACAAGTCTATCTATACCTAGACCCACATCTGATTAGAGGAACGACCTACTCAAATGACAAAAAGTACTGCCTAGTTATTTTTAACAGATACGCACATATGTCTCGCCAAGTGATTTTTTCAATTACCACTTAATTTTTTCGTTATGAACAATTCCCAATTTATATTAGACAGTTTGTAGATAATATAAAGTGAGTTTAAATGTCTGTTGGCAAAAACATGCATTTTCCATGTCATTCGGAAAATAAAGCTGGAAAACTAATCACACAAATTTATTTCAATGAACATTTCATTCATGAAATTCTAGGAACAAATGTTTCGACTTGATACATTTATCTGCAAATAAACTTCAGTAAACACGGAAAACAAGTCTTTAATATGGCAAAGGCAAGACATGTGCTCGCTCCTGGCACTGCCGTATTCCAAACAGAAAAACGGGACACTTTTTCGGCTGAATATCTTGATTTGAGTTGGCTGTTCCTTTAATTACATGTGGGTCTAGTCTATACTTGCCATTGACTTTCCTCCATGATATTTGCAATAAAGCAGAAAGCAGTAAACTGAATGAGACTTATCAATAATGATTCGACATGTACATATTGATATCAAAGGTGATATTCACGTGTATCGATATTAAAACTGATGTTATACAAGCACATCGATATACACAACACAAATTACGTTTTTAAAAAAACAGTAGCCTTACAATTAAAATAGTTCAAGGTTTTTCTGAAAATAGCTGCTTTTGGCTGTTTTTTGTACGAAATAGTACCCATAGCCGCCAGTCATAAAAAATAGTAGCAATAGTAGCCTATTAGTTGCCACTAGCAGCCCTGGTCTTGATGAATAGGGTGAGCAAGAGAGAACTAGTACATTTATGCAGGCATGGAATATGGCCTAAGATGTTGAGTACTGTCATAAAAGCACACTGGAACTTTTCAGTTACACTTATTTTTCATATGGCTTTTGACATACAGCATCTTTTGTAAAAATCCTCCTTTGCCATAACAATATTGCTGACTTGCTTGAAGACAAAGGATCTCATCAAACCATAAAATAGTGACCACTATCTTCTTAAAGGGAAACCAGGATTAGGCAGGTGTTCACTATATAGTTGAACCACTGAACAGTTTCCAACCTGTTATTACAAATGTTGAAAATGACACATGAAAATTTTCATCCAGTGTTACAACTCTGACTGAGAGTGGAGTGGAGATCTTCAATATTCACTCATGCTATTCTATTCTATTCAATCTCTGAGGAGCCTACCTTTTGAACTTAACTTTCCACTGGCGATTTGTTATTAAGAAACAATTTCCATATTTACATAAAGTTTTGTAGGATCTCAACATCATCTACCATGGATTTCTTTCAACTAGTATATTTACACAACCATCATCCATACTTGATAATAATCTAAGACAACAAGGTCAATTAGAGGTCTGCACAGGCCTTATTTAGTGAGCCTTACTCAGTGATGGAAAGTTGCAAAACCATTTTTGGAGTAGCAAAATGCTTTTTTGGAGCAGCAAAATGCCTTTTTGGAGCAGCAAAATGCCTTTTTGGAGCAGGTAAAATACATTTTTGGAGCAATAAAATGCATTTTTGGAGCAGGTAAAAATATTTTTAGAGCAGATAAAATACATTTTTGGAGCAGGTAAAATACATTTTTGGAGCAGGTAAAATACATTTTTGCAGCAGCAAAATGTGTTTTTGGAGCAACAAAATGCATTTTTGGAGCAGATAAAATACATTTTTGGTGTAAGAAAACATTTTTAGAGCAGGTAAAATATTAGTAGATAGAACAAACTCTTAAGCAAAAAATGTTTTGGAAATAGATGCACCCTACTCAAATTTAAAACATCTTGCACTGAAACACACACACATATGCAAACATTTCAGTTCTCAAATAGATAAAAAAATTGAACCATAGCAGGATTCTATTATTAATCATTTATTTTACAAAAAAAAATGTCTAATTGTTTGCTGCTTTTCTCAATATTTAATTGCTCACTTCTATTCTTTTCTAATTTTTTTAAGATAGTTAGCAATGTTTTGTTTTGCTTCTTTTAATTGTATCTGTCCACTTTCTATTGCACTCATGTCTTTTTTTTAAGCCACATTCAATGTTCATCTCAGCATTGTTTAACATTTTATGAGGGAATCCAACTGCTGCAAATGTTTAGCTTCTTCCCATTTCAAATCACCTTGCGAACATTCAATTTCTTCTCTTTTTTTGCTTGTTTTGATGCATTTTTCCAGCACTAATCTGCTCTTGATTTTTTTTTCAGGATTCTTTATAAGCTGTCAGAAGTTTTTTGGTTACATTAATTTTATCACATCTCCATTTAATCTTTTGACATGATCTTTGTGCTTCTTGCTCTCCGCATGATGCCTACAATCATCGCGGCCGCCTTGCGACAGGCTACAATCGCAGCCACATGGCTTATAAAATGTGATTCAGAAAAACTTTAGATGCATCATAAAAAGGTCATTTTTTACTATACATGCCGCGATACACTTGATGATAAGTTTTATCTGACTTTGTTCTTTTTGTTGTCATAGCTGTTTCACTGCTATGTTTTGTTTCGTTTCATTTTAATCTAAATAAACCATTTCCACTCAAATGACTTTTCACCCATACTCACACAGAACTCTCATTTTTTTTTCTGCAGTAGAAGCCACAACTTAGCAGTGAAAGCTCAGCTTTAGCTCGCCAGCCCGACATACGAGCTATAGAGGCATCATCAGCGTGGCGGCTGATGATGCCTCTATAGCTCGTATGTCGCCCGGCTTGTCAATTGCAGCTATTATTTAGGCCTGGCTGTGATGTGCCAATTTGGGTTATTTTGTTTCATTAAATTGTGTAAATTAAAAAATGAAATAAGATATTATTGAAAATATTTAGTCAAATTTCAGCCTAAAAATACTAACTAAACTTTGCCAATTATCGAAGAATATAACTTTAAAAGACAGAGGAAAAAGACTAAGCACGTTCACAATAAATTTTTAAAATATAGAGCATCTAAAAAAATTAATTCATGAACTTGAAGTTTTAGTAAAATTAAACGATTTGATTTTTTATACAAACTCCGAATAAACATAAGTACATTACCATATCTAATTGCAGTTCGAAACATTTCCTCTCGTGCAGTACATAAACAGAAAATTTAGACCAGGAATTTGTAGCAGCAGAAACATATGTTTCTTACGATGGTGAAAGATTAATTGAACTCTGCATTGAGAATGGTTTGTGTGTATCTAATGCGTTTTTCAACCACAAGTATATCCACACATACACTTGGGAAAATCGTACTCTTGGTCAAAAGAGTGTTATTGATTTTGTTCTTTACAATCAGCATCTGAAATACTTAGTTGTTGACACTCGTGTGACGAGAGGTGTGGATGCTGGCTCTGATCATTACTTGGTAGTGTCACGAGTGAAACTGAATGTTGGTTGGAGGAGAAGGAAGAGGCTTAGGATGCAAAGAATAAAGGTGGAAAGACTTCCTGAAGATCATCAGCATTACTCTAACTTACTCGGAGAATGACAGAACATGGTCAAGTCATGTGAGACGGATGTAGAAAAGAAGTGGGAATGTTTTAAGAACTGTGTTGTCACTGCTGCTTGAAAAGGTTTGTGGCACCACAATAGTGGGTAACAATGGAGGTGATGCTTGGTGGAATAGTGAGATTGAAGAGACGATGAAAAGAAAGATGGAAGCTTATTTGGGGATGTTGCAAGGTAGAATTTCTGTGGATGAATATCGCTGTAAGAAGCGTGAAGCAACTAAGCTGGTTCACCAGAGTAAGGCAAAAGATAGGAAGGAGAAGGTGGAAAGGCATGAATTGGCTTTTTGGAAAGATAAAAAGACTTTCTGGAAGTACGTGAGAATCTGCAAAAATAGGAGAAACAAAGTTATAAGTTGTGTGAATAACAAGATCAGGGAAATGTTATGGGAGCCCAATGAGCTAAGCCAAAGATGAGTGAATACTTCTGTGAGTTATTAGACCAAGAAAGTAAAGGTGATTCTGAGACAGAAGCAAAGGATGTCACAGTGAACAACGGAAGCACAGGAGGGTTCTCAAGAGAAGAGATGTTTAAAGCTCTAAAATCTCTTCAAAATGGTAAGGCTTTGGGAGTTGACGGCATAACTGCGGAGACGTTGAAATATAGTGGTGACTCTGTAATTGACCGATTAACTGAAATTTTCCAGTTGTGCTGAGAGTTAGGAATGGTCACTCAAGATTGGAAGGATGCTATCTATCACTGTTCTCTTGTATAAAGGAAAATGTGATCAGACTGACTGCAAGAAATGTTGTGGTATTAGCCTACTGAGTGTGTCAGGGAAAGTGTTTGGTAAGCTCATTATTGAAAACGTACGAGGTCTTACATCAGAGAAAGTGTGGGATATTCAGAGTGGTTTTACGCCTGGTAAAGGCTGCACTAACAAAATTTTTTCATTACACACTATGATTGAAAAGTATCTGGCTGTTGGTAAGAAAGTTTTTCCTGTCTTCATAGATTTTAGAGAAAGCTTGCGACCAAGTAAATAGAACACTTGTGGAAGGTATTGAATAAATATGGTGTTACTGGGAATCTACTTAGTAGTGTAAAAGTCATGTTTGCTGGCAGTAGAGCTTGTGTACGAGTGAATGGTGTAATATCAAAATAGTTTTCTATTGGTGCAGGAGTCAGACAAAGCTGTCTAATGTCACCCTCGATGTTTAATATACAGTTGAACTTGGTTAAGACGAGCTCGGGTATAACAAGGTCCCAGCTATAGTGAGTAAATGCAAGAAGAAGTTTGGTTTCGTATGCAATTAGTTTTAAATTATCCCACTTGTTATGAGTATCAACTCTGTTATAAGCGAGTAAATTTGCAAGACTTTCAGGTTGTTTTTTTTTTTTTTTTTTTTTACACCTAGTAAAGATAGCGCAGCCTTGAAAGGTGGCATCAATTAGCCACCTGCTACCCAAAAAGACTGTCTGTGTGTCACCTGCTCCGAGAAAAAAGCGGGGAGTGTTTTATGAAGTCTTGCATTTCAGCCCAAGGGTAGGTGGGGGCAGCATTTTGTAGGGGTAAGCTTCCCAGCCTTTCCTTTGCCACTGTTTACGAGAGGGTTCCTGGAATTCGCTTTCTTTCATTGGCTGCTATGGTCTAACCCCACGCATGTTTTCTTAGTGCATTCAGTATTTCAACTTCGCACGGGACATATCGTAACCTTTTTTTAATCAGAAAATCGCACGCAGCCCTACTCTTCCGACATCACTTATGCTTTCCCTCCCCCTTTTTTATTAAGTGTGATATTGTGAGAAAAATGGTTGGTGTTAAAAGAAAGGCTCTCTCCATCAGGGAGAAAATAGATATTATTCAGGAACTGCAAGACGGCAAGAAAAATTCAGCTGTTTGCAAAACGTATGGGCTTTCATCATCTACCGTATTTACATTGTGGAAGAACAAAGATGCAGTTTTGTCAGCATTTGAAAACAATCTTACAAATTGCAAAAAAATTAAAAAGTGTGAAAAATATGATATTGATGAAGCTTTACTTTGTTGGTTTACAGTTCAACGTGATGCTGGTTGTCCTATCAATGGACTGATTTTAAAAGTGCATGCGAAAAAATTTGCAGTACAGTTCGGTCATGAGAATTTCATATGCAGTAATGGGTGGCTTGATCGCTTCAAGAACAGACGCAATATTGTTTACGCAAAAATGTCAAAAATGTCAGGGGAATCAATGTCTGCGGATACGGAATCTGCAAGTCAATGGCTAAAAAGAGTTTGGCCCAGCTTCATTTCTGAATTCAGTGAGCAGAACATATTCAATGCGGATGAAACGGGCATTTTTTGCAAGGTAACCCCTGACATGACTAACTTTTGAAGGCGAAAAATGCGTTGGAGGTAAATTGGCAAAGCATCAGCTAACCGTTCTAATTTGTGCGAACATGGCAGGAAATGAAAAAAGAAAATTATTGGTGATTGGAAAATCGTTAAAGCCTCTATGTTTTAATAATGTTCAGCATCTCCCGGTTGATTATAAAGCAAACAGAAAGGTGTGATGACATCAGATATCTTTACGGGAGAACTTAATAAATGGGATTGTGCACTACGAAAGAAAAACAGAAACATTTTGCTGTTAATAGACAACTGCCCAGCACATTTCAAAGTAGAAAACTTGACAAATATCAAACTTGTGTTCCTACCACCAAACACAACATCAATTCTATAGCCTATGAACCAAGGGATTTTTAGGAGCTTTAAGTGCCATTTTTGGTGATTTCTAATTATACAATTAATCCAGAAAATGGAGAAAAAGCTAGAAATTAAGATTTCCGTATTGGATGCTGTTCGTCTTATGACAGAAGCTTGGGATTGTGTCACTCCGACAACCATTAAAATTTTTTATAGGAAGGCTGGTCTTCTAAAGGAGACTTTAGTAGAAAGCACTGAAGTGATTGATGACGATCTCTCCCTTATCAGAATGGTTAAATAGTAGAGATTTAAGCACCTTTAACAGTTGCTATTCTCTTGATGTTTGTATCGACATTGACACTGCGGTCCTAACAACTGGAATTTTAACGGAGGAACAAATTGTGCAAGAAGTCATTGCAGTGAATGAAGAAACTGAAACAGACAGTGAAGGTGAAAACATTACAGAAAAACCAGAAGTTGTGACTTACAATCAAGCACAAGATGCCTTGGATATTTTGATTAGATTTTATGAAACTAATTCTGGCAATGAGTGTGTGTTCAGTGCATTATCAGTTGTTAAGCGTAATCTGATGGATTTTCGGTTGAAGTCAAGGACAACGCAGCTAAAATTAACCAAATTTTTTCGAACAAAATAAAAAGGATATGTGCTTTGGGCAGATAGGACTGTACCTGTGCTTAATTTTATCTAAGCACAGTTTGGTAAAAAAATTACAATACTGTATAGTACATATTGTATTTCATACAGTACGTATGTAGTTTTTACATGTCCGTTATTCAAGAATTTCAACTTAATCTGCATCACATCGTACGTACTTACATATGTATGTACTATGGTATGTATAGTTCTGTGTGTATGTACAGTAGTACTGTACGTACGCATATTTCAAGAATTCCACAACTAACCGAAATATTGTACGGTAATTTCAACTAAACGTAAGTACTATGTATTTCTCAATATTAAACATTGTATGTACTATATTTGATAAAGAAATTTATTTTTTGAATGATTTCCTTGATATTTTGGGTCTTTCCTAAATTATACAAGTAACGGCTATAACGAGCAATTTGTTCAATCTCAACAGCTCGTCTTAACAGAGTTCGACTGTATTTATGGATGGTTGCATGCGTGAATCCAAGATGGATAATACTGGTTTATGTCTTGGTAATATCTGTGTGTGCAGATTGCTGTATACTGATGACACAGTCCTGTTGACAAAGAGAAAAAGTACATTGCAGAGTATGTTGTCCCGGATGTACGAAGTTTGCAGAAATTCAAATTGAGTATAATAAGGGAGAAACCAAAGTTTTGGTTTTTGAGCAAGGAACTGTTAGCACTGAATGTAATATAAGTTTAAATAGTACAGTGATTGACCAGGTCAATGAGTCTGTGTATTTAGGAAGTATGTTTGACAGACAGAACAAATTAGATGGTGAAATTAGTAGGCGAATTAATTCTTTATTGAAAGTCATAGCTGCTTTGGGAGGTTTTCACAGGAATGATGGGTTTCCAAGAGGATCCCGCATGGCTGTGTATGAAAGTGTAATTGTTCCTACTCTGATGTATGGCAGTGAAACATGGGTACTACAGAAGAAACAGAGAAGTCATTTGTGTGCTGGAGAAATGCGTTACTTACGGGTGGTTTGTGCCAAGACACGTTCTGATCCTGTGAGGAATGAAAATGTGTTGAAGTTGTGTAAAGTGAAGCAAAATGTTGATAGCAAGGTGGAGACTAATATGCTTCGATGGTTTGGCCATGTTGAAAGAATGAGTGATGAGATGCTTGCTAAGAATTTTTTTTAGCCCAAGTGGCAGGAAGGAAAGGTGGAGGAAGGCCAAGGAGGTCATCGAAGGATCAGATTCAGGAGTGCCTGCATGAGATAAAGATAATGAGTGTGAAGTACATAAGGTCTTGTGTACGGTGTGTGATGGATGTCAGTGAAGCCTGAGTTGTGGGTCAAGATCGCTTTAATGGAGAAGTTTGATACGGCAACAGTAAGTAAATAATCAGTTAAAAATGTATCTGGTTGTCTGCATTTCTTTGTAGAGCTAACCTCTGAATTTCAGAAAACAGCTTAGTGACATGTAATGTAAGATAAAACGTTCCAGATTTTGAACTGTCATAGCTTAAGAAATCGTTGTACTTAATATGTATGCACAATGTTTAATGGACACAATGCACTGCACAAAAATTTTTTGACTGAAGGGTTTCTGCATTTCCAAGCAGTTTAAAATGTGCCCAAACATTACTTCCTGCTTCTGTTACTATTAGGATGTATTTTCCTGTGGAGACTTTTTCACACAATTCTTTTGATTTCTTAAATTCTATGGTAAAAGAAGTTACATTTGCATCTGCTCTGCTGCAGATAAGTTTTCTGAGTGAAATGCCGCAGGAAGGTAATAAAATGTTACTTTCCTCCGAACTAGCAAGCAGTAACAGTACAAAAATCCAGCCTTATACCATGGTTCATAGGCTTTTTTAATCACAGAATTCCACGACTTTTCGAGTTTTTCGAGGACATACGATCCAAATGTTATTATACTTAAAACATAGTGAAACCATAGGTCTGTTCAACCCACCACCTACAACAAACAACTCCCTACATGCTTGGGCAAATTTAATGCAGAATGTTAAAAATGATGTTCTCTGCGGCTAATAAGAAACTTAGAATCACAGATAAATACTGAAATACCAAAACTGTCATATTTAATTTAGGAAAGGAATTTTCAACAAAATATTAATGCTGTAGCTATGTTTTAAATGTGTACTCACCAGCAAACAAAGTATGCACAAAAATTTCCAACATGAAACGAAAGAGAATAACGGGAAATCCTTAAATTCAAGGGCTGTGTACAACTTCATTCATTAGTGATCAAGGCAATTTAACTGGGAATTATTAGAAAACTAATTATAGAAGATGGAAAGTGATTACTTAGCTCAGAAAATACTAAGAAACAACTAGATTTAGGTTTATGATAATAGAAAACAATCTAATTTCATGGTAAATTTTTACATAAAGCATTCATTAGTGATTTTCAGTAAAGGTCAAAATAACACTAAAACACAAAAAAAATAAAAAAATAAATCAGCTACTTATAAAACATCAGCTATTTACTTTCACCAGTGGCTAAAAAGTATGTTACGAAAATTAACAAGTGGCACACAAAAAGTTTCTCATAGTAGAAGGAAGGTATCAGAAACAAAAGATTTTCAAATCGAACAGTTAAAAGGAGAGATATAGAAAGAAACATGATATAACTCTATGCGTTTTAGTGAAATAATTTTGCATAATGGAAAAGTTGAACAGGCGAAAAATATTTTTCATGGCAAAAGCTAGGCTAAGGAAAAAGAACTTTTCAAATACATCTCCCAGAAGCAGTGCTAGCAAGAAAAACGTTTTGACCTTCACAACCCCTGGGGAGAAAACTGTACATTATTTGAAGAGGATCTCCTTATTGTAGCAAAAATCTTATTCACTCCCCATCTTTATTATGGCGAACGGCATACAGTAAAAGAAAAGAAATTTCTCAACAAGGCTTTTAGAAGCAGAGATACAGCAGCAAACAGAAGTACACAAACACCAGCAGAATTGTGAACCACAAACCTCCTCAAATACAAACCTAAAGTGTTCCATAAGGTAAACGGCATCCGGAGATAAAATATTTTTTTAAATCTGACATTTAGAAGTACAGATATGGAGAAAAATAGATTAAATATTTGCCTCCCCTAGCGGCGAAATAGTGCATACACACAGAGTTTTCATACTTAGTAGTATCTGATCGAAAAAGAATATTTTCTAATCGGGTTTTCAGTCCTGCAGATATTGCTGTAAATGGAAACATGAATTTACGCCCTCTAGTGGCACACCTGTGCAATAAAAAAATTAAAATTATATGAGAAACATTTTGCACTAAAAATGTTCTCCAACAAACAAAGAATTTTTCAAAGCGGACTCCTAGAAACAGAGATATCTACAAAAATAAGACTTACTTGTACACCCCCTGGTGGGAAAACTATGTACCATTTTTAAGCTGGAAGTATTCTCAAAAGGTTTTCTGAGGTGAGTGGTATCGGTTCACGGAAGAATTTTTTCAATAGAGTTTCCAGCTCAGATTTTGTTACAAATACATCAGAACCAAAAAATAAACACACACGCCCTGGTGGCAAAACCATTCCTTACCAAAAATGAGAAATTATATGCATAACATTTCCCCTCAAAAGCTGTATACGGCGCAGGAAGAATGTTTCAAATCAGACTTTTAGACGCGGAATATTGGGAAAATTGCAATTTACTTTACGCCCCTAGCGGAAAATGTATGCATTATTTGAAAAATGGACTAACTAAAATAGTCTTGGATACAAATGTTATCGAAAGGAAAAATAATTTTTTAATCAGATACTTAAAAGCAAAATATGAAATAAAATGCATTTTAAATTCGATACGATCTCCATTTACGCCCTTTAGCAGTAAAGTAGTGCATCAGAAAAAAAAACGAACTCGTGGATCATCATTCTCACATTTTAAGCTTCCCAATACAAAAATAATTTTACAAATAGAACTAATAGTTGCAGAAATATGGTCTCCCTGGCCTGACAGACAAAGTAATAACATAAGCACGACACAAAGGATGCTAATAATGCAGTTTCAATCTTCTTAACAGACAAGAAAACCATGAGTGCCCCCCCCCCCAATTTTGCAGGGATTGGGTGGGAAGTTTGTCAGCCATAAGTTATATGTCAGTAGAAAAATCCTCAACAACAAAAATTGCGCAGGGACAAAAAGACAGGAATGGATAAAATTCCAGGACATGCAACAGAATTTTAGGACATTTCTAGGACAACATAGAATTCCAGGACTTTTCCAGGATGCGTACGAACCATGCTTATAGGGTTCTCCTATTCCCATACACGAAACGGCATATGGCGCAAAATTACATGGCTAATGACTTTAATGTACAACTGATATTGAAAGCTGCGACTGTATTGTTCGGCACATATATTCCTGTTTAAGAATGTAGGGTAGAGTAGTTAGGTCCATATATTGACATGCAAATATAAAATGAATATAACTGGAAAATAATTTTTACTTACTCATAGCAATTTAGGCCCATCATATATGTCAGCATTTTTTGTCACTGTGGCAATGCATCTGCTTAACAGAACGGATATTCGCTTATTTAGACGAAATCCAGGTTCTGCTTGAGCGGAAGATTCACAGATTAAAAAACATGATTTCAAGTTAAAATCCTATACCACTGTATAAGTATTCAAAAAGAATGATAATTAAAATATGAAAGTTAAAACCCAAATGAATAAAAAGGTTAAAGAATAAAAGATGGATCAAACCCAAATTCACCACCGCAACACACTTTCGGCAAGAATTTTGCCTTCTTCAGTGGAAACTTCTAAGTGTACGCCGGCATCATGTCCTCGTTGGCGACTTTCAAAAGACTGATGTAGTGTCTTGTATCTCTCTACCTTCAGCCTTTGTTGACACAGACCATGGATAATTGTGTATCTTTGTGCAAGCTGTTATGGCGACATCTATGGCATGGTGTTCTTCTTGATCAACCTTTGCCCTTCTGTGCTCTCGATCTCTGGACCTGTGTATATCGGTTTTTTGAAATCAACTGTTTTCATGTTCAATCAAATATCGCCATGCATGAGGTAATTCAATTGGCAAATTAGTGTTGCAGCATTTATTTCCCAATTTCTCAATGACCAAAGCTTTTGATGTAATGATTTGCCTATGAGTCCTGCGAGATGTTAAAAGTCTAACATTCTCCCAGTCGGGCTTTGATTGATTTTCCATGCAGTGTTGCATTAGAGAGCTGTTTTTGGTCTTTTCTTTTGCCAATCTTGAATATGTTCTTTCAATCTCGTAATCATACGTCTTTTTGTACTTCCGATATAAATAGAATCTTTTGATTATCATCTGTCCTGACTGGAATGGCATATACTATTGATCGATCTATTATGGATTTTTTGTTATTACCAGAAGTTAGTAATGAGCCATTATCAATGATGGTTTCTGCAAGATTTATTTCATTCGAAATACATTCTTTCTTTAATATTTTACTTAATGGCGGTAAGAATGGGAAGGAGATATAAGATTTATATATGTTATTTTGTTTGGTTTTGATTATTCTTAAGGTTGTTGTATATTAAATTAATCAAACGTTTATTGTATCCAAAATGTTCTGTTGTATTTTCAATCCATTGTATTTCTGAAAGTTTGAACTCTGCTGTAGAGGAATGCATTACACTCTGTTAATGTAATATCGGAATGCAGCCGTCTTATATCTCCAATGGTGTGTGGAATCCGATGGGATCAATGCTGGTACAAAACATGGGGTTCGATAAACAGCGTAATCTATGGAATCATGCCTTCTGAACAAATTTAGGTCTAAATAATGAAGACTTTCATCAACCTCTTCCTCAACTGTTGTCTTTATGGTTGGGCAAGTATTATTGAAGGCTTGTATAAACATATCTAATTTATCCATTGTATGTTGCCAAAAAATCAAGATGTCATCAACATAGCATAGATATAAAATTGGCAAATCAAGGTTTGAATTTTGGAATAACATTTGTTCAATATTCTGTATGACAACTTCTGCTAGAAGACAGGAGAGTGGTAATCCCATGGGTGCACTAAATACTTGCTTGTATATAATACCATCATTTGAGAAATGGGATCACCACTCTCCTGTCTTCTAGCAGAAGTTGTCATACAGATCGCATCACCTGTCATACCCACGACATATAGATGAATCAGTTGTCATACCCATGGGATCACCACTCTCCTGTCTTCTAGCAGAAGTTGTCGTACAGAATATTGAACAAATGTTATTCCAGAATTCAAACCTTGATTTGCCAATTTTATATCTACGCTATGTTGATGACATCTTGATTTTTTTGGCAACATGCGAAGGATAAGTTAGATATGTTTATACAAGCCTTCAATAACATTTACCCAACCATAAAGACAACGCTTGAGGAAGAGGTTAATGAAAGTCTTCATTATTTAGACCTAAATTTGTTCAGAAGGCACGATTCCATAGATAAACATATAAAACGAGCGAAGCACACAGAGTCACATATGGTAGAAGGTTCGTTTAGCTGTAGCTTTCGGTCATCCTACGACCTTGATCACCCGCGATCGACTGGATGGGCTAGTTGCCAGAACTACAATTTCAAGCTGGGGTGTTGGAAATGTTGCCAGATTTTAGAAGAGAGATCCAAATAAATGGGATTTGGTGAGGGGTCTCTGAATTGCAGTTTTTGGTGAAAAATTTCAATGCTCTCTTGGAAACGCAGAGATGCCTTGTTGATGAAAGGGGCAACTTTTTTATTTCTTTCCATATGGGAACTGCAGAGGTGTCTTCAAGGGTTAGTGCCGTTAAAGCTGTCTTTGGAAGATCATTGGAAACATCTTTTTTGTGTTCACCAAGTCTTGTTTTGATGCTGTGGTATGTGCTTCCAATATACACTGAGAGACCAGAGGAAGTTGAAATAGGAATAGCATCAACTCCAGGGGTGTCAAAAGGGGAGACAGGATCCCTTTCTTTAAGCAGGCACATTATTGCAGAAGGGTTTGGTTTCACTGTGAGAGTGTAGCCCATAGTTTTGAAAAGTTTACACATCTTATAAGAGAAGGATCCATGGAAAGGGATGGAACCAATGAATGGTGGATTTTTCATTATTATTGGTGAGAGAGCAGACATATTTTTTAAGTGGGAATTTTGGAGGAATTTTTGAATTGTAGAAGGTGGGAACTGATGGCTTCGGCAATTTTCTTTATGGTGTCAATTTCTTCATTGAAGGAAGATTCAGTGTTGCAGACAATCCTATCACGATTGACATAAGCTTTTAAAGGCTGCAAATTTGTGAGCAGTGGGATGAAAATGGGATTATGTTTGCTATTGCAGAGGGTTTTCTGTAGACAGGTCTGTTGAGATGATTCCCTTGCCTTGCCAGGTGGACATCCAAAAAGTCAATGCCTTGCTGTGATTCTTCATTGGTGGGGAATTTTATTGATGGGAACTTTAGGGAAATCTTTTCAAGAAGAAATTCAAGGTCAGTTCTATTGTGTGGTCAAATTACAAAAATATCATTAACATATCGAAGCCAAATGCAAGGTTGTAGATTGTGTTCCATGACTATGTTTTTTTTTTTTTTATATGTTGCATGAAAACTTCAGCCAGAAGTGGAGAGAGAGGTGAACCCATCGGAAGACCTTCTTGCTGACAGTAGCATTTGTTGTTGAACTTGAAACAATTAAGATCTCTCAAAGTTCAAAGGCAGTCATACAGGTCTTTTGTTAGTGGGCCAGAAAGTGATTGGTTTTCTGTTAGCAATTGTACTAACAGCATATGAGAGTGGAAAAGAGGGACTGAAGGGAAGAGAGAGACTATATCCAGAGTGAACATTTTGTCAGAGGGTTCAATGCTAGGTGGGAGTTTTCTAATGAACTCTTCAGTGGAGGAAATTGACAAAAGATGGCTGGAGGTGAGATGTTTACATTTTCCCACAATCCTCCTTTCAAGGTTACGGGTGGGAGAGAAAGTATATTCCAGAAGTGGTCGAAGAGGGAAACTAGTTTTATGAAGTTTAATATGTAAGAATAAGTGTGGAGTTCGTAAATATGGTGGTGGTGTAAAATCTCCAAGAAAGGTCCTTAGAGTGGGTTTCTTGTTGAGTCTTTCAACTGCAGTTTTAAGTTTGGGGGTGGTATCAGATTTTAAAACCTTGCAGTTTGAAGTTGAGAGGAATGATTCAGCTTTTTAATTGAAAACAGTTTTGGAGATAATGACAGGGCAGCCAGTTTTATCAGCTTTACAAATTGCAAGATTCTTTTCATTCATTAGATTGCTGATTTCTTTGAGGAATGAGGAAGAATACTGCAGGGATTTCTTTTGCACTTTTGCAAGATAGAGTGCTGCCTTGGCATGGAGGATTGGTTGAGCTTCGGGTTTAGTACGGTGAACTGCTGCTTCTAGCATGGAGATCACGGCTTTTAGATTTAGATTAGTTTCAGGAGTGAATTTTGGTCCAAGTGAAAGGAAAGCTTCCAGTTTTGAAGGAAGTTTTTCAATTATGTAAACCTATTTTTTTCTGGACGCTGTTCTAAAATCCTCCACGAAACCAAGGGAAAATTGCTCCGAGCCGCAATCCACGACCTATGCGGAAACATCGCTAAAAACAAACTCCTTTGCTATTCCAAATACCAAGCTCTAAGTTTCCAAACCCATTCATCTTTGCTAGATATCTTTATGATACGCATCTCCAAAATCGGTGCTACAGTGACGGAAAATGAAACCTCAAAACACTACAAGAAATTTCAGTTTCTACTCAACAAACAGTGTCCTGCCAAACCTTCTATCACAGCTGCAAGTCCGTCGTCTACACCCTCCCCCCCCCCCGCTTCGTGATTCTCTCAGATACTTCACTTCCTCCAAAACTGGAAGCCTTCCTTTCACTTGGACCTAAATTCACTCCTGAAACCAACCTAAAAGACACGATCTCCATGCTAGAAGCAGCAGTTCACCGCACTAAATCTGAAGCTCAACCATTCCTCCGTGCCAAGGCAGCACTCTATCTTGCAAAAATGGAAAAGAAACCCCTGCAGTATTCTTCCTCATTCCTAAAAGAAATCAGCAATCTAATGAATGAAAATAATCCTGCAATCTGTAAATTTGATAAAACTGGCTGCCCTGTCATTATCTCCAAAACTGTTCTCAATGAAAAAGCTGAATCATTCATCTCAACTTCAAACTGCAAGGTTCTAAAATCTTATACCACCTCTAAACTTAAAACTGCAGTTGAAAGACTCAACAAGAAACACACTCTAAAGACCTTTCTTGCAGATTTTACACCACCACCATATTTACGAAATCCACGCTTATTCTTCCAGATTAAACTTCATAAAACTAGTTTCTCTCTTCGACCACTCGTGGAATATACTTTCTCTCCCACCCGTAACCTTTAAAGGAAGATTGTGGGAAAATGTAAACATCTCACCTCCAGCCATCCTTTGTCAATTTCCTCCACTAAAGAGTTCATTAGAAAACTTCCTCCTAGCATTGAACCCTCTGACAAAATGTTCACTCTGGATGTAGTCACTCTCTTCCCTTCAGTCACTCTTTCCACTCTCATATGCTGTTAGTACAATTGCTAACAGAAAACCAATCACTCTCTGGCCCACTAACAAAAGACCTGTATGACTGCCTTCGAACTCTGAGAGATCTTAATTGTTTCAAGTTCAACAACAAATGCTACTGTCAGCAAGAAGGACTTCCAATGGGTTCACCTTTCTCTCCACTTCTGGCTGAAGTTTTCATGCAACATATCGAAAGAAACATAGTCATGGAACACAATCTACAACCTTCCATTTGGCTTCGATATGTTAATGATATTTTTGTAATTTGACCACACAATAGAAATGACCTTGAATCTCTTCTTAAAAAGATTTCCCTAAAGTTCCCATCAATAAAATTCACCATCAATGAAGAATCACAGCAAGGCATTGACTTTTTGGATGTCCATCTGGCAAGACAAGGGAATCATCTCAACAGACCTGTCTACAGAAAACCCTCTGCAATAGCAAACATAATCCCATTTTCATCCCACTCCCCAACTGCTCACAAATTTGCAGCCTTTAAAACTTTTGTCATTCGTGCCAGGATTGTCTGCAACACTAAATCTTCCTTCAATGAAGAAATTGACACCATAAAGAAAATTGCCGAAGCCCATCAGTTCCCACCTTCTACAATTCGAAAAATTCCTCCAAAATTCCCACTTGAAAAATCTGTCTGCTCTCTCACCAATAATAATGGAAAAAACACCATTCATTGGTTCCATGCCTTTTCATGGATCCTTCTCTTATAAGATGTGTAAACTTTTCAAAACTATGGGCTACACTCTCACAGTGAAACTAAACCCTTCTGCAATAATGTGGCTGCTTAAAGACAGGGATCCTGTCTCACCTTTGGACACCCCTGGAGTTTATGCTATTCCTATTTCAACTTCCTCTGGTCTCTCAGTGTATATTGGAAGCACATACCACAGCATCAAAACAAGACTTGGTGAACACAAAAAAGATGTTTCCAATGATCTTCCAAAGACAGCTTTAACGGCACTAACCCTTAAAGACACCTCTGCAGTTCCCATATGGAAAGAAATAAAAAAGTTGCCCCTTTCATCAACAAGGCATCTCTGCGTTTCCAAGAGAGCATTGAAATTTTTTTCACCAAAAACTGCAATTCAGAGACCCCTCACCAAATCCCATTTATTTGGATCTCTCTTCTAAAATCTGGCAACATTTCCAACACCCCAGCTTCAAATTGTAGTTCTGGCAACCAGCCCGTCGAATCGATCCCAGGTCATCAAGGTCGTAGGATGACCGAAAGCTACCGCTAAACGAACCTTCCACCATACGTGACTGTGTGTTTCGCTTGTTTTATATGTTTATCTATCTTCTGAACAAATTTAGGTCTAAATAATGAAGACTTTTATCAACCTCTTCCTCAAGCGTTGTCTTTATGGTTGGGTAAGTGTTATTGAAGACTTGTATAAACATATCTAATTTATCCTTTGTATGTTGCCAAAAAAATCAAGATGTCATCAACATAGCATAGATTTAAAATTGGCAAATCAAGGTTTGAATTCTGGAATAACATTTGTTCAATATTCTGTACGACAACTTCTGCTAGAAGACAGGAGAGTGGTGATCCCATGGGTATGACAACTGATTCATCTATATGTCGTGGGTATGACAGGTGATGCGATCTGTATGACAACTTCTGCTAGAAGACAGGAGAGTGGTGATCCCATTTCTCAAATGATGGTATTATATACAAGCAAGTATTTAGTGCACCCATGGGATTACCACTCTCCTATCTTCTAGCAGAAGTTGTCATACAGAATATTGAACAAATGTTATTCCAAAATTCAAACCTTGATTTGCCAATTTTATATCTACGCTATGTTGATGACATCTTGATTTTTTGGCAACATACAAAGGATAAATTAGATATGTTTATACAAGCCTTCAATAATACTTACCCAACCATAAAGACAACAGTTGAGGAAGAGGTTGATGAAAGTCTTCATTATTTAGACCTAAATTTGTTCAGAAAGCATGATTCCATAGATTACGCTGTTTATCGCAAACCATGTTTTGTACCAGCATTGATCCCATCGGATTCCACACACCCATGGAGATATAAGACGGCTGCATTCCGATATTATATTAACAGAGCTATAATGCATTCCTCTACAGTAGAGTTGGAACTTGCAGAAATACAATTGATTGAAAAATACAACAGAACATTTTGGATACAATAAACATTTGATTAATTTAATATACAACAACCTTAAGAATAATCAAAACCAAACAAAATAACATATATAAATCTTATATCTCCTTCCCATTCTTACCGCCATTAAGTAAAATATTAAAGAAAGAATGTATTTCGAATGAAATAAATCTTGCAGAAACCATCATTGATAATGGCTCATTACTAACTTCTGGTAATAACAAAAAATCCATAATAGATCGATCAATAGTATATGCCATTCCAGTCAGGACAGATGATAATCAAAAGATTCTATTTATATCGGAAGTACAAAAAGACGTATGATTACGAGATTGAAAGAACATATTCAAGATTGGCAAAAGAAAAGACCAAAAACAGCTCTCTAATGCAACACTGCATGGAAAATCAATCAAAGCCCGACTGGGAGAATGTTAGACTTTTAACATCTCACAGGACTCATAGGCAAATCATTACATCAAAAGCTTTGGTCATTGAGAAATTGGGAAATAAATGCTGCAACACTAATTTGCCAATTGAATTACCTCATGCATGGCGATATTTGATTGAACATGAAAACAGTTGATTTCAAAAAACCAATATACACAGGTCCAGAGATCGAGAGCACAGAAGGGCAAAGGTTGATCAAGAAGAACACCATGCCATAGATGTCGCCATAACAGCTTGCACAAAGATACACAATTATCCATGGTCTGTGTCAACAAAGGCTGAAGGTAGAGAGATACAAGACACTACATCAGTCTTTTGAAAGTCGCCAACGAGGACATGATGCCGGCGTACACCTAGAAGTTTCCACTGAAGAAGGCAAAATTCTTGCCGAAAGTGTGTTGCGGTGGTGAATTTGGGTTTGATCCATCTTTTATTCTTTAACCTTTTTATTCATTTGGGTTTTAACTTTCATATTTTAATTATCATTCTTTTTGAATACTTATACAGTGGTATAGGATTTTAACTTGAAATCATGTTTTTTAATCTGTGAATCTTCCGCTCAAGCAGAACCTGGATTTCGTCTAAATAAGCGAATATCCGTTCTATTAAGCAGATGCATTGCCACAGTGACAAAAAATGCTGACATATATGATGGGCCTAAATTGCTATGAGTAAGTAAAAATTATTTTCCAGTTATATTCATTTTATATTTGCATGTCAATATATGGACCTAACTACTCTACCCTACATACTTAAACAAGAAGATATGTGACGAACAGCATAGTCACAGCTTTCAACAGCAGTTGTACATTAAATGCTTATAGGGTGGTGAATTTGGTTTTGATCCATCTTTTATTCTTTAACCTTTTTATTCATTTGGGTTTTAACTTGAAGTCATGTTTTCTAATCTGTGAATCTTCCGTTCAAGCAGAACCTGGATTTCGTCTAAATAAGCTAATATCCATTCTATTAAGCAGATGCATTGCCACAGTGACAAAAAATGCTGACATATATGATGGGCCTAAATTGCTATGAGTAAGTAAAAAATTATTTACCAGTTATATTCATTTTATATTTGCACGTCAATATATGGACCTAACTACTCCCACCTACATACTTTAACAAGAAGATATGTGATGAACAGCCTAGTCACAGCTTTCAATAGCAGTTGTACATTAAATGCTTATAGGGATTTGGGATAGGAGAAACAATTGATATTGTCCCACTCTCTCTCCGAGGTGGCTACAGAAAGTGCTGATCCAGTGGTGGCTTTTCAGGTGAAGTAGGTGAAGTGCCTCTTCACTTATTTTACTTAAAATAAAGTTTTATTCAGTAATTTGTATAATATATTCTTTTTGTCTCTATTGTGTTACAAAATACTCAAAAAATTGATTAGATATCAATTCACATAGCGCGTTTAATACGGAAAACAAGTCCTCATACACAAAACAGTGCAAGTGAAGAGCCGAAATGAAAACCCTTGGAAGTCTGCAGATTTCGACCGAGTTGCTATGGTAACCATGACGTCAACCTCCCCTATCTGGCGCGCAAGTGAAGTGATTTAGCTTTCGGTCCCGAAGCTCTGCAGATGGAATCGTGACACCTTCGAAGGAGATCACAGCGAAACGGGACAGTTTACTCAGGGTATCTTGTGGTGTTGTGGTACATGCTTTCCTAAAGGGATTTGTTTTTTCGTGCTTTGTGATTATTTGTCAAAAAGTTTAGCTGTTACTGTAGTTTCGAGTACAGTTTAACAGTTAGTGATAGTTTTAATTAAAGTATGTGTTCTGTGAACGATATTGTTTGCAATTTATTACAAACTCCATTTAATCGGTGGAAAAATGAAGATAAAAGAGACATTTTACTTCAAGGACGACCGACGGATTCACTGACAATTGTTGCCAAAAAAGAAATCCAGAAGAGTGGTAAATTTTACCATATTAATTTTAAAAATTGCTGGTTTACTGTATATAAATGGCTTTGTAGTACTTCTGTGTTACAAAAATTATTTTGTTGGCCCTGCTTACATTTTAGTAATAAGCATTCGGTGTGGAATAAAGACGGATTTTTAGATTTATTAAATATAACACGCTCACTTCATAAGCATGGTGATTCTAGCGAACGCCTGAAATGCGAGTTAATGCTAAGGAATTTTGAAAAATATCAGAACACTATTGCTGATGCCCTGAGGGAGAATGCTAGGCTTTTGAAAATGCATTTCAACGAAAACGTTAGTTTAAATAGACTTTTCCTGCAGACAGTGATTGATGCAGTATTATATTTGAGCAAACAAGAACTGGCATTCCGTGGCCATGGCGAAAGCATGGGCTCGATAAATCGTGGAAATTTCAAGGAATTACTTTCATTGTTGATATCAAGAAGTCCTTTAGAAAATCAATATGAAAAGATCAAAAATGTCTTCCCAGGTGACTCAAAAACTATTCAAAATGAATTAATTGAATGTATTTCTGAATATATAAACAATAACGTTAAAAATGAAATAAATGAAGTTCAGTGCTTTTCTATTCAAGTATATGACACCACAGACATAAATCAGACTTCTCAGTGCTCTTTAATAATAAGATTTTTTGATTCGGATGGTGTATTGGCTGAGCAATTATTGGGTTTCCACGACGTGTGTGGAGATCGAACGTCAGAAGCTTTATACAAAATGTTAGACAAAATTTTGGAACAATTCGATTATCAACACAAATTAATAGAACAATGTTACGATGGGGCAAGTGTAATGTCTGGACACTTGAATGGGCTCCAGAAAAAAATCAAGGATAAAGCATCTCAAGCTGTTTTTGTTCATTGCTTAGCACATCGTTTGAACATTGTATTACAGCAGAGTTTTTCTAAAATTTCAAAGTGTCTTATATTTTATGCAAGCCTCACTGAAATTCCTTCGTTTTTACCACTCAGTGAAGCGATCTTATACACTAACTACAACCATAGCAGAAACTCGATGGTCCTCCACCTCGAAGTTAGTAAGTGTGATTGTAGAAAATTGGGATAAATTGAAGGAAGTATTCGAATTTCTGACAAATAGTGAGCAATCAGACAAAAAATCAATTCAACTTGCCAAGGGGTCTTTAAACGATATGAACACTTTTGAATTTACATTTTTAGCAATAGTATTTAATGAAATTTTTGGCCCCACCGATCTATTATTCGAAATTTTGTAGAAAAAATCACTTGACATTGAAGGAAGTATGTGTAACTCAAATAAAAAACTTGTGAAATTTTGAGTCATAAAAGGAACGATGAAGTACTTGAAACACTGTTTGGAAAAGCTAGCAAAATCACAGAAATAAGCAGATCTAAACGGTAATATGCTGCTCTTATACAAGAAACAATTTTTCAAAATTATAAACAATTGTATTTTGAAATTTTAGACCACATTCTTATGGAAATGGATATAAGATTTCAAGACTGTGAAAAACTTCAATTTGTTTGTCTTGCTGACACAACCAAATTCGAACAATTTAATTCAAGCTTTCCCTCTCACGCTTTTGAAAATCTACAACATTTTTACAGAAAAATATTTACTAAACTCCAGCGCCTTAAAAATGAACTGAGTCTTGTATATGCCAACGAAAAATTAAGGAATATATAGACTCAAGAACTTCTTCGAGTGCTTCATGAAGATAAAGACATTTTTACAGAAGCTTATAAATTGGTTGCCCTCATTTTAACCATTCCATCTACAAGTGTGTCAGTAGAAAGAAGTTTTTCTTGCCGTAAAAGAATACAAACTTACTCAAGAAACACTATTTTTCAAGACAGACCTGCTTCTTGGCAAATATTTCTATTCAGAAAGATATTCTATTGATGCTCATGAAGAAACAACCATTCTATGACGACATAATTGACAAATTTGCAGCTTTAAAAGAAAGAAGAATTGATATAATATACAAAAAATAGGTCAAACCTCATATAGTGATTTTCATTGAAGACAGTAGATATCTTTTCATATTGCTCTTGTAGCTCTTCACCTATTTTTTCAACCACGAGCCGCCACTGTGCTGAGCTTGTATCATGAAATTTCATCATTTCCAGAGCTTGTATCATGAAATTTCCCTGATCATCTCCATCCATTCCCAGTAGAATTTTCCAGCAAGAATGTTAAACTTTACATTTGAATGACTAAGCATTTTGACTGATAAATGTTACAAAGAGGTAAAAAGTACAGTGAAACCTCTGCTAATTAATGGATGCTAATGGGCCACAAACTTTTGTCCATAAATGAGAGACTCCCTTTAGTGGTTAAAATTTAAACACCATAACTTCACAAAGATTTTGCTACGATTTAAAATGAAGTTTCAGATAAGTTTAAGTGATGCATCTAATTAGAATCTAAAAAATGTTTAATACATTTTAATGAGCATAATTAATGCAAGAAGAAATTAACTTATGTATCTAGATTTCTTACTACTTTCCTGCCATCATTTCAAAACTGAAAGGGTCTTCAATTCTTATTTCTGATTTGTAAAACTTTGTTATTTACGTTTACAGGGGTTTCATCGAAAAGAATGCCCTCAAAGTCCTAGAAAAGTGTTGAGAACGACATTACTAGAAAAATATCAACCACAAATGCAATAACTTCAGAACACAATAACTGCACATCCAGTGAGTCTTATCTGGTTGGTTGGTTGTTAAATTTTTATGGTGCAAGGGCCATGTGTGGCCAAAGAGCGCCAAACACAAGACAATCAGACAACAGATTCAGCAAAAGTGAAAAATGAGAATGATGGAAGGGCTAAAATCTAGATACGTTTAAGAAAGTCAATTTGTTTTTGAAATGAACAGACAGCAACAGTATCGCAGTGGTCATCCAGGAGCCACTGCAACGTAGCGGCATCCTCGGTCAACAAATGAGAATGAAAGAAGTGAAACGTACATCACGAACACAAATACACAGAAGATGAGTGACAGTGAGTCGGCAATTGCCCGTCTCACACATCAGCGCAGTGTCGCCACACAGCAAAAAGCGTTGAGTGAAATGACAATGCCCAATGCGGAGACATGCAAGCACCACTTCTTCCCTACGGTTCCGAAGATATGAGGATTTCCAGATTCCAAGAATAGGAATAATACGATGCAGTTTATTTTCCCTGTTGGTCCCACAAACCCTCCCATGTTCGCTTGATATAATCCTGAACAGGAAAGCGGAAATCCCGGTGAAACATTGGCAAGGGTGTGATGACCAAAGAGGAAGCAGATCTAGCAGCCGCATCAGCACGCTCATTACCCGAGATTCCAACATGCCCAGGAATCCAGCAAAACAACCTGTAAACTGGTCTCGAGCAAATGACGAAGCAACCGTCTCGCATCCAAGAGAAAAGGATGGCCATGGCAATCCGCAGATGACAAAAACTGCAAGACACTAAAGGAATCCATATAGACCATAGCACGATGATGAGAGCTCGACTGAACATGAAGTGCAAAATACACAGCATGCATCTCCGCCGAAAACACCGTGGCCTCAGTCGAGATCTGCGCAGCAGAGACGTTATCTATACAGACAGCCGCGGATCCAACGACTCCATGCATCTTGGAGCCATCAGTGAAAATGGGAGTGTATTCTGAATTGAGGGAACAGTGCTCAGCGAAGAGCTGCTGGTACACTGACGCAGGGGTGGAGGATTTATCGAAAGATGTAAAGGTGGTATCAACCATGACACTAAGTGGGTGACATGGAGGATCCCCAAAGCACCTGGTCTCTTGAACAAGTGACAAGTCGAGCCCTGCATCCTGAGCTATGGCCACCATACGAAGACCGAAGGTTGGAATGTATGAGGGCCGGGGATGGAAAACTGCATCGTACATAGGATGGTCAGGAAGAGATCGAAATTTCAAGTAAAATTGAAGAGACAGCTGCAGATGGCATAATTCAAGAGATGGTTCGTTCGCGTCAACATAAAGGCTGGGAATCGGAGATGTCCGAAATGCTCCTGTACAAAGACGCAGCGCTTGATGGTGAACAGTATCCAAAGGCCGGAGAACGGAAAGACGCGCAGAGCCATATACAATGCAACCATAATCCAGTTTCGACCATATTAAAGAATGGTTAAATGTGAAATAAAGAGATCCTGTCTGCACCCCACAAAATGCTCGAAAGGATCTTTAGAATAGACACAGCACGCAGACAGGAAATCTTGAGCCGCCGAGCGTGCGCACAGAACGTAAGCGCACGGTCGCCGGCCAGTCAAAGGAACTTTGTCTCTGACAAAACTGGTATGGCTGCACGGTCTAAATAGAGCTCTGGGTCAGGATGGAGGCCATGCCTCCGGCAGAAATGGACACATGCTGTCTTGTCAGGAGAAAGAACGAAACCATTACTATTCGCCGCTTTAAAGATCTGGTTAATCGCAGACTGCAACTGCCTTTCAATAAAATTCATGCTTGATGATGAGCAGAATATGTGCAAGTCATCAACATAAACAGTAGCTGAAACTGCAGGAGGAAGATTTGTGAAAAGACAATTAATGCGAAGGATGAACAATGTGTCAGATAAAATGCAACCTTGAGGAACACTTTGTTCTTAATGGAACGGTGTAGAGAGCGCCGTACCCAGGCACACCTGGAACACCAGATTGCAAAAAAAAAAAATGAATGATGAATGTCGGAAGGTTCCGCAGTGGATTTAATCCTCTGAAAGGAGGAAGGATATGCCAGATCACTCGACATGGAGGCAAACGCCTCCCCCAAACAATCCACAATCTCCCCAACTTCAGCATATGTGCAGCTGTTACTCTCGAGAATAGAAATCTGGTGAGAACTGTAGTTACCCTAGATCTCTCTCCTAGCTGCTGAACATTCAGGTGAGCTCTCCTAGCTGCTGCACATTCAGGGGGGTCCACCAAGGCTTCAGACTTTTGGAGAGCGTCACAGATGTTTTTGGTATAGAAAGATAAGCCGCCTGAATAATGCAATTTGTGACATCAAGAACAGCTGCGTCGATTGACTCTTGGGTCACCATGGCAGAAGATATCACTGCAGACGATGTGAAGACCTCCTATCTGGCACGCTCCATCCTCCATCGAGGAGGGAGGGAGGCAGAAGATGGCATGTTCGCATGATGCGAGAGCACAATTGGAAAATGGTCACTCCCGTGGAGGTCGTTACACACCGTCCATGACCAATCAGCAATAATCAATGGTGATCACAAGGTCAAATCGATCGCACTGAAGGATCTTGTCGGCTCATGGAAGTACGCGTCAGCACCAGTGTTAAAAAGGCACAAAGAGGCAGAGGATAGAAAAGACTATGCGACGACCTCTCGCGCTGATGCTGACACTACCCCACAAAGGATGATGGGCATTGAAGTCACCCAGTAGAAGAAAGGGTGAAGGAAGCTGATCAAGCAAGCTCTCCAGAACAGAGACTCTCACATCCTCATCCAGCGGCAGATAGACACTGCAGACAGTAAGAGGCACATACACAGAAATACAAACCGCCACGGCCTGCACAGTTGTGGATTCCACAACGGAAGAGACTGGAACCCTGTGAGGGACAAGAATAGCGACTCCCCCACAGGCGATGTTTCCCGATACATTATCTGTCTGATACGCACTATGGCCTCAAACTGAAAGCAGGTCTGATGGTTCAAGTGTTGTCTCCTGTATACAAAGGCACAAACCGGAGAGTACAACGAAAGCAAATGTTTCCCGTCATCAAAACTCATCCGAAAAACTAGACAGTTCTACTGAACAATTGAAGCCATGGTTAAAAGTGAGATGAAAATAAAATACTCAAACAAGGTCAGATTCCATCTCCTCTGACGAGTGCTCCCCCAGATTTGGGGGCATGTGACCAGGGGCCAAGATGGGAGCATGCTTTGTACCAAGTGTCTTAACGGGATGCGCTTGCCGTTGAGTAGTTTGCTGCGATTTTGGAGAAGAAACGTTCTTATTATCCTCGGCTTTGGTGTTTTTGCCAGAAGAAGTGGCCTGAGTTCCCTTGCTGGTGGCGGGGTGAGTATGCTTCGGCGAAATGGTGGGTGCTGCTTTCAGACCCCTAGCGCGAGACTGGAGTGCTTCCAGCCCAGCTGTGATGATATCATGGAGCTTGTAGGGACATTTAGGGGGGATCTGAATGTTGGTTTGAATGCCAACCATAGATTTGGCAACCACCACTGATGCATATGATCGCCGGTCAGATAAAATAGGAATTACTCTCCTTCTGGCCTCAGGATAGGAAATATTCTCCACAGTTTTCAGCCTTTGGATTTCTTTCTCCTCCTTCCACTTGGGCCAATCTTTGGCTGATTCTGAGTGTGAACCCTTCCAATTCACACAAAACTCTGCCTCGGCCACACATTCTGGTAAATGATGGTCTGTGGCACCACAGCGTCCACACCTAGGATTGCTCCTGCATGACTGCTGAGAATGGCTGTACGACAGACACCTAAAACATCTCAAAGGGTTAGGGATGTACGAGCGTACCTCCAGGTGAAGATACCCTGCCTTGATGGACCTAGGCAGGAAGGGCTGTCAAATGTCAAAATGATATTGCGGGATGGGATGAACTGCCCATTCCGCCTGAAAAGAATACACCGCACACCCATAACGTGTTGACTCCTCAGTTCTTCAATGAGTTCTTCCTCGGTACACTCCACGTGGTCCCGAGAGGAGAAAACACCTCAAGATGTATTTAGGTATACATGTGGTGTTATTTTGACCGGAGTCTCAAGCAGTATGGTGGTGTTAAGAAGTGTGGAACTGTAAATCACAGTGGACATCTCTACCAGAAGATCTCCACACTGGAGTTTCTTTACGCTCTTTGGAGAGCTTGCAATGGATTGAAGTGCTTTATTAATCCAAAATGGACTTTTTGCACTCAAAGGCTTTGAAGGGTCCAATGAGTGCACAAAAAAGAAATGAGCATTGGAAGAATCAGGAACATGTTTTTTGGCGGAAGGACCTAAGCCTTCTTCAATACCTCTTTTGGTTGTTGGTTTGTGGGAAACAGTATTGAGAGCCATGAAAAAAAATTAAGAATTTGTCCATCGACTTCCCCACCCACAATCGAGCCCAATGAGGGAGAGCCGGAGGTCTGCAAGTCCAAGTGGACGCGGGACACGGCTCTAGGGATAGGAAGCGGATATAGCAAGCTGATAGGGCAGACATGCGCTCGGCGTGCACCCAGACTTTTCCGTGGCTGGGGAACACTCCTTTGGCATGCCCACCCTATCCCCAGACTCACGCTATCCCCAGACTCACCCTGTTGTACGAAACGATAAGCCATTAGAGGTCTGGACTCCACTCGGCCACAGACCTCATTTGACTAGGAGTTCCTAGCTGCCCATTTAAGGTGAAGCAGAGGGCAAAGAGGACTGTTGGCAACTGGAGACAACAACACCCCGGCTTCCAAAAACCTCAGCCACCAGCATCCCCTTTTCCACCTTACGGATCACCGCACATGGCAAACTTGCAGGTAGGTCTAGCAAACCAGCTCAGAAAAACAAAGAAGGGAACGTAAAATGGAAAAGACAGGGAAAAAATAGAGAAACTGAAATCCAGAGCTGGTGCATCATCACAACCTCAGCAACCTACAACTGAGGCGGGTACTTGTCAAGAGGACAACGAAAAACATAAAAATGGGAAAATCATTATAAAGTACATGTCGGCTCGGGCCATGGGGTTGCTCCACATCAGCTGGATGAACAGTTGTCCCTGCGGTGATATTAGTATTCCATACGAAATGACACGATGATCCATCACAAGGACAAGATGATCCGTCCAAATAACTGGAGAACCAGTTATCCTCATGCGGGGAGTCTTATCTGGATGAAGGCACTTTTTTTAATTGAAACACAATATATTGAGATGGAAGAACTTGCAGTTTCTCTGCTGTATGCATCTTCATTGAGAGTTTTGAAATATTTCTGCATCAGACTTTTGGAGAAGTTCCAGCAAGTCTTACTTCAATCTCAAGAATTCTGTAATAAGTGTCCATATCCATAGAAGTCCATTAGTACAATATTTCAGACAAGGAATTCAAAACTGTTAGTACTGAGAATTTTCCATAATGGTTTCAATGTATAAAACATTTACTGAATAGAGGTAAAATAGATTTAAAAAAAAATACTTCAAACATTTCAGCAACTTTTTTGCTTCATCCGAAGAGCTCCCATCCGCTGTTCTATAATATCACTTTCTCAGTGAGCCCGTTGCAAAACCTTTGCCTTTTTAGATGCTAACTCTTTCAGCTGTGATGCTGCTTCCCTTTTCCTTTTTAGAGCAGCCTTTTCTTCCAGCTGTTCTTTGAGTTGCTGTTGTTGTTTTTTTTTTTGATTCACCAAATCTTGCTCTTGCATTTCAAGCATAATGGACCATCTGTTTTGTAATAGCCAGACCAGCAAGCCCACCCTTAGAAATAACATGATTGTGATGACCAGCCATGAGAATGCCGTTCTTTCGTTACTTTTCCGCATTCATGATTCTTACTTTATCCTTACATCATCCATCACATTTTCGTAAATAAGATGGCTTCATTATTTCATGACAAGAGCTTTATTAAGCAATCCCATCAGAACTTATATATACATTTATTTACAACTTGATTTTCACTTTCCGTGGGTGACCACGAGCAGCGTCCACTGTGCCTCCTACTCTCCCCGTGTCCTGCGATCATCTTCCCTAAAAACAACTCTCTCTCCAAACATCCGCCTTCGGGCACATCCACCCTTACCAACCCTGGTGATTCTCGGAAGAACCATCTTTCCCCATCTCAATTTTTATATCGTCCCTGACATCGCTTTACCCTTCTTGGAGCGTCGTGGTCAGCCGGAAAAGAAATTTAAATGATGAGTGGCATTACAGAAGTTTTACATTTTGGAAGGATCATGACAATGATCATAGACCCTTCTTCTGGCAACCAGTGACAACTCACTCATGTTCTCCCACAAACAGTCACTCTTTATAGAAAATCCTCGTTCAAGATTGGCATTGCCGTGCAACAGAATCATAACCATCTTCATCACCTTCACTGCATCTCCACAGCTACCTTCTTGCATCAAAAACAGCTGACCAGAATTTATCAATCCTTTCAGATCTTTCATATTGTTGGAAGCACTTCATTACATGAGGCCTGCTGCACATGTCTTTCATCTCGTTTTTTTGGCTTTATCTGCTGCCAAGCCTCCAATCTAATTTTTCTGAGACAAAATGAGAAGCAGTTGTGTGAGAAGTTTGGTAAATACTTTCTCCTTTAAAACAACTGCTAGGTCAAAACAAGACACTGACTTCGTCAAAGTATAAGCTAACGGTGAGTGCTCTTTCATCTTGGAAATACATTTCAGTAAGAATTTTCTATACTCATTCTTGAATAAGGTAATATCCTTCTCTGGCACATTTGATTTTCTGAGAGAACACTGTATGGCTATTCCAAATAAACTCGCTTTGCTGGATGTATGTTTGCGGCATCATTTAAATCAATACCCATGATGTCAGTGTTTGATAATTTCTTGTCTTCTACAAACCTCTCCATAAACCCTCACATCAGAATGGAGAGATCAGTATACAGAAAGGGTATCATTGGAACATCAGTTTGATGTTCATGCAAGAAACCCTCCATTTCACTAGCTACAGTCCTGAAGAAAGACAGCTTTGCTGGAAATACATTATCCTGCATAACCTCTTTCACAACCTGGTAGCTTTAGCGGCCAGCCACCTAACTGAACCAAATTTTCAGGGAAACAAAGTAGAGTTTGAGTACAACGTGTACAGAGCCCTTCTTGCTGGTGAATCTTTAAACAACTAGTATAATGCCCTATGGAATTCTAGAATTTCCATCTAGTAGACACAGTTCCCATTTTAAAGGCACCATTTATCACATGCAACCCACAACATCCAGTGTTAAGAAGTTCTGGTCCATCTGGGTCATTTCCATCTTTTAAGTCATCCTGGAGGTCTTTAAAAACATTCTTGTTGGCATTAGGATCATCCATTCATAGCTGTAAAAGCTTCTGTTTTATATTCAAAGACCGTGTAACATCATTAAACGTGGAGAATAAATTGGAAGCACAAGTCTGCTGAAGGAATGCTGATGTGAAATAACGACTTTGGACCTCACTTTCATCTGTTTTCCCAAACTGCACATTCAGGTCCATCTGCTGTTTCCAAGATATTTTGTTACAGCATTCGTCAAATCCTACGACAAAATGTTCAGAAGCAAGAATTTCCTCTAGCAAGGCTTTCTCAAATAACGGTGCAATACCATGAACAATTATGTATGCCATTTTATCCCTGCCCAATTTCATACTTTTTTGCTATATCAGAATTCGGGAACATTCTAGTGAAGCACTGTACATTAGGGTGGGCAGAAAAAACAAACATTTTTTTTCAAGTCGTAATACCGCGGAAAAGTTGCGAATTGGGGAGACTAAAAAGGTTTAAAAAGAAATACATTCGGTTTATATCTTCCGATCGCGCATGCACTATAAAGTTTGCCGAAATTTGGAAAAATGTATATTTTTACGGTAATTTTGAACATTTTTAAATTAACCTCCTCCCGAATGTAATAGCTCACATTCTTATCTATTAGAACCACTAAAAATAATGTTTAAATATTATCTAAATCCATCAACATCTTCTGGTCGCGCACTGCCTTAAAAGTTAATGAAATTTTGAAAAGAAATTACAAATAAAGGTAGATCACAGTTCAAGGAAAACATATACTAACAACTTACATGTTTTTTTTTATTTCTTTGTTTAATACAAGTTTAAATGTTTAAAAGCAAATTATTTTAGACCATTAGTAATATTTATAAACAGTTTTTTTTTTAGAAAACTAAATTTCTGTGTGAAGAGTTGTAAGTCCAAGAAAATTATGTTGAACAATTAAAAATCTCCTTTTTCACACATTCTTAGCTGAAGGCACATTGAAATCTGATTTATGGGCGAAGTTAGGCATGGTTGACCTTGACAGCAAAGTCGTTCTGATAAAACCATCCCTAGACTCAGCTCCGTAAACTTTTCTTGAGGCCTCCGTCACGAGTTTGACACATCGTTCAACTGCCTGTGTGTGAACTGGGAATGTCTTCAATGTTATATCCCAATTAGGGACTGAGTCACTTTGAATATGTGATTTAATCTCTTCGTCACTGATATCTTTTAATAATGGGGGAGAAGATAAATCACAGTCCATCCAGTTACTTATTTCCGAGTAGTCTTGATCCTTGAAATTGAGTTTTGGCGGCATGAATGTTCTGATAGTTGTTCTTTTTTTATCTAACTGTCTCGCCTTTAGAATTCGTCGAAGTCCGAGCTCTCTTATGTGTTTTCTATGATCTTGTGCCATGGCTAACATTAAATGTTCTGCATGAGCGAAAAAGCCATTTCGTTCGATCACAGGGTCGATAATATTACGTACATTTTCAGGCAAGTACCTTGAAGATTGTATTGATTGGTACACAAGTTTTGGTCCCTCTGTAAAGTATTTACTTGTTTTAATACTAAACCACATTGGCATGTATGACTTCAAAATAAATACAACTATTTCTTGAAGTTCAGGTGTGGGACCTTCTTCACTTAAGTACAATCTGAGAGTCCGATTTGCTGTTGTCAACCACCTCGAGTGTGACAAGGGACCAGGATCTCGTACAGCCAAATCCTCTTTACAGTTTCCTGACTTTATTGCCATGGAAATATAGAGTAGATATTGCTGATCCTAACTTAGTATACTTCTGTCTATTTTGGGGATCTGACAGCCAATACTCTTGAAGCCAATCACTGGACGTTTTTCGCAGCCACTTAGCTTTTCACCAATTGGCCCTCTCAAAGATTTTGGACCCGTTGATTTACCATCTAGGTATTGAAACAGATGCCGGAATGGCAGTTCATTGCAATGTAGAAGGCAAACTGCCCATTGTAACGGTTTCCCCAAATGTATTTCGATTCGGCGAATCAGACCGTTTTTCCAACCTGTATTAACAGCAGTGCTATCACATCCTATGACAACTAATTTTTCAAGAGAAATACCGCGACCAGACAGATCAGAAATAATAGAAGTGACAATATTTTCAGAACTTCCAGAAGTTGGAGTAACATGGCCGATGTAGACTGAACCAGGTTCTTGAATTAGTGAGTAATGCTCTTCCTTTTTTACTCTACGGAACCTTTTCGAATGAGCTAGATGTACCACTAACGTGCCGTCCTTCCTCCCATCCAAATAGAGACCTTGTAGTGGAATTTCGGCAGATTTACTACTCAATTCAGCCCTAACATTTTGTTTTTCTCTTCTTAATTTGTTTTTGTCTATAACATGGGAGACGTCAGAATCTGTAATTAATGCAATGTCGTACAAAACACTTGATGCGATTGCAGAAGTAGCGCGATCAGAAACTCCATAACGATTGCTCAGTAATGCAGTAGATTTTAGCTTAATTCTCATCAGCCAATTATCAGAGGAAAGTCTTTTTGGCACTTTAAAATCTGGGTCGGTATCGCTATCTTTACTAGAAGGATATTGAAGGACATTTACATTTGAATGCGAGCACGAGGGTTTCAGATCAGATTCAGATTCATCATCCAACGTTAACTGGCTGTCACGCGATCTCCTTTCCAATGATTTATTAACTTTCTTTGTTACAGACACGTCTACCCCTCCAATTTTTCCTATTCCGTGTACTCGTATAAGTAAACAAACCTTAGCTCAATAGCAGGTATTTTATTTGATTTTGCACAATCACAGCTCACAGTTATATCGCATTTACATAAATCAGGGGTTTTGTTACAAATGCAATTAACAACAATGGGGCATTTGCAAGCTGCTATGTCAAAAAGTAATGAGCATTTTTGCTTAAACTCGTCAATTTTCTGCTTAAACAAATCTCGATTTTCATCCCGTGTATATGATTTCCGTAGGCTGTAATATTTATCATGCGACGCATTTATAAGTTGCACGATTCTCTTATCTGTAACCATTGGGATAGATGCTTTCTGATACAAACCAATTATTTTGTTAGCTACTGTACTGGCAACTTGTGAAAAACTTACTTTTTTATTATTACCTTTAAGCGCCAAGTCGTATCTCTCCTGTGAACAACACCGAATCACGTCCTCACCAGTTGGAAGCTTGTTTGATGAAAAAACTTTAGGTGAACCAAATATAAGGCAATAAAATTCCTGTCTTGTGATGATTTTCTTAGGTACAGCCATAGTATATCACCGTTAAGTCACAAAGTTACACAAAACCAACATTGAAATAAATGCAAATGCCAAAATGATAACTGGAAGATCGAACGAAGCACACATCAAACTGACAGAACAATGACATGGCGCGGTGACGACAGTGGTAGGTGGCGGGAGATTCGTGGTCTTTGACCCGAGCGAGTTACGACGTGCACCAGAATTTGGTAGATTTGACAGCTGTTGCGCGAATGGAAGACCTTAATCGATTTGAGCCATTCTTTTTTAAAACCATTATCGGTTCGAGTAAGAGTCTACTATAGTTATTACATTTAATTATTGACAAGTTAAGTCAGATAAAAAATTACCGTAAAAATATACATTTTTCCAAGTTTCGGCAAACTTTACAGCGCATGCGCGATCGGAAGATATAAACCGAATGTATTTCTTTTTAAACCCTTTTTAGTCTCCCCATTTCGCAACTTTTCCGCGGTATTAAGACTTGAAAATTTTTTTTTGTTTTTTCGGCCCACCCTACTGTAAATCCTTCTCTGCAGACCGTAATGATTTGGGTGTCATTGTAGATTGCAAGCACCACATTGTCTATGCTTCTGTAACACCTTCTTTTAAAAGAAATTTGGTCATGCTACATGGCTCCTTATTCTGTTGAGACTCAAGTGAAGTTGATGGGGCAATTGCGGGTTCACTACCCAGAACCTGAGACTTGTTAGTGCAGTTTCCCACTATATCTGTACAATCAGATGGAGTCAATTTTTAGACTATGATAAAAAAAAAAAAAAAAAAAGCTTCCAACACTTCTTGATGTTAAAACACGTTTTTCTTTTACTACACGTTTTTTCCCCATGCCAATGACTTGTCATATTACTCAAACTAAACTTCGACTGGCATAGTTGGCAGTACACCATGCTCTTATCGAATGGCACTTCAGAAATCCATGAATACTTTGTCACCCAATCAGTCTAAAATGAGCACTTAAAATGAGACATCTTTGTATTGCAGAAGTAATTATAATAACTAAAAAAAATATCCAATAAAACAAGGAATTTTCCCGCACTCGGGAAAATCAATAAGTGTCCGACGAATGCGTGGTGCAAAGAAAAAGAAACGTAATGTGCTCTAGTGCTGACAAAGCTAATTACAATACAGGTACGGTGTTGAGGAAGAACACGCCTTTTAAAACTGATCTACAGCGGAAGGAAGGAACCAATGATCTTTGTCGACCAGCAAAAGCGAGATCCAATCACCCCCCCTCCCCTCCTTCCTGATGGAGAAAAAACAAAAGGATGGGAAATGCCGAAAGGTGCGAGAGCGCTGCTCTAAACTGTTTATGGCAGAACCGACACTGGGAAGACGCAGAAGTTCAAAGGTGCTGGCCGGCGACAAAGCTCCTGCTGTGATGAAAGTCACAGCATGTGACCTTTTTGACTCTGGGGTGAAACTATAACAAATATTCGAACTACACATTTTCTCTGTTATTTAAATGCAGGAGGTTTTACTGTTGGCCTCAGTTCAAAGCTGACACCGTTCTTATTAAACACAGTTTTTTTCCATCCTCACTAGTCGTTGAGGGAGGCCCAACATTCTAATTGATTGAAGACTCTTCCCACTATTTCAGTTTAAAATGTAATATAATTAAAGTCGTTTTTATATTATATTATTTATACACGAAAGAAAGTTAATTTTTTAAGTCTGTGTAAAATACTGGTTTTCTACGCCAAGTAAATTACTTGTATATCACGCGTAATTTAAGTAAAATACGTAACGAGTAAATTACCTTGCCAACCTTGGCTATGAGGAAGGGTTTCAAGGTGCCACTAAATTGGATCCCACCCGTTTTCGTTACGAAACTGTAGCAAGAGACATATACAATGGCGTACCATGTACAACTCGTGGTAAAAAAAATAGTAATTACAATATCTTTAAATACTAAATATGCAGAATATTAAATAAAAACAAATACTGATGTTCAAGAAACTCCTGAGCTGTAAGCTAATTTGACATTTATTATTTTCCTGTTTTTAAAATGCAATTACTTTTGCGAAACAGTAAAAATATGTAAGTTTAATCAACGACATTATTCGTCGAAAGTTATGGCTAAACTTGTATAAGGGCTATGGAAGATGTCACTATCACATGCACGCAGAAAAACTAAAGTTTAATTGAAAATTTTAGACCAAGCAGAAATTTTTTCATTCAAAATTAAATATTTGAATAATAAATAATAACAATAAATGCCTACACCTTTAGGCCCTAAGAGGCCATGGGCACTATTTTTGTCTTTACGTCCCTGGAAAGACAAAAGAAAATAAAAGAAAATAGTTGAAAGAATAAGTGAAGCGAAAATCCAAATCTCAATTATAATATATGCTATGCTTTCACACGAATATGCGTGAAAATGAACAGAATACAATTGTTCTTGATCTTTGTCTCCAAAGTGTTTTTACCATCTTAATACCTACAGATGGTATAAACACTTTCACAGTGTCTCTCCTTGCTTCTGTGATTACGCTCTGGGCTATGTCATGGAAGTAAGTAAAGCCAGCAAAACAGTTTAACAGACCAGGAAATCAAGAAACGTGACTTTTTTTTCTTTACCACCACGATAAAGAAATGGGTCGACTTGGTACGGGCCAGCCCATTGCTTTGTTCTCTAAACTCAAAATAGTCTGACCCGGCCTGTGAGCTGGGCCAGGTTCCGGCTAAGCTGGCCAACCCAGCATGCGCAGACCTCTGAGGTCAATTTCCATGGCTCACATCTCCAGAATAAAATTTCAGAAACTAATGTCAAGTTATATATTCCTTAGTAATATATGTATTTTCCACTTGCTTATACTAGCTTAATATTTTTCATTGCCCTTATGTTGTGAGCAAGTGGGAACTCAGGCAGTAAAAGCATACTAAGTTTTACCATTTTCAATCAGAAGGCATAAATAAACACCTGTCTATCATGCACAAAGTAAAACATAGTCTGTATTAAGAAATACCATAAATTGAGGCTATACAAATTCCCACCGACTTTAAACAAAAAAACAAAACGAAGTAACACACTCCAAAATAGATCATGCATTTTGTAACAACTATCAGACTGTGCATTAGTATTTCACACAAAATTGCCATAACCAAATTATGTACATTTGTTACTTATACATTCAAAGCACATTTTTAAGGGCACTGTTTCACATGAAGTAACCCACAGGGTGTTTACTGTTAATGCCAAAGGAACTGATGACTGCAACATTTAAAGAGGAACACCTGATACTTTACAGTATATGTTTTGAGATACCTGTCCAAAGAAATCGTGAAAACAAAACTGTGAGGAATTCGGAAGGAAAGGCAGATGTGGGAATTCTAAACCAACGGTTCTCAGTCAAATCCTTCATAATTCCATATTACAAAGCAAGAGCAAAAGTAGCAGTGCATTGTAATTATTTCATTGCGCTTATTAACGAGACAAAAGAATCAGAGAGCACAATCGGCAAAGCACTTATATCCTATCTATGTAGAACACTATTTTCTCTAAAAAAAAGTATGTTACTCGAGGAGCATAGTTTGCTACACATAATGTTAATATTTAGATACATATCTTGTATCACATAGAAAGTTGGGTGCAAAGTAAAGTGCTCTATAGCACTGACATAAGAGTTGTAAATGGATTATCACAAAAACACAGTCTGATTCTGGAGCAAATCAGAATCAGACTGCTTTCTTTAAAATAGAAGCAATATGTTAGAAGTAGGAACTCATACAATCAACAGAAAGAGAAAGTTTGTTACTAAGCAACAGTATTTTTTTTTCCTTTCAGGTGAAGCATGAGACAAACAAAGTCAATAACATGCCTGAAAATGATGAGGATTTTAAAAGAGTGAGCCGCCTTATCTGCATAACCAAAGATATTAATACTTTTGAAGAGGGTGTCACTTTCACAGCAATGCATTTTCCAGATAAACATTTCTTTTTAGCATTTTTCACTTTCCTGTCTTTCTCAAATGGCATATTTTGTGACAAGTTTGCATTCCTCAAAATACTTTTTGAGGACAGAGTTGTTTTGACAAGACAACACAGCATAGCATACGGGGAAATAATATCCTTTTGTGCATTTCCAAAGAAAATTTTCATAAATAGAGACTGACATTTACAAACAAACATGCGTTCCTAATCAAAAGTTCAAAGAATGCAGACTGTTCAGAATATTAACGATACCGTTTGACTGAGAAAACATATTTCATTAATCAGTGTCAGGGAAATTAAGTGTTGAGTGTGCCACGGAAAGTGTTCGGTAAGGTCTTAAATCAGAGAAAGTACGGGATGTTCAGAGTGGTTTTATGCCTGATAAAGGCTGCACTAACCAAATTTTTGCATTACGCATGACGATTGAAAAGTATCTGGCTGTTGGCAAGAAAATTTTTGCTGCCTTCATAGATTTAGAGAAAGCTTACGACCGAACAAATAGGACGCTTTTGAGGATGGTTTTGAATAAATATGATGTTACTGGAAATCTACTTAACAGTGTAAAAACCACGTTTGCTGGCAGTAGAGCTTGTGTATGAGTTAATGGTATTTTATCAAAATGGTTTTCTATTAGTGCTGGAGTCAGACAAGGTTGTATAAGGTCACCATAGCTGTTTAATATATTTATGGATGCATGCGTGATGCCAAAATAGATAATGGTGGTTTGTGTCTTGGTGATATCCGTGTGTGCAGATTGCTGTATGCTGATGACGCTGTCCTGTTGGCAGAGAACAAAGGTGAGTTGCGGAGTATGTTGTCCCGGATGTACGAAGTTTGCATGAAACTCAAACTGAGTATAAATAAGGGAGAAACCAAAGTTATGGTCTTTGAGAGAAGAAGTAGTAGTAGTAGTAGTGAATGTAATGTAAGTATGTAAGTATAAATGACACAGTGATTGACCAGGTGAGCGAGTTTGTGTATTTAGGAAGCATGTTTGACAGAGAGCACAAATTGGATGGTGAAATTAGTAAGCGAGTGAATTCTTCATTGAAAGTCATAGCTGCTCTGGGAGGTTTTCACAGGAATGATGGGTTCTCTAGAGAGTCCCGCATGGCTGTATATGAAACTGTAATTGTTCCTACTCTGTTGTATGGTAGTGAAACCTGGGTACTACAGAAGAAACATAAAAATTGTTTGTGAGCTGGAGAAATGCGTTACTTATGGGAGGGGGGTGTCATGGTAAAACATGGTCTGATTGCATGAAGAATGAAGATGTGCTGCAGTTGTGATGTGAAGCAAAACATTGTTAGCAAGATAGAGACCAATATGCTTCGGTGGTTTGGCCATGTTGAAAGAATGAGTGCCAAGATGTTTACTAAGAAAATCTTTTTAGCCCAAGTGGCAGGAAGGAAAGGCAGAGGAAGGCCAAGGAAGACATGGGTGGATCAGATTCAGGAGTGTCTGCATGAAAAAAGAGTATGAGTATGAAGTATAAAAGATGATGTGTACGGCGTGTGATGGATATCAGTGAAGCCCGAGTTGTAAGTCAAGATCTCTGTAAATGGAGAAGTTTGATACGGCAACAGTAAGTAAAAATTATCAGGTGGATAGTATTTCTCTGTGGAGCTAACCTCTGAATCTCAGAGAACAGCTTAGTGATATGTATGTATGTATGTATGTATGTATGTATGTATGTATGTATGTATGTATGTATGTATGTATAAAACTCAATAGGTATAACAGGTATAAAATCTATAGTTAGAACACAAACGTGGCATTACTTTGAAATGCTTTCATATATCACACAATCAATATACAAAACACTGTTTATATTTAATTATTTTGAAATAATGCTTACATTGGAAATTTATGGATAAGGAAAGGTGAAATATTTGAAACTTTTTCAAAGGGATTATTATTTTTTAAACAAATACTTGTGGGAGCAAGGATTTGTGTTACATTTTACTTAGGGAAAGAATTTTGAACAAAATATTGCTGCTCAAGCTTTTAATATTGATGCTCTAGCTATATTTTAAATTTGTATACACAAGCAAACAAAGTATGCACAAAAAGTTCCAAAATGAAATGACACAGAATAATGGGAAAACTTGAAATCCAACGGCTATGTGTACAGCTACATTCATCAAAGATCAAGGCATTTTAACTGGGCATAATTAGAAAACTAATTATAGAAGATGGAAAGCGATTAGTCAGCTCAGAAAATACTAAGAGACAACTATATTTAAATTTCGGATATTAGAAAGCCATCTGATTTATGGCAAATTTTTACATAAAGTATTCATTAGCAAATTGTAGTAAAGGTCAAAATAAGCCACAAAAAAAAAAAAAAAAAAAAAAATCAGCTACTTACTTTTACCAGTAACTAAAAAGTAGGTTACGAAAATTAACAAATGGAGCACAAAAAGTTTTTCATAGCAAAAGAAAGGTATGAGAGACAGATTTTCAAATCAAACAGCTAAAAGATGAGATCTAGAAGGAAAGACAATATAAGTGTATGCTTTCTAGTGGAAGAATTTTGCATAATGGAAAAGTTGAAAACAGGTGAAAAGTATTTTTCATGGCAAAAGCTATGCTAAGGAAAAAGAACTTTTCAAATCCCAGAAGCAGAGACTAAAAAAAAAAAGAAAGGGGGGTCCGACCTTTACCCCCCTTGCAAAAGTTGTGCATTAATCTTCATTGTATCGAATGGCATACAGTAAAAAAAGAAATTTCTCAATAGGGTTTGTAAAAGCGGAGATACAGCTGCAAATTTAAGTACACAAGCACCAGCTAGCAGCAAACCTCCTCAAATATGAACCTACAATGTTCCATAAAGATAATGGTATCCAGTATTGAAAGATTGTTTTAAATTGGACATTTAGAAGTACATATCTTGAGAAAAATAGATTAAATATTTGCGCCTCCTAGTGGCGAAGGTGCGCATTTTTTGGGAAGAAAATATACACAAAGAGTTTTCATAGTTAATAGTATGTTATCAAAAAATAATTTTTTTCAATCGGGTTTTTAGTCCTGCTGATATTGCTGTAAACGGAAACTTGAACTTACGCCCTCTAGTGGCACACTTGTGTGTTAAGAAAAATTTGAAATTATATAAGAAACATTTTGCACCCAGAATGCTCTCCAACAAAGAAAGAATTTTTCAAATCGGACTCACAGAAACAGAGATATCGACAAAACTAAGATATGCATCTACACCCCCTGGTGGAAAAACTATACACTATTTTAAGCATGAGTTATTCTCAAAAGGTTATACTAGGAGAGTGGTATCGGATCACAAAAGAATTTTTTCAATCGAATTTACAGAAGCTCAGATATTGTTGCAAATACATCAGAAGCTGAAATAAACAATTTCTTATTTTTGGTAAAGAAATTGTATGCAAAACATTCCCCATCAGGAGCTGTATTAAACGCAGGAAGAATTTTTTGAATCAGACTTTTAGAAGCGGAGATATCAAGAAAACCTCTATTTATTTTTACCCCGCTTCCTAGCGGAAAATCTATGCGTTATTTGAAAATGAGACTATAACAAATAAAATAGTCTTTGATATAAATGGCATCGAAAGGAAAAATATTTTTTTCAATCGGATATTTAGAAACAAATATACAAAATAAAATGTATTTTGAATTTGATAGGATCTGCATTTATGCCCTCTAGTGGCGAAGTTGTGTGTTGAAAAAAACAACGGAATTAAAGGGTCATCATTCTCACATTTCAAGCTTCCCAATACAAAAAGAATTTTACAAATCGATCTAATAGTTGCAGAAATATGGTGCCCCCAGCCGGACAGACAAAGTTATAACATACGCACGATATTTCTTTTTACAAAAGACATGCTAATATTGCAGTTTCAGTACTGCTAACAGACACCCCACCCCACCCACCCGGCATTTTGCAGGGGGTGGAGAGGTAAGTTTGTCAGACATAAGTTATGCTAGTAGAAAAATCCTCAACTACAAAACATAGCACAGGGACTAAAAGGTCAAAATGGAAAAAATTCCAGGACATGTAACATAATTTTAGGACATTTCCATCACTTGTCCAGGATAAAACGGAATTCCAGGATTTTTCCAGGGTTTCCAGGATGTGTACGAACCATGTCATACAAAAGGTGAAAACATTCTCTCAAGTGTCATGAAAAAGTCGGAGGCCTATATCTGTCTGCCTACACTTGCACCGATCTATTTTGGAGCATTGGCTATAAACTCACCACATCCTATACACATTTAAATGACAAAATCATAATTTGAAAAAAAAAAAAAAGTAAATTAAAGCTTTCACATACAAAGAAAAGTGGGTGGGACCTACCCTGAAGCAAGAAATGTGTATTTACTGAATAAATTGTCCCCACACACTACATTATGAAGATGGAACACCATGAAATTTCAAATCTAAGAATTAAAAAAACACAAATGGTGTAAAATGGGGAAATAATAAAATAGCTGTGAAACAATTAATTCACTAGATAAGTCAGTTTCTTAAATAATTATAATGTATAAAAAAACAACTTAAATGTAAATAACAAAATTTCTCCAAACAATGCCATAAAAATTATGCTTCATTTTTCATCATACAAAAATACAACGGCCACTCCATAAAAACAGTAAAATCACACAAAATGAAGAAATATAGGTACAGCAAAATATATGTCATTTTTTCTCAAAGTATCTTCCCTTGGATGATACTCAACGGTCCCACTGTTCAGTACACTTTTCAAAGCAGGTGGCAAAGGCATTTTGTGGAAGCTGCTTTAGCAATCCCTGTACAGCTTGAATAACGTCAGTATCTGTGTTGAATGTTGCGCCACAGAACTTCTCCTTCATTGTTGGAAACAACCAGAAATTGCACAGGGCGAGATCAGGATTGTACGCATGCTGTGGCATGATTTCAATATTGCATTTTGTAAGAAACTGTTGAACACAAGCAGCCACATGTGGGCAAGTGTTATCATGGTGTAGGGTGCACTTGCCCACCAGTTCCGGTTGCTTATCGATATGTGTCGTCTCAGACTCTTCAAGACTGAAATGTAATACTCAGCACTGATAGAAATTTGTGGAGGACCAGCATGCTGGTAGATTACACTTTTATGATCAAAGAAAATTACCATCACTACATTCCAAGCTGATTTGGTTTGACAGACTTTTTCCAGAGGAGAGGCAAGCGTGTTTACAGACGCTCACTGAGCGCTTCGTGAGGGGGTCAAAATAGTGGACCCATGTTTCTTTGGCAGTTATTTCTGTGTTTAGAAAATTTGGAAATTTTGCAATCATTTGTTTCCATTCCTGACACACCTAACTCTGGCTAACAATTGTTCCCTCATCAGGTGGTGAGGTACCCATCTGAAACACACACGATGCAGCAGTAATTTGTTGTGTAGAATGCCGACATTTTTTAAATATTAGTTGATGCCGCCATATCTTCACATGTCATTCGTCGATCTTCTTGCAGGATTGCCCAAACAGTGTTAACAATACGCTACGTAACAACACTTTCAGGTTGACCAGGCCTAGGAGCGAGTTCTGTCGACAAGTCTCACCTTCATCACTGACTCACCCAAGTATTTATCTTTGTAAGCTTTTTTTTATTAAATCGACTGTTTCTGGAGCCATTTTACCCCAATGGTAGCAAAATTTTATTGCACAGCGCATGTCACTTCTTAACTCTGAATCACTCACCTCCATAGCTGTATGGCAAAATGCAGATGTAACTTAAACAACTGAGCAATAACAAAACCAGAATCGTCTGTTGTAATAACTGTTGCCACAGATACTTCTTTAATTCAGTTAGTCATCTGTGTGGTTATTTTCCCCTCTTTGCACTGTTGCCAACTAAAGAAAATTACTCAGTTTTTATGGAATGGCCTTTGTAGCATTTATGAATGTATGTTCAAAATTTATAAAAATTTTGAAATAATTTCACTCACCTTCAGTGCAATTTCAATAGTAAAAACTGTTGTAAAAAATATATCAAAGTAATTTAAAATCTGAAAAGAAAAGAAACTAAACAGTTTAAAAAAGATATTTCAAAATCATTTTAAATAAGTTTCACTATAATGCATGCTATTAATATGAGTCATTTTATTAATACACAAACACAAAACAAAGAAGGTACTACACTAGAAATTTCAAACAGGTGTTTTTTTTTACTTAGAAAACCATTCAAAAAGCTTACAACTAATCCTATCTTCATCAAACTATACATAATATCTAAGGTATTTTACCTGATATTGTCAAAGTATTTCTCACGTTGTTTGCTCTGTGAGGCACGTGCTCCTGGCCCGAGATGTCCCTTATGTTACGAACCTTTGGTTAGTTATAAAAAAATGTTTGCAGAAATAAAACAGTTAGGTTATATATTTTCAGTTCCGCATTCATTCATTCGCACAATCAAACGTTTAAAATTTATTATTAATTAAAAGATTTTAGTAGAAAGAGTTATACTCATCGAGTCAGGAGACGTCTCACAAGGGGTTCGTTGTTATGGCGAGCACTTTCTGCGGTAATTTACCGCCATCTTCGGGCCACTATTTCTACACAAGGGTTCCTCGCGCGCGTGTGTAGTTTTGGAGTTGCTTGTTGGGAATTGATGGGAAGGTTTGCTGCTTGTGTATGTGTTAGGTGATTTGTTTCCAATGTGTCGCCATCTATTGGATGAGTTGGTAGGTATCAGTCGTAAGTATAATTCTTTTGTGTAAATATTTTTGGGCTATTATTATTTGTTCGTAGAAACAGGTGTCTATTTTTTCTTTGTTTACTGGTGTGATTTTTGTGATTTTTTGTAATGTTCTTTTTTTTTTGCCTTTTTTTTTATGGATTTTTTCTTTTTTTATAAGTGATTTCCAGGCTGTGTAAAAAAAGAAAAATCCATAAAAAAAAAAGGCAAAAAAGAACATTACAAAAAAAAAAACACCAATAAACAAAGAACAAAAAAATACACCTGTTCCTACGAACAAATAATAATAGCCCAAAAATATTTACACAAAAGAATTATACTTACGACTGATACCTACCAACTCATCCAATAGATGGCGACACATTGGAAACAAATCACCTAACACATACAAGGCAGCAAACCTTCCCATCGATTCCCGACAAGCAACTTCAAAACTACAAACACGTGAGGAACCCTCGTGTAGAAATAGTGGCCCGAAGATGGCGGTAAATTACTGCAGAAAGCGCTCGCCGTAACAACGAACCCCTTGGGAGACGTCTCCCGACTCTATGAGTATAACTCTTTCTATTAAAATCTTTTAATCAATAATAAGTTTTAAACGTTTGATTGTGTAAGTGAATGAATGTGGAACTGAAAATATATAACCTAACTGTTTTATTTCTGCAAACATTTTTATAACTAACCAAAGGTTTGTAACGTAAGGGACCTCTTGGGGCCAGGAGCACGTGCCTCACAGAGCAAACAATGTGAGAAATACTTTGATAATATCAGGTAAAATACCTTAGATATTATGTATAGTTTAATCAAAAGCACGTTTATAACATAAGAAAACCTATAAAGTTGTCTCATGAATTGCATTTTTCCTATCTTCATCAATCAGAAAAGCCAAACACTTACCTAAAAGCTCTTGGCTTCGTTCCCGCTATACACTTCATCATGCACGTTAATTAGAACATCCTGTTATTCAGCTGCCCTTCAAAGGTTGAAACTTTCATCTTATCCACTTATAGGGTGTTGTTTTATATACATTCTTCAGGTCATGAAACATCGATTTTATTCACAGGACAAAAACGTTGACTTCTGACTGCCGTCTGACATACAACATAGCTCATCAACACTAGGTGTATACTCACTATTATGTGAGTGTTGTCAACTTTCATTACACCTATTTTTTTTTATTCCTCCTTCACTCCTCCATAAGCAACTTGCCTTTAAAATTCACAATTCTAAAAAATGGTACTCAATTCTAAAACACATATCCACATACCCAATAAATACTCACATACATCACACCCTACAATTTACACCCCCTGCTACCATATTAATGTACAATATATACAACACATTCATACACTCAATTAAAACCACTATCTACATAATTACACTATTTACATTTCACAGCAGTCAAACCAATGTCAACTGCGATTTATGCAGTGCTCCATTTGCTTCATATATCGTAACACCAACAGCAAACGCTAACCTCATTCAGCCAGTCACACACAATCCGCAAGTGCTTTCAACAGATACTCTGTCATCCTCAGGAGGTCAATGTGTCCATCTGCTCTGCTAACCACAGCTCAAGTGAGCAAACTCATCGAGGTACCGGCTTCAGTCACAAACTCTGCATCATTGTATTTCTGGTGCCATCTATTGTCAGTGCTGTTCTCTCTCTTTTTTCCTTAATTGTTTTTCAACTTTAATTAAGGCTTTCCAATGGTTGTTTAAGTTGTTTGGATCGTTAATGTTACACACTCTTGATCTGCTTTTTCCGATTAACACAAATTCAGCAACTCTCAACTGCATTTCATTTTTACAGCCCTTAATAATTTTAATATCTTCGAATTTCAGACCTTGGTGATTTTCTAGACAATACTTGGTTAATGCTGTCTTAGATTCTTTTTTATTCCAATTACTCACATGTTGGTGTAATCTATACTTTAACTTTTTCTTCGTGCTGCCTATATATCACAAAGGTGGTTTCTGATTTATAGGAATCTCATATACACCTGCTCTATCTAGTTGGCTGATTTTTCGTTTTTTATTACTATATTTTTTACAGTATGTACTTTATTTCCTACTTGTATGTCATACTTCCCACAAACTTTATTAATTTCAGCAGAAATACCTTCAACATATGGAATTGCTCCTACATATTTTAATAGTTTTCTACCATTAGTGCCCTTATTATTTGCTTGAGTTACTTCATAAATCCATTTCTTTAATACCTGTTTAGGGTAACCAAAATCATGTGCAATTTTTTCAATATATTCAATTTCTTCTTTTTTATATTGTTGTTTTGATGTGTGTGTTAAACTTCTTTTAATTAGTGTTTTAACACTATTTTTTTTATGCGTTAATGGGTGTGATGACTGAAAAGGTATTAAGACAGGAATATATGATGATTTTCTATGCACTCTGTATTGTATGTTGTCATTTGTTTTGATTACCATAATATCCAAAAAGGTATTAACACAGGAATATATGATGATTTTTTCTATACAGAGTGCATAGAAAATCATCATATATTCCTGTGTTAATATCTTTTCAGTCATCCCAAACATTAACGCATAAAAGAAATAGCGTTAAAACACTAATTAAAAGAAGTTTAACACACTCATCAAAAGAACAATATCAAAAAGAAGAAATAGAATATATTGAAAAAATTGCACATGATTTAGGTTACCCGAAACAGGTATTAAAGAAATGGATTTATGAAGTAACTCAAGCAAATAATAAGGGCACAAATAGTAAAAAAACTATTAAAATATGTGGGAGCGATTCCATATGTTGAAGGTATTTCTGCTGAAATTAATAAGGTTTGTGGCAAGTATGACATACAAGTAGGAAATCAAGTACCTACTATAAAAAAATATAGTAGTAAAAAACGAAAAATCAGCCAACTAGATAGAGCGGGTGTATATGAGATTCCTATAAATTAAAAACCACCTTTGTGATATATAGGCAGCACTAAGAAAAAGTTAAAGTATAGATTACACCAACATATGAGTTATTGGAATAAAAAAGAAGCTAAAACAGCATTAACCCAATATTGTCTAGAAAATCACCAATGTCCGAAATTCGAAGATATTAAAATTATTAAGGGCTGTAAAAACGAAAGGCAGTTGAGAGTTGCTGAATCGGTGTTAATAAAAAAAGCAGATCAAGAGTGTGTAACATTAACGATCCAAACAACTTAAACGACCATTGGAAAGCCTTAATTAAAGTTGAAAAACAATTAAGGAAAAAAAAAAAAGAACAGCACTGACAATAGATAGCGCCAGAAATACAATGATGCAGAGTTTGCGACTGAAGCCAGAACCTTGATGAGTTTGCTCACTTGAGCTGTGGCTGGCAGAGCAGAAGGACACATCGACCTCCTGAGGACGACAGAGTATCTGTTGAAAGCACTTGGGGATTGTGTGTGACTGGTTGAATGAGGTTAGCATTTGCTGTAGGGTTGTTACGATATATGAGGCAAATGGAGCACTACATAAATCACAGTTGACATTGGTTTGACTGCCGTGAAATTTAAATACTGTAATTATGTAGATAGTGGTTTTAATTGAGTGTATGAATGTGTTGTATATATTGTACATTAATATGGTAGTAGGGGGTGTGTAAACTGTAGGGTGTGATGTATGTGAGTATTTATTGGGTATGTGGATATGTGTTTTAGAATTCAGTACCATTTTTTAGAATTGTGAATTTTAAAGGCAAGTTGCTTATGAAGGAAGAATAAAAAAATAAATAAAAATAGGCGTAATGAATTTCAACCTTTGAAGGCTAGCTACATAACAGGATGTTCTAATTAACGTGCATGAAGTGTATAGCAGGAATGAAGCCAAGAGCTTTTAGGTAAGTGTTTGGCTTTTCCGATTGATGAGTCATTAATGACTTGCAGATAAATATGTGCACTTTGTTGGTACTTATTTGCCTCTGAAGATGCAAATAATATAATCCTATCTTGTCTTCAGGTCACACACAAATGGTTATAGTTAACTGTCTTCATTCAATCTCAAGCTAAAGTCAAACCCATTAGATGACAGAAGGTGCTTTCTATTTTGATCCTGTTATTTAACTTGTCAGCCAGCTCCTAAACAGCCAGCCAGCTAAATACACTACTGTTTGTGAAAATTGCAACACCAAAAGAGAATTATGCTATTCAAATGAAATTTATATCACATATTTCTCATATTACAGGAGATAACCACTTACATTTGTAGAGCTATACAAGATTTTTTCACATCAGAATTCAGTATCATGTGAAGAGACCTCCACAGCAACAATAACAGCCTCTACATAATGTGGCATTGAATGGAAGAGGTTTTTGATATAATCCCAGGAAGAAGCCTACCAGGTTGCTTTTATGTGAGACCAGAGTTCATTTGTGGTGACTGGTGGAGGTGCTTGACGGGCCAGTCACTTAGCTACCATGTACCAGACATGTTCAATGAGGACATATCCGGTGAACATGCAGGCCAGGGAAGAGGTCTTAGAAATTCTGGGCCACATGTGGCCAAGCATTGTCTGTCCAGCTGAAATATAGCACCAGTACAAATTTTTATTTTACCTCGAGTTAACATATGATCATATTTTACTTCTGTTTCCCTTACTGAAATTATTAACAGAAGCAGGAAATTAGATAACAACATGTCCAGGTTACAAAACATCTGTGGAATATTTGTACAATTGTCAATTACAAAACCCCTCCAAAGCCTATTAGATGTTAAATGCTGCTGCATGCCTTTGATGGTGGGAATCCAGTGAATGCTTACAGTGTGGTTACTTCCTCAACAATAAAGTTCTAGAATGTAATTACTTCCTTAAAAATGTTGTGTCAAAATACAGTTACTTCTTAAACAATACTTTTCTAGAATGCTATTTACTCAAGAGCATTTTTCTAGAAAGTAGAAAAGATCGCGACCAGCAGCGAGGCTTGCAATAATAGCGTCTCTCTAGAGTTGCCACGCATTTAGAATCAATTCTTCAAATAATGCTGCATTTTCTACCACGGTACTGCGTGCCCAATCAATGTGACCTCATTTCTTCGAATGACTGATCACATTCGTGCTTATTCATTGATTGTCTAGTCAAGTCACTGCATTCAAATTGTTGAAATATTCTATTATCCAGTTTGCAGTTAGCTGTCTACCTTCCTTGAAAAAACCATCTGGTTGATGTGCAAAAGCTTGGATTTTTATATTATGCCAAGAAATTTGGATCATTAGTATAGTTATACTATTTTGACTGTTCAAGTGATTATTTTCATGAACTCTTTGTGACTTTAGGTTATAAATATACTTGGAAAAAAAAAAAAAAAAAAAAAAAAAAAAAAGCTTACACAAACTCTTCAGAAAGGTATGCTGAACTTAAATATATAATGAAAACAGGTAAGCCAGCTAAAGAAGAATGAATATATAAATAAATTTCTCCTGGGAAAATTTCTCTGTGTTGCTCCTTCAACAGTACATAATGTGAGTTGCTTACCTTTTCAGATCTTAATAGTCTGCATATACTCCTCTGCACACTTCTGAACTGTTATTTTCCCTTTTCATCAGAGCACCCTGTGCTGTTCACTTGCTATTTACCACTTTTGACTATTAAGACCCAGGTAAATAATAGGCGATCTTAGTGAGAGATGGGTTTGCCTCCTTGGGGCACTCCGTGGGAACAATGGTGCACAGAACAACAACAAGGGCCACTGTGAATCTTGGAGAGGTGCCAGTTAGTTCTGTGTGACATTGGCGAAAAGACCCTAACACACTGGGTTTTGTTCCAGAATCCTTAGGTTGAATGACCAACTGGAACCCTCAGCAGTGGGCTAATCCCCCCACACTGATGTTCTTACCTGATTAAAAAGACACAAAGAAATCAATATCCGAACTCTAGCGTAGGATATGGTGGACCTACCACACTTGGGAAGGAAGGTCCACCACGGAATCGACCTGGACTTTCTAAATGGCATATGAGAAAGAGATCTCGGCTGAGTGAGTGTAAAATTGGTATATGGAATACTAGAGGTATAAATGGCAAGATGAATGAGGTGATTGAAGAGATGAATAAGTATAGATTGGATGTGCTGTGTGTAAGTGAAACCAAAAAGAAGGAAATTGGGATAAAAGAAGTGAATGGAATGGTGAGTGTGTGGTCTGGAGAATTGGATAATGTGAGAGGACAGGCTGGTGGAGTTGTGATTTTCAGTGAAAAGACGAAGAACAACTTGATTCACTATAGCTGCATAAGTGAAAGAATTCTTTGGATTCGTTTGAAAGTGAAATTTCAGAGAATAGTAATTGTTGTAGTGTATGCTCCTTGTGACTCGGAACCTTCTGATAGGAAGCAAGATTTCTGGAATGAGGTAAAAGTTGTTTTGAGCCAGTTTTGTGCTAAAGAGAAAGTTATAATAGCAGGGGATTTCAATGCTAGAGTAGGTGTGCAGAATGCAATTTCTGACAATGTTCTGGGGTAAGTTTAATGATCCTTGTGTGAATGATAATGGTGAAAGATTAATTGAACTCTGCATTGAGAATGGTTTGTGTGCATCAAATGCGTTTTTCAGCCACAAGTATATCCACACGTATACTTGGGAAATTTGTACTCTTGGTCAAAAGAGAGTGATAGATTTTGTTGTCTATGATCAGCGTCTGAAACACTTAGTTTTTGACACTTGTGTGATGAGAGGTGCAGATGTTGGATCTGATCATTACTTGGTAGTATCAAGAGTGAAACTGAATGTTGGTTGGAGGAAAAGGAATAGGAAGAGGCCCACGATGGAAAAAATAAAGGTTGAAAGGCTCCCTGAAGATTATCAGCATTATTCTGACGTACTCAGATAACGACTGAAGGAGCTGAAGTCTTGTGAGAGGGATGTAGAAAAGAAGTGGGAATGTTTTAAGAACTGTGTTGTTACTGCTGCTAAAGAGGTCTGCGGCACCACAATAGTGGGCAACAATAGAGGTGATGCTTGGTGAAATAGTGAGATTGAAGAGGCAGTAAAGAGAAAGAAAAAAGCCTATTTGGGGATGTTGCAAGGTAGAGTTCCTGTGGATGAATATCACTGTAAGAAGCGTGAAGCCGCTAATCCGGTTCGCCAGAGTAAAGCAAAAGATAGGAAAGAAAAGGTGGAAAGGCATGAATTGGCTTTTTGGAAAGATAGGAAGTCCTTCTGGAAGTACACGAGACTCGGGAAAAATAGGGGAAATAAAATTTTAAGTTGTGTGAAAAAAAGGGTCGGGGAAATGATAGGGGAGCCAAATGAGTTAAGTGAAAGATGGGGTGAATACTTCTGTTAGTTATTAGACCAGGAAAGCACAGGTGATTTAGAGGCAGAAGCAGATGATATCACAGTGAAGGATGAATGCACAGGAGGAATCTCAAGAGAAGAGGTGTTTAAAGCTCTAAAACCTCTTCAGAATGGTAAGGCTCTGAGGGTTGAGGGCATAACTGCCGAGATGCTTAAATACAGTGGTGACTCTGTAATTGATTGGCTAACGGAAATTTGCCAGTTGTGCTGGGAGTTAGAAATGGTCCCTTGGGATTGGAAGGATGCTATTATTGTTCCTTTGTATAAGGGAAAAGGTGGTCAGACTGACCGCAAGAATTATCGTGGTATTAGCCTACTCAGTGTACCAGGGAAAGTGTTTGGTAAGGTCATTATTGAAAAAGTATGGGGTCTTACATCAGAGAAAGTGTGGGATGTTCAGAGTGGTTTTATGCCTGGTAAAGGCTGCACTAACCAAATTTTTGCATTACACATGATGATTGAAAAGTATCTGGCTGTTGGTAATAAAGTTTTTGCTGCATTCATAGATTTAAAGAAAGCTTACAACACAGTAAACAGGACAATTTTGTGGAAGGTATTGAATGAATATGGTGTTACTGGGAATCTACTTAACAGTGTAAAAGCCATGCATGCTGGCAGTGGAGCTTGTGTATGAGTAAATGGTGTTTTATCAAAATGGTTTTCTATTGGTGCAGGAGTCAGACAAGGGTGTGCAATGTCACTATGGCTGTTTAATATATTTATGGATGTGTGCATGCGTGATGCCAAAATAGATAATACTGGTTTATGCCTAGGTGATATATGTGTGTGCAGATTGCTGTATGCTAATGACACTGTCCTGTTGGCAGGGAGAGCAAAAGTGAGTTACAGTGTATGTTGTCCCGGATGCACGAAGTTTGCATGAAATTCAAACAGTATAAATAAGGGAAAAACCAAAGTCATGGTTTTTGAGAGAGAAATTGGTAGTACTGAATGTAATATAAGTTTAAATGGCACAGTGATTGACCAGGTGAATGAGTTTGTATATTTGGGAAGCATGTTTGACAGAGAGAACAAATTGGATGGTGAAATTAGTAAATGAGTGAATTCTTCATTGAAAGTCATGGCTGCTTTGGGAGGTTTTCACAGGAATGATGGGTTCTCAAGAGAGTCCCGCATGACTGTGTATGACAGTGCAATTGTTCCTACTCTGATGTGTGGTAGTGAAACATGGGTACTACAGAAGAAACATAAGAGTCGTTCGTGTGCTGGAGAAATGTGTTACTTACGGAGGGTTTATGGCAAGACATGTTCTGATCATGTGTGGAATGAAGATGTGTTGCAGTTGTGTAAGGTGAAGCAAAATGTTGTTAGCAAGGTGGAGACTAATATGTTTTGGTGGTTAGGCCATGTTGAAAGAATGAATGATGAGATGCTTACTTAGAAAATCTTTTTAGCCCAAGTGGCAGGAAAGAAAGGCAGAGGAAGGCCTAGGAAGTCATGGGAGGATCAGATTCAGGAGTGTCTGCATGAGAAAAAGATTATGAGCATGAAGTATAGAAGATCTTGTGTATGGCGTGCGATGAATGTCAGTGAAGCCCGAGCTGTATGTCAAGATCGCTGTAAATGGTGAAGTTTGATACGGCAACAGTAAGAAAATATTATCTGATAGTTTGTATTTCTTTGTGGAGCTAACCTCTGAATCTCAGAGAACAGCTTAGTGATATGTAGATGTATGTAGTAAATAATAGGTGGTAGTCTAAATCTTAAGAAGTTCTTCAATAGTCAGTTAGTTCTTCTAATGAAGTTCTGTTCTGAGTAGGGTGATTTTTGACCCCGATAGATAACTAGAACATCTGAAATTTTAGTAAAATAATAGATAATCCTGTGAAAACTTTTACGGGTCTTATAGAGGTTATTATTCAAAAAAGTTGTGGTCAAATTTTCGAACTAAGGCTAGTTCGTCATCTAAGACGTAGTCCTGATGACGAACTAGGCTTTAGTTCGAAAATTTGACCACCAACGTATTTGAATAATAACCTCTATAAGACCCGTAAAAAAGTTAATTTCACAGTACAATATGAATAGAGGTGCCATGAATTCATTTACAAATAGATAATCCAGCAAATTACTATAAAGTTTTAAAACAATTTTAATTGTGTATTATAATACCTTATTTTTTAAAAGTAGAGTTACAAGTGAGTCATTGCTTAGGAAAAATCATGTTGATCATTCTCTAAACAAGATCCTTCAAACATTATAAGTGCTTACTACACTATTTTTGCCAGAGATGGAAGCATCTCTTGAATTCACAGTTTGGAATCACCAACAGCTTCTATGAATTTTGTTCAAATGTTTCTGCATCATGTATTGATTCCTTTTTTTTTTTTTTTTTTTTTTATTGAAGGTTTAATGACCACCATGAGCAACTCAATGGGTTATTAGCAGTCGCCCGTCCCTAATTTCGGGCCACTGGTTCCAGAGGAGAGAGTTAGTGCTGTAACACAAACACAACATCCATGACTCACTGAGATTCGAATCCAGACCTTTCTTGGACGAATGGTCATAAGCCAGTGCTCAGACCACAGAGCCATTGGGCTGGCTATTTTATGCCTTTCATAGCTTTTTAAACCACTGATTGGTGCATACACAAGTAACGCTTATAAGCACAGTAAATCCATTTGTTTTTGTGGTGTAAATCTGTATAAAGATGTGCCAAGCTTTCACACTCCACTGGGAGGCTTTTTCAAGGCAATGTAGAGATAAAATGTCTACATTGCCTTGACATAATAGTGTGGGAATGATATAATAGCATAGCATTTTATGCCTACATTGGCTTGAGAAAGCTTCCCAGTGGAGTGTGAAAGCTTGGCGAATATTTATACATATCTACACCATGAAAATAAACGGATTTACTGTGCTATAAACGTTCTGTGCATATTTACAACTGGTGTATTTAAAATAAGAGTACTTATTAGTGCAACTGGCCAAAGCACATGCCTCATGACTGTGTGGTAAAGAGTATGTTGGGTTTCAAATGCTGCCACTGACCATACATTTCATGGTTTTCCAGGGTCTCTATAAATGAATCTCTAAAATTGGCTGGGGATATATTGAACCATTTCTGGAAGTTGTCTCTTGGACTACTGTAGGTATAGTTGGATTAAGGTAAGTAATGACTATGACACTGTGATCAGAATGGCAACAGGAAACCAGCTCACTACTGAAGTCCCCAGGAAATTTATCATCATGGCTGGGCACAATTTATTATGATGACCAACATTGGTAGGAAAAATCATAGATGGTAGGAAATGGGTAAGAAAAATCACAAATGCAATCTGCATTGTTTGGTGAACATTTGGATGAAAAACTAACATACAAATGGCTAAGCTGGGGAAGAGAGGGAAAAATTTGGTTAAGATACACCATATTCTAATTTCATGAGTAAAATGGTTAGGAATAGCCATTAGAAATCTAATCTAATCAGCTTTTTTGTTGTTTTCTCCATGAGGTAAGGACATTTTACACAACTTTTTTGAGTATTATTAGACAGTAATATTCCTACACTTCTTAAATGCCATAAATTGTGCAAGAAAGTCTGAGTTTTCATTGTAAATTTATGATGAAAACACCATTAAGAGATCAGCATTGTATAAATTATTTTAGCAGTTTCAAAATCTTACAGGGTGTCCACAGAATTATCAAACCTGATTTCCCTGACCAAATATATAAGAAATCCCTGACCTTACACAAATAGGTTTATTTGAGTTTTTCAATATATGTGCCGTGATAAAAAATAAAATTGAATTGGATAATTGAAGAACTTATATTATTTAAAGTGTTTCCATTTGACGTATAAAGTTTCCCAAATAACTGATTCATTTAATTATTATTATTATGTTTTATTCAGCCTCCACCTTCCCAATAGACGTCCAACTCGCACCTTTTTAATTTTAAGTTTACTCTTTTTTTCATGGTTTTACATTTATTGAAGAAACACTCAAACAAACCCATACACAATATTCAGAACAGTTGCTATAAAAATATTACAGTAGGAACACAGTCACTGTTTTTATATTACACACCACTTTTCTTCTTTTCCCAATCTGAAATCTTCGCCTGCAATGCTGCTGCTTCCAACTTTAGTTTCTTCTGTACTCTTTGTCTTTTTCCCTTCAATTCCTTTATTTCATGATCAATTTTTCTTTTTTCCTTCAGTTTTCTTTCTTCTTCGTTTTGAAGAACACTTTTTTTTTCTCAAGATAATCCTGATATCTTCATCTGAAGGCTCTTACAGAAAGAAGAAGCCTTCTATTGATGGCAATGTGTTCTACTCCTCCCACATTTTTAATGGCATCAAAATCTGTTCTCTGACAAATCAGGGATTCTTCCAGGAGATTTTCCACAAGAAGAGACTTATTTGACAGAAAATCCAACTTCCACTGAAGCATTTCCATGAGACATAATGAGACAAATTTTTATTACATCCCAAAGTTGACCGAATTGTTTTTGCCCATGCTGAGCAATTTTGTTTAGTGATTCATCAAAACAAACTACAAAGTCAGTGCACTGCTTCAGATCGTCCATTAAACACTCTTTGAAATGTGGTGCCAATCCATGGTTTATCACATAAGATGCTTTGCTTTTGCCTAAAGTAAATTTTGAAGCTATCGCACTGTCAGTAAACATTAACTGAAATGTTTTGTTTATCTGTGTACAAGAGTTCGGAGACATTTGCTTGGACAACACTTCCGTGGCCCATATTATTTCCAACTTTGTTACAGTAGCGAACAAAAGTATTTGGCGAAACACTTTTTTTTCTGCTGGACCAAATCGGGTCATTTTGGGATATGATATGTGTTATTCAGTTGTAAATATGACCCATATTCAGATGGTTCGGAAACCTTAACACAGATCAGGTACCGAGCTTAATTGCAAAAATCATACAAATTGACCAACAAAGTAGGTGTGTATCACATTCATTTACTGCAACGATAACAGAAAACAAGTACGAGAAAACGACAAAACAATAACTAATACTTAGTGGGATAACCACGAGACTTAATAACAGCTGCACAACAGGCCGACATCGAGTCCACTAGCTTCTCGACGGTGACCTGCGGAATTCGCGCCCATTCTGCAGACAGCTGGTCGAACTTCTGGGCCCTATTCTGGCAGGTTTTCTTCACACATCGTTTCTCCAGCTCCTCCCACATGTGCTTGATGGGAGTTGAGGTCTGGAGATTGGCTTGGCTAGTCTAGAAGTGTGACCTGTTGCTGCTGGAAGGCTGCCTTCGCTACTCTAGAGGTGTGCTTCGGGTTGTTGTCTTGCTGCATGATCCATCCGGGTGGCATGTTCTGGTTTGCCCATGGGAAGACATCGTTGATGAGCATGTTCATGTAGCTCTGGCCGGTCATTATTCCGTAAATCTTGATGATGGGGCCCATTCCATTGCGATAGAAGGCACCATAAACCATGAGTGATCCTCCTCCGTGCTTGACAGTCAGCTGAATGAACTGGGGATTGAATCTCTGGCCACACAGAAGATGTACATATCAGATGCCATCACTTCCGAACAAGTTGAACTTGCTGTTGTAGGTGAAAAGCACTTTACTTCAGTCCGCCGCGGTCCAGTGTTGATGATGGCGCGCGAACGCGACTCTGGCTCGTCGATTCTTGACTCCGATGAGTGGTTTCTTGGCGGGGCGTCTTCCATTCAATCCACCAGCAATGAGACGACGGGAGATGGTCATTCGGCTGACATTCAGGTCGTTGCTGTCGTGGAATTCGGTGGCGATGTCCACAGCAGTCAAGGTGGGATCAGCACAAGATCGACGGAGGATGAGTCTATCCTGATGCAACGTAGTCGAACCAGGCCTACCACATCGGGGACTGTTCTCGACGGCCCCAGTCTTCTTATGACGTTGCAGGATAGCTGAAATGGACTGGTGTCAGATCTTCAGGGCCCTTGCAATGTCGGTGACGCGCATTCCGGATTCCATCATGTTCACAGCAGCCTGGCGAGCTCCAACAAGGATCTCTGCCTTTTTACCCCTTTCTGAAAACCTAAGATTGACTTATTATCACACTACACATCACAAAACCCTCAAAAATCACAAGAAAAACATAAATACATGCAGCAAACAAATGGGTAATAATTGGAGACTTTTGAATATGGACCATTTTGAACGACAAATTCGCTCCGAGTGAAATACAAACTACGCGGCATTGTAACCCACGAATCAACACATATCATAACCCAAAATGACCCGATTTGGTCCAGCATAAAAAAAGTTATTGTTGAAAAAGTGTTTTGCCAAATACTTTTGTTTGCTACTGTACATCATCTTTCACTACATAAGCATTATGGTCACTGGGCTTCACATCATCTTTCACAACATAAGTATTTGAGTCATTAGACTTAATATTTTCTAAAAGTACTGATTCCACATTTCCTGAGCTTGTTGATGGCAAGAGTTTGCTATTGCAAAGAGAGTTCTTTTTTACAGAGGAAGTGAAAAGAAGCAAGACTGGACTGAGACATTTTAGCACAGATGTTTTTCAAATGATTAGGGCCATTTCCATGGCTGGAGACTGCCCGACGCCCCTGTTGCTAAGCTTGAAAATTTTAGAGCACACTTTAGAAAATTCTGATTCATTGTCGCCGTTCACAGCAGCTATCCAACCAGAAAACTCAGGGTTTAATTGTTTGTGCAACCATTGTTCATTAAAAACACAATGCGTTGACATTGCTGCAGTCTTAATTGCCTTTTAACAAGGTATAACTTATATCACAAATGTTCTTCTACTCCTTTGACCTAAAACAAAAAGAGAAATGTTAACAAGTAATATAACACAACTTACAATAATAGGTAGGAAATACAAGGTTACATTAGTAGGAAGGGGAAGTTAGTGACTGTCTGCAACACCAAGTGCAAGTGTGTTGGGCGATGAGGGAGTCACTCCCTGACGCCGAGTTAAAACTAGTTGTAGTCTAACTGAGATTGAAATTTCCCTGACTTTTTTTTAAATATCACTGATTTTCCCTGACTTTTACCAACATTTCAGGTATTTCCCTGAACAATTATCATTTCCCTGACTTTCCAGAATGTGGACACCCTGTCTTAAAGGGGAACCAATTCTTCCAAATATCATGAACACCATTCACATGTGTCGACTAATGGAACTATTAAAATAGTAACTCAGTTATGTAATCCAGTGAAAAACAACTGAAAATTGACTGCAAACACAAAAGAAAAGAAAACTGCATTAAGTGTGATCTATCTAGCCAAAATTCACATAAACATAACTAGAATAATTTTTTTATGTCTCATTAGGTCAAAATTTGAAAGACTAAAAATTTACCTTATTTCTATCTGATTCTGCACTCAATGGATCTTCAGCTGCTAACATAGCACTACTTACAAGAATGCAAGCGAGAACTGTGTTACCAAAGTAACTGTGATTTATTATTTTGTGGCACAGAACACGTATTCTGAAATAAAAATCAATAAATTAATACTCTCAGTAAGCATAGAAACCAATTAAAGAACAAATTTAATCCTGTATGTCATGTATAAGTATAGAAGGCAGCACATATAATTGTACTATAAAAATAATGAAACGTGGTGGTATTTAACATAAAACTCATTGTTATCTTTTTGTAAATTAGCATAACAAACAACTTCTACCTGTCACCAAAAATCAAGCCAGTTTCTCACACAAACTAAAATGATTCAGGGCAATCAAAGCTCAGGTGCCAGTTATTACACTGTACGCAATTAATCTTGGGTCAATGTAATCAAGAGCGATGCCTTCTGTTTGGTGTTTCTGATCCACGTCGAGTGTATGAATTAATCAAAACCTGGATTATTACCACTAGTCAAGGGTGAGTCACTGACTTTCACATGATGAACAAAACAGCCACTCAGCTCCTGTACTCAATTATGAACAACCTGCTGACTGTAACTAGATAAAATCAAGAGATCTGCAAGTAGAAACGTTAAGTCATAAAAAAAACTTTGTTCATTGCCATTTAATCATTTAATCACTTGCACATAAATATGTGTAGATGAATAGAATTGATCTATATGTTCGTCAGAACTACAGTTCCATCTTCATCAGAAGTATACCTACGTATTGATTCAGTAACGTGCCATTAGAAGTTAAGTTTGCTGTACATAAAAATGGAACTGTAGTTCAAACACTGACATTACTGCTCGGATAATATCTGCATGGCAGGAAGATGTTTGAACTAACAAAATCTGAAAATCCATACTTCCTGCCCTGAAAGACACTGGTTTCCAAAACTCAATTTTTGTTAGATAAATTGGACAAATACTGTGAAACCTGTATAGCAACAATCAACTTACAATATTGTTGTAAAAGGTTACACGCAAATTTGAGTAGCTTGCCACAAAGGTGACACAATCACCAATGCATTTGGTCTATCTATTGTCCTTTATAAGACAGCATCCAGAGACCAGCTTATTTGTGTTGCAACCTGGCTATCATTATTAATATAAGATTATGTTCATGTTAAACATGATTGTCTGGAGGTATGTTTGTGATGGAGAGCCATTGGAAGACTTGAGGCAAGACAGTACCAAACAGATGTTGACAGATGGCTTTATATGTATTGGATGTTCTGCTCTTCACAGATTTTAGAAACACTTCCATTAAACAGAGACTGCTGCCTCTAGAAGATCTGGTAGAGGCAGTCTTAGGGCCACCACATCACATACAGACATACATCTTCAACTCAGTGGCACACCCAGGGGGCGATGGGCCCCCCTTGGGCTGACAGACCGGAAAATTATTACGTCAAAGTTTGAAACAAAAAATCATGATACGTGATCCACATATACTTCTTAATAATGCACCGTATAATTACAACATGCAATAATTATAAGGGAGTAGTTCTGTTAAATAAATTTAGAAAAATCTAACCAGAAAAAGAATTTCATCTACTTCTTCTAATCATTTAACTTTCTTGTACTGTAACATTACTGGTAACTGGATAAGAATATATGTACAAAAGTCAACCTCCTTTTTAATTTCTATGGCACCTGACTATTTTTTCGGGTAAATTTAGGGATGAGGGGGGGGGGTCACCTCGCCTTGGGGAAATTCCGTGTGCAATGCCCCCACCCCCTCCCCTGGGAACTTTCTGGGAGCGCTACTGCTTCAACTTACAACACAAAAGCACAGGTTGAAAACACCATCTCAAATGGGTTGTGACCTAATTCCAGCTACATGAACTTTTGTTTCTGCAACCACCATATGGAAGATGTTGCACGAACAAGGCCTGCATGACAGCCCAACATCCAATGCTGTGCATGCCACTGACTTCACGTTACAGAAAAGCATAGCTGAATTGGTGCATAAAACATGTGAGCTGGACTGAACACCAGTGAAGGTGTGTACTACACATTGAAGGTTGCAGTTTTCTTTATGGAGTTACTCTCAGACAGAGTGTATTCACCATGAGAGGACTTGGATCACATTGTCATCCCTTTAACATTACTGAAAGACTCCTATGGTGGGAAAAGTGACATGGTTTGGGACGACATATGACTGGATGGATGTACTGACCTCTATATGTTTCCATATGGCAGTATGACCGTTCAGTAGTAAAGGGATGAGGTGCTAGAGCCCCCCCCCTTTCCCAAGTATGATTTTATGCCAGTGTAACAGGAGAAAATATTTCTGTTTACAAAATGAAAATGCTCAACCTCAGCATGTAAGATTGGTTGACGAAAATCTGGATGTGCACGTTTGCTGCATGGAGTAACCAGCATGATGTCCTTGGGATGTTCTAGGGAGGCAATACCTTCCAATCTCCACCACAATTCTTTCATGAGTTGGCAGATGCTCTTTCCAACAAGTTGCCACTATTACCACAACAGTTTTTGGAAAACCCCATAAATAACATGCACTTGCACTGTGAATCCTGTATTGCAGTTAGGAGGTCTGACTGCAATATAGGACCACACCAATTATCGAATTTAATTCCTATTCCATGAGGAATGTCATTTTTGTATTGTGTGTCATCAGTGCTGATGTTTGAGTGCATTTTCAATCGTATAATAACTGTTTGCCAATCCATAGCAAACATTACATATTATCTCTCCAGAATCTAGCTTATTCTCTTAGTTGAGCCATATCCAGTATTTTCTTCAAGCAATGTGACAGCACCTTAGTGAATATTTTGTAAACAACAGATGCAGACTCATCAGCCCCCTATCAGTTAACAAAATCTTCACTAGGGTACTGCCACATTGCTTGAAGGAAATGCTGGATATGGCTCAACCAAAATAAGTTGGATTCAGGAATGCCTTACAGCTTTATAGATCATACAAATGTACTGAAAGAATGTACTAAAAGAGTGAATCAATATGTATACCTGTGACTTGAAGAATATTCGTGCAATTTGATACAGTTGTTAAATCAGATCCGACACCCGCTACACTATCCGCTATTAGCAGACTTAAAAATCACTCAGCCCTTCCCCCTGAAATTTTATCGGGTTTGCAGCCTACATTTGGTCCTTGTGTTCCTGAACTTTTTGGGAACGTGAAGACCCACAAAGTTGGCAACCTGATTCACCCCTTGGTCTCGGGATACGCTAGTCCTCTAAGACACCTTGAAAGAGCTCTGTCCAAATTTCTTGCCCCTCTCCTAGTGGGCTCACTTTACTCTGTACAGAGCTAGACACAAGCTCTTGACCGGATAAAGGCCACAAATTTGGGTAATACACCTTTCTTTTTAGTCTCTTTGGATGTGGTTTCATTGTATCACAATGACGATGATGGGAAAAACACGTAACAATATTAACAAATAAAGGTAACTTGATCACGCTAGTTACGTTAAATGAAAACTTTTACAAAAAGTTCGTAAGTTAGAAGCTTTCAACCTTATCTTAGGTCTTCATCATGCCAATGGAGGACTGAGATTGTTGCCAGATTCTACATTTGAATTTTTCCTATTTTTGTTGCCAAAACTTAGAATTGATCTCCAGATCATCGAAATGTAGAGAGGAGATTCGGAATTGCAAGTCATTGAGTTAAAAATAATTTCCAGGCTTTCACGGTAACGGAGGGCAAAACGATTGTCAAAAGAAGCAATTCATTTTGCTTCGTTCCAGTGGGAAACTGAAGAAGTGTCTTCCATTGTCAAAATAGACAAGGCAGTATTAGGATTGGCTTTCGAAACATCTTTTTTATGTTCTGAAATTCTATGGTTAATGCTCCTGTATGTGCTTCCAATGTACAAGTTATCCCCAGTAGAAGAAGAGATAGGAATGCAGTAAACTCCTGGGAGGTTCAGGCTTTCAACTTTGTCCCTATCCCTTTGTAGAAGTTTCAAGATGTTTGGGGTAGATTTAATGGCAAGATGGTAACCAAAACTTCTAAAAAGAATCTAACTTATAAGCATAGGAAGGATGGTAAGGAACAGAACCACAGAATTTCAGGTCTTCTTTCTTATGAGGAAGGAGGCATTCGATTTTCGAATGGTTTTCATATTTCTTTATGAGGGAGTTGACTGTAACAGCAGGGAAACCATGGAAGAGGGCTATT